>CAOKZL010000583.1:0-1225426 GCA_948472985.1 Iguana delicatissima | reverse complement strand
TCCTGGATAGAATCAAGTTAAGCCTCCCTGATGCAAAATCCGAAATCCAGTAACGTCCAACAGCTGAAACATTTCGCTGCCAGCCACTCACTTCCTTCTTCAGGGTGGCAACTCTGGCACTCCTGGTTGTTCATCTCTGAGATCCTCAGTCTCTCTCTTTTGCCGGCAGCCACCCATTCCTCCTTCAAGATGGTGGCTGTGGTGTTCCTGCTTATTCATCTCTCAGTTCTGAGAGGCTCCATAGCCACCACCTTGAAGCTGGAACTGGGTGGCTGGAGATATAAAGAGAGGGAGTGGGAATCTGTGAAATGGTGAGAGGCGTGGATCTGCACCAAGCACTTCACTTAGATTTGCACCATTTCACAGATCCTCAGTCTGTCTCCAGCCTCATGTTCCATACACAACACAAGTAGTAAATGAATGTGACATGAGGTTATTTCAAAAGGCACTGTATTCCAAAATCTGGGGGAAAAAATCCAAAATCTGAACACTTCTACTTTCAAGTATTTCAGATAAGGGAGGCTCAACTTGTATTATTTTGTGCAGTGTGGTGTAGTGGTTTGAGCATGGGACTATGACCCTGGAGACCAAGGTTCAGTTCCCTGATCAGCCATGGAAACACACTTGGGCATGTCACACGCTCTCAAGCCCAGAAAATCCTGTGATAGGTTTGTGTTAGAGTCCCCATAAGCCAGAAACAACTTGAAGGCACAGAACAAATCCTGAACTGCAAAGATTCTTATTAGTCCAGGATTTTTCTGTCCAGTATTTCTCAACATGCAAAAAACATGTTTTCAACAATTTTTCAGACATCTATACCTAGTCATTAGTCAAGGATGTTTTAATTGTGGATGACCTGCATTGGTAAAGAGTCAGAATAGGTGGCCCTTAGGAATCCTTTCAACACCACATTTCAAGTTCTTTTATCTTTGAAGTTAACAAGACTGTCCTAGCAGTTTTCCATCTCCACAGGAGCAGGTTTTTTGTAAAGTCAGTGGGTCTTAATAGTCTTTTTGACGATAAGGCCATACTAAAATACTTTGCATTACAAGAGGGATAGCTCAAAACAATATGTTGTTCTTGGGAAGAGATTATTTCCTTTTAGCTATGGTGATAATTGTATCTAAATGTAGAGGAAACAAAGAAGTCTGGGAATGGGTAAGGTCGAGAGCATTATTGCTAATAAGTTAAAAAAAAGCCCTTAGCATTTCAGACCTCTGTCCCTGATTTTGCTACACCACTGTTGACATATAACAGTGACATGGAACAGTTCAGTTGATTCTTCTATGTGTTTGTTATTCTGCCTTTCAACATAGTAATGAGCTTTATCTGCAAAAGTAACTTTGAGTTTGCTTACAGAAGAACTTGTTTGTAGTCTCAGTTTGGTGTATCCAACATCTAAAGGTCTCAAAGAGATTATAATCAGTCCTTTATATTGGAGAGACATTGCTATAGTGATTTTGTGACTTTGCTATGAAAGTATGTACACAACGTCGCACTTGAACCTTGTAGGACAAGTCTTGCCTCTACTGCTTTGAGCTTGGGGAAAGAGAGAAAGAACATGAAATAAAAAATAGAAGAGGCCAGTCAGAAGGGAGGTGGGGAGGAGAAACCAGCATGTATGTGACAACCACGACAGCCTGAAGAAACCGGTCTGAGTATGAGCGCATTTCAAGATAATATTACTACTACTGTCACCATAGCTAGGTAGCTATCAAAAAACATGTTAATGTTGTTCACTGCAGATTATGAAAGAAGGTGGCATTTTTCATACATTTTCCATGAGGTTTCTTCAAATCCCCATGGGAGGGTTTTTTCTTGGTCCCACTGCCATCATAGGCTTCCTTGGTGAGGACATGGGAGAAAGCCTTCTTGATAGCTGTTCCCTAGCTGTGGAATTCTCTTCTATGGGGTGGGGGTAGGTTGGCCAGCTCTCCTTTTGCCTGCAGGCAAAGACATTTCTATTCAGGCATTTTATTAGCTGGTTGCAAGGAGTAATTTGTAGTGGGGGGAGGAGGGTGCTGTATTTTTTTTTAACTTTTTTTAACTTTTTCTGCACTTTATTTAATATGGTAATTTGTTTGTGTTCCAACTTTTTTATCATCTTTTTTTAGCTTTCTCATGTTTTAGCATTTTTGAGTGCTGTGCTGGGAGAAAGGTATGAAATAAAGAAATACATCGTCTTCCAGTACAGGAATGGGAAACATGTAGCCCTTGGGTTGCAGCTCCCAGCATTCCTCACTGTTGGCATGCTGGCTGGGACTTGCAGTTGAACAATACCTAGATGACAACACATTCCTTTCCTATTCTAATACCAGTGATTGCTACCTGGGCAACACCCCTCATATTAATAATAACTCACTGTTGAAAGGCTGACAGTTTGCAACAAGTATTCACTTCCAATATTTTGTCTTCTACCTGTTTGAAGAGCGAAATGTTGGAGATGTAGCCAGCATTCATGAATACTTGTCCCCCTAGATCAGCTGTGGAGGCTCCCAGAATGTTTTTGTTGCACTCAGTATCTTCAGACTGACTTTTCTGCCCCCCCAATTGCTTCTACTGGGTTGCAAGGCCTCCCTGCACTGATATCAAAAAATACCCATTTTAGAGAACCTGGACATCCTGTCACTTTTTTTTCGGTTTTATTTTTCAGTAATCTATGTGGCCCCAGAACATCCCGGAGCATAAAAGTAATCCCCAGAGGCTATTGAACTGGAACGATTACAAACTTACTTGCAACCATGCTAAGTGGGGCTAATGGGAGTTGTAAAGCCAGAACATTTGGAGAGCCAGAGGTTGCTCAGTGTTGTACAGGGAGGAATAGCCTGACAGCGGGGATGGAGAACCTGTGGGCCTCCAAGTGTTGATGAACTACAACGCCCATTGTGCTTCACCAGAGCACACGTTGGCAGGGCTGATGGGAAATGGAGTCCAATACCAACTAGATGTTCATGGGCTTGTGCTGTATACAGCAGGGGTGAGAACTGTACAATCCTTCAGTTGTTATTAAACTAAGTCTATCGGACCTAGGGAGTATAGCCAGTGTTGAAGAATGCTGTGAGCTGCAATTACTAGTGCTATCATGAATCACCATGCCTTTTCCCAAGAAATGGGACTCAAAGCAACATACAAAAATGAAAACAAGAGACAGATAAAACACATTCAGGTGAAAAACATACCACTGTTAAAGTGTACTCATAGAATTAAAAATAACTAAAGACATATCCATTAAACAGGCAAGAAATTGTAGCAGTATAGTATAGTGCACTCAAGCCAGCATGGTGTAGTGGTATGAGTGTTAAATAGGACTCTGGAGACCAGGGTTCAAAGCTACATTCAGACACTTAAACTTACTGGGTGACCTTGGGCAAGTCACACTCTCTCAGTCTCAGAAGACAACAAAGGCAAATCCCTCTGAACAAAACTTGTCAAGAAAATCACATGATACATTTGTCTTAGGATTGCTTTAAGTTGCAAAGGACTTGAAGGCACACAATAACCTATTGCACTATCAAAAGCCCATAACATATAGGCCAATTCCCAAACGTTTAGCAGAGTAAGTGTTTACCTGTTGATGGAAAGACAAGGAGACACACTATCACAGCCCTAGGAAAGCAGTTCCAGAGCCTGGGACCAACCACCACAAATGCCTTCTGCTATGATCCCACCAAATATGCCTGGGAGGCTGATGGGACCAAGAGAACAGTTTTCCTCTAAGTTTTCAAAGCCCAGGCAAGATGTTCCTTCAGAAAGGCCTGATCCAAGCCAATATAGGGCTGTAACAACTGCTGCCAGGCTGTGTAATTTTCATCCCTACCCTTCAAGATGTTAATAATTCAACAGACCCCTCTATAACTATTGTGGGTTGTAGGCAGTAGGCTCTGTGTTAGATTAGTATATGTCTGTGTCAGAGCCTGAAAAAAGTTACTTTCTGGATTATTTGTACTGTGAAAAAATACTATTGGAAAGTTATGGTTATCAGTTTGACATGATGTACAGGGCAAAAAGTTCAAGGGTTCAACAAAAAGTTTTGTCAATTATACCATGGCTCAGAGTGGGCTGAAATTGTGCCGGGAGTCTCTCTGAAAAAAAGATGCAGTGGTGGTGTTGTTCATTCAGATTGCCATAATTCTGGCACTGCACACTGCAGCGCTGCATGGTGCTACCTCCTGTGCTTCACTAGGGTCTGTTGGAAGAGAAAAGGGAAACAGAAGAGTGTTTTAGGGCCAATACAGAGACTGGAGTCAGTGGGTCATTCATGTTTAATAGAAAAAAAAAATAAAGTTCTTGCATCTTGTAAGTTTTCACAGTCAACTTCTTGTGAAGTTTAATATACACCACAGGACTCAGATCTCGTGCACCACAAAGCAAAACCAGTAAAGACACCCACTTAGTTACTAGTTTGTTGGCTTGGCACATTTTGTACAACCATTCTAAAGACTGACTTTAATTCATTTAGAATCAATCTGTTACCAAGGTCAATCCTAAGAATGAGTATTCAAAACACCAAGCCTTACCTATTGCTCTTTCATCCACTCACGATGATACCTTCCCGATTCCATCTACCAGGACCCTTCCACACTACACAATTATAGCACTATGATTACATATTTCCTGCCAGTGGAAGCCTGGGATTGGCAGTTTAGGGTGAGGTATTTAGAATTGTCAGCCTGAGAGCTGTAGTGTCTCCCCAAATTACAAAGTCCAAGATTCTACAGAACACATCCATGGCAATTAAAGTGGGACGACAGTGCTATAATTATGTAGTTGTGAAAGGGCTTCTGTATTCTTGTGTCTTTCTCTGCACCCCCTTCTCAGCTTAACACACCTGGCATTTCCTGTAACTAAGATTAAAGCTATAAAGAAATGAGGGGTTAGCATGTGGCAAATGCAAATACTGACCCAGGCTTTGGTGGACCAGGGTAGGAAGACCAAGTGAAAGTGAGCGTCCATGTATCCTAAGTAGCTGGCAAGAACAAAGTGTATTTATTGAAAGTGTTTCCTATTTAACATGACACAAAGGTTCAGATGAGATACTTACCTGCCAATTCAATTCTCTTTGGTGCCTAAATGAAATTTGGTGCACAGCCTAACTTTGCTAGATCAAAAAAACTATTTTGCTCTTAGATTTATTTTCACTGGCAACCCTGTCAATTGGAAAAGCTGCAATCTGAACTCAATGTATAATATTGTCTAGAAAACGTGCAGTTCTGCACTCTTCCTCGTATGTACGCACACACACTTTCCTTACAATAAGGTCTGCCTTCTTCCGTTCTTTAGGAGGTTTAAGGCTACAACTACAGTTGTAGCAGAGTGAAGCTGGAGGAAGGCACATCAGTTCCATGGCTGCAAAAGCATTGTAGTTTTAACAGCAGAATCCTGAAACAAAGCACATAAATGTGGGAATGTTTCAGTGGAAGACAGTGGAAGCCACCAGTGGTATGGTCTGGGGTGGGCTGAAATTTTGAGGAAGAGACATCCATGTTCCAACTGAAAGACCATCTGTGTCTGTATGAGTTGCCTTGTTCTAAGATGGCATCTTGGGCCCTGCTCGTTGGACCATCACTGTATGACTGGCAAGAATTGGGGAACAAAGTCTTTTCTGTGGTAACCCCACATCTTTGGAACACTGTACCCAAAGCAGCACCTTTGGCCTTCTCTTTACTGGCTTTGCAAGGATTCTAAAGACTTATTGTACCAATCTGCTTTCAAAACAATTGCTGCTATTTTGTTATTTTAGTGCAGGCTTCCCTCAACTGAGCATCCTCTAAATCAGTGGTTCTCAACCTGTGGGTCCCCAGATGTTTTTGGACTTCAGCTCCCAGAAGCCCCAGCCACTATGATCAATGCTCAGGGCTTCTGGGAGCTGAAGTCCAAAAACATCTGGAGACCTACAGGTTGAGAACCACTGCTCTAAATGTTCTGGACTAAAAGCCACATCATTCCTGACCACTGGCTATGGCTGATGGAAGGTGTAGTCCAAATCACCTGGAAGTCCAAACTGGCAAAAACTATTATAATGACTTACAAATTGAGTATTGTTTCCATGGTCTGAAAATTTTCTATTTATTATATAATCCATCTTAAGACTTTTATTTTGAAAAGCAGTCTTGAAAGCTATTTATTATTTCCCATCCATAACATTTGATATAAATATGTTTTTTTTTATTCCCACTCACACTTAGAATGGCAAGGTCAATATCATCCATGCAAATTATAAATAGAATTATGGTATGAACCTGGGGATTTTGTATTTAAAAATAAAGGATCTAGATCCTGGAAAATGCAAATAAGAGCAAGTGTTTTCACAGAGACAGCTACAATTAAGGTGCAATAAAAGGCTGTTCATTGTTGAGGCACAGAACTGTGTCACAAAAAAGGTGGTTGCTTTTTATGCCATAGAATATTCCACTAGTTTTCTATAAAGTATATGTGACTTCTGGATCTGCAAATTTGAGTGATCATGGAATGGTGTCCTATATATAAAATTGTGGTAGAGTGAATATGTATGCACTGAAGTGCACATGTCACTGACATTTAATATAAGATGCAATCATTCATTTCTGCTATTTGAGGGGGGGGGGTTGTGGCACCAAACCCCTACAGAAGGTCCACTGTGCAAATCAGGAAATCTACTCTTGGTCCTGTAAGTTTGCTGAAGATCTACCAGAATTGCTCTAAATTTGTGTTTGCCCCATAATAAAATACCAGAGCTACACTTTTACCCTTAGACCACAAAAAAAGAAAAAGAAAAAGAAAAAGAAAAAGAAAAAAAAGAAGTGAATTGCAACAAGACTTAACAAACGCAATTAGTATAATCGAACTGCTTTGTTATAAATTATATACATTCAGACCACATTAAAATATTATTCCATGTTACACCAAAGAGATTAAGGCTTTATGATATTTACATGAATGAGCAAGCACCTTTAAAAGTACACACCATTGACCTAATCCTTCTAATATATAAATTTAATGATGTGCCCAATTTTCTAGATCTACTTTAAACAATGATTATTGGAAGAGGAATCATACTGAAACAAATCCAATCGCTGAACACGAAGTGACCGAATACAAGTGCTTTATATGTTTGACACTCGCACAGAACACGGTCTGCATTTCCTCAGATTGCTACCATGTTAGTTACAAGCTTATACAGCAATGGTCTGCTCAAATATCAAGGAAGTAGAACACTTGTTTATTTCAGGAGACAGACAACAGCAAAATCCTTCAATCCACTAGCTGAATGAGATTCCCCAGTGTTCTGCTGCACACACAACACAGACTAAGACTTGACATGATCGCAAGATGAAGCAACTGGAAAGTGTACCAAACACTAAATGCTTTGAAGAGATGACAATTTTGTGAACTTCCTTTGCTTCTGACTGATTCTCATGCAGTAAGTTTGAATCTGCTCCTTAACACACAGTGCTTGTTTGCTATCTTGGTGTTATTCCACATTGTCTCATACTATTTTCAAAGTGATAAAATCATGTTGATACAACACATCTTTTACTGTGCCGATGACATATCTTACTAGAAATGGTACAGTGTCTTCTCCGACTAATGGCTTTTGAAACTCAAGGATGAAAACGTTCAACATCGGCAGGTGTGGCTAACAGAAGGTGCTCAGTACAAATGGGAACAAGCCATTTGCATTTTCAAGTATTATTTTGAAGAGTGAGTCCTTTAACTTGCAGTCTGTTAGCACTTCTTAAAAGCATTGTGCTTTTAGTCCATTATTTCTTTGCAAGTCTTTAATTTGGCTGATGGCTTTTTTTTTTCTTTTAAAAATATTGGCAACAAGTATAAGGACAGCAGAAGCCTGGCAAGAGCTATTTTATTTTTTGAGCCCACTTCATATCATCTGCTCTAGGTTTTTGTCCTGTCAGTCCTTGAATGATATTTTCCAGGAACCTCCAAAACCTGATTTTCTCCAGTGGGTAGTTCAGCCAGCCTGAAAGGTAAGAGAAGGGAAGGAAGAGATGGGGTAAATTAAGAAGCACAGTTGCTAGAATTTGAACTCTTTTGTTTTCAATGCTAGATGTAAGATCACTTGAGTTCTTTAAAAAGAAGTGAGATACCACCCATCCTTTGCAGGTTTGATTAAACTTACTGAAGGTCCTACAGGTCCCAGTAAGATTGACTTCAACTAAATATCCACAGAAGTGAACATAAATGGAAGAGTTTCAGTTTTAATGCATATGCAATCCATGATCTATACCAATACCAGTTTTTTAGAAAGTAGGTCTGATTGATCTTTCATGGTCTTCTTTCACACCAGTTCAGTTTAAACTAGCACAACTCTGTGGTCACCCAATCACCTTAACTATTTACATGAATTCCTTATGGATATACAGCCAACATGTTTATGTTTATGCATAGTTGTAAACTGGATTAACAAGTCTAATTTTAAAGAGGTCATGCAAGTCAGTTACTGGTTCCCTTGAAAACTGAGAAGATTGAATCTAGGTTTTAAATGCATCCAGCTGGGCTGGAAAAGGTAGATTTTCTCACCTGCAACCTCCCAAAAAGCTACAGAGAGGGTCAAGGAAGGGAGTGTACAGTGAAGGAGGAAAGAGATGATCCCCAAATTCAGTTAGATTGGATCCTCTATGATAAAAAAGACACCCTGGATCCAATCCAGTGTATAATATGCTAGCTATGTCAAGGGAAGTGGGGCTTTATAAATACATCTTGTTATTTTCCCTGCAAAGCTAAGAAAAATATTCAAAGTTAAGAAAAGTAAGTGATGAGAGAAATCTGGGGCTGGTAGAAATGAATTCTTAAGTATGAGTGGTGAAGTGGTTTGCTTATTGGGCTAGGTCTCTGGAGAACAGGGTTAAAGTCCCTGCTTGGATATAGAAACCCACTGGGTGACCTTGGGCAAGTCACTCTCTCTCAGCCTCACAGGAAACCAAAGGCAACCTACCCCAACAAATATTGGCAAGGAAACCCTGTGAAAGGTGCACTTTGGGGTTGCCGTAAGTTGAAAAGACTTGGAAGGCACACAACAAAGACAACAGAATGGGCATCATTTATCAAAATGCCAAGTGTGGTAAACAATCAACAAATACTGTACTGGATGGCATATCAACTGAATATCACTGCTTTGTTACCTATCTAATACTACCAGTAAATCCTGACATAAGGAACAAGATGAGCAGGTGCCAGAGACATAAAAACAAAAAGACATTCAACACTCTTTAATTTAAATTCAATTTTGTGAAAGAAGACTTGGGAAAATACTGGCTGTACCAGTAGGCCAGATTGACAAGTTAAACATTACTTTTTTATATGAAACATTCATGAAACTGGAAAATATGCTTCCTTAATTTGCATTTTGTAATGCATCTTAATAGCGAGATCCTAAATTTTGCTATTTTGGTTCCCTCCCCATTTTGTTTGGTTTCTCTTTCCAGTACCAGGGCCCCACGCACAAGGTTGACATGCCTTCCAGAAATCAGGGCTGGGGAGTACTGCCAGAAAGAAAAAAACATTCCTTCAGTTGTGTGCATGTACATACAAACAGACATAATTTCTCCCAGCAGTTATATCTCACCCTGTAACATAACAAGTCACCACAATTCTTGATGTCAGGGTATTTTGAAGATAGGATGGAACTAGAATAGATCTAAATAACTGGAAAGCCCCCCCCCCCAAAAAAAGCTACCAGCAGAAACTGGCTGATTGCTATGATAATATCATACATCTAAGAAGGGTTTCATTAGGAATTGCCTGAAAGCCATTTCCTTTCATGAAAAGGCATTCACTACTTTCTGGATCCAAATCGTCAGTTCTTCTCTGCTCAGTATTCAAAGCCATGAGGGGCAAGAGGTTAAGAATACTCGTAGCAGATGTTCTGTCCACATCCATGGACACATCCATATATTAAGGTGGGGTAGATCCTACCCAACAATTGGCCACATGAAATTTTAAAAAGCGTCTGTCATGTGAAAAAGTGCAGTTTCACTTTTGTTTACCTGTAGTAATACAGAAGTAAGTTTCATGAGGAGACACATGGTGGATCCTGTGGTGTTTTCGTGGCAGGATTATGTGCCAGTCCTGCAGGAAGATCACCCAGCGAGGAAGACCAAAGTAGGTGTGAGACCACTTGTGAATCTGGTTTGTCAAGGTTGCAAATACAGCCAGGGCAAAGATATAACACTCCCAAGGGCACGTTTGGTGTAATGCTTCTGGAAAAGACAAAAAAAAAAACATGGGGAAAGTAGAATTTATTTTATTCTCACTGAAACAGACTTACAAAAATATCACAGCAGTCTCCTACCATCCTGCCTCTCAGTACCAGGATTGTTCCTGTAGGTTGATGAAATTTAAGCAGTGTATTCTGTGACACTGTGGCAACTAAGTGATTTCATCCTTGAATGTTCTGAAATGCTACAGTCCAGTCCAACAGCAGTTACCACATACTCAGATGTCCAGAGCTTGGCAGAGTAGTTTTGGATTACAATGTCCAGAATCTCTGCCAACATGACCAGAAACTGCGGTCCAGAAAAAAAAGTTAACTTGGAGACGTTTTGGTGCTGCCTGCTGCTGTTTCCATCACCTCTGACCAGTGGCCATTCTGGTTGGGGATTATGGGAATCACAATTCAAAAACTAACTCTGACAAACTCTGCCAGATGATGACCATCACCCTGCCATAAGGAAGTGAAACGGAGGGAGGGAGGGAGGCAAATATTACCCCAGAGCTTGCTCCTGCCAGATTGTCCCTCCCCATGTTAGGGCCATGTGCTATGTACTGCCCTATGGGAAGGATCCAAGAAGAGACAGGTAAGCAGGTAGCCAGACCAATACCACTACATCACTTGTTTCACAGAGGCTGTCCTGCTCTCCACACAGCCTTTATCTCCTTATTTCCTGTGGGAAGATCTTGATCATTTGTTTGTTTTTAAATACAGTTTAGTGTGGTTTTCTTAATGATTGTTGGTATTACTTATAAGCTGCTTTGGAAGGATTTGTATCCCAGGATAACAGTGTGCAAGCTTCTTTGGGCAGCTGGTTAATACTGGTGACAGGATATCTGATCAAGTAAGGAACTCTGATGCACTAAAGCAATTATATTCTAACAACCTACCTTTTTACCTCTCCAGGCACTCAAGAATATAGGAGCTATGGGAAACTGGCAGCTTCCTGCTACATACTCAATACATCTCAGAAGATGTGCTCCCCTCCTGCTGCATGGGAGCCCTCCAGATGTTTTGGACTAGAACTCCCATCAACCACATCTAACACGAACAGTGGTAAGGGATCATGGAACCTGAAGTCCAAAACAGCTAGAGGGCACCTGGAGGGCATTTAGCACTAACCACCAGTGTTCACTGACCATTCAAAGGGGGAATTGACCTTCACATTCACTTCAGTCTTACCAAATGCATCAAGGTAACTGCTAATAAATGGAACGCACAGGATGGTGCATCATTACAAGCCAAGTCATTGATGCAGCTCTGAATTGGCTTTGCTTTAGGGACAAAACCAGTCAGACTGGTTATAGTCTTTCAGCTCAGGAATGGACCTTTCCAACTGCCTTTTTAAAAAGGTACAAATATCAGCAATCAAAGGAAGCATTTAGCTGCTACCTTTAATATATAGTTTGTCTTACATGCCTTAAACCACCTGGATCATTTCATTAAACAATGCTACCAACCCCAAAGACACATCCTCTCTAGGAAAGTGATGGTAGGTGAGAGTAATAGATGTTTTACAGCTTGTGATTTTATTTGAGCTTGGAAATCAGTTTGCATTACTCTATTCTTTTATTAACTTTATTCATTACTGCTTTCTTAAACCCAACCTTAATGCAGGCTTTCATCAGTGAACAAAGGCCTACTTCCTGATACTTTAAATACTAATAAATCTCATCAATCTATTATGGCCTTTTCTTGGCAAGATTTGTTCAAAGAGGGTTTGCTATTGCCTTTCTCTGAGGGTGACAGAGTGTCACTTGCCCAAGATTACCCAGTGAGTTTCCATGGCCTAGAATATGAACTCTGGTCTCCCAGAGTCTGCCGCACTGGCCAAACCACTGTACCATGCTGGCTCTTTTGTGTCTGCCTGCGTATTTAGACTATACACCTTTGGCAGGTCTGTCTTTTGTTGCTTTATTCTGTGAAGTGCCATGTATGTTGTTGCTGTTGTTGTGTGCCTTCAAGATGCTTCTGACCTAGCGCAACCCTAAGGAAAACTTAACCAGGAAAAAAGTGGGACATAACTAAAGAATATCAACAACTGATCACAGGGTTTTCTGAGGCTGGGAATGTGTGACATACCCAAAGTCATTAAGTGGGTTACCATGGCCAAGTGGGGAACTGAACCCTGGACTCCAGGGTCACAGTCCAACATGCAAATCGCTATACCACGCTGGATCTTGTGTACATTGACAATGCTATATAAGTAGATAATGATCATGATGATGACGACAATAGTGATGATGATAATAACATTTACATTTCATGGATGATGGAAGCCCAGTTTAGGGACAGATTTAAAGTCACTCACCTGGTGACAAAGACACCAATTTGTAGGCCATGTTTGCCAATGGAACTACTGCCAACATGCAGTTATCTCCATTGGTCTCTATGAAGTCATGTCTGGTAATTGCTGTTGGGTCAATGTGATGTTCTCTGAAAGGTCTGATGAAAGCCTAGAAGTAGGAAGAATGCAGAAGTGCAATTCAGTCAACCTAAAAAAGCCAAGTCCATGGAGCTTCCCAGTCAACACAAAACATACTAGCCTGTCTACCCACAAACGGCAAAGTTGAGTGATATGACAATCAAAATGGAACCACATTCCTGGCTTGCCACTAACTGTCAGGTGACTAGGTAGTTACAAACACTTTATCATTACTATAAACTGGAGAACACAGGTTATGATTCGAGTTTTGAAATACGGATCTACAAATAACAGTTACCTGTAAGAAATAATTTTTCCTCTTTTTTCTGTAACAAAGACATATGCATCCTTTTTTGTTTGCTGTAATAAGTAACATTTTCTACTTAATTCTGAATGGCATTTTACAGATATTTTCAGTGGAATTTTCCACTGTTTTAATGCCTTTCTCTAATCAGAGTGGAGTGGGGGAAATAATACAACTCTCCAGATGTTGTTAGACTGTAACTCCTAGCAGCCCAAACCAGCATAACCCAATGATGAGGAATACTGGGAACTGCAGTCCAAGAATATATGGAGGGCCATATGATTCCCACACTTCTTGTAATCCCCCAAAAGCAAAGTAGCAACGAACTACAAAAATAAGGACACACATCCTGGCAATGTTTACGTCACAAATCATGTGGGGAAGGAGCTTTGTAATAAGTCACACAATCAATGACTTTTTAAAGTAACTATCTACATTCTATTTATTATTGTTTCAAATGTAAATGAGACTAGGATGATATATCCAAAACTTGCAAGCACTACTTTTTTTGGATTACAATTCCCAGAATCCCCCAGCCAACACAAACACCTTGAATCTGAGGACTGCCTCTGGCCATTCTGGTTGGAGGATTCTGGGAGGTATAGTCCAAAAAAGTAACTTTTCCAAGCTTCAGACACATGGGTGGTTCAAGCCTAACTAATGCATTCATTTTGAAGGTGAGATCCAAATACATTAACCTATAGGTTAGATATTAAGTAGCACATCATTGCTTGCATCTACATTAACAGGCACAGAATGATCACTATGCAAGCAAATAACTAAGAGTTAAATTGGTAGTGAAGTAAGAATTTACCTAGTACCACCCCATGTGCTATAATCACAAAAGTCAGAAACAGGCCATGCTTCAAGGGAAAGCTATTTAGTATTTCCTGGCTTGTTCAATCTAGAACAAGCTTAGCCTGGCGCTACACGTCAGTTTTGCGCTAAGTACATCAAGCTTATTATAATGGGATAAGGGAGGGGGAGAAGCAAGGAAGGAGAAATCAAACACAGTCTTTAATCAGATCAACAGAGAAGGCACCTGCACTAGCCAGCATTAAGATGCTGAACAGAGATGGTTTGGTTAAATTGTTTAAGCAACGATCAGTAGCTCCTAGGAAGAAGCACAAGATGTGCACTGTGGATTTCAGTTGCAACAATTGCTTCCTTTTATGAATGCTCAAAAAGTCCAAAATAGTTAATAGGCAGCATTCATATTTTCTTGTGGTCTTCTCTTAAAAGAATAGACACACAGTTAAGATCTTTTTTTAAAAAAAAACTGATATAATGTGACAATCTGGTTTTATTTTTGGGGGGGTTCACTTTTTAAACAGCTGAAAGCAGGAGGTGTAGTAGTATTAATCTGGTCCAGATGGCACATCCAAATGTTAGCCAAACATTAACAACCTGCAGTTCTCTCTCTTCCTGCACATTTTGTTTTTCTTCCTCATCTCTGTGTTTGCAGTAACCTGGATTTTATCATGACATCTGAATTAGGTTGTTAATACTAACCATATGATTAATGGTTAACACTAATCTTAATTCACTTTCAAAACAGAATGAGACTTCATCTTGCAGTGGGTTTCCAATTTAAGTCTGGAGGCAGATAATGGTTTCAGTTCCCCAGTCTGGTGCCCTCTAGACATTTTGGCCTGCAAATCTCAGCATTCCAGCCTATCAGCCATGTTGATCGGTGATGGGGAAGGTTAGGGAAGGGAGATTTGTCATAAACACAAATAAGCCAGTCTATACATCAGGGGAAACTGTGGTTATTGGAAGCAAGGAGATCAGAGAGGGAAGTGGAGGAAGTGTGCAAGCCCTAAGTACATTCAATGGTCAAACTACGGTTTGCGCATGTAGTCCGAACAGGATCATTCCAAACTACTGTGACTCAAATCTACCCTGTGACTCTGTACTCAAATGTTACCTATCCTATACATAATGTCTAGGAAACTGGGAACCTTTGCACTGAACGCAGGGTATAAATCAGAGATGGGCAAAACATGAGCCATTTTTGTGGCCATTAAGGGCCAAAAAATATTTTTGGAAAAAACTCCTTTTGTTTCAAAATGCACTCTAGGCAGTATTGATGGCATTATCAGCACATTGTGGCCCCCTGGGCCAATTTAGACACAGCAGAGACCATTTTTAAAGCAGACAGTGAACAGGATCCATTCACTTCCTGTGAGGCTTCTTTTGAATTTAAAGAGGCCCAGAAAGGCCTCCTCCATGCCCACCAGAGGGCATTTGGGGCAAAAAAAAATGATTCCCCCCCCCCGGAAGGTACAGGTACAGTGGGGGAGTACAGCCCTCCAAGGTCTCCAGGGGTGCTAATGCAGCCCTTTCGCCTTCCACAGTTGCCTACCATTGGAATTAATAGTCTAAATAAATAAGCTTCAAACATTAATAAAGAAAAAGATTAACAGCCTCCTAGATAAATTCAGGCCTTTAAAAATCCTAACAACGACAGTAAGGGAAAAAAAAATTCAAACCTTTCCAACAATTGGCAGGTCTACAGATCCCCATGTGTCTGCTCCCCAGTGTACCAGACCTGAGACAAAGTCAGCAGTAATGACTCCTGCAACTTTAAGAGACAAAGAAGAATGGAGAAAAAAGTGCTTGTTACTTTAAAAACACACACACACACACACATCTCAACAGTGTATAGGCATATTTCTAAGAGACATACAAAGGCTTATTATTGACAAATTCCTCAATATCCACAATGCTTCTCAGAACTTGAAATCTTAGCGCTTGGGAAGAATATTTTTTGGATTATAAGTCTCAGTGATCATGCTAATGGTGTAGCGTTTGTTTTGGAACTGTAGTCCAAAAGAGCATCCTCTGAAGCTCTGGGATTATATTCAAAACCCAATGTCCAACACTTATGAAAACAATATAAAATATACGATAGTTGAGCAAACTCATATATACAGTGGTATCCATTGTTTCATGGGTATCCTAGTGCCGTAAGCCACCTTTCATTTCTTAATGTTAGCCAATGACCACTCAAAATATGCACTCATAACAATAATCTCTTCCAAAGGTTCAAAATATATCCCACATACATCACTTCAGTCATTTTCAAAGCAGCTTGTAGGGCAGACTGTTTTACCCCCATATTACAGCAGGAGGGCTGAAGGGTGGTAGTGGTGGTAAACTAAAGCCACCAAGTATCTTAAAAGTAAAGGGCAGACTTGAATCATCACATTTCAGAAGCCATAGTAACCATGCAACAGTAGCTTTTGCTGCCTTGCAAATACAAACCTTCAACTGCATTTCTAAGCAAGCCATTTATGTAATTGGGAGGGGAACAAGGAGACCAGAGACATGCAAGTTCAAGAATGTGCCCATTCCACCCACAGCAACCTGGCATTCAGTGTAAATTTATAGCGCTTGTTTTGGTCTCGGTCAAGAACCGGAAAATAGTTTCTGCTTGAAGATACTTAAGCACTGTCAGATCAAAATGTTTATTTACAGAGCACCAGGTCCTGTCTGGTCTTGAAACCTAAGCAGGGTCAAGACTGGTTAGTATTTGGAAGGGACACTAACAGGAAATATCAGGTACTTAGCCTATATTCAGAGGAAGACAACGGCAAACCCCTCAGTACAAACCTTGCCCTGAAAGCCCTATGATAGGGCTGCCATTTGAAGTAACGTAACAGCAGCAGCAACAAAGGATCCAAATAAGAAGCCTAACAACTTTGTAAAAGGTGAATATGGGCACCTGGAACCCTCATGCTGGCTGGGGGACTATAGGAATTATAATCAAAAAGTAACTTTTCCAAGCTCTGCAACACACACGTGTGCACACACACATAAAAACCAGTTAAAGGTACTGCCACATTCCTTCTTTTCCCCTCTCCCTCCATTCCTCCTTTTTACACAAAGAGTTTCCCAAAGTGAGCCAACAAGAACAGTCAAGAACAAAGAAATACACTGTTCATCTCTGAACTCTTTGAGGATACAGTGTTTGTTGTTCTGTGTCTCCAGTCAATTCCAACTTACAACAACCCTAAAAAGAACCTATCACAGCGTTTTCCTGGCAAGCTTTGTTCAGAGGGGGGTGGCCTTTGTCCTCTGAGACTGAGAGAGTGTGACTTGCCCAAGTTCATCCAGTATGTTTCTGTGGCTGAGCAGGGATTTGAGCTGTGGTCTCCAGAGTCTTAGTCTAATGCTCAAATCACTACACCACGTGCACTACCCTGTTTTTATTTCTTGCCTGTTTAATGGCCATATATTAAGTTATCTTTAGTCTTATAATTACACTTTAACAGGGACATGTTTTTCACCTATGTGTGTTTCATCTGTTTCTATTTTCATTTCTGTAAGTTGCTTTAAGTCCCATTTCTTGGGAAAAGGCATGGTGATTCATGATAGTACTAGTAATTTCAGCTCACAGCATTCTTCAACAGTGGCTCTGCTCCCTAGGCCTGACGGACATTGTACCTTTCATAACATCTGGAGGATTGTGCAATTCCTACCCATGTTATAGGACAAGTCCGTGAACTTCTAGTTGGTGTTGAACTCCACCTCCGATCAGCCTTGCCAACTGGTGCACTGGTAAAGCACAATGGGGGTTGTAGTTCATCAGGACTCGGAAAACCACAGATTCTCCACCCTTGTTGCAAGGCTATTCCTCCTCATACAACACTGAGCAATTCTGGATCTCCAAATGTTCTGGCTTACAACTCCCATCAGCCCCATTTAGCATAACTGAGAGTAAATTTGTGAGAATTCTAGTAAAAAACAAAAAGCATCAAAAAGTCACTTTTATACTGTGGGACTCTATGGGGTCTACATGAACTATTTAAAATCAAAACAGGAAAAAAAAAACCAAGTGACAGGAAAACCGCTTCAGGTTCCCTAAAATGGGCATTTTTCAATGTCAAGCGATGCAGCTGGTGCAACAGGGGGTTTGCCACTGCCTTCCTCTGAGGCTGAGAGTATGTGACTTGCCCAAGGTTACCCAGTGAATTTCCATCGTCAAGTGGGAATCTGAACTCTGGTCTCCACAATCACAGTCCGGTGCTTAAACCACTATACCACACTGCTCATCTCTGAACTCTCTGAGTTCAAGAGTGTACAGGTTGTTAAAAACTACTGTACATTAAAAGCCATCTTACAACTATATCTAATTTCATTTTTACTCTGTCTGATTTGCTGCAATACAGATAATGTTTGTTTGTTTATTTGGAGCATTTATACCCCACTCTTCAGCCAAAAATGACTTATAAATCATTAATTTGGCAGATCCTTGCCCTCAGGCTTACAGTCTAAAAGACATGGAAACATCAGAAAAAGGGGATAGCTTGGCAGGGGAATAAGTCCAGCAAATGCTGGCTGCTGTTCTTTTCCTCCAAGGCCGGAAAGGTGGCATTTGGTGTGGAAGAAACACCATCCCTCAGGTCCTGGAGAAGGTTTGCTTGGAAAATGATGGCTAGAGTGATCATGAAGTCAAGGATCTGATCTCAAAATAGAAAGGTCTCAGGGCCATGATATTTGTAGATGCGGAGAAGGCCTTTGATATGATTAAACTGGCCATTTATGAAGACAGTTGTGAAGCAAATGCAAGCTGGAGATAAATTCGTGTCATGGATTGAAGCAATATATAACCAACAAAGAGCTCGATTGGTCATCAATGGAGAAAGAACAAAGCAGACTGAATTGAACAGAGGGACAAGACAGGGATGTCCACTGTCCCCTTTGCTATTTATAATGACAATGGAGATATTAAATAATAAGAGAAGACAATGTTATAAGAGGAGTCCAAATCAAGAAATATCAATACAAACTTAAAGCCTTCGCTGATGATTTGGTACTGTTTCTCGAAGACCCAAGAGAAGTATACAAAACTTGATTGGAATAATACAAGAATATGGAGAATTTAAAGGATTTAAGGTAAATAAAGAAAAAACAGTTCTGCTAATGAAAAACATGACAGATAAAGAGGAGAAGGAACTAGCACTTGTAACTGGATTTAATAAAGTGAAAAAAGCAAAATATCTAGGTGTCCGGATAGCAAAAAGGAACAATGAGCTATTTCAAAACAACTATGAGAAAAAAATGGAAAGAGATAACTAAGATTTGGAAAGGTGGACTTCCATGAAATTGTCAATGATGGGGAGGATAGTGGCTATTAAAATGAATGTACTTCCAAAGATGAATTTTTTTTGTTTCAAAACCTCCCCATAATAACAAATAATAAACCCTTCATACAGTGGAAGAAAGACCTGACTAAATTTATATGGCAAGGGAAAAAACCAAGGATTAAATGGAATATTATGACGGATCAAATATCTCGAGGAGGAATGGGAGTACCAGACTTTCAGTTATATTACAAAGCTGTGGCATTCACATGGTTAAAAGATTGGATTGACTTACAAGATACAAGAATGCTAGCACTGGAAGGAGCGGATTTGAGGATGGGTTGGCATGCCTATATGTTTTATGATAAAGCAAAAATCGATAAAGATTTTCTGCATCACTATATCAGAAAATCGCTTCTGAAAATATGGAATGAATATAAGAGTAAAAACATAAGGCAGCTACCCATGTGGGTATCCCCTCAAGAAGCTTTCTTTGGAAGATGGACGGAATCAGAGAAATGGCTGAGATACGAAGATATATTAGAGAAATCAATCATAAATGTTTATAAGATCAAATCAAGAGAAAAATTGGAACAGGAAGGATTGTCATTAAGTTGGTTTCTGTACAGGCAGTTAAATGAGAGATTTCGGATGGATTTGAAAACATATGGAATAGAATCAAATGAAAAGACAGGAGTAATTAAATGGATCTTTGATAATCCACCCCATTTATTAGCCCATATATAGCAAGAACATTTAATACAGGAGAGACAGGAGGAGACTGTGAAATCTGCAATGATTTTGTGGGCGCAGAATATTGGACATTCAATTCAATTAGACGAATGGGAGCAGAGCTGGAGAAGGACACAGAAATTTACAACGGCTCAGAACCTTAAAGAGAACTATTTTAAATTGTTTTATAGATGGTATATAACACCAGATAAATTAAAAAAGATTTACAATACAGGTACAGGAATGTGTTGGAAATGTCAGAAAGAGGTGGGAACAATATTTCATATGTGGTGGTCATGTCCCAAGGCAAAGAAATATTGGAGTGAAATACATAAAAAGATGTGTGAAATACTGAAGGTTCAATTTGTAAAAAAAACCTGAATTTTATTTGTTAAACATGACAAATGTCCTTGAGAATACTAGTATTAAGAGACATTGGAGATTAATATTGTATGTGATAATGACAGCTCGAATAGAATATGCTAAAATGTGGACATCTCAGCAAATACCCACAACTGAACAATGGTGGAGGATGTTTATTGAAAAAAGAAATGCAGATATTGTTTCTCAGAGACTAAAGGGGAAATTGGATGAACAGATAAAAGCAGAATGGCAAACTGTAATGGGTAATTGCTAAGAACTGCCAAGTAAAAATGTCTGAATTATGGTTTTGGAAATAAAAGAGGAATAACTGTAACATAACATGAAGTGGATGGGGGAAATGCAAGAACAAACATGTAAGATGAACATAGAATTGTGATGCTTAAATGTAATAAGTGAATAGAAATTCAGGAAATGAAAACTAGATCAGAGTGGATGAACAGAAATATTTCATGTAAAAGTACAATTTAAAATGTATGATGTTTTTATTTGTGAAACTTAATAAAATTATTAAAAAAAAATAGGAAGGTCTCAGGAATCCTCCCGACCACAAAGGTGAAGGAACGGTGCAGCAAATACAGTGGGGAGGTAGATACAATCAGGGCTATGGAGTTGGAGTCAGAGTTAGAAGCAGTTTGGTTAGTACGAATTGATATACAGTTGTCATTTGTAAAGGAGTTAACAGTAGGCCAGCATTAAAACAGAGGAGTCAGAACTGAAGGTTTCACACACAGACTCTACAGTCTTGGATACAACAGTTCCATGAGAGCAATTCACACATGACAAAAGTCCAAATAGCCACTACAGAGAGCCCCTCACTGAGAAGCAGCTGTACTGCGGTATATGTGTGAGGGGTTAACTTGCTCATCACCACAGTGCCGTGAAATTTTCTCCCCATTCTGGCTGGGGTGGGGAGAAGACGCGGGTTTTCACTAGGAGGACAGTACACTGTTAATAAGTCTGAAGAAGCAGATGGGGAACCATGAAAGAACACACTAAAATAATAAATCAGTTACCTTAACAGTGTTGCTAGATTCCTCCCCACTGTGTTGCCCCTCCTCTGTCTGTCTGTCCCTCTCAAACACACACACACAGCACTACTTTTCATCTGCCACAGTCCTGATCTGGCTTGAGGAGCTTGTGCCTTTCTGAAAATCATATGAGTTAGTTGCTTTTATAGAATTAACATCCCTCAGTTTAGCCCAATACCATTGGCCAAGGAAGCAGTTTTGGCCTCTATCATGAGCAAATCCAGCCACGTGGCTCACACAGATCAGGGCTGGCGAATCAACCTCCCATTCTGAATGAGCCACTTAAATCAGCTCTCCTACATCCCAGTTAACAGGATTTTGTTCAGAATTAGCAAGATTGCAGACAACAGATAACAGCAGCAGTCCAGAAGACAGCAAGCTACTTTTAGCACTGTGCTGCATTTCCTTTGCCTATTTGCAGAAAGGCATTACCAGATCAGGTTATTTTCTTCACAGCTCAGACATAAGCTCTTGTTTCCCCAGTGTAACTGAAATCTAAAGCTGCCTTCCTAAATATAACTCGTTAGAAGCTACTAGCCCTTTCTCTCTCATCCAAAGAGAAACGTGTGCATGACTTCAATTAAGGAAGAACATATGCACTTGACTTGGAAAAAATTACTTTTGGGGCTATGCTTTGTGAAAGTTCAAAGAAGTAACTTTCTACATGCCCATTCACACTATACAGTTATAGTGCTACATTGCATTTTAACTGCAATGGCAACATTCTATGTAATCTTGGGATTTGAAGTCTAGAGAGGGGCACTGAGAATTCTCAGCCAGAGAGCTCCAGGATCTCACCAAACTATAAACCCCACAATTCTACAGGATGTGGTCATGGCAGTTAAAGTTGAATAATTACACTAATGTTGTGTGAATGGGCCCACATTCAGCAATGTACGTTAACATACATTCTACTTCCCAACCCATCTCCAGCACAGACCAAGACTATCTATGTGGAAGCTCAGGGCCTGGGAAAATTCCTTTTTTGGACTACAACTTCCATAATGATCCACAGCCATTCTGTAGCTCAAACAAGTAAATTATCCACCTCAGTGTAGTTAACCTCTCCCAGCTGTCAGCTGTCTTTGTCAGTACAAAAAGACTGTTAAGAGCAGAACAGAATGGTGATGGTCTCACATACAGAATAGGCATAATGAGCCAGGCTATTAAAGATGTAGAGATCTGGGAAGGAAAAATTCAGGGGGAAAACACTCCTCCCTTTGGCCATGGAAACTTACTGGGTGACCTTGGGCAAGTCACAGTCTCTCAGCCTCAGGGGAAGGCCATGGAAAGCCCCTCTGAACCAATCTTGTCCCTCTCAGAAAACCCATGATAGGGTCGGCATAAGTCGGAAATGACTTGAAGGCACACTACAACAATAATGGAGAACTAGATGAGATGAGAATTTTTTTTCTAATTTGCTAATGTTCATAGATGGCTTGTTATTTTTGTTCTTTTTTGCCTGCTCTTAAAAAATTGTCAACAAAAATATAAATTTTAAAAGGAACTTCAACTTGTCATTAATGTCTAAATAAACTGTATTTTTCACACACCAAACATGATTTTATGGTAAGCCAAATAACACATAATAATTTTGTGAAAAAATGCTACTGTCATGTTCTTTCATGTTTTTTTTTTAAAAAATCTTTCTTCTGGGTTAAAAAAAAGGCAGGAAAAACTCTCTCCCCGGGTTTTCAATATTTCCAGAAACTTTGTATTTCTAGCTGTCATCTAGGAGACTTACTTTAAAATGAAGACTTGGGTTAAAGAAGGAAGAAAAAGACTTTAAACAGAAATAATATACAAAGGAAAAAGTGCCATAAACATAGCTGCTTAACACAAAGTCCTTTTGAAAGTTGCAAGTCCTCAAAGATCTAATTACAAAAGGCGTTTTCCCAATTTAATTGCTGCTTTTACTGCAGCTGGGCTGTTTACTGGTTTCATTTTGAGAACCACCCCACTTTGACTTGCTTCACCACAAAGATAGCCCTGAAAACATCATATAGCTGAAGAGATACTGAGAACAGATATTACAGCCCCAAAAGTTTAAGCATGAGGGCTTTCCAAATGGTGTGTCGTGACATGTTAGTGTGTCACCTGAAGTGTGTAAGTGTGTCGCCTTCCTGGGTTGAGAAAGACACCCCTAACTCGAGCCATTCCTGTTGCCACTAAAGTCTTTTCTTGCCCCGGGCGATGGCAACAGGCCAGGATTGGGTAGGGGGCTGCCTTTCCCACTGCCACCACCCTCGTCAGGGTCTTTCCTGGTGAGGTCAACGGTAGTTGGGCAGGATGGGAGTGCTGCCTTTCCGCACCCTAGATACACCTCTGGGTACTGCACATGTGTAATTGGTTCGTTTAACCTCTGGTTTGTTAGTAAAACTGAATTGCTCTGTCGCGAAATGATGCATGTCTAAAAAGTGTGTCACCAACATAAAAAGTTTGAAAAGCTCTGCAGTATGGTGTAATAGTTTGAGTGCTGACTAGGACACTGAGAGACCATGGTTCAAATCCCTGCTTAGCCATGGAAACCCACTAGGTGGCCTTGGGCAAGTCACAGTTTTGCAAACCCCCTCAGAACGAATCTTGCCAAGAAAGCCCTATGATAGGTCTGCCTTAGGGTTGACACTGGGATTTAGGGATTTATAACCCCTCTCCAAAATGATAACTTTCCTAAACTCAGGTTAAAACTTGCTTTCAGCAAACAAGTCAAAAAAAGCCAAAAGCTAGCCTGATTAAAAGTGGAATTGCTTGCCAGCTAGAGGACAAGAGATATGAAATTAACCTCCCTTGGCAGAGAGTTCCAGGGCATGGGAACACTGACTGACAAGTCCCTTTCTCATGGTCCTGCCAAGCAGACCTCTGATGGGGCAGAGACAGAGGTCTCTCCTTAGATTCTTAAGACACTGGCAGGTTCAAATGGGAAAGCGCAGCCTTTTGAATAGCTTGGACCCACGATAAATACAAGGTTTTATTAGGTCATAAATAGCTGTTTTGCAGTGACTGAGTTTGGGGTGATCTAAATTGGGAAACTTTAAGGGAATACTGAGTACTACATTTAATCCCTAGAGTTAAGCGAAGGAAACCAGGCAGCCAAAACAAAGAAACATAAAAGCATGGAAGACAATGGAGAACATGCCAGCAGACAATAAAAAACTTTGGAGTACCAGTTTATTGTGGTGCTTCTTTGCACCGTTTGCATTAAGCTATTTTACTTGTAAAGCACAGAAGCATGGTTCACCCCAGGATACATGACTACAAAATCCCATTAATTTCAATGGAAATAATGTTTACCTCTAATATTTACCCCATCAAAACCATTCTTCCGAGTACCTGTGTCACCACTGCCTGCTATCAGGAAGACAAATGCTTTTCTCCAAACCTAAAATGGATCACTTGCTGCTTTAAGGAGGTTAAGCTGTTCTTAATGGCACAAGAGTAGGCAAGCTGCAATTTTGTAAAAGTAGGAAATTCAAGCCTCATAACTCCTGCTAAGTGTGCATGTGTGTGTGATCAGTGGCTCCTGAGATGCTGTTGCACTCCACAGCAGTGCCAGCCCGTACGAGCAATAGTCAGGAATTGTGGGAACTGCTCATCAGCGGGAGGGCCACAGCCTCCCATCCTATAATCAACATTTCAGGAAGAACAGGAAATGTGTAGCTATGCAATAATGTTGTTTGTAACAGCCTATAAAGAAAAGATTGCTGGCTGCTGGATGGAGGAAACAAAAAGCAATCATACTTGAATTAGGTACTTATTCTGTATTACAGCAATGAACATTGAGAATACTTGGTGATTCATGTATCAGGTGTGAGGCAGTCTGGTGCAATTTAGTAGCAGTTTTTGGTGTACAAGACTGGCTCTTAACAGAATTTGTGGGTGGTACTATCCAACTATTGCAGCAAAGTGACTCAACAGGTTTCTTACTATTTTCAATTGGGTCTGTTCAGATTGGCTTCTAAGCTGATGCCCATTGGAGGTCAGTGTGAAAAACTCCAAAGAAAAGAATGCTAGAACAGTCATTCAGCTAAACACTCATCACACTTAAAGGTTGGTAAGTGTTCTGCTGGAAAAGAAGAACAAACATGCAGTACCTATCACATGACTATGTTGAGAATTTAAAAATTGGAAACACTGTGCAGAGAAGGCTAAAGTGGTCCTTTGAAGGAGGACTGAGGCACCGGCTACCCAACTTAGCAAATATTTAATAAAGTCAGAAACAACTTTGTGTTTAAGTACTTTTTAAGAGGCTGAACAGGGGATAGCATAAAACCAGCTGGTCCTAACCTATCTTTAACCTACTGTGCCAGCAGTTTGAACTGACCTGTACAACTGTGGCAGAGTCTGGAAAAGTTGTTGTTGTTGTTGGCAACTCCCGACTCTCCAGCAGCAGGAACTTTTTTTTTTGACAAGGGAACATGTGCTGAATGCTGTACAATGAAGAATCTCTATTAGCATGTGCAGGTAGATATGCAAGGGTGCATACATAGGTTTCTGTTTAGATATCTCTTATACATCCCAGAGAAGCCCTGCCCAGCATCCTCCAGGCATACTGCACTACAAATGCCATTATTCTAAGCCAGCAAAATCAATGGGAATGTGGGCTGGGATGATGGGTTTTGCAGTCCTGTATTATATACATATACCTGAAGACCCCTAGGTTGGGAAAGGTTGCTCCAAAGGTTAAAGACAGAGCCAGATGTCATAATATCATTCCTTCATATGTTCAACAAACACAGAATGAAGTTGGCAACAGGATGATGGTACCAGTTGTTAGCTATGGTCAGGAACAGGGTGGCCTTGGGATCAAACACATCTCATTCTGGAGACGATGCTGCTAGCCTTGCAACTTGCCTTGTAAATCCCAGGCTAAGTGTTCTGCCTTAGCTTCTCATATTTGTCATGTGCTGTAATTTCAGAACAGAAACAAAGGGTTGAGCAGGAAGCCCCCACACGAGTAATTGCTAGAGCAGTCCAGGCCATAATTATGGGACTCTGACGAAGTCCATTGCCTTTGATGTGACTACTACTGAGCCCATTGCCTTTGCCATTGAGAGAAGGAAAGAAGAAAGCACTTTCACAATAGGCTACTTAGCTACCTTGAGTACTGATTTTTGGCAAACATAGGGTATAAACAAAGTTAATATCATTGGCCAGAATCTCGTTTCATTCTCTACATGACATAACTTTAAACAACTATGTAGCAGAGGTGCTACAAAACCTTGTTACTGCATTGCAATGCAACACTAGAAAGAGTGCCCACACACATCACAACCTTCTCACTGATAATGCGTCATGCATCGGGGGACCATGCATATCCGTCAAATTGGTGGCTCCCTATGTAGTTATGTTAACAGCAGCCATCTACTAGATAGAGACATTAAGGAACTACCCAATTCTAACTCCTACATACGTAAGTGGACTTTAGTACTGACATGTACTAATATTAGCATTAAAGCTTCTGGGAACAAGAGGACACTAGTATCTGCCACTACTCTGAAAAGGTAATGCTTTAAAACTGAACAAATTGCTTCCATGTGCACAATAAAATTCCCACTTAGGAAGAGATCTGGTAACACCACATTATAGATGATCCAGAGAGTCATATAGTCACTGCTCGTTTTTATCTTTACATCCTCAACCCAATTCCAAATTCTTCCAGTCCATCAGCTCTTCCACCACATGCACAGAGACCCCCAAAAGTTCTCCTCTTGATTTTTCCCTTATCCAAGTACCTAGGCAAAGGAAGTTAAGAATCTGGCTGCATTCAGAAGTCAACGTAAGTCAAAATTTAAAGGCATTCTGCATTGTCAAGGATGACATTATACTGATACATGCTGTCTGATGAATCCTACTTGTAGCAGGAGTGGTTAATGGCTTATTTATTGTAGCATGTAAGCCAAACAGAAGTCTCCCTTGATGAATCAGAAAAATAATCCACAGTTTGTTTTAGGGCTAACCCTCTGGCTTGCTGGAAGGAAATTAAGTGGAAGAGCTGGCTTCCTATCAGATTCACATGCCAAAATGAATTTGTTGTTTTTAGATGCTTCAGCTACAAGCAGGAGTGATTGGGAAGCATGCACCCATAGGCTACTCATCAACAGTAAACCAGGGTCCACATGGCTCCCTGATCTACCACGATGAGTGAATCTGAGCAATGCCTCACTTTCAGCTCTCTGTGCTCGAAGGAGGACTGAAAGAATGACTATTAAGTCAGTCTGATAGTTGCAGAGATATACATGGAGTTCAAAACCCATGCTAAGAGCCAAATGCTCCCACAAAGGTTTCCACAGAGCTCATGCTGCACCCTTTGTGAATGCACAAGTCTTTATAAGCAGACAGAAAATTCTTTGTCAGCATGCTCATGTTCAGCCTTCAAACACAGTAATAGGGCCACTGTTGCCTACAAACAATGGCACATTCTCTGTTGAACTTCCCAATGTCACCTCGCAAGGAAGATTAAGCTGGAATAGCACAGTCCAAAGGAGCAAACATTTCCAAGAGTCTTCCAAATTACCAATACAGAGCACACTTCTGGTTTCCCAAAGCCATGCTTCAAGTTTCTTGGACTCACACAACTACAATATTATCCTCTTTCAATGGTTCTGTCAGATCTCAGCATCAGTTTGCTTGCTCTCTTCTGACTGCTACTGTCACCTCCACCATCCTGAGATCTGCACAGTGGATGGTCAGAGATTATGACTGAAATAGTCCAACAAGCTCTGGAGAGCCAAAGAGCCCTTACCCTCCTTTAAAATCTAGTAAGTATACTGTGGCAGAAAGTTCTTAGAACTATGAATCTTTCATCAAATGCACAAAGAAATCACTACCTTGAGTAGGAAGGAGAGAAGAAAGCATCTTGTACTGGCCCAAGATATGTTAGGCAGCTATCATATAGTATGATGCACCGGATAATCCTCTTCCCAAATGTTTATTATAGGATACAGAAGGGGAACACTTGCAAGCATACATCACACTTTCTATGATTTTGGAAGCTAAGTAGGATCAAGCCCAGTTAGTACTTAGATAAGAGAACTTTCAAAGAATCTTAACAGGATTTGGGAAAAATTCCACCTGAAGTTCTGAAGACCTGCAACAAATGCTGAAGGTAAATGGATCTATGGTCTGATTCAAATATGAAACCAGCTTCCTCTGTTCCTATGAAAGTGTATCAGAAAAAGAATAGTATATTCAAAGCACAGGTGCTTTAAAATAGTTCAAATTCAAAATTCCTGATATCCATCACTTAGCACTCAAGCTCTGGCATTCTTTTAAGCATGTGAAACCCAACAGATTTGTGCCCCAAGTTACTAAGATGTGAGCATACAGATCTGCAGGGAGAGGAAGAATGCAATAGTGGATTACTTCAAATGGATGATCTCTGAAATAAGGAAGCAAATGGATGAAAGGTTGCACATTACGTGCCTATGACTGTTGGTGGCATAATACCTCCGCATAGCCACAAGATCTCAGTTGGACAAGAGCTGGACTCTGGATGGAAGGAAACCAAATGGGGATATTAAGCTCAACTTCAATCATGTATAGACTCACAGATGTGGGCTTCATAATCAAATCCTATTACTACTACTAGGTTCTTTAAAATTGCAAAGAGGAAGCATCTCTTGACCATTTAAAACAGGAGTGGGGAACTTTGGCTCTTAAGATGTTTTAGCCTAACCAAGTGTCAGTGTCACCCAGGATGGCCAATGATAAGTTGTGGAAACTGTGGTCCAAAATATCTGGTTCATTGCCTCTCATTTAAGATATCGGTAAGTAGAGAGAATGGCCTCAAGGGTCACTTTCTAAAACCTTCCACCTATATCAATCCCAACATTATTCCATGGGTCCCCACTAGTTTATTCCCAAGCTGAAGTCCACTGCTTTCTAGATACCTGCTAAAACCACCAGATTTATTTCAGTTATTCATAGTTTAGAACAGACCTAGTTCTCCCCAGCACCGCAATGCTGACACCATTCATTTTATGTCAGTTTAATTCCAAACACTACAGGAGGAAAAGAAAGAATTTTGCAGGCAATGAAATCCAGGATACTCAAAGATGTTAGATGTCAGGGGATCTAACCAAAATCTCCCCATGTCACTCAGGAAAGAACAGCCTTTTCTGCCAGAAAGCACAGAAAAGAGTTCTGTAGTACCTGTAGTGTTGCTCTATCAGCAAGAAGCAGAAAATACACAGACAAGGAACTGTTTCTAGTTAATATGAAGGAACGGTATGTATTCTGTCATGCAGATACATAGTGTAGCTAAATGGAAGTGGGTGTTTTTGGGGGGTCTGGGGGCCACCCCCTCAGCATATTCTACCCCAGACTCCCAAGGGACAGCATCCAGTTGTTTTTTCAAAACCAGAAATGACCATGAGGTGGTTTCTGACCTTCCAAACATTGTTATATAGCCTAAATCAGATGAGGGAGGGACAGCAATTAAATGGGAAAAACTTATTCCTCTGGAGGTTTGTGGGGACAGTAACTTCCCATTTTTGACTGTCAAGAGTTTCTGTAATGGGGAGCCACACAAAAGCCCCTTATGAGTCATACAATTCCCACCTGGGGATTACAATAGTCACTCTCAAGTATCCATTTTCTCATTAGGGTGGCTAGATGAGAAAGAAGATGAAACAATCCCTCTTACTTAATAAGCAAAAGAGGTTCACTGCTGTAGCATTTTTACAAGTCAAGTTTGGGCAGGTGTGCCCCTGCAGATGTTTCTGGACTGCAACTCCCAATGCCTGCCATCATTGGCTACACTGGCTATAGGACCTGGAGGCCAAAAAGCCATCTAGAGGGTCACAACTCTGTGATGGAGAGCAAGAGCAACAATGCAGTAAGGCATGGTAACACTAAAATCCATATTGTATCTGACTAGAAGTGGAATGGCTTGCAGTCTCTTCAGTAAATTTATACAGGGAGCCACTGATCAAAAATTAGCTTTAAGAACTGTTAAGACAGGTATAAATTTTAAAGACATGGTATTTTACCCCATTACTTTTGAACTGTGTTAAGAAACTTTGGCAAGTGAACAGTTATTGCAAAACAACTACTGGCTCTTGTTTCTGATTCTTGAATTGCGTCAACAAAGGCTAAAAGCAGCTGCCCTGCTGGGGTACACCTTGTGCCTGATTGCTGAAGACTTTGTAATTAACAACAGATTGATTCTGATCAAGTCTCTTTCACAATCAAAATAGGAAAGTTAATGAAGAGGTTTGGGAAAAAAAGAAAGCCTACTCATAAATGAAGTTCACTGTAAGCAAACAGAATGCAGAACAGTATCACTCAATAACAGAAATGGTAGGCAACAACTTAAAAAGAATCCAGCTAACTGTAAAATTTATTGGAGAGGGGTAATGAGGATGTAACAGAACTGTATTTCAAAGGAAACACAATATGGGGAGAGACCATCATTTTAGTTTTACACAGAGTGAGCAACTGGGACTAGTTTCCAACAGCATAAACACAGTTGGCCTTCTGTATCTATGAGTTCTGCATCCACAGATCCAACCAACCACGACTTGAACATATTTGGAGGAAAAAAATCCAAAACGCAAACCTTGTTTTGCCATGTGCTGAGCACCACACTGATGTGCAGGCCTACCCTGCTGTAGCCTCCCATCATTTCACAGATCCTCAGGCTCTCTCCACCACTTGTTTGAATTCTTTGCCATTTTATACACACTTCACCATTTTACTGCGTCATTGTACATAACAGGACTGGAGCATCCATGGATTTTGGTGTCCACGGGGTACGGGCATGTTGGAACCAAACCCCAACAGATACCGAGGGCACACTGTACTTCTCTCTTCCTCTGCAGTCCCTCACAAGATGGTGACAGGAAGTGATATCACATTCCTTCCTGTTACTGTCTTAACAGGGCCTGCAGAAGAAAACAGAAGTATTTGAGGGTGGTAAGGAGTTCTGAGGTGCTTGCAGGGTAGGGTAGGATAGGGTAGGGGTATTTTTGTGTGTTTTCGTGAAGCTGGGAGGCATTCTGTGTGGCTTGGGGGGGGGGAATAGCCCAAAAGATAATGGTGAAATTTTTTGAATTTTTTAAAAGGGTTGTGGGCAGGGGCTTCAAGAGCCACACTTTGTTCACCCCAGTTTAACAAGCACTGTACTCTAGTTATTTTTCAAAGTTTTTTCTCAGGGGCATTTCAGAGGTTAGCCTTCCACATTCTCAGGAGTTAGGGGTACAGGACCCTCGTAAAAGTGGAAAAGCACAAATACCATAAGATCCCTCAAAATGAATGCTACTGTCTCCTCTCCCACCAACAGCCCCAACCTATCACCCTGTTCCCCACCTTACCACAACCACACCTCAACCAGATTTTAAGCCCTTTCCCATACCAATGACCTCCCTGTCCCACTCTTCTTCCTCCTGGTCCTTCTCCTCTCAATCTCCTGTCACCTCAGACAGATTTTAATCCTCTTTCCAGCCTAAAATCTGGCCGACATGACAGGAAACTGAGAGGAAGATGAAGAGGAGCGGGACAAGGAGCTGATGGGCTGGGAAGTGGTTTAAAATGTGGCTGAGGTAACAGGAGATTAAGTGAGGATTGGGGGAAAAAAAGTGAAGTAGGGAGGGGAAGTTGAGAGGCTGGGAAGGGGTTTAAAATCTGGCTGAGGCAACAGAAGATTGGGAGGACAAAGAGTAGGGCATGGAGGTTGATGGGCTGGGAAGAAGTTTAAAGATCTGGCTGAGGCATCATGGTGAGAAAGGGATTGATAGGCTGGCACTGTTGGCAGGACAGGAGTTGGAGAGGAAGAGTGGGGTTAGGAGAATGGGCTAGTCAAGCAGCAGCTACAAACTTGCAAATAATCAGATCCATGAAAGAGAAACCCACAGTCATGGAGGGCAGATTGTATTTTGACAGGAACTTTTCCAGTTTTTTGTTATCTCCTCTCAAACAATCCATGGTGTTTAAAAGGTGAGCAAACAGCACATCGGATGCATGGAGTGGGTGGGGTGGGAAAAAAAGGAGATGAGATACAGCAGATGAGTTGCAAAATTTAATTGAGCAGGTTTTGAGGTACGATGCTTTAAAACATTTTCCCTTAACAGCACACTTTCTACATGTGTTGGGCCTACAAATGCCATTATATTCAGCCAGTGATCAGACTGTGGTGTTTGTACACATTTGGAAAGTCAAAAGTTGGAGAAGGCAATTTAAACTCCCAGGAGAATACTTCTGAATGTGCCAAGTATAGTCTATGCTATGAATTTTCAACGTCTAGTTCTCCAGATGTTTTGGACTTCAGCTCCCAGAATCACTCAACAAGGGTCATGCTGGCTACTGTTCCTGGGAACAAAAGTCCACAGTGCTGTAGGACTGAAGGTTGAGAGCCCACTGTTCTTAAGTTGTGAAACAAAATATTAACATGCCCTTTTCTCTGGTAATTGTACAGTTTCTGAGATTAATGACCGCTGTTGAATGTAAAACAACTATGCATGTTAAAAATTCATTATCTAGCATTACCATAAATGAATTAAATTTCTGACTATACCTGAATATATTAACACTTGATTAAATGTATTTAATCCTGTTGCCAATGAAACAATCTCTGTTCAGCAGCTGTATTTTATGGGTCAATTAGAAATGCAATTTGGTAGAGATGGGAAAAATGACATTTAAGAACCCAAGGAAAACTGGGTTTTTAAAAACTAGCTGCCAGTTTTGACTGAGGCCACAGAATGCAGTACTTTTAAAAACTAGACTATCTGTGGTCAGAAACCTGTGTTTACAGAGAATCTCTATTCCACTGTTTTAATGATTTACCATTACTTAAACAATATTATCAGCAAGTTGTTAGCTCTTATCCACTAATTGTTGCACTGATAACAGCTAAGAATCTTACAGCAGAAGACACAAATGCTTGCAATGCTACGCACATAACTCAGAGTTGATGGATCTTCTCCTTACATTTATGAAAGCAAGACTTAACCAAGGCAAAATATAATCCTCTCACCACTCCCACCCCCACAAAAGCCTGAAGTAGCAGCACGAGTTCAGCAGAGCAATATTGTCATTCATAATCATCACCGCCTCATGAAATGCAAATAGCAATTCTGGAGAGGCCATTTCTTTTGGAGCCAACAGCTTGTTGTATTAGTGTAATTAACATGACATCTAGTTTGGCCCTATTACAATTCAGTAATAGTACAATTCAGTATTAGGGCCAAACTCTTCACTGTGCACATTCTAAGGATAAACATTCAACCTATACTACGTTCAGTCTTGGGTTGGAGAGGATGCTGGCAGAAAATTCTGAAGTCAAACAGATTATACTACCAGGCACTGCTCCTCAGTGAGTTGTTTAAAAATAAAGTCCTGTGCCCATGTAAGCTCATTAAGCCCAGCTCCTAATACAGCACTTGTATCACAGGTTCCAAGAAAATAATTACACTGACATTTGAAATGGAAGAACTGACTTTCAGAGAAAAGGACAATGTCAAAGTAAACCTCCTTGATATGCAGAACAGAACTAAGATGGTGGCCTGTCTGTCCTCCAAAATTAAGCTCAGGGACAGAATGTCCAAGCATAACATTTCAATAAGGAACAGGATACTTCTACATTGAAGTTGTTAAGAAAACCTCTCACTGACTATCTTCTACAACAGACAATGCTGGCATTTTATACTAACCTGTGGAAGAGTTAGTCAAAATTAAAAGTACATCAGATTACACAATGCCTTTTACTGAATGTATCTGTAGGACACGACAAACCAAGAATTCATAGTAACACTGGCTGATAATGAAAAAATAGATAAATAGTACATCAGATTACACAATGCCTTTTACTGAATGTATCTATAGGACACAACAAGCCAAGGATTCATAGTAACACCAGCTGGTAATGAGAAAACAGATAAATAAAACAACTACACCTGAGAAGTTTCCATCATTGAATATTTTGTACATAACAGGATGTTTATCTGCAAGATTCATCATCTAAAAATACTCTACAGGCCAAGGGTTTGTACAATTAAATTTATCATACACAAAACACCATAGCAACATTGGCTGAACAATATGTAACCAGTCCCCATCCCCCTTATGAAAACCATCCAAAAGAGAAAGCAATATAATTGTATAGTCAAGTATAATATTAAACACTGCATAATGTTTATAAACTAAATATAATTAAAAATAATGTTATAATTAATATAGTAGAAATGGCAAGCAAAGTTGTAAGTGCACCATTTATTTTTTGATGGCTGAAGTACAGATCTTACCAAAAATGTATTCAGTATTATTCACCTCATTTGGTATTAGCCCTGGCTCATGCTCTACTTTTTTCATTATCAAGGACTGCAATACCTCTGATGTAATTTGTCAGGGGCCATATGGTAAATGGGAGCCCCCAGTGGGAAAAGAACAAACTTTTGGAATTAGGCCAAGGGTTGCTGGTTGCATACCCCAATCCAGAGACTGCCCTTCAATTAACCAACAGCATTTTGGGCACATATTACTTGGGAAGGTAACAAGCCAAACATCACAGCTTCTCTCTGTTTCAGTGCTGAAGCAAGACAATTCCATAAGATGACAGGGCATCCAGTTCAAGGACTCTGTACACCAGGACAGTTCGCAGGATAGATCCAATTTCTAGCTTTTCTTTATAACTAAAATAATACAGAGCCAGCTAGAAAATGAAGCTACACATTTTAAAATACTCTTCAATCATACAAATGAGATGAGATTTCTTTACTGGTTGGTTGGTTGGTTGGTTGGTTGGTTGGTTGTTGTTGCTCGCCCTCAAGTCTAAGGCGAACCTATCACAGGGTTTTTCTGAGTGTGTGTGATGTGCTCAAGATCACCCAGTGGGTTTCCATGAATGAGCAAGAATCGAACATTGGTCTTCAGGGTCCTATTCCAATTGTCAAGCCACTACAACCAAACTGGCTTTTCCTCTATTGGTTAGCCCAATATCTTTGTTCTGATTAACACACTTTGGAATACAAACCACAGATTAAGTATGATATTCTGGACCAGTGTCATTACCACAGTTGTGTTTTCACTGGTTGTACCCATGCAGAAAAAGCCAGGTGTCTGGGTTTCTCAAACCATAATGTGAACAAGATGCACAGTGGTGTACACAGCCCATTTGCTCCTCCCCTAACAAGAGCAGATATATCAGCTAAGCACAAACTGATTAATAAATGGACTTACTGTGGATAATGGCATATTGTGCCCTCTCCAAATCCAGATATATAGGCCAACAGCAAAACCTGTGTTTAAAACTAACTCCTGATTCCCAGCTTGTTTGGGCAGAATATGCCATTGTTCCAAGTTACTAATAATACGCCTTCCCTGCCAGGTTCAGACAAAGGGTAGGCAACTTGGAAGATGTACTGGCAATCCTAAACTGATTGGAGGCCATATCCTTCCCATCTTTGTCAGCAGATTTGCAACTGCAGTGAATGTAGATGTAAGATTTCTGGAAGCCAAGGAAAACAATTTTTTTTTTTTTTGATAGACCAAAAAGTAGCAGGGAAAAAGTGTTATCAGCATTCTTTATACACTGAAAATCATTTTGCTACTTTGGGAATATAAAATGTGTTTTATATAATGGTACAATTATACAATTTTGTTTAGTGTAAAATTATCATGCTTGGCATATCAAAAATACAGCTCAGACAACAGAAATAAATTTCCTTTCTACAATTTTGAATTTTTGTTCTAAACGGAGCTACAGAGGTCTGAACTGTAAAGAACCTCTTTACCACGTTATCAGGAGCAGGGAAAAAAAATGGAAGAAACTATTAACATTGTTAATACAGAGAAAAATGTTTTTTCTCCTCCAGTCTTCCATAGTGTCAAGTAGACATAAAACATTTGTTCTCCACAAAAAAAACAGAGAAAAGGGTACCAAGACAAGGAATTGTAATGATTACATACTGTATATTGCTTTATATAAAAGTCTTCCTGTTAGGTTTTTAGAAATAATTTTAAGGGATTAAATACACAAATACCTTCATATGTCATGTTTTATTGATCACTCTTAAATAAAATATTCTGATTTTTTTCTTAGCCTTCACATCTCTAGCTGTGACAGAAAAAAACAAAACACCACCAACAACAAAAATGTAGGGTCTCCTTTAAAATATAGCACATACTATCCATACTTCTTGTACTCAAGTACATTTCCAGAAGCAGAATTCCATGTGAAAACAAGTCATGGAAGGAGTCCATACCTGAAAAGAGTACATGCCTTGTTTTAAAGGAAAACCAGTGAGGTGGTGGTAGGATTTATATCACAATAGCAGTAAATTTGGCAACACTACTGTGGACTCCAACAAAGATAGCCGAGGACACATCACGTAACCTGTGTGTTGACTATCTGCCTTGAGAACGGGGAACGGAAGACAATCAACAAATAGTAAAATAAACAAACTTACCCACACATAGAAAGGAAGGGAAAAAAAGTACAAATAAGATATAAAAACACTGGTGGCATTTCAGGCAAATGCCAGCCACTCTTTGAACTTCCCCCATCTATGTCACAGAAATGTATTAGGCTCACAACACTCGATCACCTTCCACTAAAAAGGCTAGCTCCAGCCTTCTTCTCTAGTTTGGAAAAGGAAGGTGGGACTCTATCCCATCCTTGTGTTGAGTTCTCTGAACTGTCTATGAGATTCCTGCCTATACCCCAGCTCCAGACCCAAGAGGAAGACAGCAGGTGTTCCCACCACCCTCACTAAAGGGAGCTCAAACACCTGCTGTGATAAATAGGGACAAAGATTGCAGCCTATTAGCAAGGACCAATTTGTGATGGCTAGACATGTTTATTTTTTTTTTAATTATGTGCTGCTGCTTGCAATTTTCCTTGTCAAGACTTATTTTGTAAAGCTGCCCTGAGAAAGCTAGACAGTGGAGAAGACACATCAATTTGATAAAATATTGCCCAAACTAATTTCTTAACTCAGCTTTTCATTCTGAGGCTCCTTAATCTTCATTATTAACATTCTATACTATTTTTTTACACCTCATGATGTCTCATTAGGTTAATGCATCATTCCACCTGCATTTAATTTATGCGTTAAGAAGCTAGGAAATTTCTGAAGAGACAAAGCCCAAGTTAATGGAACTTGTGTTGTATCCAAATTATAGATGTAGATGTGATTCCCCTACACACAGCATTCTATACACAGCCATGATGCTATCTAGCTTCCAACCTCCACTTTATTAGCTATGGGAAATATAACTTTACTGTAATGAAAGTATTGTGTACTTACATATCCCGATGATAATTGAGAAGGCATGTTCGAATCTCAAGCAGAAGAGGAGCTTGTAGAAGTTGAAAGACATCAGAGAAAAACACAAGATGACACTGATCCATTCTTGAAGTCTTTTCCCTGTTTAACCAAATAGGGCAATATTAACTTATGGACCTTTTAACACAGTCAGAGATACTTATTTTTAAATCTTATATATCGGTGAACCTAAGCACTGCTGTGTAGAATAACGTCAAAGGCCTATCTTGTCCAGCATCCTGTTTCTTGCAGAGGTGACCTCTGAGAAGCTCACAGTCAGTGAGAGCTGGATGGTGAATCCTTCATTTTATAAATAAATATATTAATATATCTGCATCATCCAAAGCTCAAGTCCTGATTCTTACATTAGAATGGTGGCAGTACTATCTTTGGATGCAGAGCTGGGCAATACTTAACAATGTGTGTATCTAAAATGTGTATTTGAAATTTGTAAAATGTAAGTTGTACTTTATCTGAAAAATGCAGAGATATTTTATAGTAAAATTATAACTGTACATGGAAGAAGAGACAAAACACAGAATATCTTTTCAGTCTTAAGCCCCAACAGAGTGAAGTTTTTTAACAGGCTTTGGAGTTTTCTGAACAAATCTTCCTTTCAACCCAGAGGATGAGGTATCAATTAAACACAACAATTTTCCCTTCTTCCACAAAGCCCTAAACAGCTATATGAAGTATCTCTGATGGACAATAGAAAAAGCAGCTGTGAGTCCGGATCTACTGCACAGGTGGGAATAATGTAAAATGACTGCAGAATTTTGGCACAGATTTAGAACAAACTGACTGATGTAGGGGTGTATACCACTAACCATGGGTTTAGATAGGGTGCTGCAAAACACAAAGATTTCACTGCAAAACAGCTGTGAAACTCTGGCATAGGTTTGGAGGAGATCCTAAATCTGTGGGTTGGTGGTTAACAAAGCATATTAAGCCCATAGTCTTTATCTTGGCACTGAACTTTCGCTTTAGTGGCTTAAAATATGTAACCATGCCCCTCCCTGCCCAACCAGACCTCAATATGTTACCATTTAATCTGATGAAGAGTACTCACATGAAAGGCTGCATACTTCTCAGGATTTATAGTTGCTCCAAATAAACTTTCTGCCCATCAGCTGATTTTATGTGTTCTTACATGAATGTAAGCTTGCAACCACTGAAAGGGACTAAGGACTGTTTTTCTTTGTGGTTCTGAGGATATTATCATTATCCTACCCACCATCTTTCCTAGTGAGCTTTCTTTCTTTCTTTTATTAATAATGCAAGCGCACAAACATGCACAAAAGAGAGAAACACTTTTCAAATTGCTCTAGGGTACCAAATACCTTATTCTAGACAGTGGCCACGATTAATAGGATATACCAAATGCATTCAGTACTTTTGGGATTTGTGTGTGTGCAGTTTTTTTTAATTCTATATCTGAAAAATAGTAACAGAATATTAAATATTTGGGGTGTGAAGTATTCAGAAACACATATTTTGTCCAGTTCCACTCATGAAATGGAGGAACAAGTTTACCAACATTCCTTCTGCTACAGACTTCTACTCTTAACTGGGTCCTGCAGAATCATATCAAGGTAGAGGTTTGTAATACCCTTCCATTACAGGCATACCTCAGTTAAAAAGCCTTTGACAATGAAGTTACTTTTACAAAGTCTTTTTACGCCATGCGGCCTCTCCCATTTTTCCTCATTTTCTGCTGTACAGCTGAAAGTTTTTTTCTCAGCATTAGCATTGGGAGAATGATGAAGGAAGGCTGGAGAAACACAGACCTTTGGTATTGGTGTACAGCAGTATATCTGCTGTAAACAATGCAATAAACAAAGCCTGAGTCTGGGAAAAGTGGGGTGTCGTGCTAGTTTATCCCACTGTAGCTGTCTGTAGCTGCCTACAACAGGCAAAGTAAACAGCAGTTGCCAACAGAACCCCTTACTGAGCATGCACAAATAGCAAAACAGAGAAAAAAAGACAGCAGATAAGGCTGCAACACCAAACTATCTTGAGTGTGTTACAGATGTGTAACTCTAGTTATCGAACGAGCACCGGGGCGGAGACATAGTAAGGAGTGCTCTATGGAGCCTTAGTAATTTTCTCTTCAAATGAAGCTTTAGGGCTCTAGTTATCTAAATGGAACTCAAAATAAAAATGAAGGCTGATGAAAGAAAAAATTATTTCTGGATGCATTTTGGAAAAAGCTTTTGGCTGGTGTCTAGAAGGTTCAGAATGTTTTCGCTAAGCTCTGTCTCCACCACAAATGTACAGACCACAGCTGCAGCAAACACGTGAAATAAGGCAGGCTTAGGTTTACTCAAGGGAGAAGTAGGCATAGGTTGCTATGTCTAGGAAACAGATTGCCCTGTTGTTGTTGTTTTCTATGTCAGATGAACTAAGCCAGCCCAGAAATGCAACTTTAAGTGAAACAAGGATTTTTTAAAAAATATGTCAATGCTGTTTGTAAAACCAAGGTTTGTCAGAGGTGCAACAAGGCAGACTGGAAGAACAACAACAACGTGCTTTCAGAAAAGTATGTGGCAACAATCTAGATCTTATTTCAGATCTGCTTCTGTGGCATTCAAATAAGTTAACTCTCGCATTTTTCACAGAAGCAAATGCATCCCAAACTACAAGGCTAAATGACCAGGTCCACAAGGAACAATTAAGGTGTGCGAAACATCACGGCACTTTGCATCTCCCAAGGGTAATTGTTTTCAGTCTGCTTATGAACACAACTCTACTCCTTCAAGTAAAGAGCTAAAGATTTTTCTTGAATTAATGGACTGAACACTCATCCCTTACCTCCACAGCCAAACCAATTCCAATAAGGCCCAGAAGGCCAAGAATGAACTTAACCTCAACATTAGATTAAGACAATAGGCACTTAAGCACTGTTGAGCCTTCAGTAAGAAACAAGACAGCACTGGGAAACTTTTCTCTCTGCAAAAACAGGATGTTTTAAAAAGAGAACTGCCATTTGCAGCAATTTTGCACTTAAGAAGCTATAGACCAGGGTGGAAAATGAGACCTATGAGTTTCATGCATCTCCCAACTATCTGAGGCCCACAGTATCATCACTTTTTTTTAAAAAAAAATTGCTTAAAATTGACCCCCTCCCCAATCGCTTTTAGGGTAAGTGGGAGGCAATTCTGGACTCCCTCCCCCCCCCCGCTCTAGCCTAGGAGAGGTTTTTTCACTATCTTTGCAATGTATAGACCATGAAACAGCCAAATGTGTCATGTTGATAGCTGCTGACTACTTTAGTCTCAGCACTACGTGGTGACTCCTAAGTTGGCATAAGCCACATAGTACAACAAACTTCAGAACTGAAGATTCCCAATTCACCATGATTTTACTGACACAAAACCTGCCTGCTAAGGTGTTTTAGGCCAGAAGCCATTTACAGCCTTTCTGTTGAAAGCAGCAGTAACACTCACTGATACTAAATGCTACAATACATTTGCTTTCCTTGAAAAAGAATTAAGCTTAAATGTGAGGAATGTCTGCTGGCCATGTTTTAAAAATAGTCTGAAGACAGAATATTTTTCATTTAGTTGTTTAGCCTTCAAGTCATTTCTGATTTATGCTGAACCTACGATGAACCTATCACAGGATTTTCTTGGCAAGATTTGTTCAGAGGATGGTTGCTTTTGCATTCCTCTGAGACTGAGAGAGCCTGAGAGTTGCCCAAAGTCAATCAGTGGGTTTCCATGCCTGAACAGGAATTCGAACCCTGCTCTTCCAGTATTCTAGCCCAACACTCAAATCACTATACCATGCTGCCTCATCATGAAATCAAAAGCTATTGTACCTCCCGTTTCAATGGTATGAATTTTCAGGTATAAATGAACTGAGGTCTGAACACATATTTAAGACACTTTAAAAATCCTTATAATTAAAAATGAAGCATACAGATCTAAGTTCTGATATGAGAAGAACAGATGGTTCCTGATGTAGTCATACCGTGAGAAAACCTACTGAAATTAACTGGGTTTAATTAGCTATAATTTCTTCATCCCTTTGAAATCAGTGGTACTTAATTTAAAACCAGTCCCTACTAGCTAGAGTCAACATATCTATTAAATACAAAACAAATAGGGAAATCCAAAAAATGAATTCATGTTGCCCATTATATCAATTAATGTAGACATAGTCAAAATGCAGAAAATGACAGCAAACTGAGCAGTATGCTCAGGACAGAAATGTTCCATCATGCTAATGAATCACAGAAACACACCTACTGCCAACCTGCATTTAGTCAAATACTTTCTATGTCAATTCAGCCACCATTTTTTCAGCCAAACAGCAGCTATTAAGTGGAGCAAAAAGGCAAATGACTGAGTGCAACACCACCATCATCACATGAGATACTGTTTAACTGCTGTTAGGGAGAAACAGGGGAGACAGCAGCCCTTAACACATACTTTAAGAGTCCTAGCACAGCTCAGTGAAAATGCCACCCCAGTGTGCAGCCACAGTGAGAAAGACAAAATCTATACCAGGACCATCAGGAAAGAAAATGAAAAAACTGCCAATAATATAATGTCTTTATTTAAAACTATAGGTGACCACATTTGAAAAATGTATATTGCCCAAAGCACTTCAAGAAGAATCATCTAGAGAAGGTACAGAAGAGAATACCACAGATCCAGGTACTAGAGCAGTGATTCACAACCTCTGGTCCTACAGCTATTTTAGACTTCAGGTCCCAAATTCCTGACAATTGGCTATGCTGGCTGAGACTTCTGGGAGTTGGAGTTGAAACATCTGGAAGAGTCCACACTGTACTAGATCACCCCCTTCAGGGAAGTCAGCAACATCTTGAGGTCTTCAACTTAGAAAAGATGCATGCAAGAGGTGATGTAGCAAAATAAAGAATAAGGATAAAGCATAAAGAAAGGATTTTCTTCCTCTCCCATTAGTCTAGAGCTCAAGGTCATCCAATGAAGCTCAAAAACTATACTGAAGAGGAACAGGTGGCTGATACAGCCCCCTTCATATTGCTTCAGGCTACATTTCACCAACATCCAGCAGTAGAGCAGCAACAAGAAGCAGAAGCTACTTCTAGACTTTCTACAAATGACATTTCCACATCAAAACAGAGTGCTTTCCTGGTGTATATTGCTTTAGTGTGTAAATGCAGGGGTTTTTTTGGTGCTTATAATTCACTTCACTTTATATGCTCTCTCTCCTTCAGAACCAGGACCGAAGAAGCCTTCAGGGTGGAGGCTCCAAGGGCTGGCTCTCATGAACCATCACAAAGGTTGCTAGAAGGTGAAATCACCTCCATCACCCCATGACTCTAAGCTCCTCATTTCTGCCATCTGAGTCATATTATCCTGCACGTGTTTGCACAACAGTATCACGTAGAGGAATCTAGCAGTTTAGGTCAGCTACAAAACAGCTATAAAGAAAAATCTTTTCAGGGCCCTTCTGCCCGCACAACTGCAATATAGGAAAGGTTTGGTATAGATTAGTGTTTCTCAAACTTCTGAACCCTTATCACCTTCTTAAATTCATGCTACCTCCATCACTGATTGCCAGCAGCAATCATCAATTACCATTCAGTGACCAGTACAACCACAATTTATTTGATTTATAACCCATCTATTTCCCCAAAATAGGTTTCAAGGAACCTCAGGGTAAAGCTGGGGTTTCAAGACCTCAGTTTCAAAAACTGGAGTGTTTCACCGAAACTCCTCCAAGGGAACAATGGGAGACACCAACCATTTGAGGAATAACAGCACAGGCAGGCACACTCTCTCCAATAAGCCAGACTACATTATAACTGCATGTTTCTATGCAAAATCAACAGCTTAAAAATTTACAGATTCTACAAAATGGAAAAACTATCTCCGGAATTCCTAGTAAGTTGCTAACTTTTATTCACACATTACAAGGAATGTAACACTTGATTAGAAAAAAAAGTTCATAAAATATCAAGTCTAACGTAATAGAGCATAAACAAGCCAGTGTAGTGTACTGGTTTGACTGTTGGACTAGGACATTGGGAGACTGAATATCTGCTTTGCCATGGAAACCCACTGGATGACATTGAGGAAGTCACACTCTCTCAGAAGAAGAAAAGGTAAACCTCCGAACAAATCCTGTTAAGACTCTATAATATGTTTGCCTTAAGGTCACCATAAGTTAGTAATGACCAAAGCACACAACAACAGTTACATGATGCACATACGCTGCTGCAATTTCTTAAATGTAAATGCTGAGTTTCCGAGGTAAGTTTGGCCACCCACAGTTAATCAGGGATTTGAAGCCAAAAATACCCAGCTTCAAATCCCCAACATTTTATTCTCCACAACAGAAATCTTATTTGAATAACACTTCTTCAAGTACATGAATGTAAATTCTGACAGACTGCCTTTAAGCCAGAGGTGAGTACCTGCAGCAGAAAGTGGGGGCAATCCCACCCCTAAGACATGTAATGGGATTCACTGCCCACTGTTCTGCTGGGGTGCTCAAGCAACACCACTGCTCTGGTATTTGGCAGCTTGAGGAGTAAATTTCATCCTAATGAGGCACAGGGAGCTGAAATGCCAGAAAAGAGAGACTGGACCTATATGTAAATTACAGTTTGTATCCTCCCTGCCCTTTCTCTAAGCCAAGGGCAGGGAAAGATAGGACTGTGGGCTACAGGACCACTTTGAGCTATTTGTGGTACTTCGTTGTTGTTTTCTGCACCTACAAGAGGTTTCCAACTTATGGTAACCCTAAAGTGAACCAATCACAGAGTTTTCTGAGGATGAGAGTGTGTGACATTCCCGAGGTCACCCAGTGGGTTTCCATGGCTGAGCAGAAAATCAAATCCTGGTCTCCAGAGTCGCAGTCCAATGCTCAAACCACTATACCACGCTGGCTAAGATTTGTAATAGCTGTGACTCCCAAATTTCTTTTTCAAAAAATTCCCCAAAGACCTCATGGGTGTGTGGGGGGCAAAGTTAATCCCCCAAGCTGTTCTAGGCTCAGAAGTGGTCTTTTTCCCCCAACAGGAAGTAACCTGTGGGTCTTTTCCTGTTGGAAACCCACCCAGGCCTACAATGGTTCAAGAGGGGCCAAAAGCATAAGAAAATTGTCCTTTATGCCTTAGAGGGCACTGTGGGCATGTGAGAACAAAAAATCCATGGGGGGGGAGATATAGTTCTCCCCGGTCCCCTGGTAGATCAGTATGAACCCCTAAGCTCTGAAAACTGCCACCCCTGTTCTATGTCCTAGGCCTAAACCCCATTGTTGCCCCCAAGCAAAGCGGACTCATTGAATCACATGCTGGATGGTAAGGTATCCCAATCTATGTAAACCTCCTTGCTCTGTTAGGTCAAACAGATTTCTTAGACTGAAAAGGAGGAGTCTTGTAGCACTTGATAACACTGACCAGTTGATGTCAGCATAAATTTTTATGGACTACAGCCCACTTCTTCAAATATTGCTCTCTCTCTCTGGAGATTTTTAAAGGATTCTTTTCCTAGGTTTGTTTTTTCCCTCCCAAAGGACCATAAGGCTAAGTTCCTGAATTTATCAGGTGATACCCCTCAAAAGGACTTGATTTGACCTTGGAACCTCCAGCTACTGACTGCTATCTTAAGTCTTTCATATATTTTTTGAGTTCTGATTAAGGAAACAAACATCCTCAGTATGGAAAGCAAAAGGTTTCCAAAGTATGTTTTTGACCTTGAACATGGTTTCTTGCCCTACGTGCAAATTAATGAAAAAATTAAGAACAATACCACCTCATTTCTCAGTTTGGAACAGGTTCAAAACAAACAGAAATACAGTCATCTCTCCACATTCACTAGGGTTAGGGGCACATGACCCCCATGAAAGTGGAAAAACCATGAGTAACTCTAGGCTCTCCCAAACCATATTTAACACACAAAAAAGTATGATATCCATATTCAACCCATCATGGATTCCTTTGAGGCATCAGGGTTCCTTCACAAGGCAGAAGTGGGTGGCTGATGGGGCTTATTGCCACCTCCACTGCTGTCCTACCCCATTTTAAATAGGGACTTACAAGCCTCATTCTCAAGTTTCTCAGCCTCATGAGGCTTGCAGGCCCTATTAAAAATGGCATAGGGAGGCAGCAGAGGTGACAGCAAATAATCCATGAATAATCAAATCCGCAAAAGTGAAGCCTGCAAATGTGGAGGGCTGTCTGTAACCCCACATTACTGTTTAAAAATCTCAATTGTGCACGAAAGCCACTACTGTGTTCAGAATACATGTGAAGATGGCTACATGCCAGAGCTAATGAAGTGACACTTCAGTGAAAAGTTGTTTGCTTTAAAGCAGACTTAACAGCTATAGAATCCTTTGTAAATTTTACAAACTGGCTCTTGTGACACTCTGATGGATTACAGGATTGTAAGTTATTTGCACACTAGTTCCAAGGAGCCCAACACAGTGTGTCATATCTTTAACTATGTGAATACCACCATAAGTAGATTAAATATTTCTTAAAAATTGAAACCTAGAGAAAAACTCTGTTTCTTGCATCCCGAAAAGATCCCAGCTCTGACTGGCAATGGGGGAATGACAGCATGGCAAACAGAATTTTAAAAACAGATCAGCTTGCACTGTAACTGCATTCAGTGATACTTGGCATTTACAGGCCTCATTTTCTGGAGCCTGGAGTGGGTGGGGTTTTGTCTTTCAGTGAGCCAGAAAGCGACCCAGAAAGTTCATCCCATGGGACAAGAAAGTTACTGGGGGAAGTTCATGCTACTTCCTGAATCAAGGAGAGACTTGGACTCTCACAATAGTAAGACTGGCCAAAAGAAAATTATCTGGTGGGTTGGAGAATAAAAGACTTTGAGTTTCTAAATGCCTAGATTCTTTTTTAAAAAGGCTACTAAGTTTTATGATACCAGTCCAACACAGTTCTAACAATTTCCAAATACCTATAGTAGACACACAGCGTTATAAAATCCATAAACCTTGCAGCTCTTCCCAATTACTGCCTTTGTTGTTATTTCTTAAAACAGTTCATGGGAACAATAATAAGACAAAACCCAAATAAGGTCCTCTAACTTTTCTCCAGATTTCTTTTCTAAGTGCCAGCCCCACATTTTTTCCCTTCCAAATTTACATTGTACTGAAACAGGAAAAAAGCAACTGCTGAATGGATCACAGAGCCAGGACTTTATGCAATTATCACAAACCACAGTTTGGTAACACTTATAACCCTAACAAGCGTCAGTGTTGGACTAAGACTAGGAAACTCCTCTGCCACAGATATCCACTGGGGTGACATAGACAAGTCAGCTTAAGAGGAAGGTAATGGCAAACCTCTTCGGAAGAAATCTTGCCAAGAAAACCTCGTGATAGTGTCGTCATAAGTAAGAGTTGATTTGAAGGCACATAACAGCAAATATGACCCCAGCTGCACATGGTGCTGGAAGAACAACATAGACTTCTCAATGAAGTTAACAGCTGGGTTTTATGGGAATGTCCAAACAGCACAGCCAGCTTTCACACTCAGGCTGTCTTTACTTTTTTGGAGAAGTGCTTTCAGTTAAATAACCCCCAAACCCCTAAAATGCAAGCTAACTGTGTCCTTCCTAAAGAGTTTTCAAAATTCTTTCTGAACTTATTTTTATGTATCAGTAAAGATTCACACAATCTAAAAATAAACATGAACAGACACTAAGTTGTCAGAAGTCCAGACTCTGTCATAAATACTTAAAAAATATGAGTATTTCCCCTCATAAACAGTTCACCTTTTTTTTTTTGGTCCACCAGAAGATCAACCCTCTAACCTCTCCTCTTACATACCTCTTAACAGTAGCACAAATGTTACAGATAACCTTCAAATAATGTATCCCTCAAATTTGCTCACATGATACAATGAAATACTTCTAATGCCAGGGTTACTTTGTGAAGAAAGAGCCTTTAAAAGAAAAAAAGCAGCGGAGGCTTTGTATCTCTATTTCTGGGCAACGCTTAGAATAGTTATTTTTGGACTATAACTCCCAAAATTCCCCAGCCAGCATGGCCTAGGGATTTTTTTAGCTCCATAAAGGGAGGCCTGAGGAATCTGGAGGATCTGAAGGCCACAAGTAAAGACTTGGAGGCCACGAACAGCCACAGCACATTCTGCTCGCCTCTATTTTTGGGAACTGGACAGGGCAGTTCAGCGAGCCCGACAGCCCACCCTAGCTAGAGGGCTTGGGAGGATAATAAAATATATGTGATTCTACCCTAGCCACCAAATGCTAGTTGGAATAAATCAAACGCCATCTCTATAAGGTACGTGAAGAACTTTTGGCAAATTTCCAGGGAAGGAGACTTGCCAAGCTGAAGCAGATAAGAAAGCTTTACAAGATAACCAACTCACATCAAAAAGTTTTTAACACAACCACGCTACTGCGGGATGTGGCTACCTCTGATTAGCTACCAGAGAGTCAGAAGATGGTTGTGTGCATCAAGGTGAACTGTCACAACACACTTGGCTTTGTGTCTCCAGAAAACCATTTAATGTGATACATGACAGCAATGTACATTCATACTTCTTTTAATGAGTACATTTGTTGCCAGAAAGCTTTTTGCTGCACTCTTAAGCCTAATTCACCCAACCACACCTAGCACATGGACTGCAAAATTAGCGTTATTGCCACCATTCCATTACAGATATCGTATGCAGCTGATCACACTTATCTACCAACTACACTGGCATATGATAACTTCAGAAACTCCACGTGATTTCTAGATGTGCATACCTGTCTCATCAGACCGCACCTTCTTTCAAGGGAATGCCAGGACTGAAAAAAGAAAGTGTGTTCTAGTGGTTACAAAATTTCAACTGACCCTTGGAGGGTCCAGATTCAAGTAACCAGTGAGTCATGAAATACCTTTCAGCTACCTACTCTTTCTAAGCTTGGCCTACCTCACAGGATTGTTGTGAGGATGAAGTGGGCAGGAAGAGAGCTACATAGGCCACAATGAAATCATGGAACAGCATACAGGATATAACTGCAATAAAAAAAATGCCTTTTCTAAGGCTGAACGAGAACGGAAATTCCATTTATACATACAGGTTGTAAGCAACATGTTAATACGCTGGCTAACCTCCTAGTAAAAACTTTCACTTTTTTGAAAAAACATTAAGTCATTAGAATAGCCTTTTTTTGCAAAAAAAAAAAAAGGTCTGTCTTTCAAAAAACATAACTAAAATCTCCTAGTAAAACCTTCTAGTTTTTTGAAGAAGCATCCAGTCACTAGAATACCCTTTTTTTGCAAAAAATAAAAAAAAAATCTGTCTTTCAAGGAATATAAGAAAATATCTACTGTCTTAGCTATCCAGCTGGACCACCGCTCAACCAAAATCTAAAAATTCAAACAAGGTTTTAAAAAAACAAATACAGCAACCGATCCACTCGATCGGCAGCGCGCAGCCCTAGCTACCGCCCGCCGCCATAGACGGGCCGCGACAGTTTCCACGCCGCAGGCGAAGCCTCCCGACGCCTCCCGCGCCGCGCTCTTCCAAAGGGAGCCCGGCCACGCTACAACCCAGGGCGGGCAGGGATGGCCAGGCACCACGCTGGACCGGCCCGGTTCGGGGCGGGCAGCAGATCCGGGCAAGAAGCAGCCGGGAGAGCGGGGGGGGCCATGGGCGAGGCGGCCCCGCCCTAGCCAGAGACGAACCCCGCCACCCCGCTCGCTCACCGGGGGAGTACAGCTCCGCAAGCTCGCGGGCTCCGGCGTGCTGAGCCCCCCAGCGGGGACCGGCGCTCTCCGCACCTCCCCGGCCGGCTGGCGCAGCGGCCTCCGCCTCGGACGACGCCCCGCTCGGCTCGCTGCCGGCTCCAGCCGCCCGGAGCTCGGCGCCCTCGGTCCCGGCCATGGCCCCGGCGCGGCCTCGCTCCTCCTCCTCCTCCTCCTCCTCCTCCTCTCCTTCGCCGCCCTGCGTCTCTCGGGGGTCGGCCTCGTCCAGGGGGGTCTCCGGCCCCGCCGCTCGAGCTCCGGGGCCGGGGGAGCCACTGGGCGGCGGGGGCGGCGGCGGGAGCAGCATCGCAGAGCAAGCCACCCGAAGGCCGCCGGCACTCGCTGCTCGCCGCTCCTCCGAGGCCCGGCCAAAGGAGCGTCAGGCCGGGGCCGAGCCACGCCCCTCCACGGGGAGGAGCCAGCCAACAGAGGGACGTGCCGCCTCGGCCAATGGCGTCCGGGGAACGTCCGGGCGGGCGGCTTCAGGCTCCTCCCACGCCTTTGGCTGAGCCTGGCGAGGGGGGCGTCTCCTGCCGGTCCCGCGGGAGGCGGGAGGCGGAGGGCGGGCGCGTGGACGCGGCGAGGGGCGCGGGCGACCGCGGGAGCGTGCCGCGGGTTTGGTGCCTCCGCCGGCTTTGCGTGAGGGCCCGGCGCGGAGGGAAAGGCCCCTCCCTGTGGCTTTCCTTTTCGCTGGGCGTCTGGTACGTTTTACTATATTCTTATGCTTCTGTTTAGTAATAGTGTACCTACCCGGCGTTGCCCGGAATTTTATTTTCTCATAGGTATACATGTTAGAAAGATTTGAGATCCTGTTCTCTGATTCCCAGTACGGGTAACTGTTCCCCGTATTCCCCAATCCAATCTTATTCAGAGTTATTAACATACAGAGTTTGCATTCCTGAGGGAAATACACTGCCCTCCTCTTTGCTGCTAGGCCTTGTCTCTGTAGCAACCAGGCTGTTCAAGACAGGCACAGTTGACTGAGACCGAAGAGCTTTCAGGCTGAGAATTCTAAAGGGCCCTCCCCAAACTGCAAAGCCCAGGATTCCATAGAATCTTCTCAGGCAGCCAATCATATGAGGTCTTTTCCTAACAGAAACTTTGACTTTTATGTATTATTTACATTTGTGTACTTCTTATATTTATTTCACACCCTTTTTTTTCAATTTGGGACTTAAGGCGGTTTATCACGGTTAAAAACAAGCATAGGTAAAAAAAAAATTCACAATATGCAATATGAAAAGTAATTAACCTGTCAAAAGATTAAAATCAATTTAAAGCACATACACCATTAAAACCGATAGCTGCCATTGTGGATGACAAAATAAAAGGAACACCATAGCATATGAAGCCATAAAAAATAAAAATGTTGCAGTTGTTAGTTGTGAATCAAACTATTATTGTTATGAATGATTATAAAGCAAAACCAAGCACAGCACTAGGTTTTTGAAAGAGTGTTTGTATAGAATCCAGTGTGGTATTTTCACTGGGTCCTGTTGCATCCCTGGAATCTGTGAGGTACCCTTCTTCTGGCAGCCCAGTCCCAAATCTAAAAGCCTGGTGACATCCAGGGCTACAGGGAAAAGTGAATGAATGTGGGGCTGAGTGCCAAATTATACTGTCAGATCATGAGCTCTGTGGTTTGCTTTCTTAAAAGTAAGGGTCAAACAGCTAAAAATGTATTGAAAATGCCACAGTGTTAAATATCAGGTGAGCCTTTCAGCAAAGAATATTGCATAACTGGAATACAACAACTGAAAAATCTCTCTAATAGCTACTTAGCTCATGAGGGTAGGAATTTCATTATTTTATGCTTGTGTCAGTCATTTTGGACTCAGTCAGCTGTACTGTGGAAGAGCAGTATATCAGCTTAAACTAGAATAGGTTCTTACGGTAAAAACAATCAATCCTATATGGCATTTTAATGAATAGTTATATTTGGGACATGATATTTCATAGATGAATTCAGTTCTGTTCTTGAGCCATTCACTCCAGGATGTGGTCTTGAATTCTTTCCCTCATTTGTTCAATGACATTAAGACAAGATGGTCTGCTATTGACGTAGCAAAAAACTCTGGCATAACGCAAGTCTGGATTTTTGCATGGAAGTTGGCAAGAGGAGGAATGCTTAGTCTCAAGGCTTCTTGAATCATGATTTACGAAGCTTGCAACTATAATTAAAACCAAGACCTTGCATCGCTTGGCATTTCATGGTCTCTTACCCTCTCCTGTTTACAGAGTTCCCCCTCAGTACCCAAGGCTGTGCATAAGGCGTTACAAAACATATTTCTATAATTAAACAATCCTTGGAGATTCAGAAAGGAAATTCTGAAATGTGTCTGTGTGTTTGTATCAAAATTGAAGCATGTGGTTGCTAATATAAGCCAGAGTCCTATGAGCATAAGAACAATTGAAATGATTTCTCCCAGGGAGTATAGGAGGATCGTCTATATATGTAGCCTCTGGATCTGTGAATTCCAGCAACTGTGGTGCATAATGTCATATACATAAAATTGTGGTGATGTGAACATGGATGCGCTGAAGTGTCTGAAAACATATTGCTGCCATCTAATAATATAGGACCTAAGCATTCACATTTTTCACTTTTCATGGGGAGTCCTGGAGTGGAATCTCCACAGATACAGAGGGTTTGTATCTGTCTCCTACTAAACACCAAAAATGTATATACTTCAAGTTGCCTGTCAACTTATGGTCTTCAAACCATTGGACGACTACCCCAGCAACCCATACCGTAGTTGTAAAATAAACTTTGGAAGAGCCCTAGTGCAGATTCAAGAAATTGGTATGAACAGTTCCCAGAAAGAATAGATTGCATGGATGCAGAGGCAGCAATAGCCAACAAACTCAAGCCCAAGAAGCTATATTGTGAGAAGTCAGGTTTCACTACACTGGTATAGAAGAGTCTTTTGTCTCCAATTGCATCATGGCAATTCCACTGTCCAGAACAGATGTCTTACAAGAATGAAGAGTTGCTCCCAGAGGTAGGGACCAAGATGATATCCCCTTCCCTAGTCTGCATTCAGAATCTGGAATACCTCTCAGCACTGGCAATGAAAAAGCATCTTCTACCCACAACTGAGCACAGCCTAGTTTAGAGGGCCTGGGCAGGTTGTATGGCATACATAGTCTTCTCTAACAAGGGGCAACAGAATTCATGTGGAATAGTTTAGAATTCAGCATTGCTGCCCAATGCATGCAGTTGCCCCACTCCGCCTAATGGGAGGGCAGGCCCTGAAAATGTCTCATTAGCCTCAGTATATCTTATCTGGCATTCTTCTAATGTTCAAATAATCCATTTCAGTTCACTAGACAGTAGAGATCATCTAGCCTCCATTTTTTCCCATTCATATTCAGAAAGCAAATCCCTTAGAGTGCTGCTGGATTTATTCTAGGTCAGTCTGCTTGGGACTGAAAGTTGGGTCAACTAGCAAGAGTTATTAATCATGAAAATGAAATGGTTATATAGGTCTTCCATATTTAGAGCATAATTTGGAAAAGTTACTTTTTAGTACACTTCCTAGTGTCCAGACTGGCTAGGAAACATAGTCCAAAAATATCCTTCCTAAGATTTGAGTCAAACTTCTTGATACAAATATTTGGGACAAAAAGAAAATACAAAGAAGGATTGTGGCTTCAATGCCCTGCTTGTGTCTTTCTGGAGGCAGCTGATTTCTTACTGTAGGAAGCAGGACACTGGAATGATCCTCATCTGATTTCTAGTGATTTCTTTATCTGTGCTTTTTCTGTGCTTTTTACACCCTGTCCCTGTGCTTAGAAAGACTGAATCAAGTTTACTCCCATATAAGCATGCACAGGACTAAAACCTTGATGCCTTTCTCTGTCACCATTATGCCACATCTGGTGATGTAACTCGCGTGGCATAGTAGCATCACCTCATAATGTTGTACCTCTGCCATATCATGAATTAGTCTAGTTAGCAACACTGGCACGCTGTTACAGGAGTGACCTTATACTATGTCCAGTTCTGTCTTTACTTTTATTGATTGAAAGGATCATGACTCATGCATACTTTCACAAAGCGCTCAGAAGAAACTGTGCAACTCACAGGGATGAGTTGGAGTTGAGAACTCAAGAGAGTTACTTTAAAAAAAAAAGTATAATACCCAGAATCTCCCCATGAGGTTTTTTTTTTCATTGAAGCTGTACTCCAAAGGAAACATTTCCAAGCTCTAATCTCCATGAAATGTTTGCATCCTATGGCTTTCCCCCAACTCAGTGTGAAAGTATAGATGTAGTACAAACCTTTCGGGCACATCCCTGGCAGATTCTACATTGACATTTTTTTTAAAGAGAACTTTTCTCAAGCTGTATAGGAGCCAAGTAACCAACTTATACTGGAGAACTCAAACACTTGCTGATTCTTTTGTGAAATTGTGGTTTAGCCTAATTAAGGTATGGTTCTACCACAGTTGACAAAGTAAATGTTTTCCTGGGCATTATGCCTGGTAGCAGAGGGACAAGTAACATAGGAAGCATAGTGACAGGTTCATACACTCCTCTCAAAAGATGAACAGATCAATATGTTTCAGCAAGCTTTTTATTTAAAACAAAAAATACACAGATGTCACAGTACATAATTATGATTCTACTTTAACTGCCTTAATTGCATCCTATGGGATCGTAGGGTTTTTAGTTTGTTGTGTCCTTTCAAGTCATTTCTGACTTATGTTGATCCAACACTGAGTTTTCTGGGGCTGAGAGTGTGTGATGCACCCAAGGTCACTCAGTGGGTTTCCATGGCCAAGTGGAAAATAAAACCCTGGCCTCCAGAGTTGTAGTCCAACACTCAAATTGCTATACCAACCTGGCTCTCTGTTTTTAGTTAGGGAGGGATATTTGTGATAGGATCACCTTAGGGTCACCAGAAGTTGAAAATGACCTGGAGGCACAGAGCAACAGTTCTGATTACTGAGAGCTCTAGTGCTTCTCCATAGGATGCAACTGTAGCAGCGAAAGTGGCGTCATAACACTGTAACTGTGAAAGGGCCCTGGGTTGTTGCAGGCCTGGCATTCAAAAAATATTTTGGAACTTTTGAAGTCTACTTGAAAGCATCTTCCAAATGCATCCAGAGAATTTTTTTTCTTTCACCAGCCTCCTCTTTCTTGTGTTTTTCCATTCTAATGACCAGTCTTACAGATCTATATTTTTTTTTAACAAGCTGAAGAAAGTTATGAAGCAAGACTTAACTTTTCTCTTTCTTTTGCTGTTCACACATGCTCAGAAAGGGATCTGGGAGGGAGCTCTGGTTTACCTTGCTGTTGTAGGCAGCCATACACAGCTACAGTAGGATTGGCTAGAATAGAATCCTATTATTTTCCAGCTCAAGCTTTATTTTATTGTTTAGTGCAGACACATGGCTGCAACCTGACACCAAAAGTCTGTGTTTCTCCCACACCAGCTTCACTGTCCTCCTATTGCTGCTCAAAATCTTCCAGCTACCTGGAGGATAAGGAAGAAAAGGGGTTGTGGGCAGGTGTAAAAAGGCTTTGTAAAAGGAGTTTCACTGTCAGAGGCTTTGTTAACTGAGGTATGCTTGTACTGTCCATTGTGGATTTTGAATTTTTTGGATTACCAAGGGATGCAAGCAGTATTGCTCAGAGAGATTTCATTGCAATCTCAAAATCAGGAGGATGGATGGCACAGTTTTTGTGACAATTTGATAAACAGTTGCTTAGGCTGAGATCTGATGGTGTGATTCCTCTGGTGGAAATGCTTCCACCAGTGAAACTGGGAGCAACAGAAGAGGAGAATATCCTATTGTAAGAATGGTCAGGCACTAGTACAAAATTGAACTTAGGCCACAGATGGGGAACTTTTTTCAGCCCAATAGACAAATTCAGGTCAAAGGCAAAGTAATGAGGCCAATAATAGCACCATATTTGGACTTAAAACCTTTACTGACAGCAACTAAGTCTTACAAGAAGCAGTTCTACCTTTTAGAATACAGAAAGAAAAAATAACATAGGAAAGTTGGGAAACCATCAAATGATGCTTTCCTGTAGGAGGGGGTTTGGCTATCTGAGGAACCCCAGACACCAGGATTGGGATTCTAGAAAATCTGGATTCAGCTCTGGGATTTCAGATTTCTTACTACACAACACCCATTTTAGTCCTTTGATGGTACTGGGACAATAAACATGTCCTTGTCTATATTGAAAAGGTATCAGGGAACAAAAGCACATTTCGAGCTATTTCTTTGACAGGCCATCTATCTTAGGACATAGCAAGCTTATTGCTTTGTTTTCTTCCAGGCATGGAACAGTGCATCTGAAGCAGCTGCCCAGCCTGGATGCATTATTAAAGAGAGGAGGTAAAAGACATTTGGAGTAATTTCTATGCCTTTGTATATTAAGAAAAAAGGGATGTGATGGGAGGGGGAGGGCAGAATTCAAGAGGTCCTCTATACAATATGAGCCTCTATCAAGAAAAAAAAGCCTTGCAAAGGTACTGGCTTCTTGTGGAGTGGTCCATTTTGAGATCCTGGCCCAGGGAGGCAACTGCCTCAAACGGCTGATTCTGGGGAGCAGCAGCAGTCCCCTTGGCCAGGATTAGGATTCTAGGAACCCTGGATTCAGCTCTGGGATTTCAGATTTTCCTGTACCCCAAACCCCTCCTGTATCTCTTACTGTCTCTGGGTATGGTAGAGGACCCTATCCCATTGCTAGTGTTGAAATAAGGTTCACTTACCAGACCAGTTAGCTTCATATGTGGAATGGTGGGGTGCAAGAAAATGTTTAACTGGCCTTCTGTTCTGTTGTGCCTTGGAAAAACAGGTTAAGGAATGCAGGTGTGGCTCCTACCAAGGCAACTTAAAACATAACGTGGGTGGGATAAAATCACCTGTAGGTACTTGATTCTGGGTGTGTTACACACTCTCAGCTCCAGAAGACCCCATGATAAGGTTGCTTTAAGATTACTCTTGTTACCACTGTGTACTGGCCTGGCCTTTGGTGAACCAAAGATATCATTTTGATACCGCAATTCGGCCCTACTCTGCCACCAGCCAAGTGTTTGTGAGGCCCGCCGAACAAGCGCGAAGCTAGGCATGGCTACTACTTACTGCTCCCACCAAACCAAGCCAGAGATTGCCAGATCAGCTTTAGGGGACCTCCCGAAACAAACACCTTCATTACAAATGCACGTTACCACAAAGAGACCTTCTGCCCTGAGAGGACACCCTGGTGAGCTAGGTACTTAACTGCCGAGCTAACTGCATCTACATACCGGCCATACCATTGTCAATTCGGACTTTAACTCAATCATGCAAATTCTGACCTTTCGGAGACTTTGTCTCCAACCCAAAACTTATCGTTTTCACCCGAAGACCAGACTAGCCTGTGGTTGTTCTTTCCCCTATAAAAACCCCCGCTCTGAGAGCTCTTTGGAACTCTCGCCGGATCGCTTGGAGTTCATTTCTGCCTTGCTGCCGCTCAGTTCAGCAGATTCCCCTCGGTCGCCATGCCGGGTTTCCTCTTCTTCAATTGGCTTCCCCAGGACTACAGGACAGGGGGCGTATCACCCATTTCCCTTGAACTCTATTTTCCTTTTCTAGTTAGGAGTGTGTTTGTGCTTTTCTTTAATAACTGTTTAATAAATCTTAATTGCTGTTTGAACTATTTGCCTCCTCACTGATCTGACGCTATAGACATAGGGTAAAAGATCCTGCTGCGTTGCCCTGCCTCTCTTTAGCCAAGAGAGTGCTCCAGCTAATTTCCCCCATCTTGCTAGGTTTGTTTGGTTATTTGGGTGCCCCTCCCGGGACCCCCAATTCACAGGGTAACACTCTAAGTCAGAAATGACTTGAAGGCACACAACAACAACAGCAGCAGCAATGTAATTGTCCCTTACCTAAAACTAGCTTTCCAAGCTATTTTGGATTCTGTATGGAGGAAGACAAGATATCAATTAATCAATCATTCAGTCAACCCAAACAAGCAAATAAATAAATCTTTCTCTTCCCCATGAAACTTGGAAAGCAGAATAAATAAATCTCACTGGGAGAAAAACATCTTCCTTTTTCATTTATCAGTTATTCATTTGCCACATTTATAATTCACCATTCTTCCATGGCCCTCAGAGTGACATGCGTGGTCTTCTTCCCCATTTTTATCCTAACATGGATGCTGTGACATAGGTTAGACCCAAAGACAGTGATACTGGTCAAAGATCACCAGTGAGTTTTGTAGGCAGATCGAGATTTGAACCAGGTTCTCTTTCGTGTTGGTTGAGTCTTCTCTAGACTCCTCCAGTTGGGCCAAACGTGTTGGGAGGTTGTATTTGTTTCTGTAGTTCTTGGGATTTTTTAAAAAATAACTGAATGATTTATTTGTTGTCCCATTGCTAGTATTAAAGTACAATTCAATTGTTTTGTCCAGGTGACTTTTGTGCATGGGTTGGGAAGAGGATATGTGGCTTACTGCTGTCCAGCCTAGGTCAAGGGCAAGAATCATGTAGCCTTCCAGATAGAGCTGTAGCTATAGGTGGATGGGGGGATGAGGACATTGGCCCCAAATAAGATTTCTGTCTCATCCCTGAAATTTTCCTTCAATCCCCAAATTTCTAGTACTCCAGAGAGTAAGAGATTGAAAATCATTCACACCAAGATCTCATATATTTTCTGTTTTTTCATTCCTTTAGTAACATCGCTTGGCCCTTCTCTTTGGATAACTGTATATTTCTAAATGTTCACCTTAGGTTTTATATTACTCCAATACTAGAAGTCTAGGAACTGAAGGAAAGTTTCATGGGAGGAAAGAATTTTTGGGGGAAATGCCAATGCTATCATTCCCTCTTCCCTGAGTAGCTAAATTGGTGCCTCCAAATATGTTAGATTGTAACTCTCATCATTCCCCACCTTTGGCAGTGCTAGCTAGGGCTGTTGGGAGTTCCAGTTCAAGAACACCTGTAAGACTCCATGATTACCACTCCTGCTCTACGTTGACAAAGTCAATGGCTGAAAGATCAGGATATAGGAAGATCTGTATCATATACCACATCAAAGTATTTGTAGTCATTAAATGTTTCTGCCCAAGGGAAGTCTAGAAAGATAGATTTAAACCTTTCTTTCTATCAGAATATCCAGTACTGAAAGCAACTATTTTATTGTTGTGTGCCTTCAAGTCATTTCAGACTTATGCCAATCCTAAGGCGAAGCTACTGTGGGGGTTTCTGAGAGTAAGAATGTGTGACATGCCCAAGGTCACCCCTTTGGATTTCCATGGCCAACAGGTAAATCAAACTCTGGTCTCCAAGGTCCTAGTTCAACACTCAAATCACTACACCATGCTGGCTGGGTACCAAATACAGATAAAAGGCAGTTGGAAAATATTCAGCAAAATATCTAAACCCTTCAAGAATGCCTGGGAATATTTAAGAAGCCAATTTCCTATCACATCTGAACTGTCTTGCCTCATTGTGCTGGTTGTATAGTCTTGAAAACACTTCTGTAGACCCCTTTTCCATTCCTCCAGGCATGTAAAATGTGGCTTATACACCTAGATCCTCCTTAAGAAGGCTGTATTAACAAAACAAGAACCAGCATGGTAAAGCGGTTGGAATGTTGGGCTGTGACTCTGGAGAATACAGTTCAAATCCTGACTCAGGCATGGAAATCCACTGGGTGAAGCAAGCCTTCTTCTGAACAAATCTTGCCAAGAAAACCCCATGATAGGTTCACGTTAGCATTACAGGAAGTCGGAAATGACTTGAAGTCACACAACAAAAACACTGAGCTCAATGGGACTGACCCTCAGATAAATGAACATAGGAGGCTGCAGGCCTGCTGTGTAATTATTCAGTGTTTCTGTTAACAGAGAAGGCATGTAAGACTTAGAAAAGGATAGATACATTGGAGGAATTATTGGTGCTTTACTGTGTGTTTCTACTGTATCTCATACTGTGAGTCTGGATAGGCTGGGCAAAGGCTTTTGAATCAAACATGGTAGAAACTACAGCAGAAATACAAGAAAAGCTGCTGTCAGAGAGCTTTGAGAATCTTTTTAAATGCTTGAATAGATCATCTCTGATCCAGTTCCACAACCAGGCTGTAGATAAACTTGATTAAGGTGACCAGGACTTGTAACATTTGGAGCAGAGCCATTCATTCCTGCAGACCAGGTTTGTTGTAATGTCCTGGACGGCGTGTCCACCCCAGTTACTAGAGGAGGTGACCTATGGCCTTGAATGGCCAAGGAACAACAGAACAATAAAGCCTGCATCTTTCTGAATGTGTGTGGAGGCTATAGTCTTACATCTAAGAATTCAAGCCTCCAAACACAACAGGGCCCCACAGCAGTTCCCCAGATAGGATCTCCATTTGTGTCCATGGCCATTTCTGCACTAGACTGTTATAGCGCTATGATTCCACTTTCAACATCCTATGGAATCCTGGGGTTTGCAGTTTTGGGAGGGGCTAGCCGGCCCCTCCCAAAACTGCAAACCCCAGGATTCCATAGGATGTTGAAAGTAGAATCATAGTGCTGTAACAGTCTAGTGCAGAAATGGCTCATGTGTGGGAGCAGTTGTTCTTGTGTGTAACTTCAAGTCATTTCTGACTTTCATTGACCCCAAGGTGAACCTATCATGGGGTTTTCTGGAGCTGAGTGTGAGTGACCCACCCAAGGTCCCCCAGTGGGTTTCCATGGCCAAGCAGGGAATTGAACCCTGGTCTGTAGTCCAGTGCTCAAGCCACTGCACCGTGGTGGGTCTCTGAGTGGCACAGAAATGAAACAGTGTACTAGACAACAGCACAAATTTCTAACTTTGATGAGACTGACACTCAGGTCTCATGTGCGTTTGCTCAGTTGCTCAAGTAATAAATCCAAATCATGCCATGCGGCATTCATCTTGAGTAATTATGGCTAGAATCCTGTTGGTATCTTACTAATACATACATCCCTCTATGGAAACAGTTGGGTATTTTTGTCTTATATGCAGCATCCATAGTCAGCTCTAGATCATAGAAATGTAGTTACACATGTGGGAAGGGGGAGGGGTTTGCACATTTTCAGCCAGTGTGTATCTTTCCACCCCTGCTGAAAATGGTGGTAGGACTCTTGATTCTGCACTCAGTTGCACCTTCGTGCAGTGTTTCCATTCAAAACAAAGAATATTTATTTACATTTTTATTTATATTCCATTTTTCTCCCAACATGCTGTCTGCAATCAACACATAATTCTGATTTATGCTACTCAGTCCCAATGTAGGATTTCAGCCTATGTCAGTGGTATCAGAAACACTGGGAAATTCAGGGAGTGGAGAAGCAAGTGACTGGTTTTCTCTTTCAGCACTAAGCACCTAACTAGTGAGCAATTGCTCCAATTGTACCGTAGATGATCTGGCACTGAATGCAGGCAGTAGGAGACAGGCAGAGCTTTACAAACACAGCCCGTAACATTTTGCAATGGAAAACCAGGGTGTGTGTGGCCAAGCAACATCAGAGTGCATTCAAAAGGAAGAAAGTTATTAACAAGGAGAGGGTGTAGCAGCTTGCTTTTACCTAAGCCTACTGGGCAGGGCAAGATTCTGCCCCACCCCCCTTCTCCCTGCTGAATTAATTGACTGCAAACTAAATGTCCATTTTGAACTCAGTTTGCACTAACTGAAGTAAGCTGAGGACAACTGGGGAAAGCGAGAAGCAGAGAGAGAAAGTGGGACATTTTAGATGAAAAAGGGGGGTAACAGGTGATTAATCGGGACTGTTCCTGCCAAATCAGGACAGTTGGAGGGTATGTACTAAGTGGCCAAGCTCTCTATAGTGTAAGTTCTCAGGTGACAGAGGAGGTATTTGGCAGATTAGCGTCACAAGGTGAAGTGTGGGTTGGGTGAAAGGGATGGGAAGAAGGAAGCCGCTTCTCTCTAGTCGCCTCTGTGGGTATAGGAAATGCTGTAGAATAGCTCCCCCTCGTGGCCAGCTTGATCTAGTTACATTTGCAGTTCTAAACTGCACGCCCTGTTCAAGTTCAAGAATGTCCAAGTTCATAAACATTACATCTGGCTTTCCTACCCATTTTGCCTTGCTCTCCCTTACTCTGTCCTCGAATCTCTGTTGTACTTCTGATCCCATCCACTGCTGGAATGCAGCCACCAAGACTTTCCACAAACTGGAGTTTGGGCACTGGGGATGGCAGAATTTGGATAGCTATTTTTAAGAATGAATAGAATGACAGAACAAAGCTGTTGGTTACTGGGCAGTAGTAAGATGTTGCTCTGAGTTCCAGAGTACCATCCTGTTATATGTCAGTTATGGATGGCTTCAATATGTCATTCTGTTCATGCTACTTAAAAGTAACTTTTGAGGGACTGTTGTGGCCTGAAAAAAAGAGTTCTTCAGTCCATTCCCCCACTCCAGTTAACAAATGTTTATTCTTATACTCAAGCATAAATAGTATCTATGAAAACCAGGCAAAGAGATTAAAGCAGATCAATGTTACGCAAAAGAAAACCTCAATTTCTTGTAATGATAAGAAATAAGGAACATTAAAAAAAAACACCCAGCAACTTCAGATATAAAGCATAAAAATTTTTTTTTTTTTTTTTTTGGAGAATGGTCAGTGGTAGGACCAAGAAGGGAGGGCAGCGGGGGCAAGATCACTGGGGTCTGAACCTCAGGAAGGCCTCAAGATTCCAGGGGCCTGGCCTAAGAAAAAGCTGTAGATTTAAATCATATCAAGGGTCACTCGTTTTGCATTCTGTTTATGGTAGAAAAACAAAAATACAAGGATGATTTTATTTTCATTCCTGCTGGTTCTACAATATTTGTTTGACATTTATCATCTCTGAATACACTATTATGGTGACAGGTTGCATCCAATTCTGAACACCTTGCTCACATGGAAGCCACCAGCTGCCAGTGACTGCAACTCCCATCATGCTTCCTCATTGGCTTTTCTGGGCAAGGCTGATGAGCACTGCAATCATTTGGAAAGGCTACATGTTTCCAACCACTATTGTACCATGTCTGTAGTGAGCCTTGATGTGTAAAACTCTGTCAGTGGAGGCCTCATTGAAGATACAATGTGGAAAGTGAATGGTATGAACTGGCAATTTCCCACACATGTTCGTTATCATGTTTTCACTGGGTTTGGAAAAGTTTTTTTTGGAGCACATTTCCCAGAATCTCCCTAGCTATGTTGGCCACCTGCCATGCTGGCTATGGGTTCTTAGGACTTGTATTCCTAAAGCAGTAACGTTCCCCAAAACTGAAAAAGGCTTCAGCTTTGTTTTGTTTTTTGCAAAAGATCCCTAGATCCAGTTATGCTCCTGGCTCAGTGTCTGGTGGGCTGAGATGGATAGAGTTTTTTTAATTTTATTTTTATTGCAGTTTATATTAAACATAAAACAACGCCCCTTTCTCCACTTCTGTCTTTGTCCCAATTGACTCTGCTTATTTATCTTCATACATTTTCATCATTACAAAATTCTTACATTACATTGTTATATTTACTTTAGCACATTACTACTTATAATATGTCTTATACGTTATTACTTTTCTTTATTTTCATTGTTGCTTCCCCTTCTACATTATTTCTTTATCCAGTCCAGTACTTCTCTCCATTCCCTTTCAAAGTTCTGGATAGGTTTATTTTTCATTAAAAATGCTAATTTTTCTGTTTCTACCATATCCAGTACCTTGAGTTTCCATTCCTTTATATCAACATATTCCCTTTTTTTCTAACATTGTGCATATGTCAATCTTGCAACAGTTATCATATATAACAATATCTTCTGATGACATCTTATTTCTCTTTGCTACCCTAACATATTTAAGAGATAAAACTCTGGGTTCATCTCAAACTTAAAACCATATATCCTTTGAATTTCATCATGAATTTCTTTCCAATATTTCTTTGCTATCTTACAGGTCCACTACATATGATAAAAAGGTCCCTCCTTTTCATCACATTTCCAGCATCTCGCATTTCCACTTTTTGTTATTTTTTGCAATCTTTCAGGTGTCATATACCTTCTGTGTAACATTTTATAGAAGTTTTCTCTTAATTTTAAACTTGGTGTAAATTTTATATCTATTTTCCATGCCTTCACCCATATATCATACTCTATAGGATGACCAATATTTTGCGCCCATCTTATCATATTATCTTTTACAATCTCTGTTTCCATTTCTCTTTGCAATAATATTTTATAAAGTTTAGAAATTCTCTTTTTCTGGGCCCCCTTCATCAGTATATCTAGCTCATTTTCTTTCCTTTCAAATCCATATAATTTTTGATCCGTCTTATATCTCTCTTAATTGTCTCCATGGGAACCAATTAAATTCGTGTCCTAAAGCTTTTAGTTGAGATAGATAGAGTTTTAATAAGGGGCAAACAGCAGGTGAACCGAGGCCTTCCTCCACACCATTCTCCCTTTGTAAGTTGTGTTTCTGCAAGGCGACCGAACTGCTGAGCAGCAGCCTTTTAGGAATTCTCTTGAGGGACACAACTGTGCTATAGGTTTTCTTCATGTGGTATACAACAGGGACCAGCAAAGTGCATGCTATTGAGGATTTCCAGAGCTATTGCTTCTTTAATTAGTAACTTTCTTCTTGTGTTCAGTCTTAAAAAAAACAACAAACATACATGTTGGTGGTTTCCTGTTCAGTCAGGCTGGCTGTTGCATTTCTGATTTGCCCTTGATTTGTAATTTTTTACTTTAAATGTGTCTTAGTTAGTCTAGTTAGTCTTAGCAGAAGTTACTTTTTATAGTCAAAACAATTTCTTCCTCCTCCTCCCCCTCCTCTTTCCAATTAAACACTACCTCAAATCCTTTGCCATCTTTCTGTGTAGACAGGGAATTGTGCAGCCAGCAGGCAATATGTGCTTTTAGGGGTAATGTGTAGCCCTTGACTCCCCAGTTTCTACTAAAACTTTCAGGACCCAGTTGGTCCTGTCCAAAATTGGTCTTGTCCAAATTTGCAACTGTGTGTGGATTGGAATTGTCTTATACTGTTTTAACTGATTTTAAAGGGTCTTGTTTTAAGCGTTACATTGGCCATTTCCACACTAGACTGTTAATAGCGCTATGATTCCACTTTCAACGTCCTATGGAATCCTGGAGTTTGCAGTTTTGCCGCTCCCAAAACTGCAAACTCCAGGATTCCATAGGATGTTGAAAGTGGAATCATAGCGCTATTAACAGTCTAGTGCGGAAATGGCCATTGTTTAAAATACTTGTGGTCTGCTTAAATTATTCTTACTGGTTTAAATGGCTTAAACTGATTTCACTGTATGTTGTGGTAACCTTTCCCTCACATATGCCACCCTGAGATCCTTGGATATGGAGTGGGATAAAAATATTGTAATAAATGAAAAAAGCCTTCACCTTCTCAGGCTGTCTGAAACAGCAGTTATGGCCAAAACAATGCCCTTTGGAGGCTGGTTATTGGGCTGAAAGGAAAATGCACACACAGATACACACACACACACACACACACACACACACACACACACACAGAGATAGATTCCCCCCCCATATCTTCACGGAGACCCAGCTTGGTGTAGGGATTTGAGCATTAGACTGCAACACTGGAGACCAGGGTTTGATTCCCCGCTCTGCCTTGGAAACCCACTGGGTGGCCTGGGATGCATTACATAATCTCAGCCCCAGAAAACCCCAGGATAAATTTGACTTGGGGTTGCTGTAACCCAGAAACGACTTGAAGGCACGCAGCAACAACAACAACAACAACAACAACATCTAAACAAAGCTAGAATGTGATGTAGTGGTTTGAATCTTGGATTAGAACTCCAGAGGACCAGGGTTCAAATCCCCATTCAGCCCTGGAAAGCCCACTGGATAACTTATACTTTCTCTGTCTTAGAGGAAGGTAATGGCAAGCCTCCCGAAAAAAACCCATGATGAGATAGCCTTAAGGTCATGTAAGTTGAAAACAGAATTGAAGGCACACAACCAAAAAGGACCAGGAATAGTTTATACACCCTGAAACATCTCATCTGATCACTGCTGAGCTTCTGGTGCAGCCCAGTGAGGGTCAGTGTCAAAAGTGCTGCACAAACTGCTTTTCTACTTTCTTTCCTTTGCTATATAGCTACAATACATGTGCCCCTTATTTTCTATCTGTTTTTTGGTGGATGGTTTCATATTTTTGATTCCTAGATTGTGAATGGAGAACAAGTTTGGAAGGAAGTTAGACTGTGGTGTTGTTTGCCTTCAAGTCATTTCCTACTTATGTATCAATCTCTTATAGCAAAACCCAACTAACCAGAAAACTTAAAGTGTGCATCTGAAGAAGTAAATTGATGTCCATCTTTTTAAATGTCTTTTCAATCAAATAACAAGAAGTTTTAAAGACTGACAAATTTTAGCTGGCATAAACATTTGTGGACCACAGCCCATGTCATCAAGGGCACACAGTGTTGCCTTGGTTGGCAGAAAATGTGTACACTCACCTGCAGTTTTGAATGGGAGAGCACTCCCAGAATTAGCACTCTGACTTTGGCAGAAGTTCGGAGTAAATAGAGAAGGTTGCATTTTAAAAGTTTACTAGGAACCCTGTTTTGAGACAGCCATTACTCAGTTCTGGGGGCATTGCAAAACATGGTAGGTTTTGTTTTGCAAACTTCTGCAAAACAGTCGCAAAACATAAATTTGGAGAGGATTCCAAATTTTGGGGTTTATAGTTAATAAAGGTGAGTCAGAAAGCACTACAGGAAGAGAAAGAATTAACAAGTGAAGACGTGAAGAATTAACAAGCTTTAACAAGTGACTGTAACACAAAGGCCACTAGATGGCAGCACAAACTTACTTTCATTTCGTTAAACTGTGTTAGTTTTTCCCCCTACCGAGCTCCTAGCAAGAAAAACAAAGTAAATAAAAGGCACTTTCAGGCAAGAGATTTATAAGTGTAGAAATGTGCACAGTCAGAAGCACACCTGACATTCAAAAACCACATGGAGACTGCAGATCCCTGGCCAAATGCTGCCAGACAGCAGGAGCAGGAGCAACACAGAGAATGCAGTCCAAACCAGCAGGAACTGACCTGTCAGATCCAATTGATGATTAAGCTGAAGACTTGTCGGCTTGTTTGCAGAACATGCCTTTTGAGATAAACACATTTTAAAATCCCAGTTTAAAATTGAATAACTAATCAATATATGACAAAATCCAAAATATATGTTGGATAAAACCTTTATTAGGCCAATCAAAATATGAAAATCACATTATATGAGTTTTTGAGGCTTCTTGGTTGCTTCATGAAGCAAATTTGTTTGTTTGTTTAATTAATTTATAGCTGCCTTTCTCCCAGTATAGGACCCAATCTGCATCATGGTATGAATTAAATAATTTTAAGATATGCACATGATGCCCTATTACTGATAGAAACTCACAAAGACTTGGAATGATTGCTGAAGAAAGTCAGTGCAGAAAGTGCAAAGACAGGTTTACAGCTGACCATTAAGAAAACAAAAATAATGACCACAGATGATTTACATAACCTTAAAGCAGACGATGAAGACATTGAAATAGTCCAAGATTTTCCATACTTTGGCTCAGTCATTAATCAGAATGGACACTGCAATCAAGAAACCAGAAGAAGACCGGGACTTGGAAGGGCAGCTATTTACTCCCAATGCCATGTTTACCTTCATACTTTGAATAAAATAACACCTCAGAGGCCATAAGCTCTGGGCTAGACCAGAGGCAGAAAGCTCACTGCAATAAGAACATTGACTCACTGCTGGCAATTGATTACTTGAAGCATCTGAGATCCAGTGGCAGAGGTTGGAGTGTGTAGAGAGGGGGCGGGAAGGGGGGCTAAGGCATGAGGGGACTTGGCTACGGGCCAGGATGCCCCAGAAACATGGCCACCCGGGGCGAATCCCCCCGCCCCCACATGGCTGCTGAGATCTTTATGATTTCTCATTTCCCCAGCAGAATGTCCTCTCCCTGGATAAATCCACTAAACAATAAGAGAGATTCCATCCCGCCCCCCAGCCCCATGAAGCCATTCCAGTGGAAGTTGGTGATTTCGTGCCAGTGAGGTAGTCAGTCTCCTCTGGGTTTTAGTACAAACTTCAAAGGGGATGTCCAAGGTCAAAGAAGTCCAGGAGCTGGGAAAACATCTTTAAAATTTGGACTAAAACTAGGGTTGCTAGGTATCCCTTATTGGAAAAGATGTCACTTATTTGAGGGCTGGAAAGATGGCAACTGTCTCTTATTATGAGGGATGTCCCCTATTTCAGGGTTGGAAAGTTTTTATTTTTATATAGATTTGAATGAGATATTCTCCCCATCTGGTACTGTAGCCTTCCCACTCTGTATTCATGGCTTTGCTTTCCACAGTTTCAATTATCTGCAGTCAACTGTGATTCAAAAATATTAAAAATATATAAGATATTGGGGGGGCACATTCACATAACTTTTATTACAGTATGTTGTTATAATTGTTCTATTTTATTATTGTCATTAATCTTTTACTGCATCTAATTTAAAATTAAACTTCATCATATATTTGTATGTATAGGAAAAATATGAGATATATAGGGTTTGGTACATCTACTGGGGGTGTTGGAATGTATCCCTGTGGGTAAGGGGGAACCACTGTATGTTTGGGTGTGGGCCTTTCATAAAGACACAAATGTGTGCATCGTGTAATTTATGAATGTGGACAATATGTTGATTTTACAGAGAAACACATGGCCAAGTTTTTGAAATCAATACTTCCACTTATTATTTAGGCAGAAAACAAACTTGTTAATTCCTAATCATAAGCCCTGCCTGTCATGAATTTTGATTTTCTCTTATTGCTGTTTCAAAAACCTGGAATGGATTCACCATCCCCACTGACATGAGAGCTGCTGCTGTGCCATTCAGAAAATCTTCCAGTCCTCCCTACCCTATTGAAATGAATTGTTAGGCCATTTCTGCACTACACTGTTATAGTGCCATTCTTCTACTTTCAACATCCTGTGGAATTCTGGGGTTTGTAGTTTATTGAGGCCAAAGAGCTCTCTGGCTGAGAGTTCCAAATGCCCCTCCCTAAACTGCAAACCTCAGGCCTTAGTATACATAACTGCAATCACTCCACCATCTTCCCATTCATCTCTGTCTTCATTCTCTGTTGTCTTGTTTGTCAGACTTTAAAAAAGTTTTGTGAGACAAGAAAGTATTACTTTCTTCTTCTTTTAATAGTTCAGCAAAAATAACATACAAAAATGATAAGCATAAATATACCACTAGAGGACAAAAAACAAATTATATCCCAACCTCCCCACAAAATATCATCAATTTTCCAGCCCAGTCTAAATATATTTTTCTTTCTCCTTTGTCACTGAATAATTCCAAATCTTCAGTTCACAAAGTGTAAAGTATCAATTGAGAACCAGCATGTGTAGTGGTTTGAGTGTTGGACTATTCCATGCCTCAGCCTGGAGGTTGAAAAGGCTAGCTGTTTGTTTCAGATATTAGGGGGGCTCATAGGGGGCTCTAAGCTATCCAACTATAGAGGACAAAGTCATAGATTTGCTTTTGCTCCTAATCTCCTCCCCCAGAAGGACTGCCTCCTTTATTGGCCTCACTAAGGACTCCAGAGTGGTAGCATGGTATAGTGATTTGAATGTTGACTCTGGATTCCACAAGACCAGGGTTCAAATCCCCACTGAGTCATGGAAGCCCACTTGATGACCTTGGGTAACTCACACTCTTTCAGCCTCAGAGGAAAGCAATGGCAAACCCCCTTTGATCAAATCTTGCCAAGAAGACCCCATGATAACTTCATCTTCTTATTGTTGTTGTGTGCCTTCAAGTTGTTTCTGACTTATGGCAACCCCAAGGTGAATCTATCTCAGAGTTTTCTAAGGGCTGAGAATAGTGTGTGACCTGCTCAAGGTCACCCAGTGGGTTTCCATGGCTGAACAGGGAACCGAACCCTGGTCTCCAGGCTTGTAGTCCAGCACTCAAACCACTGCACTTGCTGGCTCTCTAACTCCATCTTAGGGTCGCCATAAGTCAGAAGTGACTGAAGGCACACAACAACAACATGCTTTGCTGTTGACATTTGACCCTACAATTGCTGAGCTTTAGGTGACTTACCGTGCTTGGTGTGAAAAATACAAAGCTTCACCATCAATTGGTGATGGAGATCAGATGTGGATCATTACTGAAGACTATGTGAACATTACTGAAGACTATGAAGTACAGAATTATCACATGAGCTTGTTGGGTATCCTCAGACAAGACTTAATCAGTCTTGGGTTCCAGCTTGACTACGAATCCCATCACTCATCAGTCAGCTCTGGCAATATCAAGAATGATGGCAATCACAGTCAAACACACCTGTGGAACCCAAGTGTGGGAAAAAGACACCTAGACACTCTTACCATTCTCTGATCTTAACCACTGAAATCAATAAAACAGTAGTGAAAACACTGGATTGGTTTACAGAGGGTTACGGTAAAGGTTACTGTACTCAAAAGCCCTATATCAATGTTGTTGTCCTGTCATTCATTAAATATTACTGCATCTCAATATACGTGGTAATTTGGGTATATATAATAGAGTCCCTCTCTCTTTTCTCTCTCTCTCTCTCTCTCTGTGTGTGTGTGTGTGTGTGTATGTAAAGGTTTCTAGTGCTGGGATCTACTTAGAAAAAGGAAGACATCTATATATTGATTGTATAGAGATGCAGGCTCAAATACTATACGCACTTACTTGGGAGTAAGCTGTATGGAACCCAGTGGAGTTTACTTTTGAGCAGATATGTCTAGGATTGGACTAGCAGACTGGCATTTTATAATGCTTCAATAAGTGGTGAATATCTGCTCAGACATGTTATATTCATTTTCATTCTCCTACGGATTACAGTGATTAATGCATATGTCCTCGATTGTTTTTTCAGTTAATAGAGTGGGCAGTGAATGCATGAAATATGTGGAAGACTTGTAAACAAAAACAGCAGCACACAATGGATTAGATTCAGACTTATCCATACTTGGAATACACCAACTGAAATAAATGGAATTTAAATCATGACTAACTAGTCTCATTGAGAAGAGGTCACCTCTCAAGTATGGTTAAATCTAGATCCAACAAGATATCTTTATTAATATCTAAAGCAAGGGTGGAGATGGTTTCGAAAATGTGCTGCTTTCCAGATGTTCTGGGACTGCAGCTCTTCTCAGCCCTAGCCACCATACCTCCATGGTGAGGGATGATGGGACTTGTAGTGCACCAACATCTGGAGAACCACACATTCCCCCACCCAGGCCATTTCTGCCTTACACTGTTATCATGCTATTATTCCACTTTCAACATCCTGTGAAATCTTGGGGTCTGTAGTTTAGGGAGAGGCATTTAAAATTCTGAACCAGAATGCTCTTTGGCCTCGGTAAACTACAAACTCTAGAATTCCACAGGATGTTGAAAATGGAATAATAGAACTATAAGAGTGGAGGGTAGAAATGGCCTCAATCTCAAAGTAGAGTTAAGATCATATACAGCTGGAGGTCTGAGCATACTTACTTGGGAATAAGCCCTGCTGAACTCACAGGGCACACCTGAGTTTGGGAATGCCCAGAGAAAAGGATATCCAACATAGACAGGGTATGTAGTGTGCTTTGCAGCTTGTGCGTGCGTGTGTGCGTGTGTGTGGAGTGTGCTGTCTGTGTGTGTTTGCTTCATGTGTGCCTCTGCTAGGGCTGTCAGTTCAGGATTGTTCCAGGGGGCCCAAACTTAGCGATGCCTAATTGTGATGTCATTAAAAGTTATACATTAAGTACTAACCATAGTTGGTCAGAGCTTCTCATTCAAACACAGACCCACAGAAACAAAATATATTTTTCCTGTTTGGAAATTGAGAGAGAAATTTTTAATTTAAAGGGGCTGTTCTACTAGGTGAGCTGGAGATTTGCATATAGCACTTGCTCTTCTGCAGAGTTGACCCTGGAAACTGGGGGATTTGGACTGCCTGGAGATGACTCATGAAAACTTGAGACTGAGAGCCAGGCTCTGATATTGGGCAACCCTAGTCTGTGTGTATTTTTGTGTATATGGCATGATTGCACATTCAACTGCTTGAGAAAGGCAAGCACTTGAGGCAGGGTGGCTTGGAGATTCTGGGAGCTGTATTTCAAAGAAGTAGTTTTCCCAAGCTTGGACAAAGTGTTGTGTGAACTATCTGAAAATTCCATTCCGTGTCCATACAGAAAACATCCAGGAGGCACGAGTTAGGCTGGCCAGCAGTTCTTCCTCCTCCAGCACCAAAGCTGACATGCAACTCCTCCTTTGACCTTTCTGCTGCACTGGATTTTTCCCCCTTTTTGTACAGGAGGAAAGCATTTTGGTCATGTTGTCCCCCAGAGGCAATAGACTGGAGCTGCCTATTGGCCAGGTGACGTCTCCCCAGCACTTTGGAGGGCAAAGAGCATCTTCTGGCCAGATAAGGCCCAGATTGTGTAACTTCACAAGGTGGGGGAGCGACAGATCAGAGGGAAGCCTGATGCAGCCTGGGTTTAAAGGACGGCCAAGCATCATCCAGGCTGGAGGAAGACAAAGAAGGCTAACCTCTCTCTTTAAAGAAACTCAGCTTGTTTTTTTCCCGTTTTTTTTTGTTCCAGCAAAGATTTCCGTATTTGAGGCACAGTGTAGCAACTGCAGGGAGCAAAGAAGGGCGCTGTCATGCCATAAGAATTCTGCCCCCTCCATAAAATTTTCCTTCAGTCCCCAAATTTGTAGCATTGAAATGGAGCATTTAGAAATACAGCTTAGGCATCCAAGGAAAAGAACATAGTACAATCCTGCAAAATCTCAACCTACTAAAACCTTGTTTGCAGGCTGTGGAAATTTTGATGAATCTACAGCTATGTGTGAAAACTCATTCTCAATGTCGATGCATGTACTGACACCATGCAGCCATTCAGGGCTTCATCAGAGAAAAGTAAATTTAGTACTCTTGGCTTTTGAAAGTATATTATTTGAAGGAATTTCAAGTGGATAGTATCTCCATATGTTTATGAGAAATCACAGCTTACCGTGCAGTTCAGATCATTATAGCAGAATAACTTTTGCAATAAGCATTTACTTTGTAGTTATTGTTATTTAGTTTACACAACAGCTTTACATGTAGAAAATATATTTTATACCTATTGGCTTTTTTGGAACCTTCACAACATACTTTCTAGTTAAAATGCATTAACTGGAGGTTATTTTTGTTATCGCCCGTAAAAACATTTTCCCCCTGAAATTTCTTTTATACTGATAATCCCCCTGCTCCTCCCCCCAGTTTTTGTCTTACCACCCCATGAATCATAGAATAGAATGGAATCATAGAATCATAGAAACATAAGAGTTGGAAGAGACCACAATGGCCATCGAGTCCAACCCCCTGCCATACAGGAACACACACTCAAAGCACCCCCAGCGAAGCACCTCCAGCTTCTGCTTAAAAACCTCCAAAAAAGGTGACTCCACCACACTCCAGGGCAGCATATTCTACTGTCAAACAGCTCTGACTGTCAGGAAGTTCTTCCTGATGTTTAGATGAAATATCTTTTCCTGAAGTTTGAATCCTTTGCTCTGTGTCCTAGTTTCTGGAGCAGCAGAAAACAAGCTTGCTCCATCTTCAACATGACATCCCTTCAAATATTTAAATTTGGCTGCCATGTCTCCTCTTAACCTTCTTTTTGTCAGGCTAAACATACCCAGCTCCCTAAGCCTCTCCTCATAGGGCATGGCTTCCAGACCCTTCACCATTTTGGTTGTCCTCCTCTGGACACGCACCAGCTTGTCAATATCCTTCTTGAACTGTGGTGCTCAGAACTGGACACAGTATTCCAGGTGAGGTCTAACAAAAGTAGAATAAAATGGTATTATTACTTCCCTTGATCTTAACACTATCCTCTTGTTGATGCAGTCCAGAATCACATTAGCTTTTTAAAAAATTGTCTCAGTAAACCCATGGACTGAGGGAGATTTTCTCTTTCATGGGTATAGCCAGAACTCACAGCTGCAGAACATAATCTTATGTATCAACCAATAATGGGAGAAAGGAGGGTTGTAAATAAATGCTGAGATCCTACAATGGCAACTTCGTTATAGACGTGTAACTAAGTAACGTCTTGTGGCCCAACCACCCAAACCTGCCTTAACAGCCAGTAGCCACTACCAGTGATGGAGTTCTGTTCTGCTGGAGATCAGAGTGCAAGAGGAGAAAGTTTCCAGCCCCTGTCACATCAGTCACTGGCAGAACAGACTTCCAACATTCAGAATTGCTTCCTGGCATTTAAGGTGGGATTTGAATGTGATTTACTATCATGGCAATAATGCTGTGATTGTGAACACCTAGCATAGGTAAATATGAAGCAGTTATGGATCTGTAACTCTATGTTACAGAGTAACTGATGTACAGGATACCATCCAATCTTTCTGTCTCTCTCTCTCTCTCTGTACCTTCTTCCCTCTGTGCTGCTTCCTTCTATAACACTAAATAACCTATTTTCAATCCAGTGAAGGCTGGTAGTCCCCACGTCAGTAGAGTGGCAAATCTTCTTCTCCTTTTAGTCTGAACTTTAGAGATGCTAGGTGCTAAACTGTATTCTCCTAAATGGGTTCAGAACCTTGGATCTCTTCCTTTAAAGTTCAGAATGAAACCCAGATCAAGATTACCACCCCACTGCCACACATCACATCACTTGCTTCACTCAAGCTTCTTTTAAATTAAAAGGAGTTAGTGGTACAGTTAGGACAAGACTTCAGACCCAGGGACTCACAGCCCAGGGCCCATTCTAAAAACTTTTGTGAGAGTACCTACAGCAAGAGGTTTCACACTCTCCTGCTTTAAGCACACCGACTTGAATTACTGTCTCAGCATGCAAGCTTTTGGACTTGAAGTAGTTCTCCCTCAGCCAGAAGAGTGTCAAAGTGAATCTGTAGATCTTAATGGTATCTTAAAGACCATTTCCACAGTGAAGATGTTAGTGGGTGTGACTCTGCAAAAGCTTATACCACAATGAAATGATTTGGCTTTGAAAGTGCTGCTGCTGGCAACGTGTGTCTCTGATGCCAGTGGAGCAATGGACCTACTCTTGCTTTTAGCTTAGACTTTAATGGAGCATTCCAAGGTTCAAATCCGTATCCTCAAAATAGGGTCAACACCTTGGGCAGATCCTTTAAAGTTCAGACCTATATGTAGAACAGATTCACTACTCAACTTACATTGAAACCACCATCACTGGGTGCTTCCCTCTTCCCATAACCGATTCAACATGCTAACTCTCTGGAACATCCTGAACATTTCATAACACTTGTATTGCTGTCAGTGGACTATCTGTAAAGATAGGTTATGAGATGGAAAATATTTGTATTTTGCAGAAGAGCTGTCTTTTTTCAAGCAAGGTGTTAGAAACAGACAGACTTGTGCATTCCCAACCTTGATTTTTTTAAAAAAAGAAACCATTGCATATTCTGTATCATTTACAAGGAAACAGATATTAACTTGGAATGCAGGCCATTTTATAGATAATGTGAGTCATCCCCAATAATAATACTGCTGAAATGCACTGTTCAGCATTGTATTAGACAACAGAATAGTATGTGACCACCTCACACATCCATATCTGCCATGTTAAAATGGTAATTATCAGTAGATAAAGTGAAGCGCCTGACTCAGCTGAGGTTGGGTGCAACAATGGCGATGGTGTTGAATGATAGAGCTGCCCTAGGCCTCTAAGGTAGCCTGCTGCTCTTAGGTTCTGTGAAGGATGCTGTCCCAACAACAGTGAAATCTGATATACTGAATCTTGCCATATGAGTCTGCCTAGTCCTTGGGACCTTCAGGAGAAACCCTTTTTCACTCCCACCAACTTCATAACCAAGGCCATTTCTGCACTAGACTGTTATAGTGCTATGATTCCACTTTCAACCTCCTATGGAATCCTGAGGTTTGCAGTTTCAGGAGGGCCAGCTGGCCCCTCCCAAAACTGCAAACCCCAGGATTCCATAGGAGGTTGAAAGTGGAATCATAGTGCTGTAACAGTCTAGTGCGGAAACGGCCCAAGTCTGGTGGGGACTCAAGGCAGGGCCTTTTTATTGGCTGCTCCTCTGGAACTTTCTTCTTAGGCAGGCTAGAATGGCCCCCTCCTTGCTATCCTTTCCTCTGCATTTTTTTAAAAAAATTCTGACAAGCTGGTGAAAAATGAAAATTTTAAGAGAAAGGGCTTTATTATTGTTTGCTATACTGTTTTCAGAGTGCTTTTCATCATGACTGATTGTATTCCTAGATCTGTTTTTAAATATGAATGACCATTCAGTTATCTATAACGGAGGTAAGATATTTGCTATGGGCTTTATCAGCAGAAAAGAAGGAGGGTGGGCTCCACGTGCTTATAGGTGGACCAAATTTTATTCTTTTTAAAAAAAGTTTTTTGGTCCATCTATAAGCACGTGGAGCCCAGTCTCCTTCTTTTCTGCTGATTCATTGTACATGCTTTCCAGTATTTGTTCCTGCTCCTGCCTTTGGTCTTTATCACACACTGGTTTGTTGCAGGATTGCACTGGCTTGGTTCTGTGATTGGTTGCTCCTTATCACATGGCATCCTCACTCTCCCGTTGTTAGACTGCATTCCCGTACTTATTTGGTTGTCCTTTTTTGCTGCTTCCCAACTATTACCTATTTGTGTGATCCTTCATTCCACTGCAGTTCCAATATTGCAGCAGTCATGCGGTGCCAATAGGCCTTGTCTCTCCTCCCGCCTTCTTATCCCCAAGTAGGGTGGGCTTATTGGACTTCTGGTGTCTGGCCAAAGACAACATCATGGTGCATGTGAACAACATTGTTTTTACCCCATTCCCTGGTACTTTTTTTTTTTAACTTTTGGTGTCATTGCACACTTGCGCTCTGCTGGTGGTTGCCAGCATGCCACAATCACACCAGTACAGCAAAAGATAAAGCTAACAATGACTTGAGAAGAGTGAAATGCAACAATACAACAGGAAAACACAATGCCAAAATGGCAGAGAGGAAGTTTCTCAACATGCTGAAATTGTGCAAAGAAAAGAAAAGAAAAGAAATATAGTGTGTGTTCTAGGTAGCATGGATAGGGGAAGGGAGGCAAGGTCAGCAAGGTGGTGTGGAAGGCTGATTACGGGAATGTGCATCACTTAACTGGCAGCATAGCACTATTGCAGAGACAGTGTGATAAGGATCTATACTGGTATGTTTCCATTTCCTTAAACGATGTGATTGCTGCAAGGCAAGAGGCTGGTGTGATAAAGCTCTATATTGTATTTGTTTTAATCTGTAAACTGCCTTGAGTTTTTCGTTTTGGAGAAGAAGAGATGATATAAAGAGAACCATCATCATCATCATCATCATCATCCCGCAATTTCCAGTTCAGTCAGCTTCAGTGAGTTAAATGCGGGGGGGGGGGGCACCATCCTAATCCTTTGCCTCAGGCGGCAAAAGGTTCCTGGACAGCATCCACTAGTCACCAAAGCAACAAGCATGGCATACTCCTAGCCCATTTGGTAAACTTGCCCACCAGTGAAATCTGTGAGATGATTTAGATTTTATTTCCTGGACTCTGGAAGTTTTTCTAAAGTTTTGGTCCAGTGAACAGATATTGTAACAGAAAGAAGGCAACACAGGAATGAGAGAAGCTGGATATGCTGTTCTTGTTGATCTTCTCATCTTGTTCCACATTGATTGGAAAGACCGTTTTTTCCCTCTTACGCACAGGTTTGCACATTTTTGTATATGTGCATTTTTAAAAGGCATGTATTTTCCATTGTACACATTTTCTCACTAATCAAAGCACATCTGTATTTTTGAAATGTACACATTTTAGTCATGCATATTTTGCAAGTGTGTGTATGACTCTGTTCATTTTATCCACTGCCTCACATGCTTCAGAAATGTACAGATTCAGTTGGTAGCCTTGGGAAATGAAAAATAAGTTTTTCTCAATCAAAATATGAACCATATGAAATCAATAAGGACCAGATCATGGGACTAGAGTTGATCTTGTGGCAACTTTGTTGTGCTAGACAAGGCTGAATGCTGGGTGGTGAACTAACTGACTAAGATCTATTCCCAGTTTAACATGTTGCTGTTAATTATCTTTTTTAACGGTTTTTTCCCTCTCAAAATGCTAAGCTAGCTTCATAGGGAGCTGTTTCACCCACTCTTGGTTCAGTATCAGCAAGCAGAAGATAAACGTTTACAAATAAAGTGTAACTGCTTGCATTCTGCTTTCCCCATATTGTTTGGTAAATACATAGAACATCCATAAATGAAAATGAGAATAAGAATGCACTGTATGTTTAGCCTGATGAAAAAAAGGTTAAGAGGTGACATGATAACCATGTTTAAATATTTGAAGGGGTGTCATGGTGAAGATGGAGCAAGCTTGTTTTCTGCTGCTCCAGAGACCAGGACATGGAACAATGAATTCAAGCAACAGGAAAAGATTCACCTAAGCATCAGGAAGAACTTCTTGACAGTAAGAGCCATTCAACAGTGAATATGCTGCCTCGGAGTGTGGTGGAGTCTGCGTCTTTGGAGGTTTTTAAATAGAGACCGGATGGCCTCAAAGACTGGGGTACTTTGAGCATGTGTTCCTGCATGGCAGGGGTTTGGACTTGATTGCCCGTGTGGTCTCTTCCAGCTCTATGATTCTATTTTAATTTGCATGCTTTCTACTGATTACAAAAATCAGGAAATCAAAAACTGAGGACAGAGGGGAGGTTTTTTTGACAACATGGAGGGGAGAGGATGGAGAGGTCACATGATGGCCATCCTTAAATATCCAAAGGGATGTCATGTAGAAAATGGAGCCAGCTTGTTTTCTGCTGCTTCAAAGACTAGAACACAAACCAATGAATGGATTCAAATGGCAAGAAAAGAGATTCCACCTAAACATCAGGAAGAACTTATTTACAGTATGTTCAGCAGTGAAATGGACTACCTAGGAGCCTGCTGTCCTTGCCTTCTTTGGACATATTTAAACAGAGGTCAGATGGTTATCTTCTGGAAGGGCTTCAATGGTGTATCCTTGTACTGAGCCCACGTTTGGACTAGATGGCCCCTGTGATCCCTTCCAATTCTAAGGCCATTTCCACACTACACTGTTATAGTGCTATTACTCCACTTTCAACACCCTGTGGAATCCTAGGGATTGCAGTTTAGGGGGGCATTTAGAATTCTCAGCCGGAGAGCTCTTTGGCTTCAGTAAACTACACACCCCAGAATTCCACAGGATGTTGAAAGTGGAATAATAGCACTATAACACTGTAGGGCAGAAATGGCCTTAGAATCTATGATTATAGAAAAAAAATCAGTAGACCATTTTTACACTGTAATGATGCAAAAGGGGAAGGGTTTCATGGAGCACTGAAGGCAGCAAATGACCTTAGGACTTGGGATAGTTTATACTAGGAGGCTGCCGTGATGTGAAATGCTCATCTTTTTCTGCCCCCACCCCTTGTCAGTCAGGATAGTTGTCAGATGCCAGTGCCGCCAGCTGACACTGTTTTGGGAGGTTGTAAGAGCTTGCTGGCTAGTCTGAAGCTCAGCAATTGGCTGGAATTACTCATTAATCCAGGGCCATTGGGGTGCTGCTTTGTGGGGCAGGCAAATTGAGGGCATTGTCTCCCCAGTAAGAATTCTGCTTCCAAATAAACAGTTAATTTTTCCTTCTATCTCCAGGTTTCTAGCCTTACTGAAAGTGAGATGTTCACATCTAGAAGTCTTGTATTTTCAATCTTACCCTTGCTGGCTCACCAACAGAAAAGAAAGAAAGAAAGAAAGAAAGAAAGAAAGAAAGAAAGAAAGAAAGAAAGAAAGAAAGAAAGAAAGAAAACAAAGCATAACCAAGTGTATCAGAACTGTGTGCATGAGCTGTCCAAAAGGCTTACATTATGGTGCAGTTATAAGGATGCAATTAATAAGATTAATGCTCCTTGCAAGAAAAAAATGATAAAATTGATAAGAGCCTAATGATACTGAAAAATAAGGCCAGATTTGGATCTCAGTCACCATGAGCCCCACCCATTCTCTAAGGTTTTTTTTAACCTTTTATAAATGGAGCATCAAATACTTTCAAGTGCTTTTTCTCTCTGTGAAAACACTGGCCATGAGGACTAGAAGATAATATTTTCTTTAAGAATCTATGCCACAAAACCAAAGACTATGCCAACAACCATGCAGATTTCTAGATGTTGTGGCACTGTTACATTTCCAATGAAGAAAATGAGTCTGAAGAGTGGAGGAATGCAAGACTGCACAGCCCAATTTTTGAATTCTTCCTCTTTTTAAAGCTCTGAGGTTTGAGCCTTCATAAACAGTTGACTGTTTGAATAATGTAATACCTGTTCCTCTGGCTTAACGTTACAGTTTCTCACACCACAGGATTGCTTCACAGATTCTGAGATGTGAAGCCACTTTTTTTTCTCCTTTTCCCCAGTGCTCAGTTGTCTTTTGCCCAGGCATGGGACACTCCCACTGCTTTTAATTATATGTTTTGCTTCAAATTGGTGTCCTTTATGCTGGGACTGAGTCACCCTCTTGTAAACAGGTAAATGTGGGAGTCAAAGAGGGAAAATATATGGTTGCCTCTCCAGGGTGGGTGTCTTTAATTAGACAAAGTATTAGGGTTCATTACTTGCTAAGTAATGGCACTCCCTCTTTAGCTGCACTTCCCCAGGCCCTGTGGCAGACATCTTAGAAGTTCATCAAGGCTGCACCGGGCCTTCAAAGGTCACTGCTCTTTCTCACCCAATGGGTATTTAAAACAGGCCACTCTTCAATACTGAGTCAAGGGCAGGTCCTCATGACTGCAGAGTGGAAACCTTGGCACATCTGCTCTGATCTGATTCTGGAAGTGAAGCAGGGTCAGGTCTGCTTAGTACTTGCATGTCAGACCACCAGGAGATTCCAGTGATGTCCAGGTAGGATTAGGAAACTGTCCTCCTTGAGCTTTCCCAGAGAGCCGTGGCTGCCAGTCAGAGCAGAGAGTACTGGGCTGGATCAGACCAGGAGGGGAACATAAAAAACTGCCCTTATGCTGAATCAGACCCTTAAGCAGTTTCTTATGTTCCCCTCCTAGTCTGATTTCAGAGGCTAAACAGGGAGACCACCCAGACATACCAGGGATCTCCAGAAAGGAGTGGGGAAAAGTCTTGCCTGAAGCCCTGGAGAGCTGTTGCTACCAATCAGAGCTGACAGAATTGAAATAGACAGAGCAATGGTCTGTCTACTTCATGTGCTGGACAAGGGAGAACGGTTTGCCCGAGCATGCCTACTGTGCCTGATTCAGAGCCTTTCCAAAGGAAAAGGATGGACAAAATGGCCCTGCTAGTAGAAAGTGTGAGGTCTGGTGCTCCTCTTTGGGGAACCTGATGTTTTTCCAAAGCTCTGCAGAACTAGCATCAGAACCTGTTTTCATTGCTAAGGCACAGCCTAGAAATGCATGAAGCAATCCTAGAAGAACGTTCCTCTGAATGGGTGCAGGTTGCCCTTTCTATCTCCTTATCATCTCACACCCCAATGTGGGATTAAGGAAAAGGTCTTTCCAATTAGACATGTTCATGCATGTCTTGCCCCAATGCCTGTCTCATTATTTAAAAGAAAAAAACCCACAAAATTAACTACTGATCAATTCCAGAATCTCACTTTTTAAAATCTTCATAATATTTTGTTTTGAATCCAGATCCTAGTATGGCTCCTCTTCCCAATTCTTCCTCCTTTTCCATAAAGCTGAGCATCTACAACCACCCAGGGAAATATAAATAAATGTAGGGTTCTGAACTGGAAAGGGCAGAAGCCAATTCTTCTACTTTCACCAGCTGGTTCAAAATTTAAACAAGATTTTAATTTTGGCTCTCGGAACCCAGCTTAGCATTAGCAGAATGATGGTGATAACCCCTTCTCAGTTTGTCCCCTCTTGACAATTGTGGGAGAGGTTCTGCTGCTGCACTCATACTCATTGAAAACACAATCTGTGTAGGCAGTGAGTTCCATTACATTCTATGGATCCATCATTCACGGCTGCCACGGCCACATTTGTTTGAAGTAACTGGAGTTTGTGAGATAGTAGTTTGAGCACTAGAGTGTGATTTTGGAGGCCAGGGTTCAAATCCCCACTCAGCCATGGAAACCCACTGGGCAAGTCATACTGTCTCAGCCTAAGCCAAAGGCAGACCCCCTCTGAACATGTCAGGCTAAGAAAACCCTGTGACAGTCTGCCCTGAGTCAGAAATTACTTGGAGGTACTCAACAACAATAACAATGAGGTTGGTATGAGGCTACAAGCAAGCATGTTTTGAACTGCAGTCCAAAATAGATGAGGGAAAATACCCCAGCGGTGGCAAAAGGGAACGGGGTCCATTTGCCTGTGGCCTCAGATTGGGAACAGCCACAGCATGAAGAAAAGTGAATCAGCTGCTTGCGGCGGCCGATGCTGGGGCAGATGCTCTTGCAGCCCCCCCACCTCCTCTCTCCTGGAGAACAAAGTTGGCTGTGCCCATCTCAGAACGGGACTTCCTCCTCACCACAGGCTGGCAAAGTTCCTTTTTGAACTACAACTCCCAGAACCCCCCAGATGGTGAGAGCTACCCTTCCTAAAATGACTTTGCCAAGCGTTGCTGCTCCTCAACGTATGGAGGGCTGCCGCGCTTCTGGCGCAGCCGTGAGCCCGTTGGCCCCTTGCCTCCGTCGACGCGGAAGGGAGCCCCCACGGAGCCTCCACAGACGACTCAGCCGAACGAAATCTGCGCAGCCGGCGCCGTTAACGCGAACAATCCCTCAACAAAATGGGCTTCGCTCTTTTTAAAAGGCGTCTCCCAGTAAGATAGTGCAAAAGGGCCGGTGAATTTCTCGATCGATTCGTCTCCTAACGCTATTTCGCCCGTACCCGCCGGCAACGTTCTGTCCTGTTCTTTTGGATGAGGGAAACAGCGAATCCCGGGCAAAGAAAACGATTCCACGCGCGCACGTGAACTCCTTATTTGGCCCAGCGCGAAAAGAAGTCGCCCTCCTCCTCACGTCTGGAGCCCGGGGCCACGAGCTCCCCGCGCCCGCGCCCGCCCCCGCGCGCTCCCCCCTCGTCCACACGCCTCTCGCCTTTACCACCGCGAAGGGCTCAGAAGGCGCCCCTGCCCGGCGCTCGGGCGCAGGCGCATCAGGAGGCGCGCTCCCTTCGCGTCTCGCCCGCTCTTCCTCGCTCCGGGGCCGAGGCGGCCTTTCGTGCGCTCTCGGCGTGCAAGCCTTGGGGCGGGCAGGCAGCCAACCGGTGACGTGCCCCGTTGCCATGGTTACAGGTCGCCCTATAAATAGCCGAGCGCAAAGAAACTTTCCCAAGTCCAGCGAGACTTTCAGAAGAGGACGCGGGAGCCGCGGCCAGATGGTCAGGACGAGCCTCCTGCAGAAAAACGCGTCCGACACTCGGCGGCGGCGGCGGCGGCGGCACCAGCGGGGTCCAGAAACTGCCATCGCCGCGGCCGCCGCTTCCACGGCCAGGCGCTTCGGGACACCTCTGTGAAGCCCTAGCAGGGGGCGGGCCGGGGGCTCGGAGGGGGGACCAGCAGCCGCTTGCTCGCTTCGGACAGGAAGCGAAAAGGAGCCCGCCTGCGCGGACGAGGGGAGGCAGCCCGGAGGCGCTGGGGCGCGCGACTCCCCTGGACAGCGACCACCGATCGCCACGACGCGCCTCGCTCTGACAGTCCAGAGAGGCTTTGGAGGGGGTGTGTGGGGGAGCAGAGGCTGGTGCTGAGAGAGAGAGAGAGAGAGAGACCCCCCTCTCCCCCCACCCCGCCCTTCGTTCCCTCCCCCCGGCTCCCTTCCTTTTGCTTTCATGCAACGCCTGGTGGCCTGGGACCAGGCATGCCTCCCCATCCCGCCCTCGGCCTTTAAATCCATGGAAGTGGCCAACTTGTATTACGAGACGGACTGTCTGGCGGCGGTGACCAAGCTGCACCCTCGGGCTGCCGGGGGCCGCTCTATGTCCGAGCTGACCATCGGGGACCACGAGAGAGCCATTGACTTTAGCCCTTACCTGGATCCTGTGGTATCGCAGCAGCAGCAGCAGCAGCAGCAGCCGCAGCCGCAGCCGCCTTCTTCCACGGCAGCAGGGGGCAACTTTGAGCCGGTTTGCAGCAACAACAGCGGCGGCGGGAACAGCGGCCAAGATTTCCTCTCCGATCTTTTCTCCGAGCAGGACTATAAAGGCGGCGGCGGCGGGAAGAAACACCACCCCGACTACCCTTACATCAGCCTCGCCAAACATAGCCACCCTCACCTCCACCCCCACCACCCCCACCCCCACCCGGGCGCCGTCGGGCAGAGCCACAAAGCCGGGCCGCTGCTGGGCTGCTTCCCGCCGCAGATGGTGGAGACCAAAGTGGAGCCCGTCTTCGAGCGCTTGGACTCTTGCAAAGGAGGGCCGCGCAAGGAAGAAGGCGGCGGCGGCGGGGCGGCCGGGCCCGGCCTGGGGGGCATGTCCTCGCCTTACGGCAGCGCCGTCCGCTCCTACTTGGGCTACCAGTCGGTGCCGAGCGGCAGCAGCGGCAACCTCTCCACCACCTCGTCCTCCAGCCCGCCGGGGACCCCCAACCCCTCCGATTCCTCGAAATCCGCCTCGGCCGGAGCGGGAGGCAGCCACAGCGTCGTCGTCGGCGTTTACCCGGCAGGCCCCGGCGGCGGCGGCGGCGGCAAGAACAAGTCCAAGAAGTGCCTGGACAAACACAGCGAGGAGTACAAGCTCCGGCGCGAGCGGAACAACATCGCCGTGCGCAAGAGCCGCGACAAAGCCAAAATGCGCAACCTCGAGACGCAGCACAAAGTCTTGGAACTGACGGCCGAGAACGAGAGGCTCCAGAAGAAAGTGGAGCAGCTCTCCCGGGAACTCAGCACCCTCAGGAACTTGTTCAAACAGCTGCCCGAGCCCCTCTTGGCCACCTCCGGACATTGCTAGCCCGGCCTTTTTTTATTATTATTATTATTATTAGTCCACCCCCCGTCGCTTTTTTAAAACTTCCGCGCGGGCCAGCTGGAGGGAGGGCGCCGAGGCTGAAAAGGCTCTGCGCTTTGGGCTGGGGAAGAGGAGGGAGGGAGAAAGGACCGCCGCGGGGCCGGGCTGGACGCCTGGTCGCGCGATCCGTGGAGGAGGGGTGCGATTGGGGGAGGGAGAGATTGGAAGAGTTTGGGGAGGGGGGTGAATGTGGGGGGCGCGCCTCTCCCCCACCCCCAAGGCGGGACAGTATCGCGGGGGACGGGGAGTGCTAGAAATTATGAATATATATATATATATATATATAGTGAGAGGGGGGGGAAGCCCAGAGGGTTTACATATATATTATGTTATGTATTTTTTGCCTTTAATTGACACTCTGATGTTGGGAGAAGCCTTTCTCACCGCGTAGCGACTGTGCTTTAAAAAAACTCCTTCGGCTGGCGGGGGGAGTCTCCTGGCCGTCTTCTTTTACCTCTACCCACCTCATAGAGGCACCCTTGTTTCCCCTCCACAACTTTCCTATTTTTTTTTTTTAAGAGAAAAAGGATGATAACCAAATGCAACACAAGCCATTGTAGCTCTGATCGAATGTCTTTGCAGGGTTGTTTTTCCCCCTCTTTCCTTTTTTTTGGATTCAATGTTAGTGTTATTTAAGGAAAGAAAGAAAGAAAGAAAGAAAGAAAGAAGAGAGAGGGAGATAATAGCATAAAAGCAGAGAGGAAGGGAGTCCATAGTGATGCAATCTTTAAAACATGGCTGGGAAGCTGGCTACACATGATGCAACTTCGTGTAACTGTCAGTCATGGATTGAGTAATCTGTTAAAGATGTTCTTACAGTTTTTTTTATCATAAAAATGATATATTTCTATAAGGAAAAAAAAGGACATATGTATATTTTGGGATCTATGCATTCTTGCTCTGAAGCATTAATGAACAATTTTAATAAAACTTTATTGCCAGGATGGAAAATGAGAACTTGTTTTTTGAAGTCTTTAGCAGCAACAAATGCTTAAATTAATGGGAAAGATGAGAGGGTGGGAGGATGGTCTGAAACCATTAACGTGCGTAACTCGGATGTTGTCCTGTCTATTTAAACAAGTTCTGGATTTCTCCCACTGTGTAGCTAAAACATGCTGCTCATTCTTTCAGTTTTCCTGGGTTAGTAACAACAAAACCCAAAAGAACCAGAAGATAACCGGCACAGTAAGTCCCTGTGTTCCCTCCCTGTTTTCTAAAGCTGTTAATGTATTCTGATTTATTATAATACGGATGGGGGAGACAGCATTGAAAACAGATGGGTAAAGTCTGTGACTGTGAAAATTTTAATGCATTTGTTCCTTTTATGTCTGCTTGGTGTCGTCAGAGGCAGTGTTTCAGATCTGCTTAGCTTACTGCTTGGAAAGGAAATAGAAGTAATAAGACCTTTTAGAACTTTTTGTGGCAAGGGGATAGATTTGAGCTAGTGTGGTAGGATTTCTCTGACAAGCAAGTTTTATGTGAGAAAACTGTTCCAGGTAACTGTTTGAGCAATTTTCCCAAACTTTCTTTACAGGAGTGGGCAATCAAGATCATGAGAGAAATTTTTTGGGATGGCGGTGGAGGTGGATGAGAAGAGAGGATCCCATATTTTAGGGAGGAAAACAAGTTTCAAAATCTTGTGGTTGGAGTACAGTTGAAAATACAGTTGGCCTTCCACATTTGTAGGCTTGACTTTCATGGATTTGTTTATTTGTGACATTCTTCAACCCTTGCCCTCTTACCTCAGGAGTTTCTTTCCTGGGGGGAACCTTCCCTGTCAGCGACTCCAATCAGGTTACACAGTCCTTTAAAAACCAGCTTCTGGTCTTTTCCCTGCTCCACCAGACACCACCTGGCCAGTTGAAGATGGCTCAGAGCCCAATTTCTCAACATCACCAACCCTCTCCCCATGCCCTCCCCACATCCAAAGGAGGAGATGGACGAGAGGGAGGAAGTATAGGACTGCCATGCTGATCTGCCCCCTTTCTCTGTCCTTTTTCTGGCCTGGCTTGGACCCTCAGTGTCTGTTCTCCCCACCATGCCTCGTCACCTTCCCCCTCACATACATATTTTGATATTTGTGAATTTTCCACTTTTGTGAGGCTCCTGCACCCCTTACCCTAGCGAATGTGGAGGACCAACTGTATTATGGTAAGATATGCTAATGCTTCCGAACCCAGATGCCAAATTCAGATTCATTGTCTTTTTCAGACCCCGCTGTTCTTTTAAAATATATGGATTCCATACTTTTAGGAGTAAAATTAAGCGTCTTAGAGAGGCTCGCAAGACAGTCTTAAGCAATGGAGCTGTTGTGGAAAGCCTTGACAGTGGCAGAAAGACGTGATGGCACAAGAAGTGCAATCCATGTCTCCCAGCTTAGCCTCTGCCATATTAAAGTAAATTAGATGCAAATTGTGTTAATTGCAGCTAGCAAAAATAAGGCAATTAGCTCCAGCCTCTGGCTTCTTGTAGCTGTCTTCAAACTGAGAGAACTCTTGCCCTTTTTCTAACCCGCCAGCCTTATATTGTTATTCATTGCTTTAAATGCTTTTTTTGCTAAGAGGGGGGATAGGGTTATAGTCAGACTGACTGCAGGCAGAGCCAAAGGGGATGCGTGTGTGTGGACACAAGCAAGTGGCAAAGGTCATACAAGCAGGATGGGGCAGTTGCCCTCTTGTCCTGCTGGCAGGCTTCCCAGAAGCATCTGGCTGGCCATTGTGTGAGCAGAATGCTGGACTCGATGGGCCTTTATGTTCTTAAAAGTCAGTGCTAAATGTGCTGGCTGTGATAGGGTGAAGGATTTCTCAAGGCCTGGAAGCTGAACATTCCTGGCCTTTTTGCTCTTGTGTCTGTGTTGCTTAAAAAATGTTAACAGTGGCTGGAGTTCATTGTCTGTGCATGTGTGCATGCTCATGCACTGGCGGTAAAAGATCTGGTTTTGCTCAGTGTTTTCCTATGGAGTTGGTCATTTGTTAAAGCATGTCTAGCTTCTAAATTCTGATATCCAGATCCTGGCTACTCTTTGAAGAGGTGAAACTCAGAAGTCTCTTTGTGTGACTACTTAGTATTTGGAAGTTGTTAATGTTTTGGATCATGATTCCCAGAATCTTACAATCAGTATGACCACTGACAATGCTAAGCGAGGGGCTTCTGGGAGCTGTAATGCAAAATGTAACTCTTCCAGGCTGTGTGCTCTCTAATACAGCTTCTTATGGGAAAACAAAAAGCCTTTCCTGATCTATTGTTTGCTGATGAAACTGTGTTCTTGTAAGCAACAGATACAGATTTATGGAAGAGCTGAGTCCAACTTTTGCCTACATTAGTCAGGAGTCTTTATATGCTCCTATTGTCAGAATCCTATAGCCACCAGTTGAGGTCTATAACCCTTTGCAGGAGGTTTGTGAGGATGTGCTCAAAGGAATTAGGTAAAGCATCTTTATGTTTCTTTGTGGATTGTACATAGATATGGAGAATTATATGCTAACCTCACTGAGAGTCTTTTCACCCTGCATTGGGTCAGAAGCCAAATCTGTGTGAAAACACAGCTGTGAAAAGGGCCTATAAAAGAAAAAGGTCTAATCAGTTGCACTTCAAGATATAATGAAATCTTCTTTCATACCTGATCAGCTGATGTAAACCCGTTGTATCTAGTACAAGAAGTCAGTTTCTGTCATTATCAGTTATAGAAAACCACTGTTTGTCTTAGGTTGCAATCTTCTTCATGTTTACTGGGGAGTAAGTCCTGTTGAACTTACTTGAGGCCTGAATAAATATGTACAGATTTAGTTTTTTACAATGCTGTCCTAGCTATATCTGCTCAGAAGCAAGTTCCATTGTATTCAGGGGACTGAATCCCCATCCAAGTCTGTATAAGATTTCACCCACAGTCTGGTAAAAAGAGAAGTAAGCATGTATTGTGTATGTGCAATGCATTGTAAAATGGGGCATGGGGGGCATAAAATGATGTAAGGGTCTGCATTGATTTCCTTCCTCATTGTTTACTTATTTTCACTTACTGCTTCAACTCTTTTGCCAAACCAGAGCCTGGAAAAGTAAACTGAGTGATTGCAGTTTCCAGAATCCCCAGCCAGCTGGCTGAGGGTTCTGGTGTTATAGTCTTGCAAGCCTTTTTTCCCCCTCCCTGTACTGATTTTTTAGCTACAAAATGCAAACCACAGTTCTGAGCACAGAATGACTAGTTCTATCTGCCCAGCAGGGCTTTGAGACCTGTATTTCTGGAACAGCAACTCCCTGTGCTAGATTGAAGAAACAGTTTACAGTGTCACATGAAGTATCTGTTGTAGGATGAGGAATAACAGCCCCTTCAGGTGTATAGAAGTGGTTTTGCATACAGGTTACAGGACTGCAGTTTCATGTTGCAATCAAACTTTCAAAATCCATAGGGTCAGAAGGAGTTACTCTGGGCCATCATACACCCCATATTATTTTTATTTTTCTATTTGCATAGCAAACCATGTTATGTCACAAACTGCCTTGGGAACTCGACCTAGGTTGCCACATATTCTATGGGACTCCTGGTACAGATGCCAAAATCCAAAACACCCTTGGGTGCTTGATAGTAATTGAATGGATCTTTGAAAAGGGCTAATGTTGATTTCAGCACGTGCGTGCGTATGTATGTTTTCATGCATGCATATGTGTTGAATTCTTACTTTATCTTGTTTCTAAACACAATATAGCAATGTTTTATTTTTTGTGATCTCCCCCCCTCAAGCCTAATGCCACTTAAACAGTTAGATATTTCTAAACCCCTTCTCTAAATACTTGTAAAAAAAAAAAAAGAGAACTTCTGCAAATAGCATTTAGAAATACTGTATCTCACAATTATGGGCATGTTCCAGAGAGGGATAATCACTTTTAAAATTCATTGATTTCAGTGTGAGATATTTAAGTATGTGTTCAACTCTTTATCTGGAGTCCACAGGACTTCAAAGCGGATTATGCTCCTGATTCCGTAACACATTCTGAAATTACTCCTTGCAAAAGTTAAAGTGTGCAAGTAAGCTTTACCATGGATCAAATTTGTAAGGTTGCCAGATTCTGTCCGTTTTAAATGATAGTCTTCTATCCAATTGACATTCTAGTTAATTTAAGTATAAATCAGTTCTACAATTTAAATCTATTTCTTGAAGTATGATTTGAAATGATTAACTCTGAACTCTTGAAAATAAGCAGCCATTTAGCTAGCAACTGCATTGGAAAATACAAGTATAACATTGTATTTTTTGTAAAGCTGAAGGGATGTACTGTATTTGCTGGCGTATAAGACTCACTTTTTTTCTCAAAAAATACTATTTGAAAATGGGGTGCATTTTATACGCTGGTGTGTCTTATAAGCCAGCAAATAATACTTGCTAGTGTATAAATGGGGTGTGTCTTAGACACGAGCAATTATGGTAGCTACTATTTCTGTCCACTCCTAAAGATTTCAGGTTGCTTCTCCTGGGTTCCAAAATGCATACAAAGACACATATTTCTGTGATATTGAACATGGAGTTTTAACAGCACTTCAGCAGCCAAAGAGGTGGCTGTGGGTTTTTTGTTTGTTTGTTTGTTTTTTGCAACAAAATGAGCATGCTGTATTGCTTTTCTTTTGTTGTTCCATTTCAGTGTTTATTTAGATTTCACTTTTCCTTTGAAACAGAAGCCCAAAGTAGCAAACAGCATCATAGAAAAATGAATGCCTTAACAGAGGTATTGTAGATTCATCGCAAAAGCAATGCTACAATAAAGCTGTTAGACTTCAGGTTTCCACAAAAGTCTTATTTTGATTGCACCTATACATGGATATAATTAACTCTATATGGTTTTACTAGTATGTTTGAAATACATCTACTAATAAGATGATTTAGGAGTAGCATGTAAGCAGTCACATAATTCTGAGGCAGAACACAAGCATACAATGTATAAGCCAGCCTGTTTGCTTGTTACATTTATGCAAATTTGGAGGAAGTTCTTTGTTGGCTGGAGGATTCTGTTATTCTCCAAAAAAGTCATTTTTCTAACTTTCCCCCCAAAAGTCATTAATCCCAACTTCCTATGCATCTCACCTAGGGTTCCCAGGTGGACTCATTTTCAGTTACTGATCAGACTTTGAATTGCTTAGCTTCAGCAAGGGGGCTAGTAAACCTGCCTTCAGGACTGGAGCTCCCTCAGTTCTTCCCTTTAGCACTGAAATTGAGATTTCTAATGTGTGTTTTGTGTGTATGTGAAATTTTATAGCCACTATCTACGTCTTACATGTGGTGCTACTATTGTTGTTGTGTTTCTTCAAGTTATCCTGGGATTTTCTTGGCCAGATTTGTTCGGAGGGCCTTTGCTTTCTTCTGAGACTGAGAAAGTGTGACTTGCCAGGGATCACCCAGTGGGTTTCCGTGGCTGAGTGGGGACTTGAACCTTGGTGTCAGGAGTCTTAGTGCAATGCTCAAACCACTATACCACTCTGGCTCTCCTAATGCTACTGTAGATGAGTGTGTGTCCAGCTCTCCATATTCACTAAGGTTAGGGGCCCGGAACCCCAGCAAAAGTGGAAAAAAAATATCAAAACATATGCATGTGTCTATGGGAAGGGGGCTGAGGGATGGTGGGGAGAGTAGGTACCCCATGTCTGCGCCAGGGCAGGGAATGGAGAGGGAAAGAGGGTGGGTCAGCATGCTAGCCCTATGCTTCTTCCCTCTTGCCCATCTTCTTCCTTAGGAAGGGCATTGGGAAGGAGTTTGTGGTGCAGAGAAATCAGGCTGGGAGCTGTCCTTAGCTGGCCAGGCAGTGGCTGGTGGAGGAGGAGGACCAAAGGCAGGTTTTTAAAGGGCTGTGCAGCCTGATTGGAGCCTTGAAGGGGTAAGGTTCCCCCAGAAAAGAAGTGCCTGTGGTGGGGAGGGAGGGGTAGGAGAAATTCGCAAATAATCAAATCTGTGAAAGTGAAACCTATAAATGTTGCAGGGGCAACTGTAATCTCTGCCTCCTGGTTTATAATGTAGAAAATGTAATAAGAAAAGAAAAGGCAGAGGATGGAGAAAAGTAGGAGCTAATACAGACATCAGTTCTTAAAAAGGATACAGATCTTTTTGAAAAAGCCAGCTGACCTGGAAGCCCGTTGAAAAATGGCTTTACAGTTCACAAATCCCAGTCCTGGCCTATGAATACCTAGCTATATGTGACAGTGGAAACTGTGAGGGGGGAAGAAAGCAACCCAAATTCATTTTTCAAAGAAACTTGGGTATTTAAATAAAATAAAGTTTTATTTCATGGGTTTTTCTCTTGAGCCTTTGTATCATACCACAGTGACATTTGAAGGTGTGGGCCCCTCCCCCATCCTGTTATAAGTCTTACTACTTATCTTCCTCTTTTATCATGAATTTTTCACATGAAGTTTTTTCAAAGAATGCTTTAAAATAAGACTCAAGATAAAAAGATTGAGAAAAGTAAGACACAAGCTTAGAAGTGAGAGTTAGAAATCTTGTGTGGCTCCTTTAATATTAAAAAAAAAACACCCTTATACATTATGCATTAAATTACACATGAAGTTCATTCAATTACACATTATTAAAAAGCTTACACATTATTCATCTATTTTGAAATATTATTGTAAGGTAGAAATTAACTATACACTGGCAGTTATTTACATCATCATTCAAGTTATGGTACACAACAACTCCTGTATAAGACAGGTTCAAAGATTTCTGAGTGCAGAAATGCAGTGGAAAATCTGGAAGTTCACATCACAGTCTTTGTAGCCATACTTCTAAGGAGAACTGAAAAACTAGCACCTGTATTGATCCTCATTTGTGAGTGTGTGTTTGTGCACATCTCTAAAAGATCACTGCCATCCCAACTGTTGTGAGCACTGAACAGGAAAGCTGGTGGAGAGGGATACCAGCTGACACCATGGTCCCAAGTAATCAAAATATCTTGCCTCTTTGACCTCAATGCCCTGGTTTCACTACAGGACCTTTTTGGGGAGAGATTTGTTGTTGTTAACTGCCACCAAGTTGAATTCTATTTATGGTGATCCTATGAATGAGAGAACTCCCAAGTCACCCCTGTCATCAACAGCCCTGCTCAAGTCTTGCAGACTCAGGGCTGTGGGCTTCCTTGATTGAGTTTATCCACCTATAATGAGATCTTCTCCTTTTATTTTATTTTATTTTATTTTACTTATTGCACTTATATGCTGCCTTTGTACCAGAGTGGGACCCAAGGCAGCTGCCAGAACAGTTAAAAACATTTACAGTACAATAAAAATTAAAAACAATTAAAATCAATTATATAAAAACAGTCTAAAATCATTATAAGAACATCACATTTTTAAAAAACAGATAAAACATCTTAATAAGAATATGAAGTTCTCCTGCTCACACATTTAAAGCCTGCTTGAACAGAGATGTTTTTGCCTGTTGACAAAAGGAAAGTCTTCTACTTTGCCAAGTGAGTCATACCTTCTCATGATATGTCCAAATTATGACAGTTGCACCTTAGTTATCTTGCCTTCTACGGAGAGTTTGGGTTTGATTTGCTTTAGGACCTGTTTATTTGTCTTCTTGGCAGTCCATGATATCTGCAGATAGGAATATACAGTAGTGTTCTTATTGAGAGCTGCCATGCCATATTTGGGGAACTGGGAGTGAGATGAAAAAGGCCCATGTAGGTCACTTTACAGTTTAGAATGTAAATTAAGGTTTTAGATAGGTTTATTCTGGTCCAGAATGGCTGGGAATAAGATCCAGTGCATGCTGGCCTGTTTAGACCTCGTTCCTCTTAGTCCTGAGATGTAGCCTCATTAATCAAAACCTCTGCTATCCTGTAAAAAACTACAACATAGCGTGAAGGACTCAATCCCTTCAATGGCTGATCAAGGACATAGCTGTCATTTTTGATTCATGTGCAAAAGTGTTAGATTGTTGTGCCTTCAGATGGAAGAAACAAAAGTCAGGCTGTAATACAGCACAAGATTAGTTTGTTGAGATCCACAATTCCAGGGAACCACCAAATCTGGGTTTGGATTGTGACCAAATGCTACCATTGTATCCAAACTCAGGAGTATGTTTTGAGTGGATTTAAGAGAACTTCTTCTGGTGCACAAGTTAATGGGTTTAGGTCTGAAATGAAAAAAGAAAATTCTTGTTTTAATTGTGGCAAAAGCTTCCCTAGGTGACAACCTACTTCTTTACCTGGTTCTCTATACAGTACACTGTCTGTTTCCAGCATTTTCCTCCTTTTGCTACCCATCCAAACCTAGGTATTAGACTTTTTTGAAGATGAGAAAAGTCTAGAAGCTGGAGAGGAAGAGAGAAAAGTCTAGGAGCTAGATGAGACTTCTGTCAGGTTGTCATAGAGAAATCCTGAAGCCAGCTGTAAATGGAAACAATGACGAAGGGCAAGTCAGAAAGCAGATGACTAAAGCTGCAACAATCAAAATGCCTTTTCTGCTTGCCCCTTTTCTGTCTTTTTTCTTTCTTTTTTTTCTGGGAGATAATTAAGCCAAACAAACAATATGCCAGATTGGGCCAAGTATGCCATAATGACAAAAGAGCACAAAGGGAATGAGCCTGTTTACACGTCAAAAGATTAAAGACAGCCCCCTACGTATACTTATCCTGGATAAGATAAGGTATACCTCTTTAAAGAAGACCTTCAGGGATATCCCATTTACTTGTTTTTTTCTTTTTTGGCAGCAGAAGGTTTTACAAAACTTTTCTCTTCCAGCCCACTTCTTTTTCCCAGATGCTTAGCAAAGTTATTTAATTTGTTAAATTTACCTTCTACTTTTCCTCAAATGAGCCCGGCACTTGTGCATGTTGCTTTCCTCCACTTTGCTTTGATCCCCACAAGAACCTTGTGAGATAGACAGGTCAAGCTGAAAGATAGACTTAAAGTCACCTAGTGAGTTTCATACCTCAGTGGAAAGTTGAACTTGAATCTCCCAAATCCCAGATAAACATGCTAACCACTTCACCAGACTGCCTCTCAAACTGGCACCCATCTGTGCCCCATTTCAAAGGAACCCTGAAAAAAATTCTTAGCTGCTGTTGGAATACCCACAGACCCTTTAGCAATGCCATTTTTTTTTACCTTTTCTGAGTCAGTCTTGCAATACAGGTTGATTTGTTGTGTCCATCTGGACATCAAAGGATGTGCTTAAATAATTCCTTTATCAGCAATCTGCAAAGGAGTAGGGAAACACTTCTCAGCCAGCACTGTGGTAAGGGAGAAAAGCATGGGAAAACCAAGAACCAGCTGCTTCTACAGAGAGCTGTAACAGGATGCAAACAAACAATGCAGAAGTGAACTAGGTTAATAGGCATGAGTTTGTACACAATAATACAAACAAGATTGTGAAGTTACATCAGTGGTGTAGGCTTTGAACCAGAGAACTGAGAACAAGCAACTAACTTGTTTACACCTTCAGCCTGGTGTAGAATCTTGGAAGTAAGTCTCACTGCAATCACTGAAGCTTAATTTCCACATCCTGTCCATCTGTCCATCCATCCGTCTGTCTGTCTGTCTCTAAATACTCTGAAAGCACCAGATCCTGTCTGATCTTGCAAGCTAAGCAGGTTCAGATCTGGTTAATACTTGAATGGGGTACCACCAGGGAATAGCAAGCGCTGTAGGCTATACAGTATCTCAGGGGAAGAAAATGGCAAACAGCATATGAATATTCCTTGCCTAAGAAAACCCTTCATAGGGTCTCCATAAGTCGATAGGTGAGTTGACAATACACACACACACACACACACACACGGTATATAAATTTAAAACTACAGTCTAAGCTTGCAATACTATGCAAGCTGAACTTAGTGGGCTGAATAAACTCTCTTTTTTTTAGTTCTATATTACTTACATTTCCATCTTTCCTTTCTTCCAATGAGATTGAGGCTGTGTACTTGGTTTCTCTCCCAATTAATCTCCACAACAAGCCTGTGAAGTAGGGTCACCTAGTGAATTCCGTTACTCAAGACTTAAATCTGGACCTCCCCAAAGCAAAACACTAACCACAACACTACATTGTCACCACATACATAAGGTTGTGGTGTGAGACTCAAACAGACCCATATTCATGGATGGTAGAATCTGGTGTAGTGGGTGTCCTTGGGCAAGTCACACTCTCTCAGCCTCAGAGGATGGCAAAGGCAAACCCCCTCTGAAAAAAAAAAATCTTGGCAAGGAGACTCCAGGACAAATTCATAAGTTTCCATAAGTTGGAAACAACTTGAAGGCACATAGCAGCAACAATAAAATAAACTGACCTGGGTAGCTTCTACAGACATAGCTTTGATGTGGAAAATACTGGACAGAAGTCACAAAAGCACACTGTCTTAAGTATAACAGAGTCATATTTGTCATTAAATCTTGAAGTGGCTGGTAGAAAGGAAATACATCAAAAATCACGGAGATGAGAATTGAGTCCTGGGTGAACAAATATGCAGAAATTGCTGTTCTAGTTGGTGTGCACTCAATTGTCAAAAGGAGCATGGTTGCAGAATTCCACGCCACCCAATCCCATGAAAACCAGGATAACATATTGTGCTCAGGTTAAACTCCTGCCTTTTTGGAGTCCCTATTTATTTGATATTGAACTCTGTTCCCTTTAGATCCAAACTGGGTAAACTGCCAAGGGATAAAAATATTTTAATAGAGACATGAGGACAATACATGGACTGGCATCAGACAACAGTTTTCTTTGTTGCTTTCCCACAGAATTTATTTGTTTGTTTCAGTTTTAGATTGCCCAATAACTAGAAGGCTGCAAGCCACCAGCATTTCTCAAACCACCATGTACATATCCTAGTGATTATTTATATGTAAAATGCAGTCTCTGACAAACAGAAACTATATGCCAATTTCATTATCCAATGTCACATTTTATTTAATTTTATTTAATTTCATTTTCACATAGGTATGTGTCTATGCAAGCACGTTCAAGTCATTTGTCCACAAATGGTGACCCAGTGAATTTCATAAGGTTTTCTTAGACAAGGAATACTCAGAAGTGGTTTTTACCAGTTCGTTCTTTTATATTGGTGGTCTATCCAAGTACTAACCAAGGTTGACTTGGTTAATACTTAGCTTCCAAGAGCAGATGCCTTTAGATAGCTTCGTTAGATAACCACCTTAGCTTCTTTAAAAGCTGGAATAAAACTCAAGAGTGGATTCAACCACCCCACTGATGTGGAGAGCACAAGCAACCACCACATTACTCAGCAGGAATACTTCCAAGGTTCTGTCTGAAATGCAGTCTTTCCCTTTGAAATGGAAATTGCCACTCTCCCTTGCAACTTCTGCAAAGCACTGCAGCCATATGGAAGAATTCTTTCCACCAGCCTCCATCTAACGATGGTCTTTGAATCAGACCTTATACAGGATATTGTCGCTTTTCTGTCTTGAAGCCTACAAGGGGCTGCTCTTCAGGCAACAAACCAATTGCCTGTAGTATTATGTACCAATGAAAAAGACTGAGATTCAGAAAAATGTACAAATTTGCTTATTTCTTTATTAAATTCATGTCCTATCCTTTCACCAGAAACAGCGCTGAAATTAAGCCCTGCCAGCTTGGAACTAGAGCAAGAGGCAAAAGGCTTTGGAAAGCACTGGGGCCCTTCCACATTATTCAGTTATAGCACTATAAATTCACTTTATCTTTCATAGCTGCATCCATGGAGTCTGGGGTTTGAAGTATGATGTGGCCCTGGAGCTCTCTGACTGAGATTTATAATGACCCTCCCTAATCTGCAGATCTCAGTGTTCCAGAGGATGTAGCCATGGCAGTTAATATGGAATCATAGTGCTATAACTGTGTGGCACGAAAGGACCCAAAGTGGCTAACATGAATAAAATACAGATTACAAACAATATCTTTATTACAAGATAACATAAAAACTAATCTTTCAAAAGGGCAAAAATGTAACAATAGGAAACATAGCCAGCACCACTGATGCCAGTCAGTCAGACCCTCCTCAACAGTAGGGCAACCTACTTGCTAAAAGCCTGTCTGAATAAAAGGGCCTTTGCCTTGCAGTGTTTGTGTGCCTTCTGATCACTTGTTGACTTATTGGGACCTCATGAATTTTTCTTAGGCAAGGAATACTCAGAGGTGGTTTTGCCACTTCCTGCCCCTGAAATATAGCCTACAGCACCTACTGTTCATTGGCAGTCTCCCATCCAAATAATAATCAGAGCTGGCCCTGCTTAACTTCCAAGATCAGATAGGATCTGGTGTCTTTGTTGTTGTTGCTGCTGTTGTGTGCCTTCAAGTTGTTTTCTGACTTACGGTGGCCCTAAGGCAAACCTATTCCAGGGTTTTCTGGGTTTGAGAGTTTGTGACGCACCCAAGATCATGCAGTGAGTTTTGATGGACAAGCGGAGAATCAAACCCTAGTCTCCAGGGTTGTAGTCCAGTGCTCAAACCACTACACCACATGAACTGTCTCTGGTGCCTTTAAAGTACCTTAATTCATTGGGTGGGGATCTGAAAGCCAGGGAGTAGCCACTGAAAAAGACCTCTCTTATATAACATATTTTTGGTGGCAGTAGGACTGAGAAGTTATAAATGTAAGGCAATTAACTAGATGATAAAAGGTGTCTCCTAGTTCAGAAATTTCACCTAACCAGTGGCAGATCTTGGAGTGGGTGGAGGAGGACAGACGGAGGGGTGGGCAGAGGGGTAAGGTGGGGTTATGGTGTGCAGGGGCTTGGCTGTGGCATGCAAGGGCATGGCTACGGTGCACAAGGTTGTAGCTATGTGGCGTGGCTGTGGGGTGTAGGGATGTGGCTACAACAAGTGGGGTGGGGCTACAGTGTTTGGGGGTGTGACTATGACGGACTGGGCATAGCTACGACACCTTGGGCAGGGATATGGCGTGTGGGGGAGGGCAAGCAAGGAGCTACAGTGCCCCCCAAAAATTGCTGCCAGGGGCATACTGCCTCCATTGCCCCCCCATCCCTATGCAACTGCACCTAACCTTATATAGTAGGCACCTTTTCTTATTCCAGACTGCTACAGCAGAAGTAGTTTTGTTCCTTGAAACAATAACCAAGTTCAGCCTAATTCCCATTGATTCCAACATTAAGAGCTTTAAAAATAGATATTACAAAAGACGAGGGAGTGCTGCCCTAAGTGGATGCCTTCTTCTATTTGTTTAATTGTTTGCTTATTAAAATATTTATATTATGTCCTCTGTCCAAAGATCTCAAAGTGGTATACAAGAAAATCCACACGATCAATTTAAAACAATATAAACCACAAAAAGATTTTAGAAGACTAAAGCATATAAAACAGTTTAAAAAGAAAATAGTGAACCAGTTAAAATACCTCTAAGCAATTCAAAACCATGTATTTGTGAGCATCTGTATAAGACCAGCTTGGCTCAACAGGTTTTTGCAAACAATCCTGTTTTCAACGGAAATGTCAGCATTGGGGTGCAGTCAGGCCTCTGAGAGGAGGATATTCTTTAACGAGGGTGCCACAGCAAAGAAGGGCATCTCCCATGTGCTCCGGCAGCATACTTCCTGGACTGATGAGAAACAGAGGAGAGCCCTTCCAGTGGACCTTAGATCTTGGACTGGCATACATAGGGAGATATCTCCATGCCTCTGTAATGTATAAGACCGCTTCTCCTATATTCTGACATTACCAGTTGGACATTTCCCTGCTGTAATACCACATTGTGAGAGCCAGGATGCTGCAGGGGTTTGAGCACTGAACTATGAACCAGGGTTCAATTCCCCAGTCAGCCATGGAAACCCACTAGGTGACCTTGGGTGTGTCACACACTCTTAATCCTGGAAAAGCCCATGATAGGTTCATTTTAGGGTCACCATAAGTTGGAAACAAATTGAAGGCACATCACCACAAAATACTGCATTACTGGCTCTGGTGCTGGATGGACTCTGGAAAGTTATTTCTAAAAAGCACTTAGTTACCATTATATTTCTACAGCCTGCAACAGTAGTTAGTTAGCTACTACCAGAACTGCAGTTTCTAAAGTTATTCTTTCTAATTTCTAGGAAATTAATAGAATAGTTAGCAACACACACAAATTGAATTCTACAAGTCACTGGCCTACGGCACTGATCTCTTGTCTGCCATGTTACTGCCTTAGTACTCAGAAGAGTGTTTGAGGCAGAACATGAACCAGCACTTACACTGTATGATATTCCTCCTCTGTTCGCTAGTGCACCTGTACTCTGTATCTATCAAAGCAACTAAAAAGTTACAGTTATGCTGTCAAAGGAATATTCTTCTTCATAAAATTACAATTGCAGTTGTATTATATTGCATTGCAATTACAATTGTAATGTAATCTTGACTTTTGCTGCTGGGGAAATTACAACTAATTGGTTATTTGTAACACTTTGCTTCAGAGAAGCTCAAGCCACAGCAAGATGCAGAGATTCATTATATCAGGACATGGAAAAGATTGTATGAAATTGTACAGAAGAGAATTTGTCGTGGGACTTTAGCAACCACATATGGGAGATCTCTAATGTCTAGTTCCACCTAGATAGCATGTTCAAGTCTTTCCCACTGAAGTTGACAGGACCAGCACACACACACACACACACACACACACGGCAACCACTTCCTTGCCAGTGTTGTCTCAAATGTTTGCATGATGCTACTTGCAAAGCTTGGGGAAAAGTTTCTTTTTTGGACTACAGTTCCCTGAATCCTGAAGCCAGCATAAGCACTACCTATATTGACTGGGGATTCTGGGTGTTGTGGCCCAAAATGTAATCTTTTTTGTAGTCCAAAGTGTACCTTTTCCAGGCTCTGAACGCTTGGGTATGGCTAAAGATGTGGGTCTTTCTCACACAGCTGGCAAGAAAGGGAGGGAGAGAATCACAGCGTAATTTGCTTCTGTACATCTTCAGTGTAACAAACAGTGCTCACCAGGAAGGGGGGATGGCTTTGAGAAGTTCCTTCCCATGGGATGATTGAACATCATTTGGGGGAAAAAAGCTGCAAAAAGAAACTCAGAGAAAGGGAAAGGGGAGATGAATGTGCAAGGTTCCATGGTGCTAAGCCACATGAACTTCAGCTAAGAAAGGCATGCAGCTCTTGCTCCACTTTCTCATATCTAGTCACTGACTGCAAAATACTAACAAGAAGTTTTCCTCTTGAAATCTCAACACCAATGTTTCCAGTTGTGTCCATAGCAACAGGCACTTCTGCTGCACCATTACCATAGACTCTGCCTACCTGGTGCAGGATGGTGCTCACAAGATAGAGCAAAGGCTACGTTTCCCAGCCCACTAGGTGGTCCCTTCAGGGCACGCAAGACAAGGCACAGCAGTGGGTTAATGTGGGTGGGCAAAAGCTTCCATTGCAACTCTACCAGCTCAAGGCATGATCAAGATAATCAGACAACTTTCCCAGGACATATATAGAGTATACTCTTTTTGAAAAAAGGTGGAATGATGAACAAAATTATACTCTTTTTGGCATGAGTCCTGCTTGCATCATTAGACAAAGCACTATGAGCTTGTCCTTTGCTCATCTCCACTAGCTGCCTTCTAAGATATGAGGTGTGTGCATGTCTTATCTTCTGGTACTGTCTCTTTCTTCATTTTGGATCCTCTCATCATCATAGGATTTTCAAGCTAAATGACAATCAAGAGTGATTTACCAATGACTCCTCTTGTGCAGTATTAACATGAGTTAGTTAAAGTGTCACTGCCATTGTCTTTGAGAAATACTCTGCCAGTGTCAATCCTCCCCCCCAAACACAAACCACTGCTGCAACCCAGTAGTTTCCCATCAGGAAGCTTCTCTGTTATCCTCACCATTAGGACTATCTGTTCTCTTCTTCTGACGCAATCGTTGCTCCCTGAAGAGGATGGATGTTGCATCTTAGTGTGGCGTCTCCACTTAAGCATTCTGCCTTAGGTGACCTTACTAAGAGCTGACAGTCTTGAAAGAATCTAATTTCTTCACAGGATTAATTCTGTTATTGGTGTTGTTGGGCAGAATTCTGTAAGTTTAGCTTAGTTAGCTAAACTTAACTAAGTAGTGTATACTTAACTAAGTAACTTCCTCTGGTCCAATCCTCCCTCCCCCAAATCTGATGGAAATGTCACTGACTCATGGACCAACTGCCAGAACAACAGACTCCTCTCCATGCAGATGATGCCTAGTAAAATAGGTTGGAAGGGAAGATGCAATCATGGTGATAGTGTGTATAAGTCTTTTAAAAAAAATAGTCAAACATTGACCCAAAAAACCCGGGTCAACTTATCCAGAGGTCAATGTAAGTACTGTACTTTTACTCTTATCAAAAAAGGAACCATCACCTTCTCTGAGTAGATGAAAGCTTAGTCTGTTCTGGGAGAACCTAAAAGAAGTACTGACTTTCCCTGCTGTGATACCACTTTTGGCCTTTCTGAATGCCTCAGCAGGGAAATTATGCTTCCCCTCAAAGGAATGCTGAGAGGATAGTAGGGTTTGGTACTTTTAGGTTCTTTCAGGATGGACTAAGCTCTTGCCTTTTGCCACTCTACTCAGAGAAGGGGATGGTTCCTTTTTTGATAAAAGTTAAGATACAGTATTGAGCAGCCAGCATGGTGTAGTGTTTGAGCATTAGACTACGACCCTGCAGACCAGGGTTTGATTCTCCACTTGGTCATGGAAACCCATTGGGTAACCTTGGGCATGTCACATACTCTCAGTGACAGAAAACCCCATGAGAGGTTCACCTTGGATCACCATAAGTTGGAAATGACTTGTAAGGCACACAACAATAAGGTACAGCACTAACTCTTATCAAAAAAAAGAACCATCCTCTTCTCTAAGCAGAGAGGTGAAAGTCCTTTCTGAATGGCCAGGCAGGAGAATGGTTGCAGTGGTGGCCAGGGTAGCCTGCCCTCTCAGGCAGTGCTGGCTCTTTCCCGTCTCTGTGGAATGACCCTTGACTTATCCATGGGTCATATCAAAATCCATAATTTTGGCCCTCAAACCTGCTCTTGACCTATACATAAGGTCAACTTATACATGAGTATATATGGTAAGTAGTGGGTGACTCTGGGCATGTCATATACTGCATAATAGGTTCACTTTAGGGTTGCCATAAGTTGGAAATGACTTGAAGGCACACAACAGCAAGAAGCAATCATGAATACAAAAAAAGTTACGGATTAGTAAATCTAGGTAACTGTTTTGTGTTTGCAGTGATTGCTTACTCATCATTTTGACATGATTGCCATAATCTTAACACCCCCTTCAACTACTGCGCATCAAATGCATGGGGAGAAGGAGTTCTATTTTGCTGGTGATTTCTATCAGGTTTAAGGGTGGTCAGGCCAGGAGAAGTTACTTAGTTAAGTATAACTAAGTTGCTGATACAAGATTCCAGTTGCTATCTCCTCCTCCTTCTCGTTTTCCCCAGAGCTGGAACTCAAGGCATATTATGAAATCATGACAGATAATATAAAAACATATAAAAACCATACAAAAAATCACTTTAAAAATGCCATTAAACTAGTATGGCCTTCAATTGCATGTTTATGGGAGAGTCTAACCCTTTTTAATGGCTGTGAGCAAGAACATGCACTGTTCCTGTTTTCTGATATCTGCTCCTGAACAATTGCCTGTCTGATATTGCCTTTTTAGAAAGATATTTAAGAGCAGCTCTGGGATCTTTTTTAATGCAGAAGCAATCAGCTGAAGCTTCAGGATAATCAGTAGGCTGTCCTGGCTCCAGCAAGGGGATGAGATGATAGCAAGGCTTTCAAGTTCTACTGTTCTTTGTGCCAGATTAACACAAAGGAAATCTGGGAATGGTGAAAATAACCAAGTAGATGCGGGTACTCTTTCCTTTTTCTTTGAAAGGATTCCTATTTTATTCCAAAAGATTAAATTTCTGTAGTCTCATTTATTTATTTCATGGTAATGCTTTGCAAGATACTTAGCAATTTTCATAAAAACACAAAGATTATGATTCAGCTGGCCGAAGGCCTTTTCTCAAAATTTAATGTGTTCTAGAAGCTGAGTTTATGCAAGCCGTAACTTACCACCACTTTGTTCAATGGAGCTTACTCCCAGGTAACTATGCATAGAATTGCAGTCATGCCCCATAAACTTAATTGTGAGATTTTATTGGTGGGGTGTGTTTTTCCCCTGAGGGGAATTGGCTGTGTTTTATGATGGAATATTTAACCAGAGTATTAAGATTTGAACCTAAACAACTGAAGAATAGGTCATGCATACACATCGATGCATGCGCACATGTGTGCGTGTGTGCACATGAGTGCACACACACACACACACACAGAGTTTGTAAAAGCTACTTTTTGGAATAATCTCAAAGAAGCATTGTCAATGGCCATACTAGCTAGGAAATTCTAGGAACTGTTGTCTGAAAAGCAATTTTTTCAAGTTGTGTATTTGTGTATCTATGCATGGTTTATCTATCACTCTCTGTATTTGGAGGATGTTGCTATGATGAGCTCTCACACTTCAAAACTTGCTGCATCGCTCATTTGGAGATACTTTAATAGTGCTTACTACTTTTTTTTAAGTTAGTGTATAAATGCACATATCACATATATACACATTTGAATTGTTATTATATATGACAAGAAGAGCCTTTGTGTGCATTAAACTGTAAGCCTTTATGTACCATCTTTTGGGCAAATCAGTCCAGGTGTCTTCAGGTTTAAAAATAACACCTTACAATAATCTAAGATGTTTCCAGCCTCTGGATTCCTTAGGCCAGTGGTTAGAATTTGTTGCACAATTTTTTAATCTTGATCAGGTAGGAGGAAGGAAAAACAAAACAAAACCAAGAGATGTTTACAATGAGCATAAGACATTATCTGCAAGCCACTAGAGAATTCACTGAATGAGACAGTATGACACCATGTTGTTTAAGCCTTCCAAAGGTGTACAACACAAAATGTTGTTGTTGTTGGATCAGTGGCAGTTGATAATTTTCATGTGAAGTGGCACCGAATCCACTCTTACGTTTTACTCTGCACAGTACAAAACAGCTATCCAGGGTTCCAAATCATAACTACAAAATAATTTCAGCACCTTGGCTAGCTCCTTGAGAGTATGAACTAAAACTTAAGATTAGAGTCAGTGCCCAAGTGACCTGGAGACCACTAACTACCACAGGTGGGAGGAGGGAGAAATATAGAGGAAAAAGTGATATGAGAGAAAGGAAATAAAGTAATTCAAACTATGTTACCATTACATGATGCGGTTACAGTGGAGTAATCACTGCAGGATACAGTTAAGTGCAGAGAGAAACAAAGTAGCAGTCGATGCAACCCCCTAAGGCACGGGGGGACACTGTCTCATCTCTATACAGTGGCTGGGGAATGGCTGTTAATGGAGACAGTTTTGAAAGGGGAGGGGGCAAATTCTAGTGACTCCCAGCAAAGCCAACAGAGGGGACTAAGCTGTCTCATCTCTCCCTCTGATACAGACATTTAAACATTGCAATATTTTTAAAGGAAATAATTATAGGCCAGCTTATTAACACAGCCTACTTCAGAAAGGGCCAGCCTATCCATGGTTCAACTGGAATAGCTTGCAGCAGCTAAAAGGCCAATGTGATTCTGTGCTGCATCAACAGGAGTATAGTGTCTAAGTCAAGGGAAGTGGTAGTACCACTCTATTCTGCTTTGGTCAAACCCCACCTGGAATACTGTGTCCAGTTCTGGGCACAGCAGTTCAGGAGGGATACTGGCAAGCTGGAATGTGTCCAGAAGAAGGCAATCAACATGGTAGAAGGCCTGGAAACCATGTCTGATGAGAAGCAGCTTAGGAAGTTGGGTATGTTTAGCCTGGAGAAGAGAAAGTTAGGAGGTGGCATGATAGCTATGTTTCAGTATTCAAAGAGATGTCATATAGAGGATGGAGCAAGCCTATTTTCTGCTGCTCCAGAGACTAGGACATGGAAACCTCAGCTTCAAACTTCAGGAAAAGAGATTCCATCTAAACATTAGGAAGAACTTTCTGATGGTAAGAGCAGTTTGACAGTGGAATGTGCTCCTCGGAGTGTGGTGGAGTTTCCTTCTTTGGCAATTTTTAAACAGAGCTATCTGTCGGGAATGCTTTGAAGGTATATTCCTGCATGGCAAGGGGGTTGGACTTTATGGCCCTTGTGGTGTCTTCCAACTCTATGATTCTATGATTTTATGATTCTAATTCCTTGAGGCTTCTCACTGATTACTGGCCTATTAGTGAATGCTAAAGGTGCAACTTGCTTCCTTGTCTTCCCTAGTTACTTCCTGACTTTTCTGATGTTTCTGTTATCATCAAAATGTTGAGTCTTACTTGAGTAATTGAATCAATATACGTGGGATCAGATTGTTATTCTAGCTGAAGCTGCAACTCCACACATTTATACTTTTGTTGTCTATTGTATTTTCTACTTTACTCAGTATTTATTCATTTAATTTCTATGCCACTGTGCCTAGAGTACCTCATACATGTGCAGAAAGGGGGCCTCATTTTTAGGAACTGCTCCAAGGACACAAATACCTTAATCTGGCTTTGGATGTGAAGGCAGGGCAGTCTATTACAGCAGAATAAGCAAATTCAACATACGTCAAGGGAGGCAATAGCCTTCCACTCTGCAAAGTATATGTTCATGTGCTCCTGGGCTTATATAAGTGATAGAAAATTGTTTACATGGGGAAAGGGGTATTAATGAATATAAGATCTGTACACCAAAGTGGTACCACTCATAGGGCTTTAACACAGGCTGACATCCATTTTAATGAGAAAAGATTGTAAAACTTTGCCAAGGTACTGGAAAAGATGGTAACAACAGCAGCAGGAAGTGACTTCAGTATGTATGTGTGTACGGTTGATAGATTTCCAGTTCTGAAAACATTTTGGTGGTCATTCTGCTCATGGGGCATGTGCAGAGCTGTGTCCACAAGCCCCAACTAAACAAGGAAATGGCTTGCGTAAGGAGTTGTTGGGTATCTTCTTTCACAAGTGTCTGAAAAGAACAACCAACAGTGTGAAACCAAAGAAGATTCTGATCAATGAACATAATCAATCAATGAAGGTAAGTTTGACATAACACCTAGAATATCTTGCTCAGTGCACAGCTTAGAATATAACTTTTTAGAAAGCAATTTGTTCTGTCACTCTTTACAAGCCCACCCATCCCCTAAGAATTGGAGTTTTGTGACTTGTTGCTTTGCTCCTTATGACATTTATGATGTTTTCACTACTGTTCAATTCCTCTTTTGAACAAAAATCCATAAAAAAAAATGTAAGAAAAGGGTCTAAACCCTGGGGGAAAAAACCCAAAAAATGCCCCAAGAAAGCAATTTAGCTAATAAAGACTAACAGTTTTTTTTAACTGTTTGTTATGCTTTCTGCAAAAGTAAGACCTTTATGCTCCTTGTTAACCCAGGCTGTGGAAATCCATTACTGGTAACCTTGTCACTTGTAATGGCTCACTTTTCACCTTTGTTCCAAAGATGATTCTCCCTTTGTCCCAAACAAGTTAGGATTCTTAGAATCATAGAGTTGGAAGGGGCCATCGAGTCCAACCCCCTGCTATGCAGGAACACCCATCAAAGCATTCCCAACAGATGGCCATCCAGCCTCTGCTTAAAAACCTCCAAAGAAGGAGACTCAACCACACACTTGGATTGATTGATTTATTTAATTTACAGCTTGCATGCTTATATGTTCACAGCTTCAGACTGTTGCAATCTTGTTTGTCTCAGAGTGGGAATTACCCTGCAGAAGGCTTGTCATTCATTCTTGAGGTTCCATGGCATCTTTGAGGAAGTAGAGACAGGCTGGGGCAGCTGGGAAAAGGGATGAATCATCTCCCCATGTAACAAGCATTTCATAATGGGTAAAACTCCATCAGCTGAGCAAATGACTGGCCTTTTGGCCCTGCTACACCACTGTCAAGTGGAAATTGTGACGAACTCAGTCTCCATATCCCAGACTTTGGTTGGTCAGATCTGTGGTCACTTTGTTGTTGCAGGTCCCTGTTAAGCGTCAATCCATAGGTGGGAAGATTCCAGCTGATATTAAAATGAAGACTCAGGAGACACAGGGCCTTTCTGCACTACACTGTTATAGGGCTATTATTCCACTTTCAACATCCTCTGGAATTCTGGGGTTTGCAGTTTAGTGAGGCCAAAGAGCTCTCTAGCTGAAAATCCTAAATGCTCCTCCCTAAACTGCAGACCTCAGCATTCCATAGGCTGTTGAGAGTGGAATACTAGCACTATAACAGTGTAGTGTGGAAAGGCCCACAGAGTGGCCAGTAATAGATAGGACTGTGTTCAATTGTAGAATGGTGTGGGCTTAAAACCCAGTTCCTTTCTAGGCTTCAACTCTAGGTTTAGGAGAAGTGTGAACAACTTACATCATCCCACTGTGGTACTATCATCCAGCTGGAGAAAGACAGTACCTGGAAAAATTACTTTTCTAGAGGACAACACTCACAGTCTCTCAGTAAACATGGCCACTGGCCACGTGGCCATCCTGTAACCATATTAGCTAGAGGATTCTGAGAAATGTGGTCTCAAAGAGTAATGCTGAAGGTCTGCTTTGGAGTAAATAGGGTGCTACTAAGAGTAGTAGGTACTTTGCTTCTGTTTTACCCTAAGGGCTGAAGGCAATTTTAGAGAAATTGGGGAGGAGCAGCATACATTTCAGTGGTGCGTGAGGTCAAAGGCAAAAAAGGGCAGGTCTCGCTACATCAGCATATTTTAGCAAAAAATTTTTAGTAACAAAGCCTCAGAAGAGGCATTTCAAAGTTTTGGAATGGAAAAAAAATGTAGAACGCTGGGAAATTACTGGAAATGGTGCCACATGAAGAAGCAGACATGGCCACCCGAGAAAGCCTTGATGGCCAGATTGGCACTCTGGTGTGTAGTGAAGCAGGTTCAGTCTCAGAACCCATGCACTTCCTGTTTATTCACAAACAACGCTGAGATTCTGTCAGCCAAAGGAAGCCATGTCTGCATATGTGCTGCCCATAGAATGTCATACCACTTGGGGAGGCTGGAAGAACGTAACACAAGGAAAATTCAGACATGCCATGGAATAATGTCTTTATTGGGATGGACTATATCAAATTACACAGAACAAGATATTTTAACTTTTTAAAAAAGTGCTTCTGGGAGCAGTGTACTGTTAACTTCGTTATGCACCACCAGCTGTAGCATTAGACGGAGGCAGCACATGCTGAAAGCTAAAAGTGGCAGCCCCAGTCATTCCTAATCTCCCCTACTTCCAATTTTCCCTGCTGTTGTGGAAATTCCACTGCTGCCTCCAGTGTGGTAGAAGACACTATCTAGTGGCCAGTCCAGATGGCTCCCATTTTGTCCTGTGCCTCAGACAGCAATATGCCTTGCCCTGTTGCTGATGCCATATATGTTACTGGCTCACATGAGGTGCTTCTATCAACTATGTGGGAGTAGAACCTGCACAATGCAGCCCTGTACAACCTATATTCGCCTTTGTCTCTCCTCTGCTGCCAAGCAACTCCCTTCAGTAAGACTAAGGGCCTGTTTCAGCCCCCTCCACCGCTGTGCAGTGAGGGTGATCAGGTAGTGTGTTCATATTGCTTCCCGTACTTGGAGTAATTGATCTTTATCTACCCAAGACAAGAGTTTCCTGAGCTGCAATTTGACTGTGCATATAAGGGGAGGGAACTCTTCCTAGTGCAATATTATGTTTCGCCAGCAGGACTTTTGAGCCAGCATTTAGCTTGAACATCTTTGAAAGCTGAAAGAATTGCGAAATGTCTTCCAAAATGACCAGCCAAGCTTAATTTTGCCCCATTTTTCTTATATTGGATTTAAATGCACTAGTAGTTTCACCACCTCCCTTCCAGCTATCTGTCTTTCCCTTAGGCTGCATGACATTCCCCATGTTGGTGGGAATAGTCACAGTTTTATTAAGTACCTAATAATACACTGCACGGTGACAGCATGTAATAGCAATAAACTCTCCGTGTAATCTGCCTGACTCATCAAACAAAGTGGGGCAACAGTGATTGATCTGATTTTAGTCAACACAGCTTGAAAGAAGGCTCTTGGTGAGGGAGAGATAATTTAATGCTCAGAGAAATTAGCAAGGCAGCCAAAGAGTTTTACACTATTAAATACACACACACACACACACGCACACACACACAGAAGAGCAGGAAAAGAAACATACCCAATTCCTAGGACGATCTGCTACAAATGCTGGTGTGTGAAGGGGGTTAAAACACCTAAAAAAGTTTAACAATTCTTGCTGCATGCACTTTGACTTTGTGGCCTGAGTTCTCTACCCCTGTGTGCTAGTGAGCAGCATACCCTCCAACATTACACAGATGAAAACGGGGACACATGTGGCTGAGCAACATGAGAGTGTGGTTAAAAGGGCTACACAAGCTGAGAGGGGCTGCAGGAGTTTGCTTTTGCCTGAGTCCACAGGAAAGAGCAAGATTCTGTTTTCTTGTACTACTCCAGTCTCTCTGCAGCTGTAGGAAGGGCCAGGCTTTTCCCAGGGGCTTCCAGTCCAAGCATCTTGACCAATCTCCTCTGTCAGCTGCATGTTTTCCCTCTTGAAGGAGAAAGATTCTGCAGGGGAAGTGAGGCATGTAATAGGTAGAGGGATGGTACAGGAATACCTGGCCACACTGGATGAATTCAAGTCTCCAGGGCCAGATGAATTGCATCCTAGGATATTAAAAGAGCTGGCAGAGGTCATTTCGGAACCACTTGCTATAATCTTTGAGAAATCTTGGAGGACAGGAGAAGTTCCAGTAGACTGGAAGAGGGCAAATGTTGTCCCCATCTTCAAGAAGGGAAAAAAAGAGGACCCAAATAATTATCGCCCAGTCAGCCTGACGTCAGTACCCGGAAAGATCCTGGAGCAGATTGTTAAGCAGTCAGTTTCTAATCACTTAGAAAGCATGGCGATAATCACGAGAAGTCAACATGGATTTCTCAAAAATAAGTCATGCCAGACTAATCTTATCTCTTTTTATGATAGAGTTACTAGCCTGATAGATGAAGGGAATGCTGTGGATGTAGCATACCTCGATTTCAGTAAGGCCTTTAACAAAGTTCCCCATGACATTCTTGCAAAGAAACTAGTAAAATGGGGGCTGGACAGGGCTACTGTTAGTTGGATTTGTAATTGGTTGACCAACCGAACCCAAAGAGTGATCACAAATGGCTGCTTCTCATCCTGGAGAGAAGTGACTAGCGGGGCGCCACAGGGTTCTGTCCTGGGCCCAGTGCTGTTCAATATTTTTATCAATGACTTGGATGAAGGAATAGAGGGCATGCTCATCAAATTCGCAGATGACACCAAATTGGGAGGGGTTGCTAATACGCCAGAGGACAGGATCAAAATTCAAAATGACCTGGATAGATTGGAGAGCTGGGCCAAGGCTAAAAAAATGAAATTCAACATAGATAAGTGTAAGGTCCTACACTTGGTAGAAAAAATGGAATACAGAAATATAGGATGGGGGACACGTGGCTGGATAGCAGTACGTGTGAAAGGGATCTAGGAGTCTTCATAGACCACAAGCTGAACATGAGTCAGCAGTGTGATGCGGCAGCCAAGAAAGCCAATGCAATTCTCGGCTGCATCAATAGGAGTATGGTGTCTAGATCGAGGGAGGTACTGGTACCATTCTACTCTGCTTTGGTTAGACCTCATCTTGAATAATGTGTCCAGTTCTGGGCACCCCAATTCAAGAAGGACATGGTCATGCTGGAGCAAGTCCAGAGAAGGGTGACCAAAATGGTGAGAGGCCTGGAAGACATGCCCTATGAGGATAGACTTAGAGAGCTGGGTATGTTTAGTCTGCAGAAGAGTAGGATAAGAGGGGACATGATAGCTATGTTTAAATATTTGAAGGGATGCCATGTAGAGGAAGGAGAGGGCTTGTTTTCTGCTGCTCCAGAGACCAGGACAAAGAGCAATGGATTCAAGCTGCAGGAAAGGAGATTCCACCTGAACCTCAGGAAGAACTTCCTGACAGTCAGGGCTGTCTGGCAGTGGAATATGCTGCCTCAGAGTGTAGTGGAGTCTCCTTCTTTGGAGGTTTTTAAGCAGAGGCTGGATGGCCATCTGTCGGGAGTGCTTTGAGGGTGTTCCTGCATAGCAGGGGGTTGGACTGGATGGCCCCTGGGGTCTCTTCCAACTCTACATTTCTATGATTCTATGATTCTATGCTTTCTGCTCAGGGATGAAAAGCAGCTGGGGTTTTGACTGGAAAACAGTCCACAGACAAAGGATTAACCTCTTCCCATCCAACAATACTCCAACCAAATTTAGCCTTCTAACCCTGAATCTGAGTTATTGTTCCTGCTGCTGCTGCTGTTGTTTTTAAGTCAAGAGATTACTCATGCATTTCCCATGTCTTGTTCAATTTGGTGTCTGCTTTCCTATAGCTGGGCAATCATAGCCCTCTAGATGTTCCTTGACTGCAATTCCCATTAACTTAAGGCAGAAAAGACAACAATGAAGGCTGATGGGAGTTGCAGTGCAATTGCATCTGGAATATCCCAGTCTCCTATATCTAGGGTAAAAGTGATAAGGAGATAGCTCTGTATATATATCATAAGAGCATGCCCATGGGGGGAAAAAACTCAAACAGTTTAGAATCATAGAATCACAGAGCTGGAAGAGACCACAAGCGCCATCAAGTCCAATCTCTGCCATGCAGAAATATACCATCAGAGCATTCTCAACAGATGGCCATCCAGGCTCTGTTTAAAACTTCCAAAGAAGGAGACTCCACCACATTCCAAGGCAATATATACCACTGTTGAACAGCAATTACTGTCAAGGAAGTTCTTCCTAACATTTAGATGGAATCTCTTTTCCTGAAGTCTAAAGCCATTGTTCCATGTCCTAGTTTCTGAAACAGCAGAAAACAGACTTGCTCCATCCTCAATATGACATCCTTTCAAATATTTAAGCATAACTACCATGTCACTTAACTTTCTCTTCTCCAGGCTAAACATATCCAGCTCCTCCTAAGACTCTCCTCATAGGGCATGATTGAGTTTGACATAACTCAACAAAGTTAGGCTGTATTCAGTCGCGTAGGAACATGGGGGTGGGGGACAATTCGCCCCAGGCGGCAATGTTTCTGGGGTGTCCTGGCCCATAGCCACAGCCCTGCATGCCCTGGCCACGCCACCCTGCACCACAGTCATGCCCCCTGCACAGTGGCCATGCCTCTCATGCCATAGCCTCGCTCCCCTCCTGCCCCCCTCCACACACTCCAAACTCTGCCACTGGCTGATTATCAAGTATGGAAAAGGGGAAAAATGGTTTTGAAGGTTCTTGAAATGTGGGAGTCTTGGAACAATGGCAGGAGAACTGTAGGAGAGATGCTCCTTCATTTGCAATGGGATATGCATTCTTAAGAATAAACTATGCAACCCCAGAATCTTCATAGGATGACAGCAGCAGTAGACTGCATGCCTTTTAGCAAGTCAGGCTTTTCATGCTTTCCAAAAAGGATAGTGGGTAGCTTTTTAAAAAAAATAATAAAGTAATAATGTAAATATAAAGCAATAATAGAAGTTACTTTGCTACTGCTGCTGCTGTTGCTGCTGGATCTGAAATTTTACTGCCTGTCTTTTATTGCCCTTTGTCCCTAGGCTCCCACGGCCAAGAAGGGGAGTGGCCTCTGCCTGCACTGATATTCATAAACTGTGGGCCTCTTAACTCACAACAAAAATAACATCTGAGACAAAATGTAGGCCTGTGACTCTAACATTGCCACTTTTCTTCTCTTGTACGATTTTTAACATCTTTTCCTGATGAAGAAGCCAGTGAAGTTTCAAAACCTTTCAGGTTATATTTTGTGCTTTTTAGTTGGCCCAATAAAGGTATCACTGTTTCCTGGATTTCAGATTTTGTTGTATATTCCAGATGTGTACGCCACTGATTTAAAAGCAATCCTTTAAGAACTGTCCATACCAAGACAATTTCTAATCTTGCTGCCAGACATAGGAATATAATTAGATCTTTGTGTAATGATTGTTTATGATCTTTGGGAAAGAGAGATAAAAGAGCAAGCGCTGGCTGGACAGGAACTGTCTGGCCCATGATTTTACTGATTTCAGATAATACATCTGGCCAAAATTTCACTACATCTGGACATTTCCATATGTATTCCATAACCTGGCCAAATATATGGTCTAGATATGAACACATTAAAAAAGAAGCACCCAAGATTTCAAGTTGAAATATGAATTGCATAGCTAAGAATTCTAAAGACTCCTCCCTGAACTACTGATTCCAGGATTTCATAGTATGTTGCCTTGGAAGTTAAAGTGGAATCATAGGAGTATAATTGTGTAGTGTGGAACGGCCATAGTCTCAAAAGGTGCTCTTTCCAGTTTATGAGGTGGTGGTAGAGCCTCTAAGGAAGGCAAAAGCAATCCCCACCCCCAGACAAAGCTTGTCACAAAGGCGCATGATAGGGTTGCTATATAGACACAATAAGTCTATAGACTTAGTGGAGACAAAGACAAAGTGGAGGAGAAAGAAGAGAAGAAGAAGAAGGAGATGATGGTAGTTATATCGGATTTGGTGCTTCTCTCAGGAACACATGTGTAATAGTTGAAAGTGGCAAGATCTGAGGAAAGGTTCGATTCTCTCCACACAATCAGACCATCAGCTTTATTAGTGTTCCCAGTTGCAAGGACAATATGGATGGTCTACACAGGTTCAAGCACATGTGAATAGAAGTTCTCTTCAGATCTCCCTGTTCAGTGCAGTGCAGTGCAGTTCATTAGGGGCCTTTCCACACTATGCTGTCACAGTGCTATTATTCCACTTCCAACATCCTGTGGAATTCTGGGATTTGTCGTTTACTGAGGCCAAAGAGCTCTCTGGCTGAGAATTCTAAATGCCCCTCCCTAAACTGCAAACCCCAGGATTCCATAGAATGTTGAAAGTAGAATAATAGCACTATTAACAGTGTAGTGTGGTAATGGTCTAGAACTGAGGCATGGAGCTGGAATCTCCAGAGCTGCTTGGGATAGGGATGATATATACATAACTTCATGCCACCTCATTCATTCATTCATTCGCTCATTTATTGCATTTGTATTTCACTTCTCTCCCAAAAGGGATCACTTCTGCGTGATTACACAACCTCTTTAAGCATAAAGCCCCAAACAAAACTACTTATTAAGTGTAGAAGATCATTAGTTGTAAGTGCTCCATGAAAAGTTCTTACTTGCAAACATACTGGAGATTCTGAGTGAACCACCTCTAGGCACAACTTGGCAAAGTAACTTTTTTGGCTTGAAGATTCTGGCCATAGTTATCTTTAAAAGTAATCTTTTCAAGCTCTGCCTCAGGTGAGAATAATATGTATACCTAGTTGAGTATGTAATTTTTAAAGATAGCTTCCAGCCAAAAAGAAAGGCAAGGCAGTCATTGGAACTAAAGATTTATGAAAGTTATTGCACAAGAAACCAACTAAATGAAAATACTATTAATTATTATGCAATGTGACCTTGCAAATCCTGGTGGGGATGTTTCTTTTTAAAAAAAACAAATGGAGCACAGGTAGATTTATGGTAATTGTTGCTCACAGTCATTGATCCTGCTGAGAACTGAGGGCATACACAGCTTTAGTAGAATCAAGTAGAGCAGAATTCTGTTCTTTCTCAGATCAAACTTAATTGCATTTCTTACTGAAGACATGGTGCAGCAACTTGTCTGTGAAAGTCTGTGTATCTCCAACCCTCTTTCAACAGCAAATGCTGCTAAAAAACCTTCCAGCTAGACAGAGGATAAAGAGGGAGTCAGGGGCTAGACAGACATAAAAAGACTTGGTAAAAAGGAGCTTCTTTGTCAGATGTTTTGTTAACTGACATATGCTAGTATCAGACTACCTGTTTACCAGGTCTCTCAAATATTCGGCTGCTAATGGATTGTAAAAGATGGATCTCATTTCTTCTTTAAGAGAAGAAAACAAGTCCCACAACATTTATATCTCACAGAACACTTGGCATTTACAGAGTGTTTCATCTTGCATTCTTGGCACATCTTCCTTTTTTTGATTATTTGATTGTTAATAGTTTGATACATTTTTGCATTACATGTGATGTTCTTTGCCCTCTGAACTATGTTGTAAGGCAGGCCATTATCCTTACCATTACAGATAGAGAATTCCTTGAATTCACATGTCCTATATCCAGTTTAGAGCCAGTGTGATATAGTGGTTTGAGAACTGGATTATGATCCTGAAGACCAGGGTTTGGTTCCCTGTTTGGCTACAGAAACCCACTGGGTGACCTTGGGCGCATTACATACGCTCAGCCCCCAGAAAACCCTATGACTTCAAGGCATACCACCACCACCACCAATATCCAGTTCTCTGTGATAACAATGGTGTTTGTTAGGATTATTATTTGTAGAGGTAACCTCAGACCTTAGAAGTAACACGCTGCAAGTAATAATGTTTCTTCTAATTCATTACTGTTGGGATGTAACAAGGCACTCAATAACAATGCAATTAAACACAAAAATCCAAATAAACAGCTAGTAACTTTTTTCTTATAACAAGTGTATTTCAGGTGTATTTAAAAAAATAGTAATAAAAAGTTATATTGAACATCTTAGTGATGTGTTATTTAATAATGAGTAACATGAGCACATTAATATTATTTTTAATTATTTATTATTTAAGGTATTTCTGTATTGGGCTTCTGAAGCACTGAACAAATAAAAACTGATTAAAACAACATAAAGATAAAAATATTTTAAAAACACCCCATTAAAATCCTTTTTAAAATAACTCCTAAAGGCAGGCCAAAACCAGTTCTAGTATCCAGTGTCAAAACAGTTAAAATGGCAGTTTCAAACACTGAATGCCATAAGGAACAGCATTGTTTTGACTGCCTGCTGGAAGCTTAAAAGAGATGGGGCCAGACTCACTTCCCTGGGCAGGGAGTTCCACAGCTGAGGTGCTGCTATAGAGAAAGCCCTGTTATGTGTACCCAACTTCATGAGGTGTTGGGACATGCAACAGGACCTCCTCTGAAGATCTCAGATTTTTGGCAGGCTCCTATGGGAGTAGTCGGTCTTTCAGATATCTTGGCCCAAAGTCATTTAGGGCTTTGTAGGTCAATGCCGGCACCTTGCATTGAGCTTGGAAGCAAATTGGCAGCCAGTGCAGTTTTTGCAAGACTGGGATTCTATGGTCTCTAAAATACATGCCTGACACCACTCTGGTTGCTGCATTTTGCACTAGCTGAAGCTTCTGAACACTCTTCAAGGGCAGCCCCATGCATAGCTGTTTACAATAATCTAACCAGGAGATAACTAAGGCATGAACCAATGTGGCCAGATATTAACAAGACACTTTTTTAAAAGAGAGGGGAAAATAATGAGCAATAAATTGCTTTATTAAAAATAATCATGTTGCAAGCTCTGGGTAAATACGATAGCAAAAATAGCACGCAGGATTCTTTAGAAGTGGCAGCCTGCATACTTTAGGATAACTTTTCCCTGCCTCTGATCTAACAGAAGATTTCGCAATGCTTGCAACATTTGACAGTGTGATATATTGATCCAATCTACAAATGATCTTATATTCAGGTATCTGGCCTGCTTTTATTATTGGTGGTTCAGAAAGTCTACCAAACCACTTTTGCACCCCCTGTTCAAATGTGAAAATAGCAGAGGTAGAGAAGTTTTTTAAAAAGTACCTGGGAACTCAGGGATTCTAGGAGTTGTAGCCCCAAAAATGTAATTTTCCCAAATTCTGAAATATAGTGCATCCTTTCTCCACACTGGAAACGCTTGCATAATAATTGCTGGGGGGCAGATAAGGAGAGGAGAATCGCAAGGGTCAAGGGAATGACGGTTGTCTCCTGTAGATTGAGTCACAATTCAATGAGTGAGATATAAAAGAAATTGGAGAGGATGGACGTCGTGTGAATTCATCCTCATTTCTGTCAACAAATGATAACTCTTCAGAACTATCTGCATTTTCATGCTAGTTAAAGTGCTATGTAACCAACACAAGCACCCAATTTGCTGTCTGCCTACTCTTAGAAGTAAATGCCACTTGGTTCAATAGGGCTTTTCTGCTGGGTAAGTTTGCACAGGACTATTGCTTACGTTTGTACCATGTATGTGTGCATAGTAGATGTGTCTCTGTGCAGCAGAGATACATCTGCTCCAGTGCAGAAATGAGTGTATGCACTGAGAGGTAAGCAAAAGAATCTAAATGGGCTGAATGTCAATGCATCCTCTCCCTCTCTTTCTTACCATGTTTGCTGTGACTTGAGTCCTTATGGCTTTTTCCTGTATGTCTATCAGACAAACTTTGCCATGGGAAACTATGCGGCTGAGCCTGACCTCTTTTTCTTCTCCTTTCCATCTACGTGTATTCTGAGAACAGATACAAACAGAGTGCTTCCAGCCAGAGAGCAACAAACGAAACACAGTTTTACAAGGGGTTAATAAATAAGACAGAAAGAACCCAAACTAACCATGAAAGCATTTAAGGCGACACATCTCAGGTCAAATAGTTTTGTTTCGAGCTCCAGCTTTAATTATAAGATGTCATGTAAAATGATGACACAGTGTTATAATAGGCACATATAATGCACTAATCTGATATTATATCTTGGCTTTCAACAATAGATGCAGTGAACCAGCCTAAGCTGCTAACTCATCCTGGACGTATCTGCACACTCCACCTAGATACTTATCAGTCTCTTTAATTAAGCGGAGGGAAACATCTTGAGGCCATGCCCATAAAGCCAGAGTTGGTGAGAGCAGAGTCTTTGCAATCCACCAATAATTTCTTACTCCCACAGACTTGGGGTCAATTTCCATCATTGTTCCCCCCCCGAGTTTGGAAAAGTTACATTTTGGACTACAACTTCCAGAAATTTCCAATGGCCATGCAGACTGGGGAGAGGGTTCTGAAAGCTTTAGCCCCCCCGTAATTTTTTTTGCGAACACTGTATTTTTCCTAGCCCCTCACCTGGAGGTCTGCTATGTGAAGTTTTAAAAGAAGAGTAAATAAAAAAGCGAACAAGAGGAATGTTGCAATAAAATGTTGCAGTCTGGAGTACTCCCCTGTCCAGAATTCCAGTGACTCCTTTCCATCTAGCTTCCATCTCTGGTTTTCCATTGTGACCTAAAACTCAAGCAGCATTCTGTAGCTGAGACCAATTCAGGATGTTTTGTATCTCTTGACTTCAGGTGTTTTTCCTCTTAAGATTTTTTATACTTCTCCAAATCACTGGGTCTCCCCACTTTTTTGCGAAAAGCTGCTGATACCTCCTCTGTCCAAAGGTGATGTTTCACCAATTATACACACATTATACATAGAGAGAGTGGAGGGTTTGAGAAGGAACACCAGTGTTGTTGTGTGTCTTCAAGTCACTGCCAACTTATGACAACCCTATGGTGAACCTAACACAGAGTTTTCTGGGGCTGAGAGTGTGTGATGCACCCAAGTTCATCCAGCAGGTTTCCATGGCCAAGCAGGGAATCAAACCCTGGTCTCCAGAGTTGTAGTCCAATGCTCAAACCACTAAACCATGCTGGGCTCTATTTAAATGTCAAAGCTTCATTTGATTTTAGTAGGGTCAGGAGAAACCACAGCTGGTATTGTGGTAAGGAGAAGCATCTTTCATGTATTGCATTTACAAGCTTTCCTCACTTTACTAATTTAAAGGAAAGAGAGAGTCTTCAGATAAGACTAACAACATAGAAACAGAAATGGAGATCCACTTAAGAGAGTCTCCGTTAACAACACAGAAGTGACTGAAATAGAGAACAGGTTGTGAATTGTTAGACTGTGGCTCCCTTTCTGCTTGTAGTGATCTGTATGAGCCAGTGTGATATAATTGCTAAGGCGTTGGACTTGTGAGATCCAGGCTGTATTTCTGAATGAGGCACATAACTTAGTAGTGACCTTGAGCCAGCCACAGTCTCTGAAATGACCCAGCTCACTGAGTTACTGTGAGGGTAAACAGAAAAGGAAGACTGTGTACCTGAGCCCATGGGAGGGAGAATGGGTGGTTGTTGTTGTTGTCATTTTTGTCATTTACATCCCATTTTTCTCCCAATAAGGAGACTAAGAATGGCTGTACGTTTAAAACAGTATAGACCAAACCTATGCAAAACATAATAATAAACATAACTAATAAAATATGCTTCTTATTACATATTTAAGCACATCCAATCAATAAAGGCCAAAGTTAGTGCATTGGCTCAGTTCCAGCCAATTGCTATTTGGCTGCTACTCTCCCAGAACTGTTTCCTGCAGTGGTTGTTGCATGTTAATCCTTTATGTAACTGCTCAGAACTGTTATTAAGATCCCTTGTTTGCTCAATTTCTTCATTCTGTCCTGTTCCATTTTTCTTTTGTATCATTTGCAGCCTCTTTAAACGGTAAACCACCTCAAGAACTTTGGCAGTCAGTACTTGCAGAAATGCAGGAAATAAGCAAATGCACAGATAGACTCTCGCTGAAATCAATGGAAGAAGTTTGCCAGGTAAAACTCACTTGCTGTATTGCTTTCAATTGGGCCAGCAACCAGACCAACCAGATCTTCTGCTTGTGTAAATATAGCTCTCTTTGTTCACTAGGGCCAACTCCCATGCAAAACGTTCATAAATACCACAGAAGCACCATACCACCCTGAATATACCCCCATCTTGTCAGCTTTCAGAAACTAAGCAAGATCTCTGGGTAGGGCTAAGACAGAAATCTGCCTGAAGACCTGGAGTGATGTATCCTATCACAGCTAACAGCACTGGGTTAGATGGACCAATGGTCTAACTCTATAAGGAACTTCCTATGTTCCACAGCCTCTTCTTATATAAGGGCTAGGCAACTGCAGTGCATCTAGGGACCAGTCTGCCTCTGGGACCCCCCAGGGGCCTCACAGATTGGCAAAAAATGTCTGTACCTCAAGAACTTAATACAATTGGCCAGAATTCACATCTGGGCATTATTTCATGTTTAAACAGTACTGGGAGGGTCTGTAACCTGATTAAAAAGGGCATTGCCTCTCCTGGAGGCTTCCAAGACAAGAAATTGATCCCTTTTGGGGATGAGAAAAGAGGTCATGCAGTGAGTCTGGGGGAGTCAAAGGCCACAAAAAGAGCGTTTTGGGATAAGGCACACTTTCCCTCTGCTTTTTTTATATATTTCCTTTTCAAATTATTGCAAGATGATAGCAGTTCACTTAACAAACCCTAACAAAGAATTCAGTAGCTTATTTGTTCTGTAGGGGAACCAAAGAGGAAATCTTCCTCAGAAGTGACTATGAAAAGTTGCATTGTCTCAACAAACCAAGAATGTGGGGGCAAGTCATAAGGGCTACTAACTCACAGGTATGTCACTATCCTCATGACATTGATGGGGTGTTTCATGCTTAAAACTGCATGACATTATTTTTAAAAAGGAAAAAAAATACAGAGGAGAAAGGAGTATTGTTGTTCTTTTTGAAGTTGCTGTTGTTATGTGCCTTCAAGTCATTTCTGATTTGTGGTGACCCTAAGGTTAGCCTGTAAAGGAGTCTTCTTCGGAAGATTTGTTCAGATGAGTTTTGCCTTTGCCTTTCTCTGAGGCTGAGAGTGTGTGATTTGCCTAAGGTCATCCAGTGGGCTTCCATGACTGAGTGGGGATTTGAACTCTGATTCTTAGTCGCAGCTCAGTTCCCAAACCACTGCACCACACTGGCTCATTACTCTAGAAAGGAGTGACATTATCCTATTTTTTTTAAAAAAAAATAGCACTAAAAACTTCAAAAAGTCCTTTTTGAAGACTACACACTGGTTGTAGGGGGGAGGGGTAAGATTCTGGGAACTGTAGACCAAACAAGTAATGTTTTCAAGTTCTGCCATTATATAGTTTTGTCCTTGGACTTCCCATGGTTTAGGAATTTCTCGCAGCCTGATGCTTACTCCGAGTTCAACAAGGCTTATGTTCAAAAAAGTATGCACAGGGCCACAACTGTGAAGGCTAATCCTATGTTCAGAAACACTGCAAGAGTCTTCACCATCTTGTTGTCCTGTCAGATCATCTGTTTGGAATTCAGGATTCACACTCAGATAAGGTAGCCATGTGTCCTGGTCTACAGAGAACACCACTCAGTAGCTTCAATGGTTCTTACCCTGTTATATCTTTTATCCCACCAGCCACTGTCAAACACCCTGGACTCCACCTGTGATAGAAACAAAAAGTGCAATTTTTCTGAGAGTGATCTTATATATCTTCAAGGAATTATGTTATGTTTATCATTTACAATAAAATATAACAAAGCCTTTGATTGTGTAGATGAGGAGAAATTATGGATCACTGTTAAAGAAATGGGTATATCACAACATTTGATTGTCCTACTGTGTAATCTGTACCTGGAATAAGAAGCTATTGTTAGGACAGAATATGGAGAAACAGAATGGTTTCCAATAGGAAAGGGGGACAAACAAGGCTGCATTTAATCACTCTATTTGTTTAACTTGTATGCCCAACATATCATGTGCAAAGCTGAATTAGACTCTGAGGAAGGAGATGTGAAAATTGGAGGAAAGAACATCAATAGTTTAAGATATTCAGATGACACCACACTACTAGAAGAAAATAGCAAAGACTTGGAATGACTACTGAAGAAAGTCCAGGAAGAAAGTGCAAAGGCAGGTTTACAGATGAACATCAAGAAAGCAAAAATAATCATCACAGATGATTTACATAACTTTAAAGAAGATGATGAACGCATTGAAAGATTTCCTATACTTGGCTCAGTCGTTGATTAAAATGGAGACCACAATCAAGACATCAGAAGAACACTAGAACTTGGAAGGGCAGCTATGAAGGAACCAAACAAGATCCTCAACTATAAAGATATATTACTGAATAGTAAAGTCAGGATTGTTTGTGGCATTGTATTTCCAATTTCTATGTATGGTTGTGAAAGCTGGACAGTGAAGAAAACTGATAGCAGAAAATCAACTCATTTGAAATGTGGTGCTAGAGAAACGTCCCTTGGACTGCCAAAAAGATGAATAAATGGTTCCTGGAAAGCCAGCATGATGTAGTGGTTTGAGTGCTGACAGTTGCATAGGGATGGGGGGGGCAATGGGAGTGGTTCACCTTGGGTGGCAAATTTGGGGGGGGCATCTCAGCTCATAGCCATGCCCTTGCACACTGTAGCCCCGCCCCTTGCACTATCGCCATGCCCCACATCCCCATGGCCATGCCCCCATGTAGCATAGCCATGCCCCCACCCACCGTGGCCACAACCCATGCAATGTAGCCCCGCCCCCTATGACGTAGCCCCCCCGCCTGCCCCCCATCCATGCACTCCAAGCTCCACCACTGAGTGTTGAACTACAACCCTGGAGACTGGGGTTCAGTTCCTCACTCAGCCATGGAAACTGGATGGGTAACCTTTGGTGCATCACACACTCTCAGCCCCAGAAAACTCTGTGATAGGTGTGCCTTAGGTTCTCTGTAAGTTGGAAAGGACTTGAAGGCACACAACAACAACAACAACAACAACAACAACAACAACAACAACAAAGCAAATTGAGCCTGAACTCTCCCTAGAAACCAAGATGACTCAACTGAGACTGTCATACTTTGGACATATCATGAGAAGACACGACTCACTAGGAAGGACAATAATGCTTGGTAAGCTAGAAGGCAGTAGGAAAGGAGGAAGACAAGGAAGCCACAGCCTTGAGTTTGCAAGACCTAAGTGGGGCTGTTGATGATAGGGTGACTTTGAGGGTCTCATTCACAGGGTTACCAGAAGTCAAAGTTGACTTGACAGCAATTAATACCTACAACAAACAAGGGCATTAAAGCTGCCATTAATAAATACTGTACAAACACATAAAATTAATAACTGTATTAGTTGTCGGAAATGATTGTCAAAACACTGCCTCCCGCCTAGACGGGATCTACATTTCACCAGTGGTAAGTGTAATGCTGGTTGAAAAACACTGCAGAACTGGAGGGTGGGAGGAGATTGTTTTTGAACAGCTGTCAGTTTGGCTCCAAATTAAAGATATTAGCCAAATTCCTGTTGATTAATCACAGTTAGAGTAGACCCACTGAATCAATTGTTGAATGGTGAGTCAACACCTAGCTAAAGTCCATTGATGTAACCAGTCTTCTCTAGGCAGGATTATTAATAGGATTTAGGCAAATGAAACTTAAGAAAGGAGAAGAGAGACCTTAAATGAACTCACCCACATGACAGCAGTCTGAGAAGGCACATGGCTCATCTGGGGTGCTCCCATATAAGAGTTCTGTTTTCTAATGGCTTGGATTCTTCACTGAATTTGCACGGGGTGTTGGAACTATCCATCTGAAAATATTTCTGGTCACCAATTTGCCTTCTGTATTTCTTGTAAAAATTATACAGCATTTTTTGTTAAATGTTAACCATAATTTCTAGAAGTGCACCAAGACTTATAGTAAGAACACACACAAATGTTGTGAAAATCTGTCTCATCTTTTTGTTGTTGCTTGTTTGGTGACGCTTCTTTTTTCACTCCCCCCCATCTGTAAGTGGGCACCCTGACCTTCGGTTAGCCTAAGGGGTGGGGTTTCATATGCAGTTGTAACTACTGAAGGCCAAACAGCAGTGTGAAGTTACATAGCACCTTGCATGAGTATTATAATGGGTGGCTAAGTGCTGTGTTAATTAACAGATTTGCTAGGCTGATAAACAGGGAGACATGATTTATTGTTGTGGAAGGCACCAGTGTAGTGCTTGAATCAATGAGTGCCCACTGATTGTAGCAGCACCATTTAACACTTGTTGAAAAGGCATAGCTCCACTGCAGAGTCATACTTCGGATTTGGTATGTCTCCATTCCTTTTAAAACATCCCAATTTCTGTATCCTCCTCCCACTTTCCTCCTTTGTCCTTAGCCTACTTCATTTGCTGCAAACTGAATTCAAAGGCCATTTCCATCCTATACTATTATAGTGCTATTATTCTAGTTTCAACATCCTGTGGAATTCTGGGGTTTGTAGTTTACTCAGGTCAACAAGCTCTCTCGCTGAGAATTCTAAATGCCCCTCCCTAAACTGCAGGTCCCAGGACTGCATAGGATGTTGAAAGTGAAATAATAGCACTATAACAGTGTAGTGTGGAAATGGCCAAAGTGCAAATACAGTTTGTACTAATTTAAATTTTACCCTTCCCAGCTGGCTCAGGAAAAAGCAAACTACTGCAGCCTTTCCTCGCTTCTCTGATCTTTCTCATTTATAATTTTTGCCATCTTGAGCATACTCTGATGTTGCTTGGCCATACCTGTCCTAGTTTTCATCTGTTAAATATTGGAGGGTATGCAAATTCTTTTTTAAAAAATGTCCTTGGGTTAAATCCAATGTTGCACTGGTGAAAGAAGACCTTTCTTCCTTCTGCTGCCACTCAGCTTTCTGGTCTGTGCCCAGAAATATTTCTGAGGGTTTCCGTGTCTCCATGGTCTTGGTGCCCATGCAGGCTCAGGGTTTCTAAGAGCTGTCATATAACTTTTGCAAGCTCTGCAAGCAACAGCAGAAATACAAGAGGCACCAAAGTTCAGATTGTCCCTATTGCTCAAGAGAAGTTCCAGCGAAACGGGAAGTCCTCTTCTATACCTTCCTGCTCAGACCTGCAATGGAAAATTCTTTACTGAGAAATGGAGTCAACCTGGAAGATTCTCCTCATGACTCACCAACTGAGGCAAGGGTCGGTGACTTCCTTCTTCTCCCCTTCAGTTTTGTAGTTATCAGATAGTGGTATTCAAATACTCACATTTAATGCCAAGGAGCTCATCATTAAGCAGTTTCAACAACTTCAGCTAAATCAATGATGGAGAACATATGGCCCTTCAGATGTTACTGGAACGCGGTTATCACCAAACCTAACTATGATAGCCAATGGTGAAAGCTGGTGGAAGATGCTGACACATGTGGCCAAACAATGTCAGAGTGTGGTCAAGATGGCAAAAACCAATGAGGAAAAAGAGACAGTCTAGGAGACACTTCAGCAGTTTGCTTTTGCCTGAAAGTTTAGCGAAAGATAGACTTCTCATCTACCTCTGCTGAGTTAATGGAAGCCAAAATACAGGTTGATAAATTAGATGTGTTCCTGAACATTACTTCTTTAAAAGATACTTTGATACCAGAGGCAGAAAAAATGTGGAAAGTACAGGAGTTGGTTCCTGCACCACAAAAAAAGAGGAGTAAATACAACCTGCTTAAGCAAATGTTTTATTCAAAACAATACACCCATGTGAAATGAAACAATGGCCCTTTCCGCATGAGGTGAGTGAATCGCTCCGTGCTGTTACTTACCGGTTCTTCTCTCTTCAAAGCAATATGGACTTTCCCTTAAGCCCTTCTGCAGGGCTCCTCTGTTTGTTGCAGGCCGAATCGGAGCAGTGCGAGGTCCATAGATCCGCAGTGCTGAGGCTGAAAATGGTGGCTTCCTGTTCTTCATGGGTCCAGACCAACCACTGATGCTGACCATGCCCACAGTCCGCTCTCCACTGATCACAGGCTCGTATTGGTGAGCAGGAACGAAATGGCGCGCTCCAGAAGATTGAAAGACTGGATTTTTCCAGTCTTCACTTGGCGCGCTGGAGGACCACTTGGGGGCGTTTTGGATTGGACTAAGGTGCGGAACTAAGGTAAATAGTCCGAACCTAGTCCGATCCAAGGTATGGACGACCCCCATGACAGGACTCCTTGGCCCATTTTAACTTCCTCATGCAGAAAGGGCCAATGATGTCAGTTAAGCCTTGGATAAGTAAACAACAACACTTTCAGTCTTCTCAAGACCATGGCCATTTCTGATCTATACTATTATAGTACTATTATTCTACTTTCAACATCCTGTGGAATTCTGGGGTTTGTAGTTTACTGAGGCCAAAGAGCTCCCTGGCTGAGAATTCTAAAGGCCCCTCCCTAAAATGCAAACCCCAGGATTCCATAGAAGGTTGAAAGTGGAATAACAGCACTATAACAGTGTAGTGCAGAAATGGCCCTTTTGAAGGTTTCTTGCAAAATGCCTCCAGGGATTACTTTTTCTTTCACTGTTCTTCTTATTTCTGTTTTGGTGGCCAAACATATAGATGTTTATTTTTGTTTGTTTGTTTGTTTGTTTTAACATGCTGGGGGTACCTGATGAGGCAGGCTGATCTTCTCCTTTCTTTCTATTTTGTTGCTCAAACTTTCTCAGAAAGGGATTCTGGAGGCAGCTGCCATTTACCTTACCTGTTATAGGCAGGGTGTACAAAGATAAAATAGGATTGGCTAGAGCAGAATCCCATTCTTTCTCAGCTCAAGCTTTGTTGCATTGATTACTGCAGACAAGCTGCTGCAACCTGACAATGAAAGTCTATTTGTCCAGCCTTTCTTCATCATCCTCACAAAGTGATGCTACTAAAAAAAACAACCCAGCTGGATAGAGAACCAGAATGTAAAGGGGTGGAGCTCAGCAGCGGAGCTTGGAGTGCAGGGCAGGGCCATGGGGTGTGGAGGCATGGCCACACATGTGGGTGCATGGCTGCACATGTGAGGGTGTGGCTGCAGTGAGTGGGGGCATGGCTAAAAGCTGGGACACCCCAAAAACATTGCCGCCCACATTTCCCCCGTCCCTATGCGACTGGTGGGGCTGTGTAAAAAGACTAAAAAAGAGCTTCTTTGTCAGAGGCTTTGTTCATGAAGGTATGTTCCCATTTTTGCACTTTGAGCTCAGTTTGCAGTCAATGAAATAAGCCAGGGAAAAAGTGGGAAAGGAAGAGGAGGAGGGAAGAGAGAAGCTGGGGCATTTTAAAAGCAGCTAAAAAGCGAGAGGACAGAATACTGATGGACAAGGTACTTGCCCTGTTGGGACTGCTGGAGTCTGTGCATCTGGAGTGCCACAAATTCTCCCGTTCTGATCATTAATCATTAATACCAATCTCCCTCTACTTTCTTCCTTATTCTCTCCAGTGCTAAATGATCTTTGTTGCCCTTTGAACACATCCAATCAGACCAATGAAGCAAGACATTTTTAATCCTGTGGCACATCTCCTTATTACACTGACACAGATAAAATGCTGTTTGATGATGACAGAGGGACAGATAATAACTCCATAAGCTTTAGTTCATACAATAATTTAGCTACTTATCAAAAAAGACATCTGACTTTACTTTGTTTCCATGCTGGGAAGCAGGTTTAAAAACTGCATTTAAATTTGAATCTGATTGTTTTAAACACAAAAGAAGTTTTAAAAAACCAACCACATATTTTTTTTAATTGCTCAGCAATTAGTAATCATACAGGGGCAGAGCTCAGAAAAACAAGCTCAGAGCTCATACTTGGTCAGAGCTGCAATTTGGATACATTACCATAATCACAGCCAGCATGGTCACTGGCCAAAGTGGCTACGAAATCTGGGAGATATAGTCTTCTTCCAAGCTGTGGTTTGATGTGTCTGGCCCCTCACTCCAGCTAAGTCAGTGGTTCTCAACCTGTGGGTCCCCAGATGTTTTTGGACTTCAGCTGCCAGAAGCCCTGAGCATTGACCATAGTGGCTGGGGCTTCTGGGAGCTGAAGTCCACGAACACCTGGGGACCCACAGGTTGAGAACCACTGAGCTAAGTGATGATAATATAAGTATGATGATCATGATAGATGTATTTTGCCTGTTGAATTCACACAATACACACAGTTTTGCTGTGTTGAGCAGAAGAGAGTACATAGTCCCTAAAAGTTCAGGGCTGGTAGTCTTCCTTTGAATCACAAGCAGGCCTATAGTAAGGCATGGTATTAATAAAGGCATTTTAATTGTGGTCCCATCAAAGTGAAATGCTTTAAAAACCCATGGATTTCAAGATGACTTAGTACATGCTCAGTTTTTCAGGGAAAGTTTCATATTTCTAGTACTATTTGTCCATGGAAATACAATTTACCAATTTTGGGGAGATGGTAGGATGCCTTTTAAAAATGCACACACATGCATGATTGTTTCTTAGGGTATCAACCATGATATCTGGAGGATTCTGGATATTGTGGTACCAAAATGTAATGGTTCCAAGCTCTGATAATTGGTTCTTCATTCACAGCTTCTAGAAGTGAAAGATTTGGGTGTGGAGGAAATGTAATAACCAAAGCACATGGACACCAAATGCCAGCTCATCATTACCTCTTCCTCCTCTCATATAAAGGCAATCCAGGCAGTAAAAATGCATAGGATCATAAGAAGTTACTTTATGTGGAGTGAAACCTCTAATCCTGTTAGGACAGTATCTCTGACCATTTCCCACACTGGCTGGGTCTCCAGGGAGCAAAATTCTAGAATATCTGGAAGGTCAACAGCTGAGAACCACTGGTGTATTCTAGCCTTCCCCAGGTGGGAACTTCCAGATGTATTAGACTACAATACTCAGTGCTCGCAGCTACAATTCGCCAGATCTTCATACATGAGTCAATCCCTGGAAATGGCAGAGATTGAGATTGAGACTATTTGCATGGCAAGTACATATCCTTTTTTCTCTAAGTCAAAGCACCAGATACTGTCTGATCTTAGAAGCTAAGTAGGATCACCTCTGGTTAGTACTTAGAGGGGGGACCACCAATGAACGCCAGATGTTGTAGCTTAAGTTTCAGAGGAAGGAACTTGCAAAACAACCTCTGAGTATTCCTCACCTCCGAAATCCCTATGGAATCCATGGGGTTGCCATAAGTTGTCAGGCAACTTGAAGATACACATGTACATGTGCACGCACGCACAAATGAATTCCAGCTCTTCTGCAATAAGCTCAAAAAGGTCAATTGTGAATTCAACCACCACTTCTTGTTTTAAAACAGGAAACCATGGTGACCAGTGTACTAACACACCCTCCTTTGGAAGCCAGAGTCAGATAGACAGTTACAGAATAAGTAGACAGAATGATCCAACAGGAAAAGAAAAGATTTGAGCACTGTGTAACTGATGTGCATTCTTCTACTGCTGTTTGATGATGCGTGTATCTACATGGCAATTTTGTAGCACTCTGATACCACTTTAGCAACCATAGTTCTATCCTATGCAAAACCTGGGATTTGTAATATGAAGAAGGGCCTTGAATTCTCTGCCAGAGAGCTCTAGTGTTATAGTTCAAAGAAGTGCAACAGAGAATCCTTCATCAGCCTACAAATTCCAAAATTCTGTAAGGTGGAGTCACAGATGTTCAAAGTGGGATCAAACCACTATTACTGTGCAGTGTGGGTTTATATTCAAACTGATGGATTTGCTTCCTCACTCTTGTCCCCAAACACTCCAGCTTTAGGTTTTGTGGGAACTTGGGATCTTCACACAGAGTCCTGACTCAATGAATAGCTCCCCGCAGCTCCTGATCACACTGCTGCCAGCTTGTTTGTCCTCTGTGTTTGGACCCATTTTGTAGCATGAGCTACAGGAGAAGAAAAGACAGCTGGGGGTTTGCTGTTTATTCTCTCTACTACTGTCACTGCTCACCCATTTGGAGAAGGAATATATGAGCTATCACATAGAGTAGGAGCAGAGGAAGGAATTCTGAAGGTTGGCAGTATTCCTCACAATAGGATACAAGCCTTGGTGGATGCCCAGTGACGCCTAATTTTGACACCAACCCTACTCTTTTCCCTTAGTCTTTAGCAGGCGTGATGAACCTGCAGACTTCAAATTCTGATGGATTCCCAGTTCCTAACATGCCTGACCCTTGCCCATGGTGGCTGTGGTGTTTGGAAGTTCATAGAATCATAGAATCACAGAGTTGGAAGAGACCACAGGGGCCATCCAGTCCAACCCCCTACTATGCAGGAACACCTATCAAAGCATTTCCAAGAGATGGCCATCCAGCCTCTGCTTAAAAACCTCCAAAGAAGGAGACTCAACCACACTCTGAGGCAGCATATTCCACTGCCGGACAGCTCTGACCGTCAGGAAGTTCTTCCTGAGGGTCAGGTGGAATCTCCTTTCCTGCACCTTGAATCCATTGCTCCTTGTCCTAGTCTCTGGAGCAGCAGAAAACAAGTCCTCTCCCTCCTCAACATGACATCCCTTCAAATATTTAAATATGGCTATCATGTCTTCTCTTAACCTTCTCTTCTGCAGAGTAAACATCCCCAGCTCCCTAAGCCGTTCCTCATAGGGCATGGCTTCCAGACCCTTCACCATTTTGGTTACCCTCCTCTGGACACGCTCCAGCTTGTCAATATCCTTCTTGAATTGAGGTGCCCAGAACTGGACGCAGTATTCCAAATGAGGTCTAACCGATGCAGAATAGAGGAGTACCATCAACTTCCTTGATCTAGACACCATACTCCTATTGATGCAACCAAGAATCATGCTGGCTTTCTTGACTGCTGCATCACACTGCTGACTCATGTTCAGCTTGTGATCTACCAAGACTCCTAGATCCCTTTCACATGTACCGTTATCCAGCCATGAGTCCCCCATCCTGTATTTGTGCATTCCATTTTTTCTGCCTAAGTGCTAGACCTTACATTTCTCTTTGTTGAAATTCATTTTGTTAGCTTTGGCCCAGCTCTCCAATCTGTCAAGGTTGGAGTCCAACAACATCTGAAAGGACCACAAGTTCCTCTGCCCTGGGCTGTGAGAAATGCTTCTGCAGGCTTGTGTTAAAATGACCTTCCCAAGAGGCGTATAGAACTTTGGAAGTAAATAAGCTAAGTTACTAACACTTGTATAGGAGCCTGAATTCAACAGTTGAGAGCCAACTGACAAGACATTTTCTTCAGGTAGTGATGTTGTTGTTGTTGTAAGAACAGATTTTAATACAAAATGTTGTTATTTTTATCTGTGAGATGTGGAGGTATGGCGCATCTCTCATTTGAAACAACAGAATTGAAAAATGTGTAACTCAGGCTGTTTGGATTCATGTAGTGTTTTGAGAGTTGGTATCTGGGAGACTAGGGTCTGAATACCTGCTCAGCCATGGACAGTCATACTTTCTCAGCCTCAGGGGAAGGCAACAGCGAACCTCCTCTGAATAAATCTTACCAAGAAAACTCTTGGATAGACCCATAAAAACAAGAGTTTCAAGGTCAATAGAAATCTTCATTCAACCAGAGTGTATTACTTGAAAGCCTGCATATTTATGTTTACATGCCAAGGGATTAGTCCATTGAGAGGCAGCACTTTATGTACTTTTACCCTGTAATATCAAGAAGGCATCTACCATCTGTACTGTGTTGACCTGAAGGCAGAGAACAACAGCAACAAACTTGGCTAAAGGGCAGACAATGAAGAATTCTGACCCAACCACCAGCCAAAAACACACCATCGCCTTGCGCTGACTTTTGGAATGAATAGCAGTCAGCATCATTCATATTGCTAAATATAAGCAATTGCTTACAGTACTAAATATAAACCTGGCACAAAAATTGACACTGGGGATTATTCATGGCATGCAAAGTGTTTCACAAAGCAGGAGAGGTAAAAAGAAGAAGGAGATACAAGCAAACTTCTTAACACAAAACATTATTTTCAGGAAGAGTTCAAACCAAAACACCCTCTGAGTCTCATTATTTTCCCCTTGCTTTTTCCACCAAAAGGCAAAGCCATGAATGAACAGCAGACCCTGCTGTGGCTGTTGCAAGAGAACCCTTCTTTCAAGTTAGCACCTCCCTAGCTAAAAGTAGAACCAGCCCAAGCTAATTCTGTGATCTCTAAAAGTAGTTGCTCCTAAAGGAACATGGTTATTTCTTTGGTTTGGAGGAGCAATCATTTTGAACTACAGCTCCCAGAATCCTCGAGCCAGAATGGCCATAGTATAGCTGAGGGATTCTGGGAAATCTTTGCAGGTTTGGGGTTGGAACTATCTTGTGCAGTTGGCAGTGAGAATCATGACAGAAGCAGACACAGCTGTGATCTTGGGGATTGCTGCCAACTGTCTCTCTGATCTCCTGTTTCAAGACTATGGGCCTTTCCATACTATACTGTTGTAGTGCTATGCAACATCCTGTGGAATTGTGGGGTTTGTAGTCTACTGAAGCCAAAGAGTTCTCTGGGTGAGAATTCTAAATGCCTTCCCAAAACTGCAAACCCCAGGATTCCATAGGATGTTGAAACTGGAATAATAGCGCCATAACAGTGTAGTATGGAAAGGTCCTATGTCTGTGACATATTGTGATATTTGGCCTGTGGCAGTCAGAAGAAGTAAATCAACTGTCCATTAATTTATCATCAACCCTAGAGTTTGATATATCTCAAAAACACCCCAGGACAGGTACACGGACTTGACAAAGAGAACCTTAGCTTGAGATTTTTTTTAAAAAAAGCTGATTCTGCAAATGCTATTTTTTTAAAAAAAAAATCATTTCTAGAACAGAATGACTATATAACAAGAACAGGAGAATAGTGATGTTGCAAGACATTACCTACCATATTGGTGGCGTATAAGACACACTAGCATATAAGATGCACCCCATTTTCAAACAGTATGTTTTGGGCAAAAAGTGAGTCTTATATGCCAGCAAATACAGCAATCAAAGCCCCATTACTGGTTGCTGCTATTAATCTTATGTTGCTTACCAGAATTCATTTTTTTAAAAAAAAAATATCTGACAACAACTTTTAGAATTCCCCAGCCAGCATGGTTGCCATGTGGGCTGGGTGGATTCTGGGAGCTGTAATCCAAAAAGGTAACTTTTCTAAGCTCTACTGCTAATAATGTGTGATGTTCAAATAAAAATCCTAAAACAAGTTTGCTGCCAAATGTATAGTCAAATATAAGAAGGCAATACGTAGATCACTCATCTCTCTTTTTCTTCACAGGCCTTGCTTAGTCTTTCTCTCTCTCCTCGTTAAAACAGACTTGAACAACAAGTGCTATTATTAATGTTACAGTCCTAAAAGCATAATGACTTCTCTCATCGTCTAATAGTTAATGCTCACACACTTCTTGAAAGCACTTTACCAACATTAATGAACAAAACACATATATATCACTGAGCAAAATCTTAATTATAGAACAAATAAATAATAAGGAAAAGTGAACTTAATCCTGTTCAGAGGGAAGGAAATCTGGGTGTCATTTGGGACAAAGGTTTGCTCGTGTCATTGCTGCCTTTTATCTACGATGCCTCATTCAGCTCTAATCTTTGGCATCTAAACCACATTATTAATTTTTGAAGAAGGCCAGATCTTGGCAGGAAATAGCATGTTTTATCTTGTCCTGACAACATCAACCAGCAGAATTGTGGTTGGTTCAGTTAAGGAGTGTGTGTGTGTGGGGGGGGGGGGGAGGTTAAAAACAGGTTTCTACAGAAAAACTGTTTGTTTGCTCTTTATTGGAATGTTAAATGCAATTGCGGTAAAGATCTGCCTGATTACAAGCTGTTTATATACATATTTAGGCCCTATCTACACAACAAATGTACTACAAGCCTGCAGCCAATATTTTGGTTTGTATATTATGGCACACATAATCTTTGCCAATCTAAGGATCGTGGGAGACTCTGTGAATATCCTCTCCACATGAAAAATCTCCCTGGAAGTAGGAAAAAACTAACATTGCATGGAAAGAGGAGCAGAGCCTGGAAAAGTTCCTTTTTTGGATTACAACTGCATAGCTGCTGATTGGAGAGTTTGGGGAATTGTAGTCCAAAATAGTACTTTCCTAAGCTCTGGAAAAGTATCTAGCCTATCATACCATCCCTCTCTCACTTTTTCTATGTGTGGTCTGGAGTACAGCATAAAAATACCGTTAAAATAAGGTTAAAATGCCTAAAATATTTACAGAAACAGATAATTGTGTTGTTTGTTTCAGCATAAAAAGAAACAGGAAAGAGAACTCTAGCAGTAACTTTGAGACTAATAACAAATTAATCGCTGTTTTGTTTTATCTTTAAAGGCCATAGACTTACAGGGTACTAGGGATAATATACATGCAACATGAACTCAGAGGGAAGAGGAAAATAAGAGAATTCAGGTACTAAATTCTTCATACATGTACAGCACAGATATAAATAGTAAATTTGTTGTTCAAATTCCAGTCCTTAAGTAGCCAAAATAGCACTCTCTCGCTATCCTTCAACATTTTAACAGATCAGAACAGGAGCACACAGGGCCAAACAACATCAGAGTGTAGTAAAGATAGCAAAAGTTATGAATAAGGAAGAACACACAAGCTAGGAGAGGCTGCAGCACTTTGCTTTTCCCTGAGCCTACTGGGAAATGCAAGATTCCACCCACTCCTCTTCTTTTTCTCTTGCTGAATTAAAGGAGTACAAACTACTTTTGTACTTTGAACTTAATTTGAAGCAACTGCAGTAAGCTGAGGACAAAGAGGGAAAGTTGAAGAAGGAAGGAGAAACTGGGATATTTTAAAAGCAGATGAAAAAGTAGAATGACAGAGGATTAACTGGGAATGTCCCTGCCAAATCAGGGCAGCGAGAGGCTGTGTACAGTAGACCCTCTGTATGTATGAGCTCCGGATCTGCAATTTTGAGCAACCGCGGAGCACCTCATCATATACATAAAATGGTGGCAGCATGAAGGCAGATAACCCGAAGTGTCCATGTGCATGTCACTGTCATTTAGTAATACCGGATGTGATCGTTTGCATTTTTTGCTATTTGCAGGGGATTCTGGAACCAAATCCCCAAACATATAGAGGGTCCACCATAGCTCTCAGGGTCACCATGTGCCCTATTTTACAGAATACTGTTATATGTTTGAAAAGCTAAGAGAGGATGGACCTACTGTATTTGGCGGCGTATAAGATGCACCTGTGTATAAGATGCACTCCATTTATACACTGGCAAATACTATTTGCTGGCATATAAGATACACTAGTGTATAAGATGCACATCATTTTCAAACAGTATTTTTCGAGGAAAAAAAGCGAGTCTTATACACCAGCAAATACAATATATTTCAAGACGGCATCTATTTTAAGCCCTCCCCCTGGCGGGGTTTCCAGATGTTATTAGACTGTAACTCCCAATAGCCAGGATAACCAATGTTGAGGAATGATGGAAGTTGTAATCTAAGAACATCCAGAAGGCTGCCCCATCCTGTTTGAAGGACTGTATAGACCACATCTGATTTAACGATAAAGAACCATGACAGAGAGAGAAAGGACTGGATTTTTCCCCATCACCATTTTACTTGGGTGGCAGATAAATCAGTGGGCACACAGCAATTCTTAGTCACAGTCTTTCCAAATAGCACCTGCCATAGTGAGACAAATTGTATCTCTATGACCTTAATTATTTCTAAATTTGCACCTGTAAGTATAAATTAGCATATGCATTTCTTTTTTTGGTAAATTCTCTCCTTCTTATAGAGCATGTTCTCTCTCTTTTTAGTGATAATGTTGCGGACAGGTGAAAAATCAGAACATTTTGGAAATTATTGCCAAAAGGGGCAGATGGGGGTCAAAGGTAGAACAGGGTGTTGAAATCAGCTGATAAGCAGACTGGGCAAGCACATTAGTCACAGGTTTCCCCACTATGATGACATCTGTTTCACATTGCTCTATAAATTAATTATTTCAATATTTGCATTTAAACATATACATTAATGTATGTAAACACCATGCAAATCTGTCTCACCATTTTTGGTGATGCATTTCATCTTTTCTGGCAATGTGTAAGTGATCATTTTACTGTTCATGCCAAAGGGGAAAATATAATTTAGCATGGAGAGAAAATTCCTTTGTCCTTGTTATGAGACTTGAAGTTGACTCCAGCTTAATGGCAACACTATCATAAGAGTTTTCTTGGCAACATTTATTCTGAGGAGGTTTGCCTTTGCCTTCCTCTTAGGCTGAGACAGTATGACTTGTCCAAGATCACCTAGTTGGTTTCTGTTGCTGAGAGGGGATTTGAGCTTTGGTTTCCCAGAGTCTTAGTCCAACGCTTAAACCACTGTGATATATTAACTCCTGAGACTATACCAGCTCTTTAGCTGCCTAAATACCCTAAAGGCACCAGATCCTGTCTGACTTTGGATGCTAAGCACGGTTAGCTCTGGTTAGTACTTAGATGGGAGACCACCGAAAAATACCAGGTGCTGTAGGCTATCTTTCAGAGGAAGGAAGTGCCAAAACCGCCTCTGAGGATTCCTTGCCTAAGAAAACCCTATGAAATTCATGGCGTCACCATAAGTTGACAGGTGACTTGAAGGCACATAAACTCACAGCGCTCTTTAGCAAAATCCCTTCAGAGGGAAAACCATGAAGAGGTCGGGGCATCAAAATAACTCACTGAGGACTGAGCATGCTCTATGGGCACAGAATGCTGGCTGGCTGACTGTTGGGAGAAAATGGAAAACCAGGGAATGGACATAATCAGAGCTTGGAACAGTTGTCCTATTTGAATGAAAACTCCCAGAATCCTTTAGCCAGCATAGCCGCTGTTCCAAACTGCGTAACATTGCTTCATCTTGTTATATATGTAGTTGTAAACATTTTTCAAGATACATTTCACATTTTTGGACATATAAAACATAGCTTACATGCAAACATTTCTGCTTAAGACGACTGTAGGTTGGCCTGACCTAGTGTATAATCATTAACTATTTCTGTCAACAGAGAAGGAGCTGAATACTTAGAAGAGGGCAAGCGTATTGGGGAAATGGTTGGTCATTTACCTTCTGTTTGTAAATGTACCTTGCACTGAGGGACTAGATGAGTTAGGAAGAGCCTCTTTAATTAAATTTTGTCGCAACTTTAGTGTGTTGATTGCCTTATTTTAAAAATCTTTATCATTCAGTTTTCCATGAACTGTAAATGTAAAAAAATATGATTACCCTGTCTCTTTGTCAAAATATAAATTCAGCAGCAACCTACTTGCCAGAAAGCAAATGCCATTCAACCTGATGAGTAGCTGACTTATGTGTTTTTTCATTTGAACTAAATGTTCCTTCTTATTTATTTATGTACAATAGACTTGTAACCTGCTTTTAAGAATTAATATTAATATAGTTATTTAAATATAAAGAAGAATGAAGAGAAATAGCAGATCTAATTTTTTTCTTCCCTACACTTATTAATTAACTCAGTTTATATGGAGCTATAGCATGAGAAAATACACTTCCTTAGACCAATGTGGAAGGCCCCTTACGCAAGTTGCTGCCAACTGCCGGAAATCCAGAACCTGAAACAGTTCCTTCCCGTTATTTTGGACAACAAATACTAGTGACCATGCAAGCTAGGGGATCCTGGTAGGTGTAGTCCAAAAAAGAACTTTTCCAATATCTGATAATTTCATCTAAAATAACACTAGTCACTTATGGCAAATATGATCTTTTGAGGATGTTGACTGGGGTCACGCACTAAGTCAGGATGAAAAGCCGTTGAGGCCATTTCCTCACTACACTGTTACAATGCTATTATTATATTTCCAATATCCTATGGAATCCTGGGGTTTGCAGTTTGGGGAGGGGCATTTAGAATTCTCAGCCAGAGAGCTCTTTGGCCTTAGGAAACTACAAACCCCAGAATTCCACAGGATGTTGAAAGTGGAATAATAGCACTGTAACAGTGTAGTGCGGAAATAGCCTCAGACTAACTTAGTGAAAGAAGTTTGTAGCATTAGCTTTCGTAGACCCAGTCTGTGAAAGATTATGCTACACACTTCTTTGTTTTAGTCTCAAAGGTGCTACAATATCATCCTGTTGTATAGTGATCCAGACTAACATGGGTATGTGTTTGTATTCTACCACCCAACTAAGGCAACTTCTGCACTACACTGGATGTTGAAAGTGGAATAGTAGCACTATAACAGTGTAGTGTGGAAAGGGCCTTAGTCAGTGGCAAAGCTAGGGTTAGAGAATCCATACTGCTTGGGAGGAGTCCTTTTCTTTTTGAGTTAAGCAGCCTCCTCCTTCCTCTTTCACAAGAATGCTTGGAAAAAAGGAGGGGAAGCAATGCTGTGGTTTTGGTGATATGAGATAGTTTGAACCCTCCACAAAGGCTGCCCTGGGATCATGATTGCAAAAATAAAGGAGCTTCATTGGTGTGGTAGAGAGTCGTTATTATGCAACACAGGGTCAGGAGGAGTGGTCCTCAGATTTGCAGAGCAGTGGGGGCAAAACTATGGAGGTGCATTTCTAGCCATCCTTACAAGTGTGAAGCAACCTCCACATGGGTAAAAAAAATTAGATATGTGCTTCAAAACAGGTCCAATTTTTCTTGATGTTTTGTCTCCAAAGTCCCTCATAGATTTCATAAGTATTCCAGAATCATAGAACGTTCAAGCTGGAAAGGATTGCAAAGGCCCTCTAGTCCAACCCCCTACTAGGAATACATAATTAAAGCACTCTGAAAGATGCCCACCCAACCTCTGTTTAAAGACCTCTGAAGTAGGGAGAGGCCCTTACCCTCTGCAGTCGTTCTCAACCTGTGGGTCCCCAGATGTTTTTGGACTTCAGCTCCCAGAAGCCCTGAGCATTGACCATAGTGGCTGGGGCTTCTGGGAGCTGAAGTCCACAAACATCTGGGGACCCACAGGTTGAGAACCACTGCGGGCAAGGCAATTTCTTCCACTGTCAAGCCACTCTTACAGTCAAGAAGTTCTTTGTCATGCTTAGGCGTAACTTTTTCCTGGATACCATCTAATTCAGTATTTTAGTGATGTGCTGGGCAGCAGAAGTGATTTCAAGAAACAGTTTTGGCAAGGCTGCTGCTATATTTTGCTCCATCACTCCTACCCTTGAGTCATTCATCCCCAAATTAATCTGACATTGTCTTGCACTTAGCCTCAGCCAAAGGCATTTTTAAAATTAAAATGTGGTAATCCTAGCCTTGTAGGGAGCCAATGTGATATAGTGATTTTAGTGTTGGACTACAACCCTGGAGACTAGGGTTTGATTCCTCACTTGGCCATGGAAACCCACTGGGTGACCTTAAGCACATCACACACTCTCAGCCCCAGAAACTTCTCTGATAGGTTAACCTGAGAGGTGCCATAAGTAAGGAATGACTTGAAGGCACAGAACAACAGAACAGTCCTAGCCTTGGAGATTCAATAAGCTATCCTTGAATTGTCTTAGTCATATGATTCTTCCACATGCCATGACCAACTGCACACTTTCCAAGAGATGGATACACTCACCTTTGCAACCTGGCACCCTCCAGATGCATCAGGTATTGATGCCTAGCATTCCTACTCAGTGTGATCAATGGACACGCTGGATGAAGGTCATTCACAACTGTAATTGCAAGTGCATCTGTGAAAAAAACTGTGAAGAAAAAACACCTAGGAGATGCCGGTTGTTTACCTAAAGAAAAAGAGAGAGTAGAAACTCTCTTTCTCTTACTACAGACCTCAATGGCCACAGCAGAAACACCACCAGCTTGGATAATAATTTTGTAAACCTTTCCAGCCATACACCAAACCAGGCAGAGGAGTCTGTCCTTTTACCAGGCTTATCCTTCTACCCTGCAAAACCTACCCACATGATTCAGTTTTGTGGGAACTTGGAGGCTTTCTTCTGCTGTCTATGACTCAAGGAATATTTCAAGAAGAGTGACCCTAGCCAGGACAACACAGGCAACACTTCAGCCTGCACTGCATGACAATGGTCACTGCACCAACACACAAGAATATGTTTCCAAGTGCTACAAAAAGAAGAATTCTACATGGACCCCCACAGAAAGCAGAACATGGAATTGGATTTCTACATTAAATATTTTGTTCATCATGCCCAAACTGAGGCGATCCACAAGAGACATAATTTTCTACATAATCTCAGCAATATAGAATGAGATGCCATCTACTATCTCATAAACAATTCTAACATTATTGTATGATTGGCTGACAAAGGGGTAGCTGTGGTCATCATGAACAAGTCAAACTACATACAGGAGGCTGAGAGGCAACTGTCCAATGCCACATTTTACAGAATCCTCTCTAAAGATCCCACTGACGAATATCTGAAGGAGCTACACAAATTACTCAGAGAATTCTCCACTGATACACAGAACCGAATTCAAATGGACACATCCAAGGAGCCCAAGTCAGGCATCTTCTATCTATAGTGGCTCCTTGACTTTCATGAGGGTTGGGAGCACAGAACCCTTGCAAAAGTAAAAAAAAAAAAAAGGGCAAAAAACTTCCCCCACCCAATTATACACTCCCATTCCCTTCTGGGGCTCCCCTTCCCATTCCCTTGCCTTTTGCCTGGTCACATATGCCTTCCTTCCAGGAACCTGGGCAAAAGTCAAGCAAATAGGATGGGGCAGCCCTGACCATGATAAAGCATGTATGTGCCTTCCCCTCCAGTCCCTTGCCTTTTTTTGGGGGGGCATGCTGCCTTCCTTTTCCATGGATAGGTAAAAGGCAAGCTAATTAGAGGGAGCAGCTTTGAGCATGGAAAAAGTATGCGTGTACCTCCTCCCATTTCCTTGTCTTTCCCCATGTGCTCTGGCTTCCTTGTCCATGCCCAGGTAAAAGGCAAGTGAATAGAAAGAGGCAGCCCCATGCGCAGAGAAGGTGTGGATGTGCCTTCCTCCCATTGTCCCCCTCCCATTCTCTTGCTTTTTGCCTGGGTGCACCTGCCTTCCTTTCATGCTCCTGGGCAAAAGGTAAACAAATGAGAGGGAAAGAATGGGGAAGAGGTATGCACGCACCTTCCTTCTCAGTGCATAGGGCTCTCTCCACCCATTCACTTGTCTTTCATCTGGGCACAAAGAAGGAAGACATGGTGTGTCTGGGCAAAAGGCAACGGAATGGGAGAGTTGAGGGGGAAGCAAGCGGGCACCTCAAGAAAAATCAGATTCACAAAGGTCAAAGCTGTGAATGTAGGGGGAGACTGTATAGTAGTCCCCTCACATTTGTGAGGGTTAAAGGAACAGAACCCTTGCGAAAGTGGGAAAGTTGCAAATACCCCCCCCCCACGATTTGCCTCCCATTCCCCTCCAGAGCTTCCCTAGTCTTGTTTCTTTGCCTCTGGCCCTGGCATAGGAGGCTTACTGGTACTTTCCCCTCAGACAGAGAACAGGTGAGTTCTGGACTTCTAATTCTTTCTGGTGGCCATCTTGAGAAAGGAGCACCTGACCAATTATCAGCCAATACACAGCAGAATGTGCAACCACAAGAGACACAATTTACTACATAAATTGGTAGAGAGGGAGTGGGAGGGGGCTTTGCTCACCCAAAAGGAAAAAAAATCTGTTTTAAACATAAGCCTGGCAAGTCTGGGGTGAGGAATGTAAGCGATGGGAGGAGGAAAATTGGAGGTGGGGGGAAGCAAGCATGTGCCTCATGAATAATCAATTCGCAAAGGTCAAACCCAGGAATGTGGAGGGAGGACTGTCCTATCCAAAATATACAAAGAAGGTAATCCAGGAAGACCTATTGTTTCAAGCATTAGAATACACATTGTTGAGATATCTGGATATATGGACTCAGTTCTCAATCTACATGGTACGAACACCCTAAGCTATGTGAAGGATACAACTGATTTCCTGAGGAAAATATAATCTATCCACAACCTCCCAGGCAACACCATCCTGCTATGGATGTGGAATCCCTATACACCAGTACCCCACACCAGGATGGATACTATGGTTGAAGCTCTGAAGAATACAATCCTGAATGGGGCTACAGCAGACCTAGCCACAAAACTTTGCCACTTTGTACTTACTCATGATTGTTTTGAAAATAATATGTACCTCCAAGTCTGTGGCACTGCCATGGGCACCTGTATGGCACCACAATATGCAAACATCTTCATGGATGACGTGGAACAATACTTCTTCAGTACATGCATCCAGAAACCATTCTTCTGCCTACAATTTTTTGATGACGTCTTTGTCATTTGGCCACATGGAAAACAATCACTTGAGAAATTCCATCAGGATTTCAACAACTTCTGTCCTATCATCAACTTGAGCTTGGAGCAATCCATACAACAAATTCACTTTCTTGACAACTCTGTGCATCACTTCACCCAGCCTTTTGAAAATTTAGGGCAAGGAACCTGATTTCCACCTTTCTGGATCCTATTACATTTTATCCCAATTGAATAAATATGCTTTATACCTGAGCCCTTAATATCACTCTGTAATACATCTGGTTTTTAATCCACAAAAGCTCATGCTAAAATAAAAACCAGTTAATCTTAAAGGTGCTGCCACATTTTTTTTTCCTCCTCCCCTTACCTTCCTCCTTTTTGTGATTCTGAAGTGGTAGAACTGGTAACCCATTTTCTTGTGCACTATTGCTTTTCTCATGACATTGATTTGTTGAAACTTTTTGCACTGCAGTTTCCTAGATGATCTGGAGCATGTACAGGCCTGGCCAAAACTAAAAATACAAAGTCGGGGTGATACAGCCACAGCTTTTCCCATCTCATTATTTATCAGAGCTTAGAAAAATTACTTTCTTGGACTATAATCCCCACATCCCCACTGAGCCAGGGGACCCCCCATCTATGGGTACTGGGAGTTGTTGTCCAAAAGAGTAACTCTTCTGAGCTCTGGTTATTCTTCCCGTGCCTTTGCTAATCTATGTAGCAGTAAGAATCCCTTTCCTCCACCCATGCCTCCTTCTTTAAAAATAAATCTTAGCCACAAGATATCAGGTAGCTCAAAATTCATGTGAAGCCAAACACAGCATTTATGATTACTATTATTATCAGCAGAAAGATGCTTGGCATGCATCTTTGCCCATATTTCTCAGCTTGCTTCCAGCAAAATCTGTGTTAAAGTGCCTACCCTTCTGAGCCAACTGGTTATTCAGGTTTTTCTGTAAAATTAATAAATGCTAATGTTAACCGTTTGAAATTCAAGTCATAAACATCCCACCTGCAAATAGTCAGCTCTTATTTTTCTCATGTTAAGAGACTGAAACTCAGAAAGTAGACCTAATGCTTTTCTAGCTGCTGATTCCAGAAGAAGGTGAGTCTCTTCATGGGGAGCCAAACGTCTGGGGAAGGGTGTATGTGCTGCAACCAATCAGTGATGCTGATTGATGCTGGTTCTCAAAGTCCCTACAATCTAGTACAGGAAGCCCCCACCTTTTGATGCCCTGTTATCTGACATCTTGCTCTTTTGACACTTCCAAATTAAGGCCAAGTTCCACTAATTTGACAGGCATTCTGCTTTTTCATCAGTTCTCCTTGCCTACAGAGTCTCACTTGGAACCACTTGCACATGCTGCTTGCAAAGCAAACTGAGAGGAGGGGAAAAAGGCACTAAGCTGGCTGAGAGACTTTGCAAGCAGTGCGTACACAGTCAGTCCCAAGTTAGCCTCTATAAGTCCTTCATGCTCTCTACTGTACAGTACACGGGTTCCACTTTTCAACCAATTCTGTTTTCTGATAGTGCTGTGGTCCCTAACTTGTCAGATAAGTGGGGGAAGTCTGTAACCTCTAGACATGCTGAATTACAATTCCAGTTAGCTTTGTTGGCTGCTGACAGTGGGAGTTGTAACTCAACACTTCTGAAGGGCTCCTGGTTGGAAAAGTCTCTCCTGCACCTTATGCAGCAATCAGATTATCTTCAGAGCTTAAGAAAGTTATTTTGGAGGACTACAGTTCCCAGAATCCTCTTGGCATCATGACCATTGGCCCCCAAATGAAATTTTCCAGGTATTGGCCTAAGCCTTTGGAGCACAAGAATTATTCTGATGTAACAAAACATGTGGTTGACACTAGCCCATCTCCCTTTTCCCCTGGATCTCTGTAGTAACTTTTACCTAACTGAAGAAGGCAGATCATGATGTGATGTCATCAAACTCAATCGCTTCATCCCAGTACATTTTGTTGGCTGCTGATTGTATGGGATGTTGGCTTAGGACAGGAATGAGAATCAGATGACCTTGTATATGTTGAACCTTATATATGCCCTAGCCAGCATAACCAGTGGTGAGGAATGCTGGGAAATCTGAGTTCAGTAACAATTTGATGGGGAAGCTGATTCACACCCCTGCTTATGACCATGCAGGAAATTTTGGGAATAGAATGCTGCCACATGACCCAAATCCCTCAATTAAATTCTACTGGGGAGGCATGGAGAAGACATCTGGTTTGACTGTGAAGAAGAAATCCTGGGGAACTACATTTCCCCATGGTCCTAGTTCTTCATAATGCCTCTTAATACAGTAGCAGCTCTTCTCATAGCCACTGTCACTGCCAGGGAAGATTCAGTAGGGGAAACAAAATGAGTAGCTGCAATACTGGGGAATGCTAGTGGTAATGCCAAGTTAATTAGGAGTGCTTCTATCTATTTGAAAACATCAGGCTCAGCTTGCAATTGACCCAGGAGTTCTGAACAGAGAGCATTGTTCTCCTTACTCCCACCCAGTTTTAGAACTTTGGTTGCATCATTCATATTAACTACTTCGCTTCTTTGACTTGTAAAAGAGGAAAGGAAGATTATGCCTTCAGCAGAACAGGTGGGAAGAGCAGTTGAAGTTCAGCTTCTGCTCCTTCTCCCAACAGCAATGCCTCTGAACTCAACAGCAATGCCACTGAAATTCTAGCATAAGGACAGCAGTAGTATAGCAGTGTGTGAAGCCTGTCTTCCATGGCAGCCTGCATATCACTGGGATGGGTTGGTCTTGCATTTGCATGCTGCCAATGTGAAACAACTGCAGATACATCCATAAAGAACTCATGATTTATGAAAACCCCGGAATGTTATCAGCAGATAAAAGTAGAGTATGCCAGCTGAATGACATGCTGAATAGTAAATCAGTGCTTGATGGCAATCCTATTGATTCAGTAGGTCTAAGATAGCTGAGACTAAGAACTGGATTTAGGTCCTAGCCATCTATGTAATTTTCATTTACTAACAACAGTGACTTCTTCTTTTATTTGGATGGTGGCCATGACTTGCACTCAGTCAAAGAACTTTGTGGCCACACGCAGTGGCTGAACCGGTTTCACAATTCAGGCTGCATGTGTAGCAACACAAGCCTTCTCCTGTAGCCTCATCTTCCAACAGGGGAAAAAAGTCTTGCAAGAAATATTGACGACAGTGTTCTATGAACAACTACTTGGGTGGCAGTGCATCTTACTCTACATAGGACACTCCTCTGTTTGAAAGTGTCCTCTCTTTGAAGGGCTGTTCTGTCCATTAAGCAGAGTGAACAGAGGCCTTGAAGTTGTTCATCCACAGATAGCAGACTGGACAAGTCATTTCATTGCAAGTGTTCCCACTATGGTAACAGCTACTATATATAGTATATGCAAAAGTTATGCAGATCTGTGTCCTCTTTTCTGATTTTTTTTTCAGGAGGTACTTTTTTGGCATTGTGTGAGTAGCCATCCTAAAAACACCTTCTCAGCAATACTCCTTAGGCCAGCCAGGCAATCTACAATATCCCGCTTTGACTTGCTGATCACTATCTAGTCATGGGCCCTTTGTATCACTGCTATTAATAAGAGGAGGTGGGAGGGAACTCAACAGAGAAATGACTTTAACTTACAGTCTGTATTGTGGTTTTTACCTTGCAGTCTTTTGGCACAGAGCACCTCCCAAATGTTGAGCATAATAGGACCAATATTTGAAATTTGACAGAACACAGCTTAAGAGCAAACAGATGTAGAAGCAAAGCCAGAAAAAAAGATGTATAACAACTAGCACTACTTTAGCACAGCTTGGAAGAGTTTCTTTTTGGATCCAGACTCCAAGAATCCCATAGACATCACAGCTAGTAGTCTAAAACAATGGCTCGTCTATGTTCTATACATTAGTGCTATTCTTGTTCTGTAAAGTGTCTCACTCTGATGGAGGACTACACAAGATCTCTTGAAAACAGAAAATAATATGCTATATATACAAGCGCATAAAAGCTTCCTTCAACTCACTCTTGTCCTCTGCTTCCATATGCTTATGCCCTTGCGAGTGTGCTATGGAGATGGCCCTGCAGAATTCCACTCTCTCATTCTATTAGCAACCTCATCAGATGCAAATGGAAGGCAAATATTGCTGGCAGAAGTCATTAGGGAAGCATGAAAACCTTAGGTTTCATCTCAGATCCCATTAAATCTGAAGGGGAATGATGCTTCAGAGGTCCACCTACTGCTTAAAAATATGCATCTAACATCTTTTTACCAGGAACTGAACTTTCAGTGATTGCCTAGCTACTTCATAATTCTACTTTGAGATTTCTTGACAGTCCGCATACCCCACATCTGCAAAATTGGAGGAAATTATAGGATTAGTTGTACAGCATTGACCAGGAAAGATGGAAGTAGGGCTAAAATGAAAGCATGCTAGGTTTGGACAAAGTCCAAGATAGTGAACAGGAGTGTGGGGAGAAGGCATTGAATCTCAGAGGCCTACCTCACATGAATAAGAAGCAGGGTTGGAATTTTTTGCTTCTCGAAGGGAAGTAAGAGGAGGTGTCCACCTCCAGTTTCATGTAGAGAAGCCAACAAGACTCTCATTTCAAACACTGGCAATGAAACAGCATTGTCCACTACGCATGGGGGCAGCAGAGTAGATACCTGTGTCCTCTGACATATTGCTACCGCTTGTCACTCACAGCATGCCTGCTTCTGCCTTCTTTTGTCTCATGGTAGAGCCAGCCACCTGTTAGCTCCTTTTGCCTTTAAGTCCTCTGTATCAGTGAGGTAAGGCAGGAGAGAGCTTTGAAATGTTACATTTTAATGACTATGACTCTCAGAATAGGCCATAAGCGGTGCTGGTTGCAATATACATCAGTTAGTTTTCTAAACACTGGACAAGATTAGGACTCAGCAACCAAGGGACCCTCAATGTCTTTCCTGAAGAGGATGTGGGACAACTGCTGAGGCAAAGACTGAGTCTGTGAGCACTATGGGATGGAGAATTGCCAGCTGATCAGATATATAATTTTAAAAAAAAGTTGCCGAGCTTGCTCTTTTGCTTATCAAGCTGCTATTACACACCTGCAGATGAAGCTTTACATGTCATTAAGATAAGCATTTTCACCTGCTATTTCATGATTCCCAAATTGTGTATATTTTTGGGTGAACACGTTGGGTGGGGGTGGGAAACTCCTTGGCTATCAAACTATGAAAGATGGTGACCTGTTTCCTAACACAGCTGCCTAAAGAATCATCAAAAGACACTGAGCTTTTGGAAATAAAACTTCAGTAAAGTCAGTAAGGTTTTATTTTCTTAAAAACATCAATCAAAGCCAAATTTCAAAAGCAAACTCTTGATTTTCTGTCAGCATTCAGGAACTTGAATTCTGCTTGCTTTCTTGCTTGCTTCCAGAATTTGAATTTCTTTGCAATTTTTAGATTTAAGATCTCTGGAGCAGGCAAGAGCTAGAAAGTAACTTCTTGTGTTGATGCAGAGCCTGGAAATAATGCTTGTTTGGACCACAAGTCCCCAAACCCACTAGCCATCATTGCTAGTGGGCATGCTTGCTATAATATTCAGAGGGTTATAGTCCAGGTCTTATTGGTATGTGCCTTCAGGTTGCTTCCAACTTATGGATACTCTGTTGAGCCTATTGTAACCCTTATGAATTATTGCTTTGGTCTAGTGAGTGCAAAACAAACCTAAGAAAGGGGCTGAATTTGCTAGCTGAGTTCAGAACAAGAGAGATTTCTCGAGGTGGAGAAGAGCTGGAGCTGCCAGGCCTAAGGAATAGGCCTCTTCTAACTTGAATGAGGTAGTAGTATTTTCAGTTATGTATTTTGGAGGAGACAAAAGGGTAAATTCTTTGTGGCATAATTTTGATAGTGCATTTTAGGACTGCAGGATTGCACCCAAATGTTGCAATAGCACTCACCAGCACAGATAGAAGAGTCCTGCAAGCAAATCCTGCAGTGGCACCTCATTGAGTGCATGGAACTTTGGGGACCATGCATATGTGAGTGTGAAACCTGGAGGAAGGAGCATCAACAGTTTGAGATATGCTGATGACACTATACTATTAACAGAAGACAGCAAAGACTTGGCATGACTACTAAAGAAAGTGAAGGTGGAAAGAGCAAAGGAAAGTTTACTGCTAACACTGAGAAAACAAAAATAATGATCACAGATGATTATATAACTTTAAAGTAGACAATGAGGACATTGAACCAGTGAAAGATTTTCTATAGCTTGGCTCAGTCGTTAATCACAATGGAGTCTGCAATCAAGACATCAGACAAGAAAAGGAGCTGGAAGGGCAGCTATGAAGGAATTAGATAAGATCCTGAAGTGTAAAGACATAGAAGGTGTAAAGATATTTCACTGAACACTAAAGTCAGGAAGGATTGTGGCATTGTATTTCCAATTTCTAAGTCTGGTTCTGAAAGCCATGAAGAAAGCTGATAGGAAGAGAATCAACTCATTTGAAATGTGGTGCTGGAGGAGAATTCTGCAGATACCTGGACTGCTAAAAGACAAATGAATGGGTCCTAGAGCAAATCAAGCCTGAACTCTTCCTAGAAGCCAAGATGTCTTAGCTGAGACTGTCACACTTTGGCTATATCATGTGAAGACATGACTCGTTAGAAAAGACAATAATACTTGGCAAAGTAGAAGGCAGCAGGGAAAGAGCAAAACCACATTACAGATGGATAGACTCAATCAATGAAGCCACAGCTCTGAGTCTGAGCAAGACCTAAGCAGGGCTGTTGTTGGCAGGGTTGACTTAGAGTTCTCTCATTTATAGGTTCACCATAAGTCAAAGTCAACTTGATGGCACTTAACAATAAATATGTGTCAAATTGAATACACAGTTGGTTGCATTGTTGTTTTTTATACACACACACACACACACACTTAAATTGTGGCTTTATTTGCAATATTCAGTTGTGATTGGCCCCACAGAACCCAGAAAGAGATATACTATCATGAGATTTTCTTGGCAAGAGTTGTTCAGATGGGATTTCCTATTGCGTTCCTCTTAGGCTGAGAGAGTGTTATTTGTCCACTGACATCTAGTGGGCTTTCATGACTGAGTGGGGATTTGGACCCTGGTCTCCTAGAGTCCAAGTATGTTTCCTAAGTTGTATAGTACCTTAGCAAAATGCAGATAACTCTTCTCATAAAGCAATCTCATTTGTCTCAAAGATTATATAGCCTACTGGCGAACATACCTGGCTTTGCCTGGGATTTTATTTTCTCATAGGTAATACTTGTTAGAAAAATTTGAGATCCAGAGTCTCTAATTCCTCAAACTGTCTTGTCCAGTACCTGTAACTTTTTCCCATATTCCCCAATCCAACCTGTATTCAGAGTTATTAACATACAGAGGTTGGGATCTTGAGGGAATACACTGCTTTCCTGCTTGTTGCTAGGCCTTGTCTCCATAGCAACCGGCCTATTCAAGACAGGCCCAAGAGCTCTCTGGCTGAGAATTCTAAAGGTTCCTTTCTAAACTGCAAACTCCAGGATTCCACAGAATCTTCACAGGCAGCCAATCATGTGAGGTCTTCACCTAACACAGCCAATCATATGAGGTCTTCTCACCTGACACAGACAAACAGACAAACGTTGACTTTTATATATTAGTAGATATCCCCAAGGATGACCTGTAGCCACATGCAAAAGCATCTTTCCAAGGCCCTTTCCACACGGGGGATGGGGAAACGGGGCAGCGCACGCAAGGGCGGAGCTTACCTGGAAGCGGGTTGCTCCATCCCTGCAGGGAGCGCGCTTTCGCCGCTCCACACGCTGGCGAATTTCGGCGGTGTTCGGCGGTGCCCAAAATGGCGGCCGGCGACTTCCGGCGGTGCTCCGCCAATCAGGGCAGCGCGCCAGCCGGAAGCCCGCCCCTGGGCAGCTCTGCAGGGACGCGCTAGCGCTAGTGCATCCCTGCAGTTTCAAACAGGGCGCTGCAACGGGTTAGCGCGCTCTCGTTTTTTAAAAACCACATGAAATGTGGTTTTTAAAAAACGTGCCGCGCCACCCCTTGCGACCGCACGAGGGCTGTTTGAGGTGTGGAACCTCCACTTTTCAAACCGCTCTAGCGCACCCCACGGTGTGGACGACCTCCGGGTGAGGTTGCCCTAAGCCGTTTTTTTTACCCCGTGTGGAAAGGGCCCAAGACACATGTGTTTTGAAATAATATAGCTGGTGAAAGCAGGCCAAACTTACCCATGCTGAGAAACATGTTTGTTAAATTATCTGCCTGTTAAATTACTTGACTCAGAGAAGACTTCTGATGATCAGTTTTGCATTATCACCCAGGCTGAGATTGTACAGACAGCTGCTTGATGACTATTATAGCAAAGTGATGAGTTGCATATGTCATCACAAAGCTAGCTTCTCAGACAGAACTTTTCATATCAAAACCACAACTCTTTCCAACAGTGGCAGTCCACATGTTCAAATTAGGCCTGATTGACGTGTGTGTGTGTGTGTGTGTGTGTGTGTGTGTATCATTCACTGTTATAGCTAAACACATGCAGTAGCCAGGTCCTCACCCAGGAATTATACCTGTCCCTTTCACAGCTCCAGGGCACCAAGATAGGATATAGTCGCAGTGGTAACTTCCTACCTGCCTGCTTCACACTCCTACTTGCTGTGGTTGGTAGGACAGATTTGCTTCACAGCAGATGGAAAATAAAAGAAAGCAAGATTGTTGGTAGAGCAATAGGATCTTGAAATGCAATTTCCAAAAAGCTCTTGAAATGTAAATAATTCTACTTGCTTGCATGCAGGGGGATGACTTTTGTAAGGGGAAAATTGCATGGGGAATATATGGTCTCTCTGTTTTGTTTGGGAATAAGTCCTGCTACATTTATATATGTCGCCTTAGAGTGTATGTGTATGTGTGTGAGAGAGAAAGATAGAACAAAAGCAGGGATGTGCTGCCAAAATTTTGTGAAAGGCAACACCCATGGTCATTTATTAGTACAGTGGCCTCTCTACTTTTGTAAAGGTTCAGGGTGCAGAACCCTTGAGAAGTGAAAAAACCACTGATAACTCCCCCTCCCGGTAATCCTCATCCAATTCCCTTCTGAGACTACTGCCTCCTATCCCATTGCCTTTTGCTTGCTGAAGCCAGAGGCAAGGAATTTGGAGGGGGAAACTATTCTCTTGCCTCAGTGTGAGTTCTCATTCCTTGGGCCAGAGGCAAGGGAATGGGAGAGGAAGCTCCAAAGGGGAGGAGGAAGGTGTGTGCATGCCTCCCTCCGCCATTTCCTTGCCTTTTGTCCGGGTGCTTGCCTTCCTTCTCTGCACCTGGCAAAACACAAGGGAATAGGAGGAGGAGAACGGGGGATGGCACCTGCACCCCTCATGAGTAATCAAATTTGTAAAGGTCAAACCCATGAATATGGAGGGAGGGCTGTAATCCCTGTGGCACTTATGGCAGCAGATGGTACCATAAGAACCTAAGATAGAGTGGTCAATTAGGCATTGCCAAGGAAGAGGACCAAAGACCACAAAATTTGAATAATATCTGCATACGACAAATTATAGTACAGATGTAAGTTTAGAAATAGTTACTGTAGTTGGATACATCTTTCACCATACTGGAAAAGCTTGTGACTGGGGGCCTTTCCAGATTACTCAGCTGTAGTGGTATAATTCGATGTTAACCATCATGGTTCCATTCTATCAAATCCTGGATTTACAGTTCAGGGAGGTATACTTAGAATGCTCAAGCCAGAGAGCAATAGTGGAATCAGACTCCAGGATTCCATGGTATGTTACCATAGCAGTTAAACTGGAATAAATACAAGCATACCTCAGTTAACAAAGTAAATGTGTTCTTGGGCATTACTTCTTTCACAGAAAATTTGGTACCAGAGATAAGGACAGGTCCCCCCACCACACACAAAAGGCAGTTCAAAATATTTTTATTCAATTTTTTTTTTTAAGAACAGAGGATGACTGTTTTAACAGCTCAAGTCTTAAATATAGGTATTCCTACAGTCAGGCTAAGATAATACCGATCTAAGAACTACTGATCTAAGAACTTGAGCCAAGGTTCTGAAAATTTGGGCTTAGAAAAAAATATAGTAATGGTGAAAAAAGCTGGATTCCTTCAATTTGTTACATGAATATTAATTTTTAAAAACAGCACCCTATTATTCTACTACAAAGGACCAACGCAATCATTAGGAAGACAGGAGCAACTTTCTCAGACAGTTTAATTAGAATGGTAAATTGTTAATATAACACATACACATACTCTCTCTCTCTCTCTCTCTCCACACATAAATATATCTATATCTATATCTATATCTATCTCTGTGTGTGTGTGTGTGTGTGTAGATAGATAGCTAGATAGATAGACAGACAGACAGAATTGGCCTTGGATACATGCCCTCTGATTTGAAAAGTCACTTTGTTATTCTGCCTCAGGCAGCTAGCTGTCATGTTAGCCTTGATGCTTCAAGATTATGGAACCTCAAAGACAAAAAGTTTCCATTTGTTTCATGCAAGAAACTACGATTCCCAGATGTATAGAACAGGCCATGAGTCTCAGGGTTAAGCCTTTCTTCTCATGTCCTCAGGGCAAGGAGGAGGAATTGCAGGCCTTGAAAAATATGTGTATATTTTTTCTTAATGTATTAGAACTGGTGTTTTTTATTTGAATGAAAAACTTTGTGCAACTATAGTGATGCTTAATGACATCATAAGGCAGCCATCTCTAGGTCTCAAATATGGATCTCAAATCAGCAAGATCTGAGATAGTCTGGACTTTGAAACCTGATAAGCAGCACAAATGTGATGACCTTACCTATAAAGAAGCAGAATCTGAACTGTGGACTTGCAACAAAACTGAGTTGTAGAGTGTTCTAGGTCTAGGTCAGAGAAGGAAGAGATGAATTATGGGAGTTTCTAAGAAATGTCTTTTAACTATGAAGAATAGATTGTTGCATCTTTTCTGTTTTAGTGATTAATGGCTATGAGGAATAGTTATTTCTATTCCTAATTTGGGCTGTCATATACTTGTGCCTTTCAGCATGTGTGTACATGTGTGCATACATGCATGCGCATTCAGGCATGCACATACACACACAGGTGTCTTCTTGCCATAAATAAGTCCGTGTTGTCTTTCTTTTGCTCCTTCTCTTGTTCTACGTGTGGGAGTTGATGGCATCAACTTTGTGAAATTGCAGCACATGCCAAGAACAGCTGGAGAAGTTTAAACAAGTTCTGGGTGAGGTAAGTTTCATGGGCTGGGCAGGGACTGAAATCTGCAGAGCAACTGTGGCTAGTTGCCTTCTGAGGAGTATCGAACACAGCATACAGGCCCTCTCTGCTCAGATGACAGATTCACGGTGCAAACATAGAAAGAACAAACCATTGCATCCCTCCTCCTCCTGCCCAACCTACATGTTCTAAGATTTCAAAGAAGGGTCATGCAATATTTGGCACCCAGCTCTTTACTGACAGCCCATTTCCTTGTTTTGCAAAGCATGGATGGATTTTCAATTGTTCAGTAGGAGAAATTCCTCACAAGCTAGAAGGCCTAATATCGAAGGAAAAAGGTACAGCTCTCTTCTTCTTCTCTCTGTTCCCTTCTTAAATCCTCCAGTGTTTCTCCTATCATAAATGTTTTAAATGCTACTTGAATACTTAAGAATGCATGAGTTCAAACTGTTAGCCCACTTCTGCATTACACTGTTATAGTGCTATTATTCCACTTTCAACATCTTTTGGAATTCTGAGGTTTGTAGTTTACTGAGGCCAAAGAGCTCTCTGGCTGAGAATTCCGAATGCCCCTCCCTAAACTACAAACCTCAGGATTCCATAGGATGTTGAAAGTGAAATAATAGCACTATAACAGTGTAGTGTGGAAATGGCCTTAGTCTCACTGCACTTGCAGAGCCATAAATGGGGTTCCCATGTGCAGATTTTGATGCTACTGCATAGACTCTCAGTTTCATTTATTGGATTAATTGACTTCTATGCAACTTCTCACATAATAGGTCATACATATATAATTTCATGGTCTCAATGACCTAAATCTGATGTTGCTTGGAAGTAGTAAAATAGGGGAAGACTAAATTTAGAGAAAGTCAAGGGATGTAGTTTGTGGCTTTCTTTAAGGACATAAGTCTCAATAACTGAAGCACCGGGGAGGATGCTTGTAAATTACCAATAGCTTTAACAAGGATAACCTCTGTTGGCCCACTTACAAACTGCTGAAGATCCTGTGCCTTCTGCTATTTTCCTTATTCATGTATTCTGCGCTAGGAGGTCTATTGCAGGTCCTCTACCTCAGATCTCACATCAAGATCTATATAAGTGGTTTTCAACCTTTTTCATTTCACAGCACACTGTCAAGGGGCTAAAACTGTCAAAGCACACCATGACTTTTTAAAGGACTCATTTCAAAAAACAAGTATTAAAATAGCATTTAGCATTCAAAAACTAACATATTCTGAGGCATTGTCAAAAGCACCAAAAAGGCAGGATGTGGGAAAGGGGGCTGCAGGCTATCGGTCTGGAAAAGTCAGTGGCCAAAGGAGAGACAGCCTTCCCTGCTTCCCCTCGTGTTGCACGCCCTTGCTCATACTCTCTCCTTCCCATTTTCACTCCTGAGAACGGGAACAGCTTTTGAGTATGCTTGTGAAGCAACCTTTGCATGCTCTGAATCCACTAGGTTGCATGATCACTGTAAGTTTAGGGGCAAAACCCAAAATAACTTGCTGTTTGTTTGTTGATACCCACTCTCTTCCTCCCGCATGTAGGCATCCTTTGTTCTTGGGGTCTATTGTCTCTCTGTTTATTCCTTCTTCTTCTGCCTGCCTTCCTGTGAGCATGTGGCCAGGAGCACTCCAGGGGAGAAGCTCCAATGAATCCATGTAATTGTTTACCTTTTTCTTACTTTTTTTCAAGAACCTGTGTGGATTATGCACAAGTATTTGTAAACTACTTTTATATATTTTTACACAAAGAGTTTGTGCTTACTTCTCAGCTGAAGTTAAATGTGTGAGAGGGAATAAAGTGGGCTGTTAAACTGTTCAAACTTCTGTTTGTGTACTAATTGTTTTGCTGTGTAGAGAGATCCACCAAATTTTTCTCATTTTCCAATAGCTTGGGCATGCCTGAGTAGATGGGCCAAGCTTCTTCCCTGCCTTCTGCCTTTTCCCCGTGAAGTGCAAGGCACTGTCTTGTCTCCTACAAATAATGCTTCTCTTGTCAGTTGGCTTTACCTCCTCACTTGCTAGTCCTCCCCAGACACTTGCATTCACCCATTTTTCCCTTACCATGTATCCCCCTCCCACACACATGGAGATAGTCTCCATCCACCATGGCACAGTGGCCACTGTTCCTCCGCCAAGGACAACTGCTGAGGCAGAGGCAATCGGGGGACATCCCCCACTATCTTAGAGGATGAATGGGTGGGATGTGTCTCCTCAGCAACTGCACTCCTTCGCTGCTACCCCCTCAGTTCGAATGTGCACTGGACTCGGGCACATACCTCTTGCACTTTCCCCTGCCATTAACTAGGGACTGGAAGAATCAGGGAAAGAGTAAGAGGAAAAGGACAAGGAGTAGCTTCTTTCCCTTCTAGCTGTCATTCTCATCTCTTTATTTGCTATTTAAAGCCAATATTCAAACTGCACAACTCCCACAGCACATTTTTTGAAGTCAAATAAACACTTAGCTCAGTGGTTTTCAACCTGCACAACACTTCATGTCATTTAATTGTGGCCTACTGATGTGACACACCTGTGGACCTTTTGTGGAACACAAATACATCATGTCACAGTGGTCGAAAACCACTTTTATTAAAATATTCTATTCCACTCTGTATACTAGTATCTCAGTATAGGGTCCAGGCAAGAAAAAGCATTAGACAATTAAAAACTACTAAAATAGTGTAAAGCAACAATCTGGAACAGGTGAAAGCAATTTTCAAACAGTTTAAAACAATGTAAACCAACTGGAAACAATGTACAGAGTATATACTGTGAAAGAAATCTGATCGCCAGGCCACAAACGGGAGGATGTTCCATAGCTGGGGCACCACTTCAGAGAAGGCCCTTTTCTATGCTCCTTCCAAGAGTATTTGCTCCCAGCAATGGGACTTGGAGAAAGAACTCCCAAGCAGACAATGTTTGGGAAGGTATATATAGGGCAAAGTCCTCCTTCAGTTGTCAAGGTCCCAGGCCATGCATTCTGAGTCAACTGCTGGGGGCTAGGACTTAGCAGGCATACATTGATCTCCGCTCTCCTTAACATAAAAAATTCAAGTGCAAGGCAAAATATGGTGATGCATTTCGCAGATGAAACCCAGGACATATGTGGGCAAGCAACAACAGAGTGTGGTCAACATGACAAAAATTATTAATGAGTTAAAACACACAAGTCAGGAACGACGGTAGCAGTTTGCTTTTGCCTGCGTCTCCTAGGCAGGGCAAGTCTCCATTTTCCCTGCTGAATTCACTAAGTGCAGACTACTTCTGTACTTTGAACTCAGTTTGCAGCAACTGAAGTAAGCCAGGACAAAGTGGGAGGAGAAGAGAGAAACCAGGACATTATAAATCAGTTGAAAAGTGGACAACAGAGCATTCATGGGGACTGTACATGCCAAACTGGGACAGTTGGAGGGCATTATGATGCTATGTTGGGACATAATGGAAATTTAAAATGATGCCTTCCAGGCTCAGGAAATATAAGGCACTCATTGGAGCTGCTAATCACTGCTTCTACTACTGCCATCACCACCACCAGTATTGCCTGGTAAGCTAATGGGGGGACCACAGATCTCAGAAGGGACTTTACCAAGGGTTCCCCTCAAAGCTGGAGGTGACCCTGCTGCCCCACTGATTTTAAAAAAACCCCAAGAGATTATATATACATTTAGTAAGGGTATTCCAGGAAAGATGGGGGGGGCATACAAAATTCTTCTTCAGTCTATCGTCAAGAATTCAAATGTTAATGCATGGGCTTAGACGTAAGACATTTCCACACCCCACACCCAACCTGCAATGACCACGGGATTGCCATGACGGTTTTGCATGATGTCGCAATCTTGTGGCCACAATCTTGTGGCAAGTGTGGAATAAATCATTTATAAATTTCTTCCATCAATGAACCATGACTGTGCAGTCCTCCCTCTTCCCTCCTGCACTTACTTGTCATACAGAATGACAGGAAGTGCAACGGCTGCACTTCTTCACCCAGCACAGCCTGGGAAAGTGCCGGACTGCACTGTGGAAGGGAGGGACAAAGCCATCACTCTTCCTCCTGTTAAGCAGGCAGCCCATGCGGAAGGGAGTGCTTCTGTTGTGCTCCCCTCCTGGGAGAGGCTTTCTCCAGATCCCCATGTGATGGAGTCGACGAAAGGTAAGATACGGAAAGGGCCACAGATGTGCAGTACAGATAAAATGCATCCATTTCCCCACTCAAACAGAGAGCCAGCATGATATAATGGTTTGAGATGGGGACTAGGGTCAGGAGGCCAGGGTTTGATTCCTCACTCAGCCATGGAAACCCACTGGCCAGTCACACTCTCTCAGTCTTAGAAGAAAGTAAGGTCAGATCTCCTCTGCATAAATCTTGCCAAGAAAAACTTACGGTAAGTCTATAATAAGTTGAAGTCAACTTGACAGGATGTCTGAAATTTTGTACCAGCTATTTAGTTAAGTATTAACTAGTAACTTTTGGCTGACTCCGCCAAACCTGATGGAAATGTCATTGAAGATCATTCAACTGTGCTCCAGTTGCCAGCAGAATGGACCCTCTTTTGCCCATGCAACTGATGCCTCTGATGTCCTCTTTTGTGGTTCTCCCCAGTCTCCTTTAAACAAAAAGCTCAAGTACATGCTAACAGTAGAAGATGTTTTCTGAGTATCTGGTTTTTCTTTTTCATCCCTTACTCTCTAAGTCAGGAAAGAAGAGTTGTATTAAAGTCACTTCTCCATTGTTGCCATCCAACACAGAAGTTGTTAATATTCGAAATGTAGTTTTCCTTTCCTCAGAAGTCACAACATGCAATATCATTGTTCTTTCTTTAGGCCAACGAGGATATTACTTTTTTAAAGGTTGGGAATTAGTAAGGACGATATACTTTCTAAACTGCACATGCTCCAGGTTGCAAAACTCACTAACAAAATAAGTCCATGTCAGGGACTGCAATTAAGCTCAGACCTTGCTCTGCAGTTTGCTCAGCAAAATAAGTAATCCAGTCCTGACTGAGAGCCTTTCTGCACTACACTGTTATGGCACTATTATTCCACTGTCAACATCCTATGGAATCCTGGGGTTTGCAGTTACGGGAGGGGCCAGTTGCAACTGCAAACCTCAGGATTCCATAGGATGTTGAAAGTGGAATAATAGTGCCATAACAGTGTAGTTCAGAAATGGCCTGATTCTTAATTAGCAGTCATTAATCTAAGTGTTCTCAGAAGATCTGAGTTCTCATGCTCATCTAATTAATGGGGGATCTGAAGTAGGGAGAGTTTATGAATGAAATATAGCACAATCTTATATGTCCTGCAACTATTCCAATTTGGCAGGCACAGTTCCAATTAATCCTCTGCTATCCCACTTTTCAGCTGTTGTTAGATTTTCCCACTTTCTCTCTCCTCCCATTTTCCTCTTTTACCCTCAGTTTACTTTGATTGGTGCAAGCTGAGCTTGAGTCTAAGGCCATTTCCACACTACACTGTTATAATGCTATTATTCTACCTTCAACATCCTGTGGAATTCTGGGGTTTGCAGTTTATTGAGGCAAAAGAGCTCTCTGGCTGAGAGATTTTAAATGCCCCTCCCTAAACTGCAAACCTCAGGATTCCACAGGATGTTGAAAGTGGAACAATAGCACTATAACAGTGAAGTGCAGAAATAGCCTAAGACTCTTGCCCTTCCATGTAGACTCAGGCGAAAACAAACTGCTGCAGCGTCTTCTAACTCATAATTTTTGACCACACTCTGATGATGCTTGGTGACATGTGTCTTGGTTTTCATCTGTTAGATGTAGGAGGGTATGGTTTCAATAAACAGGGATTTAAAAGGGGAATGAAACATATTTTATATATACAAGTGCATGTAAGTGACTTTGCATCAGTGTGCATTGTGCATTTTTTGCATTTTATTTTCTGCCCCAAATACACTGGCATGGAAATAATCTAGAAGGAGTACCCTATGGACAACAGAATGAATGAGAACTCTGGACCTGCTGAACAGATGCAAGCAGATTCTATTTGATTTGGACATCACTCAGGAACACATTTAGAAAAAGTTCTTTTGAAGATTAATGTATTTCATCATTCTGTAAACTTCTTGAGATAGGAGCAAGTTGTCTCTTTTGTTGCATCATGAACGTCAGTAAAGCTATTCTAATAATACTAACAACAGCAATGGTGAAATAATAATTAATAATTTCCAGGAACAGAATCAGTTTGAATACATCTCTAGAGATGCTAGGAAAGATGAATTCTGAGACTGATGAAAAAGGAGAGACTACAAAACAGACAAATATAGGCCCTTTCCACACAGGCATATTGCCCACGCTAGGGCGACCTCTCCAGGAGGTCTTCTTCACCGCGGGGTGTGCTAGTGCAGTTGGAAAAAGTGAGGCTCTGTACCTCAAACCGCTCTAGCACAGCCGCGGGGGTGGCGCTGTGAGTTTTATAAAAACCACCTTCCCAAGTGGTTTTTATGAAACTCACTCGCACTGCTCCGTGGCAGCCCCCGATGAAGAACTGCAGAGACGCGGTAGCGCGTCCCTGCAGATCTGCCCGGGGGCGGACTTCCGGCTGGCGCGCTGCCCTGATTGGCAGAGCGCCGCCGGAAGCCGCCAGCCGCCATTTTGGGCGCCGCCGAATGCCGCCGAGTGCCGCCAAAATTCGGCAGCTTATAGAGCGGCGAAACCGCACTCCCCGCAGGGACCTGCTAGCAGGTAAACTCCGCCTCTGCATGCGCCGCCCCGTTTTGTCCCCCTCCGTGAGGAAAGGGCCTAAGTCACATTTTCTCCATGTTCAGTTGCCGTGCTGCAAGAACAAACAGAACACATTACTTCTGAATAGAGTAGCCAGGTGTCCTACATTACAGAGGACAGTCCTCCTTTTGAGTGGTTCTCAGAGGGCAGTCCTCTCTTTAAAAGAGCTGCCTAGCCCAAATCTACTTTAAGAATCAAGAACTATTAGAAGGAATTACACAGCCTATAGCATTGCCCTATAAAAGCTAGCACCTAGGCAAAGCAGGCATAAAGGTCACGGTCTGTTCCTACTATGGTGAGCTCCATTTCCACTAAAGTCATTGTAATTATTTCTAAATTTGTACCTGTGCAACATGTAAATTAGCATGTATACATTTGGCCATTTTTTGCACTACACTGTTATAGTGCTATTATTCCATTTTCAACATCCTATGGAATCCTGGGGTTTGCAGTTTAGGGAGGGGGCTCAAAGGAAATGGAAATGGAATTTGACACAAATCTACTGTTTTGGCTGTGCATTGCCTCTTTTTCAGCAAAGTAGGTTACCTTATCTCTAATGGTCAAACATAGAGCTTGGACAAGTTATATCTTCACACTACAACTCCCAGAAACCTGCCAACAACATGACTAGTCACCACAGTGGATGGTAGACTCTGAGACATGATGATGATGATGATGATGATGATGATGATTTTCCTAAGCCATGCTCAGATTAGATCTGAAGTGAGTGATCTGTGCTCAAGATAGTTACTTTGCAGATCAAGGTTGCCATACTGGAAGAAGGATGTGGTACAGATCAAGGATATGACATTTTCCATCCCTGACTGAAATCTTTTCTCCACCCCTCCTGAAGGTGGTATTCACAGTATATGGGTAAGTATATATTTTCCACTGCAGAATGAACAACAGTTCCTTTTAGGAGGGTTGGGATATAGTTCCTCTGACAGGAAAATGTTAATCAGTCCCCACTTGAAGCACTACTTCATTCATTTTCTAAAAGGAGAAAAAGTTGCTAACTATTTGTTGACATTTTGCTTGAAATAGAAATTGCTGATAAGGGATTTCTGACATTTTAGATTTGGTCCTTTGACAGATGTTATGCTTGCTGAAGCTCTTGCTTCTATTTATTAAAGGTAATTTTTCATAAGCTGGTGGTGTTCAGGTTCAATATCACAGTGCCCATCATGCTGATCAGGAGTAGTGGAAGCTGTAATCTTACACACCTGAAGGCTGATTAAAGGCACAGAAGAAATTCAGCTCTGCCATACCTTTAATGGCCAGACTCAGAGCCTTGAAAAGTTATGTTTTTATGCTGCAGCTCCCAGAATTCTGCCACCACCATGACTATGAGCCATGGTGGATGCACAGCTCTAAAACTGGAGAACAGTCAGTCATTCAGTTCATCTTTAGGAAGGTAGGAATAGAGAGAATATATTTTATTATTTGAGTAAAAAATAATAGTACTCAGGCATTAGCTCTAGGTCGAATAACTAAGCTTATGACACCATGGTATTATACCATCATAATCATACATCAATCCCATTTTGCCACAGTTTTATCACACAACATCATTGATTTCCAGGTGTCATTGTGTTGGGTTGGGTTGCATTGTAGAGTAGTAGGAAATGTGTTTATTTTTCACAGTGGAAATAATCTGTTAATGACCCCCTTTCATGCAACAATGATCTCCTTTCATGCTACGGTAAGCAGTTCAGGTGCAGCTAACTCATAATGCTTTCTTCCATTGTAGCTTTGTGATGTCGTGGCACAATTAAAGCTACAGCAACCAATCACAGAAGTGAGAGGCAGGGTATAGGAGTCTGTAATGTTGTCTTAGTGCGAATGAACAAACTTTATAAATTCCACTATTAAAGTGCAAATGTAGAAAGGCTGTGATAGAAAGCATCAGCAATCAGCTGCCCTCATTAGAATGACTGGAGCAGAATTCAGGTGGAATAACATGATATAAAGGAGCAGTTTGATAAGGCTCTAAGGTAAACTGAGATTGCTACTTAGGCAAAACTGTTCTTGCTTCAAGGAAGGAGAAATGTGATACAACAGTGGCTGGTTGTTTCTGTTAGGATTAGGTGGATTTACCATTTCCACCCAAGCTTTTTGACATTTAAAGTGGCATAAGGAAGACTTTCAGTTAAACAATATTAAAAGAAGTGTTAATGACTCTGGGCATTTCTCCACCTTACTAGTTCCCGCTGACATCCCGTCATGGTCCCAGTAGCACCTTTGCCAAGAAGAGAGTGTGATGGGAATGCTCCCCTCCACACTCCTTCCTTCCTTCCTTCCTTCCTTCCTTCCTTCCTTCCTTCCTTCCTTCCTTCCTTCCTTCCTTCCTTCCTTCCTTCCACATTGCAGCTGGCCTTCTCCCCAAGCTGCAGTGGGGAAGGAAGTGCATGATCGTGCTTCCACCCCTTTTGCATGGCCCGCGGCAATGAGAGTGTCACGCGATCAGGGGCGTGGGAAGGGCGGGACCTCAATGATATCATGCAAAAGGAGCACAGTCCTGCTCCTCTTGCACCCCCATTCTGGCAGGGCACCGTCCTGCAGAAATGGCCTCTATTTGAAATGCCACTGTAAATGCTCCACTTAGGACCCAGCCTGAGAAGGGAATGCGTTCTCTCATAAGGCAATGGAGGCCTAAGATAAATAGGGAACTTAGATTTTAGGATTTCAGACTTTCATAGTATAAAGGGGAGCAATTCAATGTCACTACCTTTTGAAAGGCAGAGGGTACATTGACTACAGAGAACTGCATGCTATGTGCATGACAAATATGCCAGCGATAGTTTCTTTAATCAGTCACATGACTCTGGTAGAAGCAGGAAGTAGGGTCTGTAGGATCTCTAAAGCATTCTGTGCACTGCTAGAGACAAACTAGTATTCATGGGAACAACAAATCATTTTACAAACATTATTTTATGTCTCTGCAATTCTTCCTCTCTTTACCCCACCCATGCTTTTATGATCGACTAATGACATCCTCATTCACTTTCATGAGAACTGCATAGTCTCCAACTGTCCAGATTTGGCAGAAACTGTCCTGATTAATCCTCTGTCATCTTATTCAGTGGCTGGTGAAAGATGGGGAGGTTGGAGACATCATCCATTGTCTTTATCACTCTTCCTCTGGAAGACCCTGGCTGACAACTTATCACTCTGCATCTGGCTATAGGGACATAGCCAAACCCTTTTCCTATTTTTCAAGTTCTCTACAAGACTCTGAATGGCCAGAGCGAGGATCTACAGCAGCTAAGCAGTGATTTAGAGTAGATGGTTTTGGTCACTGCAAAGAGAACAAGAGAATATCAAGCTCCACAATGTTAGTAAAAGACATGCACAGATGTACACTGGACTTAACAGTTGCATTGTCACTAACAGAATGCTGGCTTCTTGTTTTTGTTTAAATTATATTAATTTTTAAAATGCATTTTTAATTGAGTGATTAACTAATTACAATTTAACACAGATATACATGTAAAAATATTATTCCAATGATTAATACAAAACAATCAGTGCTCAACCCATAACCAACAAATTTATTTTCCCAATAAGTATATTGCTGCATTTACCCTGCCCTCCATTGCTCCCCACCCAGGGAATAAAGTCAATTTTAATTTAATATCCCTTTCCTTTGATGTGGAGAATCGTATTAACTGTATTTTTAATAAGTTTGTACCCCTTCCTTTCTTTAATTGTTTCTATTAGTTTGTTCCACTTCTCTAACCAATCACCTTCATTAAACTGACTCATATGGCACATTCTTCTTTCTAATATAAAATCAAACATTTTATGTTTCAAAATATAACGTCGTCATCTTTCCACCTTCCATTTTCCTTCATCTTTCCAACCATGTGCAATAACCTCATGAGTTGCCCTCAATATTTGTTTCAACAAGTATTCCTCATTTCTATCCAGTCTCACATCCTTTATGTTTAGAGTCATCCATTTTTCTTTGTTTAATTCCAGTTTAAATTATATGAATGATATACTATGGTTGGTGCTTAATGACATAATCAAGGCCTTCTTCTACAACATCACTAGGGATTATACCTAGATCTTGGGTTTTGGCCTTGTAATCTCAGGCCTGGGCACGATACTAATTTGGCAACCCTATCTCCAAATAATGGTGTCATGGGGAAGGAGGCATGGCCATTTGGGAAAGTCCAGAGGGGCCAGATTAAGACCACAGGTAAACAGGATTTGGCCATGTGGTTCCCCACCTCTGATAAGGGAGAAAAATGTGCCATTGTCGGCTCTGTCAGTCAGAGTAAAGCCATAATGAGAGAAAGTGCAGCTGCTGGATGGTTCTTAAACATCAGGACTGACAAACACACAAAAGCTACTCGCCCACATACATTGCCCCTGGTGTGAGGCAGCTCTGGAAATTTCACTTTGTTGGTTCAAATTTGTCAGCACCACTCAACACCCAAGCAGAGCTTCAGGGTTTGGTTGGTGTCCAAGCAGCTGTATCCCAACGGCACAGGGCTTAGTTCATGAACTAGACCCTTGAGGATTCTCACAACCCTAATTGTTGTTGTGATAATTAAAAACAAAACACTAATAAAGGACCATAAAAATGGAAGTGCTTTGAAAACTAGACAAGACACGTTCCCTGCCCCGAAGAACTTAGCAGCTAAATAGGCCCAAACAATGAAATGCAAGATGAGATAGCAGGCCACAACTGAGAAGAAAGTTAAAAAAAGGTGTGACACTCCCATAGAATGATTTCCTCTGGTTTATCATCACTAAATACTACTGGGAAACATTGTTTGAGATCTTGGGCAGTGTGGGCAGGAACAGAAACACAGTGAACCAATAAAGGGTAGAACTGAAAGTTTAGGGTGTTCCAGAGCTGTGCTCAGGTAGTGAGTCATGGCTAACTGGGGTAGAGCAAAAGCTCTTCAGATTGTTTGAACCGCAGCTCCCACAGTCGCTTTCCATTAGCCATATCTAATATGTATATCAATATAAAAGTTTCAGTCATTTTCATATATATATTTATGAGTCAGTGTGGTGTAGTGATTTGAGTTGTACTACTGTTCTGGAGACCAGGTTCGAATCCTGCTCAACCATGGAAACCCACTGATTGACCTTGGGCAGGTCACATTTTCTGAGCTTCAGAAGAAGGCAAAGCAAACCCCCTCGGAACAAATCTTGCCAAGAAAATCCCATGATACACACACACACACACACACACACACACGTATACATACATATTAGCATTTGACTTTTAATATGTTTCAGCAGATGGAATTTTTAACAGAGTTGCTGTACTTTTGTTTTGTTTTAAATATGCCTTTACAACTGTTTTTAACTTGTGTTTTTTTAAAAAATAGAAGTTAGGATTCATGTGTTTTCCTTTTGTAGTAAGAGTTTCTTTAATTGCACTGTGTTATAAGCTGCCTTGAATCCTGTGCTGGGAGAAAGGTGGCATATTAAACAAATACATAAATAAATCAATGACATATATTGATGTGACTCTGCTATTGTTGACAAATACACTTAGAGTGTCCACTTCTATAGTGCCAAAAACAGAAGATGAAAGAGATTTGCTTATGCAAATCCATATATCTATATCTACAAATTTAGAAATCATCAATTTGAACAGAAAAAAAGAATGTAAGCCGCTCCCCTTAGCAGGAAAGACTATGGCCCTTTCCGCATGTGGAGGGGGAAACAGGGGAAAACACACTGAAACTGAGCTTACCGGCAGCCGGGTAAATCCGTCCTCATGAGGAGCAGTGCGAGCTTGCTGTTCCGCAGTCCTCCGGGGTCCAAAATGGCGGCTTCGGCATCCAAAATGGTGGCTTCTGGCTGGCAGGGGCTCTCCACCAACCAGAGAAGCTTGCCAGCCGGAAGCCCACCCCTGGCAGATCTGCAGGCACGCACTGGTGCATACCTGCAAATCTGCACTGGAGCTTGGGGACGGAGTGGCACGGAGTGGCATGCTCTGTGCTTTTGAACACCTGTAAAAACAGGTTTTTAAAAAGCACGCTGTGCTATCACTTCGGGTAGCTCTGGAGTGGACTGAGGTGCGGAACTGCGACAAGTAGTCTGACCCAGTCTGCTCCCAAGGTGCAGAAGACCTCCGTCAGAGGTCGCACCACGCCGTACTACTTACCCCATGCGGAAAGGGCCTATGACTTGCATACCTGTTAATTCTGCTGTCTGTCTCCATCAGCCATTTCCAGTGCCCTCCATCTGGTGGAGGGCAACCATCTACAATAAGAAGCCTGCTTGATGTGTACAAAGGCAATGGAACTGGAGTGAATAGGGTGAAATAGAAAAAAATGGGATCAGTGCGTGTGTCGTTGCCCAATATATGATTCTAGTTAGAGCTTGGGAAAGATACTTTTAAAAACTGCAACTCCCAGAATATGCCAGTCAGCAGCGCCAGTGATCCTGCTGATTGAGGTACTCTGGGAGTTGCAATAAGGTTAGTTTTTCAAAGCTCTGGTTCTATGTTTTCTGGAAAAGGCTTTTGCTCATTGACAGGGCACATGTTTTGCATGCAAAAAAGTTCAGAACCAGTTTCCTCCATCCAAGGTGTTAGGGCTAGAAAAGATCTTTCTGGATAGAAATCTTGTTTTTAACCTATGCTGCATATCTTCCTCTTACATCTGTGGATGTGATTTTTCAGCCCATGAGTAAGGAAATATTCTGTATCCCTTTGAGCAATAATTCCCCTCTCGCTAGTGGAAGTGAGATTTTACATATTGGAGTGCACTTCCAATGGCCAGTTAGTGGCTGTGGGAGGACCGGCAATTACTTGCTGGTTTGCAAATGAAGTTCTGCAGCTGGGAGAAGACAGAAGACATTATTCTTATGCATCTCTAGCATACTCACATGCAGTCACTGAAGATCCAGCTGTCTCTCTTCTCCCAGATGTGCCCACCTATCTTCTGCTACCTCCCAGCCCCTAATTGGTTGTGCAGGTGTGCAAGTGTGGAAAAGGTTTCTTAACTTTGTATTGTTGCCTGAAGGTCGAATGGGAAGGGGCAGAAGTACACTGTTAGAAGGTTATACTCTACCAGACATATCTCTCTCTCTGTGCCCCAAGAGCACTCTGCTGGTTGATCTGTCCAGACTAGAAGACAGGACTGGACTAAGGCCATTTCTGCACTAGACTGTTATAGCGCTATTATTCCACTTTCAACATCCTATGGAATCCTGGGGTTTGCAGTTTAGGGGGGGGCCTCAAACTGCAAACCCCAGGATTCCATAGGATGTTGAAAGTGGAATAATAGCGCTATAACAGTCTAGTGCGGAAATGGCCTAAGTGAACCAGTGGCCTGTCTCAGGATTTAGAGCAAATAGAAAGTTTCTCATGGTGTTGGCTTGTAGCCATGTAACTAATAGCCCTACCTGGGATGGGAAGGTATTTGCAGCGAGGACTTTAGCTGAATAGCAGACCATGGCCCTTTCCGCACGAGGTGAGTGAATCGCTCCATGCCATTACTCACCGGTTCTTCTTGGGTCAAAGCACTGCGGACTCTCCCTAAGCCCTTCTGCAGGGCTCCTCCATTTGGTCCAGGGCAAATTGGAGCAGTGCGAGGTCTGTAGATCTGCACTGCTCAGACTTACAAAATGGCGGCTTCCTGTTCTTCATGGGTCCGGACCAACCGCTGATGCTGGCAACACCCACAGCCTGCCCTCCGCTGATTGCAGGCTCGCATTGGTGCGAACTAAGGTAAATAGTCCAAACCTAGTCCGATCCAAGCTGCGGATGACCTCCATGACAGGACGCCTTGGCCCGTTTTAACTTCCTGGTGTGGAAAGGGGCCCTTTATGATTTCACATTTTTCAAATGTCAACAACCCAGTGTCACCTCTTTTGCAAGGCAAATATTTCATTTTCTACAAAGAATGGGTCAATTGAAACTTATTGGATGTCTGCAGGAAAATCACTATGAGTGTTTTTGCATGTATACTTTCCACCTCTGAAGCTGTAGCATGGAGTGCACACCCTTCAACATTTCATAGATGAAAACCAGGACGCGAGCAGCTGAGCAACATCAGAGTAGGGTCAAGATGGCAAAAGTTATTATTGAGGAAGAACAGAGGAGCTTGAAAAGAATGCAGCAATTTGCTTTCTCTTGATCCTACAAGGCAGGACAAGACTCCACTCCCTCCTCTCTTTTCCCTCTGTTGAATTAATTAAGTGCAAATTGCTTTTGTACTTTGAACCCAGTTTGTAGCACTTGAAGTAAGCTGAGGACAAAGGGGGAAAATGGGAAGCAGAAAAGAAATTGGACTTTTTAAAAACAGCTAAAAAAGTGGGATGGCAGAAGTTTAATCAAGATGGTTCTTGCCAAATCGAGACAGGTGGGGAAGTATGGGAGGGTACGTACAACACAAATATACACCACAGAATAGTTTCTGTGTTGCTTTTAAATGGTTTCTGTTTTTAACTGGCTTTAATTTTCTGATAGTATAATTGCTTTTTAACTTCTTAACCATGTTTGTTTTAATTGTTGTTAGTTGTTTTCAGTCCTCAACCGGGAAGAGCAGGCAGGCAGGCAGGCAGGCAGGCAGGCAGGCAGGCAGGCAGGCAGGCAGGCAGGCAAGCAAGCAAGCAAGCAAGCAAGCAAGCAAGCAAGCAAGCAAGCAAGCAAGCAAGCAGAAAGATAGATAGATAGATAGATAGATAGATAGATAGATAGATAGATAGATAGATAGATAGATAGATAGATATCCACTAAACAATGGCCCTTTCCACACGTGGAGAGGGAGCTGGTTAAAAACGCTACTCACCGCCTTTTTGGTGGGTCCGATTGGGTCTGTCAGGACAAGGAGAAGTGTGAGCTCATTGCTCTGCACTGCTCCGGCGTCTAAAATGGCGGCTTCCGGTTGGTGCAGGCTCTCCACCAACCGGAGAAGCTTGCCAGCCTAAAGCCATCCCCCAGCAGATCTGCAAGCACGCACTAGTGCACGCCTGCAAATCTGCACTGGAGTGCGGCGACCGAGTGACATGGAGTCGTGCGCTCCGTGCTTTGAAAAACCTCTTAAAAGAGGTTTTTAAAAAGCACGCTGTGTGACCCCTTCCGGTCACTCCGGAGCGGACTGAGGTGCGGAACTACAAAAAATTAGTCCGTTCCAGTCCACTCCACAGTGCAGAAGACCTCCGTCAGAGGTTGCGCTGCGCCGTTTTAATTGCCCCGTGCGGAAAGGGCCAATGTTAACCTAGAAGTAAAAAGGAAAAACATCTATAGAAAGAAGAATTTTCATATGTATTCTCTTACGGTGGTTTTGTAGTACCTCTTAACATTTTACAGGAAAAGCAGCTTTGGGCACATGTGTGTGTGTGTGTACATGTGTGCCCATACACTTTAGAACAAAACTCCTTTTTGGCATAATCTCTAAATGCTTATTATCTTACTTTAGCCTGATACTAAGTAAGTGTAACTGATATAAAAACCTCTGTTTATTCCTCTGTTTGTCTCTCTGCATTTCATCTATCTATCTATCTATCTATCTATCTATCTATCTATCTATCTATCTATCTGCTTAAATTTATATCCTTCCTTTTCCCCAGCTGTAGGATTTTACATCAGGGAGCCTCTGACCATGCTGGCTGGGGTTTATGGGAGCTGTAGCCCAAAATTTCTAGAGAAAATCAGGTTGTTACCCCACTTCAGATCATAAAAGCCATCTTGGTAGAGCAGTTGGGTAGTTACATACATCTGCAATGAGGACAAAATCACTACACAGGTTTGTACACATGCTGGTTCACATGGGTACAGGCAAATTTATTATGGCAAAAGCTTTTGTGGACTGCACGGAACATGAGATGTACTCAGGATGGCTGTTTCACCAGTTCATATAAATACAAAGGGTGAAGTATGTCCTTTTTGCAATTTAATGGTTCCCATGTTTATTTCTTTGTTAGTGATATTTACATCCTGTCTTTACCCCAGTGAACTCAAGGTGGGGTACACGTGGCTCTCCTCCTCCTAATGCCCTAGCTAGTTAGGACTAGGGCATTAGGAAGGTGCATTCAGCCTCAGGACAGACTCACTCAAAAAAGGCCTGGCATCAACACACCCTTGTATACGCCCAGTACCAACCCTGACAACACCTTTTTTCAAAACAAAACAAAAGAAAAGTCATCCCTTCGGTCCCTTTGTGTTACCGTACATGTGACAAAATGCCTGGACAAGCCAGGATCTCTTGGCTGTTGAACAGTGGAACACCCTTCATCAATCAGAGTTCAAAGAAATGACGGGACATTGATGTTCACAGCTTAAAGACTCCCCCTCCAAAAAAAAAACCTTCTGCCATGCACACCCACCCACTTAAACTTGTGCACTTAACCTCAGATTCTCAGGAATTTCTCTCCAGTTTTAAGAGAGCTCAAGCACTGCTAATAAAGAAGTATCGTGTTGCTTTCTGCCATCACTCTTCAAATTTGGAAGAGATCTATTGGATCATCTTGTCCAGTTCAGTCTCATCCAGTCCTGTACTTGAACGCAAAGTAACTTGTAATTAACAGCAGGACTTTGTGATGTAGTCTATGATTTTGCACAAGTGCTGTAAAGGAGAAGTTTTTGAAATGCATGCAAATAAAATTCAGCATCCAAAGAACCATTTATATTTTTAAATATCAAGTCTCTAGCCCTCAAGGTAGGCTTTAATATGCACAGGCATGCCTGGAATAGGGATGGGCACATTTTTCAAGTCTGATCTAGTTAAGGATTTTTGTTGTTGTTGTTGTTCAACAGCCCAGTTCATTCCTCCCCAATCCCATATAGGCTTCCCCTATCTATATAGAAATCTATATACTTTTTGGGGTACATTTTTTGCTAAATATGCACAATGCATTTTGAGATGCACGCACTCATTGAGTAATGATTTTGTTTCTGAATTTTAGAAATGTGCACAATTTTCTGCATATGTCTGCATATTAACAAACTAACCCTCTTTCTTCCAGGGAATGCTCTACAAACCTAGAAATGTACAGATTTCAGACTGCAAATCGTACCTGAGTTTCAGGAAGAGTAAATCAGATAAATCCAATAAGCAAACAGACAAGAAAACCTTGGTGATGTTAATTCCTCACATGCCCCTTACCTGAAGAAATCTCTGAATCTCAAAGCAGGCTGGGTGGGATTTCCAGTGCTTAAGGGAAAGTACCTATCAGTACCTAATAGTTAGTTCCTTGCTGTTGTGTGCCTTTAAGTTGTTTATGACACATCTGTGACACAACCTATCATGGAGTTTTTTTAGCAAAATTTCTTCAGAAGAGGTTTGTCATTGCCTTCCACTGAGGCTGAAAGAGTGTGACTTGCCCAAGTTCACCCAGTAGGTTTTCATGGCTGAGCAGGGATTTGAACTCTGGTCTGCAGAGTCCTCATACAACACTCAAACTACTATGCCACACTGGCTCTTTAGTTAATTACTATCCACCACTGTTATCAATAGTGGAAATGACACAGATTGTTTAAGTTTAGTTTAAGTTGTTTAAGGTAAATTATGCTCAGTCTGCATAATTTTCAAAAAAGATTCAGCTTTCATTAGTGCAGAATAGGGATGGGATGAATCCAGAATTTTCCGAATCTGAATCCAGATCTGAATCCCAGGAAGGTTCTGGGAATCCACGAATCTCATGAATCTCAAATCTTTTGAATCCTTATTTTAAAAAGAGTTTAAAAAGCAAGGGAAAGAAGGATAATCTTGGGCAAGACACACTCTCTCAGCCTGAGCAAAAGCCTAGGCAAAGACAAACCTCCCTCTGAAGAAATCTGGCCAAGACAATTGTCATAGTTTTGCCTCAGGATCTCCCCAGATTGAAAATGACATGAAGACCCTTTCTACACAGGCAGGAAAATGTGGATTAATGCCACATTTTCCTGCCTGTGTAAACAAGGCCGCATACTACAGTAGAGTGATAACCCAGGTCAAAACTGGATTTTCTTTGCATGGCTCCTTCTGGCATCCTGGGGTTTGTAGTTTGATGATGCACCAGCACACTTTGACAGAGAAGGCTGTGACACCTTGTAAAACTAGAAACCTCAGAGTTGTGTCTGAAAGAGGTTTGCAAGGGAGCCATGCAAAGGAATGTTTCAGCTGTCCTTGAAATCTCAAGCCTGTAGTTTCCAATCAAGTGCTGAACTTAAATATGAAATGTTCAATTTAAATATCTTAGAATTACAAGCTCAGATGTAATTTCTGAAATTGTTAGCAAAAGCCATTATTACTCCAAGGGAAAACCTCACCTATTTACTATCTTCCCTTTTATGTATGGTCTTCCTGGTTTTCAGGTGTCTATTTAGTTGGCGGATTCAAAAGATTCGCTTTGCCTATTTTGGCACAGGGATTCGGATTCAGGATCTCGAATCCTTACCTAGGATTCGAGGATTTGAGGATTTGGTTGGCCCGTCCCTAGTGCAGAATATGGAGCAATTTTTTTTATTGATGGGTGGATGAACTTGATCTGATTTCTTTCTCACCTCAAAATAGGGTTCAGGGCTGTTTGCAGGATTAAAACAGGTAGAGATACAGGAGATGCAACCACCAAAAGTTATAATGTTGAAGCACAATTAAATGTATTGTAATAAAGAAACATTATTGATTTAAAAGTGCTTTAAAAGCAATTTAACATAAAGTGTACCCTGCCTCTCATTAAAAGCCCCTATCACAGCAGCCAGGCCATTACCCAAAGTCTGCCTGAATCACATAGAGTTATACACAGAATGTATTCTTGAAAGATTTTTTCCACTCCTGTTTCTTTGTTTTCCTTTCTATACAACTCTACAGTTCCAAGAAATTGAAAGGGGGAAAAGGTCATTGCTGTTGAGAGGCAGAAGACTGCATGTTTTTGTAGCTTAATAATATTAAAATCTTAGCTGTCCATGATGTATTTGATGCAGGGTTTGGAAAAGTTCCTTTAGTGGACTTCAGCCAATCCCGAGCCACAAAAGGAACTTTTCTGAGCTCTGATTTCATAGATTTTGTATCAGCCAGCTTCCAGATGGACTGGTGGGACTCTGGGATTGGTAGTCTACAAAAGTAACTTTTCCTCACTCTAACTTGATGGATCCAGCACCGGGCAGGACCCAGCATTAAGCCAGCCTCTAGATTTCAGAGTTCTGACCACTTCCGCTTCTTAATTTCCCTCACTAATGGCAGCTTTTCATTTCCTTGGGTAGTCCCTTCTTTTCCTCCCATCCTTATTTCCCTTCTAACAATCTCTTCCTGGTAGAAGAAATGCTGGCCTATATTCTACATTACCCACTTAGTTATGTAACTAAGTAATGTCTCCTGGCCTGACCCTCCCAATTGACTTTGCCAGGCAGAAGGCACAGTTCCAGCCCCTTTTCACCAGTGAGTGAGACTGTGGCCATTTCCACACTAGCCTGTTATAGCATGATGATTCCACTTTCAACGTCCTCTGAAATCCTGGGGTTTGCAGCTTCAGGAGGGGCCTGCCAGCCCCTCCCGAAACTGCAAACCCCAGGTCCAGAGGATGTTGCAAGTGGAATGATACGCTATAACAGGCTAGTGCGGAAATGGCCTGTGAGAAGGAATTGTGACAGGGGTCCTGCTTTTGATCATCACAGCCTTGCTCACTGGCAGGAGAGGGATAGAAATATCATCTTCCTGTGCCCCAATGTCCAGCAGAATTGACCTCTGTCTTTGGTGCAGCTGCTGCCTAGTAATCTAGGGTTGAATGGGCATTTACAATCCTGGCAGTAGTGCCACAATCTTGTCTATGTGGTGTTATTGGATACAAGCCAATTAAAGACCGGTAGCTCTAGATTATGAATCTATAACTGCCTTATGGAATGCCAGCCATTCTTTTTCTGTAGTGGCTGGCATACCTTATCAGGACCACTACTCAAGCTGATTTTTCCTTGCTGCTAAGGCCTTCTGTCCTTCTCTCTCTCTCTCTTTCTCTCTCCCTCTTTCCCACTTCTCAGCCACTATTGGCAGAACTGCAATGGAGCAGTTAGAGTGCTAGACTTTGACTGAGGAGACCCAGGTTCAGATCTGATTTACGCTAGAACCACAGTGGTGCCACATCCTACATCCCCATGCCATAGTCCCTGTCCACTTTGCCACCTGTCGTGAGTGTTACTTTTTTTAAAAAACAGACATATGAGAACTGTTGTTGTTGTGTGCCTTCAAGTCCTTTCTACTTATGGCAACCTTCAGGAGAACCTGGGGCTGAGAGTATGTGATGTGCCCAAGGTCACCCAATGGGTTTCCATGGCTGAGCAGGGAATCAAATCCTGGTGTCCAGGGTTGCAGTCCAGCACCCAAACCACTACCCCTTACTGGCTGCCAAATATAAGAACTACCTGTGTGATTAAGACCACGTGTACCTTGGCCTTTAGTCTGAATCTTACAGCATGTTCCACCCTTGCTGTCCTTACTAGTTATGGATTTGTCAGCCACAGATTAGCAGCATCTCCTTTGTTTCTTCCTCCTCCCTCTCTCCCTCCCTTTACTGGTTTGACTCCAATCCATGCCCTCTCTTCCTATGGATGGCATGAACTAAGGAAGCAATTTCACCAAGCTTCCACTCAAGGAACTATCCTCCAGGTTATTATGAAAATCTTCTCTTCTCTGCAAAGTTCCAAATGACTCCATGCACATTCTGAATTACTTCAAAAATAACTCATGCATAACAGTGGAGTCCTTGATTTGATCATAATTATTATATTTGCTGTTAGCTGTCAAACAAGGAAAAAAATCAGTAGCTGGAGTGACATTCCTGCTGAAATTGCAAGCAAATGCAGAATGATAAAGTAGCTGCTAAAGGCTTGGAGTGGCTTTTCCCACATCCTCAGGCTGCAAAGTGACAATAGATCTCACAGAACTGAAGATGCTCTGAAAGAGGCATTATAAGAGTGGCCTATCACACTACACTGTTATAGCACTATTATTCCACATTAACTACCATGGTAATGTCACATGGAATCATGGGATTTGCAATTTAGAGAGAGACATTTAGAATTCTCAGCCAAAGTGTTACAGTGCCTCCCTGAACTACAAACCCTGGAATTCCACAGAATGATGTCATGGCATTTAAGATGGAATAACAGCACTATAACAGTGTAATATGATAGGGGTCAGAGATTCTGAGGCAATTCCAAGACTAATTATCTGTATAGCTTCAGAAAACTTGTACATAAAAGTAGAAGAACCATATCCTTTCCCAAATCTGTGACTCCTAAGATGTGTCTATGTTGTTGAGAGGGTCTAAATCCCCCCCATGTGCCAGATCCTGTCTGATATTGGAAACTAAGCTGAGTCAGCCCTGGTTAGAACTCAGGTGGGAGACCAATGAATATCAGGTGCTATGTTTCAGAGGGAGGAACTGGTAATGCCACCTCTGAGTATCCTTCACCTAAGAAAACCCTATGACACAGAGCTTGGAACATTACTTTTTATTGTTATTTTTTATTTTTTTATTTATTATTTTATTATTATTGTCTTAAAAATAAGAGTAAACTCATTGTTTACTCTTATTTTTAAAACAATAAGGTTGCACTTTTATTTTGAATCCTAGTGAGCTAATTTGTTAATACAATTGGCTGTCCATATACATGGATTCTGTATCTACAGATTCAAACAACCACAGCTTGAAAATATTAAACAATGAATTCCAAAAAGCAAACTGTGATTTTGCCATCTTATATAAGGGACACCATCTTACCACATCATATAATGAGACTTGAGCATCCAAGAAATTTTGATATCCATGGGGGGGGGGGTCCTAGAACCAAATCCTAGTGGATACTGAAGGCCCACTGTATTAGTTGTTATAGGAAGACTTACTCACTCTGTTATTCATTGCTTGCTAGCTATATATATATATATATATATATAAAATTTTTAAAAATACAGGTCAGAATTCACTTAGGTAGCTATGTTATTGCAGTTATGTAGCTATGCAGTGACTCCTGGCCCACCTCACCCAGGCCATTTTCGTACTACACTCTTATAGCGCGATTATTCCACTTTCAACATCCTGTGGAATCCTGGGGTTTGCAGTTTCGGGAGGGGCCAACTAGGCAGCCCCTATTGCAAACAACAGGGGTCTGTTCCCCGTCAATTGGGAAGCATCTGAAGCCTATCCCCACCTGTTAGTGACCTCCAATGCACCAGCCAGAAGCAGGGTTCCTGTTGAAATTCCCCCTCACACCAGAGATTGCTTGCAGAAGGAAGTGGAACTGTCAGCCAATTGCTTCGTGATCAACAGGGGAACAGATCCCATTAATCTCAGTTACTGCTGCCCTGTAAGTGGGGACTGAAGGAACTTTCATGGTCCCTACATACTCCCATAACTAAGGAATTTATAGTGACTGTGAATACAAAACAGTCACAAATGCATAACTCTAGGTTACACATTCATATCTGACTTAGTGAATTCTGGCCACAATTTTTAAACAAAATGACTCCAAATCCTGCAAAGTGTAGAATTTTAAGAGTAACAAATAAATGTTACTCATTGCTCTAAAGAATTAATGGTTACATTACTCATTACAAGTAACATCATTACTTTTGACAAGTGACTTTCAGGCTCTGGACAGATGACATCATTCTCCCTTCTAATCAAAAACTCCCAGCATTTCAGGTCTTCAAGTCCTTGCTCCAGCACACTGTGAGTTTGTATTTATAGAGCAAGTCCTCAACGACCCAGTGTTATTGCTGTTATGCACAACTGTATTTGTGTGTGTGTGTGTGTGTGTGTGTTGCTTTAATTCTTTACTTCTTCATATCAGATATCAGTCTAACACTTCATCTGAAACTAGTCACTAATGTGAACATAATTAATACTTATCATGGTTGCTGTGATTGACACACACACACACACACACACACACACACACACACACACAGATATAATGAGCCATGAGTAGGACAGGCTGACTTCAGCAGAAAATTAGATCAAGCCCATAAAGAACAATAAAGCAGAAGAACTTTCAGTCTGCTGGTGGCAAAAACAGGTGCAGTACTACAGGTATCACTGGAGACATGCCTGTATATGTCAGCCCTTTGTGTGTTCTGATGGAGATGCAAATATTTCTAATTTCCAATGGCACAAAAGCAAGATGGGGAAGCCCCTCCAGGATTACAGAACTATATTTTAGTGTACAGAAGCTTTTTCTTGACAAGCCACAACAAAATGTAAGCCAGAGCTGCCCAACGTCATTTGCTCACTATACTTCAACCCTATTAGGTCACTGGATATCCTATATAGTACTCTGTAGGTTCAAATGTCTTGTATATCTGGCTTTAGATCTCACATTTTCAGAGTTCACCATGGATGTAGAGATGTGGAAAATAATGCCTTCCTACCTGGAGACAGATCCTGAAAGACAATGAGGAACCCAAGCTGTCTTCTCATCGTAAAGCTACCTGATCACCAAGGCTGGTCACCCTGAAATTGCCGTACACAGAGGGCCTTCTTCCTTGTGGCATTCCTTATCTTGATGATTTGTTTCTTTAGGGAGCTCACTGGCTGTTGGTTGATGGCTGCACATTCATAGTGATGGTGATATAAGACATTGTTTTTGATACATTGATACTGACAGTCATAAAAAGAATGAGGAAAATGTCCAAAGCACATAAACCGATTTTCAGGGAGAAATGAAACAAACGTTCATATTGTTTTGAAAAAAGGGAACTTTCCAGTATGGACAAAATCTGAGAAATTAAATCGAAAATTCAAACTTGTATAGCAAATACAGGAAAATACAAAGTCCTCAGAGGTTGGATTTGTATGCTTGACTCATCAGATGACATCTATGGATTTTTTTAAAAGCAAACTTTAAATATTCAAACACGTTTTCTCCATTCATAGAAATAGTTTATTGACAGCTACAGTAGTATAGTGGTTTAGATATTGGGTTAGGATTTGTGAGATCCACATTCAGGTCTCCACCTTCCTTGCAATTCACTGGGTGACCCTGGACCAATCTCTTTTCGGGTAGTTGCAAAGATATATTGTGGATTAAGATAGCCATGTGTCCTGTCTGATACTCACTGCAGGAAAAGCAGGATATAAATGTATTTCACAAACAAATAATAAATCTCATGAGCTGTCAGTTGTGAAATACCACATCTCACTGCATGTGAGCCATCAGTGTCTTTAGGTGCTAATGCCATTGCATGCTATCTGGAAATTCCTGTTGGATGCTAACATCATTTATGTTATCTGTTTTCTTAGGAATGTCCTTGAAAGACAAAACAAAACATCTGTAGCATTTTGGAGCTCAAGTTCCAGCAACGAAATTCCATGGGAATTCATACACATTTCTCATATGAGTAGATGATTCCAATGGCTTAAGCTCATGTCCTAAAAAGCAGTGTCTCAAACAGTCAACAGTGAAGTATCTTGCCAGTGGAACCACTGCTTTCTAGTGTAGGCCTCTGAAAGAAAAAAAGCATTCTCATACTCATCAATAAATTTTAAGAGAAAATAGTGGAATCAAGACATGCAGTTAGAGATTCTAGAGTAGCCACCCTTGCTGTGGACCTGAGTTGTTATCTTGCCGAGGTAAGCAAGGAAGGTTAGCCAATCAGCAATTGTGTGCTTGCAAGCTTCCTGCCCCTGTCGTTGTCCATCTTTACTAGTAGTGGATGGCATTTTTTTCTTCCACCCCTGTTTCAAATCCCGCATAGCAGTGATCAAAAGTTTCTACTAGCGACCTGCTTTTGTAGATGCTGCTGGAATCATCCCTAAGGTGCACACTGAACAATATTGTGCATGGATGGGCTGAGGTATGGGTGAAGTGAACTGGGAATTAAGATATATTGCAAGAAACCAGAACAAGTTATATTCAGTTTCCTATCCCTTGTTAACAGCAGAAGCTGGAATTCTGCTTAGGAGAAGGGGCATAACTTAATGACAGAGCACGTTTTTTCATGCAGAGAGACTCTGATTCAGTCCCTGACATCTCTAATCAGGACTGGTCTTGTCTTAAACCACAGAGAGTCAGTGCTTCCCCAGTTTGGCATCCTTCCTATGTATTGTGCTATAGCTTCCATCATTCCCAGTGGTAGTACCTGCTGGTGGCAGGAATTGTAGTCTATCTCATCTGGAGGGCACCAGGTTGGTTAAATCAGTGCTGAGCTGGATGGACTTTTCTTTAAAAGCACAGAAAACCACTGCTGGTTGTTACAGACTATCTTTTGTCAACATGGCATCCTTCATAGATGTTGGCCTACAAATCCCATTATCCCTAGTAGTCATGCTGCTGCTGCTGCTGTACATTGTAATCTGGCTCTAGGTTGGGGAAGAGAGTGCTGAGTTGGACTTAATGTTTGAGTCAATAAAATAAGGCTGGATACTCTGAACCACTCTGTTCATTCAATAGAATCAGTGAATTCTTTTGTAATTTTATAGTCTTTAGATTCGTATTTATGACCACCTTAGTGTGAGGGCAATGAGAAAAGGGGAATGATTCTATCAGAAAGGCAGGGAAAATAGTTTTCATCAGTCAGTCAGTCAGTCAGTCAGTCAGTCAGTTAATCAATCAGTAATAGGGTTACCAATTCAAGATAGTTCCAGGGCCTGAAGCTTCTGGATGCAATTGTGAGAATTAAGGACAGCCTCTGGTGTTGTCATTAAGCACTGTGTGTTAAGTACCAGCCACAGTTGCTCATAGCTTCTGATTCAAACACACATACACAAAGAACATATGTTCCTGTTTAAATATTAAAACAGAAATCTTAAAGTGGAATGAAAGGATTATTCTTTCTCACGTACTTAGGGAGATGGAATAAGTAACATTTAATCTTGTCCAACTTGCTTCTAGACAGAAGATAAGATGCAGAACAGAGTGAAGGGTGAACTCTGGCACCACAAGACTGGAAGGGAGGGCTAACTAAGTAAATATGGTCCTCCCTCCATATTTGTGCATTTGATCTTCATGAATTTGATTATTTGCGAGGCACATGCTTGCCTTTCCCTCGCCATTCTTCTCTTCCCCCTCTTCCCTTGCATTCCTCACCTCAGGCTTGATAGGCTTGTGTCTAAAATGGTCATTATTTTCCCTTTTGGGTGAGCAAAGCCCCACCACCATTGCTGGAGGTGTGCCCTCTCTGCCATGTGGCTGCAGATTCTGCTGTGTAATGGCCATGGTGAGGTGCTCACTTTGCTCCTACCCCTCTCCTCTGGGAGGAATCTCCTTTCTCAAGATGGTGACCAGAAGTAGTTGGAATGCCAGAACTTACGTCTTTGTTCTTCTCCATCTGGGGGGAAAGTACTGGTAAGCTCTGCCCTCCCCAGGAACACCTGGCCAGAAGCAGAGGAATGGGAGGGGAGAGCTCTGGAGGAGAGTTATTCATGGCTTTTCCATGTTCACAAGGGTTCTGCACCCTGAACCCTCATGAAGGTGGAGGAGCCATTGCACATAGACTCCCTGGAGAATCTATTGTGACAATACAGTGTGCCCTCCTCTTGCATGATCTCTGCAAGCGCAAATGTGAGGTTGTGTGAAGAATTACGTCCCATTATAGTCAATGGACACAGACAGTGTGCACCTGTGGGTGTGCACACATCATGTCCATTGACTATAATGGGACTCAATGCTTCATGTTTTTTGTTTTACACAGGGGTTCCTGTGCATATACAGTAGGTACACTGTACATCAATTAATCTTTAGAAATTGTTGCAAACTGCTTCTCTGTGAGTTGAGGTGGAGATTTTCACAGGACACTTTCCTCTTGCCTGGAGCTGAGCCCACCAAAACTGGAAAATATGCACCCTTGTCTCTCACCTGGAGATGACTCATGAAAACTGGAGACTCAGGGCCAGACCTTGAGATCTAGTCAGTAAGATATTACCAAGGTCTCTTCTGGTGGTACGTTTATGGAGATGTGAAAATACTAACAGGGATGAAAGAGAGAGCTAGTTCTCTATGTTGGTTTTCTGCATCAGTGAGTTTTTGTGTCCTATGGTTCTGACTACACCTATAAGTTTAAATTTTATCATTTTCTTTCACATAATTGTTTCAAATTGGGCTCCATTTCTGAAGCCAATACAGGAGGTTATTGTGAAGTGAAGAACAGGGCAGACATTTTAGAAACAGAGAAGTAAATTCTCTCCACTATCTTTTGAACACATCAGAAATGTGTGTGGGTGGAAAAACCTGTTCATGATTGGCTGTTTGGGTTAAAAGTTAATCTATCTATCAATCAATCAGTCAGTAAAACAATAAATGTTGGATTATTCCATCTAGCTACCCACGTAATAACATTATGAATATCCTCTACTACGTATTGGATTCCACCCCAGCCCTTTTGTTTGGAAAGCTGTTGCAAACCAACCCAGAATTACCTATTCTTGCAACAACAACAACAAATTATATTCTTTATCATATTTCACCAAAACATAAACCCAAGATGCACTATAAAAGAAAAAGAATGGGTAGGATCCAGATTTAGGCATCTTGTAAATAACAGGTTTCCTTGAATCCTTTCCTACCACACCAGTTCCCCGAATGCCATCGAAATGCTAGAAAGAATATCAAGTGACCTGGCTGGATGAAGTAAGTGGGATGTGTGTTTTGGAGGGAATCTGTGGAGCATGGAGAGACAAGAGCTTATAAAGATTACTCTTTTAGGCCCTTTTGGCACGATGGCACCACCCAGCATGGGGATGCATTGTTGCCAATCTGCGATGTGTGCCATCACACGATGTCATCAGCGTCCCACTGCTCTCACATCCCCAGCTGTCATGATCATGCGGTAAACCATTACTGGGAAGAAAGTCTGATAATAGCCTACTGTCATGCAATGATCACATCACGGAAGGCCATGCAGGAAAGTTCGAAGCACAATCAAACACTTCCTTCCTCAGTGCAGCCCAGGAAGAGGCCAGCTGCACTGCAGAAGTAAGGAGAGCATCTTGAACACTGTCCATCCACAGGCAGCTGGATGGGATGGCACAGGTTCACGGTAAAGTGCACAAAGGTGCCCCAGACTTCCCCTCCCAGAATTCCACAGTCAGCATGACACCAACATATTGCTTCTGAGGGTGTCAGTGTGTGAAGAGAGATCAGTCATAATACAGGATAATAAAGAAGCAGAAATAGATTTATTTTAGTTTATTTTAAGTACTTGTATTGTTTTATTGAGCAGCAGATGAAAATAAAAACAACACTGTAAATACTAAAACCCCAAAAACTGAAATTAGAAGGCTAAAAGCCACAATAAAACACACTAAAAATAAAGCAAACATTTAGAAATGTAAAAATAATTTTTCAAATGATGATGGCTTTCTTCTAAAATTTCAAGAGTGGAGACTGACTGTAACTTGGTGGGGAATGCATTGTTTGGGAGAGTCCGAGGGGACACTCTTCCCAGGTGTTCCCATCACGTGGTCCTCCATGATCAGTGAATGATCAAACAGGATCACAGTAAGACATGTGGTCCTTAACAGAGCTTACATTTTGGAGATTCTCATTCAAGTTCCCAAAGAGCCATGAACTTCATAGGATGACTTACATCAGACTTCTGGCTGGGGTGTTTTGAGCTTTTTACTCCAAAGAAGGAGCTTTTCCAAGTTATGCACTTAGATAGCTTTAAGCATTTCATTTAGGACTTTAAATGTTAAAGCAATCATGTTGAACTGAGTCTGAAAAACAATTGTTAAATTATTCAGATTCCTCATTATTAGACTAGTATAATTGTGAAACTGGTTAAAGCTGAATCACTTTGTATGTTCTCCAATCAATCTAAACATTTCTTCTAATTTAAGTGCAATTCAAGACCAGTGAGATACAGAACAGAAGAAAATGGAAAAAAGTAACAAAGCCAGGCAAAGTCTCTCATTGCTACTGCCAGAACATGCTCCTGGGAGATGTAGCCCCAAAAGTAACTATTTAAAGTTCTGGCCCACCAGCACCCCCATAGCTGCCACAGTATTGTTAACTTTGTGCACACAGAGTGAAAATGAGTGCTGAAGCTTCTGTTTGCCTGAAGCTCTCTTCTTTTCATCATCAGATATGTTTAGCCAAATATTCAGGCATCTAAAACACTGCAGTGCCATTTCATTAGATGGAGGATAGGTGGAATACATTTGCTATACACAAAGGCACACACCCTTAATATATTATTCTGTCTGCAGAAGTCAGATGCAGAGCTTTAGAACATCCGCCAAAGATTTCGGGGAGAGCCAAACTGTCTAAAGTGCTTATCAGATGGTTCCTTTCTAATATATTTTCAAATAGGGTTTCCCAATATTCTTTCATGAGATGTCTGGTGATTCAGGATGGTACAAAGGAATTTCTTTGGGGTGGTTTTTGGGAACAGATTACAGAACAGCTTGTGTGGCATCCAGGAGTCTTCAGCCTTTTCAGACCTGGGATTCACACTTAGCCCAAATAGCATTTCAACAGAGCTCAAATTAAAACTATATTAGTATGGTGGTAGTATTGCTGTGGAGCCAGCATGATGTCATGGTTTGAGCATTGGACTATGAACCTGGACACCAGGGTTTGATTCCCCGCTCAGCCATGGAAACCCACTGAGTGACCTTGGATGCATCAGACACCTTCAGCCCGCAGAAAACCCAATGATAGATTTGCCTTAGGGTCACCATAAGTCAGAAATGACGTGAAGGCACACAACAGCAACAACAACAACAAATGCTGCTGGTGGAAACTACTTTAGATTGGCTGTAACCTAGTAGCAGGTCCTGGCCAGCCAGCAGAAAACCAATATATTTACAGGACAGTGGCCTAGAAACCACAAAGTCCATGTTCTAAATCCTGTGCTATGAAGTCACTAGGTGTCAAAATACTTAGTGACCTGAATCCAATTGCCAGCTCCAATTAGAATAGCCCAGGTGACCCAAAGCAATTTACCTTAGTGTTGATTTATCATGTTCCCATTGATTCAGTAGGTCTGCTCTAGTTGAGATTAGCAATTGAATTTAGGTCATTTCCCCCCAGTCTCTGTTTATTTCATTTATATCCCAACTTTTTCTCAATAATGGGACTCAAGATGGCTTACAAATTATTTAAAAAATACAGATTGAAAACTATATAAAAATCAGTAAAAGTATAACTGTAGTAATATTACAAATAAGGTGTGAAATTCATTAAAATTCATTAAGAACTATGCACAAACCAACAAATTAGCACAACACACTATTGGAAGCCCATCATGATGAATTTCTAAAAGCCTGATGGAATAAGAATGTTTTTACTTGCCAGCAAAAGGAGAACATGGTAGGAGCCATCCTAGCCTCTCTAGTGAGGGAGCTACAAAATTTGGGAGCAGCCACCAAGAAGGCCCTCTCTCTTACTCCCATCAAATGAGCCTGAGGAGGTAGAGGTTCAGAGAAGCCTAAGATCTCTCCTGGAGATCTTAGAGTTCTCATGGGGTCATATAGGGAAATAAGGGCCTTCAGATAGCCTGAACCCAAGCTGCAGAGTCCTCGTGACACAGATTTAGCAACATTAACCAGCCTTGCAGGGATGTTTATTGGGATAAGTAAGATGAAAGACTACCGAGTCACCCATACAGTGACCCAATATGGCGGTTTGTGAAAGAGAGTTCCAGGGCGTGGCCACATGTTATTGCAACAGTTTATGTGGCCTCATATAGCACAGCTGAAACTCTGGAATTCAGACTAGGGTTTTGCACATAGAGTGGCTCAGTTTACAAGCAAACAATCAGCTAGAGCAACTGTTAAGGAACCACGAAGGCATATGGCATGCTAGGGTTGCTCTGGAAAGATATTTCTCCTAGGCTGAGTTCCTACACTGAGCAGGCAGAGCATAATGCTTCATCTGTGAAATCCTGTGATCTCCCAATGTTCCGGCAACTGTCAGACCCTTGCTGCTACTGCTGCTTACTGGAGGAGCAGGGAGAGAGAGGCAGTTCAACTGATAAAGAAATTGCTATTCTGAGGTTGGAGAAGGGAAGAAGTGAGGGTGCACTCCCAGATGGACTGTACTTTCCTATTTTTTCCTGGGAGCCCTCTCCTTCTTCCAAAAAATTAAAATATTAAGTGGGTTAAAAATGCATGCGAATAAATTTGAAACATTCAATTCAATTTGAAACATGAAATTAAAAATATTAAAATATTGAATTAAAATTTTAAATGAAAATCAAAATTTTTAAAGTTAAATTAAAAGAAGAATGGACCCTGGTAGGAAATTACATGCTGGGGGCATTTCCTCCAGGTGGCAATGTGAACAGACTAAAGGCAAAAGAGGGTATGGTTGCAAGAAAAATCAAGGGAAGGAGCAGGAGCGTGAGGAGAATTAAGAGGTGTAAGAATTCAAGCAGGGGAGCTCGCATAATTAGTGCCTGACCTCATTTCAGAGACAAAAATGCACATCTAGGAGAAAAGCAGAGACAGGGAAAAATCATTCTGTTCACATGTTAATCTGAACTCTCTTGAACTGCACCTTGCAAACCAATGTGAAAACCAAAATGAAATTTTCAAAGAATCAATTGGATCATTTTTTTTCTGGTTACAATTTTTGCATCTTCAACTGTGAAAATCTATAGCTTATCTCTTTACTTGGCTTAGGCAAAGATTTTTCTCTACCATATATGGGTTTCTTTGCTTGTCTACGCCTGGATGTACTTCTCATCTATTTACATCCTTTTAACAATTCATAATGATTACCATTAAGATTTGCACATTGCACCCCATCACTTTCTGTATTTCTGCACACACACATATAAATGATGTTATACTGTATGCATATGAAGAATTGAGCTATAGTCTAGGAATAAAGACTTCCTTCCTCACATTTCTTAAAACCAAAGTACAGATATTCTTTGATATTCACATTTCTCTGGACTTTGTGATGCAGTTCTCCAGTCAAAGAGTGCACATGAAAATCTACATATCAGTGAAAATAATTTACAAAAATGCATTCTATTAAACTGGTTGCAAAATTTGTATGCAAAAATGTGTGTGTTAGTCAAAATAATTAGTTGCAAAATTGTTTGCAAAGCTGCATAGGTTAGTGAAAATTATGTACCAACAAGAATCCATTATATTAATAGAAACTGAGTGCACAATTTTCTTGCACATTTTGCAAACTTGCTTGACATACTGATATTTATGGATTAGAAGAAATCTGCATATTTTTGTGTAGTTTTTTAAAAAATTGCACACTAAGGGGGAAACAAGTTGAAGCATGTTTAAATTTGGAAAGATGAGAAATGAAGAGAAACAGAAATGTACAGATTTATTCATCCCTAAAGAAAAGTGAATAAGCTACTGGGGAAAATAAATTTCATTAAACTGTCCCTTAGAATAAAATGTCTCCCACACACCTTCATTTTATTTAATTACTATTGTTAACCTTACAGCACTTTCCCTGATGCAACTGTGACAGAGACGAGTTGAAGAGAAATATTTATTTACCAATTGTTTTTTCTGCAATAGGATGAGATTTCTCCTATTGCTTTCATAAAACACTGTGACAACCCTGGAGCCCTAGCGACAAGTTCCTAGGTTGCTGTGTCTGGCATTTTTGCTCCTGACAGTTGTCAAATGGCCTTCAGTAAGTTTCTTTCACCATTCTTTTGTGCCCAGGTAGTATTTAGAAAGGACGCTGACTCAATTGCTTTCTTGAAGATGATTATACCAATCTCATGAAAGTAGCTGGAGATGCTTTGGTATAAAGTACTGGAGAAGTTAGGGAACTATCATCTCCACCTATACAGGACTGAGGCAGATGAGCCTGATCAGCCTAATGCGGCAAATGGGAGCAGAAAGGCTGAAAGACAGAGGCTCGCTTGAGGGCACCTAGTATATTTGTGGCAGGTACAATCTCAACCAGAGATTTACCAGATTACACATTTAGCTGCTCCACTACAGCAGCTGTTTTTGCTGTAATGCAGACAGGTACAATTCTCTGCATTTTTAAAAAATATATGTGTGAAGTGGGGGTGGGGAACAGAAGAGAATCAGGTCATTGTTTTGAGCAGATCTGTTCTAGGTAAGCACAAGTCAGCTCAGCTGACTCATGATCATGCTGAAACAGTTGCTGGCAGGAGCTCTGAAACCTTCAATCCCATTGCAACTCATCTCTATGAGTGGGTGTCTAAGCTTTGAATTAGACAGGGTGTTGTCAGCAAATGAAGCAAGTAGGGGAGAAGAGCTGGATGATAAAAAGCCTTAAGTGCCTTTTAAAGCACAGCTGAGTTTTCTATTGAACCCCAAGCAGTCCCATTCAAGGTAGTTGGTTCTACCTTCTAGAATCTACAACAGCAAGGATACAATGGCAAAAGATCAGGAGACATTTATATGCAGGGTGACAAACATAATCTTATGTTCACTGAGTCACTAGCATCGGGGTGTCCTTGTGGTATAATCAGCAAGCTGCTTATTATGCTCACAGATGATAACCAAACCAAATCTTAATGAGTTGTGGGAAAGAAGACAATGGGGCCCTTTGCCAGAACTTGTTCACCTTGACAACACGCCTACAGGCCAGGTACAAAGATCACCATTGTTTATTTGGAAGACCGACAGAAAGGATTATGTCCTGTTTGTGTGTGTGGACATACATGCATCATAAGTGCTTCTAAAGTGTCTGTTTTCAAGGAGGGAGGAGGAGGATTGTCTCGGCCATAACTGAGGTTATCATGTATGATCGTTCTTCTACTAAGGTGAAACAGCAGGTTGTCTAAACTGTTGTGAGGGCTGCAGATACAATGAAGTATGGCAACATTTATTAGCAGTACATTGGCTCTAATAAGAACAGTGCATTGTGGGAGAGTCAGCATATGTTGATCAAGATCAGCGCAAGATATTATGCAGGTCTTGGCCAAGAACTTTTGCTGCTTGAAGCAAAGGGCAAGATGATGCCTCCATCCCACTCCATTATCAGAAACCAACTGGACTGGTAGCTCAATCTTCTTTCAACCCTGAGACCAAGGCAGCATCTCTCATTGTACCAAGGACAGCAGACTAATTTTGAAGGCTCAGGCTAGGCTCTTCTCTAACTCCCATTCCTTTGCTTTTGTGCATTCCACACCTGAAGTGACTTTCTCACTCTGCCTAAAGATAGAGCTGGGCCAGATATTTTGCAAGCCTGGACAATGCAAGAAGTATATTCCAGTATCCGAGAGGATTCTAGATTCTCCATGATATTCAAAAATTGCATCCCAGTTGTCCTGCGTGAGAACACAAGGAATCACCACAGGGAGGCTGTCAGATTGCATGTTACTTAATTAGATAGATGTGCAGAGTAGGAATATGAAGACTATTTGCAAAAAAATCTTTTTTCTCATTGAGAAAGGCTGCCTCTACACATAAAGAGAAGCTGTCTCAACACAGTGAATTCCCAGCTGTAGTGTGACACAAGACAAAGAGCATTTTTCTCTGCAATTTTCCTGTGATTTTACTTAAAAACGTCTCTGTGAAAAATGATTGTCTTTCCGCTGTGTGAAGCAAAGCATACACTCCCAAAACAAGCGCAAAAAAACTGGCAAAGTGATTTTAAAAAAATGAAAACAGCTCATCCAATGCTCATAATTTTTAAAAAATTCAGAACAAAAATGCTTGTAAGAAATTTACAGCAAAAGCATTGTGGGCTTTTCCCCCCTCCATAGTTCCTATAATATTTTCCCCAAAAATGCAGGAAGTCTCACTAACTTTGGAAGTAGGAGGAAACATCTTGTCATCATTCTAGGCAGAAAGAACAATTGTGCACTTTCTCATTTTTCCAAGTGAAAACTAGTGACAGTTTACAATCCTCTTGAAGAGCTCACAAAAAGACGAACTGGGGTTCAAGAACCCTGGAAGCCAGTGGGTCATAAATAGGCAGTGTACATAGATGTGGGAGCAATACGTAACAGATATTGCAAACATTAATAAATGAATATTGAAATAAATAAACATGCACGGGGAAAATGGCCAAGAAAACAGATAGACTTTTTTTTTATTGGCTCCTGATGAAAAGCTGTTGTCTACCCTGTGAGATGGGAGGCAGTTGTAAGTGAGGGGCTGGGTTGCTGCTTTTCTACCCCTTTTGAAGCCCTGAGCAGATAACTGATACTTTAGAGATGTACTGCAATTGCTTCAGACATGACACAACATGTGTTGGGTTCCTTCTGTTGACCAACATTATTCTCTCTAAAGGAGTAGGTTACAACAAATTATAAGGAGCATTTGCACACATGAAAGTACATAGTGAGCTACCCATACACCTGGAAATTTCAGTCCACTGTAGGGTCATATTTTAATGACTTGACTTCTGAAAATGCTTAACATATTAGACAAAATACGACCCATGGTGGAATTGCCAGTTGCTTCTATGTTATGTCCTTTCCATTTCACTGGTTCTACATAGTCTACTATTTTTTTTTAATTGTCAAACTAAAATAACCCTTTGAATCCCTTGTTGTCTGATTCTCAGTGTCAGTGACTAGGAAAATGCTACAATCCAAAGCATGCTTTCCGGTTGCTTGGATGGGACTGCTGTGCTAACCTAGAGTCAACAGAGAACCCAGAACAGTTTTAAGGGAGGTCATTATAAATTTGTTGGTATGTTTTTACAAAAGATCAAAACACAACACATTACATTAAAACAACAATTGTCATCACAATTCAACTGAAAGTGATAACAATCTGATTACTATGAAAACAATAGCAAAACGATGGTAATTTAGTGCTCTTCTGATTGATAATTTCTGAGATGGTCCAATTTTGCCTGCTTCTTTTTTTTTTTTTCCAGGGGCAGGATAGCTCAGACACACCCCAAGTGACTGGGGGATTTGTTTCCTACTTGTCCTCCTGTTCTGTGGTCCACTAAAATGTTAGGATCATTCTTAGGAACATAGTAAGATTGCAGTCATAGACCGGTAATGTCACCCATTTAACACAGGGGAATGGACAGTTTTTCCAGGATCATAGTTAAGTATACAACACTGTATTTAATACTGTGTGGAAATATACATACAATTTTGTTTCAAGCTGATCATAGAAGAACAACACTTCAAGGAACACAAAAGAGCACCCATGCTGAGGATACTCATTTTGTTTGTACTGATCCAGAATTTGAATATAAAGCAAAAGCTCTGTGAGAACAACTCCCTTGGGGATGATTTCATTTATGAGAAAATCCCATGCAGGATGTCAGCTTAGTTAAAAGACATATTGTATTGAAAAGAAACAATTTCTTGTGCCTAAGGTTGTAAGTATCTGAATATATCTGAAAATATCTGAAATCTGTACTTCTGAAATCTGCAGAAACCAAGAATACAATAACGCTAGGATCGTACCATTTCAGATTGCCGGTGGATCTCCTGTTCCTTAAGGCTCCTCTAGACAAGGACATTCTTTTTCAGAAAGCCAGTGCCACTTCAAGACAATTTACCATTCCAGAATTACCTACAGTATTGTGAAGAAAAAGCAATGCTCCATTATTAAACATGATTATTAAAATATTTATATCCTGCTCTATAGCCAAAGATTGCAATTGTGGCCTAGAATCCTCTGAGGGCCTTTCCACACAGCACTGTTATAGTGCCATTATTCCACTTTCAACATCCTATGGAATCCTGGAGTTTGCAGTTTAGGGAGGGGCCTTTAGAATTCTTAGCCAGAGAGCTCTTTGGCCTCAGTAAACTACAGAATTCCACAGGATGTTGAAAGTGGAAGAATAGCACTATAACAGTGTAGTACAGAAAGACCCTGAGACACTGTAAAGAATTCTGGGCTGCACTTCTCAGGTTGCATGATGATTTGACACTCTGAACAAAATGGCCACCTCAAGTGATCATTTGGTTCTCTTATGATGTTGGGCTTGCCCAGACCACACTGCTGCTTCACTGGGTATTACAAACTCAGGGGATTATAAACGGCTTCCTTTGGGATAAGGGTATTAACTCAGGCTCAGAACTGCCAGTTCACCTACTTGTGATGCCAACACAGAGTCTTGTGAATGAGCTGTCCATTGGAGAGAGCACTGGTGTTTGGTGAAGTCATGGGAAACTTCATGACCCGAAGTGTTGTCATTTCTCTGAATTTCCTTCCAGCTGTCTGCTGTTTTCTTGTAATATCCTCTTCTTTCTCATCTTTTCTCTGTTTTCTTTCTCCCTTCTGGCCTCTTTCACAATTGTCACCCACAGTACAATGCCATGATTCACCTGACCTTGCATAGTGATGAGACAAATGGCAATCCCTTCCCTCAGGACAAGTTGTGTCTCACCTTCCCACCCCACCCCGCTTCTGCTGCATGCAGTGCCTGGGCCTCACAGTTCACCTTGCCCCCATTGAACTGAGTTGATAGTTTCTACCCTGGTTGCTTATTTTGCTGTGTTGCTGAATGAGACTTAAACTGAGGTGATCAGCTATCCTGTGTTTTGAAGATGGGAAGGAGTATCACCTGAGAGTGCGGATATGGGTGGATGGGGGGTGGGACTGATTACATTCAGTGGTCTTACACACAAAAATGTTGTCTGCACATAGAAAAGCAGATGTTGGGGAAAAGCTTGGCTAGAATTCTTCTTCCTCATATGTTTAGTTTTCTCTGGGGAGTTTTTTTTCCTTTCCTAATGTCAGTACAGTCCATTATGTGAGGCCTCTACCATTCCCCAACATGTGCAATCTCATGTTTGTTTGCAGACAAGTGTTTGCCACCTCATGACTTGGCCTTTGCATTCGTTTCTAAAGGGAAGAGGAGGACATATGGATGAGTTCAACAAGCGATGTATCTCTGGTACTTTCTAAAAGGTATGTGGTATAATCCATCATGCAACAAAGTAAAGTTGCTAGAGTGAAAATGAGATAGCTCCTGTGCTTTTAATAGTTTTATAAAAGAAGAAATTTCAGCATGTGTTGCATGTTACCTGGCTGCATGACAAGCACCACCTTGCTGAAATTCCCTTTTTTGTAGAACCATTAAAGGTATAGGAGCCCAATCATAGAATCATAGAATCACAGAAATGTAGAGTTGGAAGAGACCACACGGGCCATCCAGTCCAACCCCCTGCCATGCAGGAACACCCTCAAAGCATTCCCGACAGATGACCATCTAGCCTCTGCTTAAAAACCTCCAAGGAAGGAGACTCCACTACACTCCGAGGCAGCATATTCCACTGCCGGACAGCCCTGACTGTCAGGAAGTTCTTCCTGAGGTTCAGGTGGAATCTCCTTTCCTGCAGCTTGAATCCATTGCTCCTTGTCCTGGTCTCTGGAGCAGCAGAAAACAAGCCCTCTCCTTCCTCTACCTGGCATCCCTTCAAATATTTAAACATGGCTATCATGTCCCCTCTTAACCTTCTCTTCTGCAGACTAAACATACCCAGCTCTCTAAGTCTATCCTCATAGGGCATGGCTTCCAGGCCTCTCACCATTTTGGTCGCCCTCCTCTGGACCTGCTCCAGCTTGACCATGTCCTTCTTGAATTGGGGTGCCCAGAACTGGACACAGTATTCAGGATGAGGTCTAACCAAAGCAGACTAGAGTGGTACCAGTACCTCCCTCGATCTAGACACCATACTCCTATTGATGCAGCCGAGAATTGCATTGGCTTTCTTGGTTGCCGCATCACACTGCCGACTCATGTTCAGTTTGTGGTCTATGAAGACTCCTAGATCCCTTTCACACGTACTGCTATCCAGCCACGTGTCCCCCATCCTATATTTCTGTATTCCATTTTTTCTACCTAAGTGTAGGACCTTACACTTCTCTCTGTTGAATTTCATTTTGCTAGCCTTGGCCCAGCTCTCCAATCTATCCAGGTCATTTTGAATTTTGATCCTGTCCTCTGGCGTATTAGCAACCCCTCCCAATTTGGTGTCATCAGCAAATTTGATGAGCATGCCCTCTATTCCTTCATCCAAGTCGTTGATGAAGATATTGAACAGCACTGGGCCCAGGACAGAACCCTGTGGCACCCCGCTAGTCACTTCTCTCCAGGATGAAAAGCAGCCATTCATGATCACCCTTTGGGTTCGGTCGGTTAACCAATTACAAATCCAACTAACAGTAGCCCTGTCCAGCCCGCATTTTACTAGCTTCTTTGCAAGAATGTCATGGGGAACTTTGTCAAGGGCCTTACTGAAATCGAGATATGCTACTTCCACAGCATTCCCTTCATCTATCAAGAGCAGCTCTAGAAGACAGTGGTATAATAAAAAAAGTGAGCTTATGCTTTGAGGAAGCCAGCAACACCCCAAGTAACAATTTTGAATAAATGTTTGATAACATTTATTTTGAGGGCCAGCAAGGTATAGTGGTTTGAGCATTGGATTATGACCCTAAAGACCAGAGTTCATTTCCCTCCTGGCCATGGAAACCTTAGTGATCTTGGGTGTGTCACACACTCTCAGTCCCAGAAAACTTTTGATAAATTCTCCTTAGGATCACCATATGTTGGAAATGACTTAAAGACACACCACCACCACTACCACCACCACCACCACAACAACAACAACAAAAACAAAAACAACATTACTTTCAGTATACTGGGCCCACTGTGATGCAGGCTAATCGTAAGATTCTTTAACTTTTCCCTAGAAAAGTTTCAGGAAATCTTCTTCCTGATTTTGGGTTCAAATGAGCCACTCTGACTTATAGTGTCCACCACAGACATTAGATATTAATGGTAAAAGTATGTTAGATTTGGAATGAGCAAGATGGAAGATCACAGATACAGTCTCAGGTATCTTTTGGTCGGGTCTGGAATTTTCATGGATCAGTGTACATGACCAAAATTAAGGACCACCCATGAGGGTCCCAGGTATGATATAGTTGCCCAATCCTTCCACACCTCAGAAGAAGAGTGCTTGTGATGTACATGACAAAAATGTTTCCAGACTCAAAATTACTTTCTCAAACGGAAAATATCATAGCCCAAGTGTAGAGGAAATGCCTCCTGAAACCTAAGCAGACTTTCTCTGACCTAGTGTAGATGAATTGAATGGTTTGGATTACTATCCCGTCATCACCAACCAGCATGAGGTGATGGAATTTATTGTTCAGCCTATTCCTAAGATACTAGGTTGGGGAAAGCTGGGGTAAGGAAACTTCTTACATTCAGCATAGTAATACATTCAGCTGGTATAAGGCAATCTCCTATGTTCAGTGTCAATGTAACAGGTTCATTTCATGCTGAGCTGAGAAAATTAAAAAAAGGTCTTGGCTTCTTTCTTAAGAAAGAGATGAACAAGTTATTATCTAATTACATTACACAAATGAGGGAGACTTTGCATCAGAGCCCTGTTATTAAGTTCAATTTTCGTTATTCCGCAAACAACTCATACTAGACCCGAAACCAGAATATGATATATACTGACGAGATCAAGTGTCAATTAATCATTGACAGCAAATTACAATGCAGTCCTAAGGAGTCAGCTCATTTAAATGTTTATTTTATTTTATTGCTTCATTACCCAGGGATGTGTGTGTGTATGGGAGGGGGTGAGATGTTTCAGCCTACAAACAAAATTAAAGAAGACTTTAAAAAAAATAAACATTTCTGGGTAGTGACTAAGGAAAGAATATAAATTTCGTGGGATGAAGTTTCTAGATGACAACTGTATCCTTTAATGTTTCATTTGCATGCCTACATGGGAATGTCCTATGCCAGTGGTTCTCAACCTGTGGATCCCCAGATGTTTTTGGACTTCAGCTCCCAGAAGCCCTGAGCATTGACCATAGTGGCTGGGGCTTCTGGGAGCTGAAGTCCACAAACATCTGGGGACCACAGGTTGAGAACCACTGTCCTATGCTGATAGGTGTTTCTTTGAACCAGAAGGTGAGGAGGCAAGAAGGAAGATGAGAAGAGGTCTCTCTTATTGCATAATGTTTTGCTCTTCATGATGGCTGTGATTCAACTGTTCTTTTCTCTGTTCTGCCACGTCAAGCAGTCAGTGATGGTATTGACAGAAGAGAGCTGTAATTTATGTCTATGATATAGGGTGACCAGACTTAGAGTTACCTCAGGTGGCATAGGGAGATGAGGATGAAGAGGGGAAAAAAGTAAATAGAAAGAAACACCTGTCACTTTTGCTTTTGCTTTCATTCAGATTTTTTAATCTCATTTTTTTCTTTCCCAGATTCAAAGAAAGGTGCAAATGCAAGTAATTTTTTCAACAACAAAATTCTCCCCTATTTCTAGTGTCCAAATGCAGTACTTACACCTGTCCCCAAGTACCATGGTGGGCTTGCCTGTTGCTTGGGTGTTTAAAATCAGAAATTTCTATGAAAAAAAGAGCTGTCAGTCCTCATCCACGACCAGCATACCAGAATACATGATAATTCTATCCTGGATTTTTCAGAATAAAGCCTCAATGGACAATTCTGACAATTTCACTTTCTCTAGAATTCTTTAGGGAAAAAAAGTTTGAATTCTTTCCATTTGGAGAAGTATGAAGAAATTTGCAAATGTTGATAAAGTCTTTAAAGATAAATAGAAATAAATCCCCCACATTTCCACTGGCAAAATTCCATATGAGCATCTATTTAGATATTGTACCTGCCTGTTGGGTGAGTGTTAAATATGACGAGACTGAGGTGGAGGAAGAAGCTTTTAAGAAAATTTTGTGGAAATTGTAATACAGAATTAAGATACCTATTATTTATTTTATTTATTTGAGGAATATTGGATATTTAAAAAAAATGAATGAAAGACTAGAAACTGAGAAAGAGAGAATGCAAAATGGATAGATTCATCCATCCCTGTTCACAATCTGACAGAAAAAATGCAATTACAGCTGACTGCTCTGATCCAACTAGTAATTATCAGTGACATGTAACCAGAGCTTGGAAGTAACAAATTACACATAACCAGTTACTTGTAGTTAACTTAATTGTTAATAACTAAGGAGCAAGTATAATACATCCCACATGTAATATAACAATGGATAACTTCATTTTTTCCCCACAGTGCAAAACTAATTTAGTTACTTTTGTAGTTTTGGGGTTGTGGCCACGCTAAAAGGTGGCGGAAGAATATCATACAGTTCAGCTGCTTCCTTGTGTTCTATAGAGGTAAAACTTTTTAAAGGGTGCTGGAATATAGTTGTAGCTAATTATTTTAAAAAGTAACTTTCCTTGGTCTTCACCAGTACCACCTCCTGGGAAATAAGCACTTGTCTTTCATTATCCATGTGTCTTGTGTTACCCTGTTTTCTGGGGGTCCCGGGAGGGAACCTAAATGCGCTCTCAATTAAACAAGTTGGGGAAATTAGCCAAGAGCACAAGCTAGCAATACGAGAGGCAGGGCAACGGAGCGAGATCTTTCACCCAATGTCTACGGGGTCAGGCCAAGTCAAGGAGTAAACAGGATTGAAATAATAATTGTGGTTTTTATTAAAATACAATCAAACAGTGTATGGAACACACTCACACAGAGAACTAAGGAAATAAAGGTTGGAGTGGGATAGAGGGATTTTTAGAGGAGCTGTTGGTTTGGGTAATACTACATCTGTCCTGAAGCCCGGGTAGTCTGCAGCAGAAGTTCGGGGATATGAAGGTTCTCAGTGCGTGGGACTGAGGGGAAGGCTCACCAAGCAAAGCGGCAGCAAGGCTGGATGGAAGTCGGGAGCGATCCAAGGAAGCTCACAAAGTCAGGGGTTTTTAAAGAGGAAAATGAAGCCACAGGCTAATCCGTACTTGGGGAAAACAATGAGTTTTGGGCTGGAGACAGCCTCCGAAAGATCAGGATTTAGCATGATTGAGTTAGTTCCGAATTGACCATGGAATAGACAGTATGCAAACGCAGAGTGCTTGACAGGTGAGGATTCTTCTAATCAAGTTGCCTGCTCAGGGCAGGGAGTTCTTTGTACGTGGTGTGCATACATAATGAGGGTACCTGCCTTGAGGTCTTCTGAAGCGGCAGTTTGGCTATTTCTGGCCAGCCTGTATTTGTTTTGAATATTCCAGTGATTAGCCACCGAGCCTGTTTGCGTGCTTGTCCGGGGGCTTCGCAAGCACATGGAGAGGGATGGTAGAAGAGAGCCGAATTATTGATATCAAAATTATATCTCACGTCCCCAAACTTGGGCTAGGAACTGTGGTGACACTTGTGTAGGACTGAAATCAGTCTAGAGCTTTATGTGAGTTTGCTTATCAAGAATCATCATCTGGTACAGCCTGTCTCCATTTGGAGCTGTGATGATGAAGACACATGCGGCCTGATCTCTTGTAATGACTCTGCTACTTATTACTTTCCAGGCACACATAACAAAATATTCAATAGCCTGGGAGAGCTTCTCATCTTATTGGCACTAGGTTGACTCTTTCTGTTTTGGAAATGAGACAACCTGACAACCCAAGGCCTTTTCTGAAGCAACTCTATGCTATGGAAAACCTGGGCAAAACAGGTCTATTTACAGAATACATTTGCAGACATCTGTTAAGAGGTCATTTAAACTTGTCCTTAAAAATTTGCTTTAATAATACTTTATAAATTGACTGGTTTTAAAACTGGAGAGGCTTTTCTGGATTTTCTGGTTGTTATCTACCTTATCTATCTATCATCTAAAGAATTAACCATTCTAATGATATTGAACATTGTGTCTCTGGCCATTTCCACACCCACCTCCTTCCAGTGACATCCTATCACGATCCTGGTAGTGCCTTTGTCAGGATGGGAGTGTGTCCCCAGTGCTCTCCTCCACAACCAGCCGACTGCCTGCAGATTGGAGTGTGAGCAACATGCTCCTTCCTTCTGCAGTGCAGCCGGCCTCTCTACCATGCTGCACGGGGGAAGGAAGTGCCTAGTTCACATTTCCACTCATTCTCCATGGCTGTCGGTGATGGGATTGTTGTGCAATCACAAGCCATTAACAGATTTTTTCTGTTATTGGAATATCCCACGATCGTGACCAGTGGGGATGCATTGGCAGCAGGACTGTGACAACGTGCAAAAGCATAACTTGCTGACTGCTGCCAATGCATCCCCATCATGGGACAATGACACCACGTGGAAATGGCCTTTGTATTTTATTACTGGTTAGCTGTTTTAAATTTACAGAATTCTGGGACATAATAGATAGATATCCATCTGAAGCTTACAGCACATGACAGCCATGCAAATTTGTTCATCTTGTTCATCAGGCAAATTTGTTCATCTCTAGCTAAGGGAAACAAAACTAGATTTGGGTTCTATGCCCAATGCATTTAAAATGAGCTTTGAAAAGTAATGTTTTTAGACTACAATTCCCAGAATCCCCATGCTAGCATGGCCCAGTATTTGCCCCCCCAAGTAACTTTTCCAAACTCTCTTTGTGTAGGAATGGAACTACTAACCTCAACCCTGCTCCCCATAAATATAGTGACTTTTGCATTTCAAAAAATGTTAATAGAGCTTCTTATCTATCTATCTTTCTATCTACCTAACGTTTCCCAGTCTTGTGGAATTGTGCAGATTGTCACCTGGTGGCAACCTGAAAACAGATCTCCTTTTTGGAGACCCCCAATATTTTTTAATGCCTTATCCCTTCATACTGGGGGGTACCAGCTGCATCATGATTCTAGAATCCATTAAAGACTCATCTCTTCTCCCAGGTCTTTCTGAACTGACTGTGCTGTCTCGTTTGAGAACTGTCTTTGCAGCCTCTCTTTTAAACATTTTAACTGATTATTGTTTTTATTGGTTGTTTAATGTTTTGTATTTTTAATTCTTTTTTTTAAAAAAATGCTGTGGATTTTTTTAAAAAAATACATTGCTGTACAGTGCTTTAAGTTCATGTTAGAACTGGAGAAACTAGAGAAATTAAGTAAATAATCAGCAACAGGAATATTCCTTGTAAACATCTCAATGGAATACACCAGAACTAATTGCATTTCAGTTTACTGATGATATTTGTCTCCTAATGAGAATCTAAAACAACTGCTTTCCTACCCAACTCTTGTTCCAGCAGCTTCATCCAGCCACTTGTTAATATTTCAGAAAACAAAAGAGAAAAAGGAAAGATCTATTTTTGGACAACAGAAATATTTGAAGTCTGTATATGTTAGGCAGCAGATAAACAGAAGAAAATGCTAGTGTTCACATGACTCTCTTCCAAAAATTTGCTAATGAAAGGAAAATATGAGTATTGCCAGCAGGAAAAGGATCAGCTAAGGATGATTTTAGCGACAAAGAGGGAGGCTTAGCATTTTCAGGAGGGCGTGTGGTCTCGTCCTTTAGACAAGGACTGAGAACTGTGGCTCTCCAGCTGTTTGTGGCCTACAGTTCCCATCAGTCCTAGTTAGCATAGTCAGTTGTAAGAGATTACAGGTGTCATGGTTTCAGGTTTTGAAGTGTGAATAGGGTTTGTATAATTCCTCTGCAATTTGTACTTGACTCCAGAATGTCCATCATTTTCTTGTGTGCCTTCATGGTGACCCTATCATGGGGTTTTCTTGTGAGATTTGTTCGGTGGGGAGTTGTCTTTGCTGTCGTCTGAGATGGAGAGAGTGTGACTTGCCCAAAGTCACCCAGGGCATTTCCATGGTTGAGTGGGGATCTGAACCCTTGTCTCTGGAGTCATAGTCCAAAGCTGAAACCACTTCACCACCCTTTCCATTTTTTTCCCTATAGGCTGAAAAATAAGGAGAATAAAAATGTTCAGAACGTGAGCATCTATGCCTGTTGCAGCAAAAACAATATGCCTTTTGCTGACTTTATAGCATAATGACCTTCATGGACTTTGTCAGATGCATAAAGTGCTGACAAGAACCAGAGAAACATCTATAGACATGGGTGGAAAGATTGAAAAACCTAAAAGTCCAGTATCACAAACTGCAGGATAGACAAACCCACTGAAACAAAAAGAAGGACAAATAACTAAATGGAAAGCAAAGTAAAACATTCAATAAAGAAATGTAGATGTGAGCAATTTGGATGCTAGGAAGCTCCAAGATCAGGTATGAAATGCATTGAGCATCCCCAAAGAGCTCAAAGGATAGTGAAAGACAACAGAGAAGAATGAAGACTTCCAGAAACTACTGAAAATCACCAGGAGGATGAATGGTTGAGAAGAGGGCATTTGCAAGGGGGTGTGTGCACAGATAATGCATTCTGGCAATATCTGTGGAAGGGAAATTGACTCAGACTCAAGTCAGAGTCAAGTTGCTTCAGTGACTTGACTTGGACTTGACTCAGCAATAAATAATGCACAGACTTAACTCATGACCAGTGGTGGAGCTTGGAGTGTGTGTGTGGGGGGATGTGGCTATGGTAGGAGGGGCATGGTTGTGGTGCGTGGGAGCATGGCTGAAGTATGTGGGGGCGTGGCCAGGGCATGTAGGGGCATGACTACAGGCCAAGATGCCCCAAATACATTGCTGCCTGGGGTGAATTGCCCCCACGTCCCTACGCAATTGCTTGTGACTTGTATATTTTAGTAACTGACTTGCTGCCCTTAGTTCAGTAGCATAACACATCCATCTGGAAACCTTACAAGTTTGAGCAACACTTCCATCTCTTTTTGCCTACTGGTCACATGACAATCTGTCTCAAGTCCAAATTATGGGTGCATTTCTGAGAGGAACAGCAAACGGGTTAGGCAATGGGCTTGAGGTGGGCTTGAGATCTGCTCAGGAGACTGTCCTTACTGTATATAGGAGGTGCTTTCTAAAACTTTTCCTAAGAGTAGAAGATAAGACTTGCTCTCAAAGTGCAGGGTGTGTAACTCAGAGGGGATCAGAAAATGTTTTAGGGAATGGACTTGAGGAAGAAGGCTTCTTCCTGCTAAACCTTTTGGAGCTTCAGTAGTGGCAAGTAAGGAGGATTCTATTCACCACTGCAGAAGCTGCAGATGGCAAAATCACAAATGTGGAGGGTCAACTCTACTTAAATAGTTAAACTGACTTTATTCAACCCTGTCCAGAAATTCTGGAATACACGCTGGGGTATAAAGTTGGCTCCCAGACATGAGACTTGACTTGAAAGTGTCTTGCAAGGATTTGAGACTCGACTTGAGACTTGAAGGTAGAGACTTGAGACTTGACTTGAGACTTGGAGTAAAAGACTTAAATACATCACTAGTAAATGTACTGCTTCTTTGAATTAGCCCACATCTTAAGCATATTAAAAAAGGTGTTATGGTTTGAGGAAAGGCTATTTTTTCTCTTTATGTATTTATTCATTTGGAAGAGCACGACTTTCTGTTCTAGATGAAAAAGCCCACATTTCCAGTTTCCACATTTCCAAATTCAGCAGTATCCTAACATTAGCCATGTATGCATTTCTTTAGCACCCTAGTGTCCCTTAGAGACATGCCCTAACATTCAAGTACAGGGCTCCCATGCTCTCACATGTGTCATGCTAGAGCTGCGCCGTATACTCTTCTTTCAGTTCGTTCTTTGCACTAATCCTTCATTGACATGGAGCTGTCAAATCAGCTTTTCATTTTGCAGTTAATATATTTCAAGTGCTTCTTTGCAGTCACACCAGATTTGTTTCTTTCATCCGGCAGGTGACAACTTCTTGGCAAACCCTGGCATTTTCCTGTTTGTTGTTTCAGCAATTGCGTGTAAGTGATACAAGCAAAGCAGGTGTGACTGTGTGCGATCTTTTTCCTCTTCAGGGATTTCCCCTTTCGCCTCATATGTTCCTGTACAGAAAATACAGAACTTAGTAAAGTTACTTTCTTGGACAATAACTTCCTGAAGCTCTCGGCCAATATCACCATTAAGGGAAAACAAATGCACATTTCATTTAGGTCTATAAACTTTAGCACATGAATGCATAAAGCTGACATACTTTGAATCAGATTATTGGACTACTGGACCATCTAGCCAAGGAATACTTGAAGGAACAACGGATGCATGTGTTGCAACTAAACATGCACAAAAGCAAGAATGTCTGCTCACTTTCTTTCAAAAAATGAAAAAAATTGATCATGCAGGAACAGCATAGGACAGATTTATGAAGGAAGAAACGTGATACTGACACAGAGTGGAAATGGACTGAAATGTCCATCCCTAGAATCTCTGTCCATGCTGAGGTTTTGTCAGATCTTGAAAAAGTTACTTTTTGGCCTACAAGTTCTAGAATCCCCCAGTAGCCAAACTGGCTGGGTATTATTGGGAGTTGTGGTCCAAAAAGCATTTTTCCATGCTTTGACATCTGATAGCACATCAGTTTTATTCCATTTAACCAGCTAAAATGCAAATGATCCACTAAGGAAATGCTTAGTAGATCCTATGGTGTGTCCCAAGTAGACTAGTCTCATTGAATCAATGGGATTTTGTTGTACGGTGACTTACCAGTCAACAGTTGATTCAGCAGGTTTTCAGTGGGTTGGGACTAACTCATAGGATCCATAGAATCATAGAATTATAGAGTTAGAAGAGACCACAAGGACCATCAAATCCAACTGCCTTCCATGCAGGAATATACCATCAAAGTATTCCCGACAGATGGCCATCCAACATTTTTTTAAAAACCTCCAAGTAGTGTTTCCTTTCCTTTAGTTTTATTCCTTTCAAACCTTCATATTTTCTTTCATTGGAGGACGAGAAAGCCACTCTTATCCTCAGGAAGAGGTGGAGCTAGAATCCTAATAGCTATGAGACTTCCTTCTCCAAAATGCCCACTTGCTTTACTAAGGACCCCTATTACTCAGCTGCATGAGACCACACAACTTTTGGAATAGACATCAAAACACTGTGAGTAGAAGACCGTTACTCAAGGCAGAGTCCCTGGTTCAAATAAATAACTAAAGTAGAAATACTAGATTCAAGCACCTGCCTTCACTCTACTGTCTTCTTACCTGAGCTGCCCCCAGAGATCATGAGGTTTGTGGAATAACCAAGAGCAGAAGTATTTTAGAATGTGCACATTGGCAGGTTGCCAGGGCTTGTCTATACGAGAATGTACTTGCATATTAACTACACAGTGTTTACATGACATACAAAACTGGTCTCACACGCACACCTCCCTGACCAAGAGATGTCTAGGCTATGCATCTATCCCACAACATTAATGGAAAAGATCCATCCACCCAAACTGTTGCAGTTTATTTACAGAGTTTATGCAAACTTCTTTTCTGGACTTACAGCTTGCAGAATCTCCCAGCTCTTATGGTTGGTGGCTTGCTCATTCTCCAATAGCTGGCTTGCAGCTGATACCCAGTAAAATAGGTGGGAGGGGAGTTACGATCATTGCAGTAGTGTCACAATCATGACTAAGTAGCAATCACGAATGCAGAACAGTTACCTAGCTTTACTCTTCTTAACTAAGGCCCTTTCCGCAGCTTACCTGATTCCGGCGTGGGCATGCGGGGATCACGTGAGCAGCCTCTTGCAAGAGGCACTCACGTCCCCTCTGCTTCTTCTCCGCAGGAGCTTCCTGCTGGCTGGCAGGCAGCATGAGGGCTCCGCCTCTTCCTTCTGCAGCACAACTGGGTACTTTCCCAGGCTGCACTGGGGCAGGAAGTGTGATTGCCGTGTCTCTGGAGGTTCCGCACTCAAGGTAAGTGCATGTAGGCCCCCGAGCGATGCACAATCATGCATCATTTTCAGCAAGAAGCAAAAAATGATTTAGTGTGCGATTGGCGCCTGCTGGCCCTGGCAGCGTTGCGTGATTGCGAGGATTTCATGTGGAACGGCCCTCGCAATTGTGCGATGCTCCAGAGGCCCTTTCGCATGAGAAATGGCATGCGAAAAGGGCCTAAGTCAGTGGTACAGAATTCTGGTCTATAGTTTTAACTCTTCTGTGACCTGACATTTTCAGCTGTATCTGGAAGGAAGGAATTATTTATTGCTTAGTCCAAAGACCATTGCAAATTAAGTAAAAATCATCCAAACTTTCACACTTACAATTACAAAATCACAATTAAAAGTAACTGTGTAACATATATCTAAACTTAAAATAAATCACTTGTTTTAGAACAAGTCACATTATAGAAACAAAAGAAAGTATTACCCTTCCATAATATGATAAGGACATTTTATACTCAACTAACATTTTATACTCAATTCTATAACAATTAGACTGAAATAGACTCCAAAATGTTTTCTCTGCATCTGATACCCTTCACAGCAAATGTAGCAACACTCCAAATCACATGTTGATTTTCTGATTGTAACAAAGTTTCTCTTTTACACCCTCAAATTTTATTTTCTTTAGGGATGGCTCTAAATAACTTTCTCTTATATCATTATATATCTGACCCTCAAGTATATAATGGGCCAAATCTTCTAACACTGGCTCCCCACTGATACACAGCCTATCTTGTACTGGGATACTATGGAATCTTTCCCATTTCATCGTTGTGTCCATTTGTTCAAAACATAAAGGCTTTATGTGATTCCAAGATCAGAGGAAGTAGCTTTGTCTGTTTTAACCTTTGTAAGCTGTCTTAAGTCCCTAACTGGGAAAAAAGTAGGTTATAAATATAATCAGTTACAATCATATAAATAGAAGACACCCATCACCTTTATATTGTTGTTATTGTCGTTATTATCGTTGAGATGAAGGTGATGGGTCTCTTCTGCTTTTCATCCTAAACAACAGGTACTTGGAGGCATTTTTCAAGAGTATATGTAGGTTCTATTTAACTTTTCTCCGTACACTTAACTCTCTTGCATACAGTTTCTTAATGCTTCATGGTAAAGATAAAGAAATATGCAGAAGGTTCTCAGCATCTCCAGATATAGTTGGGAAAGATCTCTGTCTGAAATCCTGGAGAGCCTCTGTGAGTCAATACTGGGTGAGGTGGTGGATAAATAATTTAACTAAATATAAGCCAGCTTCCTATTAGTATTGCTAATGGGCCCTTTACAGCACATAATTATAGCAGCATGATTCCACTTTAATTGTCTTGGTTCCAACCTATGGAATCCTGGGAATTCTCTCCCAGAGAGCTTTAGTACCTCAGACTTTAGTACTACAGACACCAGAATTCCTTTAGCTGGAGACAAAATGGAAAATACTTTAACCATGTACTTTGAAACAGCCTTAAGCTAGTGATCCTCACAAGATCTTGCAGTAGCAAACTCTCTAAGCTGATTGAAGGAGTACTTGAACCTGATAAAAATCAGTTCAAATGAATGCTTTGAATTTCTCTTTAGGCATAGGGAAAGGTTTATCATTTCTTTCTGTCTCTTCCTCCCACATTCATTCAAAATTTGATAGATTGCTATCATGTACCTCTTTACTATCCTCTAAGGCAAGGGGTCTAGCCGGAAGGTAAACAGAGATCTGCAGGTAGATTTCCAGGTGATTTGCAGCAGATCAACATGTTAATGACAAGTTAATTGTTTAACAACAAAACACCAAAATCTTTCCCTGGTCTTAAACTAGGTTGGCACCTAATTCGCTAAAGGTATCAGATCCCATCTGATCTTGGAAGCTAAGCAGGGTCAGCTCTGGTTAGTACTTGGATGGGAGACTGCCAAGGAATACCAGGTACTGTAGTCTATATTTCAGAGGAAAGAACTGGTTAAATCACATCTGAGTATCCCTTGCCTAATAAATGCTATGAAATTCATATTGTTTTTGTGGACCTTCAACTTGTTTCTGACTTTTGGTGACCCTGAGACAAACCTATCATGGGGTTTTCTCGGCAAGACTTGTTCGGGGGGGGCTTTGCTTTTGCCTTTCTCTGGGGCTGAGAGAGTGTGACTTGTCCAAGGTCACTCAGTGGGTTTCCATGGCTGAGCAGGGTTTGAACCCTAGTCTCCAGTCATAAGCCCTTTCCACACCTTACCTTCTTCCAGCACTGGGGTGCAGGGATCGTGCAATCAGCCTCCGGCAAGAGGCTCTTGCATCCCTGCTGCTTCAGCTCTGCACGAGCTGCCTGCTCACATGAGAGCCCTATCTCTTCCTTTGGCAGTGCAGCCTGGGAGTTTCCAAGGCTGCGCTAGGGCAGGAAGCACGACTGGCGTGGCTCTGGAGGCTCGCATGCCAGGTAAGTGCGCGTGGGGCCTGGGAGCAATGCGCAATCGCGCACCATTTTCGGCTTCTAGCTGAAAATGAAAAGGTGCGTGATCAGCGCCTGCTGGCCCCTGGAGCGTTGTGTGATTGTGAGTGCGTAGTGCAGATCGCTCCTCACAATCACGTGACTCTCCAGGTGCCCTTGGGAAATGCCGTGCGAAAAGGGCTATAGTTCAACACTTAAACCATTATACCAAGCTGGATCTCATGAAATACATGGGATCATCATAAGTCAACCGATGACTTGAAGGCACACACATATACAAACTAGGTTACTGAAACCAAGAAATCAGTGCAGTTGGGACAGGGAAGGTGGAAGACGGGGGAAAGAAGGCTGGAATGGATTTAACTGTGGATTTATAGGTTTGCCTTAACTCTGATATTGAAAATAAATTCCTGAACTGAGCACATGCTCAGAGGTACTTTTTCTCAAACGCTCTTTTGTTGTAGTTGCAGTGAGTGGAAACTGTATACCCTGCAAGCCTAAAGTCTGCCCACCCCTCTTTAAGATGGAATCTGCTATATTGAAGGCAAAGACATCAGATATCAGCCCAGTCTTCTCTTAAAAATGGCAAAGATATTTACGAGAGAATGAGCTGCCAAGCCAAAATGCACGGAAAACTGCAGGAACATTAATGTAACAGAGATAACAAGCACAAGGTGAAAATACAGACGTAAATTAACTAGGACACGTGGGAAATGTTCCAATATCATTTCTCTGGATTGTACAGGCCTTTACAACTTTGTCTAGACTGGGACTTAAAAGGGTATGGACAGTTGGTACGACAGCCAGGACCCCATCTTATAGCCCCCATCTTGGACAAAACAACAGTTTACACAAAATCATTTGACAGAATGTCTACCAGGTTCATAGTAAAAGAAAAACAGCATCCATTCCAAAGCCATTTGGATGATATCCAAAATGATGTCAGATACATGTATTTTTTCAGTAATCACTGGGCATGACCCTACTGCATACATAGGCAACATCTGTGTATGCCTCAGTAGAATCCTCTTCCTTTGCTCTTACTCACAGGTTTATCACTGTCCATGCATCGTTGTTCCTCAAATGTGGAGCACGGGTCATAATGTTGCCCTTCTCTCACACTAATGGCAAGATGCGAGCGGCCTCAGTGTCATGCCTGCAACAGTTCTACTCCAATTGATCATTCATGTCTTTAAATCCTGCAGGGGTACTTTCCATGTTAACTCTGAAAGATTAGAGATTCCATAGTATGGATCCTTGCCTAAAAACACATGACACTGTAACATCAGACTGATGATAAAACTATGATTGTGATTCTATATCATAATCTATGTTGCATAACTTAAAGCACAGTTAGCTATGTAGCAGAGATGCTAAGGAACCCTCCTAGTGAATTGCAAAAATGCATATCAGGACACTGGCAAGAATGTCCTTATGTCTGTTGGGCTCTACCAATGAGCACTGAAACTCTCTTGCTGCTCTCCTGTTATGCATCAGTCCTCATAGAATCATAGAGCTGGAAGAGACCACAAGGGCCACTGAGTCCAACCTCCGACCATGCAGAAATACACCATCAAAACATTCCTGACAGATGACCATCCAACCTCTGTTTAAAAACCTCCAAAGAAGGAGACTCCACCACACTCTGAGGCAGCATATTTCACTGTCAAACTGCTCATACCATCAGCAAATTCTTCTTCATGTTTAGGCCTTCCAAGACTAGCATTTCCATCGCCTCCCATCAATTGTCTTGCTGTTTTGTTCATAGTTAATTGATTGACTGTTAATTGTTGTGTGTTTTAAGAGGTTGGGTTAGGTGGGTTGGTGGGTGGGTGGGGAGGACTGGGTATGTTTTTAATGTCTTTTAATGCATTTAATGTATTTCATGTTGTTCGCCGCCTCGCTCCATGTGGAGAGGCGGGATAGAAATAAATATTGTTGTTGTTGTTGTTCTTGTTGTTGTTATTAGGTGGAATCTCTTTTCGTGAAGTTTGAAGCCATTGCTCTGTGTTCTAGGCCATTTCTGCATTAGACTGTTATAGTGCTATTATTCAATCTTCAATGTCCTATGGAATGCTGGGGTTTAGGCCTCTCCTTAAACTAGAAACCCCAGCATTCCATAGGATGTTGAAAGTGGAATAATAGCACTATAACTGTCTAGTGCGGAAATGGCCCTAGTCTCTGAAGTAGCAGAAAATAGGCTTGCTCCATCCTCCATATCACTTTCCTTCAAATATTTAAACATAGCTATCATGTTGCCTCTTAACCTTCTCTTATCCAGGCTAAACGTACCCTAAGCCTCTCCTCATGGGGTGTGGTTTCCGGGCCTTTACCATTTTAGTCACACTTCTCTGGATGTGTTCCAGCTTGTCAATATCCTTCGTGAACTGTGGTACCCAGAATTGGACACAGTATTCCTGATGGAGTCTGGCCAAAGCAGAATAGAGTGGTTCTATCCCTTCTCTTAACTTAGACACTATACTCCTATTGATACAGCCCAAAATTGCATTGGCTTATTTAGCTGCCACATCACACAGCTGCATCATACTCCTGTTGTGCATTGGTCACTTTACTGGCTACGGTACATTGAATACAGATACTGCCAAACTGCTCAGTTCTATTTCTAGCAGAATTTGTATTGCGTTTATGCTCTCTGCTGTCTTGGAAAGCTTACGGTCATGAAAGGCCACTAAGAAATGGGTCAAATAATGCCCAAGAAAGCGAACAAGCAAAGTATGTATTGCTGCCCATTATTCCAGGCAGGGGGTTGGGTTGGATGGCCCTTATGGCCTATTCTAACTCTTATGATTCTGTAAGAAGAGGAGAAACACAAACACAGGAATGTTAGAGAACATGCTGTGCATTTATACATTTGTTCTCTCTCCAAGGGGGCCTAAATACTTTAAAGGCACCAGATCCTGCTTTATCTTGGTAGCCTAGTAGGATCAGTCCTGGTTAGTAGTTGGATGAAAGATTGCCAGTGACTACCAGGTGCTGTAGGCTATGCCCATTTCTGCCCTATACTGTTATAGCACCATTATTCCACTTTCAAAATCGTATGGAATCCTAGGGTTTGCAGTTTAGGGAGGGGCATTTAGAATTCTCAGCCAGACAGCTCTTTGGCTTCACTAAACTATAAACCCCAGAATTCCACAGGATGCTAAAAGTGAGATAATAGCACTATAGCAGTGTAGGGTAGAAATGGCCTATATTTCAGAGGAAGGAACTGGCAAGACCATCTCTGAGTATTCCTTGTATGAGAAAACCTTATGAAATTCATGGGATCACCATGTGACTTGAAGCCAAATACATACACCCTTCTCTCCAAGACTGTCAGAAGTTCATACTAAGAAACTTGGGTTGTGGAAATATCTATGGAAACTGGTCTGAAAGCTTTCTGGATCAAACTTAAAGAAGAAACTTGGCAAGTGCAACATGGCTCATTCCAGGTGCAGCAGGAGGGGAAGAGGTGTGATCTCTGAAAATGACAGGTATATGAATTATTGCCATGACATTCAGCTGATGTAATGAACCCACATTTGAAGGTTGTTTTTGGAGAGGGGGAAGCAGAAGAACCCTTGAAAAATAGAATGCTAGAGGAAGGAATTGAGGGGACCATGGAATGACAGTTGGGTGGTGGCGGGAATTTGGTCAGTTGGCACTTGGAAGAGGAACAGAGGGAAGAGGGTGGAGGGATGGAAGGAATTATCTGGGTGGGACTGGGTTGAGGAGATTACTAGTTATAACACCATTCATCTCAGACTTCAGTTTATTGTGAATTTGTTTTCATTGTTCCTCAAATAAATACTTGGCCTGTTGTTAGAGTAATTGTTGGTGAAACCAACACTTAAAGGCACTGAACACCTACTCTGATACTTAACACCTACGTGATGCTTTAAAGACTTTCATATTTCTTCAGACCAGGTGGGTCTCCCAAAAGTGTAACTCTTTATAGCTTTCAAACATTAACACAGAAAATAGTTGTTAGAAAGGTATAAACACAAACAGCCAAAGACAAGACCAAGATGCTTTAAGGAAACTCCTGACTGCCCTGTTTGACCTTGAGAAATTCAGGTTCAAATACCTCATCAGCAACAAAACCTATTGGTCTGGCGTAGGCAAACCATTGTCTCTAAACTAAACATGCCACACAGGATTATTGTGAGGCTCTAAAAGCTTCTTGGAGACAAGGCTATTCTTGGTCTTTCACATATGAAGAAAAAGGCCTATTGACCTCTTCCGACATTAACTTTAGAATGGGGCTGCATCAATTTGTGGGTTACTCAAAGACCAGCATAGTATAGTAGTTTAAGCACTGGACTACAGCTCTGAAGATCAGAGTTTGAATTCCTGCTCAGCCACTGAAACCCACTGGGGGACCTTGGGTTATCTCAGCCTCAGAAGAATACAAAAACTAAAAACACTCTCTGAATAAATCTTGCTAAGAAAGCCCTGTGATAGATTTGTCTTAGGGTTGCCATAAGTTGGAAACAACTCAAAGGCACAAAACTACAAGGGCCACACTTTTATCTTTGAAACTCTTCTAAAAATCTTGGTTCTACTATTTGTCAGGTGATAATGACTGGTGTTTTGGATTAGTGATTTGGATTCTATCCAAAACTCTTGGATAATGTGGCCCATTCCAAATAGTGTCACTATTTGTAACAGTGCTATTTTGATCCTACCTATGTATACGTAATTCACTTTCACACTAGTGATCACTCACTTGGGTGGCTTTCAAGGGGATTTGACAAACTCATATATGATAAGTCAGAGGGAACTATATAACTGAATACAAGAAGTTGGGGAAAACTAGTGAGGAGGTGCTACTGTACACACACATTGCTTTTGGGCTTCTCATGGAATTTGATTAGCTTCTGTGGAAAAAGAACAGAATTTTTGATTAGCTGAGCCTTTGTTATGATCTCTGTGGCTCTTCTAATATTCTTGTGTACTGACATTGCTCTGCTTTCTAGGAAAAATCTATGTTATAGTGGCTTTGTTAAAATTACCACTAAAAGAGGCCTTCTGCTGCTGTTCCTCCCACTAGGAAAAGTACATCCAAGATGGCTCCAAATTCTAGATGGCAGCATCTTCAAAGGATCATGATTCAGTGGAATTGCCTATACTACATATACAAAAGGTCCTAAAGTTTCTGATATCTCCAGGTATGGGTAGGAGAGGTACCCATTTGAAAGCCTGGCCTTGGGATTTTGCATTTATTTTGTTTTCCTTATTTTCCACATTTCTCCTAGTGTGGAACCCAAATTGGATTATAACATGGCTAAAACAATGCTGAAGTAGACAGAATAAGGGTATATGGCAGGTTCTCTATTCTCATCAAATCTTGTGCCAGTTCTTCTTACACTGGTAAAAGAATGTACATCTCTTCATATTGAATTTACTGCTCCTTATAGCAAAAGAATCTATTCATACTATGCCGTTACAAAAGTTTGATACCACTTTAACTGTCATGGCTTCATCCGATGGAATCCTGGGATTTGAAGTTTGATATGGTACAGTACTTAAGTTCTCTGCTACAGAGCCTTAGTGCAATAATCCACAGGGCTCCTCTAGTAGAGAACTGAAAACTCTCAGAGAGAATTCTAAATATCTCACCATAGTGCAGATCGATGGAGTCATGACAGTTAAAGGCTTAAAGCCTATTGTTAGCTCTATCTAGAGTAGAGCCACTGTATGAATGAATGAATGAATGAATGAATGAATGAATGAGAGAGTCAGTGTGGTGTAGTGGTTTGAGTGTTGAAATAGGGCTCTGGGAGTTGTTGTTGATGATGTGTGCCTTCAAGTCATTTCCAGCCTATGACAACGCTGAGGTGAACTTATTATGGGGTTTTCTTGGCAAGATGTGTTCTGAAAGGGGTTTGCCTTTGCCTCCCTCTGTGACTGAGGAGTGTAACTTGCACAAGCACACCCAGTGGGTTTCTCTGGCTGAGCAGGGATTCAGACCCTGTTCTCCAGAGTCCTAGTCCAGTCCTAAAATCACCATATAACACTGGATTTCAGAGTTCTGGGAAATCTGGGTTCAAATCCCCATTCAACCATGGAAACCCACTGGATGAGCTTGGGCAAGACATGTCCTTTCAGCGTCAGAGGAAGGCAATGGCAAACCTCCTTTGAACAAATCTTTCCAAGAAAACCCTGTCACCCTAGGTTTACCTTAGTGTGCTTTGAAAACATTGCACCCATGCTGGGAGAAAAGCGAGACATACATTAAATAAATAAATAAATAAATAAATAAATAAATAAATAAATAAATAAATGTTACCATAAGTAAAATATGACTTGCAGACACACAATAACAACAAATTGAATGACTGTCATCCACCTGCACATTGTGAGCATTTAGACTGATTGGGAAGTCCCTGATTTTGTTCCTGTTATTTCCAAGGGCCTTTCCACACTACATTGTTATAGTGCTATTATTGCACTTTCAACATCCTGTGGAATTCTGAGGTTTGTAGTTTACTGAGGCCCAAGAGCTCGCTGGCTGAGAATTCTAAATGCCTCTCCCTAAACTGCAAATTCCAGGATTCCACAGAATGTTGAAAGTGGAATAATAGCACTATAGCGGTGTAGTGTGCAAAGGCCCTAATTTTATTAAACCTAGGGAACTTGTATAAGAAAATCTCTGATTGTACTGGGAGCTGACAGAAAATATCCTGGGATAAGCAAAGTATGTATAGACATCTCCAAAATAAAACTGGAAAAACCAGGAACAAAAATTTGGGACCTGGCCTTTTTAATCAGTCTGGATGCACCCAGTTTGGATGCATTCATTTGACTTAAGATGCAGCAGTTAATTTAATGGGTTTGCCCTAGTTGAGGCTAACCAATACAATTTGATTCAAAGTGTATCCAACTGGAATAGTTGTGTAGTATAGATGCAATCAAAGAGAAACAAACTGACCATTCTAGAGATTTTTTAAAAGAGTTGTGCACATCTTAACAGATTTGTTTTTCAATGCCAAGGTGCAGAGACAGGCCAACCATTAACTTAACCAGTAAAAGGTAAGTGTGTGCACAACTGAGGAGTCTAGCTGAACAACTTTGATTAACATGTTAGAAATTTTTCTTCAACCATAACGATGAATGTGGTGGCACTTGGTTTGTGTTTCTGCTCTGTTTGCTTATTTCCATGTACATTCTTAAAAATAGTTTATGGCCTTGGTGTATGTGCGTGTGAAAAAGCAGATGAGCTGTAATCAACCACAAATATTCAATGTATATTTATGGAAAAATATGAAATTGCAGACTCCTAAGCCACTGAATATACTAAGATCTGAGAAATTGCAATAGAAAATGAGTTTTGCCTTCATCTTCTTTCCAGTAAGGCATCTGGCTGAACACTGAAGGAAATACAACAGCTTGGGAAAGTTACTCTTTGGACTACAACTCTCCAAATCCGTAGTCAAAATTATCAGTGGCCATGCTGGTTGGGGAATTGTGAGGGCTGCAGTACAAAAAAGGAACTTTTCCACTTTTGGATAAACTTTAGACTACATGGACCCCTGATCTGATCTGATAGGGTTCTTAAAATATTTTTACTTCTTCTCTCCAGCAATTGAAACCAAAAAGCCAAGAGATGCTGGGAATATCCACTGTGGATATGGCATTACCTACTATGGATATGGGTTTACTGTGCAGAAATGGCCTTACTTTCCACCTCTTCTTCTACAATTTCAGGTGGCATATGTGAGATGGTGAGATGGTGAGTGACCCCGAGTCTTTTACTGAGTTTCACAGTTGAACACAGACCAAGTCCAATGGTCTGTCTGTGGTATGTCATTGGCCATTCCTGCACTAGACTGTTATAGTGTTTTCATTCTGCTTTCAACATCCTATGGAACCCTGGGCTTTGCAGTTTCAGGAGAGGCATTTCAACTTCTCAGCCAGAGAGCTCTTTGGCCTCAATAAACTGCAAACCTCAGAATTCCACAGGATGTTGAAAGTAGAATAATAGCACTAAAACTGGGTAGTGTGGGCATAGCCATTGTCTCTATGAGACATCCAACAGAGTCCTCCTTCCATCAGCTATAAGCTGGCAGCAGCTGTTCCATTAAACCAAGTTGAGGAAACAAAGGTATGCGGGATCATGGATCAGATGTCCTTATCTAAGGCCACTTCCGCATTATACTGTTATAGTGCTATTATTCCACTTTCAACATCCTGTGGAATTCTGGGCTTTATAGTTTACTGAGGCCAAAGAGCTCTCTGGCTGAGAAGTCCAAATGACTCTCCCTAAACTGCAAACCCCAGCATTCCATGGGATGTTGAAAGTGGAATAACAGCACTATAACAGTGTAATGTGGAAATGGCCTATGAGCAGAGAAAGGGGTTTGACCTTAGAGGGAGAACATCTGACCTTGGAACTGTTAGGCCCTTTCCGCAACGCACCTGTTCGCAGAGCTGGGGTGCGGGAACTGCGCAAGCAGCCTCTAGCAAGAGGCTCTCGTGTCTCGGTTCCTTCAGCTCCACAGCTGCTTCCTGCTCGCGTGAGAGCCCTGCCTCTTCCTTCCGTAGTGCAGCCTGGGAGTTTCCTGGGCTGTGCTGGGGTTAGGAAGCATGAGCGCTGCGGCTCTGGAGCTCCGCACGCACAGCAAGTGCATGTGGGGTCCCGGAGCGATGCATGATGGTGCACCATTTTCAGCTCACAGCCAAAAATGAAAAAGTGCACGGTCGGCGCCTGCCAGCCCCTGGAGCGTTGCGTGATTGTGAGTGCATTGTGTGGAGCACTCCTCACATTTGCGCGACACTCGAGGGGCCATTTCGCATGGCAAATGCCATGCGAAAAGGGCCTTAGTGTTAACAATCTTTGCACTGTACTGCTCAATGGTTGCCAGTTTGCAGACTACCTGTTTGCTCGCATTGCTGAGGACAAAAGGGGCATGCGAGAGAAACAGGACATTTGAAAAGCATCTGAAACAGTGGGACAACATAAGATTAATTGGGACTGTCCCTGTGAAATCAGGACAGTTGGAGGGTATGGTATGGCCATGCTGCCCCCAGCTGCCCCCTAAATGATTTTCCTGCAGGCCTCAAGAAATTGCTAGTTTGAAGTTTAAACAGTTCTCCAACCTTCTCCAAATCTAACTTCCCCTAATTTCCCCCACCAATTCAAAACCAGAAGTGGACAGCCAGTTCTGTGCTGACTTATTAACCCCCTTTCTCCTTAATTTCAAGCCCATTATGGATCCTGGAGGGTCCTGGGGTAGAAATTTAGGCCCTGGACACCACAAAGTTGTCTAGGTATAAGGCTCCATTGTCAGAATATGATAAATCTGAAGTTAGGATTGCCCTGTTAATACGCATTTTCAGATCTATCAATCAAGCAGTACAAGAAATCACACCTCTACACGTTTATTGGAATGAATGAATGATGCTCAAGATTGTAGCGTTGCTGGTGGTAGAGTGAGCATACTGTTTTTTTCCTATATGATTTGAAGAAATGACTGAGGAAGAGATAGAAGGAGTGCGGGAGGCAGCATTATGATAGTTACTGAGGTAGGTAGTGCTCTGGGTGTGCATTATTCCAATTATACAAAAGCAAACAATGTGAATGTTCCTCCTGTCTTCTTGTTTGATGAGTCACGGAATAGGTTATAACACATTAATTGTTTACATAGCACTTTCAGGTACCTACCACAGCTTCTTCCATTTGTGGTTCAAAACAGTCCTGTGAGTAAGGGCACTATGAGGAACTATAAACAATACACAAGAGGATCTAACCACTGTATATGGAACACAACCATAATGGTTTCATCTAGACTAGCAGGGACTCTCTCACATTATTTAATTATAGCACTGTCATTCCACTTTACCTGCCATGGTGTGTTCTAAGGAATTCCAGGGTTTCTAGTCTGGTGAGGCACTAGAGCTCTCTGGCTAAGTACCCATACCTCAATTGCAGATCCCAAAATTCCATAGGATGGACCATGGCAGCTAAAGTAGAATCATAGCTCTGTTTAATGTGAAAAGGCTTCTCTGCATAGACCAATGGCAAAGGTGAATGGATAAAAGAGGGTTGAAATTGTACCTGCTAGTCCTGTCTCTGACCCCTGCATGTTCATCTGACCCTAAGGTATGGGACCTATATTTACACAGAAGCTGTGTGCACGTAGGCTTCATCCAAGCAACTTCTGCCCTGAAGGATGATCTCCATTCAGAATCTAGCCATCAGTTTGAGCTTGTCTCCTCCAATAGACCATGGCCTATGACCAGAATTAAAATGTGAGCTCTCTCCCCAGCTCCCCACCCCCGTTCCCATACTTGTTCTTCTGGTTGATTTCTTTTCAAAATCTACAGATCTTCACATTCTCATATTACAGCTATTGACTTGCTTCTTATCAGCTTGATTCGCTCAGCAGGAAACAGGGTAAGAAACAAAATCCCAAGTCATTATCTGATGACCAACCCATTCAGCTTTCTGCTTGGGGCACACATAATAAAGTCTGGTCATTCCATATCCCAAGGTTACCTAGCATACTGCCAGAGGACAACCACACAACCAACCTGCAAGACCTTAATGCTTCTAAAATGGCAAGTCATTGCTGAAAGCCAGTAATCACAGCCAGGAAAGTTATTTTTTTAAAATAAACTAGTAATGTTATGTGTAACAATTTATTTTTTAAAAAAAATCTTACAATTATTTGTTACAATGATAAATAGACTGCTGTAGATATATACCTATTTAAGCCAGCATTATGTAGGAGTTCAAGCATTGGACTATGACCCTGGAGACCAGAGGTCAAGTGCCACTTGGCTATTGAAACTCATTGAGTTACCTTAGGTGTGTCACATACTCTCAGCCATAGAAAACCCCATGATAGGTTTGCTTTAGGGTTGCCATAAATTGGAAATGACTTGAAGGCACACAATAGCAATGACAATTCATTAAGTTACTTGCGGCAGCCAGGAGTGCCTGCTATCAGCTTCAGCTGATATGCCAGCTGCGCCCCTTCCTGGACTTGGAACACCTAAAAACAGTGGTACATGCACTGGTAACTTCACGGCTTGACTTCTGCAATGCGCTCTACATAGGGCTACCCATGTGCTTAGTCCGGAAACTTCAACTAATTCAGAATATGGCAGCCAGGTTGGTCACCGGAAGATCTAAAACTGACCACATAACACCTATTCTGAAGTCTTTACACTGGCTGCCTATTAGTTTCCGGGCACAGTACAAGGTGTTGGTTTTTACCTTTAAAGCCCTTCATGGCTTGGGGCCAGCCTACCTGCGGGATCGCCTTCTCCCATATAATCTGCCCCGCACACTAAGGTCCTCTGGGAGGAATTTACTGCAGCCGGTCAGAACTAGGTTGGCTGCGGTTACCCAGAGGACCTTCTCTTCGGTTGCTCCCAGGTTATGGAATGGCCTACCGGAGGAGACCCGGCACATTACCAGTCTTGACTGCTTTAAAAAAGCAGTCAAGACTGTTCTCTTCTGACAGACCTTCCCAGACTAGTGTTCCACCACCTCTCATCAATTGTCCCTTTGTTTTTAATTTTGTTTTTAATTTGTTTTTAATAGTTAATGTGCTTTAGGGGGATAGAAGGGTTGGTGGGTGGGGAGGATGGGCTAATTTTAATGTTTTAATGCATTTATATGTTCCTGTAATGCCGCCTCGATCCACTGGGAGAGGCGGAATAAAAATAAATTTTATTATTATTGTTATTATTATTATTATTGATGGTTGATTCATTAGTTTTCATTATATTTTAATTCCCTTCTAAAAGGAACATAGTAGATAGATATTGAGAAACATGGGGATCCTAAATGCTAACATTGTTTTTTGCTCTATTTTCTCTACAAGAATTATCTGAGACCCCTCCAGCTGAGAAAAAAAAAGTCTCTGAAAGTCCCAGGTTTTATTTTTGTACAAACCAAATTAATTTTGAGGAGCTACATGACATTTTTGTCATCCTGAAATATTTTATGGGAACTCCCAGCATTACCAAAGACTTTGTATTCCTGTTCTTAGGTTAGAGTAAATTAACCCAGTAGTTTCAAAAATAAAGTGTATATCTGTTTGGTTGTTTGTATTACCCTGGAACTAGCTAAGATGGCTGCAACCAACAGACACAGATAATGTTTCCAGGACACAGATTCAACAGAGATCAAGTGTGGGAAAGAAGAATGCTTGCATTAAAACAAAATGATCCTAATGTTTAATGAGTGCAATATTGCTAAAGCATTTTAGCACTCTGATGATAATTCCTGAATAATAATAATAATAATAATAATAATAATAATAATACAGAAGGCTCAATAGAAATGGGTAAAAATGGATTTTTGAAATGTTGCATAAGTCTAGGTGTGACATGTGATCAATTAATAGGAGAGGAGTAAGAAGACAAAGGAAGGAGTAGTGAGGGAAACCTGGGATATTTCAAGAAAGAATGTGGATGCAAATCTGTGAATAAGCAGGTAATATCAAAACAAAAAGAGCAAGAAATTCCTAATACTTCCAGAGACAATTTTCCTTTTTGGGTGAACCTGAAGTCAATATTGCTGAGTGTATCAAGTTTCTGCTGTTCTATAAGCAGTCCAATAACTTCCTTCTGAAATTTATTTATTTATTTTTATTTCATTAATTTATACAATATCTTTCTTCTGCAAGGGGACTGCTTACAATAAAACAACACACACAAAACCATAAAACTAATAAAAGCATACAAATTTAAAAACACAGTTCAGAAACACAGTGGTAAAAGAAACATACAGCACCACACCACACCAGTTAAAATTTCCTTTGGGGTAAGGCAGGTCAGTTGCCAGTAACCTGGCTGAATAAAAACAGTCTTTGCCCACCAGCAGAACAACAGCTAGTAAATATTCTTCAATTTAAGAAAGAGAGGGAGAGAGAAAAACTATTACAGCCAGTTTACTCTTGTGCTACACTGCCAAGCCAATGCAAGACAGATTTATGATTGTAAAATAAAAAGAATAGTCTGCAGCAATGTCCAATGTGGGGGTGGGTGGGGAGCTGGTGTACTGGGAAGAGGGTTGGGTACTTGAAATGTTGGAGGACATGATACAGTATTCTAAGAGTCTCAGCAAAAATATCAAGTCCCCACCATCAAGGAACTTAGAACTGAATTCTCAGCAGTCTATATGAGGGTGCTGTATTACTCCCACCCATTTTGCAGGCTGAGGATGGAGATGTGAATGTAGCTTGCCAAAAACCAGTGACTTCCAAGAGCGTTCATGAGTAGAAATAAAGTTCCCAGGTCTTAAGGCATGGCTGCTCTCTGCCAGTCCTTAAGACAAGGAGGAGAAATCCCAGGGAGAAACCATTTCCTTGAAAATTACACATTGGTGTCCACACACACACATGCACATTACTATGTGGTCTTGGCCCCCACCTGCTGTAGGCAGCTTTGGAATAGCTTCTGTAGACTGCTGTTCAAAGCAGAGCTCTGTTGGTGGCATGGATGCTCTCATGTGTTCTTAAAAGCAGAACTTCCAGAGCTGTTAAAACCAGAGGTGGGAAATAGGGTGGATTTTTTCCGTTACTCAGCTCAGTGCTTGGCAGGGCTCACTTCAAACCAGAGAAATGGATTATCATTTGCTAAACTTGGTGTTTATAGTTTGAATTGCATACTCTAAGTAACTATGGTTGATTATTAACTTATTGTGCTTAATGGCATCAACAGGGGTGTTCCTAGCTCAGCGATTTTAATCCTGTAATCTTAGGGCCTGAGAAGTTCCTGACCTGCCAAAGCTAAGTAGAAATTAGTTTTAAATTAAACAGTTCTTGGTCCTTTCAGAACAGATCATTCACTAGAGGCATTTAAGTAGAGACAGGAGCTCCATTCACCAGGGATACTGTAGTTGCACAGTTCTCTACCGGATAAAGGATTAGACTAGTGATTTCCAAGGTTCCGTCCAAGTATAAACATCTATGATTTCAGATTCAGGACTTCAAACCAATAGCAAGTACTGATAGGCATGTGGAAGACCCACAAATATGTGACTAGATAAAAGGTAAGCACATATATACCTTTGCTACAGGCAGAGTGGCTACATAAGCATTGCCAAAAAAGATGTATCAGCATCAAAAAAGCATCACAAGAGGACATGAATTTGCATCTAATGCAAATTCTTATGAATACATGCACATTTAGAAATAATTTAAATAGAAATGTAACACCACTTCTCTTGGGGCAGACTGGGACCAGATGATTTGTTTACCAGCTCAGACTGCAGTCTAAATGCTAATTAACTGTTGATGGGCAGTTTCAAGGTTTTGGTTCTTCCTTCTTACGGTTCTTTAAATGAAACCTGGACAGGATAGCTTTTCAAATAGAGTACAGGGGGATTGCTGGTGATGACCCATAAAACACTGTATGGCTTAGGTCCATGCTATTTGTGGGACCAGATCACTCTTATATGAGGCTCTTTCTGCAACGCACCTTTTTTGTGGAGCTGGGGTACGGGGATCACATGAGCAGCCTCTAGCGAGAGGCTCTAGCGTCCTGGTTCCTTCAGCTCCGCAGCCTCGCACGAGAGTCCCTCCTCTTCCTTCCGCAGTGCAGCCTGGGATTTTCCCAGGCTGCGCTGGGGCAGGAAGTGTGAGCACCGTGGCTCTGGAGCTCCGCACGCACAGCAAGTACTCATGGGGCCCCGGAGCAATGCACAATTGCTCACCATTTTCGGCTCGCAGCTGAAAATGAAATAGTGTGGCCCTGGAGCATCGCACAATTGTGTGTCATGTGGACTGCTCCTTGCAGTTGTGCGATGCTCGAGGGGCCCTTTTGCATGGCAAATGCCGTGCGAAAAGGGCCTCAGTCTGCTAGAGCTCAGTGATCTTCAGGAGAGGGCCTTCTTTTTCCCCCACTATTTTCCAGGCTAGTTTTGTGGAAACATGGGGGAAAGCGTTCTTGGTGGCTACTCACAGACTTTGGAACTTGCACTCTAGGGAGGCTAAGTTGATTCCCTCCTTGCTTTCCTTCTGCTAGCAATTGAAAACATTCTTATCAGCAGGCTTTCAGAAACTGAGTGTTATGATATCTTAATGGTGCCCAGTGCATTTTTGTTGGTTTGTTAATAATTTTTTTTCTTTTAACAAATTTTAAATAGTTTTAACTTTATAGCTCCTTTATTTTTTAAAATTACTTTTCTATTTATAGTTTATACACATGTTTTTGTGTGGTTTTTAATCCCCACTGGTTTGAATAATCTGTGAGCTGCCTTGAATTGGAAAACAGGCAAGATACAACTTAAATGAAATAATAACAACCCCTTTCAATCCCAGAGAAGTCTCTGGGATAGAGAGGCTTATTCCAGTGGTGAGTGGAGTCAAAGGCAAAAGGATGTGACCAAAATGTTTATTATTATGTGCCTTCAAGTCACCTTCATGTTATGGTGAATCTATTATTAGGCTTTCTTGGCAAGGTTTCTTGAGATGAAGTTTGCCACTGCCCTCCTCCAAGGCTTGAGAAAATATGACTTGCCAAGGTCACCCAGGGGGTTTCTGTGGCTTGAGCAAGGATTTGAACCCTGTTCTCCCTAGATTAACACTCAAACGACTTCACCATGTGTCTTCTCTGTAACCAAGAAACCAGCATATTTTAACTTAATGTTTCTAGGTCCTTTTCATGCTATACAATTGGAGCACTCTGATAGCACTTTTCACCTCCATGGCCCTGCTCTATGGATTTGGAATCTCTTAGAATTCTCTGCCAGAGAGAATTATAGTGCCTTGCTGAACTACAAATTCCAGGATGCAACCATAGTCATTAAAGTGGAATCAAACTGTTATAAAGAGGGCTTCTCTTTTAGTAACTGACCCTTAAGAGAAACATTTCAACCTTTTAAAGTAAGAAGAACTTGTAGTAAACCTGAGAACCAACCATGATGTCATTTGGAAGGGAACATGGCCATCTGTGGAAAGCCAGAAAGCAAGAATGGGGCCAGATTTGACCCAGGGGGCGGAGGTCCCCTATCTCTAGAACAGAGGTTGTTTACAAATATAGAACTGTCATCAAGCAGAAGAGTGCTTCAAACAGAAGAATGTCCTCTACTGAACAGAACACACAACTACCCTCATTTTATGTGGCTAGCAGAGAGTCTATAATTCCTGTCCAGACCAGTTGAAACATCCCCACTGTTGTTTCTTCTGCTGTCTTGGTGGCAAGCTTGTGGGAATTTCCAAAGAGAAAAGAGTTCAATACAAGAGGGTGCTATTGGGCGGGTAGATTTTTTTTTTAAATGTATTTAAGTGACTAAGCATGGAGACATTCAGCACCATACTGGGCCCCGTATGACCTTAGATGTTGTCTGACTGTCTGAGTTGTCTACGTGCAATGGATGACCCAAGCTGTTTGCTCTAGTTTTTTGTTGTTGTTGTTTTTTTGAAAAAGCCAGCAATGCCTGGCTACTTATAGCTCAATTTGCATTACAGGCTGGAATTCATACAGGCATACAATGGCATGTTTGGATCAAAAACTAGTTTGTAAAATCCATAGTGCAGATAAAGCATTAGAACAGCCAGATAATTGCAACAAGAACCAATAAATAAGATCACATGAATAATGTCATCCATTTCCTCCACCATTGCTGTCCCACAATGGACTATACATTTTCAGGCTCCTAGTATAAATTTACTATGAGACATCACAATGGAAATAGCATTAAGCTTCTATTTTTTTTTAAAGGCTCACAGAGAAATGTTTTTTTTCCCCCTGCTCTGAGACAATGACCATGTTTATTCAACCACTCGTTTCTGTTTGCAAAAGGAGAGTAATCTCTGACGGAGGAGAAACTGATCATGTGTGCAAATATAAGGGAGAGACATGAAATTCAAAGAAAGCCCAGAAATGCATGTCAGTTTAAAGTGAGTCACTAATGCCATCACTTTTCTGTAAATATCACAGGAATTAAATTTGGGAGGAAATGATAAATGGGAGGAGGAGAAAGAAAGGATAAATCAGAAAGGGCTGGTGATTTTTTTCTCAAAACACAATTGGACCTCCTTATCCACGGATTCTGTATCCATGGATTCAACCGTCCACAGATCAAAAATATTCAAAAATAAAATTCCAAAGAGGAAACCTTTTGAGTAGTTCACCATTTTATATAAGGGACAGCATTTTACTACACCATTGTATATAATGGGACTTGAGCATCCACAGATTTTGGTATTCATGAGAGATCCTGGAATCAAATCTTAGCAGATACTGAGGGCCCACTGTAAAATAATCATGTACTTCTGGCACCCTAGGTGGGGGGACACCTTATTTATTTATTTATTTATTTATTTATTTATTTATTTTATTTAATTTGTATGCCGCCTTTTTCCCAGAGCAGGGCCTAAGGCAGCTCCCAGAGACAAGCAATTAAAAATCTTCACAATAAAATTTAAAAACAATTAGAATCACCACATAAAACAGTATAAAATCATCCCCCTCAAAAAAAAAACTGTACCTCAAAAAGATAAATAAAACATCCCAGTAAGAAGCTCGCCTGCTTACACATTAAAAGCCTGCTTAATGAAAGAAAGGCTTTGCCTGCCTGTGAACAGAAAGCAGGGAAAGGGCCAGCCTAGCCTCCTGTAGAAGAAAGTTCCAGAGGGTGAGAGCAGCCACTGCCAACATTCTCTCTTATGTCTTCACCAAGCAAATCTATAATAGTGGTGCAACCAGGAGAAAACCTTCTTCCCCTGTAGATCTTCTATGCTTCTTTGAAACAAGTCTCTTCTAGCCAGAATTAGAATCTTGGAACTGTTAAAAAAAAGTAGGTCCCCTTTAACATGGATGTGTTATTGCTACCCATGGTAGCAATAATGGTAGCATAGGAAAGAAAGAAAGAAAGAAAGAAAGAAAGAAAGAATACAATGCAGAGGGCAATAGACAGCAGCTTAAAAAAATTGTTATAAGTGAATCCATTTACCATCCTGCAACTTCTGTGAAGCTAACAGCCAGATCCCATGCATTTTTAGTCAATTACTCAAGTTAACACACAAAACAATGACGCCAGAAACATTGATGGATTCAGGAAATGACTGGGATAGAAAAGTAACCAAGCTACACTTTTCCCTGCAACACCAGTCCCCGAGCCAGTTAGGGATCTGGAGTAGATATGCCAGCTGAGCCACTGAAAATTTGGCCCTGTTTCTATTGTTATGGTTGCTGCTGTGTGTCTTCAAATTATTTCCAACTTATAGTCTATCTATAAAACCTATCACAGGGTTTTCCTATAAAGACTTGTTTCTGGGCAGAGGGTTGCCTCTGCTTCCCTCTGAGGCTGAGACCATGAATTTCCCAAGGTCACTCAGCAGGTTTTCAAGGATGACCAGGGATTCAAACCTTGGTCTCCGGAATCATAGTCCAGTGCTCAAACCACCATGCCAGCTTTCATACTATTTCTAATGCTGGTAGAAGATATGAGTTTTAAAGATAAACTCTTCTTTTATTCTTTCAAATCTCTCCTTAAGCCTGCTTTCCTGTGAAGACATTGCTTAAATTTAAATCTGTGACAAAGGACAAATTCAGACGCCAGAATTACTAAGAATTTTGGCTTTTTCTTTATGAGCAAGCCAGAAATTGGAAGTCGAGAACAGATGTTTGAACATTTACAACAGCTTTTAAATCATTTTTAAGTGGAGGTTTTAAATTGTTCCAACATTGCTAATAGTTTAATTCTATTTTAACATTGATCTCTTGTATGGTTTTAACTGTAATGTACTCATAATTTCTAAGCTGTTTTGAGTTCCAGTTTTGGTGAAAAGCTGATGGATAAAGAGGAGAGAAGGAGGAGGAAGAGTGGGGGGAGGAAGGTTCCAAATTCTGACTTGTTAAGATAGACAAGTCAAGAATCCTGGTTTGGGCAGAATGTTACACAAACTGGAATTGGAGGATTCTTGGTTTGCCAATCCAGGAGGTGGGGAACTTTTCCAGGTTGGGAGTGTCCCATTGGCCATTGTGCAACTCTTTGGAGGTTGGATCTTCCTGTTGTCATGGCTGCCAAAGCTGCTGCAGTTGCCAACAAAACAGAGAGGCTGGGAAATAACAAGTTTCAAATGATTGCTTATTTGTAATTCATTTCTTTCCCCAATAACAAAGGCATAAGTCAGTTACATTATGACGGTAATTTAACAAAGTATCATTTGAGTCCTTCTGCAAGGTAACTGCAAAAATTTAATATAGTTTTCTGATGACGATCTTAAATGAGGTAAGAGGAATGTCACATGGTTCAAGAGCTGGCGTGTGCCGTTGCATCATTACTCAGGATGCTGAGGGGAGAACAAGGTGAAGGGACAAAAAGAGTATTGTGTATTTCTGGTTGGCAGTTTGTAGAGTTCAAATTTTCCTGAAACAGTTGTTTTGGTTAATTTTTAGAAAGAGAAAATTAAGCTATACAAGGTCCTTTTTTAGACCTTGTAACTATGGCTGTTTCCGCCGGCCCCTCCCTAAACTGCAAACCCCAGGATTCCACAGAATGTTGAAAGTTGAATAATAACGCTATAACAGTCCAGTGCAGAAATGGCCTATAACTATAACTAATCTCTTTTAAAAAAGGTATCTTGCCAATTTCTGCCCAGAGCACCACAGAAGACACTGCAGGATAGCAAGCACAGAACACCTTCCTTGGTCAGGACATATGTCTGGAGTAGAGAGGGACAGAGAAGGACATTTGTTCTTTGCACATGCCAGAGCAGGAGAGAGCAACAGAAAAGAATTGGTGGGGCTGGGAAAGAGGGAGCTTAGGAAAGGTTCTAGAAGCAGTTTTGTTGCCATTTCTGTCAACATAATTTTGATATCAACAGCAGGGTGATGCGGTGGGGACCACAAACGTGTCCTTGGGCCACATGTTGGCTTTGTGTCTTCAAGTTCACTCTGTGCTGACCCTCTCCGAGGGTTTTCTGCCTAAGACTTCTTCAGGGGAGGTTTGACATTGCCATCCTCTTAGGCCGAGAGTGTGTGACTTACCCAAGATCACCCACTGAATTTCCAAGGTTGAATGGGGATTTGAACCCTGGTTTCCTGGACCCATAGCCCGTTACTCAAACCAGTATACCACACTGGGTCTCCATATGGCCTGCCCCAGATCATCTGTTTCTGGTGGTTGGTCTGATTGGTCAAGTAAGACCAATCAGGCAATGGGCAGGACACTAGCAATGTTGCTTTCTACTGCTAACAAACACACAGTTCACTGTTCTTTTTGTTCTGTATCCTGAAGTAAGAATCAACTTGCCTCTTGAGAGGACCAGTAAATAACTCTAGATTGGATGGTGGATTCTACTCTTCTCTGCTCCAAGGTAAGCTCCATTTCAGTGAGGCTTACTCCAGTGTAGGTGAGTGGAGATTGCAGACTGAGATTTTTAGTTTACTGAGGCCAAAGAACTTTCTGGCTGAGAATTCTAAATGCCCTTCCCTAAACTGCAATCTCCAGGATTCCACAGAATGTTGAAAGTGGAATAACAACACTATAACAGTATAGTGTGAAAATGGCCTAAGATTTCAAACTGTGAAAAGCAACTATCTTTCTGATATGAAACTAGTATACAAAGATCGATCTTCTTTCTTCTCAAGTGTGATGCTCCAGTTGTGTTCACTGTTAAAATGGTATCACTGTGGGGGACCTAAGGCTCTCCAGTTATTACTCCCATCACTGCCAACAAAAACAGAGCATGGGAGATGTAGTTCAAAACTTCTGGAGCTACAAATATTCCTCACTCTTGTGTTAGGAGAAGGACAGTAAAACAGGAGCTTTGTTACAGCCGCCAAATGATTACAGCACAATATATATGCAACTCAAAAGACTGCATGCTGCTTTTCTCTGAATAGGGAATGGTCCCATTTCCAACTTAAGGCCATTTCTGCACTAGGCTGTTATAGTGCTATTATTCCACTTTCATCATCTTATGGAATCCTGGGGTTTGCAGTTTAGGGAAGGGCCTCAAAGGCCCCTCCCTAAACTGCAAACCCCAGGATTACATAGGATGATGAAAGTGGAATAATAGCACTTTAATTTTCTACTGCGGAAATGGCCTAAATGATCATTTTATGTCTCAGTGAGACTTGCTCTTAAAGCAATCACAAATGCAACCTGTTGGAGGGAACAGCTTGAGAGCCTGCGCATGGCCAAGGGGAATTCAAGCATGCAAGGGGAATGCAGGTCTAGTCATAACAACATTGTAAAGAGAGAAGTTCTCAGCTGAGCTGTGGGGGTGCCAGCTATCATATTTGAACTTATTCTATCCACATCAACAAATAAAAAGGGAGTTCCAGCATCTTATTTACTAGAAAAGAGGGGCAACTTTCAGCTTAAATGTGTAGAGATAACTGATCAAAGTCTCTATCTGATGTATGAACTCCATGAACACTCAGAGAACAAGCTAGCTGGATGGTTGTGACAACCTTCGCCAACCTGGAACCCTCCAAAGGTGTTGGGCTACAACTCTCATACCCCCTCAGTCAGCATGCTGGAAGTTGTAGTCCAATATATTTGAAGGGCATCAGTTTCTTGATATTTAGGTTATGCCTTTTAACTGTGAGGAAAAGGAAGAAGTGCTAAAGGAGGGGAAAGCTTTCATCTCCCTCCTGGTTCCAATGCTAGGTTGCTTATGCCACCTACTACACCTTGACCAGACATTTACCTCATTCCTTTGAACCTTTTCCAGGATGAAACCACAGACCTGACTGATACAACAGATAAAGCTACAATGTACAGCAAAGAGTTGCCAAATCAAATGCAGTAACACTTTCCCCTTAAGATTTAAAAAGGGTGCGCCGTGAATGAACCCATCATCTTCCCATTGAATTGTTTCCCCAAACCAGTGTGAATAAATGACACAGAGTTTCACAGTGGCTGATGAATGCCCAGGGCATGAGGAAAAGATTCATGCAAATCAGGCTATTTAATCTGAGCCTTAGCTTGGAGGAGTGTCGTTCCCAATAAAACACGCAAGGCCTCAGCTAGTCATCCATTGACAAGAGAATGGGAAAGAGAAGGGGAATTTCCCCATTGTGTGCTAAATATCTATACCATGCCCATGGTACCAAATCTCACGTAGTGTCCCAGTGAGCTGATGTGCCCCATTCCTACTGCCAGGCACATAACAAAACATGCTCCTGGAAGACATTAGTTAGGCTTGTTTCCTGGTTGGTGTCCTCAAAGCTTCAAGTGGATCTCACCTGATTGAATATTTACTCAGTTACAGCTTCATTTAAACTTTTTGTTCCTTCAAGGAGGATCTGTGTTTTTCAGAACTTGAGAAAGTTAACTTTTCTTGGGGAAGGACTCACAGAATTCCCTAGTCCTGTCTCACTGAGGGATTCTGGGAGTTCTGGTTCAAAAAAGTAACATTCCCAAGTTCTGAGATCTCCATACTTAGTTCTCTTTTCTTGCCTCCTGTTTATCCTCAGACCTGTTATTTATTTATTTTTCTATACTCTATATTTCACTTTTCTCCCAAATGGGAGAGGCACCTCATATCTGAGTTAAAACAAGGTACAGACATACCTCAGTTAGCAAAGCTTCTGATAATGAAGATCCTCCTTACAAAGTCTTTTATCACCCACCCACTCTGTTCTTCCTTTAGCTGGAAGTTTTTTTAGCTGCATCAGAATTGAGAGGATAGTGAGTGAGGGATGTAGATACACATTCAGTGCTAGCTTGCAGCAGCATGTGAACAGTAAAAAATGTAATACATCTTGAGCAGGGAATGAATGGGATTCTACCCCATCTAATCCTCCTGTAGCAGTGTATGCCTGCCTATAACACGCAAGGTAAATAAGGAGCTGCCTCCAGAATCCTTTACAGAGCATGCATAGGCAGCAAAACAAAGAGAAAGCGGGAAAGCAAATGAGCTTGCCTCATCAGTTATCTCCAGCATGTTAAAACACTGCAGACCAGTCTGGCCAGTAAAATGGAAATCATAAGAAAGTGAAAGATGCTAACAGAAAGAAAAATCTCTGGGTGCTTTTTGGAAGATGCTTTCAAGTTGTCTCTAGAAGATTCGAATGTTTTTGTTTACAAGGCTTACCTAACCTGGTTATTTCATTTCACATGTGCATAGGTTCTGAGGAAAATGTTTCCTGAAACATGTTGAACTGCTTTTCTTTTCTGTAGTATAGGAACCTATTTCTCTTCTTTCCATGTCATTTCTGTACCTATTGCCAAATTTTCCATTAAACAAGTAACATGCTGGAACACATCTACTTTGTTAACTGAGGTGTAACTGTATATGAGTTAAAATGAGCAGTAAAAAAGTTGAAAACACAATGAAGTAAGATGGCAGATTAAAACATAGAATCATAGAACTGTAGAGTTGGAAGAGACCACAAGGGCCGTCAAGTCCAACTTCGTGCCTTGCAGGAACACACATCAAACCATTCCCAACGGATTGCCATCCAGCCTCTATTTAAAAACCTCTAAAGAAGGAGACTCCACCACTCTCCAAGACAATGTATTCCACTGTTGAACTGCTCTTACTATTAGGATGTTCTTCCCAATGTTGAGATAGAATCTCTCCTCCCAAAGTTTGAAGCCATTGCTCTGTGTCCTAGACCCTTTCCACAACTCACCATTTTGCGGAGCTGGGATGCGGGGATCATGTGAGCAGCCTCTTGCAAGAGGCTCTTGTGTCCCTGTTGCTTCAGCTCCACAGCTGCTCCCTACTTGCAAGCAGGTAGTGCGAGAACCCCTCCCCTTCCTTCCACAGTGCAGCCTGGGATTTTCCCAGGCTGCACTGGGGCAGGAAGTGTGAGAGCCATGGCTCTGGAGCTCCGCATGCACGGCAAGTGTGTGCGGGGCCCTGGAGCGATGCGTGATCGCGCACCATTTTTGGCTCAAAGCCAAAAATGAAATAGTGTGCAATCGGTACCTACCAGGCCCTGGAGCGTCACACGATTGCGAGTGCGTCATGTGGACCACTCCTCGCAGTCACGCGATGCTCCAGGGGCCCTTTCGCATGGCAAATGTAAATGCAAATGCCATACGAAAAGGGCCCTAGTGTCTGGAACAACAGAACACAGGCTTGCTCCCTCCTCCATATGACACCCCTTGAAATATTTAAACATAGCTATCATGTTACCTCTTAACTGTCTCTTCTCCAGGCTAAACACTCCCAGACAGTCCAAACCTGAGAATGTTTAGCTATTTAAAAAAGAACGATTTACTAAACAAGATGGACACCACACCATCCTGAACACTCTTGTCTGATATTGATAACTAAGCAGGGTCAGTCTTGTTTTCATTTGGATGGGAGACCACTAGTGATCTCCAGATAGGGATAGGGAAGAAGACTGCCTGAAACCCTGGGGAACTATTGCCATGACAGTACAGGAGTCATGCTACTTTCACAGGGGTAAAGGGTGCAGGTCCTCAAAAAAGTGGAAAAAATTAAATAGACCATGGTGGGATGTGCACCAGTTGCCCAGTTTTGCCTTCACAGTGGTAGGGTTCATTTGCAAGGCAGAAGTCCTATGCCATTTTTAATAGGGACAGTTGCTTAGGGACATAGGAGTGACGAGGCGATTCACCCCAGGAGGCAATGTTTTTGCGGCATCCCAGCCCGTAGCAACACCTTTGCATGCCCTGGCCACACACACCCCACACCACAGCCATATCCCCGTGCACTGTGGCCATGCCCCTCACTCCGTAGACCCACCTTGTCCCGTCCCCCTCCACACACTCCACTGAATAGGGACTTACAAGCCTTACCTCCTTCAGAGTGCAAACGTGAAGCAAGATGTATAAGTCCATATTAAAATGGTGTAGGGCAGCAAATAATCCAGAAATAATAAAATCTGTGAATGTTACACCTGTGTTACGCCTGTGAATGTGGAAGGCTAACTGTACTGGACAAAGTAGACCAACAGTCTGACTCAGTATAAAGGAGCTTCCTATGTTCCTGTGTATCTCTTTACTCGTGAAAGGTAGATTTGCTTTGCCTGACTTCCACATGTGTATTCTGAAAGGAAAAAAGGTGTTCTGCAAGTGAGAAGAAGTATTCCTTATTTGCAGGTCCACCCTTCCAGAGGCCAACTTTTGCCCTCCTCCCATTGCCATGCATTTTGTCCCAGTGCAGAGAACTCACTCAAGGCTTCTCCCCGTCCCCCCATTTCCTTCTGTTTTGCATGGGAATGGGAAGGGGGACGCTTGGAGGGGAAGAGGAAGGCTCACACAAGGCTTCCCCCACTTCCCTTCTGTTTTGTAAGGAAATTGGAAGCCGGGAGCTCCAGCGAGGGAAAGAAAGGCTCTTGTGAGGCTTCTCCCCCTTCCCTTACATTTTGCAAAGGAACGGGAAGGGGGGAGTCCCAGAACGGAATGAGAGGGGAGACTGGGGGGAGTTATTCATGGCTTTTCCACTTTCACAAGGGTTCTGTGAAAGTGAAGGCGACAATGTATTCCTAAAAACAAGGCTTCTTTTCTCTCCCTGTGTGTGTGCGTTTGTGTGTATGTGTGTGAAGTTATTCTCCACATGCTCAGAGACCCTCAGCTTGCAATGCCAGTTATTTTGAAATCACTCCCACCGTTGCGGTTTGTTTGTTCATTATTGTCTGTCATCGGGCCAATTTACCACAAACAGAAGCTGCAGTTGTGCCTACCCACAACAGATCCCACATTGAGGAAGTTCTTAGAGCTGTGCAGAATTTTTGCCTTGGTTGCCAGTGAATTACATGGCCTGCTCACCACAAGCAAGTGACCACCATGAGCATTGAGACTGGACAGGGTGGGCAGCAATTAGGAGCATGCATCCCCTATGATTCTAGAATCAGATGCTGGATAGTGAGTCAAGACAAAGGCCATTTCTGCACTAGCCTGTTATAGCGCTATGAGTCCACTTTCAACATCCTATAGAATCCTGGAGTTTGCAGTTTTCGGAGGGGCTGTGTGGCCCCTCCCGAAACTGCAAATCCTAGGATTCCATAGAATGTTGAAAGTGGAATCATAGCGCTATAACAGGCTAGTGCAGAAATGGCCAAAGATAAATCCCATTGATTCAATGGGTCTACTCTAGTTGGGTTTGAATAAGATTTAGGCAACACTATAGCATGGATTAAAGCATTGGTCCCCTAATGAGAATTTTTTGCATGATAGTCTTTTAATGTGAAAGGATTTGAGAATTTGTCCTTGGTACTAATCAGAAATTCCTGCACCGAACATCTGCTGTTTCTACCTCCTCCTAACTGTCCCAATTTGGCCGGGACCATTCCAATTAGTCCCCTGTAGTCCCACTTTTCAACTGCTTTTAAAATGCCCCAGTTTCTCTCTCCTCCTCCTCCTTTCCCCCTTTATCCTCAGCTCATTCAATTGCTGCCAACCAACAAATGAGCAAAAGTGAAAAACTTGGGAGAGGAGGGGAGGGAGGGGATTTTGCCCTTCCCAGTACCATCTCACAAATGCAAACTGCAACAGCCTGTCCTACTTGTCTGTTCTTCCTCACTAATCATTTTTGCCATCCTCACTACACTCTGATGTTGGTGTAGTCTGCATCTCTGAAATGTATGTGATTGTTATTTGTTAGATGGCCTCCTGCTTCAGTGTCTTTGCTATAAAAGAGAGAGAGAGAGAGAGGTATAGTGGTTTGAGACTTGGAGACCAGGGTTGGCCATGGAAACCTACTGGGTGACCTTGGGCATATCACACACTCTCAGCCCAAGAAAACCCAGTGATAGCCTCACCTTGGGGTTGCCATGCATCAAAAACACAAGGTAGATAGGTTGAAGGTACACAACAATAACAAAAGAGACAAGATCCTGCAAGCCTGTCATCTGGACATCCTGCCCCATCTCAGAATATTTATAAATGAGAGGGAAACAGAGAGTCAGAGAGAGATTAAATGTGGAGTATGGTGGACTTCCAAATGTTTTTGACCTGTATGTTCTCCATTTCACAATCTACCAGGTGTTATTGACTGGGATTTTGGACCATCAATGATTCAGAATCTATCCAAGAAGCTAAAAATCAGCATGGTATCATTAGATAATGTGCCACATTTCAAGTGGTGTCACTTTTTGTAATAGTGCTCCTGTGATCCTATCTGTGGCAATTTCGTTCAGATGTTTGTCAGTCTTTTTGGAACTGCTCGCAGAGCACCTATCACCACTGGAACCACAGTTGCTTTCTTTTTCTTTTTCCTTTTTCATAAACATCCTGGATCACAGTCTGTAGGTATCTTAATCTCGTTCCTCTCTTTGTCTTCTGTTCGGTTGTCCCCCCGGATTGCCCCATCTGTCATCCGAGCATCATCATCATTATTAGGTTTGGTTTTTTCTCAGTCCTGGGACTCAAGGCACCTTACACAAATCATAACAAATACTGCTAAAAGTTTGTATTGCAAAAAACATAAAAGAGTCAAAATATAATTAACAGAATTAAATGCAGTTTAAAAGCATATTCATTAAAACTTCTAGCCAGCATAGACTACAGTGAGGGTCAATGAGAATGGCAATCCCAAACATTTGGAGAGCCACACATTCCCCACCCCTGATATAACATGAATGAAAATCATTCCTATTTATAGGCCATCACATCAAGAAAGTGTAAAGCAAAGCAAGTATCAGGGTGACCTGCTTGAAGCCTTGATTGCATCCTGTTTGGATTACTGTTAATGGGACTGTTCAGAAACTTCAGCATGCTGTGGTTAGAGTGCTGACCATAGTTGGTTTTCAGTGAATATATACTTCCTTTCCTGCAACAAATTTACTGGCTGCTGGTTCTTTTTCTGGGTACAATTCAAACTGCTGGTCATGGCCTATAAAGCCCTATAGGACTAAGATCCAGACTATGGCTCTTTTTGCACCTTACCTTTTCCTGGTGCTGGGCTGCTCGGCTCGCGCATGAAGGCTTGGGAGGAACACTGTCGCATCCCTTCTGCTTCGGCTCCGCAGCTGCTTCCTCGTTGCACAAACACCCCGCCTCTTTTGTTCGCAGTGCAGCCTGGGACCTCGCAGGCTGCACTGAGGAGAGGACGCGTGACTGGCCAGGCTTCTGAGGCTCCGCATGCCAGGTAAGTGTGCGCGGGGCCCTGGAGCGATGTGCAACCACGCAGCATTTTCGGCTTTGAGCCGAAAATGAAAAAATGCATGCGTGGTCTGCGTCAGGCCCTTGAGTGTTGAGCAAATGTGAGTGCGTTGTACGGACCGCTCCTCACATTTACGCGATGCTCAAAGGGGCCCTTTCGCTTCAGAAATGCCGTGCAAAAAGGGCCATGTGAAAGACTGTATTTCTCAGCTTGCTTGATTTTTGAGATCCTCAGGGAAAGGCATTCTCTCAGGCCATTTCCACACTACACTCTTATAGTATTGTCATTCCACTTTCAACACTTGCGGTTTAGGGAGGGGCATTTAGAATGCTCAGCCAGAGAGTTCTTTGGCCTCAGTAAACTACAAACCCCAGAATTCCACAGGATGTTGAAAGTGAAATAATAGCACTATAACAGGGTAGTGTGGAAATGGCCTTATGGGTTGCTGTGGGTTTTTTGGGCTATGAGGCTGTGTTCTAGTAGTATTTGCTGCTGACGTTTTGCCTGCATCTGTGGCTGCTGTCTTCAGAGGATCTGAAGACATGAGTGCTTTCCGCACCTTGCCTTTCCCTGGTGCTGGGCTGCTCGGCTCACGCACGAAGGCTTGAGAGGAACGCTCCCACTTCCCTGCTGCTTCCCTGCTGCTTGGCCTCTGAAGCTCCTTCCTCTTGTGCGACTGCCCCGCCTCTTCCTTTCAGAGTGCAGCCTGGGACTTTTCCGAGCTGCACTGCCCAGGAAGCGCGGCTGGCCTGGCTCCTGACGCACCGGGCCCCGGACCGACGCGTGAGTGCAGAGCATTTTCGGCTTGAAGCTGAAAATGAAAATATCCATGTGCACTCTGCATCCGGCCCTTGAGCGTCATGTAAATGTGAGTGCATCATGCAGACTGCTCCTCACATTTACGCGAATGCGAAAAGGGCCATGGAGGTGGAATGGAGTATATATACTTGTGTGATCCCCGGGCGGGAGAGATTTGCATTTGTGAAGCATTAGTGATGCAGCTGGTCTGTGAGATAGCCCATTGTTGAGTGGACTACCCTCCAGGGTTGCGTTGTTAGTCAGAGGATATGCATAACAGATGCGTGTGCATTTAAGTACTCATTAGCAATCCATTGTATTGTTTCCTGTAGAGAGACCACCTGATTCTGGGTGGTGTTCACTGGTATATCTTTGAGTCTTGATTTTAGCGTTTTTCAGTACTGATAGCCAACTTTTGTTTACTTTCCGAGTTTCTTCTTTTCTGTTAAAATTGTCCAGGTGTTTATGGATTTCAATGGCCTCTCTGTGTAGTCTGACATAGCAGTTGTCCAAATGGTCCAGAATTTCTGTGCTTTCCAATAGCATTCTGTGTCCAGGTTGGTTTATAACATGTTCTGCTACTGCTGATTTCTCTGGCTGGATCAGTCTGCAGTGTCTTTGATTCGTGTTTGGATGCTGCGTTTTGTAGTCCCTATGTTGACTCGTTCACAGCTGCAAGGTATGCAGTAAACTCCTGCAGAAGTTAGAGGATCCCTCTTGTCCTTTGCTGAATGTAGCATTTGCTGAATGTTCTTGGTCAGTTTGTAGATTGTTTGGAGGTTATGTTTCTTCATCAGTTTCCCTATTTGGTCAGTCTCACAATAAAGACTTGAAATCCAGGGAACAATACTGATATTTTAACAGGGTAACTGATGTAATTGTGTTTTAATTTTTATACTGCTAAGTTTAAGTTTTAATTCATGTATCTCATTTTGAGTCATATGTAAGCCACCTTGGGCCCCAGTTGGAAGAAAGGTGGGATATAAATAATAAAATAAAATAAGTAAAATAAAATAAGGTAAAATAAAATAAAATAATTTTTTATAAATTTTTTTCTTTTAGTTTTCCACAACACACACAAAAAAAGAGACATACGTCACCATGTAAAATAAAAATTAAGGCTGCACACAAGCAATTGTGTTTTGTTTGTTTGTCTGTAGTTCAAGAGCCATTGTTGTCTAGTGTGTACGTACAATTGGCAGTTTAATTAGATTTCCTGTTGATTTTGCCTGGTAGACTGAGAGATTTTAATACATAAAATAAAATTAGAGTGTTCCTGTTCATTTTACCCAAGGGAATATTTTTTATTGTACAAAGTTTGCTTGAGGTCAAACCATTAACAAGATATAAAAAAAATCATGGATTTTGCCAAGACAATGTATTCTGACTGGACTACTTGATCAACCCCTGAGAAAAAAGTTTTTGGCTAATCTTACCCTAAAGTAATTATTCGTTTTACCTTTATGCATAGAAGAAGAAAAAATCTGTAGAGAAAATTGAATCTAAAAATCTAGTTTAAATTAACAGTTTAAAGAGAAGAGCACAATTACTACCCAAAAGTAAACACCTAACGAATGCTATAAGGCTCTGTTCCAGAAAACTAGATGTACACAAATATTACACCGCAGTAGCATTTCCTTCACAGTATTTTTATACAAAATATATTTCCATGTTTTATGGACCTTGATGAAATATAGGCCCTTTTTGCATGGCATTTCCGATGTGAAAGGGCCCCTTGAGCGTCGCACAAATGTGAGGAGCGCACTCACCTTTGCGCGACGCTTCAGGGCCTGACCGCACACCCATTTTTTCATTTTTGTCTTGAAGCCGAAAATGCTGTGCGGTCGCACATTGCTCCGGGGCCCCACACACACTTACCTCGCATGTGGAGCCTTGGGAGCCGGGCCGGTCGTGCTTCCTGTCTCAGTGCAGCCTACGAAGGTCCCAGACTGCACTGCGAAAGGAAGAGGCGGGGCTCTCACGAGAGCAGGAGGCTCATGCGGAGCCGAAGGACCCCGGACGCGAGAGCCTCTCTCCAGCGGCTGCTCGCGCAAGCACCGCACCCCAGCGCCGAAAATGGGTGAGTTGCGGAAAGGATCATAGACTCATGCCATAAGTTTGCCTATGTTCTATATCCACTGTACAAGTTATCTGGAATCAGTTTCTGAAACCCGAGAATTTCTGCTTTCATGGAGGAAAAAAAAATACAAGTTTCTAGACTTTCTGACTAGAAATAGACTTGGATGTACATGAGCAGTTGTTAACTAGAAACCTCAAATTCTGAGAGGAGTTGAATGATCATTTCAAGTTGCTGCCAGTAATGTATGTGTTTGTGTGTGCATGTGACTCCATGGCTTGTATCCCGTTATTAGTCACAATTAGAGTAAAACTGTTAGATCAATGAAATTTACTTATATTTTCACTCACCGTTCAACAATGTATTCAGTAAATTTACTCTAGATGGGACTACCCAGTGGAATTCAGGCCTATGAACCACGGAAAAATTACTTATTCGAGAGAAGTGTTCACCTTAGTGAAGCTACAGATATTTAATCTTAATATATTTATTTTATTTTAAAGTAAGAAGAAAAGAATTATTTGTAGATGGATATGTATATAGATACATGTATGTACATACTCATATTTTTTGAAGTGGTCTGGAAACACTAATACAAATGTATAGCAAAAAAAATATGCAAAATAATCAATTTAATGCATATTTTGTTTTTTAAAAAATAGTCTATTGCATAATGGAATCTAATGTGCCCAGACCAGCTAAAGTTAATTTTCACTAAGATCTCAACTAGTCTATGTGCCAGAAAATTATGTGGTAGAATAATTGGACAACTTCAGAATGCAGGCAGAAAAACTGCACTTTGCATGGTCTATTATGCTTCAATGTTGAAAACTCGTTATAGTTTTTAAAAAAAACAGAGCACTAGGAAAATGACTCAACTACAGCTACTTCCCCTGATGTGATACTTGTCTGCAGGAAGGTTTTTAAAATATAGAATACCTGTCAAAATTGTATCCACCATCTTCAGCCTAAAATGGTGCAAATCATTTGATTGTCTCATTCCCACACAATTCTGTCTAAACATGTCTCAGCCCATTGAAACCAATGGGACAATTTAGTCTAATTTCATTCTTATTATTTCCAATGATGCTGAATGGATCATACCTTTTGCCCATGATCTTGTTTAAGGGCAACACTATTGTGCATAGTGCGGAACAGTGTAGAAACAGTGTAGTGTGGAAATAGCCATAGTGTCCAGGAACATATCAACTTTGTTAACTGAGGTACATCTGTATTTGAATTTTGAATTTTGAATTTGAACGTTTTTGAGAAGACCCCTACAAAACAACCATTTGTGATTATTTTTTCTGAACAAAGTTTCATCAATTTTTCCTTCAGTTTCAAAAATATGAATTTGAAAAATGACTAGGCTTCAGACTAGGGTAACAGTACATACATGCTTGTGAAAAAGAACTAATATGGAAAAGTTGCTTCTTAAAAATATAATGCACATTGTTATCCTACTTCTCTTTCCTACTTAGTAATAAAGTAATTTTGTACTATCATCATGACAGTGCTTCTTGATGCTCTACTTTTCCCACTCAACTGATGGGGTGATTAGATGGACTGTCTATAAGCTACCATGCTCCAAAATAGGCCGTTGCTCTCTAACCTCAGGTCTTGCTTCCTCTTGCTTCCTCTTGTTCGTTCTCAAGAGCAAGGACCAGCTGAGCAATCATCATGGTCTGCCTTGGGTGGAGATGAAAACCAAGGACTTTGGAATGATTACCATAATTAGCCATAAAGACAGAAGTGAAACTGGTAACATCAGTGGTCAAATCATCACAAAATGATTCATGTTACGCTGCTCTACCCTATAGACATATTGTTTATAGCATAACGCAGGACTTCCTATGGTCCATCAAAGTTAGTAGACAGTCAATTTGTAGTCCAAATTGCACAGTTTTGCTCTAGAAGAAATTTAACTTTTGAGGGGGTCGTGGGATGATGCCCACTGAAGCTGGTAGGGCAGAGGATTGCATCACTAGAGGAAAAGACAAGGCTAAACAGGGGTGGAGCCACCTACACCTATTTCACAAACCTCCTTTGTGGGACCACCCCTGCCTTGGGCAAAGAGTTTTGCTGAGTCCCCTCATCTATCAGGGAAACCTGGTGACCATGTGTGGCTCTGGTGGCAGCATTCCAAAAGGCCTTGGGTGATAGCATTTAAATTCCCAGCAATTATTTAGAACAACACTATTTTCAAGGGCACTGTCAGAAATTAAAATGAAGTATAGGCCTTCTATATGTTGAGAAGAAACACAATTAATGGGACCTCACAGGCCAAGCATCATCATCAGCTCCTGCCAGTATCCCCAAGTTCTGATAGCTGCCCAAAGATGCCAGGAGAGGTTGCTTGGCTGGCCCTGGAGGCTATGACAAATTAAAAAACCCTTTCCTTGCTTTCAGAGGACATGCTTGCAGTTTTACCCTCCCATTCCTTCCTAGAACTGCTCCAACCCAGGATTCTCTAGGATGTGGCCATGGGAATTGAAGTGGAAGCATAGTACTGTAATTGTGCAGTGTAAAAGGGCCCCAGAAAGCTCAGTAAGCCACTTGGCCTATTTCCTAAAAATGAAGAAAGAGTGAAGGAATTGGCCACTATAGGAAAGAAAATGGTGGTGAGATGGACCATTGATGTGTTCCCCTAAGCATATTCTCAGCTTGTTATATTCTTATCTGCCAAGTGAGAGATACTCAACCTGGTTCCCCAAGAGATGCTTTGGACTACAGCTCTCAGAATCCCTTAGCACTGGATAAACTGGCTGGACCTTTTGTGAGTTGTAATCCAACAACATCCGGAGGTAGGAATGTAGCCACAAGGGACAAAAATGAGGGGTCTGTTCCCAACATAAGAACTCTGCTCCCCCATGTAATTTTCCTTCTGGCTCTAAATTTCTCACATTGCAGGGAGTGAGACGCTGACAGTCATTCATACCTAGAATTCTTACATTTGCCATGTTCCCTTTATAACTTTGCTTGCCCCTTTTCTTGAGATGCCTGCAACTGTATTTCTAAATGCTCAACAGAAGATTTAAGTTACTGGAATGCTAGGAAATTTGGGGACTGAAGGAGAATTTCATGGGGGGGCACAAAACTCTTATTTGGAGCAGGCAATGCTCCTATTTCCACCACCACCCATAGCTATAGTCCTGGAAGGTGTGGCATTGCTTACTTCTACAGTAGGCTGTTGCATGGTTATACTTCTGCTTTAACCTCAGACCCTTTAGCTCTGTTCTATCTTTTTTCCCCTCTTTCAAAACACACTGTGCACATGAGAGCGTATGATTCCAAACTAGTCCTATGATACTAGCCTTTTGTCAGCAGATATGACTGCAGCAAAGTCGGATTTCCCCAGGCTGTCTTATTTTGATAACAACCTAAACATAAAATAGAAGTTACTTTCATTTTTTAAATGCAATTCATTCTCATGTCTCAATATACTATTTGAAAAGTATTTTGCTCTTACTTGTCACAGTGTTAAAAAAAAGTAACTTGTGTTACATGCCAGGTTCCTTGTTATTCTTTAACTTCACATTGCTCTCAATGATTTTTTTAAAAACAACAACAACCAGAGGATTGACTAGAAAAGTGAAATACTTTAAAAATTCCTGCCCAAATTCTCCATAAAATGAGTACTAGCAGTAAGTTTGAAAACTTTTCCAGTTAGCTGTGGTACTTATAACTCATTGACTGACATCTTCTTAAGGGGACACACACATATGTGTTTTCCTTACACATATGTATGATCTTTTTAAGGCACTGTAGAGGTTGGTATTCCCTTCCTTCTTCCACAGTACTGAAAGCCAGGCCCCTGCAACTTACTGAACAGCCTTTGAAGCCCCTAGCATGACCACTCTCTGCTTCATAGGGCAGAGGCAGCAATGTAGAAGTGAAATGATGATATCAATGCTGAGATCCATCAGCATCCTCTGCAGGTTTCAGTGCTCCTGTAATCATTTTGTGTCTCATTATAGGGATGTAGCCAGATGATTCTGCGATCCCACCTGTTCTCTGTGAAGCAGAGAATGGCCATGGGGTGGGGGCTTTAGAGGCTGTCAGTAAGTTCAGTTAGCTGGAATATGGCTCAGCCAACCATAGGTCCCCTACTACACTATGCTGACCCGATTGCAGCCATCATTTCCAAGGGGTGATTCCAACAAGTGTTAGTACTTCACATCAGTGCCATAATCACTGATGTTGAGAAGCTCATGCCTGGTTTTGGACTGAACCTGTTCTCATCATTCCAAGTTGAAGGCAGCCCTATTTTGATGCAAGAAGTCTCCCGCTGAGATTGCAGCCCTCAGGTGCCATCACAGAACCCCCCAAAAAGAACAGTCTCCCCAGTTGTGGCTTCACAGTGATGAAACTTCTTTCAAAATGCTTTACGCCTTGGTTCTTTAGTGCAGCCTGTCAAGTAAGCTCTAAAATGTGTCTTATCCATGCTACCTTTCCTCAATATGTCTTTTTAAAATGTGTTTTTGGGAGAGCTGGGCACTTTGGGGAGTTATATATATAGCTTCTTTGTCAAAATTTTGAATGTTTTGGTGGACCTACAAAGCCTTGATGCTGCTTTGTGATAATTTTTCTGTCTACTACTGTGAGGGCATGGTCCTAAAAGGTGCCCTATAAATCCATTAAACAAATAAGAATAATAAACACATTGAGCAAAAGTTGGAAAATCTCCCAGGACCATTTCTACTAAGGTGAATGATAGCCACACCGAGCTGCCAGTAAAATTCACCCTCTGTCTCCCTGAAAATTGGTCAGAGAAGAGGATGACATTTAGATTTTCCACCTTGGATTTACCAAGACATCTTGAGGCAGTCATGTTCTGGGGAAAATCTTGTTGAGTCAATGGCCAAAATCTTCTTGAGTCAACAGCTGCATCTTGCTAGAGGAGCTGATGTTTCAATCCTTTTTTTTTTTTTAAAGTCAAACAGCTTTGTGATTTGTGATGTGGTTATTTCAGCTTGTCCAATTGCTAGATTTGTTTGTATTCTTTTCCCCTTCACCACCCACTCTTACTAAGCTAACAGTTCCCTTGACTTTGGGTGCTTTCAGAAGCCATGTTTACATCATGTGACAGCAGCCAAATAAAACCAGGGGCATCTGTTTAGTATCACTTCTGCTTAAGCACTTCACTATAGCAATGGCACTTGAAACCCTACTAAGAAATTCTAGAAAGATGTGTTTGTGTGTAAAAGGTATATAATAGGTTAGCAGATGAAAAACTGGACCACACTGAAGATTCAAATACTGTATGGGAAAAGAATTGTTTGTTCATGTTGCATTAACATACTGTATTTCTTTCATAACTGAATTAAACAGAAGGAGAGAGCATGCACTAATACTAACTCTCTTGGTATCACCTACTTTTTAAAAAAGCTTGAAAAAATTACTCTTTGGATTACAAATCCCAGAATCTTTCTGTCAGCAGAAAGTGCTGAAAGTTATAGTTCAAACATGTAGCTTTCTCATGCTCTCTTCTGAAAGCAACAATTGAAAAATAATTGAAAAGATGTGCGTGCATGCACTCATACACACAGACATTGGTTTGCACACATTCTTTTTTCTGTTTGCACGCTTGCGTCACTTTTTTTCAGTTTCAAATATCACAGAAACGAGAATTTTTCAGTTCAACAACAAAGCAGAGTGCCAGTAACTGTTGGTTGATTGTTCTTGTGTGCAGCAGGAACAGTAAAACATGTAATTGAGATCCATTTTCCTGTTGATCAGGATTTCATCCTCCCACCAGTGATCTGTGGCATGAAGAGGAATTGTAATAGGGATCCTGATTCTGATTGTTGCATGGGAGATCACTTGCGTGTGGGAATTGGAAATGTAAGTCTATTGTATCCCAATCAACAGGAGAACAGACCTCCATCACTCACAGTTACTGATGCACAGTATGTCAAGATAGAGGAGGTTGGCTCAGGCCATAATTGGGTCAGGCCATCTCAGCCATAGTTTCCTCTTGGGTTGTTTTTTGGTCTTGGAGGAGACCCAGTGTAATGAAGCATTTTGACGGCGACTTGGGAGGACCAGATTCTCATTCACACAGAGCCATGAGCTCAGCTACTGAATATAAGCCAGTCACTCTCTCACAGCCTGACTTACTCCACAGAGTTGGGGAGGTTAATGGGAGGAAGAGAACCATATGCACTGCCTTGGACGCCTTGGAAAAAAGGCAAGATGTACATGTAGCTAATACAGTAAATAAAATAATAATCTAGAGCACTGACTCCTGAAGAATTTGGACATCATCACAGGCCTAAAGAATGGTGGCGCAGTGGTTAAATGCCAGTACTGCAACCACAAGGTTGTGAGTTTGATCCTGCCAGGCTCCAAGGTTGACTCAGCCTTCCATCCTTTCGCAGGTCGGTAAAATGAGAACCCAGCTTGTTGGGGGCAATTAGCTAAAAATACATTGTAAACTGCTTAGATAACACTTAGTTGATAAGCAGTGTAGAAATAAATGCTATTGCTATTGTTATTGCTATTGCTTATTCATTCAACTGGAAGTCGGAATGGCCAGCATGCTGCTTTGTGGAGGACAAGCCACAGTTTTCCAAATGATTCTGGCTTTCATGACATATTAAGGGGGCCACTGTTTTCACTCTGTCTTTGATACTGTTAAGAACACTATCCCTGCAATATAGAAATCATGTCCTGGGACTGTTATTTTTTAATGGCCTGATTAAGTGCGGTGCTAACAATGTGATGAGCAATCATGCTGCTGTCATGTTTTGAACAGTGAAGAGTAGGCTGTTTAGTGCAAATGGGGCACTATCCATCCAGGGCCATGCTACCTACAGTAAGCACATTTCTTTTGCTTGATGAAGCCCTCTCCATTAATACAGCTTCCTTCTTCCTCTGCTTCCATCCTCCATTAAAATGTACACCTAGTGAGCATACATCATGGTTTCCTGTACGTGCACAAGACATTCCTCCAGAGCAAATATCAGCACAATCACTTTGTAGTGAGTAGCTGACTCAGTGGCATAGCAAGAGTTTTTGCTGCCCAGGGCAAAGGAGTCCCTTCTCCCGCATGTGCACCCTACTCCCCTTTTCTGGGCTCGGGGGCCAGTGGTTTTTCCCTTCCTCAGCAAGCCCCGCCATGCTCTCGCCTTACCAGAACAGCCGAGCTGTGGGTACCTCCCACAGCTTCTGGTCACTCTGGGCCAGAAGATGGGTGGCTGCCAAAACAAATTGCCCAGGGGCTTGGGGTACTTGTAGATGGCCACTGGGTTAAAATGCATCTCCACCATGGTGGTGGTGGCAGCAGCCAGTCCATTTAGCTGGGGCAGGCCAGTGAGGAGGTTGCTGGCAGTGGCAGCAGCAGAAGCAGCAGCCACAGATCAGCTGAGGATGTTGCTGATGCTGTGCGGGATGCCAAATGGGAGCTGGGTCTTGAGGCCACCGAGTGCCTTGAAACCAGCGGGGCTCTGGAGGGTGTAGGAGAAGAGGGAGGTCTTCATCTTGGCCATGTTGTGAAGGGCAGTTGGAGGCCCCAAAAATGTGCTGCCCGGGGCAGACTGCCCTCCCCACCCCCCAGCTACGCCACTGAGCTGACTGCTGTAGATTTAAGGATCGCTTTAGAGACACTATGGTGATCTTGCCCTCTCTTCTACCAGTTCCAGTGGGCATCAGTTGATACTGGCTTAAAATTAATATCACCTGGGGTTGACGGAGTGATGCTCAACAGGGGGAAATTTAATCCTCCTTCCCCAGCTGTGATCTCAGTAAAACTTGCTTACACTTACATACCTGGAAAAGAAGAATCTTCCCATCAGTGCCAGTTGAGATACAGCAGCACATGCCGCAGCACATGAGCATATGAACATACAGCGTATTTAATCTCTACAATGAATGAGAGTTCTCAATACAGTACAGCCTCTGACAAAGAACCCCCTTTTTACAGTCTTTTTTACACCCAGCTAAACCCCCTTTTATTTGTTGTCTTATGTCTCGCTGGAAGATTTTTAGCAGTGTCGGCATTGGGAGGATGAGGAAGGAAGGCTGAGAAAACACGGACTTTCAGTGTCAGGTTGCAGCAGCATGTCACCAGTAAACAATGCAATAAAGCATATGCTGAGAAAGAATGGGATTTTACTTTAGCTGATCCTTCTATAGCTGTGTGCACCTGATTCCAATAGGGAAAGTAAGCAGCAGCTGACTCCACAATTCCCATACTGTGCTTGTGTGAACAGACAGACAGAGAGAAAATGGGACAGCAGATAAACTTGCCTCACCAATCTATTGATAGCATGTTAAAAAACCAAAAACAAACAAACAAACAAAACCAAATCAGGTTGTATCTATAAATTTGGCCACCAAAATGGAAATGAAAAGCAAAGTGGAGGCTAGTGAAAGGGAAAAAAAGATCACCACGAGATGCATTTTGCAAAGAGCTTTCATGTGCTTTCCAGAAGGGTCAAATGTTTGTGTTTGTATTGTAAACTGTCTGATGATGATGACTTCATTGCTAAAATGTATAAAATTCTATTGAAGTTAGAAATGGAAGATGAACAAGTTAAAGAATATATGATCAGGTCGGCAAGAAACTCTGGATATAATATACATGTGAATCAATGGGAAAAACTATTGACGAAGGACATTAAAAATGTACTTTGCTATGATCTTCAAGAACATTATTACAAGATGATGTACCACTGGTATTTGACCACTGAGACACTCACAAAGATGTATAAAGATACAAAGAACAAATGTTGGAAATGTCAAAGCCAGATTGGATCTTTGTACTATATATGGTAGACTTGTGAAAAAGCTAAACATTTTTGGCTTAAGATACAGAATGTGATGCAAAAGATTCTAAACGTTCAAATGCCAAAGATTCCTGAATTATATTTACTAGTAATCTGGGCAGATGATATAACTATTGATGAGAAATAACATAAATTGATGCAACATATGCTATTGGCAGAGAGATTAGTATATGCAAAATAGCAGAAAAAAATGGAACTCCCATCAATAGAAGAATGGCTTGATAGAATGACAGGAATAGTCAAGATGGATAATCTTACATTTGGGTTAAAGAGCCAAAGAGAAGATGAATTCTCTTCTGAATGGAAATGTCTGACTGAGTATTTAAAGAAAAATGAGGGTGAATTGATGACAATAGATTTTTGGACTTGCATGTATTTTTAAGCTCTGACTCTTGCTCTTACTGCTATATGAGAACAGTTATATGAAACTAAATTATGCTAGTTTTGTTGCTATTTTAGATTTTTAATATCTATAATATATGTTTTAGTAATAATGTTTAAGAATGATTTATGAAAATGAATCATTATTCTGTTAATTATTGTGTTCCATTGGTACTTAACGGTTTAAATAAGGTGATATTAATACTTTGGTAGATTCAGGGATAGATTTAGTGATGCAGTGATAGATTCATGGTAGTAACTGTGTATGATTGAAATACATTTTCTTCTTAAGTTTTTTACTAACCAGGTAAATTTAGTTTTTGAGTACAGGGGTAAGATAATAAGGATTATTAATGACAAAGTTAATCTAGATTTTGAACTATGCTCTAATAGTTAAGTACAAATATTTATTAAGAGTTGTATGTAACAAGCCTGGAAACCAATTTTTACTTATTTGTAGGGTTTGTTTGTTTGTAATTTTGGTAGATATTTGTAGCCTTCCTAGGTTTTTTTTTAGTTGTATTGTATCATTATTATTATGTGTTTGTAATTTTATGTCTTGCTTTGTAGTTTTTTTGCTTCTTTGTCTTCTTTTTTCTTTCTTTTAACAAAAATACAAAGAAAAAAAGAAAAAAAAGAAGGGTCAACTGTTTTTGTTAGCTTTTGCCATACTTATCTGACCTAGTTGTTTCATTTCACACGAGGATAGATAAAAAGTTTGCGGAAGCCTAATGAAGTATTGTTCCTTTTTTGTCTTATAGGAATCTATCCCTATTCTTTCCATGTTATCTCTGTTTCTGGTACCAAATTTGCTGATAGAGAAATAGTTCCAAGGAACACATCTACTGTGTTTGCTGAGGTATACCTCTATAACACAGAGGTCACAAACATGGGTTGTGTACTTGAGACAGCCATATTTGTTGTTCTGGTAGTGAAGCACACAGTAATTCTTCTCCCACCCACTGCCACTCATTGTTTTATAACTGCTTCTACATTCCTGACTGCAAACAGCAAACTGTTCACCCAACTCAAAACATGTGGAGTTTTGCATTTCAGATTTTTCCGATCATAACAGTATTATGGCTACAGGAATAAAATGGAGTTTGCCACTATTGCTCTGATCACTGTTACTTGGAAGTAAGCACAATTTTGTGATGGGAAAAGATAGCATTTTTTGAAAAGGATTATAGCAAAATGATAGAAAACTACAGAAATGTTAACAAGAAGTACTGAAGAACACTAAAATCAAGACTCAAAAATATGCCAATGAACATTACCCAGACTCTGGAGGTTCCTCTACAGGGAACAATACAATGGGTTGTTAATGGACTTAACGCACTGTTATGCATATCTAGCATAACAATACACCCTGGGGGATATCCCATTTAACAATAGGCCAACACACAGGCCAAGTGTAACACATGCGAATTGCTCCTTCCAACCCAGGGACTACACAAGTATATATACTGTGTCTCACTTCCATGCCACCAGATCCTCTGAAGATGCCAGCCACAGATGCAGGCGAAACGTCAGGAGAAAATACTAATAGAACACGGCCTCAAAGCCTGGAAAACCCACAACAACCTATGGATTACGGCCATGAAAGCCTTCGACTTTACATGTTAACAATAAATTCTTACCAGAGAGTTGCATCAAATTGGCATGGCTGAAGAACTGAACTGGCATGGCTCATATTTGATTTCTGCAAAATAATTCCATGATACTAGTTCATGCACAAATTCTTCAAGCCTTTAAATAATTTACTTCATATTTACAACTGTAAACAAAAAGGGCGCAAGACATTCAGGAGTGAAAAATTGTAAAGGTACAGGTAGGCAACCTATTGATATGGGAAGATTTTTATTTGGCAGCATTCCTACCAACATTACAGAGATGAAAACCAGGACACATATGGCTGACCAACATCACAGTATGGTCTAGATGGCAAAATTTGTTAACAGAAAGAACAGATGAGCTAGCAGTTAGAAGATGCAGCAATTTGCTTTTGCCTGGGTCTAGTGGAAAGGACAAGATTCCGCCCCTCCTCTCTTATCTCCCCCTGCTGAATTAATTAAGTGCAAACTACTACACTTTGAACTCAGTTTGCAGAAAGCACAATAAGCTGAGGACAAAAGTGGCAGTAGGCAGAGGAGGGAGAAACTGGGACATTTTAAAGACAATTGAAAAAGTGGGATGACAGAAAACAGTTGCTATGGATTGTTTCTCCTCCATTTCCCAGGGACTGATGTTGGGGAAAATGCTAAAAATGGCAAATAGGATCCAGAGAAGCTGGCAAGAGGTTGCAATTTGCCATTTAAATATTATTAGGGAGTTCTGTTTCAGGCCAGCAAAAGCTTTTTTTAGATAAAGGAAGTGGTTGCCTGGTTACTTCCTGTTTCTGTTTCAAGGCTGAAAAAAACTAGAATGTGTGTGAAATTTCCTTTAAACAGAAAATCATGGCCCATAGCATTTGGGGAGTGCTACTTGTTTTTTTGTTTTTTTGCCGGATTTTTGTTTTATTGTAGTACTTATGTATTTATTTGCATACTCCACCTTCCTCCTGACAGGGGACCCAAGGCAGCTTTGTTGTTAACTGTTGTCAAGTTGACGTTTGGTGACTCTATGAATGAGAGATCTCCAAGCCACCCTATCATCAAAAGCACTGCCTAGGTCCTACAGACTCAAGGCTATAGCTTTCTCGATTGAATCTATCCACCTGTAATGTGGTCTTCCCCTTTTCCTACTGCCTTCTACCTTAGCAAGCACTATTGTCTTTTTTACTGAGTCATGTCTTCTCATGATATGTATGAAGTACAATAGTCTCCATTTCCACAGAACTCTTCTTCAGCACCACATTTCAAACAAGTTGATTTTCTTTCTGTCAGTTTTCCTTGCTGTCCATTTTTCACAATCATACAAAGAAACTGGAACTACAATGACATGGACATTCCTAACTTGAGTATTCAAGGATATATCTTTATACTTCAGGATCTCGTCTAGTCCCTTCATAGCTGTTCTTCCAAATCCTAGTCTACCACTGATTTCTTGACTGCAGTCTCCAATTTGATTAATGACTGGGCCAAATTATGGAAAATCTTTGGCCCTTTTTGCATAGCATTTGCCATGTGAATGGGTCCCTGGAGCGTCGCGCAACTGCGAGGAGTGATCCACATGATGCATTTGCAACCGTGCAACGCTCCAGGGGTTGGCAGGTGCTGATTGTGCCCTATTCCATTTTCGGCTGTGAGCCGAAAATGGTGTGCGATCGCGCATTGCTCCAGGTCCCCGTGTACACTTGCCATGCATGCGGAGCTCTGGAGCTGCAGCATTCTCACTTCCTGCCCCAGTGCAGCCTGGGAAAATCCCACGCTGCACTGCGGAAGGAAGAGGAGGAGCTCTTGCATGAGCAGGCAGCAGCTGAAGGAACTGGGAGGCTTAGAGGCTTCTGGTGCGATCCCCGCACCCCAGCTCTGCAAAAAGGTGAGTTGCAGAAAAGGCCCTTAACTATATCAATGTGTTCATTGTTTGTTTTAAAGTTATGTAAATCATCTATGGTCATTATCTTTGTTTTCTTAATATCTGCCTTTGCACATTCTTCATTGCTTTTTGTATGCAGTAGTTCTTTTTTCTTTTCCTTTTCCCCCCATCCATAAGTTGATTATGCTGTTGTGAATCAGTTTATCTGTATTAAAGTTAATAAAATATGAACTAAAAAAAGGAGAAGCACCTGCTCAACATTCCTATCTACCACACCTGAGTGATCTCCAGCATGAGGGGAATTTGTGACAGTGGTCATTTTTCTGCCTGTTGTGCTGAAGATCACTCACAGGAGGGAATGGGAACATCAGGCAGCTGCTTCTGAATCAACAAAGGAAAGGACCCCCATTAATGTCAACAGCTGTTGTTGTTGTTGTTATAGGCCTTCAAGTCATTTCCTATTTATGGCAACCCTAAGGCAAACCTATCACTTGGTTTTTCTGGGGCTGAGAGTGTGTGATGTGTCCAAAGTCACCCTGTGACTTTTCATGGCCAAGCAGGGAATCAAATCCTGGTCTCCAGAGTCATAGCCCAATGCTCAAACCACTATACCACACTGCTTTTTTATCACAACAGCTGCTTACTGAAAAGTGGGATTTGCGGGTGGGTCTGGTCAGAATCCGCTACATAGCACTATAATGATAGTACGTAATGGTTGTACAGTGTTCTGCTGAAAATGTCCCCATTGCCCCAAGCCAAATTCTTTCCAGAGTAAGCTAAGCGGTACAAATTTTATTCCCTTTATATGAGAGTTATGCAGCATAGCGATTCCTCCACCCCTTGAGCACTGGATCTCTGGCTAGGCCTCTCTTTCCCACCACTTTTCCTGAACTTTCATGTTTGATATTGCCTCGTTGGAGCCTTCGCGACTAGACACTTGAATTTAAAAAAAAAAAAATTGTGTGTGTGGTAGCGACAGGGGGAGAAATGTTGCTGAATGGTGACTAAAGTATGAATTTCTCTCTTTGTAAACTCCTGGGAGAACTCCATCCATAATATACTGCTGTAATGTTCAGTTTTGTAGCACTTTTTTCACCTGAAAAGGAGATAAAGTTAATGTTAGGGTAGAGAAGAAAACCCCAATATCAAAGTCTGGGCTTGATCTTGATTGCACAATACACATTTTGACTCTCATCCTCTTTGAGCCTTTGCAGGAAGTCGTAAAGGGATCTAGATAAGCAGCGTGCAAAGGAGCAGTGAAAGAGTTAATGGGACCTTGTATCTGTGTCAAAAGTCAGTAGGCCAGACCTGAAGGAGATTGCCAAACTGGCTTTGCTGCTGCGTGTGTGAGGCTGTAAACCCCACCCCAGGCGGCCTGTCAGCACAGCACACTGTGTTCTTTAGCTTGAGCGACACAGTTCCTTCACACACATATAGGAAAAGCCCAGCCATGCCTGGGCAGCCTGGCTCTGGCTTTTTCTGGGGATTTCCCCTTTCCAGAGTACACTGCTCAGCTTCTTGTAAGCAGTCACATGTGACTCTGACTGTTCGGCCCTCTTACTGTCACTGCAATTAAGACTGTTGGTAACTGAAACTGCATCACATCAGGAAAGCTGCGCCCATATCTCACTGTAAGCTGATGCATGCTGGCAGCAACGGGCTTCTCTGGAAGCTGCTGCTCTTTACATGTATACATGCAGCATAGCTAAGGCAAGCAACACACACACACACACATTTTTAAATATTACGCAGGCTGTAGAGTGTGAAACAGAGAGCTCAAGCCAGGGCAGGGAGGGCAAAATAAATCATCATGGAACAGGGGATGATGTTTGAGCAGAAAAACCTTGCCAGGTCACACTGAAAATCTATTAAGCTCTACATTCTGTTTCCAGTGGTGGATAGCCAGACTACTGGCATGAAGCAACTCTCCTTCAGCATTCATTAAAATTTAGAAAATTCACTTTTTAAAAACTGTATCTCCCAGAATCTCCATTCAGCATAATTACTAGCCATGTTAACTATGACATTCTGGGAGCCAGAGACCAAAAAGTAATTTTCCAACCTGTGGAGTACACCTATATGTACAATTACAGCGGTTTGATACCTCTGTAACCACCGTCCCTCCATCGTATGAAATTTATGGATCTGTAGTTCAGTGAAGTGCTTAGAATTTTACACTGCACTTCCTTCAGCTACACTATTAGAGTTCTTTGGCAGAGGGCAGTAAATACGTTGTTGTTGTTGTTGTTGTTGTTGTTGTGTACCTTCAAGTTGTTTCTGACTTATGGCAACCCTCAGGTGAACCTATCACGGAGTTTTCTGGGATTGGAGTGAGTGACACACCCAAGGTCACCGAGTTGGTTTCCATGCCTGAGCAGGGAATTGAACCTTGGTCTCCAACGTCATAGTCCAACACTCAAACCCCTATACCACATACTTTACCAAACTATAAATCCCAGGATGGAATTAAAGTGCCATGAAAGCACTGTAAGTGTGTGATGTGGATACACCTTTCATCTTTGTTCCTCTTCTTCCTTAGTGTGTGAAAGCTCTTTTTGGCCATCACAGCCATTTGACCATCAATAGCCACATTCTTCATGATTATGTCCAATCCTTAGAATCATCAATTTAGAAGGGGCCCTATAGACCATTCAGTACAACTCCTTGCTCAATGCAGAAAATTCAGTTAGAGCATCCCCAGCAGGTTGCTTCTATCCTCCTTTTTGAAGACATCCAAAGAAAGAAACCCCACCACCTCTCTAGATAGTTGGTTCCATTGCCAAACAGCTCTTACTTTCAAGATGTTCCTTCTAATGTTCAGTTGAAATCTTTCCTCCTGTAACTTCAAATCATTAGACCTAGTCCTACCCTTTGTGGTAACAGAGAACAAAGATATTGTTTCTCTGCCACCCCAGAGAGTGGACTCATAAAAGGCAGAATCATGTTTTTTCTTTACCAGGCTGAATATGCCAAACTCTCTCAACCTTTTCTCCTATGTTTTGCTCTCCATATTTCTTATCATCCTTGTTGCCCTTCTCCGAACCTTCTCTGACTTGTTTATATCCTTCCTAAAATGAGGTTCACAGAACTGCACGCAGTACTCCAGATGAGGCTTGACTACTGCAGAGCATAGTAGGATTATTACTTCCCTTTTCTTTGAAACTACAATTCTATTAATGCAGGCTAAAATATTATTTGCCTCCTTTGCTGCAGCATCAAACTGCTGGGTCATGTTCAATTTATGATCAACAATAATTTGAAGTTCCTTTTCATGTATAATGTTGCTACACCAACTATTCTCCACCCTGTAAGTGTGCATTTGGTTTGGTGGCCTAAATGTGGAATTTGCATTTGACTTTGGCCATTTCCGCACAACTTCACTATCTCACAACAGCAGCAGGTTGTTTCCAGTCCTGGAATCATGCTACCGCACAAGATTGTCACTATCCAGCTGCTATACCATTCTCAAGCACTGCAAAACCGCCTTATACCATTTACAGAAAAAATCCATTAAGAGCCTCCTCTAGTGCTTCAATCCCATCAGTTAGCTCAGTGCAATACCTTAACAGCACTTCCTGTCTTCCCAGATTCAGAAGTGGGCAAGGTGTGGGAGGGGCCAGGTTGTCCCTACCTCAGCTACTCACATGGCATGGGAACTTCACAAATCTATCAGGTCTCCATGTTTATTTTAAATTTCTCCTTTGAGTTAAAACTTTTTATTTTTTTAAAAAAATATATTGTTAAGCATTATATGCAAAAGTACAATAGTGTACTGGCATGCCATGCTGTTACCACATTGCTGTGATAGTACTGCTCCCCCAAAAAATCCAACAACCTACAACCCCTGCCCACCTATCAGGGTCGGTGGGGAGGGGTGAAGGTGAGGAAAGGGAATGGCCAAGGATGCTGTCGCGTGGAAAGAACACTGATGGCAATACAGCTACTCATCTGCTTAAGGTAGAAGGATGCGGAAGAGAGCGTTTCTAACCTGCTACCATCATGTGAATGGCAATGCTGGGATTGCAACAGAAGAATGTGCTAATAGGGTATGGTGCGGAAAGGTTGAAGTTCATCATTTCAGCCCAATTTACTAGTTTATCAAGGTCCTTTGGAATTCTGTTTCAATCTTCCAATGAAACCTATCTTTTCCAGGTTTGTGTTATCTGCAAACTTGATAAGGATTTCCTCTAACCCATTATCTAAGTCATTAATAGAAATATTAAAGAAGGTCAGCCCCAAACAGAATGTTGCAGCAGTCCACTCAAGAGTTTCCTCCATTTGAAGCACAGCCACTGATGACAACTAATTGAATGTGGTTTTCTGGCCTATTATGAATCCAGCTGACAGTGTTCCAATCTATTCTATATTTAATCAGTTTTCTAATCAAAATATCATGGGGGAGCAGAACACCCAAGGTACAAGCCTGAGATATAAAGAAGAATGTAATCCCATCCAGCCCAGGCAGAATCCCAGTTCTCTGATCTGCCTTTCAACTAACCAGGAGCACTTCTGTCTTGTCTGTATTAAGCTTCCATATGTTCCTCATCCAGTCCATTATTGACAACAGACATTGGTTCAGAACTGAGACAACTTCCCTGGAATCTAATGGGAAGGAGAGATTGAGCTATCTCAGCATGTTGGTGTCCCTGAACTCCAAATTGCTGGATAACCTCTCCCAGCAGTTTCATGTAGATCTTAAACAGCATGAGAGACAGAATCAAGCCCTATTGAACCCCTACTTTGAACCCAGGCAGTTGCCAGTTGTATATTACTTCCATCATCTGTGTTTTCGAGAGATATTCCTTTTCCCTTCACTTTTTCATGAATGCTGGTAATTTTCAGAACAAATTCAAATTTTTTTTTCAGCAAGCTATCCTAAAACTGTGAACGCAGAGAATGTAGGAAATCCTGTTGCCCTGTACATCTCATGTAAACCTGGACCATGGCTTTTGTTGTTATTGTTGTGTGCCTTCAAGTTGTTCCTGACTTGTGGAGACCATCAGGCAAACCTATCATGGGGTTTTCTGGGGGCTGAGAGCAATGGTGGAGCTTGGAGTACGTGGAGGGGGCGGGGCCACAGCGCAGGGGTGAGGCCGTGGTGCATCGGGGGGGCCATGGCACATGAGGCATGGCCATGGTGCATTGGGATGTGGCCATTGCACACAGGGGCATGGCTACAAGTTGGGGTGCCCCAAAAACATTGGTGCCCAGGGCAAACTGTCCCCATTGCCCCCTTATCTCTATGTGACTGGCTGAGAGTGTGTGATATGCCCAAGGTCACCCAGTGGGTTTCCACAGTGGAGTGGGGAATTGAACCCTGGTCTTCTGGGTCATAAACCACTACAGCACACTGGCTCTCACTCTGACTTTTACTTGTTAGCTACTTCCTTGTTATGAGTAAAAAAGCAGTCATCCATGGATGATGCATCTCATGTAATTCCTGAAGTTTCACATGTTTAGCTTATCAAGGAATGAATGTAATTAACATTGAATAACACAAGGTGTGAATGCCAGCTTAGTAAGCAATTTGCTTAAGATGACAAGATCATCACCACCTCAAACTGACCATTCTAGTGTAAAGCAATAGCCTCCAAACAGATGAGATTTTGGCTGTACCTTTTTAAGTCCAGCAGCTCCTTTCATCTGAAGATCAAAATGTGCTTTTAAAACATTCATTATCTTTTTTAAAGTGCAGGAACAGTGTTATTATTCTCATTTTATAGTTGTTGAAACTGAAGCTGGAGTTATGATTCCTAGCTCCATACTATGACTACTAGAGAGCACTTCCTTCTTTAAAGCTGGCAGCACCTGCTAGGCATCTGAATACAAACAGTTGGGTTTTGAAACTGGTTTGGTAGTATTAGAATGACACATCTACCAAACTGGTGTAGATCAAAGCTTACACCATCCCAGTCCGATAGTCTGTAGTGTAGTAAACCAGTGACTGGTGCTTCAAAGAAAACCAGCCACTCCTTCCATAATGAACCTCTTTGATTGTGCAACTCTTCACAAGAAGAAGAAGAAAATCTCTAGGACATGCATTCTTCTCATCGTAATGGAAAACATTTGATGATAGCCACATTTTTAATTCTGCTGTGCCTACAGACATTCATTGTAGCTCTTTACTGCGTTTGCAAAAATATTCAGGCTGTTTTTTTAAAAAATGACAAAAAACAATGATTGCATTTATATTTTTGAGTTTTAACACAGTGCCAGATGTTGATACCCACCAAAACTTTATTATACTTTTAGCAATAAAATATTTTACATTCAGTGAAGCCCAGATGACTGGAATTCTGGCTATCACAACTGCAGCAGCAAAATCCCAAGAAAACATCAAGTCGTGGTGAGAAGAGTGAGGCCCAGAACTTAGGGAATTTAGCTCTTTTGGAGTGCAAATCCCAGAGTCTTCTAGCATCTGGTGGACTATGTAGCCCAAAAGGAACTTTTCCAAACTCTGACACAGTTAATGCAATAGCAAGCTTCTGCTAATGGAAGCAGAAAGGATGATCTCCCTCCCTTTTGCATCCTCCTACTCACTCTTTCAGACTATAAATCCCCAAATTACCTTGTATTACCTGGTAGATTGTGTCTATTGTAGTCAAAATGGAACTTTCCTAAATTTTGCCACAGCCAATCCCATGGTGAGCTTCAGCTAGTGGAGGCAAGTGTGACAATCTCTCTGCTTTCTGCAGCTCTTTATTCACCCTTTTGGGTGCCAGGTCCCGGAATTCCTTAGCTTCTGGTGGATTATGGTCATTGTAGTCCAAAGGGAACTTTCCCAAGTTCTGCCACAGCCAATCCAATGAAGAACTTCTTCTAATGAAAGCAGGTGGGGTGATCTCCCTCTCTCCTACAGCCCACTACTCACCCTTTTGTACCACAAATATCAGAATTCCCTCTCAGGTGGTAGATTTTGCCAGAGGCAATGCAATGGGGAGCTTCTACTAGCGGAAGCAAGTGGGACAATCTCCCTACATCCTACAGACCCCTATTCACCCTGGAAACTTGCTCCAGGGAGCTAAGGAAACCTCTGGAACAGATTTTCAGAACTCTGGAGAACTGCAGGATGGGTGGAAGTTGAAAATCATGACACCTTTATAAGAGTTGTAGTGGGTTCAGACCTTTCCCACTAAACCCATACTGGATGACTTTAGGGAGGATCCATTTGAAGGATTTCCAGAAACTTTGAACAGCCTGAACTAAAGAGTTTTCTGGCCCCTTAAAGATGACCAAACTCAAAGTATATATTTTATGGTCACATAGGAGACTGAAGAGTGAGAACTGTTGAACCAGATAACTTCTTTATTCATAGTGAGTTTATTTAACCTTAGAAGATTCGATTGACATACATTTGTAATTGTTTTCCATAGTTTGCCGTGTATTTGATTTTTGAAGACTAGAATGTCCCTTTTCTATTCCAAGATACTCTTCAGGTAACGATATTTGTTTTATGAACATACATTGTAACTACTGGATAACAATGCTATCGACTATTGCTTTTTAAAAAGAATAGTTGCTTTTTTGAAAAAAGAATTGTTTAAAAATTACTGCTTTTTTAAAAAGAACATTGTATGTATGGTTACAATATCATGTATAGTTATAATATGATTTATGCTGTCAGTCGTAGAACTGTATTTCAATTTGATAATATTATACCTAATGTGGAGTTGCTTGATGGAGAACCATAATAACTTAAAAGATCTGAAATGCTTTGGAATAAGCCTATGTGGTTTTGAAGAATTTACAACTGAGTCTGGGGGCGGGAATTAAAATCTCTTGCTTCCAGGCTAAATACTCTTTTTTGCTTGACAAGTCATTCGGAGCTTTCATAGGGGCCATTTGTGAGAAAGACATGGAAACCGGCCTACAAAATGATGTTTTCAGGTGGACAAAAGGTCCATTCGAATCTGTATCTTCTGCTCATTGTGAACAATGTTTAAAAACCGTTCATAGATGGTATCTTACACCTGTATATTTAAGGAATGTTGACCCTAATTTGAAGGGCAGCCACTGGTGAGAGTGTGCAAATGTTGGTAGATAAATTAAGGTTTGGTGGAAACGCCCAGATACAGTGAAATTCTGGTCATGTCTTTTCTGTGAAATCAGCAAAATCATAGAGCAGACAGTTCCAGTCTCACCAGGAATTGATCTTTTACCCTTCTTTTCTCTTTTTCTCAAAAGCTATAAACCACTGTTACCCAAAGATCATATTATATTCTTACGCCTGGTAGCAAAATTAGAAATTGTCTCAGTAAGGAAAGATCTTAAAGGTTTATCATTAGTTTGAGGATGTACGTGTATGTTGGATATAATTCTTACAGAAAATCTAAAAGCAAAAGTAAATGTTAAAAATGTAAGTTTATTAGATAACTTTTACGTTAATTTGTTTTCATACTTTCAGTTTGTCAACAAAAATTCTCATATTGCTTGTTCTTTGAAATCCCACACAGATTTATGGAATGGAGCATTCTCTATCCCTCATGGAAAAATGCTGGCAATATTGTGGCTTGTAGTGGTTTGAGTATTGGACTATGACCCTGGAGACTAGAGTTTGATTCCCTGTTCAGCCACAGAAACCCACCAGGTGGCCTTGGGCATATCATACACTCTCAGCCCCGGAAAACCCCCCAATATGTTTGCCTTATGGTCACCATAAGTTGGAAACTACTTGAAGGCACACAACAACAAGTAAACTTAGCTGCGGTCAATTTTTAGAAGGCTACTGATCTTAAGGCTATTGTTACCACACCCAATCCCCCCACTTTGAGGAGTATGCTGTTTTTTATAATTTAAACATATTCATGACTGAAAGCATGTTTGAAGAAGTGCTGACTTTACATACGTAGCCAGGTCAGGATGACCTCAGACATGATCAGGTTATAAGTTCAGAGAGGATTAGGCAGGAAAGCCTAATGCTAATAGGCTTGGGATAATCTTTTCTAAAAGAACTCCCCAAGACAATAGTAGACAAAACTGCCCAGATGAAGCAATGAGGACCCCTACTGTGAATATATCCTGGCAAGACCTTCTCCATTCACCTTACCTGACCAAAACATTAAGAGATTGTCAGGACTGCCATCAATGTTTTGTCACCTAAATTTAAGGCAGTCCACCCATTCTGAACTCCTTTCTCAGTTTTGTGGGAAAGCCATTACCACTTTGTCCATGTACCCTTCTTGCGGGCAGGAAATAGGGTATTTAAAGCCCAGCTTCAGCCCCACTAACTTATAGTGCTTTGGACATAATATGTGGTACCCAGATCTCTGTTCCTCTGTGCTACCCTCAGACTTGCTGTCTGAGCCACTCCACTTTGACCTTCTATTTCAAGATTGGTAACTATCATCCTTTCCACCCAATTTCTCTGTATCCAACTTTCTTGCCTCATTTTCTCATAGCCTTGTATAGTTCTTGAGAGTGTCTGATTTCTTGTGTGTTTATTAATTTCCAATAAAACTGTCTTAACAGGAGTCCTCTGCACAGTTAATACTGGAGTACACAGGTGAAAAGATACTACCATTACCCTCCTCTCGCAGGCCTCCTTTGAGCTATTATACCCCAAATTCTAAGGAGATGCTGGCATTGTGGGTGGACCCTGGGGTCCCCCACTTTTTAGGGTAACACTATATTTGAAGAATTTTTTTCATTTACTTTATTCAAGGATACAAGGGCCATTTCCGCCCTACGCCCTTATAGTGCTGCTATTCCACTTTCAACATCCTGTGGAATTCTGGGGTTTGTAGTTTACTGAGGCCAAAGAGCTCTCTGGATGAGAATTCTAAATGCTCCTCCCTAAACTGCAAATCTCAGGATTCCATAGAATGTGAAAAGTGAAATAAAACATTATAACAGTGTAGTGAAGAAATTACCTAAATAGCTATTCTATGGTTTGATAAATTGGCTATTCTACAATTTAATAATTTTTTGTTGTTGTTGTTTTTAAAAGACGTGCCAGTTGCTGGCCATTAAGATTAAGTACAAAGCTCTTCTGCTTGCAGAATGCTCTTCTGCTGGTTGACTCAAACATGTGCCACAAAACTATCTGGTGACAGAACTGTTCTGCTGGCTAATATCTGTCATCAGAGGAGCCAAAAAGGGGCAGAAAAGAGGGGGCCAAAGGCAGAGCTAAGTCAACCCAGATCCAATAGTCCTCCAGCCCAGGGACATTCTCAAAATTTTGCTACCACGTTAGGCCAGAGTAAGGATAGGCCTAAGTACACTCCAACATTCCTAGGCCAGAAGAGTTTGAATTAAGCACTGTTTCAGCTGACCCTTGGCCATATTTGCCAGTCAGGTTTTGAGACCCAATGTTGAGCAAAAGCAGAATGGTGATTATGATGATGTTGGTGGTGGTGGTAACAACAACAAGAACAACAACAATAACAATAAATACCTCCTCTTTGGAATTTGTACAGAATGTTATTTATTGACAAGAAATTTATAAGAAATTGGAATTTCCACCTGAGAAATGTCTTGAAATGCAACAATGCCATCCCTATAAATGGTCAACATCTTGCCTTAATACTTGTAATTTCTTGCCTGTTACTGTGCTGAGGTCTAGAGTTGCTTAGTTGCACAAATTCATGTACGAAAAGAAAACACACGCATCATACACACCAGATAATGGTATACCTTCCTATATTTATTTTAACCAGTCGTATGACAGACTAAAGCAATTAGCAGAAATTAGGTGTCAAAAGAAGCATACTCAGGGCTAGGGATGCCACCAAACTTTGCTAGACTCAGTTCAAATCTTGGTGATTAGAAACTTGCTGTGAATTTTTTATCATCCCTTGTAAGATGTATATATGTATTAAAAACTGGAATGGCTGGTGGTTTCCATGTTACTGGAGTAATGAATCTGCCCTGTGATTTGGTCTGAACCATAAAGTGGCTATTCATGATATTGTTTCATATCCCTAAAATGGATTTGACATCTTGGATCATTACTTTAAAGTTCATACAAAAATCCAGTTTGGACTTACTGTCTCACTAATATGGAAGCCATCAGCCACTGCTACTTCTTTCACGATAGTTTATTCCCGCGCATAGTCTTGCATTATTTATGTCAGTCCTGGGCTAAGATATTTTGCAGATTGAGGTACAGTAGGAACATCTGACCAACTTACACAAGTCATGGTACCTAGTGCACCAAACCATCGAAGCTGTGTTGGCATTGAAAACGTCAAGTCCCATCAATGCCTCTTCTCCTCCCTAGCAGTAAAAATGCAACAACAGCAAATTGAATAATCAGTAATTTACTCCCTTTTCAGGATGCCCCAAATTTGATGTCTGAGGTGGCCGCCTCACTATGCCTAATGGTCAGGCCAGCTCTAAGCTATGCAGCCAATTTGGTACACGTGGCACCAGATATTGCCTTGATAAAGGGTTCCATATTATAAGAAAGAGGATGTTTTGAAAGGTGCACAGTATTATGTACCTGTTGTTCCAGGGATGGACAAAAGGGGATTCTGCTGCTGGGGAGAAATGGATCCCCATTTCCCTATGGATCTTAGCTCAGCTGCAACAACAGAGCATCTTGTGGAAGGAATCAGTCTAGCTTAAAGGGACTAGGCTATGTGGCACACAGAGCTCTGCTTTACCATCTTGCTGCTGTTTCCCATTCTTCAGCAACAGCCGCATCAGTCTGCCCAACTCTGACTGTTCTGCAAACCAAAGGTGTGCAATCTGTGGCTTACCAGATATAGTTGAATGGCAACTCCCATTATCAACCCTTGCTGGCATAACCTATAAACAGGGATCATGAGAGTTAACACCCAATATCTGGAGGGGTACAAGTTGTCCAACTCTGCTGTTGAAAGAAGCTTCTTACATTAAGTCCCTTCCTCCCCTCTGTGGGCCTTCTTCCACACTACATGGAGCAGCAGAAGTCCATCCTAGTTCTGTAATGAGCATACCTGTGTGATATACGGGCTTCCAAAGTGCAGACTGGGCTTCTGCAGGCTGGAATTATAAAATATACCAGGACAGTGGTGCTATAGAAACATCAGTGTGGCATCCAACATAACATACTTGCCACAGTCGTCCTCTCTGCCCTATAACGTACAGCTCTCAATAGATTATGACTTATTTCCAACCTGTCATAAGGGTCCTCAGTTCTACTCCACTCCACATAATTGTCAGCTGCTGGAGAGACAAGTAACCTTGAATGGTTTGACATTACCTCATAGGATGAGTATTATTTCCTAAGTATTATTGGTGACATCTCCGTAGAGATGTTGCATGTAGTTAAATTTTCTTAAAGACTTGGCTGTACAATGAAAAAAAAATGACCAAGGTTGAGACCAAAAGAAGTGAACCTGTAGCCTCTTACATATTGTTGGACTCTGATTCCCATCAGCTTCTGCCAATATGAGCAGTGTATGGAGGAATGACTGAAATCCGTATCTTACGCCATCTTAGTAAGATAAGGTCTATTTATCTCTATTTCCTGATTTTGTTTAAAAGCGCGACCAGAAGAAGAAGAGACTAAAGTTCTACCACTGAGAATGAAAAACTGGTCTTTCCAAAACGTCCTAGGGCTCTTGCATAGTCACGCAAGAGGCATGTGTCAGAGTCATTAGTTTATGGTGAATAATATACTTGAGCTGTCTCATGGAGATGGAATACATGCAATGCTGAAGGTGTACTCAAGTGAGGGAGGAAGATGGCCTGAGGTAGTCCGGACATAGAGTCATCTCCTCTTTCCTGGAACCAAGGGACTTCACTTCTCCTTTTTCTGTCTCTTATCACTCAGCTAACAGGAAGGCCCTCGCCGCTCAAAGCCTGGACACTGAACTATTGACACATGCATGCATTTAAGTCTTGCACAAGGCTTCAAGGGTTTCTCCTCTCACTCACTCACTCCTCCACCTTAATCTAGCTCCCTCATCTGTTCTCACAGCCTGCTCTCTCCCTTCCTCTTTGGAGTCCTGGTGTTGCACAAGATGAAACCAAAACTGAACTATACAAGTGGTAGCTGGGGGACTCCAAAGACAGAAGACATCCAGTACACCCTGCATCACCGGGTGGGGTAGGGGGGTCATTTACGGGAGTCAGTGTCAGGCAGTTTCTAAATGTGGTATCCTCCAAGTTCCATTCACGTCCGCTTCCTCAAACAGCAGTCAAATGTTGGGTAAGAACTTCTCTGAGTGATTAACAGAAGCTGGAAAGCAATCTTATTCCTTGTTCTTCTAAGCTAAAAGTGAACACCCTATGATTTATCAAGATGAACATGATCACAATCTATCTAGAATCCATGGCACAACCTAGAGAGGCAGGGATAAATCAATACAATCAAGTTTTCCTGGATATTAAATCATGGCTTATTTTTTTGGAGTAAAGACTGGGCATGTGAAAACCATTAAGTCACAATTTCTTTCCTTCTACAAATCCTCCTTGCAATTTATTCTTGTCTTTGTTCCATATCCAAATGTGAGACCTAGTGCACTACACTGTTATAGTGCTATCATTCTGCTTTCAACATCCTGTGGAATCCTAGGGTTTGCAGTTTAGGGAAGGGAATTTAGAATTCTCAGCCAGAGAGCTCTTTGGCCTCAGTAAACTACAAACCCCAGAATTCCACAGAATGTTGAAAGTGGAATAATAGCACTATAACAGTGTGGTGTGGAAGTGGCCATAGACCTAAATCTCGTTACTTGCCCTAACTTGAGCAAGTCCACTGACCCAATGGAATTTACATATATGTTTAGATAACATTGATTTAGCAATGAATTCAGTTGGTCCAACTGGATGGAAGCCTTTGTATTTTTTTCCTCCTATATAGAAAGTACACATACCTATTTTTTCCTATGTACTTTTCTGAGTGAACCCATCTCCAATGCATTTTTTTTCCTTACACATTTCTATATACCTTTCACCTGTGATCAAAGCAGGTTTGTATGCATTGTATATAAACACTGTATTTGCTGGCGTATAAGACTCACTTTCCCCCCAAAAAATACTGTTTGAAAATGGGGTGCATCTTATACGCTGCCGTGTCTTACATGCCAGCAAATAGTATTTAGCACTGTATAAATGGGCTGTGTCTTATACACCAGTGCATCTTATACGCTGGCAGATATGGTATGTATTTTGAGTGGTATCTGTTTATTGGCCTATAAACTGAAAAGGGGCAAACCCTGCTGCTTGTGGTGTCTTTCCAATGATAGGAAAACCCAAAAGTTACATGCATATTTTCACTAATAGTCTACTTAGACCATACATTGGATTGGCTTTTTAAAAGGAAGTCAGTAAATGAATTTCTTTTGCACCTCACCTCAGGGCTCCATGAAAACTGAAGGAAGGCCACACATTTCTTTGCATCTCTCATATCAGCATTTATGTGGCATAGCGCTTGCACTTCATAGTTACATGACAGTGTCCATTTTTTAGAAAGAAAGTTTAAAAGACAGTGGGGAGAGGAGCCCCTGAAATGTCTCAGCCTTCTTGTAAAGGCAATCAAAATAATGGCAACGTGTGCACTGAACTATGAGAGCAATTAGAGCAATTGCACTTACACAGAGCAGAGTCATACCATGCAACCCCTAATACCAGGGCATTAGTCCCCTAGTTGATGGGGGGGCTACACCGCACCTCCACACTCCCACTGTAAAACAAAAACAACAAAACCAAAACATATATATATATCTATATTTTGCCTCCCAATGTCTCCCAGCATATTCTAGGGGATGTGTAGGTTTTTGTTTGTTTGCTTGCTTTGTTTTGTTCTGTGTTATTTTAGCCCTCGGGCCATTTTAAACTCAGGAGTGGTCATTGTTTAAAACAGGAAGTGACCAGCAGTTGCTTTCAGTTTACTCCTGGTTTTTAAAAAGGCTTTTTTAAAACCTCAGCTGGGGGTTGTGGGGACTGAGGGTTGAGTGTAGCCCACTGGCCGCACTTTGCCTACGTTTGCTCTGTATTGAATACCAACATAGTGCAATTTATGTGGATCAAAGGTTGATGACCATGGATGATAACCCATTGTGCAATTGCAATGCACAGTGTGCAGAGGCCATGATTATAGACAAGGCACATCTACATGTTACCTTGTATCCTTTAATACACCTATCAAATGCTCTATGGACCAACACGCACAACACTGTTTATACTGCTGCCAGCTGGCTAGGACAGTTATGCATGCAGAGCACAATTTAACACCTGTACAAGTCATTAACCAAATGCTGGCCACTTTGAGATCGTTTTAGATCATTTTTTCTTCTTCTCAATCTTTTGGTGGATAATTTAATTTGCTCCTTTTTCTCACCAAGAAATGGACCAACCTAAATTTCTGGCCCAATCTCAGCCTCTTTCTAAAATCCCCAGAATTCTCATGTACCCACAGTTGTCAGTTTGCATATGTGCATTGGTTGGCTTAGAGTTAACAAATCTTGGGGAGGTTCATTCTGTCAGGTAAGGTTTGAGTAAATGAGTCTTTTCAACTGCATGTATATTTTTGTGGGAAGGTATATATTAAATGAGCATTGGTATGTTGACCTACTGAAATACTCAGACAATATAACCACTTAGTTAAGTGTTCTTTGACGTGCCACTTATCTACATGATCCATATCACGTTCAAATATATTACCTTTGCATGCAAAAAATCTCAGGCTCAGTTTGAGGCAGGGCTGGAAAAGATCTTACTAGGAAGCCTGAATAACTGGTGCTAATCAATGTTAACTATACTAACCAGATAGATGAATGGTTCTTGTACTCATGTACTGATGATTCTGGTGCCAAAGACCCCATGGTGCTGGAAATTAGATTCATGACAGCAAGTGCCTTGTAACTTTGGCCATTTCCACAGGATGTTGGATTCCATAGGATGTTGAAAGTGGAATAATAGCACTATAGGAGTCTAGTGTGGAAATGGCCTTTGATTCTGAACTCACTAATGCAATGAACTTCATGGAGTTCTGTGGATTCTGGGAGCTGTTGTCCAGATCAGTAGGCTTTTCAAGTTCTACAGTAAAGTAAGTGGTTATAGTAGTTGCACCCATTACTACTGCTGTTGCTACCACCACCATCGCCACAAGAAATCCATAGAGAATCCGGAGCCATTTTTGGGAGCAAGATGATATTGTTGAAAAATTAAGGTGGGGATTTCAACTCACCATTGGAAAGTACCTTACACTGGTAGCTAAACTATATGTCTATCCTGACCAGTATCCTCTACTCTGATTGCCAGAGCCCTTTGCATACACCTGTTGTCTGAAACAGGCAATGCTAAGGTTAACACCTGGGACTTTCTGTAAACAAACCATGTGCTCTACTGCTGACTATGGGTCCTTCCCATATGAGTTCAGAGCTGCTAATCTGGGAATTAAAGTCTCCTGCATGAGAAGATGCTGGTCACAATACTAATGGGGATGGGGAATCTATATGACTACACAGAAGACAGAAAAGATAAAGAGGTTTCTCAATTCTAGAGCCATGTCTCAAGAGTTTAACAAGGAGGAGAAGTTTAGAAAATGTAGCATTTCCTGTCACAGAACTGCAATGTGGAGAGAATCTCTGTCTCTCTTCACAGATAATGACATGCAAAGTAGGTGCTGGCAAATACTCAGTATGTAGACGAAAAGTCTGCCATGTAAGCTGAACTGTTGTCTCTCATTACAGCATCTTTAAATTTCACAGTCACTTTGCTTCTTGCTATAACATCAGCTATTTTATGGACAAAGCAATAAAGGACATCTTAAAGAAACTGCATACACTTTGTACCTAGGAACTGGGAGACCATATGTTCAAGGAAAAGGTTCCCAACTAATCATTTACTATCATCGATTGTTTGATTTGTATGTTGGTTGGGCCTTAGCATCAACAGGTTTTGGCATCATCTTTGGATGAAAAAAATGGCACAGTTCAGTGCTCATGCTGGTTTCCTTGCTTTCATCATTGATCACTAAGGTAATCATTTCAACACAAGCCAGGACTAGCATTAGGAGGTGTCAATATTTCAGATGTGTCATCCAAGTAGAACAGGTGTGGTGCACTGATTTGGGTGAGTTTTTAAAAATGTTATTTAAAAGGAGTGTAACTAATTTGTTAAAGCCTCAGGCAGATGAGGAAACATCTCAGCAGAATAAGTGTGACATGAAAAACTCCAATCCTCTCCTTCTGGCCAAGCCCACACTGAATAAAATGGCACCTGTCAACTTGTGTAATGGAATAAACTGTCTTTTTCCTTTTCCAGAAATGGATGTACCACCATTTTTTATTCTTTAGTGAAAGCAAACATTTAAAACATATGATTAAGCAACTTTCAACTTTACAGTTGATTAACTAGACATACCTCTCAATGAACTGAACACTGGTATGTGCGGTTGTCTTACCACTTATTACTTCTCTGTTTGCTACCACAAAGGATGGGAAAATTAATAGGAAAAGTGTCACTATTTTACATTTTACATTTACATTGGTGGCTCTGGAACCCCCTTCCTGGAGAGAACAGAATAGCCTTCTTCTTGATGTCCTTCTTCAGGCAAAGGCATTTTTTTTTTATTCTGTCAGGCTTTTGAAAATGGCATAAAGACCAGGGTGCTGTACTGCTTTTAATTATACTGTTTTCAAATTGCTTTTTATTTTTTTAATTGTATGTTGTAAATTTTCTAGTTGACTTGCATTTTAATATTTTTCATACGTTTCAGCTGTTTTATTTGTTTATTCATTTTATTTGTTTTTATTTGTAAGTCTTGAGTCTTAGTTGGGAGAAAAGGTAAAATAGAGATGATGACGGTGGTAGTGATTTACATTAAACAGTTTTAAAATATATATTCACTACATTTATGTTTTAAGATTGGATGGTTATTACACATAATGTTGATTCTGTCTGAATTTTAAAGAAAGTTCTGAAGACCTATCTCTTCTAGCAGGCCCCAGTCAATTTTCAGCTATGAATTTTAAATTTGTATATTTTAAATGGTTTTATGTGTTTTTAGCTGTATTTTAATTTATGATGTACCCTGCCTTAAGCCATGGGGAGAAGTGAGTAAGTAATAATAGTAATAGTAATAATAATAACAACAACAGCGATAGCAATAGCATGGTATTTAAAGTTATGGTACACAGCTGCACCAAATACCTTCTCAGCATGATGATGAAAAATCCCATCCATCCCATTTGCTTCTTGCCCTTTACATCTCTGTTTTGAGCATGAGAAAGAAGTAAACAGCTGAATGTATGATGGCAAAACCATTTCTCACCCATCCACCCATTCACTGGCTAGGAATGAGTGAGTGAAAAAGAAGTACACAGTTACTGGAGAGATACAGAGTAGTTGGGGAATAAAAGCTTTATCTACATATATGAACTGAAAGACAGACGCAACCCCATATCAACAATACCCACAATAAAAATAAGAATCCTACATATATGATTAATAGATTTATTTATTTTTTTTAACAAAAAGCCAAAACCCAAGATGAACAATTTTCTTATTCTCAAGGGGAAAATTTTTGAAGAAATAGTTCAGAAGTCATACTGCTTAGTATTTGTATCACTCCCCCAGTTTTAGGGCACCACACTCCTGTTGTTTTCTTTCTCCTACTACCAACAATGACCTCCATGCTTTCCTTCTTCTCACAATATATCCTCTGACAGACAAAGAGAAAGAAAGAAATCTGAAGACAAAATGGGAAAGCCACTTCATATTCACAACATATTCATACCAAACCTTACTTCTTTGCTTTTTGAAAACCAAAAGCAACCTGTGAAGATCCTTACTCTGACCTAATGTTGTTCTGCAGTGGCTGATAAGCTTATCTCTGTGCAAATGGCTACATGTATTGTCATTGTGACAAGAATTGCACTTCTTCAGCAAATCTTTTCTTTTCCTGGTATATGTTATGGCTATTTCATTTCCATATCAGGACACTAAGGCGACTTCTGCACTATACTGTTCTAGAGCTATTCTTCCAGTTTCAACATGTTATGGAATCCTGGGGTTTGCAGTTTAGGGAGGGGCATTTAGAATACCCAACTAGAGAGCTTTTTGGCCTCAGTAAACTACAAACCACAGAAACCCACAGGATGTTGAAAGTAGAATTAGAGCGCTATAACAGTGTGCTGTGGAAAGGCCAAAAGTGAATGGTAGTGAACCCTCCATTTTGTTCTTGTTGTCTGGAACAGCAGTAGCAGCAACATCTGAAAGAAGATAGATAAGTCCATTTTAATTCCATTTGTTTCTAAAAAATCAGAAACAATTATAATCTATAACTATACTAAAATAAACAAAGGCTATTTCCATACGGGACACTAAAACGTAGTAGCTGTTGGTTGTATTCATTTTGGGGGCCGCAGTTTCACATGATGTCATAGCAGTCCACTAGCCGTCCCATTTAAAAGCAGTAGCTAGGACGCATTATTTGAATTACAGAAATATCTGTTTTGCACCACCCCATCCACATATATTCTGTATGCCTCCTCAAGGCAGAAATGTTCAATGTGCTTTACTGCACATTAAGAAAATGGTGGCGCTGGCAGAAGACAAACCAGGGCCAGTGGGGTAGGGAAAATGTGGAAGAGACACTCCACTTCAATTCGCATTATTGCTGAGAGGTGTGGAACGTGGTGTCGCTACTCCATTTCAAGAGAATTCGCCTTAAATATGGAAAAGATCCATTTATGGCATCTTGTGCGGAAAGGGACGAAGGTCCTTTTGTATATTTGCATTCATTAAAAACATGATACTGAAATTAATAATTAAGGACACATTGAGATTTTTTTTTTTTTAAGCAAAGTTTATAGTAGCCAAATTCCCATTAGGGTGGAGTTGTTGCTATTTGGAATAATTAATACTGCACTGAAATCCTTTTTAATCTCTTCCAAAACTCAACTTAATGTAATGCTAGTCAAGTACTTCTGTTCTTTAGTTTAAAAGAAATACTTTTAAAATATCCAGTATGAGCATATTTACCTGCAACTGAAAATATATTTTAATGTAGTATTCTCATTTCTGATTGAAAATACCCCTGTTAAAATATTGACAATTTATTACACTATCTAGAAACATTATTTCTGATTTTAAATGAATCTTGTTATTTGTTGCTCAAGCAACCTTTGGTCCCTTTCCCTTTCTCTGTTCAGTCTCTACATTATCCTTTTGTCTTTACCTTTTGAAAATCTCCTTTTCCCATAGTCTCCACAGTGCCTGCATCACTGTTGCTATTTATTTTTTTAATCTCCTCATCTATCTTTTACTTAAGAGCTCTTTGTGTTGTAAACATTTGTTCTTGTCCAATGTCCAATGTCATGATACATTCTTGTCTTTCTTCTTACCTGCTTCTTGGAATGTATCTCCTTCTCTTCCTGCCAAGGAAGTCTCTCTCTTTCTCATTTAATAAATCTTTGCACCAGGTCAACTCTTTTTCTGATCTCCGCTTTCACCACACATTGGCCCTTTCCACACGGGAGGGGGGACACACGGGGACAGAGCTTACCTGGAAGCGGAAGGCTCCGTCCCCGCGGGGAGCAGTGCGATTTCGCCGTTCCACATGTTCGGCAGCATCTGCGGTGCTCGGCGGCACCTGGCGCCGCCCAAAATGGTGGCTGGCGGCTTCCGGCAGCGCTCCGCCAATCGGGGCAGCGTGCCAGCCGGAAGCCCGCCCCCGGGCAGCTGTTCCTCACTGGGCGCTGCAATGGAGTAGCGTGGGCAAGTTTTAAAAAAACCACTTGGAAAGGTGGTTTTTATAAAACTCGCGGCGCCACCCCCACAGCCGCGCGTGGGCGTTTGGAGGTGTGGAACCTCCCCCTTTTTACCCACTCTAGCACACGTGGCGGTGTGGGTGACCTCCGTGTGCAGTCGTCCCAGCGCGGGGATTTACCCCCTTGTGGAAATGGCCCTAGTCTTCATCAACTCTCTTCTCCCTTTGCTTTTCTCTCTCTGTAGCTTCCTTCCCATTTTTAAATAGTTGAGGGGATGTCATATGGAAGATGGCACAGTCTTGTTTTCTGCTGCTCCAGAGACTCAGGGCCTTTCCTCACTACACTGTTATAGTGCTATTATTCTACTTTCAACATCTTGTGGAATTCTGAGGTTTGTAGTTTACAGAGACCAAAGAGCTCTCTGGCTGAGAATTCTAAAGGCCCCTCCCTAAATTGCAAACCCCAGGATTCCATAGGATGTTGAAAGTGGAATAATAGCACTACAGTAGTCTAGTGCAGAAAGGCCCTCGGGCATGGAGCAATGGCTGCAAATTTCAGGAAAAAAGATTGCCCCTGAACATAAAGAAGAACTTTCTGATGGCAAGAGAGATTCAACATTGGAATATGCTGCCTTAGTGTTGTCTTTTTCTTTGGAGGTTTTTAAACGAGATGGCCATCTTTTGGAAATATTTTGATGGTGTGTTCCTGCATATCAAGGGGTTGGACAGCATGACCGTTGTGATCTCTTCCAGCTCTATGATTCTATGTGCACAGGCTGCACCATAAGGCAGCATGCTATGGATCTCCTCTCTACTGATCTTTTCTCTCTGTTGAGCTGCCATCCACCATGGAAAACTCTGGCAAGGGTGGCAAGAGAGGTAATGGTGGTGGAAAGAAAACAATGTAGCAAACGATAATGTTATCCTCCATATCATTTGTTGGAAAATATCTTAAAAGTTACATTAAGGGCTTTATCAGATGAGACAGATACATTGCAATCACAGCAGAATAACAGCATCTTTGACTGGGACTTATCATATGACATTGTTTCTCTTCTTTCCTGGTGGGATACTACTTGAAAAGTGTTTCTTTTATTAACACAACAAACTGTTTATGATCTCCTTTGAAAATAAACTGTTTCCAAATGGTCTTCCATCAGGAGAAAAACAGAAGAGGAAAAAGGTAATGGGATCAGTCTCAGCCAAAGATACTATTATTGTGCTGTGACTGGGATTTACTTGCCGTCTGTGATAAAGCTGTAAATTTCATCAGAGAGATGTACTTTACATTCTCATGTTAATGGTCCTTCTGAATTGTTGTTGTTGCTATTATTCTCAAGGTTCATTAACATCCCCCATAGCCATAATACAACTACAGCTTGGGAAGCATAGCCTCTAGCCAGTCTGTGGCTATACATACATTGGGATATATTTGCAGAAAGAAGACATGAAGAGAAGCAGGATAATCCCAGCTGGCCCTGGACATTTAGTACAACAGAGACTAGAGCTCTAGATTCATGGATAGGGTTCTTGATCAAATGGAAGGATCACCTATAGAAGAACTGGTCTTACCTTCAGCTGTATACATAGAGATGCAGGGTGACCTGGCATATTGTCACATCTCTTCACACTTTCGTTTTGACTTTGGGTGCTGATCTAATAGGAGAGCTTTGATAACTCCTTTAATGAGTATAACCCCACTTGCCCAAATGCCCACCTTGTAGGATCATAGGTCTGGATGGGATGGATGTGCTCATTAGAAGTGTTGTGACTTCATCTAAATATAAACTGAGCAAAATCAGAGAGGGACAAGACAAAACCCTACCTACAGTACAATAAAAGCACAATATGACTATGGAAGCATTTTGCTTTTGCTTTTTTCCTTTGCTGCCAGTTGGCGAAACTTATAGGTTTCCAGGCCCTTAACTAATATTTTGCAAATATCTTTAAATACATTTAAGTAGTCTTTCTCTGGGCACCTGGTTTTCCACTACACATCTCTGGTTCATCAGGTATCATCAGGTATCCATGGCCTTGAAGGGTTAGGAATTTTTGTGTTGGGATACCATAATTTCAGTGACCTTATACCACTTTTGACCTGGCCATATTTACACACAGGCCAGGTCAGTAAATGCAACTAGGTAGATAGGCTAGAGCCTAGGTTCAGGAAAGAACTCTGCAATACCACTCCTAACACCAGCTAATGCATGAAGTAGAAATGGTCTACCATTGGGGGATGAGGGATGTCTTAAGATCAAGCTGATGGCCATTTAGCAGTCAGATAAAGCCTTGTTGATATCCATGTATTTATTGTTGTTATGTACCACAAGTTAGCTTTGATGAATGGCAATGCTATAAATGAGAGGTCTTCAAGAAGTTATCTATACCTCTCCTCAGATCTTGCAAACTCAGAGCTGTGGCTTCTGTTATTTAGTCCATCTATCTGTAATGTGGTCTTCCTCTTTTCCATCTGCCTTCAATCCCAGCATTATCATCTTTTTAAATGAGTCATGTCATCCTGTGATATCTCCAAAGTTCAACAGCTATTCATATATTGCCATCAGAAATTTCAGTCCATTATTTTCAACTTATGGTGACCCTAAGGTGAAATTATCACAGGGTTTTCTTGCAAAGATTTGGTTAGAGGAAGTGTGACATTGCTTTTCTACGTATCTGAGAAGGCGTGACTTGCCCACTGACTGTCACTCTTAACGTCATCGTCATCACCAGCCATATTCTTCAGATGAGCTGAGAATGGAAAATCCCCAAGTAGACAGCTGCCACTGAATGGTCATCAGCTTCATTTGGTTGAATTTTTTTTAAAAAAATGTAAAGAATTTGGAGACTGTAAGTTGTAAATATCATTGCTGACCACCACCTCACCTAGTTTAATCCTAACATTGACCAGTTTGTAGGATACCCTGAAGCAATGACACAGCAGGGCAGATAGCATTAGGAATCCCATGTGAACCCACTGAATCTTTGGAATGGAGCAAAACTCAACAAATTCCATAAACATTAAAGCAAGGGAAATGAATTTAGTCTCCACTGTCTATTATAAGCACAGAATTGGGGGTGGCATTAAGGTTGGCATTTTTTTTTTTAACCAAGACACAGAATCCACTCAGCCTTGAGCACTTTAGCAAACAGAGGGAGTGTTCTTTTGGATTATGGAATAATAGGGCCTTTATTGTTATTGTCTCAACAAGAACAGATCATTTATATCTATTTTTGGCTCACATGGCAGCCCTCATTACTGTGATTTATAAAATCTGCTTTGGCAACCAATCCACCTGTACAAGGTATAGTAATGCAACCTGCCTTCCCTGTTTCCCTATGGTAGTGATAAGCCCTGTAGGTATAGGGAACGTGTGTGAACATTGCTAAGAATAACAATGGGGGTACTGTGGCAAGTCAGTAGTACAAGGAATATAAGACAGAACAATGGAGTTCATTATTGTCAACTCGAATAACGCGTGAAGTGTTAAGGCAGATATCTAAATGGAATTTAGATTACAGGTCAAAATATACACGCCACCTGTGTGAGGTTTCAATGTTTTTGTTATTTAAAAAATCTTAACTACGATATACTATTAAGGAAGCTCTTTGACACTGTTTTGGAGTCTGAACCAAAGTCCTTGGAAAGGAATTGCATTAGAATCTGTTTAACTTCCTTTGAAACTATCTAATTTGATGGTCATCTTGTGGTGCGCATTCCACAGTTTTAACTTTGTGCTATGTGGAAAAAGTACTTTCCTTTGTTCTTCTTCAGTCTCCTACGATTCAACTCAGTTGGATGACCTTACATCCAACTGGTGAACCCTGAATCATTAAAGAAATGGGATGAAAAGATTCTCTCTGTCTACATTCTTCCTATCGTACATAGTATTACTCACCTCTCTCATGTCCTCTATTAGTTATACTGTCTGTACTATCACTTATTATATACCACACTGTAAATTGTGACCTTTCCTCATAGGTGAATTGCTTCAGTCCCTTAACTGGACTGGTTGCCCTTTTATGAAGGAACCAACATCCAGTCCATGTCTCTTGCAATGTCCTCTGAATCATCATAGGTTGGGACAGAAATATTATTTTTGCCCCATTAGATATAGTTCAGATTCTGCTTCTTTCTGCCAGCAAAAAGCAGTACTAACCATCCTTTACCCCCTTCCTGTGCCAACATCCACAGTGGCCCCTACTGGCTCCAAAGAGGCAGGACAGCACAAGGTTAACAGGGCTAAAACAGTACAACAATGTTGTCCTTCCTTTTTCTGTTGGTTTTTGCTTGATCAGTTGGCGCCTTTGACATCTCCTGCCTTTAAAAGTCTGTTGGCAATTGTAGTGTGAGTTATACTCCAAGGAACTTTCACAGTTCCTTTGCGTAAGAAAAAGGACTGAGCCAGGAGAAAAGATTCCTGATTTGTTGTAATGTCTGTGTTTTATCTGCCTTGCTTCAGGTTCTGGCAGTTTTATCTTTCCAGTGCAGGGGATGGGGAACACGTGAGCTCTCTAGATGTTGCTAGACTGGCCCTGACAACATCATCTATCTATCTATCTATCTATCTATCTATCTATCTGCCGCATTTCTCTAGGCATAGGACCCAAGGTGCCTTCCATCAACAGATTAAAACAGCAAAACATTAAAAACAATTTTAAAACATTAAAAACGTATAACCTAAAACAATATTCCATTAAAAAAAATTACTAAATAAAGCTCTCTGGCTTACAGGAAACCTTGTTTAAAAAGAAATGTTTTCACCTGCTGGCAAAAGGAAAGCAGGGAGGGGGCCTGCCTAGCCTCCTGTGGAAGAGCGTTCTACAGGGTGAGAACAGCCACCGAGAAGGCTGTCTCTGGTGTCATCACCAGGTGAGCCTGGGGGGGGGGGTGGGACCAGGAGAAAGCCTTCCTCAGCAGATCTTAAGGCTCTGGCCAGTTTGTACAGGAAGATACAGTCTTTCAGATAGCCTGGACCTAAGCTGTTTAGGACTTTATAGGTCATAACCAGCACTTTGAATAGTGCCTGGAAATGAACAGGTAGCCAGTGGAGCTGTTTTAACAAGTGAGTTATATGCTCTCTGTAACTGGCCCCTATCAGCATTTTGGCTGCTGTGTTTTGTACCTGCAGAAATTTTCGAACAGTTTCCAAAGGCAGCCCCATGCAGAGCACGTTACAGTAGTCCAACCCGAGATGTAATCAAGGCCTGTGTCATTGAAGCCAGATCTGACATCTCAAGGAATGGGCACAGCTGGCATACAAGTTTTAACTGTCCAAATATACTCCTGGCCACTGCTGAGACCTGGGCATCCAGGCTCAGAGTTGAATTCAGGAGAAGACCACAGGGTCTTCTGGATAGGGTTAATGGGAGCATATCTTCCAACATTTCACAAATGAGAAGTGGGACATATGTGGCCAAGTAACATCAGAGTGTGGTCAAGAGGGCAAAAATGAATGAGGGTGAACACATAAACTGGGAAAGGCTGCAGCAGTTGCCTTTTGCCTGAGCCTACTGGGAAAGGCAAGATTCCACTGCTCCTCTTCTCTCTCCCTTCCTGAGGTAAGTGAATGAAAATTACATTTCATGTATGAACTCCGTTTGCAGTAATTTAAGAAAATCAGTGACAAGGGGGGAAAGTGGGAGAAACCAGAACGTTTTAACAGCTGTTGAAAAAGTGGGACAACAGGGTATTTATCAGAGCTGCCCTTTCCAAATTGGAACAGTTGGAAGGTATGGAGGAACTGTATGTCCCACACCCCATCTAATGGTCTTATTGAAAATTGCCTCAAGTGGCAGGATAACAGCTGAAACAAAACAAAATAAATAAAAATGCAGGTATCCTAGCTTCCTTCTCTGCTCTCCCACTAGAAATGGCAGTGGAGAGTTTCTATACGCACACTAACAGTCTTTTAAAAATTCCCTCCTGGGCACATTGGTGTCAGGGCAATACTTTTAAAAGTGCCTTTGGGGATTGTGGGGGATGTACCAGGATTGCTAAACAGGAGCTCAGTTGTCGTTTCAGATCCACCCAGCTCAGGTCCTCTTTCAACATCACTCAAAAGAGTAGCATGATTAAAGCATAGAATAATTAAATATAAGAGGAGACAAGTGAGGAAGATTTAAAACCAACTGCAATTCGTTTCCAAGGGAAGTAGGAAGAGATTCTGTGTTTCATGAGAAATATTTGTATTCATTTAATTATGGCACCTATATATTGCCTCTCAGTCTGCCAAGATGACACACAGTGGATAAAATACAAAACAACACATGGATAAAAACTTTTAAAAAAATGAAAATACTTCTTAAAATCATTTCCAAACAAACAGTCAAAATAGCCAGAGTGATTTCAAGGACCAAAAGCCATGTGGAACAACACAATTTTAGCTGCCCATTGAAAGCTCAGAGGAGACGGAACCAGCCTAATTTTCCTTGGCAGAGAGTTCCACAGTCAGGGTACTGCTGTAGAGAAAGCTCCAACAGCCTTACAAGGTGCTGGGAAGCACAACAGGGCTTCTGCTAAAGAGCTCAGATTTCAGATAAATTATGGTATCCATTTTGGCTTCACCTGGAAAATTTGGATAAAGACAACAAGATACAAAATTTCATACAGCATTTCATGTGTACCCATGAAATTAGAATAATTACTACAATTTGCATAGTAGAGAAGGCAGTGACCTGCTCTGTCTATTGGCCAGGGGCTAACTGTTGAACAACAACTTCAATGCAGTTACTCTTCCTTCTTGGTGACTTGTTATCTTTAACTGGAGGGAGGGAGAATGATAAATCCCCTCCTTTTTTTCTTTTTCTTTAAAATTATTTCAACATGTCATCTGTGTGAAACAAATGCTTTACATGGCAGCAGGCGTTATGCTGCCAACTACTATCTGTCCCTTCCATTTCAGACTGACATTATGCAACTGTCAGAACTGTCTTGCAAAGTTATTGCCCTAACTATACGTTCCTTCTTCGTTCCATTATGTTTGCGTTTGTAAATATAAAAATACTAGTATATATACCTGGTGTTGCCCAGGATTTTATTTTCTCATAGGTAATACTTGTTAGAAAGATTTGAGATCCTGTGTTTCTAATTTCCCTGTCTTGTCCAGTACCTGTAACTTTTCCCCTATTCCCCAATCCAATCTGTATTCAGAGTTATGAACATGCAGAAGTTAGGTTCCTGAGAGAATTCACTGTCCTCCTTTTTGCTGCTAGGCCTTGTCTCCATAGCAACCGGACTATTCAAGACAGACATAGTTGAATGAGGCCCAAAAGCTCTCTGGCTGAGAATTCTAAGAGCCCATCCCTGAACTGCAAACCCGAGGATTCCACAGAATCTTCTTAGGCAGCCAATCATATGACGTCTTCGCCTGACACAGACAAACAAACTGACTTTTATATATTAGATAGGAAGCTGGCTTAGACTGACTCAGACTTTTATGTCCAGTATTGCTAACATTGAATAGGCAAGAGCTTTCTGGGGTTGCAGCCAGAATATGTTCAACCTTACTTGAGATCTTCTGAAGGCAGAGGATGTGCATTACCACTCAGATACAGACTTTCCTCAGAATGCTGCAGCGTATATGTTGCTAACTATGAAGTAGCGAACAAGATACAAAAAGATCAAGACAAAACAAGATCAAATGTAGCTCCCTAACAGTTAGGGATGGAATGAATATTCAAAAAATGGTTGGAAAACAAGTTTTCAAGTGTTGAGAAACCCTGATGAGGAGAATCCTGGACAGATTAAAATCTTCACAGTTCAGGGTTACTCTGCACAAGATTTGTTCATGGTTGTTTTCCATAGGAAACAACATTTTATGTGCAGGAAACAGCATTTTGTGCATGGAAAATAATATTTCAATGCAGAACTTACTAATGCCTACACAGAAAATGCTGTTTTCTGCACAGAAAATGGTATAATTTGGGATTTATTCTGTGCAAAATTTGCACATTGTTGCAAATGTGCATTTTCTGTACAGGAATTAATATTCTTATGTTAAAATATTATTTTCCGCACAGAAGATATGGTTTTCTGTGCAAAACAACCATGTGTGATTGTTGCACAGAATAAGTCCCAAGTTGTGAATAGCCTTCAAAAACTGTATGGTTTTCAGAGACCAGGAAGAAAATAATTAAAATTACTCATTACTACCTCTGAGAAAAAACTTGGTGAGGAATTCATCCCTATCCTAAGCAAACAACATGTTTATAATACTGAGGGTCTTAGAAATATTTTCTTTTTTGCTATGACTGTGTTGAATTTGTATCTGCAAAATTCAACCTCCCCCAGTACTTCCTCTTTTCTTCTTTCGTCTGTGTTCTTCCATTCTCCACTTGCCAAATTGCGAGCCAGATTTTTTTCCTTCTGTTCAACAAAACTAAACAGAGAAGCAAGGAACTTAGTAGTAGTATGATTAAAGCAAAGACAAAATTCTTCAAATAATATTTTCAGTTACATTTAAGAGTGGAAGAGGAGAGGTATTCCAGAAATGACCTCCCACTTTCAACCACAATCAGCTCCACAAATAGGAATTCTGACTGCTCCCCATGACATTTTCCTTCAGTCCTCAAATTTTTAGCACCCCAGTAACTTAATACATTCATTGAGCATTTAGAAATACAGTCTCAGCATCCAAAGAAAAGGGCAAGCAGAGAAATCAAGGTAATGAAAATATGGCAAATGAAGGGTTCTAGGGATGAACCATCTTCCATGTCTCGCTTTCAAAAATACTAAAAATGTCGAGATTGAAAGAAACTTTCATGGGGGCAGGACAGAATTTTTATTAGGGTCCAATGCTCTAATTTTGGCCTCTCCATAGCTACACTCCTTCTTGCAGCCCTTGTTGCTGCAATCAACCTCCTCATGAATGTGGGAAATTTTGAACTACACAATCCAGAATCCCCCAGCCAGATACTCCCTGTTAAAAGTGCTTAAACAGGCCACCATCCACCTGGCCCTCTGCAAGCTGTTCTGCTAAGACATATGACAACAATATGTAGGTCTCACCCATCTTCTCATAAAGTCATCCTTCGAAGCTTCAGTTTCTGAGCTGTATTACAAAAGAACAGGCACTTTCATGGGAGGTTCAAAGCATTCCATTTTTGAAGGCTTTCATAATAAAGCTAAGTAGACAAAGGATCTTTATTCCAAAGAATACTATTCTTTCTTTAAAAAACTGAGTGATATAATTAACATGGCATCTTGAAGTGAGAGCCTGGAAACATTACTTTATTGAATTATAGTTCCCTGAGTTCCATAGCCAGTGTGGCTGGTAGTCATGTTGGCTGGGGAATTCTGGATTGTAGCCCCTGCCCCAATCTCTAAACTTTTCCTTGCCTCTGCTTATAATTTCTTCATTCAACTCTCTGGCATGATCTGGCTATCATGAGACAACCAAGTTGGAGAAAGTTCCCAAAACAATGTCTGACAATGACAATTACAAAAAGGATGGGGTAATAGGAAAGACTTTTGCCTCTCAACCTGGGAACTGATGTACATTGCAAAGCACATGCAACATATTCTTCTGTAGATTCACTTTACACAGGCATGTGTATTGTGCAGTGCTTGAGAGATAACACACAATGATTAGCATTGTACTGTTTAAAGCTTTTGAGTTTACATATATGGGGCACAACAAACAATCAAAGAGATATAATCTAGCAAAAAACATCTCAATGCAAATTTGAGACAAACATGTGCATATTCCAGATTCTTTCTCTAAATATTGAATGACAAGTTTGGAAAATGTGTTGCAATTTGCAGATGTGCATTTCAGGTATACCATCCCACTATAAGTCCTCTTTGTCCATAAGGAACTTTTCTTTCAGCTGTGGAATCATTCCTTGTGCTGGTCCTAACATGATTGCCTTTAAAAGAGATGAAGCCAAATCTACAAAATACAAAATATTAGGAATGCCTGACACAATGGGGACACAGTGGGGTCACTGTAAAATGCCAGGCAGTAAAACCTGTGGCCATCCAGATGTTGATGTCTTCCTTCACTAGCATGGCCCTGAGTCTCCAGTTTTCATGCATTCAAGCACCCATTTGGGAGACAAGTGTGCAAATTTTCCAAGAAAGAGGTAAGGTCTGTATCCAAATCTCCAACTCAGCTAGGAGAGCAGCAGCTTGCTACAACTTTCAAGGCTTAGCTGATTTGTTGCTGCAACCTGCAAAGACCCTGCAGAGGTCTAGATATTTAGTTAGTTACCTTCCTCGTTCCCTTCTGCTCCTCCTGGCACAGGGCACATCCTCAGCTCTGCTCTGCATCCACCTTCTGGTTAGCAGCAAGTTGTTCTTGTTAACTGCCATCAAGTTGATCTCAATTTATAGTGACCTTATGGATGAGAGACCTCTAAGCCTAAGACTCTAAGCCTATCATCAATTGCCCGGCTCAGGTCTTGTAGATTCAGGGATGTGTCTTCCTTGATTGAGTCTATCCATCGGTAATGCATTCTTCCTCTTTTCCTACTGCCTTCTACCTTACCAAGCAGAATTATCTTTTCTAGGTTGTAATGTCTTCTCATGATATGGTCAAAGTACGACAGCCTCAGTTTAGTCATCTTGGCTTCCCGTGGGAGTTCAGGTTTGATTTACTGTGGGACCTGTTTATTTGTCTTTTTAGCAGTCCAGGGTATCTGTAGAAATATTCTCCAGCACCACATTTTTGAAGGAGTTTATTTTTTTCCCCTATCAGTTTTCTTCACTGTCCAACTTTCACAACCATGCATAGAAATTGAAAGTACAATGGTACAGACAGTTCTAACTTTAGTATTCAATAATGCATCTTTACCCTTCAGGATCTTGTCTACTTCCTTCATAGCTGCCCTTTGAAGTCCTAGTCTTCTGATTGCTTGAGTGCAGTCTTCATTCTGATTAATGTCTGAGCCAAGGTATGGAAAATCTTGAATGATTCCAATGTCGTCATTGTCCGCCTAAAGGTTATGTAAATAATCTGTGGTCATTGTTTTTGTTTTCTTAATGGTCAACTGTAAACCTGCCTTTGGACTTTCTGCCTTGACTTTCTTCAGTAACCATTCCAAGTCTTTGCTTTTTTCTGCTAGTTGTATAGTATCATCTGCCTGTCTTAGATATGTTGCACCCAACTTATCCCATCTCCCAAAGTAAGCAAGACGGAATAATCCCCTTGTTTCTCTTTGGTGTTGAAACAGCTCACTTAGCAAAGATTTTTGTCTTAATTTCCAAATAAGAAAGCATGTTCTGTGTGTTCGAATGACAAGCTGTGAGAAATAGTGATTGGTACTTAATGCACAGTATTTAATTAAGACTCCAGAGACTGCCACTAGGTCTCAGGTTTTGGCCCTGATATCCCAGGGCTTGGAACGATCCTGAACTGACAGCCCTATCCTTCACCTCTTACTGCCAGTTACGAAATGAAGTCCAACAACATCTGGCAGGCCCCAGATTCCTCAACTTGTTTAAACACTGTGTTGTACTTTGAAACTGCAGTATGTGTATGAGGAAGAGGAGTACATTTTCCGGTAAAGCAGAACTCACTTTTCCTATAATGGCCAAACATGTTTCTGGCTGGAAAAACACTGGTCCTGCTAGAATGGAGATATCTCTGCAGTTCTTGAATCCCAGGGGAAGATCCCAGACCAGATTACGCTAGTTGAGACTGTGGAGTAATTCCAAAAATATGTCCCCTTTCGTGTGTACCCATGGCATAGAGGCACAAATACTAAGGGAACAAATAAGAAATAAAAGGCTAAATAAAAGAGACAGCATGTGAATTCAGTTTCAGCTGTGCAACCTCAGTGAAACAAATAGCTTCCTTTCATGCATTTGTATTTAATTACTGAAATGACACACAAAGGATGAGACCCTACTTCTGCATGTAGCTCTGCATGTACATTTCTGCATTTCACTGACCAGCAGCTGTGAAGCCCGGGTGGGGAGGAGCTGCTGCTGTTGATTACTAGCAGGAAAGACAGAGGGAGGCAATTCAAACCACAGACAAACAGCTGGTCTCAGGTCAGTTAGGGAGAAGAAATAAGAGTGTATGCTCAAATATAATGCACCCCCTTTTCCTTCCCCTGGAGCAGCATAGTATTCTCCAGAGTGAAAACTGGAAAAGGCTTCTGATTGCATAGAAGAGGGAATTTCAGCAGGTCATAGAATCATTGAACTGGAAGAGACCACAAGGGCCATCCAGTTCAACCCCTTGCTGTGCAAGGACACACCATCAAAGCATTCCTGACAATCTCTGTTTAAAAACCTTCGAAGAAGGGGACTCCACCACACTCTGAAGCAGCATATTCCACTGTCAAATTATTCTTACCGTCAGGAAATTTTTCCTAATGTTTAGATGGAATCTCTTTTCCTGAAGTTTGAAGCCACTGCTCTGCGCCCTGGTCTTTGGAGCAGCAGAAAATAAGTCTGCTCCATATGACATCCCTGCAAATATTTAAACATAGTTATTATGTCTCCTCTTAACTTTCGCTTCTCCAGGCTAAACATATCCAGCTCCCTAAGTTGCTCCTCATAGGGCATGATTTCCAGGCCTTCTACCATTTTAGTCACTCTCTGGACACATTCCAGCTTGTCAATATCCTTACTGAACTGTGGTACCCAGAACTGGACACAATATTCCAGATGGGGTCTGACCAAAGCAGAATAGAGTCGTACTATTACGTCTCTTGATCTAGTTGTGTGCCAACCTGCTGAAACAACTTCTTCTACAAAACCATTAAAAATACAGGAGCCTTCTCCAGTTTTCACTCTGGCAACCCCCTTCCTCTCTTTCTCACCAGTAAGTGATGACAACAGGGGCCCCTCCAAGGCCTTGACAGCTACTGAGTAGTGGAAGGGGTTTGTATGGAGTACAAGGGCAAGTGAATACCCCCTCTGAGTCCCATCCAGAAGGGACTTACACACACATAAACTGCACTTACACACATGTAAGTCACTAATAGGATGCTGACCAAAATGTTGATGATAACAGAATCTTTGGGAGATTCACAAAGTGTTAGGGGGAAAAAGAGAAAGCAAGCTATACTTTTTCCCTTCAACACTGGGGCCCTAGCCAGTGAAGGGCCTGGAACACTTGCCTCAGTAGAACCATCGATAACCCAGTCCTGCCCCTTCATACTGGTTTTGAAGGGCATGATTTAGAGTGGCCATTTGTCCTCAGAGTTCTCTCTCTGAAGTCCTACCAGGGGGTAATTCTCTGAGGGTTATCTTCTGGTTGAAGAACTGTTCAGTCCATCACTAGTTTAAAGATCATGAATCCTAGGAAGGGAGAGCAGTGGACACCTACCCAGCAACACTAAGCAACACCTGCACAGCAAACTGAGCAGGTCATTGAGTCACAGTTTTCTCCAGGATGGTGTGATGTGCTGTATTTCTATTTAAATTATGGTAATTATTTCCAAATATGCATCTATACATATGTATTTGCCAATGCAAATGTAATGCAGTTCACTAGCATTGTTTTTGGTAAGCATTCCCTCCCTCTAACAATGTGTAACTGCCCCCCACCCATGACTTGGCTAAAATGGGAAAATTCAGGAGTGGAACTTTTGATTCCATGCAGCCTTGTTTTCCTTTCTCCCATAAATCCATGTACTATCTCCTTGGATGATTAATCCCTTATTGTCTTTGCAATGCCACCATTTGGAGAGGACACTTTTTCATGATGTTGGAAGACCATCTCCAAAGAACCTCCTCTAAGAGATGAGAAGAGAAACAGCCTGGAAAAGTAACTTTCTTGGACTATAACTCCCAGAATTTCCATGCTAGCTGAGGGGATTGTAGTTCAAGAAAATCACTTTTCCAAGTTCTAGGGAGACATCCTGCCTCCCTCTGCGCTGGCAACTTCAACACTAGACATTCCTAAACACATGCCTTCCAGATTTCTTGAACCAAATTCCAGCAGAACAAAAAGAGAAATTATTACCACAATGAGGCTCTTCTTTAAAAGAAAAAAGTCTGTGCTTTCTAGTCCTGTGTCTGTCTGTGAAGTTGGCAGAAGTTTATTGGGCACTGTCTCAATCCATGAAGCAGAGAGAAACACTGAGTGCTTAGATCTTCAGCTTCCTGAAATAATAATGGGATTCTTAAGGTTCAGAGGCAAATCTAGAAGATGTCTAGTTTCTTTGCTTTTACTAGAGTGTTGATTCAAGTTCCTATAAACTCACTCTTTTAGGCTGGGAATCATAGACCACAACGACAGCCAAAGCATACAAAGACAAATCAAGACTCTGTCTTGGGCTGGGCAATTTTGATGGGTCTGGGGATTCTCATTTTTCCCCGGGACTCTCTTGGGCCACATGAATACCAAAAATGCCAAACAAAGAATATCCTAAAACACTAGAAGTAGCAGGAAATTCACTTCTGGTTTTGAACACAGTTATTTTTTTAAAAAATGTTAAACAATGCAGAGGGCCCTGTGGCCTATTTTAAAGGTCAGTTGCTGCCACTGAGGGCTTCCAGGAAAGGGAATTTACCTTTTCATTTTTTTTTTCTGGGAAAAAAATGGGCAGTCAGAAGGAACCTGAAGGGACTGGGGGCCAAACAAAACAAAACCACCTTGGGGGTCCACATGCCCTCCAAAACCACGCGATGTCCATCCTTGCTTTAAGTTATATCAAGTTAAAGAGGCATTGCCTAACAAATCACTGTAGCATTATGGAAAAATGTGTACTATTTTCAACAGATTATTTAATTTGATGCCAGAAACTGTAGTTTACTTCACAACCAAATGTGTGTGCATGTCCATATGCAGTGATCAAAGCACCTGAAACGTCCATTTTTTTGGTGGAGCACCCTACCTTCTGATTCTATATCTAACCCTCTATGATGCAGAGAAGTTGCATTCAGTTGATTAGGGTCATTTCTGCACTGCTGTTATTCTGCTTTCAACATCCTATGGAATCCTGGGATTTGCAGTTTAGGGAGGGGCCGGTAGCCCCCTCCCTAAACTGCAAATCCCAGGATTCCATAGGATGTTGAAAGTGGAGTACTATAACAGGCTAGTGTGGAAATGGCCTCAGTGGTATCTCATGTGTTGTCATTCCACATGGATGCACATTGGGCATAGATGTGCATTGCCTACCACATATGAATGTGCATCTGAATTTGGTGGTGCATTCATCTGCACTTCTGATGTCTTGGCTCAGTTGCACAATATTGCCACTCAACATAAGGGCTGCATGGCACAATTCATGTGCAACTCAACATGCAAAGATTAAAGCTACCCATCACTAATGTTAGAACTTGGCTTGGATGTTGTTGAACTGCACTACTAGCACCACCTTAGAGGTATTTTTGCTTTCTCAGCTTTTGAGAATCAACATTCTGGAATGATGGGGAGTGATGCTGAAAAGTCCATTGGAAAAGAGATGACTAGTGGGTGGTTGTGGGTAACCAAGGCGAAAAAAACCCCTCATTGCATATTTCAAAGTAAATACAGATAAGAAGAAGGGAAGCTCTGTTTCTAGGGAGGGTGTAGGACATTAGTTCAGCTACAGAAAATTACTTTTTTCACCAGAAAATAATCATGGGATGGAAACAAGGCCTGTTAAAAGAAAATGAGTGGGCACAAAGCCGACATAACTTGACAAGAAATGGAGGAAGTCCCAGAGTAGCTAATTCATTTTCTCTTATCTCCTTTTGGCAGAGATTCTTGAGCATAAAGACCACTTGCTGTGCATAGGAACTGCAGCCTGCCATTCTTCCAGCTCCCTCCTTGCTAACTGCCTCCCCGGAAACACATTCTTTTGAAGAAATGCTTCAAAAAAATGGATTAAGAAATTCTTGGAAGCTGATTCAGGATTTCTGAGGTTTCCCCATACAAGTCATTGGTCACCAATATCTGTTTTCCCTGTCTTCCCCCACATTAAATTTAGGTGTTTTTTTTTAAAAAAAAATCCATAGGCTGTGTCATATTTGATGAGGGGTGCAACTAGGATTACCATACTTTCTGCTAGATAGAGGACAATCCCTGTGCTCACTGGGGCAGGGGACCCTGAGGGCTACACAGTGGGGCTTGGCGAAGCCCAGCCTCTGGTCTTATAGTCCCCACCCCTTCTCTATAAAGATCAAGAAATATTAGAAAGGAGAGCAGAGGCCTTGAAATTGCCCAACCAGTTAGAGCCAGGACACAAATCTGTGTCCAGATTCAAGGTGCAAGTAATGGCATTTAAAACCCTGAGCCAATGGTTCTTAAACTGAGAGGCAGAACCTTAAGGGGGAAAACAATAAACGTCAACCTGCAAATACAGCAAATGTGGAAAAGAAGGGCAAGCCATTGGGGAATGACTGGTCTCTGAAAAAGAGTGATGCAAAGTGTCTCCCCTTGTTACGCCTTCCTCCAAATTCAGACATAGCAAAAATCAACTTTCCCTTTTTCTATGCTTTTCCCATTCAGCTTCTCCAAGTATTCTTACATTGATGCAGAGGGTGCACACCACTTAGCGACCATGAGGCAGTTTCTTCAGTGGAAGAAGAGAAGTGAAGAGAGAGGGCCCAGAGAGGGGGCATGAGAGCACAGCATTAAGATGGAGGGTTTCTGCAGCACAAGGAGCCTATGAGACAGAGAGGGAGAGAGAGGCATAAAATAGGATAGAGAGGGCATGATTTCAAGCAGGGGGATGCAGTGTTCACATATAAATGTAAAGGGAGTAATGGAGTAAAAAGTTGGAGAACCACTAACCTAAATCATACCCTCCAAAATTTAACAGATGTAAACCAAGACATGTGTGACCAAGCAGCATCAGAAAGTGGTCACAGTGGCAAACTGTTTTAATGAGAAAGCACACACACACAGGGAATGGCTGGAGCAGCTTGTATTTGCTTGATCCTACTGGGAAAGGAGAGATTCCACTCTTCTTCTTTTCTAGCCCCTGTTGAGTAAATTGAGTGCTAATTGCTTTGAATTGGCAGCAATTAAACTAAACTGAGAATAAAGGGATAAAGGAGGAGAAGGAGAGAGAGAAGCTGGGACATTCTAAAACCAGCTATAAAAGAGGTTTAATCAAGATCCTTCCTGACAAATCAGGTCCATTGGAGGGTATGCTAAACAGGTTGGGACCTTGGTACTTGAAGTATTTCTCCTGACCAAGCTTTAAAGTCTGCTAGTTTAAGGTCATCCATGTCCCATTAGTTAGGGCAATATGCTGCAGGATGTAGAAGGCCTTCTCTGTTGTGGGACCACAGTTATAGAACACCCTCTCCTTGGAGACCTGATTGGTGCCAACTCTGCTGTCGTTCTGGCATCAAATGAAAACGTGGTTGTTCACTGAAGCTTTTGGGACTTAACTCATTAACACGCGAAGGTACCTAATATCACACGTACATGGTTTTAAATTGTTCCAAACTATTTTAGCCAGTTTTAACCATCTTGTTTTAAACATATTAAATTGTTATGTTTTTGGCCATTTAAAATGACTTTTATTATTTACACTGTTTTAAATTTGTCAGACTGGCTTTACTGTACACCATCCTGAGATCTCTGAAGGGTGGATAAATATTAATAAATAAGTAAATAAACATGTCACGTAGTCATACGTTCTTCCCCACTATCATGAGATGGTTTGTGTCTCATCTCTCCTATTTAAATTATAGTAATTATTTCTAATTTTCTACCTATACATATAAATGTTGATGTTGTGCAAATCTGTGCCTCTTTTATCCCATTAATAGTAGTAGTAGTAGTAATAACAACAACAACAACCATCAGCACCACTACCATCATCTAAATGGAACTAGGAGTTCTGCTTATAGCATGCACATTCAAAGTCCTGCCAACCACTTAGCTTTGCAAAGCAAGGCCAGGAAGGCATGATTTCCAATGGAGATGGAGGCCATTTCTACACTACACTGTTATAGTGCTATCATTCCACTTTCAACATCCTATGGAATCCTGGGGTTTACAGTTTAGGGAGGGGTATCTTCGGCCTCATTAAGCTACAAACCCCAGAATTCCACAGGATGTTGAGAGTGGAATAATAGCACTATAACAGTGCAGGCCCTTCTTGCACGGCATTTTCCATGTGAAAGGGCGCCTGGAGCGTCACATGATTGTGAGGAGCGATCTGCACGACGCACTCACAATCACACAATGCTCCAGGGTCCGGCAGGGGCCGATCGTACACCTTTTCATTTTCGGCTGGAAGCCGAAAATGGTGTGCAATCACGCATTGCTCCCAGGCCTCGCACACACTTACCTGGCATGCAGAGCCTCCAGAGCCATGCTGGTCATGCTTCCTGCCCCAGTGCAGCCTGGGAAGATCCCAGGCTGCACTGTGGAAGGAAGAGGTGGGGTTCTTGCATGAGCAGGCAGCTCATGCGGAGCTGAAGCAGCAGGGACATGAGAGCCTCTCGCCGGAGGCTGCTTGCGCAAGCCCCCCACCCCAGTGCTGGAAGAAGGTAAGGTGCAAAAAGGGCCGTAGTGTGGAAATGGCCAGACTGTGCTGCACAAGCATGCTTGACCTTTGTCCTTCTCATAGATTTTCCTCTCCATCACTCTCCACCAGCTGCCATTCTGTGTTTGCAAGGGAAATACACATTTTAAAACCATCAAAAGTTAAACTTAAATGTTAAACTTTCTAAATTCCATTTTATACCATCCCATTCTAAAATACCCAAATGTGCCACTTTCTGTAACTGAAAACTGAGGTGATAGGAGCACTGAAGTAGAAGAAAACAGATTTGATATTTTGAAAAAATACAATTGAGAATCTCTCCAGTGAGACAACATATATTTTGGCAGAAGATTACTAGCTACTCTTTCTATGTCTTTCCCTAAAGAAGCTCACTTTAAGAGAAACCATGTGCCTCAATCACAGTAGCTCAATTTTTATCCATGTGCAATTTATCTGATCAACAGTCAGGCCTGCATGTATTATGAATCAGTAGCATTCATGCTCAGAGTAATCTATTGAGTTATTTTATTAAAAAAAGCAATTGATTACATGTTATAGGGATGGCCATAAGACTGGGCCTCTCAGCCAAATCCCTAAAAAGAGACCTGGTGGTCCAGTTAAATGCTGGTACTGCAGCCACAAGGTTATGAGTTAGATCCTGCCAGGCTCCAGGTTGACTCAGCCTTCCATCCTTCCGCAGATTGGTAAAATGAGTACCCAGCTTGTTGGGGGCAATTAGCTAAGACATTATAAACTGCTTAGAGAGCACTTAGCTGATAAGCAGTATAGAAATACACATGCTATTGCTAATACACATGCTATCATTGGTCCTATTTCCAGAAGCCTCCTTCTCCTATCCTAAGCTCCTTTCTCCTATGCATTCATATATTTTTTAAAGGAAACAAGAAGTAGGAGAGGTGGCTTCAAAGCAAACATCCACATTATATCCCTCAGGGTTCTGAGCCCCAGGCAGTAGCCTATAAATGTTGGGTGCTGGCGCCAGAACTAACGCAACATAACTAACCTATCCAAGTTTCAAAATTTAATACCATCATTACAGAGATCAACACAGTGGTTAAAGGTTTGTAGCAACAATAGCCAAAGGCCCTGCTGCATCCAGGAGGCCCATAAAAATTCATAAACATATTCCACAAAGAGTTCTGACTAATTTATTAAAACTTACATATATTTGCCAAAGTTGTCCCTTGGGTCTTACTGGTTCAACAACTATTAATTTGATTGCTATCCCTCCAGCTGTTGATCTTCGCAGAAATATCTCTGTGTCATGATGTAGGCATTCAACTTAACTTTTAGCTATCCAAAATTTGCTTGAATGTTGCCCTAAATCTAATAGTTATACTACAATTTTGTGTCAAACCATTGAATCAATGGAAGTTATGTCAGTGTTGATTTATCAATTTTTTTTTGACTGAATGAGTCTATTCTGTTCAGAACTAATGGTTGGATTTAGCCTTCTGTTCCTAATATTATCAAACATGTTTCTCTATTGTGTGCATTTCAATTGTTCATTGCCTCTGACTAGTGTTGGTACCCTGTACATGCAAACACAGATTGTGATTTAGGGTTGATGCACAGAGGGGTTCCATCAGTTGTTATTTTTCTTGAAGACTTCTAAAATCTTTCATTTTTAAAATATTTTTGAAAATTTACCTCACTTTTGTTTAAACAAAACCAGCCATACAAGGCTGATATCAGGAATGGAGGAAGGATTGGTAAGAAAGCACTGCCATTTTAATCCCACCTCCATCCTACCTCACCTCCAGTTATTGCAATGCCTGCAGCATTGGAGATTGCGGGTTCCCTTGTCAACATGTCACTGAATCCATTCCCGATATTATCAGTAACTTTAAACGAGATATCCAAAATGTTGAACCTATTTTGTAGATAAAGTTCAAGTTCTTATTATCTTGTGTGCTTTCCAGTTATTTCTGATTTATAGTGACCCCAAAGTGAACTTTTCTGGAGGCTGAGAGTGTGTGACACACCCAAGATCAAGGGAAATTTCCAAGCCACTCCTTGCCTTTCTGATCTTAAATGAATCAGATTAGGCAGCAACAGCCCTTCAGATAAAGGATGATGCATTCAAGAGAGTGACCTCTACAAAACAGGGCATGCAGCCATTCTAAGATGTTGTCCACAGCTGTCGTCCGCAGCTTGACTGGAGTAATTTTAAGGGGGAAAAAATCAGCAGTATGGAAATGGTTAAGCATTCTCTCCTTGGCCATAGTTCCCCCACTTATGTTCTCACCTTTTAATTGAATGCCTTTCGGGGGTGAGTATAGAGTGATTTTATGGAACTTGAGTGTATCTATACTATAAAGCTAGAACAATTTTAAAACACTTTAACTGCATCCTACAGAATTCCAGAATTTGTAACATGGTGAGAAGCTCAGCATTTTCCAGTGGAGAGTTCTAGTTCACTCCCCAAAACTTCAGCGTTATAGCTTTCATCAATATACAGTTCTCAGGATTCCATAGCCTGGAGTCACTGACAGTTTAAGTGGTATCAAACTGCTTTAATTGTGCAGTGTAAATACACTCCTGTAAAATAACGTTTAACTGTGAACGTTTTGATAGATTGAAATTTATTTGGTTTATTTGGAAAGTATGGCTCTGATATACAGAAAATTAGATCTAAGGCTGATCTCTTAAGACATCACTTCCTGAAAGAGTTCATTATTTATACAAGATAACATTGCAGCTACCAGTCATTTAGTAGGGTTTCGTTAAGCATGCAGAAACATAGCTGTATTATGACACTACACTGAGAGCTGCATGGCTTACTTCCTTTAATAAGGTTCTAGAACCTCATTCAATATTTCTCTTTATTCATCATACCTGGGTAATTTTGTGCTTAGTTTCCTGTTACTCTTTGTGTTCTTTTCTAAACGTGCTTGTTTCCAAATATGACTGCATGTTCTCCTTACCACAAGACAATGTGTTTCACTTTGGGTTTCTGTACCCAGAACTGGAAAGTTTTATTAGAGTAGCATTCCTGCTTTTGTCAAATGCCCCAGTACAAAATTGTGTCGGCTTGTAATATCCTAACTGACTGGTATATAATGTGTAAAGTTCATTGCGAGGGTGCCCATCATTCCATATTCTTCGCCAGCACTTCAGAACAGCCACAAAAGGAGCTGTTGAACAATGAGAAATCTACTTCAGATTTTGTACTGAACCTAGTGCACCATTTTTATGGCTGATCACTTTTATCAAAACTAGGATTGCAACTATCTGAATCACAGTGTGTGTCATTTTCAGTGTTAGCTCACTCAAAAATGGCAGTAAAGACATAAGAAAAGTCTTCCCCAAATATCTGGCCACAGCATCTGATAAATCTGTCACTGAATGTTAAGGTTCCAGCTAACCACTGTTTGATCTTTCTAACTCTTAAAAAAAGCCCTGTCTATAGTAGTGGTCACCTTTTAAACTGATAGTAGGGAATATCAAAAACACTTGTGTTCATAAAACAGACCTACATATTAAGGTTGGGGTGAGTTATGGGTGTCCATCTAGATGCTAACCGAGTACTAATGACATCATATCTAGCCAGCACAGCTAGTGGCAAGAGATGACAGGAGTTCCAGTCAAACAAGGTCAAATGGTCACCATCTCTGCATAAAAGTCATCAGTCAATATGCTTCTCCAAATATGATATTCACTGGTAACAAGGTTTACACCTCTAAGAGAAGGGGGCTTTTTCAGCAGTGGTGTGCCGTCTTCCAAAGGAGCTGTAGCTGACACCAACTTTGCTGTTTTTTTAAGCATCAGGCAAAATCTGTTCTATTAATCCAGGTAAAGCATTTCCCTTATCTAATTATTGCAAACTCTGCATATTTTAGCAGCATTTTTATCTGCAGGGTGTTTTGAGAGTTTCTTGCTGTACTTCATAAACTGCCTCAAAGTCTCTGATTCATACCAGGCATCATATAAAATACAAACATTAAGTCAGTTAAGAATTATGTCAAAGAGAGTTTCCTTCCATCCTTTCTGAACCTACCTCCCTTTAGTTTCATGGGGTGGACCTCAGTTCTTGTATTAGAGGGAGAACAACTTCTATCTCTTCGCTCTCATCGTGTCAGTCATAATTTCAGAGAACTTGATTGAACACTCCTTTAGATTAAACTTTAGAATTCTTAGACTTACCTTGAATGAAACACACTCAAATTACTGTTGAGATCCTCTTTTCAATTCACAGCATGGGCCTTTTGAAAACTTTTGTGGAGACCAAAATGTCCAAAAGAACCCCGGGGTTGGGTGTTACTATCATAGCAACAGTGGTATAGACTTTTCCCTCCGTTTTGATTTAAAACTACCAGAGCCCAGAATGCAAGAATTTATCTTGATGGCTGCCAGATGATAGATCTCCTGTTCCTCCAGAGTGGCTTTTGACATCACTAACATTCCAAAATATTTTTACTTTGGAATGATGGAAGATGGAAGATGCCAACTGGCAGCTGTCAGAAGGACCTGTGCTGCAAACACAAGAGCCATCAGCTCTACAACTATGTAGAAGAAGAAAATCTTTATTTTCCATTTCTACATACACTCCTCTCTCCACATCTGTGGGGTTGACCTTCACAAATTTGATTATTCACGAAATATGCACATGCCTGCCCCCATTCTCCTCCTCCCATTCCCTTGCCTTTTGCCCAGGTGCACATGTCTTCCTTCTCCATATCTGGGCAAAAGGCAAGGGAATGGGAGGGACAGCACTGTGCATGGAGGAGGAGAGCATGCATATGCCTTCCCCTCCATTGCCTTGCCCTTTGCCCAGGGGTGGAGAATGCATGCCAGGGCAAAGGCAAGAGAATGGGAGTAGGGAGCACCACATACAGAGAAGACAGAGGTGCATGTGCCTTCCCCTTTGCCTTTTGGAGAGCCGGAAAAACGCACACCAGGACAAAAAGGGAAGCACTACACTTGGAGAATGAAGTGCATACATGCCTTCCACCCCCATTCCCTTGCTTTTTGCTTGGGCACGTGCCTTCCTTCTCTGTGCCTAGACAAAAGACAAGGGAATGGGAAGAGGGAGCACCACATGTGGAGAAGGAAGGCATGCATGTACCTTTACCCTTCCCATTCCCTCAGCTTTTTCCCATGAATGGAGAATGCATCTGAGACAAAAGGCAAAGGAATGGGGGAAGCACATTCTCTTGCCTTTTGTCCAGGTGCAGAGAAGGAAGGGAAGTACTCAGGGCAAAAGGCAAGAGAATGTGGGGGGAGCCCCAGAAGGGGATAGATAGCCAGAAGGATATAAAACTTTCCAAGTATAGCTGGACCACAGATTTATTTAAAATTGTTATGGTTTCAGAAAATTCATTTTAATTTTTTTCCACACTACATTACATGCCCTCTTTTTCACTGTTGCTGTACATTGTTTTCATCGAGCCATCCACTACAATTCTAAATATAGCCTGCCTAGTTAGTCACACAGCCTGTTCAGAATTTACTAGCCTATATCTGAAATTAGGGGGAAAAAATTGTCCCATGTATGTACGTGACATTTGTGTTTAACAAAACCCACAGCTAAGTGAGTGATAAACAACAAGAACAGCAACAGATTATGTGCACACAGGCTTTTCAAAAGTAATGAGAACTGCAGCTCATCTATTCTCATACATTAACAAAATTTTCTAAAGTAGCTGCAACAAGATTATTAAAGCATAAACCATTCCAGTCAATATGCTTCTAATGAACATGAACCACTGGTACTTCTCAACACCATACATATAACAATCTACACTTCCAAGTATAGAGCATACTGGGAATCCCTTCAGAGAGGAATTTGTTTTTAAAAGCACCTATATAAATCTCTTAAGCTAAATGCATTCACATTCTGCTCTCCATATAATATTTTTTTACTCTGTAAACATCTGTGCAGAGCTGCATGTAATTGTATTCTATATGTTATCTTCAGTTGCTTTATGAAACATGACACTGAGCATACAGAATGCAACACTGGCCAAGATCCTGCATCAAAGAGATTTAGAGTAAACTTGCATTCATGGAGTTACACTTCAATTGTGCTATGTGACTTCCTTACAGAACAGCAACAATGCACAACTGAATAAGTATTGTGCATTGATGTGCAATGCGCAATGTGCAACTCAGCACAACAGTGCAATCAGTGCACAGTGATGTGCAATGGCACCACATGCATAACTCTGTTTTTGTAATCTTCAACAGAATACAGACCTAACACATCAGCCAAAAAAGTACAATTACATACATAAGGGAAAAGTTGCAAACAGGATGACAGTCATCATTTTATCCAGTTTTCTCAGAAAAACCAGGGTCCTCATTGCTTGAGTATATCGCATGATATGTTTACCACAGCAAATAACTAAAGAAAACAAATATAATTTCCTCTAATATATTATCTTCAGTTGGTTTATGAAACAATACTGCATGTATAGAACACAATTGTACTTCTACCTCTTTGTTTTTAAATCAGGAGAATAAGGCAGGTTCGTAAGTATTTGAGGATGTCACAGTCGAGGTGGTTGCCATGGTAAATGCCAGTGGAATACAGGTGCATCTGACCTATGGAACAAGAAAGGATGTGTTAGCACCCTGGAATCAAAAGGGTCAAGCCTTTATGAGTACATGAACTTAGCACACCCACATAAGCTTCAGCTATTTTTCCAAGAAAGCAGACCAACAATTTGTAAAAGGTTTGCAGTTGGTGAAAATATACACCATCATCACCCCAAGGGTCCAGTTTCTTCCTGTGGGAGAAAGAAAAAAATGGCAGCAATAAGCCTTCTTGGAGCTTGTGATGGAGAAGTCATGAATGAATGATTTCTACCAATGATATCATCTTCCTATGGGAGATAGTAAGGCCTTGCAGACAAATATTAAAAAGAAAGGACAACCTACTAATCCATTGTTGTGCATATCTGTATACAATAGGGTGGTCATTTACAATTAAAAAAGAGGAAGTATATCACCTGAAGAAAGAAAATGTGCATATGCTAATATATAGGCATACATGCACATAATCAGTTGCTTGAATGTAAAATGAAATGAAGTACATCTCCCTGTTCAAAGCACATCATCCAAAGAAAGGAAATATGCATGTGATAACATATATATACATTTGCACATTTAGAAGCTGCTGCCTGAATTTAAATAGATATGCAATAGATCTCACCATTTACATGTTATGACCAAGGAACCTGTGTGCCTCCTTAATCTACTCTTCAGGTGTCAATTCCTGGGGGGCAATCTCAAGACATCTCCTCTCCTTTCATTATTATTCTTTTCTTTATCTTTAAACAGTATCCTTTCACTCTGCCCAGTTGTAGTGCTATGATTCCACCTTAACTCTCATGCAGCATCCTACAGAATCCAGACTGGCAGTTTAGGAATTGGTATTTACAATTCTCAGCCAACGAACTTCAGAGTCTCACCAAACAACAAACCTCAAGATTTTAATGGATGTAGCCAGGACAGTTCAAATGGAATCAGAGTGCTATAATCATGTAGCATGGAAAGGCCCCTTGACAGAACAGCTCTTCAAAGAGAGGAAACCTTCAAAGACAGCACTGTCCTTTGACAGTCCATTAAACAGAGCAGAAAAGATAGTCATGGAGGGCCAAGGGGCGTTGCACATCCAGTCTTCCAGACTGCTGCAAGTTGTACCCACTCATTCCCATTTCCAAAATGTTGCAAACCTTTAAAAGATACAGAGAATTTAACTGGAATAACATTTACATGGAGATATAATGGAATCTTGGGAGATTATTTGGGAGATCTCCCATTAACTGGGAGAAAGAAGTTTATAGCATAAGTGTTCACAGACTCAGGCCATTTCTGCTCTACATGGTTATAGTGCTAGTGCTAGTTCCCCTTTCAACACTCCATGGAATTCTGGTGCTTGTAGTTTACTGAGGCCAAAGAGCTCTCTGGCTGAGAATTCTAAATGCCCTTCCCTAAGCTGCAAACCCCAGGATTCCATAGGATGTTGAAAGTGGAATAATAGCACTACAACAGTGTAGAGTGGAAATAGCCTCAGTTTGCTTTATCATGTGCTCAGAGTGAAGCCTTTAAGGATAGACATTTATACCAATGGATGGGCATGGCAGGGGGAGTACGAAGAGTAACAGAAATGCAAAGCATGTATATAAGGTGATGGAGTGACAAGTTGTTTCAGCTATGCTAGTAATGAGTACTTAGGGGGCTAGAAATTGAATTTGTCACCCTATCATCATACCCATGTTTTGCATTTCTATTACTATTTTTAAAAACCCACTCATCCATTGATATAAATGTCTGTCCTTAGAGGTCACACTCTATGCATCTGGTGAAGCACATTGAGCTTATGAAAGCTTCAGCTACAAATATCTTTGTCCAAGTTAATTTCAAAAGTTGCTACAAAAAAAAAAAGTTTCCTTTGTATGCCAAAACGGACTAACACAGCTATGTCTTTGAATGCTATTTAATTGGATAATAATGCTTGGAGGCTTCTGTAAATTCCTCCCCCATTTTTCTTTCAATTTGGATGGTCTAAGAAGGGTGTGGGGCACTAAAGGCCTTTGGAAGGTACATGTGGCTCAGTGGCTGAAAAATTCCTACCCTTGAAATAAAAGACTGTCTTTTCTAAGGTAGGATGCAAGAACACCATAATAATAAATAACATCCATACCAACTGCTTGCCCACAAAGAGTTTTAATTCACCCAAGGTATGTGGCTATATGGCTGTACTCTAACCAAGGCCAAGTAGCCTGTCTAACATGGAAACTACATAGAAAGAGTCTATCTTGCCCCATGTTACTGGTATACAGTAGAACTTAGGAATATGAAGCAGGCTGGACAACGACTAGAGCACAACTGGCGGAAATCTCGACTCTTATCTGACGGGACACGCTATAGAGAATTCCTTTATTCCTATGGAGTGGCAATAGATGCAGCGAAGAAGACTTTCTTTTCTGCACGTATTGCGTCTGCAATTTCTCATCCAGCAGAGCTGTTCAGGGTGGTAAGGGATTTGACTCAGTTACCCACTCCCCTGAACTCGTTGTTGGAACCTAATGTAGCTTGCTGTGATGCTTTAAATAATCATTTCGCAGATAAAATCTCTCAGATAAGAGCCAATTTGGATGCCAGTGTTATAGCAGAGGTTACAAATGAAGTGTCGGGCAACCCCGTGAATAGGATTATACTGGATCAGTTTCAGTCAGTGAGTACCGAGGACGTAAACAAGCTCCTTGGAAAGGTAAGGAGGACAACTTGCCCTCTTGATCCCTGCCCTTCATGGCTGGTTGTCCAGGGAGGAGTTGCGATTAAGACGCACTTAAGACATGTTATTAATGCATCCTTCAGGGATGGCAATTTTCCAGCTTGTTTAAAAGAAGCAATTATATGTCCGCTTCTAAAAAAGCCCTCCCTAGATCCCCTGGATATGAATAATTACAGGCCAGTTTCCCATCTTCCATTTTTAAGCAAGGTGATCGAGAGGGCTGTTGCCCTTCAACTCCAAGCTGTCTTGGATGAAACAGATTATCTAGATCCATTTCAAACTGGCTTCAGGGCAGGATATGGAGTCGAGACTGCCATGGTCGCCTTAGTGGATGATCTATGCCTGGGTATCGACAGGGGAAGTGTGACCCTGCTGGTACTCTTGGACCTCTCAGCGGCTTTCGATACCATAGACCATGGTATCCTTCTGGAACGCCTGAGAGGTCTGGGGATCGGGGGCACTGCACTTCAGTGGCTCCGGTCCTATCTCTCGGGTAGATACCAGATGGTGATGCTTGGGGACAGCTGCTCCTCGAAAAGGAGCTTAAATCTGGCGTCCCTCAGGGCGCCGTCCTGTCCCCAATGCTATTTAACATCTGGGAGAGATCATCAGGAGGCATGGAGCAAGGTGCTATCAGTACGCTGATGACACCCAGATATATCTCTCCATGCCTCGGATAATAGCATCGACTAAGGGTGGCATCTCACCTCTAAATGAATGCCTTGAAGCAGTAATGGACTGGATGAGGAAAAACAGACTGAAGCTGAATCCAGATAAGACGGAGGTACTTGCTGTCAAGGGCCCTAGCCCAGGTATGGAGGTTTGTCAACTAGTTCTAGACGGGGTCACACTTCCCCTGAAAGACTGTGTCTGCAGCTTGGGGGTGCTCTTGGACTCACCGCTTCAGATGACAGCTCAAATTGATGCGGCAGCCAGGAGCGCCTGCTATCAGCTTCGGCTGATACGCCAGCTGCGCCCCTTCCTGGACTTGGAACACCTAAAAACAGTGGTACATGCGCTGGTAACTTCACGGCTTGACTTCTGCAATGCACTCTACATAGGGCTACCCATGTGCTTAGTCCGGAAACTTCAGTTAATTCAGAATATGGCAGCCAGGTTGGTCACTGGAAGATCTAAAACTGACCACATAACACCTATTTTGAAGTCTTTACACTGGCTGCCTATTAGTTTCTGGGCACAGTACAAGGTGTTGGTTTTTACCTTTAAAGCCCTTCATGGCTTAGGGCCAGCCTACTTGCGGGATCGCCTTCTCCCATATAATCCGCCCCGCACATTAAGGTCCTCTGGGAAGAATCTACTGCAGCCAATCAGAACTAGGTTGGCTGCGGTTACCCAGAGGACCTTTTCTTCGGTCGCTCCCAAGTTATGGAATGGCCTGCCGGAGGAGACCCGGCACATTACCAGTCTTGACTGCTTTAAAAAAGCAGTCAAGACTGTTCTCTTCCGACAGGCCTTCCCAGACTAGTGTTCCACTGCCTCTCATCAATTGTCCCTTTGTTTTTAATTGTTTTTGTTTTTAATTTTAGTTTTTAATTTTATTTTAATCTGTTTTAATAGTTAGTGTGTTAGGGGGATGGTAGGGTTGGTGGGTGGGGAGGGTGGGCTACATTTTGATGTTTTAATATATTTATATGTTCTGTAATGCCGCCTCGATCCATTTGGGAGAGGCGGGATAAAAATAAATATTATTATTATTATTATTATTATTATTATTATTATTATTATTATTATTATTATTATTATGTTTGCAGAGTGTATGCTGTAGAGGTTAAAAGCCATGACCAAAATGGAATGCGGCGTGGTATCAGGCTGTGTTTTCACAATGCAACTACTCTCCGCTGAAGAAGACTGATACGCCTCCAGCTCTCTTATCATAATCAGCAGTGATTGATTATTTACACTGGGAGCATTCATCCAGCTTGTTCTATTTTGACATTTCAGTTTGCTCTCATGATTTAGCCCCAAATGATCTTGTTTTTGTTTTTTCTGCTTGGTAATGAGTCACTGGCTACTTTAGTTTAATTTCATTGAAGCTCTTATTTTGGCAGTTAGGCTCTTCCCCAACTCTTTTGACTCATAAGCCCACAAAATATAAACAGGACACTGTTGCTTAGATGACTTCTGCATTTTCTTTGTTTAGAAAAAGACAAAGTCAAGGCAACTTTCTGGAGTATTATGCCTTTCCCTCCATCTTTTCCCCACACTTTCCATCTTCTTATGGAAATCTACGTATGTCACAAGCATTCAGAGTAGGTGCTCTTGGTAACTGGAGTGATGTCAAATTCTGAAGTTCAGGCGAACTACACGCCTCAAGGAGATTCCAAAAGTGCAGACACCTGTGTCAATCCAAACCATCTCCAACAGTTTTCACCTCCACTTGAAGCTAAACTGTAAAGCTAAAAAGGTCAGTTGGCTCATAACTATACATTGTTTCTTTAAAAATTTGTCCGTCTAATTCTGGCAGGACTATGACAAAACTCAGAATGAACAGGATGGTACAGGGTGAGAGAGCCACTGTCCCTGTTAATAATAAGCTACGCCACTGTCCCTGCTTGTAAAAAAGTCATGGGGTTTTGATCTTGTGATCCCTGGCTCCACAGCAACACTGTGAGTATACTTATTTGAAGGCTTGTGGATACATTTGAGGTGAGCAGGGCTCTTTTTGAGCTTATTTTCTGCCATCTCTTCCTTCTCCAAAGGCCCAGTTACTTACCTGGAAGAGGACATGGCAACCAGTGGATCCAGGTGCTTTCTTTTTTCCCTGGCTTGTTTCTGGTTTTGGAACAAGGCATTTCCTGTTCCTTCAGACAATGGCAACTTACAACTTCCATGCCTGTGGAGTAGTAAACATGCTCTATGCCTTAGGCTATTTCCGCACTAGCCTGTTATAGTGCTATTATTCTACTTTCAACATCCTGTGGAATTCTGGGGTCCTGTGGAATTCTGGGGTTTCTGGGGCCAAAGAGATCTCTGGATAAAAATTCTAAATGCCCCCCTCTAAACTGCAAACCCCAGGATTCCAAAGGAGGTTGAAAGTGGAATAATAGCACTATAACAGGCTCATGCAGAACTGGTCTTAGTCTGAACTTTAAAGGTGCTGAATACTAAACACCCAATAATTTCAGCATGTTGGAGAGCTCCTTTAAAATATGGATTAAAACCCAGAAGACACTCACCTCCCCAATGGCATGGGAACAACTGAGCCCTTCAAGATTCTTACAGGCTATCTACTGAACAGAAGTTGAGAAAATTGGGTGGGCAGGGGGGTACTACAACTTCCAGAATCACCAGCTAGAAGGAGATTCCTCCAAACCCCCACAGGGCTAATTTCATTCCAAACCGTGTCTGGGAATGGAATCAAGAATAGGCTCAGGCCACAATGGATTTTACAATAGGTGATGAGAGCAATTCAAGAAATGAATTGGGCATCATATGCAAACGCACTCGAGAATGCTAGGTTTCTATATTTATTTTATTTCATTTATATTCCATGTTTTCCTCAGCCCTGGTACTTAAGATAGCTTCCCAAAGTTAAAAGGGATAACTGCTAAAGTTCACATCAGAAAAAATGTTTAAAATATAATTAAACTATCAATATAATGAAAAATAATTTAAAAATATAACTATTCAAAAAGAGGGAGGGAACAATAAATATAAACAATCTAGTGAATTATTTTTTTAATTTTTTTTTATTAAACATAAAATTTAGGCATATTAAAACAACATCTAAGGGAATAAAAAAGCAGACAAAAAAACCAAAAAGAGAAAAAACCCACAACTACCTAAACCAAACAACACAAAAAAGTACCTACCCTAAAAACAGAGTAAAACACAAAACTAAAATGGAGGCAAAAGGTCAAACACATGATTTACAGCCCCTCAGCTGATGGTTATAAAATAAAATACTAAATTACTTCTTCGGCATTGTATAACTAAGATATGTTTCTACTTATTGGTAAAAACTATTAAACTTCAAAACCCCAAACTGAAGTTCTCCCCCAGTACTGTCTCAAATATGAAATAATCATACAATCTAAAGACCCTTTCTCCACAAGCAATTAGTCCTCAAAGTCCTGCAAAAACAAAACAAAAATGTCTTCAGCTGGAGATGACCAGTCTGGCCTCTCTAAAATAAAGTTTCAGAGCCTGGGAGCAGCCAATGAGAAGTCCTTTTTCAATGTTCCTATCAGACATATCGGAGAAGTTGATGAGATAGAAAGAATGACCTCTGCAGAAGATCTCAGGACATGGGCAGTCTCATAGGGACAAATAGTTTCCTTTAGATAACTTGAACAAAACTCTATAGGGCTTTACAGGTCATAAGCACTATGAATTGTGCCTGGAAATGGACTGGCAACCAGTGGAACCATTGCCGCGATGGTGTTGTATGTTCCCTGTAGCCAACTCCAGCTAACAATCTGGCTCAGCTCTTTGTACCAGCTGAAGCTTCTGAACATTCTTCGAAGGCAACCTCATGCAAAAGCACATAACATTAATCTAAACAGGATGTAACTAAGGCATATGTCACTGTAGCCAGATTGGGTGTCTCTAGAAGAGGGTCAGGTGGTGCCTTTGCTCCTAACCACCACAAAAACCTAAATTATCCAGACTAAGCATCAACTCCAGGAGTACATCCAAGCTGTGGACCTATGTCTCAACTTCATCCAGCATAGGACAAATCCTTATTCCCTGATGGATCCTTTGTCTGACCAGGCACATCTCTGCCTTTTCTGGATTAAGTTTCAATTTCTTCACTCTCACTTAGTCCGTTACTGATGACAGGCACCAGTTTAGAACTGAAACAGCTTCCCTGGATTGAGGAAGAAAAGAATAAAACAGTTAGGTGTTCTCTGCATACCAGTGACACTGGACTTCAAAACTCTGGATAACCTTTCCCAGCTGTTACATATCAATTTATACATAATGCACATCTCACTGTCAACTTATAGATTGTCCACAGCACAAGACTGGCCATGTTCTAGTATACCTGAGCCATATAGGGCTTTGGGGACCAAAACCACCTCTGAGTATTCTTCGCCTAAGAAAATTCTATGAAATTAAGAGTGTTACCATAAGCTGACAGGCAACTTGAAGGTACATACACACTCAAAAAGAAAGACAAGCTTGAGATGTATAAGATTCTGCATGGTGTGGAGAAAGTGGCAGGAGAGAGATCCCCTTTCCTAACCTAGAGCCATCCACTCAAGCTTTGTGGTAGGAGATTCAAAAGAGAGGAAAGGAAGCATTTCTCCCAAGTCAAACTACTCAGATAAGGCTGGATTATCAATAGTGCAACTGGAGCAAATGCTGCAGGACCTTTAATGTGTAGGGGCCTCATGCTGGTGGTGATGACGGTCCTCTCTCTCTTTCTCTCCCTCTCTTTCTCCCTCTTACACACACACAACTGGGATATAGCAATGGGGGGCAAAGTAAGAGTGTTGTCCCCAAGTAACAAGTCTATCCCCCATGTAATTTTCCTACAGTTCCCACATTTCCAGTGTTGCAGTAACTTAAAACTTCTGTTGAACATTTAGAAATACAGTTGCAGGCATTCCGAGAAAAAGAGCAGGCAAAATTATGAAGGGAATACAAACATCACAAAAGTATGAGTTCTAGATGTGAATGATTTTTGATAGCTCATTCTCTGAAGTGCTAGAAATTTGAGGACATTTCTTGGGGAGGGACTTCTTATTTGGAAACAATGCCCTCCCAATAAGCTATATGTCATATGCCGCACACACATACTTCTTGTCTTGTGACTCTGCTGGTGATACTTTAGCCGGAGATCCTGCACTGAGCAGAAGGTTGGACTCAATGGACCATGAGGCCCCTTCCCATGATTCTAGATGGACCTGTAGTCTGACTCATTGTGAGACAGCTTCACACACTCCTGTTTTCACCTTAGTTGGATCAGGCACTGCATAGCTTTCAGTGCATTCCCTGGAAGTGATGACAACAAAAACTTGAAGCACTGAGACAAATCAGTGTGGATGTGGTGTATCAGTGCCCAGATAATTGTTGAACAGGAGAAGTTTCCTAGTAGGGGTGAGTCTCACCATTGCTAGCAGCAGAAGCACACAATGCTTTGAAGTGAGCATCATTCCGGGGTATTCAACCTAGCTTAGTTCAGTTTTCACCCACCACTCCCATCAACATGGAGAATAAGAAGCAAACATTATTCAAAGTGACATTCTTCTATGGGGGGGGGGCAGTAAAGAAAAATGAACCTCTCAGAAACATCCTCAGAAAAATGACTTTAGAGACATTTTGGCACACCTCTAGCTTGGGAATATGTGCCGGGGGGAAAAAACACACCTTGGCACTGAGACATTCATGTTGCAAAGCAGGACCAAAGAACATTCCCTTCAGTTTGGAAAAGATGTTCTAGTTCCTGTCTGTGACATACATAACTATGCCTAAGCACAATCATGCACGCCCATGGCAAAATATAAAAAACAACGGATTAAAATAAATCTCCTCCTTTACTTGTTATTCCATCAGTTTTCATCTTCTAGTGAAGTTGCCTTGTGGCTACTTTTCCCTTGGATTTGCGCCTACAGCTAATGGCAATTTTAATTTCACATTCCTAGAAATAATTAGCCTGCACACATGCAAGCTTTAATTGAAAAGGAGATAGCTGGTGCCAGCCTCATTTACTCTCAACATTGCCTTTGTTTTTACTGCTTTTGGCTATGAGCTGTTTTGGAAAGCTGGAAGGTCTAAAAACATCTACTTCTTATTAGAATTTTACTTTATTTACGACAGCTTTATCCAACCTTTACTCCAACGATGTCAAAGTGGATTGTATGGCTATCTCTCCTCACCCTGTTTTAGCCTCACAACAACCTCACTAAGGTAGGCGAGGCTGAAAAGGTGTGACTGCCTTGAAGTCTCCCATTGCTGGAATTTCCATGCCTCACTAGACACTTGAACCTAAAGCTCCCAAGTCCCAGTCCAGTTTTCTAAACACCACACATAAATGTTTCTCATTATCGTAGTCAGAACTATAATATTAATACAATACCATGATGTATAGGCTGAGTAATATAATTAAGTCTGTGCCCCAGCTTGCACAAACCAGGAACATACGACATATCCTCCAACGTTTCACAGATGAAAACCAGGAAAGATGTAGCCAAGCAACATCAGAGTGTGTTCAAGATGGTAAAAGTCATTAGTGAAGAAGAACACACATCGAAGTGCTACAGCAGTTTGCTTTTGCCTTAGCCTTCTGGGAAGAGCACAATTCCACCTCCGTCCTCTCCTCCCTCTCCTATAGAGTAAGTTGAGTGCAAACTACTTTGAGGACAAAAGGTGAAAGTGGGAGGAGGAAACTGGGACATCTTAAAAGCAGCTGAAAAACAAGTTCAAAAGAGGTTTAATCAGGATTGTTCCTGCCAAACTGGTAGAGTTGGAGAGTATGTACACAATCTAAATCTATTTGGGCAGAAGAGAGAAAGTCATTCTTGGACTTTGGCCAATGATCATGCTGGGTGAAGGATTATGGTAATTGTAGCCCCCAGATAATTTTTCTGGGCTCTGACAATGGAGAAGACATTATCTCCTTTTCTGAGGAAAAGTAGACTTTTGCTGTTAAGACCTGCAGAGGAGAAAACTGTGGTGTTTTCAGCTTTCAGGTTCCTTTATAACATTTTTCATTATATAACATACATAGGTGGTACTTTTTCAGGGTAATTTCAGGGCTAACTCCAGATTTTTTGAGATGGGGCTTTGGCCAACATGATTTAAGGTGAGGGGAAGTTGTCCTGATTGTGCTAATTCTACGCCATCATTACCCGTTTGCTTGGGTTTCTCCCCCTTTACCCAATCTGCCCAGAAGAAGATTCCATTGTTCCTTCTTTTTACCTTTGTCATTGCTTGCATGCTTGAAGAGAACTAAGGACAAGCAGCAAGAGTAAAAGGTGGGTTTGTGATCTAGCAGTGGATGCCTGAGATAGTGTGTGTCTTTGCAGACACACAGTGAGGCCAATTTGAAGATGTAATAAAAGCGTAAGTCTCTTTCCTGAGAATCTTATATACTTACTATTGGAATAATAACTTCTCTCTAAAGAAACAGAAAGTAAGGCTAATGTGTTGTTGAAAAGTTAAGCAAGATGATGTTCAGAACTTGGATTTTTTTCCCCTACCAGTTCACCCTCCTGCTTAGTATCTATAGAGACACTACTTTGCAGTGTAGCTGCAAAGCTCCCTGGGAGCCTTTCACACTATACAACTGTAGTACTATATTTCACTTTACTTGTCATGACTGCATCCTATGGAATTCTGGGGTCTGTAGTTTGGTGAGGCACTAGACCTCCTTGGCTGAGAATTCTAAATACTCCTGCCTAAACTACAAATCCCAAGATTCCACAGGATGTTGCCATGGCAGTTAAAGCCAAATTGTAGTGCTACCACTGTATAGTGTAAAAGCACTCTCAGACTTCTGGAAGCTGATGCACTTCAAATCAATTAAGCCTTGCAAATTGTAGCAAACTGACGCTTCACTAGATCTGCACACAGCCTTTTGTTTTTTGCCCAGAGCTGAGCTCACCAAATCTGGCGAATTCATTCCCTTGTCTCCTACCTGAAAACAACCCATGAAAACTGAAGACTCACAGACAGGTGCTGAAATCTGGCAACTCTACCTGAAATCAGCAAGTAAGCTCTGTGTCCCAGGTAAAGAATCTTATCAGTTGGGTTTCTAATGACTATTTGGTATGCTAACCACACCAGGGTCTGCTTCATGACACATAGCCGTAACACTGCAAAGCAATCTGTACTTTGATGAGGCACTTGAGCTCCTTAGGAGAGAATTCTAAATATTGTACCTTATGAAGCTAAAAGTCCCATGATTTCATAGGAAAGAGCCATGGCAATTTAAAGTGATATCAAAGTGCTATAATCGTTTAGTGTGAAATACACCACTAGTTAAGTTACTTGGGTTCAGAGAAACTTTCAGTTATGGAATTTCTTTCTCATAGCATGCTAGCAGCTCACTCACATGGCATTAAGTGACTCAGCAAACATTTTGGAAAGTATTGCAGTAGGAAGTGGGAACCGGGAATAGCTCTCTTCAAATAACGCAAACCAGTGGTCTTGATGCAACTTTTGGCTTGTCTTGAAAGAACTGGTGCCTGCCCCACAGCTGATTCCTTGCTTGGGGTAATTCCATTCTGCTAAACCAAAATTCCCAGTGTAGTTTTGATACAACTGCAGATGCCCTCACTTCCTCACCTAAAATATGGTTGGTACTTTTCCTCTTTTAACACACAGAGAGAGACAGAAAGAAACAATTATGGTACAGTACTGTGATTAGAAAACCATTGTGGTGTAGTGGTCTGCGCACTGGACTACAACTCTGGAAACCCACTGGGTGATTTTGAGCATGTCACACATTCTCAGCATCAGAAAACCCCATGATAAGTTCACCTTAGGATTGCCATAAGTTGAAGGCACACAACGACAATAACAACAGCAACAATTTCACTTTACCTGTCATGACTTCATCCTATGGAATCCTGGGGTTTGTAGTTTGGTAAGGCACTAGAGCTCCCTGGCTGATAAGTCCTGCCTAAACTATAGATAGAGAGGCAAACAGTCATCCCTCCACAGCTGTGGGTTTAACATTCATGGATTTGATTATTTGTGAGCTTCTTGAGCCTCCATCTCAACCCCCCACCTCAAGCACTTCTTTTCCAGGGGAAAATTCTCTCTTGGAAGCTCTGATCTGGCTATTCAGCCCTTAAAAACCCACCTCTGATCTTCCTCTTCCTGTCTGACCAGCTAAGTATAACTCGCATCCCCATTTCTCAGCATCATGAACCCTCTTCTCATGCCCCTCACAATCAAGGAAGGAGATGAGCAAGAAAGAGGAAGTATAGTGCCACCATGCTAATCCATCCCTTTTCCCTCTCCTTTCCCTGACTAGGTTTGGGTCCCCACTCTTCCCACCATACCTTAGAGCTCTTCCCATACCCACCCACACACACATATATTGACATTTATGGTTTTTCCACTTTTGCCCAGTCCCTAATCCCAGTGAATGTGGAGGGCTGATTGTATATGCAAGCTGCAATATATGTGTCTTGTCACAGTCACTTAAAAGGAAGAACTGGAAACTTAATGTTGGCATGGAGGGCTCTACACAGAAGCTTGAGGCTAGTATTTCCCATACTCTTGATCAATGGATTGAACTATAGGAATTCACCTTTTATATGGGGGAGAACACCTCTTGGCTAAAGTAAAATGCCCATGGTTTTTTTGTGTTTCAGATTAAAATTTGAGCCAGAGAAGAATATGCCTCTTCAGTCCAGACAAGACAAGAGAAAAATTTCCCAAGTCCAGAGAAGAATTTTCCAAGGGAATGGACGTACGTGTTGCAGTAATAGCAATAATAATATTAATAACAGCAGCGGCAGATGCTGATTTTATATGTAGAACAAATTGAGACACAATGATTCACTTAGTGAGGAAGATTGTGACCAAATGACTGGTGTGCACCTCCTCAGTCTGCTACCTAGGAGTTAGATGGCAATAGGCAATTTCAGGACTTTTCTTAGGGTTCTTTATCTTTAAACCTGACTTGGACTGGACAGTCTTCAGCAAAAAGTTGTCCTCTGACAACTTTTCAAATAAAGGAGTGCATTCAGTACATTAGGATAAAAATCTAACTTGACCCCAGAGGCCTCCAAACCAGTCTTAAAATGACAGCTATGCATAGCCAAAAGAAGCCACACAGGGTCCTGTCCAGGTCATAACCTACTTCTGAAGGCAGGCAGGCAAGAGTCAGGGAAATTTGTATACCTCTTATGATCACTTGGACAGCTGTTGCTATGAAAAGCATTGGTGGAGAGGAAAAGGCTCATCCTCTGCTGCATCAAAGAATTTTTTGCTCAAGGTTGAGTTTTCTCTACTACTCTCCAATTCAAGCACTTGCGCCAGCTCCATGCTCATCTTATGAAGGCAAACATGAAGCTCAGAACCTCTGGGTCTCCTTGGTAACATTCTGTGATACTAAGTTATTCAGTTATATAGAGATTTGCATCATTCTGTACCCAGTTACATTCCTGAACTGGAGGAATGAAGGCCACAATTGTGGGTACAATGAGACTAGGTAGCTAAACTTGAAGGGAAAATACAGCTCCAAGGAACAAATCTAGCTCAGCTCATACTTCAACAATGTGCTGCACATGGCTGCTAGCATGAAGACAGGGCTGGAAAGCCAAATTGGAATGCGGAAATTCAACACCAATGTGTCATGTGGTTAATGACACATAGTAGGATCTTATCTGGACTGAGTATCACTCCCAGAGGGAAATTGCTTGAACTCAAGTGCCCCCGAAAGCCACTGGACTTTTATCTTGTGAAACTGGGTGCAAGGATTATGCCCATCCCATTTATGATACTTCTACTCATTTGTTATAAATCAGTGAAAGGGTACCTTTGGCCCTTCAGATGTTTTGGATCACAACTTGTACAGCCACTTACTGTTGGCCATATTGGGTGGAACTGATGGAAGCTACAGACATAAGCACCTGGACACCCAAGTTTCTCCACTCCTGCTATAGATCTAAGTCAGATCAACACATATAGTGATCTTCTCTTGTAAAAGCTGCTTTATTTCTTGGTCCATCTAACCCAGAAGTTTATCAACTTTAATTGGCAGCAGCTTCCAGGGTTTCTAGCAGGATTCTCCCCTAACTCTGCCTTGAGAACCCTGATATTCCTTAGTGGTCTTCCATCCAGGTACGGACCAGGCTTGACTCTGTTTGACTTCCAAAATCAGATGAGATTGTTAAAGGTAGTAGAAATTATGTTAAGTCAAAAGAATAATCAAACATAAGGTTAGCTATAGCAAACTGTGATAACAGGGTCACAGCTTCACTTGCTATTGATCAGGTTCTGGGAAGAACCCGAAGTGCTGGGTATGACTTTGAATGCCCTGCCTGGTTGGGTCCAGATTGTCTAAAAGACTATATCTCCCTATACAAGCTGGTCTACTTTTTAAGATCTTTGGAGGAGGGCTTTCTCTCTGTCCCATCATAGGCATGTTTGGTGAGGATATGGGAAAGAACCTTCACAGTAGCTCCTCCCTGGTTATGGAACTTCCTTCCACAGAAATTCCAGTTAGCCATTTCCAGACTAGAGGCCATTAATGTGTTGTACCATTATAATGGCGGCATCACCATTCATGCGATGCTGTCAGGTTAGGGATGCTCTTTTCCACACTCTTCCCCCTTAAGTGGATGGGTGGTGGTATTGCCACTGATGTTCCTTCTGCACTACAGTGTCCTTTGCCACTCCTGTGCCCCGCCTTCACCCTGCCCCACTGCGCCTGATTGGGCAGTGATTTTTTTTGAGGGGAGCTGTACTAATACAACAATGTTGTAACAGCATGACATACCAGTACACTATTGCACTTTTTCCCTATACTGTTTAAAAATATATTTAAAAAAATAAAAAGTTTTGATTCAAAGGAGGCATTTAAAATAAACAGGGAGAGGTGACAGAAAGTTGCCACACCATGGAAGTCGCTGAGGGAGGGAAGAGATTGGCATGCCCACAGCCTGCCTACTGCTGGATCCGCCGTAACAGGAAGCGCTATCAAGCACTATAACGGTACTGCACTACAATGGCTGACGGAATTGAAGCGCTATAAGAGGCTCTTAATGGATTTTTTCTGGAAATAGAATATGGTGATTTGGTGATGCTTGGGGATTGGATGGCAGCTGGATAGCGATGATGTCAGAAGCACAGCTCCTAGACCGGTAACAACCTGCTGCTATAATATTATAGCAATGTAGTGTGGAAATAACCTAAGATTTTTTTTTATTTAGGCAGGCCTTTGACTTTGAATCATAAGGTAGTACAGTGTTTAAAAGTCCTCTGCTTTTTTCCCCTTGTATCTTTTAAAATCACATTTTAAATGTATTTTAAACTATTTAAAGCACACGCCTTCTTAAGAGAATTGTTATTGAATCATTTTTTAACTTTTGGTAAAATAAGTGTTTCAGCTAAGCTTTTGTCTTAAAATTTTGTAAGCCATCTTGGGTCCCATCCTGGGAGAAAGGTGGGCTATAAATTAATAATAAATTTAAAATTATAAGTAATAAATGAATCGGACTAGAATATAAAACTAACTAGACAATGGAAAGGTTAATTATAAGGTATTTGCAATAGTTTTGTAGTTATTAATTTCACCCTGGGCAGAAATGAAAGTAGAGCAGATTGAACCTGCAGGCTAATTTGAGAATCAAGCAAAGCTTTTGCTTTTACTTTTAACAGCATTTCTGAAAAATGAGTGAATGGCATTAAAATAATTTTCTAAAAAAATCTAAAATACCTTTTTTCCCTTTTCTTCCATTGATAGGTTGCCCAAAAAGCAACATGGCTAACTGAAAAACAAAAACAAAACGAAAACCCAGAGAAGCTCAGTAAGTGGGAAACATTTTTGGTCTTCGCTCAGGTTCTAATAAAATCTGTTTACTGAATTGGTTGACCTCTTTCCTGGAATCTTCTCTAAGTTTCCCCGAACTTTGTGTCATGTGGTTCTTTGGTCATTAATAACTGAAGTATGACACAGCAGTTTAGCTCCTGCCTCTGCGTTAAAGCAGGCGCCAGGAAAAAGCACACAAAACATCTCAGCTGGGTCTGCGGGAGGAATCCAGCAGTAGTAGAGCCGTGCAACCGTGATGCAGTCCTAAGCGCATGAAAGGAGGGGGGAAAGAGGGAGGAGGGGGGAAATGGGCAAAGGCAGGAAATGATTCATCAGCATACTGTACAACATGCTAAACTCGGTCAGCAAAGATCTGCTTCCAGGCAGTTCACACTGTGAGAACTAGCGCAGCACTGGAAGGTCTCTGACCTGGGTGCTGTGTTCAGAACAGATCTCTCTCTCTCTTTTTGTAGTCCGAAAGCTTTCTTCTTGTTTCCCTGAGACCCGGCTATACTTTCAAGGAGCAGAGAACCCCTGTATGTGAAAGGACAGAGAGAACAGGAGAACACACGACAGCTCCTTCCTGAGCTGCCCACTCTGTCTTTGCACACATTTTGACATGCCACATGGCTCCTGCCTGGAAATGTTTAGCTCCAAACCTGGCAGCCCTCCAACTTCTCTCTTCTTTCCTTTTGGCCCCAACTAACCGCTCTTTACGTCAAAGTTCTGGGGGCAGCCTCCCATGCCAGATTAACAGATCAGGACGAGATAATGGAGAGGGCTAAAGCAAAACATCTTGATGGGGCTGAGAGGGAAGGGGAAGGGGTTATAGCTAAATACATATTGTCCTCCATTGAAATGGACAGCCTGCATTTGGCAGGAAACCACTGTGGCTAAGAGGTCACCTCAAGAAATCTTGAGGCAAAGAGGTCATCTCAAGCAATCTTCTTGTTTGTAGTGAAAGGATAAGGTGGCATTCAGCCATGGAAACCCACTGGGTGACGTTGGGCAAGTCACACACATAGTCTGACAAAGTAGCTCTTCCAAGCTCTTCCCCTGTACTACTACATATGGAAACTAAACAGATTAAGTGTTTACGGTTATTCTTACATTTTTTCCAACTGGTCCAATTTGGCAGATGCAGTCATGATTAATACTCTGCCATTCCACTTTTTCAGTCAACTTTAAGACATACCAATTTCTCTTTCTTCCTCCTACTTTCCCCCTTTGTCCTCAGCTTACTTCAGTTGCTTCAGACTGAGTTTAGAGTGCAAAGGTAGCTTGTATTCAATGAAATCAGGAGAGGGGCATTAGAGGAAAGGACAGAATCTTGCCCTTCCCAATAGGTTCAGGCAAATGCAAATTGCTACAGCCTCTTCTAGCTGGTGTGTTCTTTGCCATTATAACTTTTGCCATCTTGACCACATTCTGATGTTGCTTGGCCACACATTTATGTTTTCATTTGTGAGATGTTGGGTGGTATACATTTCAATTGGGTTGCCAAGTCTGAGGTATCCCAGGCACTGAGAATTGATGGCCCAAAGCTGATACCATTGGACATGATGCATTAAGAATCAACTACAGTTCATCAGCACATGTCATTCAAATAAAAGACACAAGTCTAACAAATGAGACAAAGGTGGGGAGGAGATGAATTCTCTGGAAATCAATAGCAGCGGCTTCCAAGCAACCTTCCACAACTGGGGCTGGCAACACAAAGTTTTTTTTCAAGACAGTGGTCTCATCCTCAGATTCTTCCCCTCTCCCTGGGGCCTTGAGAAGATGGACCAGGTCCTGGGACTTCTGACTGAATGGTAGGCAGAAAATAAATTAGGACACATTGATAACTCTTGTATTTATCTGGAGTAAATCAACAACCATTCCTGATTCCTAATTGTTTAATTATTCTTACTTCTAGTACATCAGATGTGGAATGCTATTCCCTTGACGGCAAAATGGTGCCACTCTTCCAGCACCCAGTTAAAGCTGCAGTCAGCCTTTTGTTCATCCAAATTTGGGGGCCCACTGGAAGATAGGAATGAGAGAGAATATAGAACTTTAATTTGTTATATGGTAACAGAGGCAAGATTAGTGTATGCAAAGAATGGGAAAAACAGTAAATCCCAAGTATTGTAGAATTGTTGGAAAAATTACTGGATCTGGTGAAGTCAGATAAATTGACAAGTCTAGAGAGTAATCTACAAAAATTTTTTTACAGATTATATTAACTTTAAAAGAGGAGATAACAGCAATTATAAGTTTTGATATTTAAGATGAAAAGAAATAGAATGAACCAGAAATTGAATAGTTTAGAGTAATATCAAAAAAGTTAGAAAATAAATTAGAAATAATCTAGAGGGGAGACACGTTATTTATTCAGCTAGAACTGCAGTTAAAGAGAGATGGGAAGTTTTTTTTTGTTGTTGGTGTTTTAGCATTACTGTTTGTCAGTTTTTTACTGTTTGGTTTTGTTGTTTGATGGTGTCTTATTTCTTGTATTATCATTCTTTTTAAAATGCAATTTAGAAAATAATAAAGATGATTGCTTGGCATTGGGCCTGTTCAATTGTAAATGTTTCTTCTGTTTTTTAATGGTGCTGAATTTCTTTCCAATTGATTTCTAGCTATTTTATTGACTTGCATTAACATTAATAAATAAAATGAACAATAGCAGCAGAAATAAATTAGTCCCCAGCCTTTATGAAATGAAATCTGAGAGGAAGGGTAAAAGGAAATAGAAGTCTATTCATTCAGTTGATATCTAATACATGAAATAAATTCCTGAAGAATGAAATTTTATGTTTCATTTACCAAGTATCAGTTGATGGATATTAATTTTTTAGTAAAAAAAAAAAAAGAGTAGGTTCTGCATGCATGAAGTCTACCCACACTTGAGTTGTACTCAATACCCATATAACCACTTAGGTCCAGTACAGGTCTAACATTCCCCCACCTATTCACATCTAGGTGACTAGGGCCATTTCTGCCCTACACTGTTATAGTGCTGTTATTCCATTTTCAACATCCTATGGAATCCTGGAGTTTGCAGTTTAGGAAGAGGCATTTAGAATTCTCAGCCAGAGAGCTCTTTGGCTTCAATGAACTACAAACCCCAGAACTCCACAGGACATTGAAAGTGGAATAATAGCGCTATAACAGTGTAGGGCAGAAATGACCTTGGAGTATTCTGCAGGTTCACACAACCATTTCAATTCCTTCCTTCTTTCACACAGAATTCCTTCCTTCTTTCACACAGAATTTTTCTCTCCCTTCCACTGATTTGAGCCAACCACAAAGCAGTGCTTGTTCAAAACACGGTTAGTCAAAACAAGAGTCTGGAAGTCATGATGTACTAAAGGAACATTGGTGCAAATATTATGCTACCTGGGTTAATTCATTAAAAAGGATGAGAAGAGTGGAGATTTTTGGTGAAGGAGGAGATGCAGGAAGAAGAAAGACGATGAAGTACTTCCAAATGTGGTACTTGAGACTGTTTGAATATAACTAGGCAATTGGGAATGGTATATTTGCATGGAGTATTGGAAAGCGGGCTATTGATCATAAGCTGAGAACCGTTTTTTGAGCTGCACCTAGTATCAGCCAAATGCTTCCAAAATTTGGCAAAATATTACAGATGGTGTCTTTACCAAGTAGTTACACAGCAACAACATTCACTGGCAGATTACCATTTACCAAGAAGTAACTTCACACTATGGGAAGGGGGAGAGAATTTTATTTCATTCATAGAGAAGACATTTTAACATTTGCAAATTTCTTCATAAAAATTATGGAAAAAAACTTAAGGTTTTAAATGTGAGAGGCCTTTGAATGCATAATATTTAGAAGTTTGGCTTTGCATCCCAGTATATTCAATCATTATGAATTAGTATTCCCACCTCTTTTTCCCTAACAAGACTCTCCATCTTTAACTCCTAGTGGGCAGGCTGATACAAAATGAACCTCTTCATGCTGAGAATAATTGAACTGGCTGAATTTGCACTGTGCAATGGGATGAGAATTTTGTTCAGTACATTAGTGATAAGAACTTCTGAACACTTGCAAGTTTTGTTATAAATGAGAAAGAGAAAGAGATCATCATAAAAAATGTGCATCAAATGTACATATTGTAATTTTGTGCCTTTAAGTTGTTTCCAACTGCAACCCAAGGCAAATCTAATATGAAGTTTTATGCGGCTGAGATTGTATGACACACCCAAGGCCATCCTGTGGGTTTCCATGGCCAAGTGGGGAATCAAACCCTGGTCTCCAGGTTCATAGTCCAATGCTCCAACCACTACACCATTCTGGGTCTCAGGCAGATACATACATATACATATATAGGTATAGAGAAAGTGACTGTAAACAGGAAAACTTCAAGACAAGGGATTGCAAGAGGTATGACATTCTATGCAAAATTCAAACAGGTACAAAATAACCACAATGGCCATTCACAGCAGAAGTAATTAATTGAGCAGAAGTAATTAATTGTTACCCTGAAAATCTGGGGGTCCCAGAGGGACACCTCAATATGCTCCAAATGATGGGGAAAGTAAGCTCAACGGGGCACAAGCAACAGCAACGTGAGAGGCAGGGTAACCTGGCGAGATCTTTTACCCAGTTTTTACAGGGTCAGGCTCAGTCAGAAATCGCACAAAAAGGTCCAATGAATGACTTTATTGAACAGTAACAACTCTCATCAATGCAAACACACACACACGCATCCAAGGGCTAAAAGAAATAAAGAGTGGAAATAAGATAGAGGGATTGTTGAAGGATTTGTAGTTTCGGCGATACTGCACCTTTTCCTGAAGTCCTTGGTCCGAGAGGCAGCGAAAGAAACAGAACTCAGCAAAGAGACACTGAGAAGATCGCACGGCTATCAGGAGGGGGGACCGGTCAGTTGGTATGACCGGGAGGCATCGTCAGAACTAGTCCAAAAACGGGGACTATTTGTAGGAAAAATTTACCTTGAGGGCAAATCCTGTCCCGAGGAGAACAAAGGGGACAGCAATGGAAAACAACTTCACACCAGCACCTTCTTTGATATCGGAAGATAACAAGGTGTTATCCAAGTACCTGCTTTGAGGCTGCAGTGTGAGTTTCTGGAGACAGATTTGGCCTGATAAGATTTTATTGCTTCCAGTGCCCAACTTTATGGGAAAACTCTTACTCTCTTCAAGTTGGCTCCTTAAAGGTTGATGACCTTTTGTCCACCATGGGTTAGCACAGCTTGAGGTCTCCTGTGGCTATGTGACTGGGGAGTTTACTGGCCTGACCTGGTTCGTTAGATCGTACGACCGTTATTGCCTACGTGCTCATCCGGGTGACCTCTCTGGTGGGTTAGATTAACTTTTATATCAAAGTTGTAGGCCCCGGGATAGGGTTTACAAAAGGGGCAACATAATGACCTCACAATTTCCTCGCTTGGCCTTGCTAATTTAACACCACTCACCAGAGAGAAGACCTTGGTTTCAACTGAACTCTAACCAAGCAGAATCAACTTTAATGCTTTGAGTGTCTATGTACCACTATAAAACTAAATCCAAAATCCACAGAAGAGCGATACATTTATTGGCCAAGCAAAATGCACAAAACAAATCATGAAAGCCTTCCAAGCTCCACTGGCTTCTTTCTCAGTCAAAAGATGTTAAAATATCATACAGGAAAAGGAAAGTGACAGTGTCAGAGTTACAGACCAACAACATCAGATGTTGTTTCTATTGTAGTTTAGTTGATTTGGTGAGATCTCTATGCATGCGCCACTAGTAAAGTGGCAGTGTTAAGTCAAGACTGAGCAAAGCCCGCTTACCTTTGTACACTCTCCTCTTTACTGCCACTGCAACCAAATTTGCCAAATCTAATATTTATAGTGTAAGGTTTTTAATTTGGTGCCACTGCATAACTGAAATTTGGTGGTGCAATGGCAAATTCAGAAAAGTGATAACAGTGCCAACTAGAGTGTAAACTGGTAAACACAGTATTTTGCTTTAGATCTTAACCTCAGCTAGAAACCTCCTGAACTAGCCAAGGGAACAGAGGTGTGGTAAAATTTTCCTTGCTCCTTGCCAGGATGTTCAAGACAACCGGCTGACATTATGTTTCTTGTGTTCAGCATGGTCAACTTGCTGTTACTTGGTGAGTGGTTGTCTGTATCCAGCCATAACATCTGTTAACAGGATAACAAGTCTCCCACTCAGGGGCACCATCAGAAGCAGGTATGTCCACAGCTAAAAGCTGAAGATTTTGCTTCTCTAGCAATAAAACCTTGGATATAACTCGTTAAAGGCTTGCTTTTCTTTTGTTGATGAAGCATACAACAGGACTATCCTAATGTTATGGATATTTGTCACAACTTCTTAGTGGGGCATAGGGGAAGAAATGTTTTAAAATGTGGAATGGGTGAATCCAATTGAAAAAGTGACCTTCCTCCTGTGTTTTCCATGGGCGGATTTCTTCTCTCCATCTGTCTTGCATTTTACATCACCTGCTGCTCAAATGGCCAGGGGAGGCTGATAGTTCCTGAAAGACGACAGAGCTTTGTAACCTTTTGGCCAGTTTCCTACTCTTCTTTATATAGCTTCCCAAATATTGGAAATCTCACAAGAAGAGATAACCTATCTTACTGCCTGCTATTGTTAGCTTGCAGCACAGAGTGATCTAAAAGCAAAAGCAGCTATGGAGGAGAATTTTGCAAGTTCCAGAGAAAGAATGAAATAACCAGGAAAAGGTGAATTGCAACATGAGACCCAGTAAAACCTTTTTTCAAACACCCATCATACCATATTTCCCTGAAGCAAAAATTCCTGTTGAAAAAAGAAAAAAGAAATCTATGGATTTTTACATGAGCAGAAAGCTTTGCACATTTTCTTGGGCTGGGTTCACATGACTCTTTTGACATGATGGTTGTGTGCTAGGAGGCAACCATTGGCCTCAGTTCTATCATCAGCTACAACTAAAGCAGAGTTATTGAATCAGGGGGATTTACATATATGTAGATTTACCATCCAATAGTTGATTCAGTGAATCTGCCCTAATTGCAACTAACCGAAAGAATTTAGGCAGTTCTGCAAAGTGTATCCTTTTTGCTAGTTATCTTCAAACAGCCACACTCAAAGAACAGCCATTATATGCAGCACATTAAAAACTTTTTCTAGTTAATCTTTTTTTTCAGGACACTTTGCTGAGATTTATTTGCTTCTGGGTGATATAAGGAAGGCATCATAAGTTGTCTGTGTTTGTCTTGTTCAAAAATGCATGAATGGCTCCAGCCTAGGTCAAGACTATATCTTGGTTCAGGCAGTCCTTTGTAACCCATCTGCTTGATCAGCCTTCTCCAGTTTGGTATCCTCCTAATTTGTTGGACTACAACTGCCGTCATCTCCAAGCAGAATACCTTTAGTCAGTATGGCCAAGGGTCCAATCATCATTGTTGGTGAGGGCACCAGGTTAGAGAATGAAGTGATCCTCTCCTACTTTACAGTAAGATGTCCTCTGTTTGAAGGGCTATCAGGGAATCTACAAGACCTGATCAGGGTGACTGATGATAGGTAACTTGGAAGTCTCTCATCCATAGGGTTGCCAAAAGTTGAAGTCAACTTGCAGCAGTTAACAACAACGAGAAAGAACTATCCTGTACTGCAGGGTTCCTATGTTAAAGGAATGAAGAGTCTCTACATTAAAGGAATACTTGTGCAGTAGTTAGGTTTAAATACTGTATTTAAATGGAGGTTTAAAAAAGAAACACATGAAAAAGGTACATCAGGAGCACTGAAATTGTCCTTCAGCACTTAACTCCTGGACAGCAGACACAACAAGCATACCACACTGGTCATTTGCTTACTGTTTTCCTGACTAGGACTAGCCATATTGCATTTCTGCTTAAACTACAGCAATTATTTTGAAATTTGCACCGTTCTAAATAAATTAGCATATTCAGAAATTATGCATATCTGTGCCATCTTTTGTCCTCTTTTTGGTGATGTATTTCCTCTTTTTCTAACTATGTATAAATAGCCATCCCACTGGGAAAGCTGGGCTAGATATGTTTCCATATTCAGAGTAGCTGCATTGGCCATGCAGCCAAATACAACAAAATCCAAAATCCATGAAAGAGTCACACCTTTATTGGTTGGCCAATAAAAGTATCTCTCTTTTGTGGATTTTGGATTTTGTTGTTTCCAAGAAGTTTCTAAGAGGGCTGTGAGAAAAGAATTGTGTTAGTCCTTTGGGGAAAAATATGAAGAGAGGATTGATTAGAAAACAGCCTTCGTTGGCAGAGTTTAGCAAAGTACTGTGCCTCAGTCTTCAATACCTCCCTGGCTAAGACTGACCTAAGTAAATACAAGGAAGCAGCATCAAGTTACAAACTAAAGAACTCTACTAATTGCTTTTAGAAAGTACATCACTTGCTAATGAAGGAAGGTGAAAGGAAGAGCTTCAGTGAACATAAAACTTTAGCTCACCATCTTGAAGCAGAGAACAGAAGCATAGAGGCAAAATGGAGCCTAATAGAGAAGAGGGAGTTTTTATATGGCCACTGACCCTAGAAGTTTCTGGGGTCACATGGTCTAGTTGCTTGAAAGCTTGAACTAAAGAACTCATAATTAGTATGGTAATGCTAGGGGCCCTGTACTATTTAAAATTCCCAATGGCGCTAACAGCAATAAAGGGGCAGGGTGAAGGCAAATGCTTGATTTTACAACATGGGCAAGCAATTCTCCCTTTTTGCCCCTAAATGGTAATTCCAAAAAGACTACACACTTCTTCAGTGGTCCAAGATTTTGATACACCAGAATAGGAAATTACTTGATCTTCACCTTTGATTCCTCTTATTGTCAGGTCTGAAAAAATATCATGTTAGTTATCCCAAACTTTTGCCCATGAGATGAGAATTCACAAATATTGATACAAAAGCATCTTGAAATGACCTCTCAAATGACCTCTTCATTTGTATTATGTTGTCTTTATAATTGTTGGCACTGGGGTGATCCTCAGTGCTGTCAATTGGGGAAGGCAAGTATGAATGACTTTTAAGCACAACTGTTATTTCCCCTGTTCACCACAATAACATTCTAATAATAATGCAGTTAGATTCCACTTCAGGAACTTCAGCATTCATAATTCTTTCCATCATTGTCAGCATAAATAAATGGGGTAGCATCAGGATGAACTGTAAAAAAATTGTTTTCCATAGCTCAGCTAATTTCCTTTTTCTTTCCCATAGGTCAACTCTTTGCTTAATGCTGTGTAGTCTCTCTTTGACTAATCATAAAACCTTCCTTTTTTAGACACATGCATTTCTTTTAGTCATGGGCAAATTGTGGAAGCAGCCTGGATAGCTAAAGTTGCAATGGGGCAGCTTAGTTGATAAGAGTAACAGATATTGCATAGAGATTCTTGAAATATTCAATCACTGTGAATTCCAGTACAAACTGACATGATAAGCCCTCCTACACAAATGTGACTGAGTTATCTACTACCTTCTGCTCTTCCCAAATATCCCAAAATAATTGTTAAGTTTTTTAAAAGTATCAAAGTATATTTTAAAAACTGGGTTAGATTCACACTTAGTCAAACTGAGAAGAGATCTAAGGAAACCAAACGGACTTTATCCAGTTTTGACTAATTGATCTCCCATTGACCCCACTGACTACAATAGGTCTACGCTTATATGAGTAAATATAGGTCCAGCTCAAGAGACACAGAGCCTTTCCGCACTACACTGTTATAGTGCTATTATTCCACTTTCGACATCCTATGGAATCCTGGGGTTTGCAGTTTAGGGAGGGGCATTTAGAATTCTCAGCCAGAGAGCTCTACAAACCCCAGAATTCCACAGGATGTCGAAAATGGAATAATAACACTATAACAGTGTAGTGCAGAAATGCCCAAAGTGATGTCAAGTAGATTCTCAATGAAGAGAAGAGAATGAGCAAAGGATGGAAATTTCAGGATATATGGGATAGGGTGGAAGCATTCTGAAATGTGAAAGACAACACAGGAGCCATTTTGCATGACAAAATAGTGGAGCTGCAATAAAACTGCATGAAAGAAACTAAGAACTGTAAAATATCACTAGAACATATACTAACAGAATAATCACCCTACCAGCTGGAGGCATTTGTGCTGAAGATAACATGATTTGACTGCATGTTATTGAACATATGATTTATAACCAAATCAACCCACGGCACTGAGATGTGCTTCTGACATAGCAACCAACTTATGAATACGTGCTAGTGCAGGTGTAGCCCAAAGGGGACGAAGAAGAGGGACACAGGAAAGAGACGCAAGAGAAGAATGGCTGGGGAAGACCAGAATGTTCTTTTTCAAGCTTCACTCACTCATTGTTTTCCACATGTGTTAAACAATCTCACCCATTATGCCTATCTAGCATGGCTAAAAGCCATGATGGCTAGAAAACTATAGGAGTTGTAGTCTACTGTCCAACTACTAGGGGCACGAAGTTAGAGGTTGTCTGCTTCCTCCTGCAACACCCTGACAATAGCTAAAATTATATATGCCAAACACAGGCAACAGAGAGTGAGAAGGTCAGCACTCTGTTTAAAGCAGGGGTAGGAATAACGTCTCATTCAAGGAGAGACATTACAAATGGAGAGACTCAAGCAAGGAAGTCACAACCCAGAATTAGCAATATTGTTGATGACAGGGATGTCTTGGAGGTCTCTTATAAGGTCACCGTAAGCCAAGGCCAACTTGATGACAATTAACAAGGATTCATGTGGCCCTCTAGATGTTGCTGGCTTACAACTCCCAGCATTGCTCACTGCTAGCTACACAAGAGTTGCAGCTCAGAAGCATCTGAAGGGCTTCATGATTCCCAACCAGATATAGAATTTGGCAAGAAGTTCTGATTACAATCCAAGAGTTTTGCTGATTATGAAATCTGAAATTAGGGATTTCCCTCCGTATCTTTGCCAAAGTTTTGCAAATGTTTGCTGACAAACCATCCCAACCTTTGCAGCACCTGTAAGCTAACAGATGCCTCAGCTGAGGGTTTGCAGTAGATTATTTCAAACCCAAGACTGTCAGATTTGCTCCACACTTCTTCCAAAGTTGTGCAATAATTTTGCAATATTTTACAGGAACCATCCCACCCCACCCTCAAAACTGGGTGATAACTAGGAGCCTGGGTTTGAGTTCCTACCAAAAATCCAACATTATTCAGTTTGCTTAGTCTCAGCAGTAGGAGCTATGATGAGCTTTTCTTTCCCAGGGAGCTATAAACTCTCAAATTAGTTTTAGTAGTGATCATAGCAACAAGATGTTAGGCAGTTAATGCTGTAGGTAGAGAAAATTGATAAGAACACAGTGTTGTTGCTTTTTTCTGTGTGGTGCAGTGGACAGGGTGTCTGGGAAGATACACCTACTTAGGTTCTAAATTCAGTGGGCAAACTTAAGGCCAGTCATACTGCCTACTTGTCAGGACTGTTGTAAGCTGAAGGAATAGACATTGCCTGAATTCCTTGAGGGAAAGGCTGGAGTAAGATATAATCAACAGCTGATTACCGAATTTAGTTGATTACCCAATTTGCAACATATCATTTGAACAGATTTACTTAAAAAAAATACAAGTATGATATCTAACAACCCAAACCAGATGCAGATATTTTTATATCCACACATACACACATGCACACATATAATATACTTAATTTTTTTAGAAAGAAATTTAAAAACATATATTATTTGTAAATTTGTATTTAAATGGCAGAACTAAATCTTCAAACAAAAGTCAACATTTTTCACACAAAATTCCAGTCCTGGGTACCTACTAGTTTTCTTAATTTCAGGACTATAATTTCAGGTGGCCAGGAGACAGTAATGAGAGCCAGAAATCATTGCTGTATCAGTGTCAGGCCAATTTTAAATGAACAGATTGTTCTAAGAAGATCTGGAGCTCAGATGAGGCCTTTTATCCTTTTGGACCAAGACTACTCCACCAGAGCTCCAGCCCTTCCCAGAAAGCCTTAAAGGGGGAGATCTGTGGTATGAGTCCAGACATTTCTGCTGGACATGTTGGCATTGATTCACGTGCTCTCAAGATGGAAGTTCTCTGCAGGGGAGTGGGTAGTTCCAGTGTTGAAGGTAGGTGCAGAAGCTGCCAATGTTTTTTTCTGATACAGAGGCCTAACTCTCTGGGGTATCACACCATGCCAGCAGAGATGTGGTCTCCTCCATCAGCATCAAGCAGTAGATGCTGATAGGCTGTCCACCCACCCCTGACTTAGTATATCATTCTGCTTGTTCATGAAGATCTTCAACAGCGGCCTGTTTAGTGTACCTTCAACTTGAGGAAGCTTGACTCTTGGCTATAGCAAGTCAGGCCTTCTCAGTAGATGTTCCTCCCCTTTGGAACTCTCCTCTTAAGGAACTTCATTGGGCTTGTTCAGTCCTTTCTAATTATCAGGAAGTCTGAAAAGGCCTTTTCTTTGTTCTGCTAAGCTTTTAATGGATCCAGCATTTTGCTTTTGATTAGCTTAACTCTCTTTTCATGCATGTCCATCTATTTTGTTGGTGATACTGTGCATATATTGTCAATTGCTCATTTTTAATTGGTGGCGTAACCTATAGGCAGAGAGGAAGATTATAAACAGAGTGAACAAACAAACAGGTCATGACTAGCCAATGTTATGCATTCTTAAGATTCAGTGAATTAAATAAGAGAGGTTTAAATACATATTTAAATTTTAAATTAAAATTTTCAGCTAACAGGACAAGCTACCTTGAGTTCCAATTTTGTTGGAAAGATAAGATGTAAATAAAATTGGTAATAATAACAACAACAATAATAACTGAGATTCTGAACCACATTTGTAGCTATGTAAATGGATCTACAGCTTACCTAAGGAACTGACCACCAAACCCTGCCTTAAAAATTGCAGTTCATGGGTTGGAAGGGCTAGCCACATCACTCTGTGGAGCCTCACTCACCTATGCTATGGACCTCTATTGCTCTTTGGAGTTTAAGGCAGGTTTTGGGGACATTTACAATTGTGGCATTAGTGCCATGAGTGTGAATATGCAGCATAGCTGAATTCACAGCAGTTACAAATCCATAACTATAACTTAGAACAGCCACTGGGATTCTATGATCCACTGATCTGAGCTAAGCCCACATGGTTTGTGTTGGGGCTTGATCGTTTCTAGGTATCTACATTGTATTTCTAAGTCCAGGTAAGCAGCAAATAACAGGGATTTTTTTGACAGCAGTGTTCCTCTTGGTGGATCACTAGTTGTGTGCGTTCTGGTTTACATCAATGCAGTGAAGGCTGGTGGTAAACAACTATAAGCACAATCCATTTTTAATCCTGCTTCAGACCTGTGAACAATACACTGATTAACTTCATCAGTTAAATTCTTAATGCTGTCAAACATTAGGTAAATCATTTCTTCATTGAGACTGTTTTGTGTAACCCAGATCTTTGCTCTGTATATGGGCATTATATCATCTGCTGGCCTCAGCATAGCATATAGCCTTTTTCTTTATTTTTTCTTTATGTATTATTTATTTATTTACTTACTTACTTACTTTTGCATCTTTTACAAGCAAGTTTAAAATGTCCCCAGTCATAGAGACACAATGCAGGGGACTGTTCTACCCAGCATATATCCATCAGTGCAAATCTTTTGTGCACGGGCCGTAACCGTTAAGAAAGTTCCCTTTAAGACAGAGTAGCAAGGAGTATTTACATAACTAATCTTGGCTTCTTCCTTAGGATTCTCACTTCCCCTGGGCTTTTATCATTTTGGCACGTGGTTTTTGCAGCTCAGAATTGATGGCAAATGACCAACAAGCTTGAATTAATAGAGCAAGCAAAGACACATAGTGGCACTCACTCTGTATCAGGAAGTCAATATAGATTAAATTTCCCACTCCGCTCTGGACCATTGTGGTAAAAACATCTGGAAATTATCACATTTTATTGGTCCCTTATACTTATGTACATTTTATTTTGACTCAAAGAAACATTGATGCATAGCCAGAAAAAGAAAAACAGCAACCACATGAGGGATACCTCTAAGTTTTTTGAGTTGGTTTCTAACTTTTTAGCCAAGTGAGCAAAACAACATGCTCTTTATAAAACTGATGGTTGGTTTGCCTCTGCATCAGCTGGTACTTGTCATTGTCATCTCCCTTCAAGTCAAATTTGAGCTATGGTAACCCCATACCTTCCAACATGTCACAGATTAAAAGCAGGACCCATGTGGTCAAGCAGTATTTGAGTGTGGTCAAGATGGTAAAAATTATTACCGAGGAAAAAGACAAGCTAGGAGAAGCTGCAGAAGTTTGCTTTTCCCTGAGTCAAAAGGGAAGGACAAAATTCTATTCTATTCTCCTCACCACTCTGAGAAGTTAATTGAGCACATTGCTTATGAACTTTGAACCAACTGAGTAATTGAAGTAAACTGGGAGCAAAGGGGGAAAGTGGAGGAGAGAGAAAAGGGGGCATTTAAAATTCAGTTGGAAAAGCGGGATGCCAGATAATTAACTGGAACACTGCCAGTCCAAAACCGACAGCTGGGAGGCAAGCAACCCTCAGTGGCATCCTAATGGGGGCAGCAGGGTTCTTCCCCTCCAGGAGCACAAAATAAGGGGGTTCAATAGTGGCTCCTCCCTCTCCTGCCTTCACTGAGACACCAGAAAATTTCATTTACTGAGGCACAAAAGGAGAGAGGAGATAGGATGGGGCAACAGTAGATGACGTGTCAATAGTAGGTGCTGCTTCCCTTTGAAAATGAGATTGTTCCCATTCACAGAAGAAGCCCTGCTAGTCTGTTGCTGCAGGAGGGGAAAAAGAGAAGAGAATCTAGTATCCCCTTTAAGTCTGATTTGTATTTTAGCGAGAACATTTGTGGATGCAATGATTAAGGAAGTGGATTGATATCCATAAAAACTCATGCCTAAAATACAAGTCACTTTGTCCCTTTCTGCACCATACCTCAATAGCTGGTTGCTCCATTACAATCTCAGCATTGCCATTTCCATGATGGTGTCAGATTAGAAATGCTCTCTGTCGCACCCCTTTGCCTTAAGTGGATGAGTAGCTTTATTGTGACCAGTATTCCCTCTGCACTACAGCATCATTGGCCAGTTCCTTTCCTTGCCGTTTTCCCGCCCCACAGCTCCTGATTGGTCAGGGTTTTTTGTAAGCTGTACTAGCACAGCCATGTTGTAACGTCATGACATGCTGGTACACTATTGCATTTGTGCACTATAATGCTAAATTTTTTTAAAAAAAAATTAAGAATTTAACTTAAGGGAGAAATTTTTAAAACTTGCCACACCATGGAAGTTGCTGAGGGAGGGACAAGCTGGGCATGCCCACACCCTGCCTACTCCTAGATCCGTAATGACAGGAATCACTATCAAGCCCTATTACGGAACTGCACTGACCCAGCTGACAGGATTGTAGTGCTAAAGCAGGCTCTTAATGAATTTTTTTCTGAAAATGAAATAGGGCTGATTTACAATGCTAGGGAATGGGATAGCAGCTGGATAGCCATGACATTATGCAGTAGCATGGCTCCTGGACTGGGAACAACCCGTTGCTGTGGCAGGATGACAATGCTGTGTGGAAAGGGCCACAGTCTTCAAAATGCTGTAGATTCCTCTTTCCTCTCTTTTTCCTTTTCATTCATCCCCAGATGTGAGTTATAATTTTCCTTCTTTAGCAGCAGAATGGAGAGTCAGTGGAGACTTTAAAAGGCAGGGGGAGGGAGGTGTTATCCAAGGCTCATAATGTAGAGTTCCTATGTGACTGGATTGGCCAAATCAAATCCAGATTCTAGACATTGTACCTGGGACCATTGTACGCAGGACCATCAGGACCATTAGCTGGCCCAGATTCTTTTTTTTAAAAAAATAAGTCTCCAGTCCATCTGGAAGAGGAAATAGACTGGAGAAAAGGAGAGCCCTCTCATCTTCGGAGTGGGGAGAGAGCTTGCTTTTGTTGTCTGAGTATCAAAAGTTTCCTAGGTAAATGTTGCAATTTGGTGGCAGAGCAAACCTGGTCTTTGCTATAAGACAGTGGTTCTCAACCTGTGGGTCCCCAGATGTTTTTGGACTTCAGCTCCCAGAAGCCCTCAGCATTGACCATAGTGGCTGGGGCTTCTGGGAGCTGAAGTCTAGAAACATCTGGGGACCCACAGGTTGAGAACCACTGCTATAAGAGCTATAAGCATACAGAACACAGTGCAAAGACCTGGCAATCATTGCAAGCTTTCCTGAACAGTATACAGTAAGCTCAGTTATAGATTCCTCAGGCTTCTTGAGAGCTGAATTGGATGCTCCCCGATGGAAAAGAGATGAGAGAATGAGCCTGATAAAGGATGGGTGGATGGACAGACAGACAGATAGACAGACAGACAGACACTCCCTGAGAAAGGACAGATGTTTACTGTGGGTTTAGTTTTCTAGTTTTCTTGTAAGTACAGTTCTCCCTCCACATTCACGGGTTTCACTTTCATGAATTTGATTATTCATGAGGTGGTTATTCACAAGGTGCCCCCCTCCCATTCCCTTGTCGAGACTAACAGAAGGAGGATGCAGGGAGGGAAACTGGCCCTTCCCCACGCTCCTTCCGCCACTGCCGAGAGCTTCCCGGCTGGCTTTCTCCTCACCCCCATTTGCGCGATCCCAATGGCACGTGTGGGGAGGCGCAGGAGACAGCCAACAAGGAAAGAGCTTCCCTGCTGACTTTCTCCTCACTCCCACCCACACGATCACTATCAGGCAGTTGGGGGCGAGGAGTAAGCCAGCAGGGAAGCTCTTTCCCCACTGGCTGTCTCCTGTGCCTCCCCCCACACGTGCCATTGGATCGCTCAAATGGGGATGAGGAGAAAGCCTGCCGGGAAGCTCTGTTCCAGCTGACTCTCTCCTGCACCTGTGGTTATTCGCAGTTTTTTCACTTTCACAGGGGTTCTTTTTCTCTATTCCCCATGACGGTGAAGAGACTACTGTAGTTTCAAATAATAAATGAATGTCTTTGAGAAGGGCTAATTCCACATTTCCTTGTCTTTGGTGTATGGTTTGATCTTTTGAACCCTTTGCTCACATACATGAACCCCTAAGTTAAATGTGTCTTTAAAGTAAATATGAATTGCATATTTATATTTATCAGGATACAATTTCATTCACCACTGCAATGTATTCCATAGCAGAGAAACAGTAACTATCAGGTGGGTAGGAATGTAGGACTGGAGGAATTTATTTTTAAAAAAATGGGAATAAAATATAGGAGGTTGGTGTTAATGAGGAAAGAGGTGTGCCACATTGAATTGTTACTTGCTTTAAACTTGTGTGTGTGTGTGTGTGTGTGTGTGTGTGTGATTATGCAAAGGAAAACATACTTTAGGGACTTAGTTGTATTTTCTTCTACAGGAAGAATGACTGAAGAATCTTGCAATAGTTTAAAAATTACCAAATTCTGTTTGGCATAATCCTTCGTTAATGACACTGCCCCAAGCTGTTGTATTGCTTGGTGTGGGAATAGAGGGACCATGCCCAGCAGATTCACCAGGCATACAAGACAAGTGGGAGAGATGCCACAAGCCACAAAAATTCCACAGAAATTTCTTTTTTCAACCCATTCCAGGAAAAACATCCAGAAAGTGGCCAGGGATGCCAACTTTTCAGGAAGCCAAAGACATCTGGTTCAGCAGATGCACAAGATCAGATGGGGGTGATGCCACAAGTCACAGAAATTACTCAGGAATCACTTTCTACTGCTCAATCCATGCAAAACATTGGGAAAATTCCACACAACACCAACATTTCAGATAGCTACGCTTACCAAATTCACCAGTTGCAATAGAATAAATGGGAGCGATGCAACAAGTCAGAAAAAAAAATCCATAGGAATCAGGGGCAAACGTTGGTATTCTAGAATATGACTGGTTCCAATTTTCAGTTGAAATAATGGTGGACATAATCTAGTGAGCGGCACTAGCTTGTGGTCCTCAGAAGCATAGTGTCTGACCGGGGGGTCTCCCCCTGCAATGCTAGTCAATTCTCTGAGCCACAGGAGATCTAAAGACTCTGAAGAGCCAAGACCAGAATTTGTGGAGGTTCCGCTTGGGAACAAAGTGGACATAGCAGATCTGGGGGCTCCAGAGACATTGCATGCTCCAGTGGATCTGGGGAGAAGATTTCCCCCAGGTGGACACTACATTGTCATTCTGACCAGACCCTTGTAAGGTATTAATCTTTGATCATCAATTTATTTACTCAGAATATACAAGGAGACCCTTGTCTGAACTAGTGCTAACTTCGCCTATAACTTCGCCTTACAACCTCTTGCTTAGATTTTTTTAAAGGGATAGTATTTTCTCTGTTTCTCTTTGAACTCTGTATTGGAATAATTCTGGGAAAATATGTTTTAATTTTTAACTCTATATTTTTCATGGTACATTTTTGATTATTGCTTTATTACTTAAATTTTGATTAAGACTTTGAATGTTTCTCCTTCATTGGACATGCATAACATTTATTTATTTGGATATGACAGTTTGATGGACTAAACTGTTCTGATCTGGATTGATTTTTATTAATTGTAAGAAATTTAATAATGGTTAGACCTGGCTCTTATTAGTAAAATTACATAATTTTTGCTCAGTGAGTTTCCCATGTTTTTTTCCTTTTGTTGACATTGACACTCTGGGAATGTTGGATATTATTCCTTCTTATCAGTTGTTGTGAGAACACATTCTGTTGTTTTTGAGACACTGGTATAATTTGCCATGGTTTCAGTTATGGACTCCTGCATCCAAATTAAAAATGATTTAAATGACTTTGAGGAAATACCATTTTATTTTATTTTATTTTATTTTTGCATTTCTGAGTAGAATTTAGGCAATTTACTGCATCTACAGGAGAAAAATTTGATAAACTTATACAGCAGTTATCACAATGGAAATCTGAGATGAATCTTAGGGAAACGGATGAAGAGGTTCCTAAGAAACAACAGTTGGAGGACATGACAGTTTGTATACAGAAAGGAAATGCATATGGTGAAACAGAAATGTATATTTATATGCTAGGTTATTTCAGTTACTTCCTTACATAGTATAAAGTGAGTTTAGGTACCAGGAATTGAATATTACGTAAGGATAGACTGAGGGAAAAAGGGTGAATTCAAACTATAGATTTTATTTGAATTAAAGGTTAAAAAGGGAGTTTTGAAAAAAGAAAAAAAATGAGTGAACAGTATCAATGGTTGAAGGCAAAAGGAAGTTGATACATTTTTTTCCTCTTCGCTTTCCCCATTTTTTTTTACTCTTTCTACATTATTACTATTATTATTATCATCATCATCTTCATCATCTTGCATTTCATATTATGTAAACTCTTCTATTTTTTACTATGTTTGTAATGGTTTTTAATAAAAATTAATTTAGAAAAGGAAACGAAGATGAGAAAGGAGATGGTTTCGGACATGGAAATTATGTTGGTGCAAGAGGATACAAGTTGCAAGCGCAGATACAGATTATCAATATACTTGAGATGGAAGATGAGAGGAATGCCGGAGAGACAATGACACAATTTCTAGTTTTCAAGTTAAAAAAAATCAAATATCTGTTTTGGAGATTACATTGTTTAAGGAAATTTTTGGTAGCTGTACCTCGAACTCACAAGAAGGAAAGAGGGAAGATAACAAATTTAGGATATATTTGTTATCTGACAGGTTTCCAGAGGTACAGTCAGCCCCCCACGTATGTGGGTATCGCTTTTGCAGATTTGATTATTCACAGATTATTTGCTGTCATCTCTGCTGCCTCTCTATGCTATTTTTGATAGGGACTGCAAGCTTCATGAGACTGAGAAACTGCGGCCAAGGCTTGTAAATCCCTATTAAAAATGGTGTTGGGCAGCAGTGGAGGTGGCAGTAAGCCCCACCAACCACTCACTTTTGCCTTGTGAAGGAACCCCGATGCCTCAAAGGAATCCCTGATGGGTTGAATATGGTGATCATACTTTTTTATGTGTTAAATATGGCTTGTAAGGGCCTAGAGTTATTCATGGTTTTTCCAGTTTCACAGGGGTCCTGTGCCCCTAACTCAAGAGAATGCGGAGGGATGATGCAATTGATTTTTCTCACTGGGTTTGCTTTGTGATTTGGGTTTTTACCTACAAAGACAGAAGATATTGTATAAGTCTAATGTTAAAAAGTGTTTTAAATTTGTCTAAACAGGATCTAATTAGTGAAAAAAAATCATAAAGAGTAACAATAGGATAATGTGTTTGTTAAATAAAATGGCTTTTTGGATTGAAGGCTTAGGATAAATATGGCATATGACAATTTATATATGAGAAATGTATAAAATGTGTTTGGTTTATGGTTTTTAAGAGGATTAATAAAAGGAAGAGTTAAAAGATACAGACGATATTTGTGGTGACATTCAGAATTTTAGAACAAAGATTTGAACCATATATGGAGCAAGAACTGCCAGATATTCAAGCTGGGTTCAAAAAATGAAGAGGCACTAGGGATTATATTGCAAACACTTATGGGATAGGTTTTTTCTTTTCTTCAATTACTTTTTGCTTTTTTGTATTTTAGGAATTTTATTATTTATTTATTTTACTTTTACTGACATGATCATACACACACAAACACACACACATTTCAATAAAAGAGAATTCTCACCATCTGTTTCTTTTCTGGACATTATTGTTATTAATTTTATTGCATGACAATAATTGGGGAGACTGTTTTTACAAAATTATCCACACTGGCTTTCAAACATGCTAGGTATGCCACTGGCAACCCTATCACAGGATTTTCTTGGTAAGATTTCTTCAGAGGAGGTTTGTCATTGTCATTCTCTTGCATTGTGAGAGTGTGACTCCTCAAAAGTTACCCCAGTGGTTTCAAAGACTTAGCAGGCAATTGAGTCCTGTCTCCCAGAGTCCCAGTCCCACTTTCAAAATACTGCAACATAAAACAGAAAGAAGGAGGCTGGCTGCAAAAGTGATTGTATCTTCAGGGCCAAGAATGCTGCAGGAAGGAAAAGCCACACACACACAAAGACTGGAGGAAAAAAAGGCCACAATTTTATTGGCTACAGATGTTACAGGGTTGGCATTGTGCATGAGGTCCAGATCTAGGCATCAGCCAACCTGCCTGTTGACCCATAAGCCTGATCCGCTGGAACCATAAGTGTCCAGCGCAATGTCCAGCTGACCACCAAGAGTGTAGTGGCTGAGTCCCCTACCATCTAATGCACACCTGCTTCCTGCCCTGCACCCCGGTAATACCTGAAGTCACCATGCCCGAAAGGCTTTGGTCATATCAATCCCAGATCCTGGACCCATGCCAACTGTGACAAGAAAATACTGCAAGGCCCCTGGCAAACCCTGCCTAACAGGGGGAGGTGGGTGGGAAGCTGCTCTGAAGCAAAGTGAGTTTTGGCCAATGGGAGGTCCTTTAAATACCCTCTGCCCAGACCAGAGGGAAGATTATAGTCAGTTCTGGCCTGGGCAGGCAGAGGCAGCCAAGGAGTTCAAACCTCATGGTTTAGACTGATTGACTGCTGGCAGCTGGGGCCTTTCTGGTACCATCCCAGCCACGTGCAGGCTGCTGGGAAGGTGGAAAGGGTTGTTGATTGCCAGAGAACTAACGTGTGGCCCCACATCATTCCTCACCCAGTAAGTTGGGCAGCTGGAATCATCACATGATTTTGAGGGTTATGATTAGGGTCAGGACCATTTTACTGCCTGAGGTGAGAGACAAAATGGCTCCCTTTCCCATTGCCAATAAATTGGCAAGCAGATATTTCTTCTACACTCTTGATGGAAGGGCTTCTTCCAGAACATCTGAAGGCAGCAGGCTGATGCACATGTGGGGAGTCTCAGCAATCATGCACCTTTTTCTTCTAACACCTTGATGCCACCTATCAGCAACTGCTACCTGGTTTGGACCCTGGGTGTCTGTTCTTTCCACCATGCCTTGGCCCCCTTCCCACAGACACACACATTTTGATATTTGCAATTTTTCCACTTTTGCACAGGTCTTGCATCCCCTATTGAATGTGGAAGGCCCTCTCCATTTCACGTATCAAAATAAGTTTTAGAGGTTAAACAGCCTGTCTTTTCCTCAGTTGGTTCATTATAATAAGTGATATAATATGGAAAGATGGAAAAAAGGAAGAAAGGAAGATAGATTGATTTGCATTACTAAATCAATTATGTTGTCAGTTTCTGCCAAACTGCAAAGAGACTCTTGCTATGACAAACTTTATTTCCAGTAGGGATTTTTATGTTTAGGAGAAATAGTTTGCCAAAACCACAATTTGTACTCATAGAGTGGACAGCTCATTCACTAATAACAGGCAAACTGAAATCGCTGTCGTTAGTGTCCTGTGGTTCACCATTCAGCAGATGATGCATCAGCATCGATACCCTGAGACTCTTAACCTGACAACCTATTAAAGCTTATTAATCATTTCAGGAGTATATACTAAATTAGCACCTGACAATTGATATTCTCTTGAAGTACTTTAACAAAAGTGCTGCTGGCACTGCAATCTTTTCAGTATTAGTTCAAAACACTTATTTCTTAGTTCTGCCGAAGTATTTTACATGGTGTTTCTGTTGTTCTGTTGTTTCTGTTGTTTTATATCTGCTTGTCAGCTGCATACCCTCCAACATTTTACAGAAGAAAATCAGGACACAGCATGGCATTAAGATGGCAAAAGTTATTAATGGGGAAGAACAGACAAGCTAGAACAGTCTGTAGCAGTTTGCTTTTGCCCAAGGCTCCTGGGAAGGGCAAGATTTTGCCCCTTCTCCTCCCCACCTCCCAAGTTATACTGTGCAAACTACTTTCATACTTTGAACTCAGTTTGTAAAAACTGAAATGAGCTGAAGGCAAAGGGAAGAAGTGGAAGGAGTAGAGAAAAAACTGGGATGTTTGAAAAGTAGCTGAAAAAGTGGCACAACAGGGGCGACTGAGACTGTCCCTTCCAAATCGGAACAGTTGGATTGTATGCAGTTGTCTCATTATGATTTTTAAATAGTTTTGATTATTTTCATTGTACTCTGCCCTAGCATCCATAAGGATGAACAGCAGGGTTTTTAAAAAAAAAAAAAAAATTAAACAAACTAACACTGTGCCACTAATTCACAGTATTCAGCAATTTGAGAAATATGTGTTTTGTAAGCAATTACAAAAAGCCTCCATACTAGGGAGGCAAAAGGGACAGTTCTGCCACGATTCTCTTTCCTAGACCCTTTTAGGTAGCTTAGGAAGTTTTGCTTTATATCCTGGTTAGGAAAGGCACTCCCTGAGCCTAAAATAGCCCAAGGAGAGTTTAAAAAAAAATACAGAAGAATTGCTCCAAGCCCTCTCCTCCCCCAGGAAGGGGACATTTAACAGGGGGAAAAAATTGATGGTGCTGGGGACAACCGGAGGCCACAAAAATTGTCGGGGTGTGTGTGTGACAACTAGCCAATGGGTTATACTTTTCTTTCTTCTGTCCTAGAACCATTTCAGAGAAGGCCTCCAGCAGAGAATTCTAAGTACTTCACTCATTCCAGGATGGAACCATGGCTATTAAAGTTGTATGTGTGTGTTACAGCTATGTAACACATATGCACTGCATGCCTTTGGAAACTAGCCATATGTAATCAACCTGAAAGACTCTTCTGTGTCCTCAAATGGCCCCTAAGACTGACCCTAAGAAGCCTCTTGTGTTTGCCAAATCTATCCAACATGAACAAGTGGAGAAGCATTTGAGAATTTCTCCCTACAAATGGAATGCCCTTCAAAAGGGGCTTTCTCATCTTTTGGGCTTCGTTTGGTCTTTCAGGCACCCTGATTTATAAGGTCTAGAGGACTGAGTATAATGCATTCACAGCTTGGAAAAATTACATTTTTGGATTGCAGTTCTGAGAATGCCCCCTTCCAGGATGGGAGTTGTAGTCTAAAAAGTAATTTTTATAAGTTCTCAATTCATTCAGTTTTTTTTAAAAAAAACTGTGGTCAGGATCTTGATGGATTTCAAACTACACTGCATGTTTTTTCAACATCTGCTTTAAATATGTGGCTGCTGCATTCTTTGCTTAAAGAGAGCCTTTCTCCCTCTTGTCACAGTCTGTTCTCACAACCACCTATGGAAAAAGCCTATCTATATTGACTTGGAGAGTGCAGGTATTTGGGTGCCTCTGGATGCCAACATACAGGATTCATGCTAAGTAGAAAACATATGGTACTGGTATTGAGGGATACATTCTCTTAGAGATAATCTGGTGGTGGCGGTGTGTGTGCCTCTGTGTATGATCTACTAGCTGTGAAAGGACTAAAGGCTGTTATGGATGGCTCTTTGTCTCTGGCCATTTCTGTACTACATTGTTATAGTGCTATTATTCTACTTTCAACATCGTGTGGAATTATGAGGTTTGTAGTTTACTAAGGTCCAAGAGCTCTCTGGCTGAGAATTCTAAATGCCCCTCCCTAAACTTCAAATTCCCGGATTCCGTAGGAGGTTGAAAGTGGAATAATAGCACTATAACAGTGTAGTGTGGAAGTGGCTTCTCTTTCTTTTGATCTGATTAGGCTGCATAAGTTGAGGATGCACGAGATAAGGCTGAGAGTCACATGTGGCCTTAATGCCTCATGTTACCTACCCCTGTATTATAGTTTGGTGTGATGCCTGAATTGCAAAAATAATGGTTTGCAATTAGCCAGGTAGGCAGAATAAGAAACCATGGTTTGTAGTAGAATTGCAAACTATGATTTTTGCTACCTTTGATCTCTTGCAATGTTTGAATGTATCTGTAAAACCTCCTGACTTATCAAAATAGGAGTACCATAGTAGAGCAAAATGAAAGCAGACAAACAATATAATAAAAAAGGTAGCCTGGTGTTTGCGAACTGAAACTATGATTTGGCTTCTCAAGTGCATATAATGTAAACCCTTGTTTGATATGATGTCTGAAGCAGACTCCTCTTTCATATATCCTCAGGATATGTACCACTGAAATCAATTGAGCTTATTTCTAAGTAGATATGGATGAGCTCGCACTGTTAGTCTATTAACTTTAGAGAGATTATAGCATTGCTGTTATTGTTGCTGAACAGCCTTGTGTTTAACTGGTTTAAATTTTATGATAGCTTAGTTGCTTCTTAAATTTTGTATGCTGTGAATTTTTAACTGTGTTTGTTCTGATTGTTGTTAACTGCCTTGTGTCCCAAACTCGAGAAAAGGCAAGATAGAAATAAATATATTTATCATCATCATGATCATGATCATGATCATCATCCTGTACACAACAATAAAATAAGAGGGACTGAAGAGCCTGGAGAAGAGACTTTTTTGGACTACAGCTTCCTGCAACTCCTAATCAGCATGGTCAATCACCTTGCTAGTTGGGGGATTCTGGGTATTGTGGTCCAACGAGGTTTTTCCAGCAAGCTCAGAGTGTGTATGAGATCAAACCTGGGTATTTACAAACCGAAGCCAGTTCCTGAGTTGATGGGGCAGGGGAGGGCAAGTGAAGCGGGTGATGAAAAAGGACAAGTGGCTGGAGGCATTCCACCCTGACGCAAAACACAGTGATGTCAGAGCCCAAAACCTCAGGAGTGATTGCCAACATGAATGAGATTCCAGCAGGCTCCAGCTGGTCCCATGGTTTGCGCTGTTCTGCACTACTTCCCGGCTACATGCACATACTGTATCCAGCTGTAAACTGTGCACTGGTTAACCCCTTCCAAGCATTCGCTTAACTCCCTAAGGGAGCAAGGGAAAACACTTCCGTTCTTTTGAGAGAGTCCAATATTTCATCATCCTCTTCCCCACCTCCCCTTGTGACTGTGGCAGTCAGTTTTAAAATAACTTTAAAAATAAAAACACAGCCCACACTTTCTCAACTACTCCCCTGGGGGCAGTCGACAAAAGAGCAGATTTATACAATACACAGTTCTTTATTTGGACGGACAAAGCAGGTCATTCCAATCTTAAACCCTTCATAAAGCCAGCATGGATAGAGGGTACAGGAGTCACATCAGAGCTTGGAAATAACTATTGGAAACAATAAGCTAAGGATAGCTTGGAGAAGTTACTTTTGAACTACAACTCCCAGAATCCACCAGCTACCATGGTCAGCAACCTTGTTGACTGGAGAGTTCTGGGCATTCTAATCCAAAACATTTCTTTTTCAAACTGTGATTGTAATTAGTTCCTTTTCCCATTAACAGAGGCATAACTAAGTTACATTACCATTGTAGCTTGATAAGAGATAAGTGCTTCTTTTGCTGTGTAACCATAACTTTTAAAAAGAGTGACTTTTATAGTTATAGAAATACAGCTTTATTATGGTGGAGGAGGAGTATCACATGGACTGCATGCTGCCTATTGCTACATCATTTACAATAACATTCAATGTTTTTTAAAATAACTAACGGCAACTTAGGACCTTTCCCCACTACACTGTTATAGTGCTATTATTCCACTTTCAACATCCTATGGAATCCTGGGGTTTGCCGTTTAGGGAGGGGCCTTTAGAATTCTCAGCCAGAGAGCTCTTTGGCCTCAGTAAACTACCAACCTCAGAGTTCCACAGGATGTTAAAAGTGGAATAAAAGCACTATAACAGTGTGGTGTGGAAAGGCCCATAGTTACTTTTGAAAAACAAGGAGTAAATATTTACTGTTTGGAAACTATAAATACAATGGTAATTTACTCCTTATGAGGATCCTGGAATTATAGATTCAACTAATTATTGATTCCAAGTAATTGCCCAGGCTGTGGTTCCTACTAAACATGAAGGCAAGTGTTCTGCTACTTCAGCTATGATGATTAAATATGATTTTAACAAGAAAGAATTTCAAGTCCAGATCTTTGGTGTTATCTCTGATATTGTGCAGCCACAACTTGTTAAACAATATTTATAGCTAGCATTAGTACTATTTTTATTAAAAAACACAGACATCTGGTTTTGTGACAAAGTAGTTATCCCATCTCTGCAGCCAAAAATTTGAAAATGGTCCCACAATCTATACTATAGAGTGCTGGATCTTACAAGTGTGCCATCTTGCGCTTGCTGAGAAATGCTCACCAAAACAGACTAGCCAGGAGGGAGGATTGCAGCAAATAAAATGATGTTGTTATTATGTGCCTTCAAGTCAGCTTGGACTTATGACAACCCTGTCATAGGGTTTTCTTGGCAAGATTCATTCAGAGGAGGTTTGCCCTTGGCTTCTACTAAGGCTGAGAGACTCTGACTTGCCCAAGGTCACTGAGCGGGTTTGCACAGCTGAGTGGGGATACAAAGTCTGCTTTCCTGGAGTTGTACTCCAACACTCAAACTGCTACATTATACTCACTCTCAGCAATGGAAGGTCATTTCTTAAAAATATGGACCCCACTCTTCACACACATTAACAAAGGAACTGCACGTGGCCTTCCTCCAATCATTCACTCTTCTTTTTTCTTTTGCACTCTCTTAAGTAACCTCTTTGGGATCAGAAAGAAAACAGAGAATGTGTGGGGAAGCAATGAACCTGCAACCCATGCAAAACACATAGATGTTTTTAAATTTAATTGATCTGATTAATTCATTGTAATTATTTCTCACACAATACTATTTTGTTTTCTTTAAAAAAAATGAACGGACTCTACGGCCCTTTTCACACGGTATTTGCCATGCGAAAGGGCTCCGGAGCATCGAGTGACTGTGAGGAGAGGTCCACACAATGCACTTGCAGTTGCGCGATGCTCCAGGGGCTGGTATGTGCTGACCGCGCACTATTTCATTTTTGGCTGTGAGCAGAAAATGGTGCGTGATCGTGCATCACTCCAGGGCCCCGCATGCACTTGCCGTGTGTGCAGAGCTCTAGAGCTGCGGCGCTCACGCTTCCTGCCCCAGCGCAGCCTAGGAAAATCCCAGGTGCACTGCAGAAGGAAGAGCAGGGGTTCTTGCGTGAGCAGGCAGCAGCTGCGGAGCTGAAGGAACCAAGACGCGAGAGCCTCTTGGAAGAGGCTGCTTACGTGATCCCCGCACTCCAGTTCCACAAAAAGATGAGTTACAGAAAGGGCCTAAGGTTCAGCACGTTGAAATCTAGGAGCTATACTCTCCAAGGGTGGAAAACACCTGCTTGTGTTATAGATCTCTAGTGAGGACAGCAGCCGTCCTATCTCATCCATTTTTATTTATTTTTATTTATTTTTGGCACTAGTTATCTAAAGATCTCATAACTGGAATGTTTTCCCAACTAGCCCTTGACATACTGGGTGATCCAGTGGAACACTAGATTCCTAGCTACTCTAAACTATGAATGGACACAAACATACAGGAAGCCCCTGCCTTCCAAAACTCTGTTATCTGACAACTCACTCTTTTGATGCTTTCAAAATTAAGGACAAGTCCTATTAATTTGACATGTGAGTCTCCTCTTTTGCCAGTTCTTCTTGTCTATGAAGGCTTGCTTGGAACTGCTCACACACGTGGTCCGAAGTCTTGTCTATGGAAAGAGTGGACCCTCTGGTCAGAATTAATGGAGCTTGTCTGTATTGCAAGCATTGGAACAGTGGGCTTCTGTCAGTTCTTGCCTGTGGAGGCTTTCTTGGGCCCTACATGTGCTGTTTGCAAAGTGAGCTCAGCAGGGGAAAAAGGGACCAAGCCAGCTGAGGGACTTTATAAGCAGCGTGTGGTCGGTCTGAACTGAGCCTCAGATAAGGCCTACACTAAATGGGTTCCACTTTTCAACCATTTCCAGTTTCAGACAATGCTCCAGTCCCTAACCTGTCAGAAAAGCAGGGGAAGTCTCTATGCTAAGTTCAGTCCTTGTGCATATGAAAATCTTTGCATTCAATAGCATGGCTAAAATTCAGTATTATAAACTTTTCAATGCACTTTACAATTGTGTGCATTGCAACTATCAGAACTGGGCCTGTGATTAACCAGAGCTTTGTAAAGGTTACTTGGACCACAACTCTCACATTCTTCTAGGCCAGTGGTTCTCAACCTGTGGGTCCCAAGATGTTTGTGGACTTCAGCTCCCAGAAGCCCCAGCCACTATGGTCAATGCTCAGGGCTTCTGGGAGCTGAAGTCCAAAAACATCTGGGGACCCACAAGTTGAGAACCACTGTTCTAGGCACTTTAAGCAATGGCCAAGGGCCATAGTGGCTATGGGATTCTGGGAATAGTAGGCTGCAAAATTAGCTTTTTGAAGCTCCCCATTTGACTGAGCAATGATATACTGAGTTGTTTCACAACTGCAACCAAACTCATCTATGTTGAGCTATCAGGAAAAAAACACATTACCAGTGAACATGTGTCTATGGGTGTTCCTTCTTTTAACAATTTGCGTGTTGGCAAACTTTAAAACAATAATTCAGATGTGCTGCTGGAGTCCGGCCTACCATTTTCTCAGTAGGACAACTGAGGACAGCATGACTTCACCAATGGCAAAGAAAAAAGATACATAGCAGAAGTGGAATAATTCTAGATGTCAGCTGTTTCTGAATCCCAAACCTGTCTCTCTTTAGTTTTCCATGTTCTCAATCTAATAATGGTTTGGTATCCATGCTAGCAGAGCACGACAAGGAGAGGAGGGGTAGAAACATCAGAGTTTTCACCTGTGAACTGTTAGAGGGTTGATGATACTGCCACAATTGTGCATTAAGATAGCAAGTGCCAAGTCACAAATCAAACAAAGATAAATGATGACAAGACAGAGAAGTGAAATATGATTAGTGGTGTCAGCAGCAGGTAATTCACCAGCAGCCTCATAGTTATATCATCAGTAGTCAACTGGGGTAGAGCTGTGCAGTCCCTTTGCCTCCTTTCAGGAGGCCATCCATCACTGCCATTGCTGCCACTACATTTGCTATGAAAATCTGACATCCACTGTGGCAGCTCTATGGTCCAGGAAGGTGTATGTGCATCACAGAGCCATCAGAACACAAGACAGACTAGAGATGTAAATCCTCAACTATTTTGTCTTTGCATGTAGGGACAAATAACTTTCCAAAGTGTTGCAGATGAATTATTCTACATAGAAAAACATGTTGGTTTTTTTGAGCAAAAACTGTTCTCTGCACAGAGAAAAGGTTTTTTGCACAGGAAACAGTGTTTTCTGCAGAGAAAATGGGGTTCTTTTTTAGCATAGGAACTGGTTTTTGCACAAAAACAACAACAACATGGTTTTCCGTACAGAATAACTCCTTTAGAACACTTAGGACGCTGGAAAATGGGGATAAATTGTGTAAGATTCTTTTTGGTCTTTTTTCATTCCTGACAAGATTTCCCAGCTGTCAGGAATCCTGCTTTTTGGTCTGGGAATGAACCAATACAAACATTCTATCCATCCCTAGGTTATGCTGTCTTTTCCCCTTCTTTCACTAAAGGATAAATGTCAGGAAAGGAAAGCCTGTTCTTTTTGAGCATGATTTCTGCAATCTTTTTTGCAATGCAGACTGCAATAGCTGATTCAGTAGCAGCTCTCTTGGGCTGAACATCTTGACACCTACTAGGAACAGGCTGATGTGTTATACCTCTGAAATTCCTAAAGGATTACTGCTAACATCCAACTGCAATGTGAAATTAAAGCCCAGGACATCATAATTAGTCACAGCAAAGATTAAACAAACCTGCTCAGCCTTTCTTCCCTGCTCTTTGCACTCATGCTACAAAACCTGGATTTTGGAAAGGACAAAATGTCCTATGAAAGCTCTTATCAAAGATGAGGAAAGAGCAAGCAAACACCATGGATTCTTATTTTTCCCCAAATGTTATTGGACAGTGTTCAGAAAACGAGTGGAGATTATTCAAGCTTTTCCCAGCAAATCAAAGATAAGGAGATCAGAATGGCCGTGTGCCCTACTTTGCAGAGAACAGTCCTCTGTCTGAAGATATTTTGTTTGAAGGGAGCTTTCAAATACAATTTAAAGATAATAGGCCCAAAGAATGGGAAATAGGAGTCTTGAAATTGCCGTGCAATAAATAGTACTTTCACAGCAGACTCAACAGGTGCATAGGTTATTTGGGCCAATTCCTATCTCTTGGCCACCATAATTACATCAAAGAAGGAGGTAGAAGAACAGGTGGCAGCAACAGGAAAACACCAGCCAGAACCCTGTTAGTGTTTCTCGTGTGTATAACTTCTCTCACGGAAGAGGCTGGATATTTTTGTCCAGTGCAAAATATCCCCCTTTAGTTCAAGGATATAGAAGTGGAATTACACAAGCAGTGCTTTTGTGCATGTGGATACACGTACAAAGTTGGGTACCCATTCAGTTGTATGACTTTGAGATTCAGCACGAGGGTTTCATAGCACAATCAATGTATAACTCCATATGCGGAAATTTGTGCAATGCAGCCCCACTGTAGGATCCAAAGGAGAAGGAAGAGGAGGAGGAGGACAGCTCCAACCTACTTTTTTCATGAATGCCTTGGTGGGAGCGACAGGTCCTCTAAAGGCAGGGCACGATGGAAGGGGTGTCTTGGGAAATCACCTATGTCACCACTGCTGCTCTCCTGAATGTGTGCGGAGGGATTCTCTGTTCTATGAGCAATTTACTCCAATAGACCGCGGCCTTGGAAACAATGGGATATGTTTTATTTCTCTTTAAAATATAGCAATAATTTCCAAATGGGCATCTATATGCAGACATCCTATTTAACACAGAGATATTGTAAATAGGGCCTGTGGGTTGTTTTGTTGTCAAGATCAGAACTGCTAGTGTGTGCTCTATCTTATTTCATGTAGTTACTACATGCATAACTGGAGCCTTCCACAACCTGCTGCTCTCCAAATGTTTTCGACTTTTTACAACCAGAATTCTTGACCATCAGCCATGCTGGGAACCAGGATTTAGAAGGTACCAAAATGGACTGGGTACCTTGGTATTCATTAACTGTACTGCCTGAAGCAAACTAGGGCAAAAATAGTATTAAATAGGCGTCGACTTTCCCCTCACCTCAAAGTTCTCAAAGTTGCTTGAGTACTAAGTAGAAAAATGCATTTCAAGGAACTTATTTATCGTTTAGTTTCCAGTTTGATGGCATTTGTTCTACAGTCAGGACTCCACATTCACTATGGTAAGGGCCCCTGTAAATGTGGAAAAAATGTGAATATCAAATGTGTGTGTGTCTGTGCGAAGAGGCCTGAAGCATGGTAAAGAGAATGGACACCCAGGGTCCAAACCAGGTCAGGAAAATGAAGGGTTGGCATGGTAGCCCTGTATTTCCTCCCTCTCACTCATCTCTTTCTTTGGGTGTCAAAGGCCACTGGGAAAGTGTTTGTGGTGCTGAGTAATCAGGCTGCAAACCATCTGTAGCAGCAGATAGGCTGGTAGAGGAAGAGGAGAACCGGAGGTGGGTTTTTAAAGGGCTGTACAGCCTGATCAGAGATGCCAAGAGGGAAGGTTCTCCCAAAAAAGAAGGACCTGAGATAGGAGGGCAGGGGTTGGAGAAACTAACAAATAATCAAATCCGTGAAAGTCAAACCTGAAAATATGGAGGGCTGACTGTAGATTTAAAAACTAGAATCTGTGATTATTTCTATATTGTTCCTGTTTTTGTTTTACATCTCTTGTTTTATCACCTATATCCTTGCCTTTTCCCCAAAACTGGGACCCAGGCTGGCCTTTATTTATTTATCCATCCATCCATCCATCCATCCATCCATCCATCCATCCATCCACATTACCGATTTGGAGCCTTATTGCTTATTATTTTATTACACCTGAGGTTTTACATCTGGTGGCACACCATCTAGTGAGAATCCACCCTAAAAGATGCATTGATTTTCTTCCCCCAAGAAAAATCAAATCAGGGCTTTCCTCTGCAGCAATCTTAGCAAACATGATACATGCTGCATAAACACAATAAGCAAAACTTTACATTATTACAAAACTTATGGGCCCTTTTGGACGTTACCTGTTCGTGCTGCTGGACTGGGGTCCTCGCATGAGAAGGCTTGGAAGGAATGCTGCCGCTTCCCTGCTGCTTCCCTGCTGCTTCAGCTCTGCAGCTCCTTCCTCCTCGTGTGAGTGCCCCGCCTCTTCTGTTTGCAGTGCAGCCTGGGACCTCGCAGGCCACACTGAGGCGAGGACACACAACCGGCCCGGCTCCCGAGACACCGCATACCAGGTAACTGCACACGGGGCCCGGGAGCATTGCGCAACGGCGCACAATTTTTGGCTTTAAGCCAAAAATGAAAAGATGTGTGCCCACTCTGCGTCCGGCCCTTGAGCGTCACATAAATGTGAGTGCATCATTCAGACCGCTCCTCACATTTACACGACACTCAAGGGGCCCTTGCTTCCAAAATGCCATGCGAAAAGGGCCATAGTTTGGGGGGTACACCAAAGGCACTCCTTGTCTTGAGTGCTATTTCTTCTAGGGCTGGGCCTAGAGAGGGCTAAACTGCAGATAAAAACAGTCAGAACAGGATTCAGTAGAATTTATCCCACTCCCCTGACATTTCTACCACTTTAATTCATAGCCTCCTCCACTTATTCTTTTTAGAATGGTGAGGAAGATGCACACTACTGTGTGCTACAATCAGTTTCAACTTTGGTTTGCATTGGTTTCAACTGATCTTTAGGTATCACTGCAGAAAATTCAAATGGGAATATTTGGGGAGTATTTGCTGAGACCTGTTGTGAGCCGATGACTCAGGCAGCTCTTAGTCTGCCTCCAGCTTCTTACGCATCTGTATTCTGCCAGATTTTTTTAATGAGTGATTTTTTACTGGTACATATATTTTATTTTATTGTTTTATTTAATTAGGACTATGATTTCATTATTGTCTTGTTTTATTGTGTTGTTTTATTGTGTAAGCGACCTTGGGAAAAGTTTGTGTTTAAGGGCAAGCTGTAGAATCAGATAAATGGAGGCTGGTAACCTGTTAAGCAGTTACCACGTTGTAAGCTAGATGTATGACTTTGTAACTACAGTGGACCCTCCACATTCGCAGAGGTTCAGGACACAGAATCCTTGCACAGAATCCCCTTCCTATTCCCCTCAGGAGCTCCTCCGTCTCATTCCCTTGCCTCTGGTCCTTGCACTCCTGGGGGCTAAGAAAAAAGACAAGGTAAAGAATTTACTGGTACTTTCCCCTCAGACAGGGAAGAGCAGAGTGCTGAATTCTAGCATTTTAGCTACTTCCAGTTGCCATCTTAAGAAAGGAGATTCCTCCTAGCAGTGATGTATTTAAGTCTTTTACTCCAAGACTCAAGTCAAGTCTCAAGTCTCTACCTTCAAGTCTCAAGTTGAATCTCAAGTCCTTGCAAGATACTTTCAAGTCAAGTCTCAAGTCTGGGAGCCAACTTTATACTCCAACCTGTGTTCCAGAATTTCTGGACAGAGTCGAATAAAGTCAGCTTTAACAATTTAAGTAGAGTCACACTTCTACTTTTGTGATTTTGTCATCTGTAGCTGCAGAACAGATCCTTCTTATTTCCCATTTGCAAAGCTGGAGGTTTTTCAGAAGTGGGGAATAGGATCCTTCCTCCTCAAGCCCATTGCATAGCACATTTTCTGTTCTCCTCTGAGATACACACCCTGCACTCTGGGCATGAGTCTCGCCTTCTGCTTTTAGAAAAAGTTTTAGAAAGCTCTTTCTATATGTACCTGGGACAGGCTGCTGAGCAGAAGTCAATCCCACTGCAAGACCATTGCCTAACCCATTTGCTGTTCCCTCTGAGAAATGTGTCCACACTTTGGGCTTGAGACAGATCGTCATGTGACCAGTAAGTTGTAAGTTTTCTGGATAAATGTGTTATATTACTGAACCAAGTGCAGCAAGTCAGTCACTAAAAATATGCAAGTCTCAAGTCTAGTTGAGTCAGTGTGTAATTTTTGCCGAGTCAAGTCCGAGTCGAGTAACTGAAGCGACTTAAGTTCGACTTGAGTCCAAGTCTATCGACTCGAGTCTACATCACTGCCTCCTAGATGGGAGGGGTAGGAGCAAAGAAAACATCTGACCAATCAGCAGCCATTACACAGCAGAATGAGCAGCCATGTGGCAGAGAGGACGCTCCTATAACGGGGGGGGGGGGCTTAGTCACCCAAAAGGAAAAACTGTCAATTTTAAACCCAGCTCTCGCAAGCCTGGGGTGTGGAATGCAAAGGAATGAGAGGAGAAGAATGGTGGGGAGGGGAGAAGTCAAGTATGTGCTTCGCAAATAATAAATTTTGTGAAAGTCAAACCTGTGAATGTGGAGGAAGGACTGTACTTTAGGTGCAGATTTGCAATCATGGCAGGTGCCCCCGAAACACACTTTAGAAGTCAGTCAGGTATCCTGATAAATGGAATTCAGTAGTGCTGGTGAGCAGGGCACAGCCAGGTGACATGACCATCCCACTCCCACCAGTGACTGATGGTGCAAGGAGCTGAAGCAGGGACTCCTCTGGGGCCCTGTTGGAACTCTTCATTGTACCATCACTCACTGGCAAGAGTGGGCTGGTTATGTCACCCTGCAGCATCTGACTCAGCAGCAACATAGAGCACTGTTGCTCTGCATGACCGATGGCTTTTAAGGTGGGTTTCACAGGCTGTATGAGGAGATGCAGGATATGGATATCAAAGACTGAAATAGAATGAACAATAAATAAGGATAGGCTCTAGGAATTTCCGTAACTCCAACACAGTGGTGGAGCTTGGAGCGTGTGGGGGGAGGTGGGGGAAAGGACAGGGCTATGACACAAGGAGCTTGGCCACTGTGCACGAAGGTGTGGCTGTGGTGCATGGGGACATGGGCACGGCATGTGGGGACATGGCTATGGGCCAGGATGCCCCAAAAACATTGCCACCCGGAGCGAATCAGCTCCCTGCCCCCACATCCCTACGCGATTGCTCCAACAGCCTGTTAGCAATGGTGAAATTAGGAGTATGTATTTGATCCTCACTTTTTTCTCTATCACTACCATACACACCTATGCTGAAATGTTTTGTTTTCACAGGTTATACTGAAAATAGAGAAACAGGCAGCAAAGTTTCCATGTCATTCCAAGCCATACTTGTACATCATAGCATTTGGACTGCTGCAATGGAAGTTGTGAAGTGGTTAGACCAGTATGAAACCTTGGAACAAATACCTAGCAGCACATGGCTAGGCAAAGTAGGGTGTGGTGGTTATTGATTCGCCAGCAAGCTGAGGGAATCTGCTGCCAAGGAGTCGGAACAATTTGGATTTGGTTCAGAGCAGCCCATCAGAATGTTGGTATCTCATCTCTGCTTATTGGTAATGTCCAGTAAGCACAGCTAGCAAAACTCCCAGTCAAATTCTGCTCTACATATTAGTAAAATATTTCCTGGCAAAGAGCTGATTTTGGCATTCACATTTTAGTAGTGTTGAGATTACTGAAAACCTTAGAATGTTTTGCTATTTCAGGAATATTATTTGATTGTAACTTGTGTTTAGTGTTTGTAGTGTCCCCAAAATACCACAATTGCCCTTTCCTAACCCTTTCTCAGTTCTCTATCTGCTTCTCTTATTAGGAGATACGTAACTTACAAACAGGATAAATCAATAACCAATTCAGGGAAATTTTCATACAGCCTTCTGTTCCTTCCTGTTTCAAGCATGGCTCTCTATTACCAGTGATATAAACATGAAACGCTAACCTCAGTGGTAGACCTCACAGTCCCATACAAATACTTCCATCTACTGGCATCTCCAGTCAGAATTGGGAAAAACTCTTGTCTCAGATTTAGAGAGTTGCTGCAGAGTGGTAACTGTGCTAGATCAGACCACCTCTAATTTAGGTTGATAGTATTTACTCTGACTGCCAGCTACTGTATTGGGTTTTGAACAGATATCTGTCTACCAGGACCTCTGCTTTTTAACCCAGAACTGAATCTGGGATCTCATGGATGCGACACATGTAACTTTGCCTATTCATCTTTCCCATGTACTGAGTTCAGTTCATGAAAACATTGAGCTCTATTCATGCTGAAATGAATGTGATAGGGCAGAGACATTCATCAGACCTGGAAGCTCAATATTAGAGGATTAGGGGACAAGAAAGTAGGGCAAGAGGGCATAGAGACAGGAGCAGCATGCTCGTCTTTGTGCTCCTTTAAAAAAAAAAAGTACCTTTGGTGTATCCACAGTATACATTTGTACCAGTTTGTTAGCAGTTAACTACAAGGGCAACCTCATACGGAGTTTGGAATTTGGTGAGGTACTTTAAGAATCTTTTACCAGAGAACTCCAACTCACTCTCCTAAACTGCATTATTATTGCTCTCTGGCAGTGAAAGCTAAGGGCTTTTCTGCACTACACTGTTATAGTGCCATTATTCAACATTCAGCTTTCAACATCCTCTGGAATTCTGGGGTTTGTAGTTTACTGAGGCCAAAGAGCTCTCTGGCTGAGAATTCTAAACACCCCTCCCTAAACTGCAAACCCCAGCATTCCATAAAAAGTTGAAAATGGAATAATAGCACTATAACAGTGTAGTGCAGAAAGGCCCTAAGTAACTTTTTGTTGTGTACCTTCAAATAGTTTCTGACTTACGGCAAAAGAAAGGCAAACCTAGCACAGGGTTTTCTGGGGGCTGAGAGTGTGTGACACTCCCAAGGTCACCCAGTGGGTTTCCATGGCCAAGTGGGGAATCGAACCCTGGTCTCCAGGGTCATAGTCCAACACTCAGACCACTACACCACACTGGCTCTTTAACTTATAAAACTATAAATCCCAAGATTCCATAGGATGAGCCATGCTAGAAAATGTATCAAACTGCTATAAATATGTAGAGTGGATAAATCCTTGGTTCAAGGTGAATGTCTGAACAATGGCCATTTCCACACTAAGCCTATTATAGTGCTTTTATTCCACTTTCAACATTCTCTGGAGGGGCCACTGAGGACCCTCTCTAAACTGCAAACCCCAGGATTCCATAGGATGTTGAAAGTGGGATAATAGGACTATAACAGTCTAGTGCAGAAATGGCCAGTATCTGGAGAGAAAGAGGTCACTGAGTCAGGAGAGGGTAAGGGCCATTTCTGGGACTATAGAGAGGCTGGTGATGATGTGGCCCTAAAATCAATTGGAAGTCAAGCTGAGGAGCAAAACAAGTGAGTTGGGGAAGAGCTAGCTGTTTAATTCCTTCCCTGAGAAGAATCCCGTAATGTAACTGAGGCAAAATACTCAGACTGAGGAACAATGACAATTACAAACAGAACACTTAAAGTCAGGCTTCTATTGGATACTTGGGTCATCTGAGCTGGTGTACAAAACTGTTGTACCCTCTCTGGCCACTACAAAAGCACTGGTTTACAGGTCAGCAGTTGCCAAGCTGGAAGCACCCTCTCCCTGTGAGTAAGGTGACTAAGGAGTAAAGATTCTGGCCACACTGAGTTCATAGACAGAATGCTAGAATTGGAAGAGACCACAAAGGCCACTCAGTCAAAGAACTCCCAACAGATGCTCATCCAATCTCTGTTTAAAAACCTGCAAAGAAGGAGACTGTACCATACTCCAAGGCAGTGTACTCTACTGTCAAACAGCTCTTAGCATCAGGAAGTTCTAATGTTTAGGTGGAATCTCTTTTTTTATAATGTAGAGAACCTTGGGGCATTACATTTTTTTTCATAAAGCAAGAAACACTTTTAAAATAATTTTACTGGATCTTCTATACAGCAGGCTTTTAGCAGGGGTCACTTTTCAGACTTTAAGATGGCTGTTCAGATATTTATACACGGATCTGGCCTCCTCCTGATAGTCACAGTATAGAAAATGGGTGGAGTTGTTATATATTGCATTATGAAGGGCCCAAAGTGAGAAACTTCACCACTGAACTAAAGAAAGAAAGCAAAGTACCACACCAGACAAAAATGAGCTCTGGTCCTGTGACACTGTCTGATCAAAAAGAAGAGACCGGTGTAAAAGAATGCATATAAAAACTGTGTTCCCCTTAACCTAGAAAAGTTCCAATAAATTCTTGTAGTCCTTGCTTCATAGGACAGGCGAAAGTGAAACCTGAACTGAATGAACTTGAGAGAGATTATGTGCTTCAGAAATGTACAGTAAATAAAATGCCCCATTTTCCCTGTTCTCATAACACTGACACTGTGGTTGGGAACTACTATCTAAATGCCCATTATGACAGCAAACATAGGGCAGAGAAAGAGGTCAGAACAAGTGTTCAAAGGACTACAGGTGAGGTGTAGTTTGTCCCCTTCTGCAATCACAACTTCACTGCCTCTTATGTGATGGAGTCCTTCCCAGTGAAGACTGGATCATACACTGACTGGGGCAGGAGGTAGGTTATGCTTCCCATGCTATGGTAATCCATTAAGAGGAATATGTGATCTCCCCCAGACCCCGAGATGAATGCCAGCCTTTCACTAATGAGAAGCATTCCCAAGGAGTAAACCTCACTGCTATTTAACAGTGTCTTTCTATCACTGGGATGGGGAAAGTGTAACCCTGTGGGCACATGCAGCCCCCAAGGTTAATTTTGCAGCCTTCCATATGTCCTGTGCCATGGTCTTTTAGAAAAGAGAAAGCATGAATTTCTTGTCCTTGACAATGGCAATCCACCTTTTAAATGGGTAAGTGCTTTTTTTGGTTATATCAGAAGGAAGAATCATAGAATCTTTGAGTCTTTCCACAGTACGCTGTTATACTGCTATTATTCTACTTTCAACATCGTATGGAATCCTGGGGTTTGCCATTTAGGGAAGGGCATTTAGAATTCTCAGCCAGAGAGCTCTTTGGCCTAAGTAAACTACAAACCCCAGAATTCCATAGGATGTTGAAAGTGGAATAATAGTACTGTAACAGTGTAGTGCAGAAAGGCCCATAGAATCATAGGCCCGTTTCACACACCAGTCCTCTTGCGAAATGGCCTTGGGAGCTTTGCGTGATTGCAAGGACCATTTCACATGACATCCTCGCAATCGCACAATGCTCCCGAGGCCAACAGGCGGCAATCATGCGTTATATCATTTTTGGCGCGTTGCTAAAAATGATGTGCGATCGTGCATCCCTCCTGGGCCCCACACGCACTTACCTCACATGTGGAGGCTCCAGACATGCAGCCAACGCGCTTCCTCCCCCAGCGCTGCCTGGGAAAGTACCCGGTTGCGCGGCGGAAGGAAAGGGCAGAGCACTCACGCTTCCTTCCGGCCACGACAGAGCTGTTGCAGAGGGGAAGCAGAGGGGACACAAATTTCTCTCAGCAGAGGCTTCTCACGTGATCCCCTCATGATGCCAGCAGCACCAGGTAAGGTGTGAAAAGGGCCACAGAGTTGGAAAAGACCACAATGGCCATCAAGTCTGACCATGCAGGAACACACATTCAAAGCACCCCCAGCAAATAGCTATCCAGCCTCTGTTTAAAAACCTCCAATGACGGTGACTCCACCACACTCTGAGGCTGCGCATTCCACTGTTGAATGGCTCTTACCATCAGGAAGTTCTTCCTGATGTTTAGATGAAATCTCTTTTCCTGTAATTTGAATCTGAATCCATTGCTCTATGTCTAGTCTCCGGAGAAGCAGAAACAAGGAATTCAGAACTTGCATCCTGCTATGACTCCCTCACCAGGCCATCTACCTATTTTCAGGCTAGTCACACTCCTTCTCTGCCCAGCACAGCCATTTTGTGGCTAGGAGAGGGCAAGCAACAGCCATTTGCAAGAAGACAACCTCCTCCTCCTCCTCCTCCTGGACTTCTGGAGGACCCTCTAGAGATCTAGAAGGATGTTTATCCTTTCCTTCAGCAAATTGCTTCTGGCTGCCCCATTTTCTGAGAACCATATGTATTTTTGTGGAAATGAATTTCCCCCCACAAAGTACCAAAGAACAAGCAGCACTTGAAAATTGTGCAGAAATGTTCCTGTTCACATGCAGTGGGGAGAAAATTGATGAAAGCACGTATTCTTATGTGTGGGACTAAATAAGCCGACATTCACATCCCTAGTTTGCTTATCAACAGGGAGAGCATACTAATAGCTTGGGTATCACCACCGAAAAGGCTCTCTTTCTGTTTTTGGCAGCCTCTTTCTTCAGATGATGACAATAGCCAAGAGAGGGCCTACAAGGACAATCTTAATAATCAAGTATTTTGATGTAGAGGCAGAGAATCTTTCGACATGATCAGCTGGTGCCATTCTTTCTCGAGCTTTGAAGATAAATACTAGAAAGAAAGTTAGCATAGTATTTTGGTTCTTCCCATGAATCACAGAGAGCATATCAGGTTGTATTCCACTCTTATTTTAATGCAATAAAAGTATGTAAAATGAGTTTCTGAGGCATGTTATGAAACCTCTGAGAATGATAAATAAGCAGTTTTTCCTACTAGTTTGTTTACCACGTATATTTAGCCTGTTCTTCAACCCAAAAGACTGGTGTAAGATGATACTCTGCCTTAAACCAAATTATTGTTGAGGGCTTCAGGGTGGGATATGTAGAAAAGCTAAAATAATCCAATAAAATGGAGAGCTATAAAAGAACTCTCGTTTCATAGCTATGGACTCAATGTTGGTGTCATGATTAGCTGCTAGGTCTATAAAAATAATATTGTAATGCAGAATGTAAAATGTTATTTAAAATCTGCTCTTTTGCCTGCATTACCGTGCTTTTATTATATTTACAGATATACATTACTAGCCAAGGAGAGGATCACAGATACTTTTAATGGAATGTATGAAATACTTACAGATCCGCCTGAAGATCTGATCTAGTCTGGAAAGATGGGTGCAAAGTTAAGCTCAGTTTCAGCTGTATCATAGGAAAGCCTTTTTTTTTTTCACAAAGACAATTTTCAAGGAAACGGGGAGGGGGAATTATTGCACCCAGTACATGCCCCTCCAAGTCAATAAGAATCCAAGAACCACAGGTTAAGTATCCATGGTCAATTGGATTGTCAACCAGATTCAGTAACTGAGAAGTAACTAGGAGGTATCAACATATTCAGGACAATGGCAGGGTCTGCAGAAGTATGACAAAAGATTTGGGCATAATCCCCCTCCTCACTGTGTAATGAATATTGTGCATGCTCAATGGACAGAGAATGTTGTGTGGCTGTTGGGGAAGGTGGAGGTGAGAAACTGGAATGGAATATTCTGGAAGACAGCATGACAGACTATCTGAAATACTGGGCAAGAGTACTCAAACTCTCGTCACATGAAATTTGAAGAAGTAGAACAGGGGGAAAGAGATAAATAAAAGATGTAAGATCGTAAAAGTATCAAGAAAAAAGACGTGGAAATTGTTAATAAAATATAAAATATGGATAAAGAGGTCATGTCCCAGAATGGGAAGGTCAAAGGAGAAATACACAAATAATGAGTTTCTTTTTTTGGAGTTGGAACACAGATGAAATAGGAGGAAGGAGGAATTGTGGATGTAAGGAATGGTGGGTGAATTTTGGGGGAGGGGGGAGGTGAGGGTTGAAAGAAAGATTTTTAAATAGAGAGAATGTAAAGGGGTTTTATGGATGTTTATGAATGATTTGTATTATATGATGAAAAAGGAATAAAGATTATATTAAAAAAAAAGAAATTTGAAGAAGTAGAGAGAAAAAAAATGAAAAACAAGCTAGGAGGCATCCTCAGGACAGACCAATGATGATATTCATTAGCTTCATAATTTGTACACTGATTTGGAAAAGAAAGAATGGAAACTTGGAGAAAAGTGGGTCATGGAATGGCCCTGCAGAGCAAGGTATCATTAATTGGCTGGAACCGTGAACAGAAGTACTATATTTTCACCTAAGCATATACCACAATGTTTGTTCTTCTGCATAAATAGTGGAGGAAGAGAGGCAAGGGGACAGGAGACTAGGAGAGGCTGTTGCTTCTCCGCACTGTTTAGGGCTTCTCAAGAAGAATATGGATATCTGGAATGCTAAACTCAATTGCTAGTCTATTCCTGTTGGGATATTCTTATTTCCTTATTTAAAGCAGCCATGACAAATTGAGAGTTTGTTCAGAAATGTCAACAAATCAAAACTTCACCTAGAGCTGGTATTCTAGGTGATGGTTACGTCATATATCGTTGCACCATGGGCATAATTGCACTACAGGTCCCATTTTGCAAGGGGACACCACACAGGATGCCCAATATGCATCATCACAACACACTAGAAGTGTTGCACAACATGTCAGAGGTGTAGCTACATCATCATAACCTTGCAACTCATAGCCTCTGACAGAGGATCTCACAATTTACTTTTTGGACTACAACTCCCAGAACCCCTCAGCTAGTATGGGGGATTCTGGGAGTTACCCAAAAAGTAATTTTTCCAAGCTTTGTGATGAATATATAGCAACATATAATAAAATTGCTTAAGAAAAGAGTGAAGGTTCATGTGATACCACAGTGTGAAACAACACTGTGTAGAAAATAAGAAATTTGGACTATTTTTGCACTGTTTACCTGAGTGCAAGAGGGGAGATCATGATCTTATGAATATCGGCTTAAAATTCTTGGGAAGAACAACCTGACATTTCTAAGAGAAGGCAAGACTTTGGTTTCCATTATTATATTCCGAACCCTGGAAGAAGCAGGGGTTGGTACGGAGAAGGAAGTCAGCACAAAGCCCTGGGGTTATAATGCTTTGCATTGTCATGCAGAAGACTTAGGTTTCGTTCCCACCCCTGTCTCTTGTTCCTTGGGTTTGGATTTGAGTACTGTGAAGGAAATGTGCTCAGCCCCGGGGGAGAAAGGAGTGCCTTACATTGATCAGCAATGAGTAACCGCCCCAGACAGTTGATTAAGAAGTAATAAATGGGTGCCGCAGCCCTAAAGGTGTGGTATGACATACAAGGAGAGAAGGAGAGTCTCTTGGGAAGGCAGCTGGTGTGTAAAGCCTTTACTAAGAAGACAGATCATGTTATGACATTGAAGTCTCAAGACAGTAGGACAAAAGATAGTTTCATGGTCGACTCACAAGATCAAGCTAATTAAACTGAATTTAGGCTAAACATAGAGGTGTTCTAGGAAGATTAGATGGCGGGTGGAAGTAGTGAATGAACACCAAGAAACTGCTTGTGTGGTCCTTGGCAGTCACAGAGTTCTCAAGAGATCTCAGGTTAGCACTGCTGCTGGATTCTGAAATTTTCAAGATTTGAGAAGTCAAAGATGGAGCCTGCTTCCAGCAGGTATCTGTTCCAGACTCCTGAAATAAGGACAGTCTAAATTCTTCTTGGATGGTTCTCATGCCTTATTTGACCCAAGCTAAAAACCGCCATACCAATGCAAGCCATTAACTATCAAGTGGTGCTTGAAAATGTTGTTTTTGGACTACAGCTCCGATAATCTCCTAACCAGCATGACCATTAGCTCTATTGGCTGAAAGATTCTGGGATTTGTAATTTTTCTTAGCTCTGCTATCAATCCATGCTGACACGCTTAGGGCCAGCCTGGCAGGCTTTTGCCCAGAAACTAAACCAAAATTAAGCAGCAGAATGGTCCAGCTGATGTTAAGCAAAACAATCCTATAGGCATGGATTATTTCTGGGTGTAGAGTTTACCCATCCATACCAGAGACTGAGGCAGGCAAGCTCAAGCAAAGGGGAATGCAGGTTGAACCAGCAATGCCTCTCCTCTGTCTGGAATGTTCCACTGCTGCTCCTCCCATCAAGCAAAGTGGCAAGGTGCAGCAAAATAATTACTTCATTGAACCCTTCCCAGCCAGTTGATCCTAATCCGAAGGATGTGGTCAAAGATCTATAAGACGCCACATTGAACATCACTAAGATGTGAGTTACTCAATATGGAAGTGATTTTCCCACAATTAAAAGTGGAGTAAAATGTGAACTTAGATCACTTTCAAGACTATGCACATGCACGCATGCACACGCACACACACACTGCCTGGGATTTTATTTTCTCATCGGTAATACTTGTCAGAAAGATTTGAGATCCTGTGTTTCTAATTCCCCAAACTGTCATGTCCAGTACCTGTAACTTTTCTCTATATTCCCCAATTCAATCTGTATTCAGAGTTCTTAACATACAGAGGTTGGGTTCCTGAGGGAATACACTGCCATCCTCCTTGCTGCTAGGCCTAGTCTCCATAGCAACTGGCCTATTCAAGACAAGACACAGTTGGCTGAGGCCCAAGAGCAATCTGGCTGAGAATTCTAAAGGGCCCTCCCTAAACTGCAAACCCCAGGATTCCATAGAATTTTCTTAGGCAGCCAATCATATGATGTCTTTGCCTGACACAGACAAACAGTCGAACTTTGACGTGTGCGTGTGTGTGTGTTCACACACACACACACACACATATGAGAATGAATGAAAAAGTCTATTTTTTTCTTACCTCTCCCCTTCCTCACACCCCCAAATGATGCAGGAACAATGACAATGCTGGTAAGAACTGCTAATTTTTTAAAAGCTAAAATATACTAAGGAAGAAAAGCATTTAAAATGTTTTAAAGTCATCTGGTTTCCATTTATATCATATATTAATATACCACTATGCAAGAGACCCTCCATGCACACAGAAGAATTTATGGAAAGACATAGGCCCTTTTCGCACGGCATTTTCCATGTGAAAGGGCCCCTGGAGCGTCATACGACTGTGAGGAGCGGTCCACACGATGCACTTGCAATAGCGCAACGCTCCAGGGTCTGGCAGGCACCGATCGCACACTATTTCATTTTTGGCTTTGAGCCGAAAATGGTGCGCGATCGTGCATCGCTCCAGGGCCCCATGTGCACTTGCCGTGTGTGCGGAGCTCTGGGGCCATGGCGCTCGTGCTTCCTGCCCCAGTGCAGCCTGGGAAAATCCCAGGCTGCACTGCGGAGGGAAGGGAGGGGCTCTCACGCTACCTGCTCGTGAGCAGGCAGCAGCTGTGGAGCTAAAGCAACAGGGACATGAGAGCCTCTCACAAGAGGCTGCTCGCACGATCCCCACACCCCAGCTCTGCAGAAAGGTGAGTTGTGGAAATGGCCATAGTCAATGGAGGGCGTGCAGAAATTCACTTGTAACGATAAAGAAGAAAGGAATCTAGGAACTCAAATTAATTGAACAAATTGAAGACACATTTTCTGTTAATTGTGTAAAGGAACCTCTATCTAATATATAAAAGTGACTTTTATATATTAGAGAGGTTCCTTTACACACTTAAGTTTGTCTGTTTGTCTGTGTCAGGCAAAGACCTCATCTGATTGGCTGCCAAAGAAAATTCTATGGATTCCTGGGGCTTGCAGTTCAGAGAAGGGTCTTTAGAATTCTTACCCAGAGAGCTCTTGGGCCTCAGTTAACTGTGTCCACTCTGAATAGGCCAGTTGCTATGGAGACAAGACCTGGCAGCAAGGAGGAGGGCAGTGTATTCCCTCAGGAACTCTACTCTGATACAGATTGGATTGGGGAATATGGGGGAAAGTTAAAGGTACTGGAGAAGACAGTTTGGGGAATCAGAGACACAGGATCTCAGATCTTTCTAACAAGTATTACCAATGAGAAAATAAAATCCCAGGCAACACCAGGTATATACAATAGTATGAGATATTTTAAATTGTTCCTTTTTAGTCTTCTTATTTATATCCTTTTCCTGTTCAGTAGGACTGAAACATTGTTGTTTTTAACACTGACAAATTATATCAATTTTATATATCGCTTTCTATTAAAACATTAGATTAACAATTCCTCTGCTTCAGTCCAGTTGAGTGAAGAAGATGTCTCTGTCCCAGCTGCCCAAATGCTAGGCCTGTGTGCTCTGGACAACTGTTACAGGTTTATATCAGGCCCAGACCCAAAACTGTGAAATCTAAGGAAAATAATTTTGAACTACAGCTCCCAGGATCCTCTGGGATGCTGTTGGGGATGCTGGGAGTTACAGTCCAAGAATAACTTTTTTTCAAGTTCTGGGAAACCCTCATAAAAGATGCCTCTGAGGACATCTTTAATCAACAAGAAGGGGTATTTATGGTTCAAAGAATAAATTCTAGTGCTTCTAGTGCTCATGTGAACTTCCTGATGTTGCATTCTTGTTTTTGTGCCTTCAAGTCATTTTTGACTTGTGGCGACCCTAAAGAAAACCTGCCATGGGTTTTTTTTTATAAGATTGAGTGGGGTGGGGTAGATGGGTTGCCATTGCCTTCCTGTGAGGCTGAGAGAGCGTGACCTGGCAGAGAGCACCCAGTGGGTTTCCATAGTTACATAGAGATTTGAACCCTGGTCTCTCAGATTCCTAATCCAACACTCAAACCACTGCACAGCAGTGGGTCTCCAGCCTTCCCACACATATAGCAATAATGAGGGCTTGTTCAACCGGGTCCAGATTTTCAGAGGCCTGCCATATACCACAACTCACCTGCCCTTTCCATAGCCCTTTCATTACAGTTTAAATGTGTAAGTGGAATAGGACAACACATTTAGGCTCAGTAGCTATTAAAGTATGAGAGGAGAGAGAAGACAACCAATCCAGAGTGAAACTTTTGTTGCCATTTTACATGCTCTTTGAGACTCACACTTGCATCCAGTGTAATGTGTCATTTCAGTCTGCAAGGAGGGATTGTTATAAACAGTTGACCACACAGACTCCCTTGTGTCTCTGAGTGGTAACGCGGCAGTTATAGGTTTGGTAAGATTCTGTACAATGGCAGTAAAGTTACACATGGGTGTGCCAGGCCATCTGCTTTCCCAGCCTTATTCTTCGTTTCCCTGTGAGGCTTTGTTGGTGTCAGCCTCTTCATATTACTTAAATGGAGTTATTATTGAAGAATGGGGGCAGTGGGAGTAACTTATTTTCTTTCCCTCCCCTTTGCATTTTGTCTAGAAACAAGAATCTCTTCACAAAAAAGGGCACAGCAGCAAGAATGAGTCCTGGTTGGACCCTCTCCAGTTCCTTGAGGTGAAAACATGACACTAAAGAACAGACAAATAATACTTGCCAGCATTTTCTTCCCAGTTAGACACCATCATCTTTTACAATGGAGCTCTTGATTCATCTGTAAACAGAGTCCAATTATACCTCACCAGGAAAAAGGAGGGGCAGATACAACTTTCATGCAAAAGTGTTGTTAGGGGACAATCCAGCCAGCAGCTTGAACTGTGGACTCTCTTTGAATCACATGCCAGTTTACTATTGGTGTAAATCAGAGATAGAGAATTGTTAACACCATCAGATATTTCCCCCTACCACACACCCTCCAATATTTCATGCATGAAAACTGGGACAGTTGTGGCCAAAAAACATTAGAGTGTGGTCAAGATGGCAAAAAGTATTAATGAGGAAGAACGTTCAAGCGAGGAGAGGCTGCAGTGGTTTGCTTTTGCCTGAGCCTACTGGGAAGGGCAAGATTCTGCCCCTCTCCTCTCCTCCCTGCTAAGTTAATTGAGTGGAAATTATTTTTACACTTGGAACTCAGTTTGCAACAAGTGATGTAAGCTGAGGACAAAGAAGGAAAATGGGAGGAGGAGAAAGGAACCGGGGCATTTTAAAGGCAACTGAAAAGTGGGATGATAGAGAATTAATCAGGATTATTCCTGCCAAATTGGAACAATTGGAGAGTATGGCACCATCAGTCCTGCCCACAGCATCGTCAGTGATAAGGAATTATGAGAGTCATAGCTGAAAATATCAAGAGAACCAAGATTCCCCAGTGTAAATGTTCACTAGCTGTAGGATTTGACAGTCCTAGTTGGTGGTTCCCATGGCAGAGCTAAGGATGGTTCCCATGCATTTTTCTACCTCACAACACTCCTGTTTAGGGTTACCAGAATGAAAACTGGGGATGGCCCCTATACCTTTAATAGTTATGTAGAAAGGGAAATTTCAGCAGGTGTTTTTTGTCACACAAGCAGGTAAAATGCAACACCTGCTGAAATTCCCTCTTCTTCCCCTATTAAGTACAGATCTGGCTGAGAGATGGTGACAAACCCTAGCTAGCTCAGTGAATTTAATGTTCATGAATAGATCTGAACACAAGACACTCCGATTCTATAGATACCGTAATCAACAAGGGCATCATCACTAAGGACCTTTCCGCACTACTCTGTTATAGTGCTATTATTCCACTTTCAAAATCCTACAGAATCCTGGGATTTGCAGTTTAGGGAGGGGCATTTAGAATTCTCAGCCAGAGAGCTCTTTGGTCTCAATAAACTACAACCTCCACAATTCCACAGGAGATTGGATGTGGAATAATAGCACTATAGGGCCTATAGGGTGTAGGGCCCCAAGTAGTACCAGCTTCTATCCTGTTCCTAACAGAGAAGCAACAGTGTTCTATGAAGTTGCTGCAACAATGGGATGGGGAAAGACCTGCCCCTCCAACCTCCATTACCTCTTCAAAACAGGCATACCATTACCGAATAAGGGAAGTTTTTAAAATAGCAGAGCTACTTTTATACAGTGTGCCAGTTACAATATTCCAAATGTACAACTTCCTCTATACAAATTGCATTGATGCACAGCTACTTCTAACATGCCTAGTTTTCCTTGAATCAATTGAAACTGTAACCCTGTTCAGCATTTGCATGGTAGCCATTCACATCTGGAAAACGACATCTGGATTACAAAATTAAAAGCAGAAGCTCTGCTAGTTAACAGCTTCCAAAACTGAGTCTTGGCATGCCAGAGCAAGAGGATGTGGTAGTATTTCCCTGAAAAGCCATTCTCACCTTGCTGACAGATCATGATTCCTCTAATTACTGGAGATGTGGAATATCCAAAGACATTCCCAGCACTGATGTCACAGCAAGGCTAAGCAATCTAGGGCAAGCTATAGCATTAAACCATCTGCCTACATACAGCTGAGGTTTTGCCATCCTGAACATCAGAAACATTGGAGACCATCTTATATTATATCAGATGGACTATTGGTGCATCTAGACCAGTGGTGGACACAATAGGCCTGGAGCTGAAAATGGCCCCCAAGGCTATTTTTACAACCCTTAACCCTCCTGATTTAACCCTTCTCTCAGCTTCCTCTTTTTGGTCTTGCAAAGTGATGAATTTCCTCTCCATGAAGCATACAGAGAGAGCAATGGGCCTATTAAATAGGTTGCAACTCCCTCCCAGCAGTGTTTAACATTTTACCCTCCCCACAACAATTTTCCAAAATCAAACATAGACAGCTATTCTGGAAATCCATGATTTCTGATTGCCCAGGGACAGAAAATTGGCCCTTGGACATGACACTGTGGCCCACCCAGGACAGATTAATCTAGGCCAGATCGCTGCCCAAAGACTAGCACCAGCTCTGCGGGGATTCAGGTAGTGTCTGCTTGTTTTTCAACCCTATCCAGAGATTCTGTGGAGTGCAGCGGGAATCTTTTGTCTGTAAAGTATGTTTTGTACTACTGAGCTATGACTCCTCCACTGGACAAGAAGCAAAGGACATGCATTGTGGTTTATGCTCTAGAAGACCAGCAGAAGACCATGGCCCTTTCGCCTGGCATTTGCCATGCAAAAGGGTGCCTGGAGCATCATGTGATTGTGTGGAGCAATCTGCCCGACACACAATCACGTGATGCTCCAAGGGCCGGCAGGCAGCGATCGCACACCTTTTCATTTTTGGCTGGAAGCTGAAAATGGTGCGCAATTGCCCATTGCTCCTGGGCCCCGCACGCACTTACCTGGGGTGCTGAGCCTCCGGAGCTACACCAGTTGCGCTTCCTGCCCCAGGCTGCACTGTGGAAGGAAGAGGCGGGGCTCTCGCGCGAGCAGGCAGCTCGTGTACAGCTGAAGCAGCAGGGACGCAAGAGCTTCTCGCCGGAGGTTGCTCGCACGATCCCCACACCCCAGTGCCAGAAAAAGGTAAGGTGCGGAAAGGACCCATGACACAAACCTTGGCCAACGTGGAAGGACAGAATCATTACAGCATGGGATTGTATACTGAAGCACAGTTCAGTTCCCTGAAATGGACTCCCAGCCTTCAAATCAGATTTCAGTTCCATCTAACATTATTTCACAATGAACAGATTGAGCAGGTGGGATGCAAGAAACTATGTAGGCAAGTTATGAGTTGCAAACTGGCCTTTGTCCAACTCTCAAGAATCCTATAGAAAAAGATGCTTCTGTTAAACCACTGATCAACAACCTTTTCTCCTTGATCAAATCCAGGAATAGATAAGACTTCTCTTTTCAACTTCCATCCTAACAAGTAAAATAAGACAGTGGCTCTGAGTAGATTCCAGTCATGATGGACTGTTGTTCAGCACCATGTGCCAAACCATTGAAAAACCTCACAAATAGCCAACTTTGCACAGCTGAAGAGCATAATCATAACCATGTTACATAAAAGGTTGGCTTGCTATTGCTCATAATCAAGGAACTAAAGGTAGTTTCTGAGAAATGCATATGAGGGTGAAACCTCTTTTACTGGCCTTGTTCATTTGCCTTTAACAGCAGCCTGACATGCAGAAATTAAGCAGGTGAACCTTTTCCTGGCATGGAAATAAGTTTCTCTGGCATGGAATTAAAGCTTCAAAGGCTAAATTCTGCATGTCAGGTTGCTATTCTAGGGAGGAGAGCAGAGCCAGGTTTTATTATAAAATTTAGCAAGCTTAAATGCACTGACTACTTCGACAGTTGCCTATTTTTTTTCTTGCTATGCATATGGGGACTAATTCTAATCCCATGCACATACAAATATATTCTTTTGGACAAATTACATGTTATGGGGCAAACTTGATGTTCCCAAACTTATATTTTGCCTTGTCATTCTAACACAATGCATTTGTAAGTACAGTACTGTTTCTAACATACTGCCACTCATTATTGTCCCCTGAGAAACTTTCTCAAGGCTTGGTTCCCCTCCCCCCGCCAGATTTATTCTTAGGCCATTTCTGCACTAGACTGTGAGGCCCCTCCCTACACTGCAAACCCCAGAATTCCACAGAATGTTGAAAGTGGAATAATAGCACTATGACAGTCTAGTGCAGAAATTACCTAAGTTTCAGACTGTGGGGAAAGACATGAAAAACGTCTGAGGGGAGAGATTACAGAACTGATGGGCAAGGGGAAGTTAAGCAGTCCACCTCAACCCAGGTTCTCCCTGCAAATATCCAACTACACTCACATTACATCAGAAAATATGGATTTGTGTTTGCTAGGGTAACATTCAGTTCCACTCTGTGACTGTGGGGGGACTGAGAAAAAAGTCCTTCCTTGGAGATCTGAACACTTGGCTTATATCGCACATCCTCTGCCATTGCACAGATTAAAATTGGGACACATGTGATGAAGCAACATCAGAGCATGCTCAAGATTAATGAAGAACAATACACAAGCTGGCGAAGGCTGCAACAGTTTGCTTGTTTGTATGAGTCTACAGGGGAGGGCAAGACTACACCTCTTTCTCTTCTCCCCTCTGCCCTGCTCACTGAGTACAAACCACTTTTGCACTTTGAACTCAGTTTGCAGCAATTGAAGCAAGAAGAGGAGAAAGGGTGAAAGTTGGAGAAAGAAAAAGGGACATTTTATAAGCAGCTGGAAATAGTGGGACAGCAGAGGATTAACCTGGACTGTCCCTGCCCAGCTGGGAGGGTTGGAGGGTATGATATAAAGAGATACAGGCCATTTCCATTTGCAGTTTAGGGAGGCCTCTCTCTAAACTGCAAACCCCAGGATTTCATAGGATGTTGAAAGTGGAATAATAGCACTATAAGAGCCTAGTGAGGAAATGGCCACAGTCTCAGATAGTCTGGATCCAAGCTGTGTAGAAGTTGAAAAGTCAAAACAAGCACTTTGAATTCTACTCAGAAATTGACTGGTAGCCAGGGAAGATGTTGCAATAAGGGAATTTTATGTTCCCTCCAACCAGCAGTCTGGCTGCAGCATTTTGGGCCCAGCAAATTTCCAAACCAAAGGTGACCCCACATCGAGTGCTTTACAGTAATCCAAACTGAATCATTATTGTCTTTATTGAAAACTATGCCACTATGATGTTGTAGTGGTTTGAATTTTGGATTAGGACCATAGGAGATCAGTGTTTGAATCTATGCTCTGCCACAGAAACCCACTGGGTGATCTTGGACAAGTCATGCTCTTTCAGCCTTGGGGAAAGGTAATGGCAAACCTCCACTGAATAAATATTGTCAATATGCATTAGTTGTTGAAGTATGATCTCAAACACATAGGCCAGATAGACTGATGCTTTAAATTAATGTATCATATTACAAGAGCGTAGGTGCATTTAATCAGCCTACTAGCTCCAAGGATGACCAGTTAGAAGTCTCAGCAGGCCATGATGGAGCCACTCTGTGCTGTTTCTCCCCAAAATGGTTTTGGATGGCAGATTGCCACAGAAAATGGAGGTTCTTTTTGACTCTCAAATCTGATAATACCCAACTGGCCTATCTCTGTGTTTGAGAAAGCTATAGTTTGTACTGCAGATGGTACCAAATTAGGAGGGATAGTCCCAGAGGACAGGATCAGGATTCAAAATGACCTTGACAGATTAGATAGCTGGGCCAAAACTAACAAAATGAATTCTAACAAGGAGAAATGTAGGGTACTCCTCTTATGAAGAAAGAACGAAATGCAAAGATATAGGGTGGGTATCAACTGGCTTGAAAACAGTATGTGTGAAAAAGATCGAGGAGTCTTAGTGGACCACAAGCTGAACATGAGTCAATAGAGTGATGCGGCAGCTGAAAAAGCCAATATGATTCTTGGCTGCATCATTAGGAGTATAGTGTTGAGATCAAGGGAAGTAAGAATTCTACTCTATTCTGCTTTGGTTAGACCTCACCTGGAATAATGTATCCAGTTCTGGGCAACACAATTCAAGAAGGACACAGACAAGCAGGAACATGTCCTGAGGAGGGTGACCAAAATGGTGAAAAGTCCAGAAACCATGTCTTACAAGGAGTGGCTTAGGGAGTAGGTATGTTTAACCTGATGAAAAGAAGGTTAAGAGGTGACATGATAGCCATGTTTAAATATTTGAAAGGATGTCATGTTGAAGATGGAGCAAGCTTGTTTTCTACTGCTTCAGAGACTAGGCCATGGAGCAATGGATTCAAACTACAGGAAAAGAAATTTCACCTAAGCTTCAGGAAGAACTTCTTGATGGTAAGAGCTGTTTGACAGTGGAATATGCTGCCTCAGAGTGTGGTGGAGTCACCTCCTTTCGAATTTTTTAAACAGAAGCTGGATGGCCATTTGCTGGGGGTGCTTTGAGCATGTGCTCCTGCATGGCAGGGGGTTGGACTCAATGGCTGTTATGGTCTCTTCTGAAACTATGATTCTATGCAACCCCAAACATTCCCCCAGTCAGCATGACCAATGATAGTTGTAGATTATGACAGTAACTTTTCCATCTGTCTCCACAAATTTATCTATTCCTTCTTTTCAAAGACATTTCTAAGCCAATAGTGAATGTCAGTATTCCTTCAAGGTAAAAAGCTTCTTTCAAAGACAAGCAATGTCTCAGAGGCTCATACCTGAGATGCAGCATAGTCATATTTTCTGCCCAACTATTTTAGTGTTGTTTCCACAATAAGTGATACACAAGAGTATCATATCTTTTTCAATAGCCCTGAAGGAAGAGGAAGGATGGTAGCATAACACCCATGGAATTTAGCACTGAAGTAAATCAACAGGAGGTGTGTATGGCCCAAAGGGACAAAAGGTGTTGATTGAGTCAGAATACCTGTCACCACTGATGCTAATGCCAAAGTATACATTTTGCACCTGGCAGCTACAAGCAAGTAATAAAGATTTACTCATTTGCTTGTTTTGGTTGTGCATTATGTAGGATATTACACTTGACAATGTCAAATTCCCATTTCAAATAGGACCTTCACTATAGTGGTATATTATAGAGGGCTACTTCTGAAGGTTCTCGCTAGCCGTGGCCATAGTCCATTCTGTTCTCTCACCCTCATCCACTCCAAGAAGCAGCAAGTATTCTGTAGCCACGGAGCATCCTCCTTCCTACTGACCTGTTTGTGGTTTGTTTATTCATATTACTCCGCTGAAATTTCCTTAAAATGTGTGGGTACTTCTGGTAAGTTTGGGGTTCCCCTGAGTCTCCAGACATCTCTCATTTATGCAGGAATGGCTTTATATCGCCCGTTGGGTCATGTAGTTTCCTCTTTAGGTGACAGAAAGATCCACACCCAGATAATGAGCATCCTAGTTCTACATAAGATGTTGTCTTTCTAAGACAAGATGGTTGCAGTCAGAATTAAGCAATTGTATATCATGATGCTTTGAAAGAACTGCAGTGGAAGTTAATTTTTTTTTAATTGGAGCCGCCCCCCCCCAAATTAGCATATGTCCCAACTGTTACAATTTGGCAGGGACAGTCCTGATTTAATCGTTCCCAGGAGGTTCAAGCAAAAATGAACTATCTTATCTTGCATGTTCCTCCTCCTTCATACATTTTGTCACATGTTACTTGACCACACATGTCCTGGTTTTCGTCTGTGAAATGTTGGAGGGTTTGAGTTAGGTGGATGATTTATTCCATTACCTCACCTGCCCTATTTGCAAAATGCCTTCCCAAAACATATTTCTCTACTACGAACTTTAATATATTTCTGACACCTAATTTTTAAAAATGTAATGTCTTAAAACATGAGCAGGGCTTTATTTATGAAATAACATCTTATGTGTTTAATTGTATTGTTTTTCTATTTTATAGGATATTTTTTAAAAACTTTTTGATTTTACAAATACATGTAAGGAGGCAAAGCACTCAGCTTGAATCTACCCTTAAAGAGTCTACTAGACCCTTGAAGAGTCTACTAAAAATTACAACTTGCCTAGCTAGGGTATAGTCAGTCATATATGGTACATTACATTGATTACCTACTGGTTTCTGCTGGCAATAAAAAGTTTTCCTGATGCTTCAAACCTTAAATGTTTCAGTTTCTGAATGTCCCATTGACTCCCTTCTCCTCAGTGCATCCTAAGATCTGACTGAAAGGTTCTTCTCTATGTCCTAGCTTATGAGAACCAGAGAAAGGACCCTGTCCGTGGTTATACCTCAGTTGTTGAGTTCTTTGTCATACGAAGCTTCATTGGCCTTTTTTTGTTGACTGACTTTGTCTTATCGGGTAACTACATTGGGGTTAGGTAGGTTTTATTGCGTTTTGTGGTTAATGTACATTGTTGCTGGTTATCCTGAGTGGTGTATAAGAACAAGAGCAGAATGTAAAATTTTGTACAAATTATTAAGTAAGTAAACCAAATTTTAAATATCTAATATTAAGCAGATTTAAACCATCTTTCTGGGATCAAAATATGTCTATTTCAGAGAAAGCACTTCAACTTCTAAATCAGTCTGTTTGACACCATGAAGTCCATCCACATGAATATACACTTTTCTTTTTCTTTGGCATGTTCTTCAGCGTCAACGAAACCTGACGCATAATTCCTCTTAAAACACCTGTTCAGACAATTTGTCGTTGTAAAGTACTTTAAGCATTTCCACTTTTGTATTCTAATTGCTATTGTTTATTTTATTTCAGCAGCGTCCTGGCTGAAGTGGAACTTCAGTATAATTTAATATAATCACATATCTCTGGGCAAATACTTTAATGTGAAGCCAGATAAATGTTATATTGGATTGTACTGGGCACATATTTGAACTAGCTTTGCAGCTTAAACCCCTATGGGAATAAGTATGTAATTTGTCATTAAACAGCATTCAAAGCCCTTCAAAGACTTTATGACTCTGTCTTTTCCACATGTCCCTTTCAGGATTAGGTCTGCAATTAAGTATGGCAGGGTATGTACAATGAGCATTTCATGCTATAGTATGAGGTCAAGCAGCCCAAAGGTTCAACACAATAATTTGCTGCAACTGGCAGCAAATTAAGGTGAGCCCATTCATAATGATATTTCATTACACTGGCCCTGGATAAGCTATTTACCAGAGTAACTCCCCAGCTGATTGAGCTATGAACCTTAACAACAGAGTCACGGTCCAACCCAAAGTCCATTCAGCCTCTGGTAGCAGGGCAATGAAGCTCACAGGAAGCGCTTCAGTGAGCTCAGTTGCTCTTACAGGGCACATTTATTACATTGATGGGTAGCATGAGAACTCTTTTGTTCTTTCTGACATTGCCGTAAGCCAGTAGCTGCCTCATCCATTCTATAAAATGCATTTACACAAATTTCTAAATGCATTTTATGAATGGATGCAAACAGCTTCACAATTTTGTAAATGGTGCATTTAAAAAACAAAACAAACCAAGCCTCTCTCCTATTTATTTATCAGACAAATTAAACTTTTGATCTGGCTCATAGAACCTTTTCTCCAAGTCTTCACATTGCAGCAGCATTATCCTTGGGCTGAGAGGATTCAAGGATAGAGATAGTACAGCTTCCTTTACCACAAATTGTCCCAGACGTGAATAGACATATTGGGTAATCTTAATTTAATAATGGTGCCAGTGCTGATCCAGATAGTACTGCTTGGGTCCTGTTGGTCCAGTCAGAGAACCTGGAGTTTTCATCTCCCTTCCTCCAGCTGCATTCCAGAATCCATATAAAGGCTATTGAGTTAGAGCTTTGGAAAGTGAATTCTTTGGACTTTGAGTGTTCAACTCATTTCCTGGCCCACTCTAAATAAATTAATCAGGATCAACAGCAATCCTGCAAGATAGAATTGCCACCAGCTCAGCCTGAGCTAGGAGAAATCCAGACATAATAGGATACCCTTGAGACTTCAGGACAGCAATGGGCAAAACTTTGTACCTCCTGTCCCAAGTCAAAATAATATTCACTGTTCTGTAGCAATAAGCAAACATTCAGGTAGTGGATTCTGAAGTGAAGTCTCCCATTCATGCACTCTACCCAAATTATAAGAAGGTATATTTATTTATAAAGACAAAAAAATAAAGAAGACTGCCCAAACAAAGCAACTGGGGGGAAATAGAAAACCATAGTAGAATACAGTGCATGCAATAAGCAGAAATAAGAAAGCTAAATATCCCCAAGCTTGCAGACTCATAAGCACAGACTTCCTGGCAAAGCAAAACTTGAGATCATAGCTTTCAAACAGAGAAAAGGGAGAATCCAGGAAAAGGACACAGCAACTCGTTTGTATAGGAGAGATAGCCATAGCCTAGGTGACCTCAATTAACCAATCAAAACACCTTCAGGCCTGAACCTCTAGCATCTTGGCATCCAAACTTATTTTTAACAAACACAGACAAAATCCTTTTCTTTTTTTTAAAGGCAAGAAGGCATACACTCAGAAAAGCATTATTTGGATAACCTTCAACCACTCAAAACAAGAGATACAACAGCTGCTTTGGGCATTAAGCTGTCCAAGTTGCTTCTCAGGAAGTATGTTCAGACTCGCTGGTTGTAAACAGAAACTTACAGGACTACACAGAAGTAAAATGAAATATCTTTACAATGTTTTGCAACTGGCCATGTTAGCTGGAAGATAGTAAACTAAATCTAACTGTTAGTTCCAGGTAGAGTTTGTTGTTGTTATGTGCTGTCAAGTTGGCTTTGGCCATTTCTTCACTACACTGTTATAGTGCTATTATTCAACTTTTAACATCCTGTAGATTTCTCGGGTTTGTAGTTTACTGAGGCCAAAGAGCTCTCTGGCTGAAAATTCTAAATGCCCCATCCCTAAACTGCAAACCCCAGGACTCCATAGGATGTTGAAAGTGGAATAATAGCACTGCAACAGTCTAGTGCAGAAATGGCCTTCCTCTTTTCCTGCTGCTATCAACTTTACTGAGCATTATCATATTTTCCAATGAGTCATGTGATCTCTTGGTATGTCCAGGTTCAGTTTAATTGTGACTTCTAGCAGGCATCCAGGCTTGATTTGTTCTTATACCCAGGTATTGGATTTTTTTTAATTTTTTTATTTTTTGCACTCCGTAGTGTCCATAGAATTCAGGTAGACATACTGAATTAACAGGAATTTAGTAAGCCCATGCTTCTGTAAATTCCACTGATTCGGGGGTGTACTCTAGCTGGGACTGCTGGATTTAGTTCTCTGGAAATTATGCCCTCCACCCCATAGCTTTTCCATTGTTTGCCATGGACTTCAAAATAGATTTGTTAAGTTTCTAGAGACCTCTGGGATCCGATGACTTTTGGACCACAGCATCAGATGCTTACCATGGCCTGTTTCCATATAGGCAGGAATTAAGCAAGCCTCAAGATGTTGTTAGAATATAACACCTAGCATTCCTCACTAGCGGGTAACTAAGGAAGGTCACACAATTCCAATTGCTGGCCTAGAAGAATTTACAATTCAGACATGCAAGTTCTTGCATGCACACCTGATCTAAAATTATTCCAAGCCATTATTTGTCCTCCCTAGCTAGGAGAGGACCCTCTTGACCTCTGTCTCCTCTCAGCTTCTGATAACTACGCAAAGTAAGAAACTGAATGATAATGTGCCCTACTTAACAGAGGACAGTTTTATATCTGAATAGCTTCCAGAGAACTTGAAGTAACCTGGTCACTTTTAATTTATAAAAAGGTTTGTTTGGGCCTAAAACAGACCTGAGAAGGGAAATAGCTTTTGAATGTTCAGTTGTACCCTGAGGAGGTAAGGGAGCATGATTATGGGTGAAAAAGTATACAGAAAAATATTAAATTGGGATGAATTGGGGTCCTTACTGGACCCCATGAGACCTCTGGGCTGCACTTTGGGAAAGTAAGTGCTTTGGGATTTTTGTAGGATGTTTACTCAATCCACCCATTTTTAACCAAAAAATTCTGAGACAGGCACAAGATGGTGTCTGCCTGTCACTTTCATGTACAAAGCTACACAAGGCAGTGAAATAGCTTGGACCAGAGGACCAAGGCAAATTTTGTACAGAATTCTCCATCTTATTTCACTTTGAAGAAGAACTATGTAAGTTCTTTTTTTAAAAAAAAAATGGAATGTAGGAATAAAAATTAAGAATCGTAAGAAGGTAATTTTTCCTTCCTATGCAGTTGAGGTCATTCTGTCTTCAGCCTCCTGATGGCCATCTATGCTAAGGCTGATACTAATGGCCCATATGAACTTGTATTAGCTTAAATAATATATGCCCATTTCTGATGAAATGCAAGCAATCTTCCTGTTCTTCCTGCCATGGAACTGTTGTGGTCTCTATTTGTCTGGTCATGTTCTTGGGTCAAAAGAGGAGGGCACTTCCTTTGCTGCAGATAGTTCTGCAAATGAGGATCTTCTTGTTGGGAAATCAGGCTTTTATGGTTACAGAAAGTGACCTCAGCTGTGTATGCATTTGCAACAATTCTAGACTAATTACATGGGTAGTACACATACAGATGCACCAAATGTCTCTCTGTAACCTCTAGCTTTCCTTGCCCAGAATGGGCTGTCTCTGTCCATAGCCTCCTACCAGTCTCTAGAAACTATGTTGAAGTGGAGGGATGCCACTGTGCAGGCCTTATCCAAAGGAGGATGGCACATTAAAAAAGGGGCCCCCAGGTTGCTTCAATAATCTGGCATACCCTCCAACACTGACAGATGGAAACTGGGGTTATATGTAGCCACAAAAGAACACAGAAGGTAGGAGAGGCTGCAGCGGTTTGCTTTTGTCTGAGCCTACTGGGAAGGGCAAGATTCCACCCTCTCCTCTCCTCTTCCCCCTGCTGTATTAATTAAGTGAAAACTACTTTTGCACTTTGAACTAGTTTTACAGCAATTGAATATACAGATGACAAATTGACCAGAAGAATGAGCAACTGGGACATTTTAAAAGCAACTGAAAAAGTGGGACAACATAGGATTAACTAAGACTATTCCTATCAAACTGAAACAATTGGCAAGTATATGAAGGCCTACCAGCCTGCTTCAATCCTGTGGAATCAATAGATTTTAAAATGAATTAATCCTTTTTTTTAGGGGGGATGAATCTCCCCACTCCCCAACAAACATGGCTAGCTGATATCCCCCAGGTATTCACAGTATAGAGCAGTGCCTCTCAATCTTTGGTCCAGCAGATGTTTGGGGACTTCAGCTCCCAAAATTCCTGACTATTGGCCCAGTTGGATGGTGCTTCTCATGTCTGAAGTCCAAAGCATCTGGAGGATCAGTGTGTGAGAACCAGTGCCATAGAGGTTAATGCTCCATTCAAACATATGCTCACTTCTGTCAGGTTTGTTCAGACCTGCCTCTAAACCCAAGGCCTAATTCTGGAGGCCATTACATCGTACTATGCAGAAGACAATCTTCTACTTGAAAGTTTTGTCTCTGATCCTGCGGTTTGCAGGATCCAGTTTACAGATAAAGAGCCAAAAGATAGCCAGAAGGAAGACTGCAGTTGCAATTATTGCAGGCTGAGCAAGTAGACTCAAAGATTACCTAGTCACAGTCTTCACCACTATAGTGATGTTATTATAATACTATTTAAATTGTGGCAATTATTTTTTAACTGCTTTCTAGATGTTGTTGGACTACAAGTCCCATCCACCCTAGCTAGCATAGCTGGTGGTGAGGAATGCTGGGAGTTGCAGTCCGACAACATCTCACTGACTGCACAAGTGTCATCTCAGCTCTGCAGAGATAATAGTGAATCCCTGATGTTATTTGAAGTCAGAAGGACGTCATCAGAATTACTGCAAGCGAGCACATGATGAGTTCTTACATAGTGTCAGGCAGATCCGATCAAGGGTCGCAGTCCAGTAGCAGGGTAAGGAAGTGATGTCCAATTTAAAGCAAGTGGATTTGTTTCCCTGGTAGAGCCAGCCTGGTATAGTGGTTTGAGTATTGGACAAAGGGTCCAAGAGACCAGAGTTCAAATCCTCATTCAGCCACGGAAAACCACTTGGTGGCCTTGGACAAGGCACACTGTCTCAACCTCAGAAGAAGGCAGAGGTAAACCACTTCTGAATAAATCTTATGAAGAAAAACCCATGATAGATTCACCTTAGGATCACCATAAGTTAGAAACAATGGCCTTTTCCACACCGGGCGAAGGAATCGCCCTGCGCCACTACTCACTGGATCTTTTGGCTCCCCGGTCTGGTCCACGGCGCTCCGGAGCAGTGCGTGCTCGTCAATACACACTGCTTTGGTGTCCCAAATGGCAGCTTCCAGTTGGTCGAGGGTCTCGACCAACCGCTGAAGCTCACCAACCTAAAGCCCGCCCCTGGGCAGATCACAGGCTAGCATTGGTGCGAGCCTGTGAATCTGCATCAGGGGGCAGGCTCGCAGTGGTGCACTGCGTGCTTTTGAAAGACCGAAAGAAACAGGTCTTTCAAAAATACGCTGGAGGACCACTTGGGTCGTTCCGGACCAGACTGAGGTATGGATCTACCTTAAATAGGTCCGACCCAGTCCGGTCCAAGGTGCAGACCTTCTCCTTGGGGGACGGACTGCACCGCTGCAAAAACCCTATGTCAGTGGTTCTCAACCTGTGGGTCCCCAGATGTTTTTGGACTTCAGCTCCCAGAAGCCCTGAGCATTGACCATAGTGGCTGGGGCTTCTGGGAGCTGAAGTCCACAAACATCTGGGGACCCACAGGTTGAGAACCACTGCCCTATGTGAAAAAGGCCAATGTGAAGACACACCACCACCACCACAAGAACAGCAACAAATGTCTCCAGTGCATTTTCTCTTTGCTCTTGCTGCTTTTGTATCTTTTCTCCTCTGATTTTCTCTTTTGTTTCTAATCTGTGCATATCCTATGAGTCCTGGGTCATTTCCTGAACTCAGAAAAGTTACTTTTCTGGACTACAATTCACAGAATCCTCCAGCTGGTATGGAGGATGTCAGAACTTTTAGTTGCAAGTCTTAAAAAGCTTCCTTTTTGGAACTCTTCCGAGTGTGGTCATTTACAACTACCACTTCCCCTCCCCGATTGGTTCACTGTTTCTGTAAACAGTGCAACAAATCTTGAAAGCAAAAAAACCTAACTCAAGAGTTCATTAGTTTCCATGCCAACCTTCCTGTTGATTTTGCTGCCCTTCTCAGGCTATAGTCCTATTGTCAGTTGCTTGGGAGTAACTCCCATAGAACTCAGTAGGACTTGTTTCCAATGAACACAGGTACTTAAGCCTGAGTGACTTTTGAGGGTTACTGCTGTTATTATTCTGATCCTTCTTGTTTTATATGTGGCACAGGAACCTTTGGCTCTCTAGATGTTTTTGGTCCACAGTTCCTATCAGCATTGCATTCCAAAACATCTGGAAGGCCAAAGGTTCCCCCTTGTTTCATGGATTTTGAATATTCAAAGTGACTCACATATACCGCCTCACACAATACGTCAACAGTCCTATAAAGCAGAGCAGTGTTGCTCATAGTGTAGATTGCAGAGCTCAGGCTGAGAGAAAAATAATTAATTCCCAGAAGTTTGTTTTTGGACTGTAACTCTGAGAATCTCCCAGGTAGTATGGCAACGATGACCAGGGGATTGTGGGAGATGCGGTCAGGAGAAGGAGGGGAGGAAGAGGAAGAGGAAGATGACGACCCAGCTGTGTTCATGCCTGAAGTGATATTAAAACCAAGGACGTCTGAGTTCCCAGCTCATGCTCTGAACTGGACATTATTTCAGAAAAAAGTGTGGCCTTTCCAAAAATAATACAAGTGTGTATAAGGTAGGGAGTATGTGCAGGAGACCAGAGGGAGGTGTGTTCAGCCCTTCCGTGTGTCTATCTTTTCCTTACAAATATAGTCTCACCAAGGTTGCTTCCTCACCTACTAAGTCTGGCTGGGGTGGAATGGGGTGAAGGTCAAGGTAGAGGAAATTAGCAGAAAAGGGAAAGGTTGGCAAGATTTATTCAGAGGGGGTTTGTCTTTGCCTTCCTCTGAGGCTTCCTGCTTCTTAAGGACTTTTCTCTCATCCAAGCGGCTCATATGGCCATTTAACATTATGAAGAACATATGGTCTTGGGGGGCATTTTTTCCATCCTAATGTCTGGTGACATTCTGTTAATATCACCTCTCCAAATATAATCTGGTTATTGCAATTCCAAATCTGAATTGCAATGACCAAAAGAGTTGTGTGTATCCATCACCAAAGCATAGTACTGGCAATATAATTGGAAGTGCTGCAAGCAGAATAGCTACAGCTAAGGATAGCCCATACTAATGTACAATCTAAATTCACAATGCTATATTCCTATGCACATTCATTTCAGTTCATGCAGCCTGAACTGAGGCCGTGTCATGTACAAATGTGTTATGTGACAGCTCACTTTCCTTAAATACTTTGGTCTTATCTGTCTGAACTATGTTCATCATATGTTCACCATCTTGTTGTGGGTGTTGTTTTCCTTCTAAGTAATATAATCATTGACTCTTTACAAGCACATGAAAATTAGCAATATGCAAACCAGGTGTGTGCGTGTATATGTGTATGTCTTTCTAAAATGCCTTCAAGCAATGTCCTAGGAGTGAAACTAACAACATAGCACAAACTAAGATTAAAGGGCCAAGACTTGGAATACAAAATTAAAACTCAAACTGGGACCATTTCCACATGGGCATATTGCCCACGCTAGAGTGACCTCTCCAGGAGGTCTTCTTCACCAGGGTCTGCGCTAGAGCAGTTAAAAAAAGTGAGGTTCTAGACCTCAAACTGTTCTAGTGCAGCCCCGGGGGTGGCGCCGTAGTTTTATAAAAACCACCTTCAAAAGTGGTTTTTATAAAACTTACCCGCGCTGCCCCGTAGCAGCCCCTGGTCAAGAACTGCAGGGACGCGGTAGCGCGCCCCTGCAGATCTGCCCGGGGGCGGGCTTCCGGCTGGCGCACTGTCCTAATTGGTGGAGCACCGCCGGAAGCCGCCGGCCGCCATTTTGGGCGCCGCCGGGAGCCGCCGAGCGCCGCCAAGCGCCACCGAAATTCGGCGGCGTTTGGAACAGCGGATCCACGCTCTTCGGAGGGACGGAGCAAGCCGCTCGCGGGTAAGCTCCGCCCCTGCGTGCGCGGCCCCGTTTCGGCCCCCCCCCCGTGAGGAAAGGGCCAAGGAATATTACATGGGATAGATTAGTGGTGGGAAAAGTTACTTTTGCACAATGACTCATGGGATCCCACAGCTAGTATAGTTGCTGGAGTTGTTGTCCAAAAATGAAGTAACCTTTACAAGCTCTGAGCACCAGTCTATCTGTTGGTCCTTTTCTTGTGCTATATCCCTTGAATACATAATGGCTGGTATATTCCTACCTCCTTTTAGGCTCATTCATGTTTTTTGGAAACTTCCTCCCTAATGTAATGCTATGACTTCTGCAGGCAATCCTAGCAGCCAAAATTTTGCCCTTACATTGCCTCCACTATCGTTTGGCAATCAAAGACAGCAGCAACCCAACCAACCCAGCTCCAGCCCAACACACCCACCCATTTGATCCCAATAGCAAACTAGAACAGTCACCAAGCAGCATTCCATTTCTCTCTCCTCTGATACAGAGAAGTTCAGAGGTGAGACGTCTGTCTCTCCAAATACTGATGGACTTTGGTTCCCATCCGCCTTGGCCAGCATGGCAAATGAGTAAGCATTATGCGAACTGTGCTTTAACAGCCTTTGGAGAAGCACGTGTTTCCCTGTCCCTGCCCTAGCCAATGGGTTAGCTCATGCCTTCAGATAGTCTTTGCTACTGCGTTTCCTTTTCTGGCTAAGAGATGCAAAAAGACAGCAACCCCTTTAAAATGAAACCAATGTAAGAAAAGTTGCTTACTTAAGGCTTGTAACCCTATGCTGTCATATTCCAAAATGGGCGTAAATCCCATTGACCAGAGTGGGGTTTACGTCAGCATAAACTTGCATTGCACCCATGACACTTCCTTGAGAAAAAAAATAGAGGAGATGTTCATACTTTGACGTGTTATAAAGCCATGCAGACAAGAAACAGATTTCTGGATGGTCATGACATAAGCAGATTGGGACTGAATAGTCCAGAATGATCAGCTGATAGAACTGAATAGTTAGGAGATCCATGACAAACTTTGGGAGAAGTCACTTACTGAATCACAACTTCTAGAATCCCCAGCCAGCATGTAGTCCAAAAAGTAATTTACCTGAGTTCTGACAGGTCGAAGTGTCTCTGTATGTGAATGAAAACAAGATAACAGGAGTTTGCAATTTGCAAAGCACTGGACTAGGAGAAGTGGGGATGTTGGCTGGGCACTAGGCTTTTCTCTTGAGAGCTGATGCCTGCGTTACAGCAGTTGTTGCTGCCGGCCTCATAGAAGCACGTAATATTTGCTTCTGCTTATGTTCGGCTACAGGTGTAGACAAGGTGCAGCCTTCCAAATGGTTTTTGGATGGCAACACTTCACATTGCTCACCAGTGGCTATGCTGGCTGTATCTGCTGAATTCAACAACGTTATGCATTGTGAGACACTTGGGTGCATCTAGATTGATTGAAAAGTCACAGATTTTGTTCCTGTTCTTTCTGATTTTTTAGTGGGTTAAAATAATCTGAGAGTCAGCATGGTGCAGTGGGTTAAGCATTGACTCTGAAGACCAAGGCCCTTTCTACACCTTAACTTTTTCCAGTGCTGGAGTGTGGGGATTGCACGAGCAGCCTCTGGTGAGAGGCTCTCGCATCCGGGGTCCTTTGGCTCCGCACGAGCTGCCTGCTCATGTGAGAGCCCCGCCTCTTCCTTCCACAGTTTAGCCTGGGAGTTTCCCAGGCTGCGCTGGGACAGGAAGCGCAACTGGCGTGGCTCAGGAGGCTCCACCCACCAGGTAAGTGCGCGCAGGGCCCGGGAGCAATGTGCGATCGCGCACCATTTTCGGCTTCCAGCCGAAAATGAAAAGGTGCACAATCGGCACCTACTGGCTGCAGGAGCATCGTGTGACTGTGAGTGCGTCGTGCAGATCGCTCCTCACAATCGTGCGACGCTCCAGGCGCCCTTTCGCATGGAAAATGCCGTGCGAAAAGGGCCCAGGATTTTAATCCCCACTCAGCCATGGAAACCCACTGACTAAGTTTGGACAAGCCACACTCTCTCAGCCTCAGAGGAAGGCAAAGACAAACCCCCTCTGAATAAATCTTGCCAACAAAACACCATGATAGATTCACCTTAGGGCCACCGTTAGCTGGAAATGACTTGAAGTCACTCAACACCAACAATAAAATAAACTAACCTGAGGAGCTGGTAGAAAAGAGTCTCTGATCATATCGAGTTGACAGAAAATATTCTGGGATAAACAAAATGTGTACGTGTCCAAAATAAAATCGTAAAGAACTGGAACAAAAGCTGTGACTTTCTGGGTCTTTTAATCAGTCTGGATGCACCCACTGTTGATGTTATCCATATTCAAAAGTCTAAACTTTAAAGTGCAGCATAAGAACCTGATTTCTATTCTTGTAGCAGCAACGAGAGGGAAACTCCTTAAAAATTTGAAATCAATTAGTAATCTGTCTTTAAGATCTGGGCTTAGCAGAGTATGGACATTAGCCTGTCTTAAAAAATTAACATAAGCATCGAAACCCCGGCAGACTGAAGACAACCAGGACACATCTGTCAGCACATGGTATAAATTATTTGAATATACAGACACAGAAACTTTAGTGTGGAACCCAGAGGAAGACCATCTAAAATAGTGAAAAAAAAGCAATTTTTATAAGACCTGACTATGTGCTCTGATCCTTGTAAACTGTACATGCAAGATAACCTGAAAAGGGGAAATCAAAAAGTTGTCCATGTGTTTGGATGATGCTATTCCATTATACTCACCTGCATGCTGAAATGCTGGTGTGTATTTGCTATGAGTTCAATGCTTGAGTTCGAATGGATACATTTAAAAAAAAATGTTGGGAAGGCTTTGTTTGCATATGCCTGCTCTGCTTATATGTCATTAATGCAAATAGTTCAAACTAAAGGTTCACAGCAATCACTAAAGGAAGAGAAACCAAGCAAACTGTCCCTCAAAATATTCATCAGTGTGGAAACGGGGGGCACACAGGAAAAAGGAGACACATGAAAATATGTTGAGTTCTGAAACTCAGAGGGACCTGAAGATAATCTATCCTCTTTGCTGTTGTTGTGTGCCTTCAACTCGTTTCTGACTTATGGTGATGTGAAAGAGAACTTATCACAAAGTTTTCTGGGGATGAGTATGCGTTGCGCCCAAGGTCCCCCATGGGCTTGCATGGCTGAGTGAGGAATCAAGCCTTGGTCTCCAAGATCATTGTGCAATGCTCAAATCACTACACCACTTTCTTTCTAGATTTGATTACTTCAACCATTATCCTGCCTAGGAACACATGAATCCAGTACTTCTAAATTACGGAGCACGGCAAAGAAATGCTACAAGCACAGAATGCAAACATTGCCTTTAATAGTCTTTCTATGCTTCATGCTTGTTCTACTCCTGCCTCAGTTTTAAAGCCTCTGTCAGCTTCAGTCACATTCAGTGTCATAAGCCAGCCACCACCAACAGATCTTATTATTAGCTTGCTGTTACTATGTGCCTTCAAGGTGACTCCAGCCCTATCATAGGGTTTTCAGAGGAGTTTTACCATTGTTTTCATTTAAGGCTGAGAGGGAGCGACTCATCCAAGGTCACCCAGTGGTTTCCACGGCTTAGCAGGGGTTTGAACCCTGAACCACATCAGAGGTGATGCAAACAAAATGACCATAGCTGAAGCATAATGAAAACTAAAAATACATTTCTTTCAGAAGCTGAAACTTAATGAAAAGAATTTCTGTCATCTGAACAGGAAGCTGAACAGCAAAAGTTGTTATCCAAGAACAGGTCACTCTGAATAGGTTTGCACACACATGCATTTTTGTTGTTGTTGTTGACTTTTTTGGCACAGCAAAGAAAGAGTGTTTAAGTGCTTGGGGAAATTGAAAGGCAAACCAACTGGTGATTCAGTATACACTTCTCTAGAAATCACATTGACTTGGTGAGTTGCTAGTTTTTTGTTTGCTTTTGTATTGGACCGCAGCTGTTGATACCAATGCCAGTTGTTCCCCATGCGTACACTGACAATGTGAAACAGACTTGATTAAGTTTCACATTCTTTTTCTCAAGAAAAAGAAAATGATATTTAAAAACCAGTTCTCTAAATCAGTGCTTCTTAACCTTTTCTTTACTACAGACCCCCTTTAAATATCTTTTGTTGCCACGGACCACCAAGACTTCACTAGACAGCTTCTGGCTCTGTGTGTGGTAGCAAGAAACGTCATGTGCTTTCTCTCAGCCATTCAGTGTCATTCACTTGCATGTCCTCACCATGCACAGGTGTAGCAAGTACATGGTGCACTCTCGAACAGTTTAATAACTTTTGAATGGTTTGAGATATTGTATGATGTCTGTCACTGATGATCACAAATGTCACAAATGATGTCTGTCACAAATGATGTCTGTCACTGGCGAAAGACGCCTGCTCTTTGAGATCAATGTATGACTGTCCTTCTGTCTGCCTGTCCATCTATCTGTCCTTCCCTCCCTCCCTCCCTCCCTCCCTTCCTTCCTTGTCTTCTGTAACTGTAAAAACACATAACATTTCTTCAAGCCTTCATGGACCCCCTGTGAGGACATCATGGGCCCCGAGGTGTTCACAGTCCCCAGGTTAAGAACTACTGCCATAAATTGCAGTGGAATCCTAATCCTACTCAGAAGTAAGTGTAAAGGTAGCTAAATATATATGTTGCAGCCTTAAGGTGGTATTACTTTGTCATATATGTTTATGCAACGCTGGCTGAGGAACGCAGTAGCTAGAAAGTCACATTTTCAAGAAAAAAATTGGCAAGCAGGAAGGGGGTGCTTAACTTTTCCCATGCCAACAAATTGCCTGTTGCAAATCTCTCCCAGGCTATTTACCCATGTAATCTTCTTCTGTTTTCCCTTCTTTTTTTCCTTCTTCTGATCTTCGATTCCAGTTAAGAGCTAAACAGAGGAAAAATTTTATGGAGCATGGAGAATTGGTAAATAATGAGAAAGATCAAGCATCTGCTTTCCAGTCAGTGATTAGAATAGGGCATAGGTATCATTAACCTGTTTACATTGCTTCTCGCCAGGCTTCTGTCTCAGAGGATCCTGGGAAGTGTAGTTCTTTGAGGACAAGTATGAAAGATCTCTAGTGGCAACCTCACCAACAATATCTCAGGATTCTCTTACAGACAAGCCATGGCAATTAAAACTTTCATAAAACTGATACACTTTGTAGCATTGATCCTGATGAACCAGAAATGTGAAAAGCTGTAGTCAAAAGGTCTCTACCACCACAACAACAAACTATAAATATCCAGATACTGTAAGATGGAGACATGGCAGTTAAAGTAGTATGAAATTGCAAAAGTCGCATAGTTCCAATCCACACAAATATTCTTTAAACACACATGCAGATTACACCATTTAAGGAAACAAACAAACATTTCTTTTTTCTGGTAGGGAACAAAGGATATCCATGTTCAGCAGCTTCCTCATTTTCCAGGAACCTACATGCAACAGATTCTTCCCTTTCCTTGCTGGTGGGACTGAGGGTGAATGGTTGTAGGACTTAATTAATCACTAAACACAATCCTGACCTTGTTAGCTTGAATTAAGTCCTATTAAGTTCAGTGGGGCACATACTTGGGTAAGTGAGGATAAGTTGTAGTCTAACACATTTATACTTAACACAGTTACTGTATTTTGAAAAGCAAAAACGAGGACTGACTGCTTCACTGATCACTGTGACAATCTCACTTTAAATACCTCTACTATATAAGCTGTGATAATTGCTACTAGAAGGATTCCTAACCTCACTGTGTATAAAAGCAATTTTAATTTATTATTTTGTTGTTGTTGTTTGCCTTCGGTCTTTTCTGACATGATAGCCAAGTAATTCTATCATGGAGTTTTCCTGGCAAGATATGTTCAGAGAGAGCTTGCCATTGCCTCCCTCTGAGACAGAAAGAATGTGACTCATCCAAGGTTACTCAGTGGGTTTCCATGGCTGAGTGGGGATTTGAGCCTCCGTCTCTCAGAGTCCCAGTCCATTCAAACCACTATAACATGCTGAAATACTTATAATACCAGTGATTTTGAAAATCAGCTTAGACAGACTTGTTAGCTGTGAAAAGGAAGACATGTCCAGGAAAAGGAGGATATATGGCCAGCCTATATTTTATCCTTTCAACTCATGGCAGCAAAACCAGCAACATAATTTCAGAGTGATTCCTCATCTGTAGTCTGAAGTGGGGTAGTCCATTTCTCCACCTCTTTCTCCCGGGCATCTGTAGCAGACCAGCCTTACAACTTGGATAGAAGCCCCTGAAAGCCCCACACAATGAGGTCTAAGCATGAGTATAGGATTCCTGTGTTCATTCATTACTTTCTCCCATGCTCCTCTTCTCATGGCAAGAGGTCTGGTCGTTGGAAACCTGACTGTAAGCATGGCATATGTGCTCATTGTCAAGAAATGTTTGCAGGGGCACCCAGTGAAAAGAATTCCTCCCATCAAAGCTGTGGGGGGGAGACTGCATTACCAGAATGTGTTTCAAGAAGAATACACAACCCATCCAAAACTGAGCAGTGATATGATGATGCTCTGGGTCTCATTATACAGTATATTCTTTCTTTTTCCAAAGTAATGTTCCAAGGTCTGGCATTAATTTGAGCTGTCTACAACTGAGTAGGAGTGGTGTGTGCACATTTCATATGTGAAATTGTACTTTGCATCATAAATTGGAGACAGAATATAACCTTTTCTCTAGCATACAAAGAGCAGTACAGAAAGTAATGTATTAACTGTGGCCCATATATACTACTATGATGTGAAACAATACCATAAAAAGCAGCAAAACCTGTGTCTCGGTGTGTTGGGAGGCAGGATCAGCCATCTGATAGCGGAACAGTTCACAGAAGATTCTCTTTGTGCCATCTATAGTTCACTCCATTTATCACGGTCTGCGGAACCTCTATGCAGAACTTTTAGAGGAAAATTATGAAATGAAACAAGCAGGAAAATTTGCTTCTATCAAGCCAGCTACACACACCTAAACTTGGATCCAACCAAATTTTGTTCATGGAGGTGGGCCTATAGACAATGAACACTTGGAAAGTTTAGCTGCTAAAATCCCTGAAGTTTATAAAATATCTTACAGATTTTACCCCCTCCAAGGTAAATTGAGCAAATGCAGAACAAACATTCCAAAGCACACTTGCTTTTGAAAAACAAACAAAAGTATTCACTTCTTGAAGAAAGAACTGTGTTTCCACCAACATCTCAATACAAGTCTCATTAAATTTAATTTTCTACACCACAACTGGTATATACAGATATCTGGGGCGCATTTTCTGTATCGGGAAAAATCCTACAGCAATGTGTGAAAAATCCAGGGGGAAAGAATGGTATATCAGCTTATACAAGATAGTAAAAAGACTGGTGGGTGTTAACCAAACTACACAGACAGAAAATGACTATGGAAAGAGGCTCCTAGAAATGCATGCCTTTGCTAATTCACTGGCTAACCATCTATCCCACATTTTAATTAGTTTCCCTCCATCCTTTGTTAAATGTCATTATTTGATCATGCTCACTTTGTGGTTTCCCATCATCCCATTATTCACCCATTATTCATTGGTGAAGTGGTAAGAATATATGCTGTGGTATTCCACTCATGTCATCCATATATTTATGGTAGCTCTTCAGAAAGAAATCTGGTGGTAACACCTTGGCACACTGCCAGCCTAAAACCACAGGGAGATGCATCTTCTTGCCAGAAGGGGGAACTGAACTGGCAATATGGAAAGCCTATGTGGTCTTCCAGATGGTTACAAGACAGGTACAACTCAGTTAAGGAAGGAGATGTAATCCCAAGCATTACTTGTTTAACAGAACATTTGGTACTGTGAGCATAAATAACATGGAAAGAATACAGACAGTTTCCTGCATCACAAAAAAAGAAGTGCAGTTTAGCACTCTTTCAGCAAACTTTTTATTCAGAAAAAATTAACAATACGTGTGTGTGAAATAAAACAAATAGGTCAGGCATGCCTTGCATAAAAAAACAAAAACATATGAACCTGCTAGAAATCACATGAAAGTATCTTCCAGAGATTACTTTTCTGTCACCAGCCTCCATTTGTTTTATTGTTTCCACTTTAGTGGACAAAGTTATAAAACTAGGCTTTTTTGACAGGCTGGGAGTAGCTGGTGAGGCAGGCATATCTGTTGTTCCCTTTTTCCTCTGTTTTGCTTTTCATACATGCTCAGTAAAAGACTGGAAGGCTGCTGCTGTTTACCTTGGCTGTTATAAGCAGGCACGCATGGCTACCATAGGATCAGCTAGAGTAAAACTTGGTTCTTTCCCTGCATTGTTTACTGCAGACATGTTGCTGCAACTCCTGTGTTTCTCCAGCCCTCCTTCACCATTGTCCCAATGCTGATGTTGCTGAAAAAAATCCAGCCAGATAGAGGGTGAGGAGGACAGGGGGATGGACCTAAAAACCTTTGTAAAAGCAGAGCTTCAGCATGAGAGGCTGTGTTAACTGATTTGTTATTCTTATTATTCATTTATGTCCCCCTTTTTCCCAGTAATGGGACTCAAGATAGCTAAAAGCATTTAAAATCAAACTACACAAAACTTCAATAAACATATCAATTGAAAAGTTATTTAAAAAGCATTTAAACAATCTATAAAGTTAAACATTAAGCACTTTAAAATTAACTAAAAGACTACACAAACTATAAAATAGTACAGCCCCTCATTAAACAGATCTCTCCAGAAATCTCAGGTAATTTCTGCACTAGACTGTTATAGTGCTATTATTCCGTTTTCAACATCCTATGGATTCCTGGGATTTGCAGTTTAGGGAGGGGTGGATACAGGTTACAGGTTGACCAGATCCTGGGAAGTTATTTTTTAAAAGTAATTCATTCTGTAGATCCAATTCATTCAGTGGCTCTAGTTTAGTTATGACTAATAATTGGATTTATGCCATAGTCTGTTGCACTACTCATTACTTTTCCATTACTTTGTTGCTATTTTTAGAAGAAAATCTCCTTAGAATAGATAAGAGAATTGCATAAAACCTGAAAAAATGCTGTGAAAATACACAACAGTACCATTTAAAGGTAATTTTTGAAATAACTAAAAACCATTACTCATTACACCAGCAAAACAACGTTTACTGATTATGTTATTTTTCAAATGAAGCTTTGTTACATCTTCATTAGCCCCCAAAGCAGCTCGTTACAGATAACTTGTAACTCATTGCATCCCAGATGCAGAGCTGACCACATTCAAGTGTCTCTCATTATGTATTTCGAGGCACAAGTTGTTCTGCACCATAGTGGCACGTTATCCCTTTGTGTTAGAAGGGAGTGCACAACCTTTGTGATCCAGAAGGCTGCATTTACCACCTATCAGGGCCCAGGGTGCTGCCTGTGTGCAGCCTCCTTCACCACGCTTAAAAAACATGGGTAGGGGCCAGTGTCTGCTGCTGGAAAAGCAGTATCTGGTGGAAGGAGGAGGAACAGATTACTCTCACTGTTACAGATTTCACTATACGCCCCTAAACCTGGATCTGGAGAGCATGTTAACTTTTCAGAGGTGGTTTTATAGTTATGACAGGTGGCTGCAAGAGGAGGAAGGGGGTGAGGAGAAGGAGAAGATTTATTTATATTTCATCCTTTCCCCAGTTTAGGACTCAAGGCAGCTTACAACAGTTAAAATGAACACAAGTTAAAAATTCATGGCATGCAAAATTTAAACAGCAATTAACCATCATAAAATGGTAACTAGTTCAAACACAAACCAATTAAAAAAATAGAAATCCAGCACATTATACATAGCTTGCTTTCCCTAAAAAAATCAGTTCTCAAAGCCCACTCTGCAAAAAGATGCTAAGGAGGCTGCTAATCAAACCTCTCTGGCAAGGGAGTTGCAGACCCTGGGAGCAGCCACGGCAAAGGCCCTTTCCTGGTTTCCCACCAAGTATATTTTTGAGTGTGTGTGTTTAGAGAAAGTTCTTTCCAGAAAGTCTTAAAACATGAAACCATGCCCTATGAGGAGCTGCTTAGGGAGCTGGGTATGTTAGATTAAGAAGTGATATGACTGCTATGTTCAAATATTTGAGGGAATATCATACGGAGGATGAAGCAAGCTTGTTTTCTGCTGCTCCAGAGACTAGGACATGGAGCAGTGGCTTCAAACTACAGGAAATGAGATTCCAGCTAAACATGAGGAAGAACTTCCTGACAGCAAGAGCAGTTTGACAATGAGCATAGTGAAGTCTCCTTTTTTAAAGAGGGGCTGGATGACCATCTGTTGGGAGTATTTTGATGGTGTATTCCTGCGTGGCGGAGGGTTGGACTCGATGGCCCTTGCGATCTCTTTCAGGTCTATGATTCTATGAAGAGAACTGTTAAAGTGGGATCTTAAGCACTTGGCAATTTGGAAGTGGGTGTCTTCCATTACAGTTGGCCTACGAATCCCTTCCAGGTTTTTGCATGGACTTGAAAGGAGCTATCCAAGTTGATGATCATTATCCCCAAAATAGCTTAGGTGCTTTGAATAGCTCCACTAAGGTCTGGGCTAAAACCCAAAGCAGATTTACTCTTCCACTGACATGAAAGCCACCAGCTGCCACTGCATGCAGAGAGGCATGAATCATCACAAGCAATTTGCAGGAGGTATTCTGCACAGGGATGAAAGTGCTACTCCTTCTGTCTCTAGGGGACTGGGGAAAGGGCTTGTTGGGAGCCAGTCTGGCAGAGAGTTAATTTTTTTTTCTTGGGATTAGTGCAGCTGACATATGTTCCTCCTCACCTCAGCCCCTCAGGCAACTGGAGTAAGTCACATGTAAGGTGGGCCTACATGAGGCCTGTCTTGCAAGGGTTTGGCTTCTCACAAGAGCTCCAGGCACCTGCAAAATTACAGATCTCAAATCTCATGAGAGCCCAGAACTCTTGTGAGAGGTCCTCTTCTTGCGAGACTTGAGGCAGGCCTTATATAGACATGCCTTAGATGTCTCAGGCAGCCTTGAGCTGTTTTGACAACTGAGTGGGCCGGTTCATATTTCTGTTTGGAAAACCTGGCAACTCTTGTCCAACCGCTTGCTTCTTTTCTTTTTTTCCCATTTTGCTTCCAAAGGCATCTCCACTTTGTAGTCCTGACATAGTCTTCGGTTTTTTCCCCTGAGTGCATAGTTTTATTTTATTTTATTTTATTAATTTTAGCTTCCTTCAGAGGTACAGTGCTAAAATGGTAATCTGCAATGTTGTCAATGCTATGTTTGATTTCTTGAAGCAAGATCGCCCACCCACCCACCCACGTTGTTGCCAGGTTTTCAAAACAGCAATAAAGGACAGTTGAAATCCATAACGTGCAGAGCTAACAATCAGGAAGTAGTTATTAACAAGTTTTATGTTCTCTCTAAACACCAAATGAAATGAATGATTTCAGTTAAGTTAGCCATGCATTTCCTCATAAAATTAACATATTGTTCAGATTCATAAATTACACAATGCACTCATTTCTGTCTTTATGAAGGGCACACACCCAAAATGACAGAATTTTTAAAGCATTTTGTTCCATCCATACAGAAGGAAAAGCTCTCAACTCTCAAACGGGATATTTTTTATATTAAGGGACATCTCACAGTCCTATAAGGGACAAGCTTTCAGACTCTCAAAGGCTCATTACTTACAATAAGACACACTAGGCAACCTTACCCATATACCCACTGTATGAACTGGGAGAGCCTGGCCAAGGAGGGAATGCAGGAGGGAATCTTGCTTCAGGAAACAAATACTGAAATAGCACTATTACAGGTTATAATTTTAGCAGTAAAGTTCCAGATTCTTTTTTTAAATGTAAGGAAGTATTAGAGGAGAAACAGAAGGGGACTATATGAGGGTTGCAGCACATCTGGAAATACATCTGGGAAGGGGTGAGAAGGAGTTGGAGTCAAACACATCTAATGTCACACTCCACATCACAAATGGACTGAAAATCTTTCTACTGATGATTTTGTGTTTTCAAGTCAGGAGAGTGTCTTGCTAAGGATTTAGATCCCCTAAATATACTGAAATGTACCTTAAAACTGCTGCATTTAGCTAAGGAGTGATAGGTGGTAGTATACAACACAAATACACCAAAGCAAGAGAAACGTTGTTTCAATTTCATAAATAAAATCAATACAGCAGTAAAAACTACCATATTCTGCACTTGGCAGTCTAGATGAGCTCTGTATCTGTCTGAACATTAGACAACAGAAGGAGCAGCACCAATAGCCATAGTTGTGGTTGTTGGTTAGAGGGGGCAAAGAAGTGTTTTGTACCTATGATGTGTACACATTACTCAGTCAGCTCTGACAAATAGGTTTTGCAAGGCTTTTGTGTTTTCTTCTTTTCACAAACCGACAAAAACTGTTTGGCCTCAGATGACCCCTAGATTAGAGATATGTGTCTTTGTGTATGCAAAACCTCTTTCATTCTGGACAAGCTTTTTGTTTGTTTGTTTCCAGCCTTAATTGTAATGGAAAGAATCTTCATAGCCCATGGTTTTGCCAGCGTTCGTTTAGTACGGAGAGAGAGAAAGAGATTTAATTTTTTTAAAAAAACAACACAGGATGCCGTGTTGAGACTGTTATTGTGAGATTGCCCTGCCATATTCACGGACTTTTTTTACATATTCAGACAACAACACCTTCACTTTGCACACTCCCTGTTTTTAACACCACTTCCTTCCTTCATTTTTTTTTTCCTGGCAAAAATAATCCATTAAGAGGGAAAAGAGAATAATTGCACAACACCCTTTGACTGGTAGCACTAGGAGCCTCCCATCTGGAAATACCCATATTATGGTTTTTTTTTCCATAGAATAACCTTTAGAAGTTATTAATACAGCTGGCTGTTACCCTACTGATAACATTTTGTATCTTCTTGGCTCTAAACTGAGGGGTTAGTAGAAAGCATGGAAGAAATGGAATATAAATTCCTCAGGCGTTGTATGTATTATGCCTTAATGTGTGAATAATACAGGCATACCTCAGTTAAAATAACCTCTGACAAAGAATCTCCTTTTTACAAAGATCATCCTTTCTTTTCTTCTGTGTCCTCTGTCTAGCTGGAGTTGTTTTTAGCAGCATCAGCAGCAAATCTTGGAATATGTGGAGGGGGGCAGGAGGGGGTGTGGCCATGGTGTGTGGGAGAGTGGCCACGGTGTGTGGGGGCATGGCCACGGCACGCAGGGACACGGCTACAAGCTGGAACGCCCCGAAAACACTGCCGCCAAGGGCAAACCATTCCATCACCCCCCATCACTACATGACTGAGCAGCATCGGCTTTGCTAAGATGATAAGGAAGGCTGGAGAAACAGACTTTCAGTGCTAGGTTGCATCAGGATCTCTGCAACAAACAATGTAAAAAATAAAGCTTAAACTGGGAAGGAGTGGAATTCTACTTCAGCTAGTTCTACTGCAGCTGTGAGTACCTGCCTTCTACAGAATCCTTTACTGGGCATGCATGAACAAGACCTCACTCACCCACTGCAATCTGTATGTTTGGTGTCAGGTTGCATCAGCATGTCTGCAGTAAACAATGCAATAAAAAAAAGGAAAAGAAAAGAAGCTGGAGCTGGCAAAGAATGGTATTCTGTTCCAACTGATCCTACTGTAGCTGTGTGTACCTGCATTCAATAGGCAGGATAAATTGCAGCTGCCTTTAGAATCCCTTACTGGGCATGCATGGAAGGCAAAAGAAAGAAAAAGCCTCCCTCACCAGCTACCCTCTCAAATTAAAACAAACAAACAAACAAAAAGATATATCTATAGGTTTGGCTGCCTAATTGTAAACCATAAGAAAAATGGAGGCTGATGAAAGAAAAAAACCTTAGATGCACTTTGCAAGAATCTTTCAAGTGGTTTCAAAAAGGTTCAAAAATTGTTTACTTATGCAAGGCTTTTGTGACCTGGATGTTTTATTTCACATGTGCATATTGCTAGTTTTGCATTAAAAGTTTACTGAGAAGAATGGCTTGGAAAATCACCTCTCTCTGTCTCGGCCAGATTTCCTTGGTACTGAGTGGCAGTCCTATTGCCACCACTGCTGCTGCTACTTCTGGTTCATTTAGTATTATTATTTATTGTTCATTCTGTATCCTACAGTCTCCTGGTTGTGCAAGAGGTAGATTGTCCATTCCAGTCTGCTCCAGTAGCATCCTGGCCCAATGAATATTATGGGTTGATAGAAGAAGTAGATGTTCACTTTTCAGGGCTGTCTGTTCCCTCTCAGTCTGTTCTCTTTCATGCTGTCCCGCCATCCTGGAGCTACCCAGCATTAATACTCAACTCACCTCCCTCCTATACACATACCTCTTCTCTCCAGGCATAGCAAAGAAGATGGTGCAGTGCTCAGGGCTAGCTCAAAATGTTTTCCTCCCTAAAACAAAGGATACAATAGTGTCTGTCTACCCATTCCAAAAACTTCCCTAAGAGATAGCTGAATCTTATTACAGTGCAAACAGTAGAACAGTACTATCCACTGCACCTGGAGACAGCAAAGTAATTTAGGATGGGATGCCAACTTGTGGTTCTCCAGATGTTGGTAGTCTGCAATTTCCTAATCCTCCTGATCATTGGCTATGCTGGGTAGAGTTGATGGGAGACATTCTAACAACATTTGCAGGACCACAAATTGCCTGCTTCTGGATTAGGAGGTGCAGGGAAGACTGCATATCACCCATAGCTCTGCCCACCAGTCCTTCAATAAGACTTGACAACAAAAGCAGTGCAGGGGGTGGTGGTATCTAACCATCCTTTTGGTCCCCAGCCACTCTTGGGGAGTTCCACTGTTTCTACATCTACACATCCCTGTTTTCATAAAGTTTGCCACCCCAGATCATAGAACCATAGAGTAAGGTGGAAACTCAAGGGCAATTAGTCCAGCTCCCTACAATGCAGGAATCCAGAGCTAAAGCGCTCCTGAGGGATAACCATCCTTTTTCTGCCTCTCCAAGGCAGGCTATTCCAGTGTTGAACAGCTCTCACAATAAAGATGTTTTTCGTAATGTTTAGATGGCATCTCCTTTCTTGTAATGTGAATCCGTTGTTTCATGTGCTAGTTGCTGGAGCAACAGGAAAAACGCTTGCTCCATCTTTTATATGACTGCCCCCTGCACAGCACAAGACAGTAGCTGATATAGACTTATCTCAGAATGACTATCCAACCTACATTGATCCACCTCTCTTCCAGAGATTGGTAAAATTACCTTTTCGGACTACAATTCTCAGTGGCCATGGTGGCTGGAGGTTCTGGGAGTTGTAGTCCCAATAGTGACCTTTCTGCCCAGCTCTTCTCTCTTCTGCGTTATAAAACTGTTGGTTTTTCAGCCTAGTTCTTCTTCAACCTGTTCCTCTTTGTTTCTGAGGCCACCTCTGACTGACTGAGCCACCTACACACATCCTGCTTGCCAGCAGGTGTATTAAGAGGGTGTGTCCCCCAGGCCTGGGCCTCTTCTGTAAGGCAGTACAAAATTCTGAAGAAGAAAATACCATCCACTCCAAAACAGCAGGCTCTGTCAACATAGCAATTAAGCTGTCAAGGTTTTTTATGTGTACCTCAGTTTGTGCTTTCATTAACCCTTCCTTTGACTTTCTTTGTGTACAGCATCGTCACTGCCTGGGCTATTTTTCTGGGAAATCTGACTCATTGTGTTTAAACCCTGGGAGGTTAAAGTAAGGGGGAAGAGCCAACTTTAGTTTCTCATCTCATTCTTTCCTGTCAGTTCTTCACATTACAACACAACCCACCCACAATGCACTTTATGCTTAATAACATCAGCATCTAGCAATTCCACATTAGTGTTTAGCTACTAAGGGGAGTAATGCTCAATTTTTTAAAAAGTGTGCAGTGGTGGTGGGTGTATTAGCAAAGTAGTTTATCAAGAAAGCTGATATTTTGCCAGACAGGAGCACAGATTAAAGAGAACCAGCATGGTGTTGTGGTTTCAGCATTGGACAACACCCTGGAGACAAGAGTTCAAGTCCCCATTTGGCCATGAAAACCCCCTGGATGACCTTGGGCACATCACACTCTCAGAAAACTCCTAGAAAACCCTGTGATAGGTTAGCCTTAGGCAAGCTATAAGTCAGAAATGAATTAAAGGCACACAACAACAACAACAGTAGTGTAGATTTGAAGGTTATGCTCCCCTTTCAGCTACAAATGTAGAGATTATAGTGGCATATTTTTCATTTTAAACCTTCTCCCTACAAAAGTAACACTGATTCAGGATAACAAAGTAGGGTGGAAAATGTGTTGCCCTCTACTTTTTGTCAGATTGCAACTCCTAGCAGCCTTTGTCAGTGTAATCACTGGTGGGAAAGAAAGGGAACTAGAACTCAACAGCACCTGGAAAGCATGTGTTCCCCATCCAACCTGTAAAGCATAGATCTGGCCAAGGAGAGATTTATTCCAACAGGTGTGAAGGGCTCCAGGTTGGGGCCAGGTCAAGGAAGGATAAAGTATCTCTATGTTACGTGTGAATATCATACTGTTAAAGAAAAGAAAGAGGCAAATGAAAAGATCTAGCAATAGTGAAACCATAGTTAGGAACATCTTCTGTCACTCCCCTTATGGAGGGAAAAGCCAATAGTGCTTCTGTTCAAATTTGTACATGTATGAGGTGAGAGCAGGCCTAAATATCCTAAAAGCACCAGATCCCATCTGATCTTGGAAATGAAGCAGGTTCAGCCTAGTTTAGTGCTTGGATGGAAGACTACCAATGAATACCAGGTACTGTAGGCTTTATTTCAGAAGAAGGAACTGCCAAAACTACCTCTGAGTATTCCTTGCCTAAGAAAATCTTATGAAATTGCCACAGTAACTGTTTCATCTGTTTGTTCTAAGTGTATAATCCAGTTTGTGTTGTGATCACAAGACATAAAAGGCAATGAACAACAAATGCTTTAAATGTGTGGCAAAGAATTGCATCACTATCCAGTTTAATATCTATATCTGTATCTATATCTATATTTCTTTGTGTTCCTTCATATGCTACAGAATCAATCTATAAAATTGCTTCTCTTTTTTTCTATCATCTGTATACTGAACCAAACCTAAGAGTCCAGACTTTGTTGTTTATTTCTGTCATATACAGAATGTGTAAATGCCACAAATTTTCATATTATATTCACAGTCATAAGACTATGTAGCCAATTTTATTTTATTTTTTTGTGTATGAACTATGAATTGCACATTCAGACCAGCCCAACCTGAAATATTTAACCAAAGTTTGGGGTCACTGGCTCGGAACATTCCCTAGGGGGGTTCAGTTCTGGGAGGCTCCTGCCAGTGAATGGAGGGAGACAACTTTCACTGATTTCCAGAGCTTGGAAAAAACTAGGTACAAGTAACTAGTTACTTCTAATTCATCCTTTTTCCCAATAAAGAAGTTATACTCCATTACATTATGATTGCAATTTTTCAAGAGATCACTCCCCTTCTTTTGCTGTGTAACTATTATGTTTTAGTTACTTTACAGCTGCAGAAGTGTGGCCTCCCTGATTGCTTGAAGGACAATATCACAGGCTTCAAGAGCTGCCTTGTGCTCTATTGTGTGTGTTGAGAAGGCACCAAGATAGATGGGAAAAGAATGCTTTTATACTGCAGGCCCATGGCTTGTAGCATTCACATGCTTTTTAAAAAGAAGTCACTAGAGTAACCATTTAATCCCTTTTAGGAAATGGGGATCAAAGAAGGTGTTTTAAAGAAGCAACGACCCCAATGCTGTCTGACTACTGGGGCCCTGGGGGCTATAGCTATAACTAATTACTTCCAAAAAGTAATTGCACAAGCTCTCACAATTCTCCTTCCCCTTTCATCCCTCTCTATTGCTTCCTCCATCTGCTTGTGGGGTGAGGGACCTTCTGCTGGTAGAGGGGAAAACACCAAAAACAGTCTTGTCTTCTGTCTAATGGGTGGATACTCCACTAATGCTGAATGTACTAAAGACAGAAGGAGCTTCCTGTTAATAAAAGCCTAGTTAGGATTTAAGTATATTGGCCATGTTGGCCAACAGGGAACGGCAGTGGCAGCTGGTGTCTTCCATGCCAGTGAGACAGCGATGACTCTGGGCTTTAGTCTGAACCCTAAAAGGGTTATTAAAGGTGCTCAACTCTGTCCCCAGAACAGGTTCATAACCTTGACACACGTAAACACATACTTATCTACTACCTGATGGACAAAGGAGTCACCTTTGTCAGTCCTCTTCTGGACTGGCTTCCCCAGCCTTCTCTGCACTTCCTGTGGAGAATGACAACTTCATAAGAAGAGATTTGCTAGATCAGTTTAAAAGGTACAGTAGTCCAACCTTCAATTTTCAACAGTTGCCAGCCACTAGCAACTAACTCTGGAAAAACCCCAAGCAGAGCAAGAAGCAGATGGGAGCAAGTCTGTTAGTTTCATTTTCTCCCATGTACAAATTTGGCAGATTTTAGTCTGTTCTAACCAAACCCAAACTAAATTGAAACACTTGCCTATCTGTAGTAAGAAGGCAATAATTTCTCCTATTCTTTGTGCCCATCCTCTGCCTTTGAACCAGTCATATGGAACCTATGCCTCTCTAGGCCAGAGATTTATCCATACCGCATAATTGTAGTACTTTGATATTTTAACTGCTGTGGTTCCATCCTATGGAATCCTGGGATTTGTAGTTTGGTGAGGCATTTAGAATTCTTTGTCTGGAGAACCTAATGGTGTACCTCCAGAAAGTACAATGAAGCAGGCTAGGTACCTCCCCAAACTTCAAATCCCAGGATTCCATAGGATAGAGACAGAGTACTTCAAGCGGTATCAAGCTACTATACTTGTGTAATGTGTGGATAAAGTCCAGCTTTTTGTGGCCAACATTCCTGGTGATTGGCCCTGTTTAGCTGCCTAAGGAAACTAAAGTGCAGCAACCTCTGGGAGAAGCGCAGGTCCCACAGCCTGTTCAGAATATAGATATTCCATTTAAGTGTCATGACTAATAGCCAAAGAGCTCTCTGGATGAGAATTCTAAATGCCCCTCCATAAACTTCAAACCCCAGGATTCCATAGGATGTTGAAAGTGGAATAATAGCACTATAACAGAGTAATGCAGAAACAGTAAAAGATCCAAAACCAGACACATCTTTTATGAAGCCTTGAGATACAAACAGGTGAGATCTGACAGTTACTAGTATATATGCCAATAGCAGACTAGGTATACACTCAGAAGCTTTATTGGAAGAATAAAGAGGAATGTATTTAACTAGATTTCCAATGTACCATGTTTTCAGTCCTGGAGGTCATGACATGCATTGGTTCGATGTACACCAAAGAATCATTTAACATTTTATCCCTAGACCTACTCACCAGTTCTAGAATGCTTGCATCTAAGTGAGAAAGTGCTGAGCATCCATCTTACAGAATTAAGCTCTGAGGAGACCAGTCACACTGCTAGACACAATTTTCAATACATTTTTCCCCTGAGGGTCAGAGACCATTTCTTACATATTCATTTTGAGCTGCAGAACTGTTATTATGGTAGATGGAAAGGTCATAATAGTTTGTACTTACACAGAATTACTGGGTTGTTAGCTATAATATCCTTTATTTATTTAAGTCATGCCTTGAACAGGAAACCAAAAATCAAACTTTTTGGAAACTGACTTTTGTCATTGAAATGAAATATGTGCTCTGTTCACTTCCAAACAGGGCTGCAAAAATCTGTCAGTTTCACTTTTTCCTTTATTGGGATTTTTTTTTAAAAAAATCTCACGTTCTTTCCATATGAATTTAAGAAGAAAACCGTAATTAGCAACTGGATTTACATTTTCGCTAATTTCTTATTTCATAAATTGTATTTAAATTCTTATGGAAAATACCTGTTTCTGCTTGTAACATTAAGGCAGTTATAAAGAGAACTACAGTCAGCCCTCGACATTTGCGGGTTTCACTTTTACGGATTTGATTATTCATGGATTATTTGCTGTCACATATGCTGCCTCTCTATGCCATTTTTAACAGGGATTGCAAACTTCATGAGACTGATTAAACTGCAAATGAGGCTTGTAACTCCCTGTTTAAAATGGTGTGGGGCAGCTGTGGAGCTGGCAGTAATCCCCACCAGCCATTCACTTCTGCCTTGTGAAGGAACCCTGATGCATCAAAGAAATCCATGGTGGGTTGAATACAGTAATCATACTTTTTGTGTGTGTTAAATATGGTTTGGGAAGGCCTACAGTTATTCACGGTTTTTCCACTTTCATGGGGGTCCTGTGCCCCTAACTCTAGTGAATGTGGAGGGATGACTGTATAAATAATGCAAAAATAATACAGTGACTCCTCCACTTTTGTGAGGGTTTGGGGCATAGAACCCTTGTGAAAGTGGAAGCTATGCAATGAAAATCCAGTTTTGACCTGGATTATCTCTGTACTGTAGTATGTGGCCCTGTTTACACAGGCAGAAAAATGCGGGATTAGAAAGGGCTTTCATGTCATTTTCAATCTGGGGAGATCCTGAGGCAAAACTATGACAATTGTCTCGGCCAGATTTCTTCAGAGAGAGGTTTGTTCTTGCCTAGGCTTTTACTAAGACTGAGAGAGTGTGTCTTGCCCAAGATTATCCTTCTTTCCCTTGCTTTTTAAACCCTTTTTTAAAAACGGATTTGAAAGATTTGAGATTCGTGAGATTTGTGGATTCCCAGAACCTTCCAGGGATTCCGATCCGGATTTGGAAAATTCTGGATTCATTCCGTCCCTAGTTTGAACATTGGACTACAGACCTGGAGACCATGGTTCAGTTCTCCACTTGGCCATGGAAACCCACTGAGGAACTTGGACACATCACACACTCTCAGCCTCCAGAAAACCCTGTGATTGGGTTGCTTTAGGGTTACTATGAATCAGAAACAACTTGAAGGCACACAACAACAACAACAACAACACTATATCATATTTTATATGCTTCTCAAAGAAACAAATCTGAAAATACACTATTTCTAGAAACATGTTCCTGCTTTTTTGAACTCCAAAACAGTAGCAAAGGTTTTTGCAAAGGATTATTTTGCTTTAGTGTTTTGCTTTGCTTCTCATTTGTCCAAAGTTCCAAATTGGTTCTGGACACTTTAGTACAGGGATGAACAACTGTGGCTGGTCCGGAGGGCAGTTTTCTGGAGGCCATCATGGACTGCCAAAAATATAAGAGAGAAAGAAAACAAGTAGCTGCAAATTCCTCTTTTGTTCTGAACAACGGGCACAGGCATATCTAAGTTAACAAAGCCTGTAACAAAGAAGCTCCTTTTTGTAAAGTTTTTTTTTTACACCTTCCTCACTCCCTCTTTTTCTCACTATCTAGTTGGAGGTTTTTTAGCACTGTGGCCTTTGGTAGGACGATTAAGGAAGACCGGAGAAACAGAGTTTTGGTTGCAGTAGCATCTCTGCAGTAAACAATGTAGATAATAACTGAGCTGAGAAAGAAATGAATTCTGCTCCAGCCAGTTCTACTGTAGTTATTGGTACCTGCTTTCTACAAACTGGGCAAACAGCAGCTGTCTCCTGAATTCTTAACTGGGCACACATGAACAGCAAAACAGAGAAAAGACCCACTCACCAGCTACAATCTATACATTTGCCCAACTAAATGGAAATCATGACAAAAGCGGAATGGAGTGATGGACAATATCAACATTGGATACATTTTGGAAGAAACTTTCACATGGTTTCAAAAAGTGTTTTTTGTTTACTTATACAAGGCTTACCTGACCTGGTTGTTTCATTTCACATGTGCATATTGTGAATTTTGAATAAAACGTTTGCTGAAACATGTTGAAGTGTTCTTCACACAAGAGAAGAACACTTCAACATGTTTCAGCAAACGCTTTATTCAAAATTCACAATATGCACATGTGAAATGAACCAATCAAACACACTTTCTTTTAAAGAATTAATGTCCAAGAACACATCTACTTCATTAGTTGAAGTATGCCTGTTAAATGAAAAGCATTAATTTTAAAGAGGTTAAAAAGCAGTCGAAATGTAATGAAGATAAAAGCATGCACATATTCCCTCTTTAAAATGCCCTTTTCAACAGCCGTATAACAGCCAAAGACCAGTCCAAAAAAGTTTTTGCTTGCAGCTGGAAAGAGAACAGAGAGGGGACCAAATGAGCTTCCCTTGGGAGACAATTTCATCACCTAGGAGTAGCCAGCAAGAAAACCCTTTCCTGTGTCCACATCAAATGTTTCTAAAGTAAATCCCTTTGATTCAATGGCTCTACTCTAGTTTGGACTATTCTATAGAATTCAGATACATAATTTCAGCTTACCTATATAGTATATTTATATATATTTTCCTCCAAACATTCGTATATTTAGCTAGGTTGGGAGGGGCCTTTTTCTCCCCCTGTATTTGGCATTTGGATATTATCCCTGTCTCTGTTCCAGTAAAGTATTGTAAGGGTAAATTGTATGTCAACCCATATTTCTTGCATCACTAAAGCTGATGACCAAAATAGTTTTTAAGAGAGCTGATAGTGGTTTTGTGGGAAGCTTTGTGGCCCATGGTGTCTCGACACATTTCCTTTTGTCCCCATGCATCAAACAGGCTTTGTAGGGGTTTAAAAACAATGTCAGACCTGTTTACCACAGGAGAATACAACATAAACCAATCTTATGATCCCCTTTGCAAACACAAACTGGTTTAATTGATCTACCTGCCTATCTGATTTTTTTTCTCACTCACCCTTTAAATAAGCACAGGGCACAATAGTTGGCTTCCTTTATCCATTCACCATCTCATCTGCTTTTCTAGACAATCAGGCACTGACATTCTGGGAGGAGGTCTGGAGGCTTGCAACACTTGTTGTTGTGCTCCTTCAAGTTGTTTCTGACATATGACAATCCTGAGGGGTTTTCTGACAAGATTTGTTCAGAGGAAGTTCGCCTTTGCCTTCCTCTGAGGCTGAGAAAGTGTGACTTACCCAAGGTCTCCCAGTGGGTTTCCATGACTGAGCAGGGATCTGAATCCTGTTCTCTGGAGTCTTAGGCCCTTTCCGCATGGTATTTGCCATGCGAAAGGGCCCCTGGAGCATCACGCGACTGTGAGGAGTGGTTCACACGATGCACTCACAATCGCGCAATGCTCCAGGGGCTGGCAGCCGCCAATCGCACACTATTTCATTTTCAGCTTTGAGTCAAAAATGGTGCGTGATCACACACTGCTCCAGGGCCCCACGCGCACTTGCTGTGCGTGCGGAGCTCTGGAGCTGTGGCACTCACGCTTCCTGCCCCAGCGCAGCTTGGGAAAATCCCAGGCTGCACTGCGGAAGGAAGAGGGGCTCTCGTACTACCTGCTCGTGAGCAGGCAGCAGCTGCGGAGCAGAAGCAATGGGGATGCGAGAGCCTCTCGCAAAAGGCTACTCGCGCGATTCCCACACCCCAGCTCCACAAAAAGGTGAGTTGCAGAAAGGGCTTAAGTCCTACATGCAAACCCCTATACTGCTACAATTCCCAGAATCCTCTGCAGAAAGCTAAGTGAAGCTGGCTTTGGAAAATGTTCAAAAATTGCAGCAGGTCCAAAGGGCTGTAGTCAGACTGTTATAGGGAGTATTTGACTTTACTTGCTATGACAGCTTCATTGCCCAGCCGTAAATTTCCAGCCACAATTCAAAATTCAATTTATGAGCTATGAAGCCCTATACTATGCTAATAGGATCCAAGGCGTTTGAAAGTATTCTCCTTTACAAGCTTGCCCAGGCTTTGAGATCTTAAGGGGAGGCCCTTCTTTCAATCTTTCTATGATCAAAGGCATATTGTCTGGGGACAAGAGGGAGAATTATCTTAGTGGTTGCCCCAAACGTGTGGAATTCCCTTCCTAAAGTGGCTAGGCTTGTCCCACCCCCCACCCAGCTTGTCCTTCCACCTACAGCAAATATTGTTTTATTCAAGCAGGATTTTGAGAACTGACAAGCTGCTAAGGAAGAAGCTTATAACGGGCAATGAGCAGGACTGTTGATGATAGGGTGACTTGGAAGTTTACGCCAGTTAACAACAACAGCCTTGATAAAGCAGTATACATTCATGCTAAGTATAAAGTTGATCCAAGTTCCAATGCCAAGAGATCAGATGTTTCAGTGCCTCCTGCAGATCTGATTTATAGGGTACTTCAGTGTGTGCTCTTCCAGGAAAGAGGAGGAGTGGAGGAGGAGGGAATGGAAATTTCCCTAGAACATCTCCACATTCCTGGATGTGCCCACAGAATGACTATCCTGCAAGGTTCTCTCTGAGCCCTGCACCCTGCGAACATCTGTGGCTTTTCCAACAACACCCACTTCCATTGTTTCTCAGAGAGAAAGAGTTACTTGTTACATGTTCTCCGGTGGCAGATCTTTCAGTAGGTAATGGCAGAGTTCCCACAAAAGTTGCCACAAAGATTTCTTTGAAACAACTGCACAACTGCCATACCCACCAACATTTCACAGATAAAAACTAGGACACTTGAGGCCAAGCAATATCAGAGTGTGCTCAAGGCGGCAAAAGTTATGGATGAGGAAGAAGAGACAAACTAAGATTGGCTGCAGCAGTTTGCTTTTGTCTGTGCCTACTGGGAGGGGCAAGATTCTACCCTGTCCTCTCTTCTCCTCCTTCTGAGTTGAGTGCAAACTGCTTTTGCATTTTGAACTCAGTTTGAAGCAGTTGAAATGAACAAAGGACAAAGAGGGAAAGTGGAAGGAAGAGGAAGAGATCAGGAGATTTGAAAAGCAGCTGAAAGGTAGGACAAAAGAGGATTAATTGGGACTGTCCCTGCCAAAGCAGGACAGGGGAAGGTATGAACTACTTAAGTTATGTTTGTGCCCATCACAATGCAAGAAATTTTGTGATGACTAGACCATAAGGGTTGTATAGACAGTCTCCATTAGGTTTCCATCTTAAGTAAACATGAATGCTTGTTTGGGATGAAACAATATGAATGAAAAGCTTAATGCTTCTGCTACCACCAAGGGTCACTTCCAGTCTTGGGTCGGGGGCGAAGTGACTTATGGCGGACGTAGTAAGGCCTAGCAACCTTATATGGCTTGGAACAGCAGCAGGCAGTCCAGCATCAATCAGATGGGTAGAGATGCCATTAATTTAATGCTTTGTGAAAAAATTAAAATGGCAGCTACAATCAGCTGCTCAGTGATGCTCAATGTAACAGCCCAAAGAAACAAAAGCTTAAAGGGTGGGGACCAGAGATGGTACTGGGAATTTGGCAACTACATGAGAATACCAAGTGCAAATCATACCTTCCAACATTTTACAGATGAAATCTGGGACATGTGAGGCCAAGCAACAGTAGAGTATGGTCAAGATGGCAAAAATTATTAATAAGGAGGAATTCTCAAGCTAGGAGAGGCTGTAGCAGTTTGCTTTTGCCTGAGCCTACTGGAAAGGACAAGATTTCATCCCTTCCTCTCCTCTTTCCCCTGTTGAGTCAACTAAGGCCCTTTCTGCAGGATGGCATCCTCCTGGCACGGGGAGGGAGGTGAGAGGAGCAGAACCGTAATGATGCTTCCTGATTATGTCATTGCAGTCCTGCCTTTCTCACGTCACCAGCCAGATATGAGCCTTCCATTGCTGGCAGCCGTGCAGAAGGGCTTCCTTCCCCACTGTGGCATGGGAAGAAGGCTGGCTGCAGTGCAGAAGGAAGGCGCTTGTCCCTCATGCTCCCTTCCACAGACAGCCAGTCAGGTGCGGAGGGGAGCACTGGGGATACACTCCCATCCTGGCAGAGGCACTGCTGGGATTGTGATAGGACAACACAGGAGGGTGTAGTCATGCAGAAAAGGCCTAAATGCAAACAGTTTTCAGCAGATGAACTAAGCTAAGAACAAAGGAGGACTGTCCCTGCCAAATCAGGACTGGTGGAGGGTATGGCAAATATCAGCTCTACCACTACTACTGACCCAGCTATCTTTCTGCTTATTTTCAGTATAACTATGACTTCATCCCAAAAGGATTCAGGTTGCTTTTGTTTCTCTTGAAGAAAAAAAAATGGGATGGTTTGTTACCTCGAGATACCCAAGCCAATTCAAACAAAATGTATTTGTGCATATCCATGAAACCATATAATCATGTTTTGAATTTTTTTTTCACAATGCGATTAGTTCACTAAACAAGCTGAATATCCCAAAAATCACCACTCAAAAAAAGTCACCCAATACTGGCTTCAGTGTACACAATGGAAGAAACTAGCAATTGCCAGAATAGAAGAATGGAACTGGAGTTGTCTCCATCCAGTTTTCACTCTGGAAATCCTAACTGAGATGCAAGAGTTAATAGAGGTCATTGTGTTTACCATTGGTTCCCAATCACAGTCAGGATCTCACTTTCTTTGGAGGCGTAAAAGACAGGGCCTTGGGACTATACCTTCCCTGTGGGAGTCTCTAGACTGTGGAATTCATTGATCCAGAGGCTCTAGTAGCTCTCCTTCCACTATGCATTCTCCTGGTTACATCCCATTTGGATTAAAACAACATGTTCCACTTAGATTTGCCTTTGAAAAGTGCTAGGAAACTTCAGTTGGCCCAAAGAGTTGCACCCAGGTTGTTTACAGAGGATGCATACAGGGAGCGCACAATTCTCTTTTTCGCAACAGTTCCACTGGCAGCCAGTCCATTTCTGAGCACAATTCAAACAAACCGTACAAACCATGTTTTACTATATACTGAAACAAACCGTACAAAAAATGTTTTCTTTCTGCAGTGATGGGGGGAATGTTTGGGAGTTGACTGAAAAAAATATAGACATGCCTTACGGGTTATAGTGTTACCCTGTTTACTGGGGGGTCCTGCGAGGGACTCCAATCGTGCTCCAACAAAGGTGGGAAAAATTAGCTCAGAGCACAAGCTAGCAAAACAAGAGGCAGGGCAACGCAGCAGAATCTTTTACCCAATGTCTACGGGGTCAGGCCAAGCCAAGAAGTACACCAATTGTGAAATAATAACTTGGAACTTTATTAAATACAGGCAAACAGTGTATGCAACACACTCACACAAGTAACTATAGAAAATAAAGGAGTTAGCGGTATAGAGGGATTATGAGAGGGATTGTTGAAGTGGGAGATACTACACCTGTCCGAAGCCCAGGGTAGATCAATGAAGGGGTCCGTAGATGCACAGTCTCGGACGGAGACCGAGGGGAAAGCTCGGTGGACGCAGCGGCAGCAAGGCTGTGTGGAGATACAGAGCGATCCGAGGAAGCTCTCGGAACTGGGGGTTTTTATAGGGAAGGTATGACCATAGGCTAGTCTGTATTTTGGGAGAGAACAATGAAGTTTGGGCGAGAGACAATGTCTCCGAAAGGTCAGAATTTAGCATGATTGAGTTAAGTCCGAATCGACAATGGAATGGCCAGTATGCAGATGCCGCTCACTTGGTGGTTAAGCTTGTAGCTTGTCAAGTTACCTGCTTGGGGTAGGGGGCTCTTTGTGTTAGCATGCATCTTTAATGAGGTGTTTGTCTAGTGAGGTCTCCCAAAGCAAGATCTGGCTGAGCCTGGCTTGCCTAGGTGGAGAATGGAATGTTCAGCAGTTAAGGGCCATGCCTAGCTCTGTGCTTGTTCGGGGGCCTCACAAACACTTGGCCAAGGGTGGCAAAATGAGACCGAATTATGATATCAAACAATATCTAATATCTTCCGAAGCCAGGCCAGTCCATGGTGATAACAATAGGAATGAGCTGTGCTTCTAATGTAAATCCAGAAGGGAAAAAACTGTGTCCAATCCTCAGGTACTGAGGGAGACAGTGATTTAGATACTGCAGGAGGGAAAAAAGGGAGGATCAACTTACAGCTATAGTTTTAAGACATAAATCCCACAAGAGAACAAGAGCCAGGGGAAATTTGGGAAGCAATAGATTATTTACAGCATTGCTATTCCTTCAAAGGTCTGTCACACTGGCTGTCAATCATGGAAAAGTTACCTTTTTACACTGCATCTCCCAGGATCGTACAACTGTCATGGCTATGAGCATGGCTGTCGCTGGCTGAAGGACTTTGGGAGTTGAAATTTTTTAAATTCTACCAGCCAGCCAGCCCCAATCCTGAACAGTGATTCAGGAATGATGAGTGGATCACAGCTCTCATTGCTTGTTCTCTTGGTCCTTCTAAACCCCCTCTCATACGTACATGTGTGTGTGTGTGTGTGTGTGTGTGTGTGTGTGTGTGTGTGTATTAACCTGCTCATGGTCAGAAATGCTGTGCTCTTTGTGTAAAAAGAAAAGAAAAAGTACTTACTAAATTAAAGAATGTATCATTTGTTATCTTTTAATGGCAGCACCCAGATTCTATCACCTGAGGCAGCTGCCTCATGCTTTCTGATTGTTGTTCCTGTCAACATTATATTCACGCTGCTAATTTGCTACCTACAGACAGCTTCACTTGAAGGTACTAATCACACATTATACCTTCTCTGTTATGCTAAATACCACACCCTAGAAACTGAAACAAGATAATATTTATCAGCTCTACCCAACTAGGGTGGCAAGATGTAAAAGAGAACATTCTGCACCCTATACCTTTATAGTTGTTGCGTAAGACAGAATCTCAACAGGCATCGCTTGTCCTCTTTTGCATTTTGCCTCTCTATAGTACAGAGCAGCGATTCTGGAAGTTTTGCTTCCTCCTATAACTCATTTTTTAAAATGTCTTTCCATTCGATTTATAAAGAAATTTGCAAATGTTGGAAAAGTCTTTGCAAAAAACCATGTACACTTCTATTATGTTACATCAGAGCTTTCCAGACTTTTCATGTTGGTGACACACTTTTTTAGACATGCATCATTTTGCAACACAGTATTTCAGTTTTACTAGCAAGCTGGAGGTTAAACTAACCCCTTATAAGAGATACAGACACATACATAAATTATAATAACAAAATGTACAGGGCTATAACATATCTCATGAAAACCTTTCAAAAATTTTAAAAATATATGATTTATAAATAATAACATACATTTCCAAGATTATAGGCAACACACCTATGCACTTCAGGCGACCCACTAATGTGTCACGGCACACCATTTGAAAAGCCTGCGTTACATACAATATATGTAAATCAATACACACATATACATATATTCTGTGTGGTTATCTGACTGCTTCTGTATTGTATTATATACAACCACATACAATTCCTATGGAGCCTTGCTATTTTCTCAGCATTCCCATAATGTTCCATTCCTCTTGTTATTAGTGGCAGGTTTTTTTTTATGTGTGCCAAAGGTGGACTTGATGGGAACAACAAACACTCCAGGCTTGCGAGACAAGTTCTTCAGGTGGCTTGTGAGAAGGTATTTGGGCTTTTCCCCGTTCCTCTTCCTCATCGCTATTTTCTTGTCATCTCCCTGCAACTTCCTTGGTATGTCTCCTGTTCTAAATATTTTAGCTCATTTTATACCTATACTCTCCCAATAGAGATCTTGATGGTGACTCCTTAGAATTGCCTAGAAAGATAGCAAAGTAGTTGAACCTGAGTCTCTCCTGGCCTGTCTGAGTAACTGATAATGATTCAACAAATCTAGTCTTCACATTTTTGGATTTGTGAAAAAGCCCATCTGCTTTGCCTTTGGGCTGTTTTCAATGCATGTAGTGTCTCCAACTATATTTACCGTATCTCAACAATCCACAAATTCTGCTTCAGAGTCACCCTTGTTTTTTTCACCCTTTACTATCATAAAACTATAGGCCTAAATCCAAGTGTTAAGCTATTTCCACATCACTTTGTTATAGGGCTATTATTCCACTTTCAACACCCTGTGGAATTCTGGGGTTTGTAGTTTACTGAGGCCTCTAAATGCGCCTCCCTAAACTGCAAACTCCAGGATTCCATATGATGTTGAAGTGGAATAATAGCACTATAACAGTGTAGTGCGGATATGGCCTCTGTCCGGGGACTGCAGAACAGCGAGCACGCGCTGCTCCGCATGGGGATGGACTTACCCAGCTGCCGGTAAGCTCTGTTTCAGCACTGTTTCCCCCTCCACGTGCAGAAAGGACCTCAGTTAGAGCAGATATGATAAATTAGTGGACACTTGGTAAGCCCACAGTTAAGTATGCTCCATTGATTCATTGTGTTTACTAGATGGGACCAAGAGCTGTATTTCTCATAAATGTCTTTTTTTTGACCTACATCATTTTTATACTACCCAATTAACAATTATATTTGCTAAAAACTAGAAAAGTATACAAGTATTCACATAGTACCAGAAAGAGCATAAAGTAGGCACAAGGGGAGATCCTCAGGTGGAGAAGAGGTTCCACAACAAGGTGCCATTAGCAAAAAGGCAGTGAAGCAGGCCTGAATCATTCTCCAAGCATCCTTCAAATCAATGTCTCAAATTGGGCCATGGCTGTCACCTCTGGAAGACTGGCATTGCCATATTTAAGTACGCCTACTGCTTAAGGTCTCCTCCAACATTTCCTTATTTTCTGTTTTTGAATGCTGTCCTAACTCTGATTTCAAATCTATCCAAACTCAAGAAATTAAGACTATAAGAAAATTTCTATAGGATCAGACCAAAGGATTCTGTTTTGCATGATGTTCCTTCTGGATGCTTCTGGGAAGCCCTCAACAGGGTATGTAGACTGTAATTCAATAGTAGCACTGTGATTTGCACAGGTAAGATCACACATGATCAGTACTTGGCATCTCCAACAAAAGGTTCAGATAGCAGAGGATTTCTGCCTAAGATCCTTGAAAGATCCTATGAGACATCCAGACCTGATATAATATACCTTCCTAATTTCGTATGTTCCCACTCATGTGTTTTCAGCTCTGTGATGCCTGTTTGCCAGTAATCTAAGACTTTATGTATAAGTCTTAGATTACTGGCAAACAGGCATCACAGAGCTGAAAATACAAGAGTGGGAACATACGAAATTAGGAAGCTTGAAACACATACCCTGGACCTTAGCACCATGTTCCCAGAGCTAGTCACACAACCTTTCAGTTCAGTGCAATCACCCAACTTTTCCCTTCTGTACACTTAAAAAAATCCACATTTCTATCACCATCCAAATATATTGGAATCAACCCTCCTTTCTTCGGAACTTGGGCATGGGAAAATTTGCTGCCGATGTTACAAGAAATAATCCTGGGAAGAAAATAAAGAATTCTGTGGGTATCCCTCACATAAGGCAATTTGTTTATATCTTCTATACCTCCTGGTTATAACAGTACCAACTGTTTGCACCGTGGTGTTTTAAGACCCGTCCAACCAATCAAAAGACATTGAGCAGCTATTACATTTTTTCTCTTTAATTGGTTTTCGTTGCAAACAAAAAGATGGAAGAAACGGAAACAGAACAGAGGACATATGAGTCTTCACTAAATTCTGTGAATTAGACAGATTGCATAATAAAAATTTCATCTGGAAGCCTCTCACAAGTTACTGATATAAGCAAATACATTTTGTTGATACAATTACAAATATAATTATTTAAAATACAGTTCACAATAAAAACTGAGATCTCCCCACTTCCCACTGGCTTTTGCTGAAACTCAAAGGTACCTCTAATTATTTATCTTCTAGTAAAAATACCTATGGTCATTTTCCTGTTTGCAATGAAAAATAAGAGTGATTTTTTTTTCTGCCAAATTAGTTGACTCATTGATTCTGGGACTTCTGTGGGTTTTCTTCAGAATTTAATTAAAACGGAGATTTGTTTAAAAAAACAAATTATGCAATTGCTTCCTGCCATAATGTCAGTCTGGGTTCTATACACAAACTTTAGTCTCTGGACAAGTGACTGTGTCCCTGCGTTATGATTTTAGGGTTGTATTCCTAAAACTTCAAACACCTCTAGACATTTGATAGGAACATCAAAATCAGATTACAGCTAGTTTGCATGAATTAAGCAGAGGCAGTCATAAAGTTTTTTGCAGATCCAAGCAGCCAAGTCTAAAAGCATGATCTTTAGGCACTTTGTTGCTGTGTGCCTTCAAGTCATTTTTTACTTATGACAACTCTAAGGCAACCCTATCATGAGGTTTTCGTGGCAATATTTGTCAGAGGGAGTTTCACGTTTGCCTTCCTCCGAGGCTGTGAGAGTGGCCATTTCCACACTACACAGTTATAGTGCTATTATTCCACTTTCAACATCCAGTGGAATCCTGGGGTTTGCAGTTTAGGGAGGGGCATTTAGAATTCTTAGCCAGACAGCTCTTTGGTTTCACTAAACTACAAACCCCAGAATTCCACAGGATATCGAAAGTGAAATAATAGCACTATAAGAGTATAGTGTGAAAATAGCCAGCATGACTTGCCCAAGGTCACCCAGAGGATTTCCATGGCTGAGCAGGGATTTGAACCGTGGTCTCCAGAGTTGTTGTCCAACACACAAACCATTACACTTTGCTGGCTCCCATATGGACTACAGATGTGGAAAACATATGCACGCTTATACAATCATAGAACCATAGAACCATAGAGTTGGAAGAGACACCAGGGGCCATCCAGTCCAACCCCCTGATATGCAGGAACACCCATCAAAACATTCCAACAGATGGCCACCCAGCCTCTGCTTAAAAACCTCCAAAGAAGGAGACTCCACCACACTCCAAGACAGAATATTACACTGCCGGACAGCTCTGACTGTCAGGAAGTTCTTCCTGAGGTTCAAGTGGAATCTCCTCTCCCGCAGCTTGAATCCATTGCTCTTTGTCCTAGTCTCTGGAACAGCAGAAACAAGTTTGCTCCATCTTCAACATGATATCCCTTCAAATATTTAAACATGGCTATCATGTCCCCTCTTAACCTTCTCTTCTGCAGACTAAACATACCCAGCTCTCTAAGCGCCTCATAAGGCATGGCTTCCAGACCCTTCACCATTGTGGTCGCCCTCCTCTGGACACGTTCCGGCTTGTCGATATCCTTTTTGAATTGAGGTGCCCAGAACTGGACACAGTATTCCAAATGAGGCCTAACCAATGCAGAATAGAGTGCTACCATTACCTCCCTAGATCTAGACACCATACTCCTATTGATTCAACCAAGCATTGCATTGGCTTTCTTGGCTGCTGCATCACACTGCTGACTCATGTTCAGCTTATGATCTACCAAGACTCCTAGATCCCTTTCACACATACTGTTATGCAGCCACATGTCCCCCATCCTATATTTCTGTATTCCATTTTTTCTGCCTAAGTGCAGGACCTTACATTTCTCTCTGTTGAAATTCATTTTGTTAGCCTTGGCCCAGCTCTCCAATCTATCCAGGTCATTTTGAAATTTGATCCTGTCCTCTGGTGTATTGGCAACCCCTCCCAATTTGGTGTCATCAGCAAATTTGATCAGCATGCCCTCTACTCCTTCATCCAAGTCATTGATGAAGATGCTGAATAGAACTGGGCCCAGGACAGAACCCTGTGGCACCCCACCAGTCACTTCTCTCCAGGATGAAAAGCAGCCATTGGTGAGGTTTGGTCAGTCAGTCAATTACAAATTCATCTAAAAGTAGTCTTGTCCAGCCCACATTTTACTAGCTTCTTTGTAAGAATGTCATCGGGAACTTTGTCAAAGGTCTAACTGATATCAAGATATGCTATATCCACAGGATTTCCTTTCATCTATCAAGCTCGTAACTCTATCATAAAAAGAGATAAGATTAGTCTGGCATGACTTATCTTTGAGAAATCCATGTTGACTTTTAGTGATTAGGGCATTGCTTCCTAAGTAATTACAAACTGACTGTTTAATGATCCGCTCTAGGATCTTTCCTGGTATTGATGTCAGGCTGACTGGGTGATATTTATTTGGGTCCTCTTTTTTTCCCTTCTTGAAGTTGGGGGTGACATTTGCCCTCCTCCAGTCTGCTGGGACTTCTCCTGTTCTCCAAGAGTTCTCAAAGATTATTGCAAGTGGTTCAGAAATGACTTCTGTCAGTTCTTTTAATATCCTTGGATGTAATTCATCTGGCCATGGAGACTTGAATGCATCTAGTTTAGCCAGGTATTCCTGTACTACTTCTCTATCTATTCTGTGCTGCATTCCCCCCCCTTCCTCACCTGCTCCCCACCTCCCAGGTTGAGTACTTCTATCCTTTTGGGAGAAAACTGAGGCAAAGAAGGTGTTGAGTAGTTCTGCCTTCTCTCTTCCCCCTGTTAGCAACTGGCCATCTTCCCCACGCAGCGACCCTATCATTTCCTTGTTTTCCCTTTTGCTACGGACATATCTAAAAAAGCCCTTTTTATTGTTTTTAATGTCTCTGGGAAGTCTGAGTTCATTCTGCACTTTAGCTTTTTCTGACTTTCTCCCTACATATCCTGGCTATTTGCTTGAATTCCTCTTTGGTAGTTTCACTGTTCTTCCATTTCCTGTACATGTTTCTTTTAACACTTAGCTCATCTGAGAGTTCTTTCATCAACCATTCTGGTTTCTTTAGACACCTGCCATTTTTCCTTCTTATTGACACAGTTTTCAATTATGCCTTCAGTATCTCACTTTTAAGAAACTCCCATCTGTCCTGAACTCCTTTGTCTTTCAGTATTCTTGACCACGAAATTTCAGCAAGTAACTCACTAAGCTTACAGAAATCAGGTTTTTTAAAGTCTAGAATACATGTCTGGCTACATTTGGCTTCTCCTTCCCACTGAATGACAAATTGCAATAGTGCATGGTCACTCCTCTCTAAGGATCCCACCACCTCCACCTCATCAACAAGGTCATCCCTGTTGGTCAGGATCAGATCTAAAATAGTTGATCTTGTTGCCTCTTCCACCTTCTGGACTATGAAATTGTCTACAAGACAAGCAAGGAACATGTTGGACCTTGCGGTCTTGGCAGAGTTTGACTGCCAAGATATACCAGGATAGTTGAAATCTCCCATTAACAGTGCGTCTCTCCTTTTTGAATGTGTGGTCATCTGCTCCAGGAAGGCCTCATCCAAGTCCTCAGACTGGCCTGGAGGCCTGTAGCAAACCCCCACAATCACATCCCTATTGTTTCTTACTCCCTTAATTCTTACCCAGATGCTCTCGACTTAGCTTCCCAGATTTAAGTCATGGATCTCTTCACAGGTGAAAACATCCTTGATGTATAAGGCTCCTCCTCCTCCTTTCTTGTTTGGTCTGTTTCTGTGAAATAGGTTATACCCCCATTCCTGTATCTCAATCATAAGATTCATCCCACCAGGTTTCAGTGATGCCTATTAAATCATATTTATTTTGTTGTATTAAGAATTCAAGTTAATCTTGCTTATTTCCCATGCTCTGTGCATTAGTATAGAGACACTTAAGGCCATGTGCCCTTCCCTGAATTTCTGTACTAAAGTTGCTTTTCTTCTCACTGTTGGTCTCTAGTTCTACTTGGTCTGCTCTATCTATATAAGTTGGACTATTTTTCCCAGCACTCGCTGAATTCATGCCCTGAATAATACTGTCTCCCTCCCCAGGTGAACTCAGTTTAAAGTTCCACTTTACGAGACTCTTCCACTTTACGAGACTGTTAGCAAAAATATTCCTGCTGACAGTTGTGAGATGCAGCCCATCCATTGCCAGAAGACCATCTTCGTGAAAATGGAGACCATGATCCAAAAACCCAAATCATTCCCGGTGGCACCATCTGCGGAGCCAGTTGTTGACCTCCACTATTCTTCTCTACCTTCGTGATCCGTGTCCTTCCACAGGGAGGATGGATGAAATAACAACCTGCACGCCAATGTCCTTCAGCTTTCTACCTATAACCTCGTAATGCTTTCTGATGTGGTGAAAGCTGAGCCTCGCAGTGTCGTTGGTTGCAACATGAACCAAAAGGAGGGGATTACGGTCAGTGGGCTTGACTAGTCTCACTAGCCTCTCTGTTATGTCATTGATTTTGGCCCCAGGGAGACATCAAGCCTCGCAATTGATCTTGTCCAGGTTGAAAATTGTGGGTTCCGTTCCTCTCAGCAAGGAGTCCCCAACCACCAGAATTCATATCCTCTGAGGCTTGTCCAGGGTTACACTTCTTATGCTGCCACTTAAAGAAAGAAGATCCACTAGGATACTATTCCGTGAGCACTGCATACTTGCACTACTGAATAGGAGTGTGCCCTCTCACATCACTCACAAAATAATGGGCCAACCATTTGCTACAAAAATCCAAACAAGATTCAGAGCAAAATTTGGCAGCTCAGGCCACATTCTTAGTTTACCCAGAAGGAATAAATCTCACTGAACTCAGTGGAGCAAATACGTATAGGACTGCACTTAACTCTGTTTGTTGCAGCAAACATTGTGCTGAAGATTATTTGGATTCCATCTCTTTAGCATTAACAACTGAGTGGCTTGTTAAAAATGCTGGGAAAAGAAGAAATGAAAAAGCTACACAGAAATTTATGAAATATACAGAAATTTGATTCATACTGGCAAGATAACAGACTCTTAGAGGAAAATGGAAAGCTGTCTTAGGCCTTTTCCACACGGGGTTTTTAAAACGGTGCAGAGCATCCTCCAGAGAGGAGGTCTACACCTGGGAGCGGACTGGGTCCAGACTACTTTGTGTAGTTCTGGACCTCAGCCCACTCCAGAACGACCCAAAGTGGTCGTTCAGCGTGCTTTTGAAAGACCGCTTAAAACAGGTCTTTCAAAAGCACGGAGCGCGCCACTCCGTGGCCGTGCTCCGGTGCAGATCTGCCAGGGGCGGGCTTTAGGCTGGTGAGCTTCACCGATTGGTGGAGATCCTCCACCGGAAGCTGCCATTTTCATCCCTGGAGCAGTGCGGAGCGTGGTCACACACTGCTCCGGACCAGCCTGGACCCATGCATGGAGCACACAGATTCCCTCGCCCAGTGCGGAAAAGGCCTTAGATTGAGTCAAACCATTGATCCACTTAGGCCTGCATTATCAACTCTGACTGGCAGAAGCTCTTCAAGGTTTCTGGGTGGATTTTTCCCTAAATTTACCTGGGAATGGAGGGGATTGAACCTGGGATCTTCTTCATGAAAACCATGTTCTCTTGCACCAAACACCAACTGCAGCCATACCACTTTGGCATGGTGAGTGTGTGTGTGTATACTTTAAAATAAAATTATTAAATGATATTACAATTATGGGAGCCAGCATAGTATAGTGGTTTGAACATTGGACTGTGACCTTGGAGACCAGGTTCAATTCCCCGCTTGGTCATAGAAACCCACTGAGTGATCTTGAGCGCATCACACAATCTCAGCCCCAGTAAACCCTGTGATAGGTTCACATTAGGGTCACCAAAAGTTGAAAACAATTTGAAGGCACACAGCAACAACAAATAACATTTATACAATATCACTATTACTGAAAAAATTCCCCTTTTGTTCCAATTGAACCCACATCCCTTCCCCTCCCTCCCCCAATTCATAATACGCAATAAAATACCGCTCTGTCAAACCTCTTACAACAATAATTTTGTTTTATTCCTTTGTGTATTATTACATAATTTTTACCTAATTATTAATTCAAATTTTCACAAGATTTAAATTCAAATTTTCACATGATGATGGTGGTTTAAATTCACCACTGCTTGGACACATAAAGATAACAAATTATTCCCATGCAATCTCAAATTGGTTTTCTTTTATATTTCCTTTTGCAGATCTGAATGTATAAGTTAACTTCTCTGATACGGCTGTTGCCCATATCCTGTTTAACCGATTCTTAATTGATAAATTCTCATTTTTTCCCACGTTACTACTCCTTCTAGCCTCACTGCACACAATATATGTAACATGAGGTCTTTAGTTCATAGATCCTTGTTCTCATTTTCAAATAGAAGAATCATTAGTAATGTCCCTCTAAAATAGACCTTTTCCCCCACTGTGTGTATATTTGTGAATACTTAATATTATAAAGATTAAAGCAAGCATTTTTTTAAAAAAAAACCTACAAGACTATAAAACCTGAAGAAGAAGCAGAAGAAATCTCTATCAGTGTTGAACTGCATATCCCATCATCATCTATCAGCATGCTAAACCATATTGGATGAGCTGACGAAAGTTGTTGTCTAATCTACCTAGAGACCATGAAGTTGGGGAAGATCGTTCTGGACATCAGGAAGTTCGGCTCCTTACTGTGGCTTTGCCTGCAGTCTTGTGGACACTTGCGGGTGGTTCAGGTTCATAGCGCACAGTACCTTAGTACCTTGTCACATAGTAAAGTTTCTCCTATTTTTGCCTATTGTGTTTAAATTACAGGGAAATTTAAGTGAGGAAATAGCACTCTCATGGGAAGAAATGGCCAGCCACTCTCCCTGTGTAGTAAGGTCGCAGTCTGGATTAGGTGCCCAGCAGTTGCTGCTTGAAAACAAAAAGAAATCAAAGCTTTAAAAATCTCCTTTCTGGATTACAATCCCCAGTATCATCTCAGCAGTATATTCATAATCTTTAGGTCTATTCAAGGCCTAAGTCCTGTTGAGATTGATGAGAGTTATATCTAAGCAAACATACAACTGCCCTGTTAGCCACAACTAAGAATACAGAACACTGAGTAATAGTGTCAGCCATTTTTTTCCTATATTTTTTATTATAAAATAAAAAAAAATCAAATTTACAAAGTTATTCTTATCTTAATCATATACAGAGTTTCACAATAAAACTATTAAAACATTAGATAGTTTCCGTGTAATATTCTCAGTTTCTAACACCTCCCTTCTACCCTGGTTTGATCTTTCCAATTATGTCTATTTACCCTGAAATCTCCTATATCCAAGATCAACATGTAGACTGGTCTCTTTTAACAGATAAATAATCTAATATTGATTAAACTTTCATTTTCCGAATAGCTTTACATAACCTTCCTCAATTAACTAATTGACATAACTTTAGATAATTTATTTCAACATATTCCTTAATAAAACTCATATTTTCCTTTCCTTTTTCTTTCAAGTTATTTTTCATTCTAACAGTCAACTCTTCTATTAAAGCATATTCCTGTATTTTATCCAACCATTCCTCAATTGTCGGACTTTCCACTCTCTTCCAGTATTTCGCCCAGAGAATCCTTGCAGCAGTAGTCTTATATAATATAACCGTCTCGTACTGCTTTTTTTCTTTATCCATTTGGTGTGTCATATTTAATTAACAAAGTTCTGGAGTTAATGGGATTTCTATTTGTAATGTCTTTGTCATTATTCTATGTATATTCTTCCAATACTTTGTAGCCTCAGAGCACGTCCACCACATATGAAAGAAAGTCCCATCCTCATGTTTACATTTCCAACCGGCTCTCTCCTTAGTTGCATACATCTTGCTTAATTTGAGGGGGTCTAAATACCACCTATGTAGCATTTTAAAGTAATTTTCTTTTAGATTTTGTGCTAAAGTAAACTTGTTTGTCATCTTCCAGCTTCTTTCCCAGTTTTTCAACGCTATTTGATGTCCTATATTTTGTGCCCATTTAATCATTGATTCTTTCACAATCTCCTCTTCTAATTCTCGGTCTAATATAAATCTATAAAGATGGGATAATAAATGTTCTTTTTGTTCAAACATCAATTTTTCCCATTCATTTAAATGTGGAGCTATTTCTATACCTTCAAGCTTTAAATCAATTTCTGCCCTTTCTTTGAGTTGCCTATACGGAAACCAATGACATATCCATCCTTCTTGTTCCAATTCCTCTCTCATCTTCATACGCTGCCCACTATGATCTTTGATAATCAAATCGCCATATCTTAACCACTTCATCGCTGGGTCCTTCCATTTTCTTTGAAAAGCTTCCTGATGAGATGCCCACCAGGGTATTTTCATATACAGCCTTTTTCCCCATATTTTCCAAATTTCGAACAGAGATTTTCTAATATAATGATTCAGAAAATCCTTATCGACTTTTTTTTTTGATACCATAAATAGGCGTGCCAGCCAAAACGTAAATCAGCTCCCTCCAAGTTAAGCAGTCTGTCATTCTTTTAATCCAACCAATCCTTCAACCAGGTCATACCGTTAGCTATATAATATGATTTCATATCGGGAAGACCCAAGCCTCCTCTCTCTTTCCTGTCAATCAGAATTTTCCATTTAATTCGAGGTTTTTTATCTTCCCAGATAAAGGAGATTATATCTTTTTTCCACTCCTGAAAACACTTCCAATTCAATATAATTGGTAAATTTTGAAACAAAAAGTTCATCTTAGGTAGCACCATCATTTTGAAAGCCGCAATTCTTCCCAATAAAGATAATTTTTGTTTCCACCAATTCTGAAATTCTTTCTTTATCTCCTTTCATTTTGTTACATAGTTGTTTTCAAAAAGTTCATTATTTTGTTTTGTGATATCAATTCCCAGATACTTAATCTTCTTTTCCACTTTAAATCCTGTTATCAACTCTATCTTTGCTATTTCTTCTTTCCACATATTTTTGGTCAAGATCTTTGTTTTCTCTTTGTTAATTTTAAAACCTGCCAATTCGCCAAATTCCTGACAGAGCTCGAGCATTTTCTTGATCCCAAACTCCAGGTCTTCAATAAAGATAACAAGGTCATCAGCGTAAGCTTTTAATTTGAGCGCTTCTCCTTTAATTTTTACACCTTTAATAGATTCCTCTGTTCTTATCTTCCTTAGAAGTACTTCCAGCACCATTATAAACAATAATGGAGATAAAGGACATCCCTGACGTGTTCCTTTATTAATTTCTATTGGGCCACTCTTCTCTCCGTTTATCAATAATTGAGCTCTACAGTCTAAATATATTGATCTGATCCGATTAAGAAAGTTGTCCCCACAGTTTATTTTCTCCAATAACTCAAACATAAATTTATGATTCACATTGTCAAAAGCCTTTTCGGCATCTACAAAAATCAGTGTCAGCCATTTTGTGAGAGGAATACTTCCCAATGTTACTGGTACTTTTCCCTGTCTCCTTGGATTCTAAACTCACCAGGTCTATATGTTTCATATGGTCAGTCCTACAGAGACTCAAATTAGTTCACCTCCTGACCTCAGAGTTACCAGTGCTGGTAGAAATGGACTGTGTTGCAACCAAGTCTACTTTTTGTTGGACTGAATTCTCTGCACTCATTGTTCCAAGATTAATCTGCAATGAAGTAGGGTCATGAGATGTATTTGTGATTGCCTACAATCAATATATTAGAGTACTCTTCTGTGATTATGTGGCTATTTATGCAATACCACTTGTGTTGAAAAAAATCTTCCACACCTTTTTGGCATGGCCGTTGATACATATTTGTTGGTTCTCAGTGCCTTCACTGGAAACCTTTCACTGACCACTGCCTGTTAAGAACACCTGGTAGCAGTGCAATTTTGGAATCAAAAGTAAAATACCTAAATAGAGCAGGGCTGGGAGTCTTGTAGCCTTGAGATGTTGCTGCATTGCAACTCCCAGCATTCCTGACCATGCCTATATTATCTAGAGCGACTGGGAGTTCCACCCAACAGTCTCTAAAGGGTGGTATGATTCTCATTCTGCAAACAGACCCAGAGAACTCTCTGACAGTACAGTCAATAGTACAGATCCTTCCTTGTTAAGGAAAACAATGCAACATCAGATGAGACATAAATGGCACATTTAGAAAAAAGACTCTCAATATTGGTGAGTTAAACTGTTTCAGAATGAAAGTTGAAAGATTCACCGGTGCAGTGAACTGAGGACTCAAGAGGATCCAAGGGCTGAGACTTTTTAATTAGCATGCATAGATGGCCGGGTTGGAGACTGTTGTAATGCATATTGTTTGGGGATGGCTTGGTATCAAATGGACAATTAAGATCCATAAGCTTTACAAAAGACCTGCTTCTGAGAGAGAGAACTGCTAGAACTGGATTGTTGATATGGAGTAACACAACCACCTGAAGTTTTGGGCTCTCCGTGGGGCCATGACTATGGATGGCTGTCATAATAAGCACCTGAATTTCAAATTTTACAACTATATAGCAAAACGAACTATAGATATGAGTATGAATGCTTAGATATGAGTATTGTGTTTATGTTAGGAAATATGAAAGAGCGAAGTCTACACTCTTCTTCATGTCATCTTGATTTTTCAAAGAAAAAGCTTTTGGGCAAACAATAGCATTTGTTGCGCAGTTCCCAGAAACAGTACAGTCCTAGCAAATGGTGTACTTGGTAATAAAAAGGAGGAAGGAAGCGGGAGAAAAGAAAGGAAAGGAAAAAGAAATGTGGCAGCAATTTAAGATTAACTGATTTTTATTTTTGCATGAGCTTTCATGGATATAAACCCACTTCCTCTGATGCAGTGCAGAGAGTACCAAATAGATTGGGTCTACTGTGCACAGGTTGTAAAGCACAGGTAAAAAAGACTCACTCTGACCTACATCCGAAGAAGTGGGTTTATATCCATGAAATCTCATGTGAAAATGAAAAAAAAAAATCAGGTGGTTTTAAGGTACTTCCGCATTTCTTTTCCTTATTCTCCCATTTCCCTTACTCCTTTTTATGCCACAAGAGATTAACACAGCTATTTCTTCATATGCTTGGTGCATGTGATGTAGCGATATCCTAAAATCTGAGTTCAGTTGCATTAGACAGCTCCCTAGTGGCAAAACAACAAAGGCGCCAACCCTTCAGGACTGGAACCTGTCCATCCTGATGAAATTCCAGAGTATGTATAAATTGTTGGCCATTCCATCCCCCTGCCAATTCTCTGTATTTTCTGTTGAGCTTAGGTGTAGGGTGTTTCTCCTCAAGAGATTATTTTTTAAAAAAAACTAGTTATATTTAGTAATAAAATAATTAAGCAACAGCACATGACAGGGAAATTGCATTTCTTTATGACATGCCTTGGGTTATTGTGAAATGCAATCATTTAAAAATTAAGAGAGAAGATCAGCACTAAGACCTGCCTTAATACTTTGAAATGGAAAATGTGCCCACTAGGAGAATATTCCTCTACCACTTAGGATAGGAACTTGGTTTTTATAATGCAGTCAACCCTCCACATTTGTGGGTTTGACTTTGATGGATTTGATTACTTGTGAAGTTTTCCAACTCCTGCACTTCCCACATCAGGTGTGTCTTTTCAAGGGGAACCTTCCCTTTTGGCAGTTAGTGGCCCTTTTCGCATGGCATTTTGGAAGCGAAAGGGCCCCTTGAGTGTCGCATAAATGTGAGGAGCAGTCCACTTGACGGACTCACATTTGCGTGACACTCAAGGGCCTAACGCGGACCGCGTGCACATTTTTTTCATTTTCGGCTTAAAGCCGAAAATGCTGCGTGGTTGCACATCACTCGGGGGCCCCGCACGCACTTACCTGGCGTACAGAGCCTCGGGAGCCGGGCCGGTTGTGCTTCCTGTGCAGTGCAGCCTGGGAAAGGTCTCAGGCTGAACTGCAGAAGGAAGAGGCGGGGCACTTGCGAGACCAGGAAGCAGCTGTGGAGCCGAAGCAGCAGGGACGTGAGAGCCTTCTGTTACCCTGTTTACTGGGAGTCCCGTGAGGGACACCAAAATGTGCTCAACTATAGGTGGGGAAAATTAGCTCAGAGCACTGCTTTAGCGTTACGAGAGGTAGGGTAACTTAGCAGGATCTTGTAACCCAGTGTTTACGGGGTCAGGCCAAGTCAAGAAGCAGACTGGTTTGAAAATAATGAATGATCTTTATTAAATATAGGCACACAATGTAAGCAACACAAGCACACAGATAACTAAGGAAAATGAAGATGTGGGTAAGATACCGGGATTTTCAGAGGGATAGTTGGTCTGGGTGATACGACACCTGTTCCTGAAGCCCGGAAGAAGATAGAGAGTGATGCTGGGGTTCAGTGTGGCTCAGCGCGTGGAGCTGAAGGGAAGCTCACCAAGCAATGCGGCAGCAAGGCAGTTGGAACTCGGGAGCGATCCGAGGAAGGTCTCGGAACCAGGGGGTTTTATAGGGAGAAGTGTGACTGCAGGCTATGCCTTACTCGGAGACAACAATGAGTTTTGGGTGCGAGACAATGTCTCAGAAAGGTCACAATTTAGCATGATTGAGTCAGAGCCGAATTGACAAAGAGGTAGACTGTATGCAAATACTCAGTGCTTGGCCTTTAAGCTTCTAGCTTGCCAAGTTACCTGCTCGGGCCAGGGAGTCCTTTGTAAACAGCGTGCGTACATAATGAGGGTGTTTGCAGAGAGGTCTCCTAAAGCAGTGATCTGGCTATTTCTGGCCTGCCTGTATTGTCTTGGGATATTGCAGCGTTTGATGGCCGAGCCTAGTTCTGGGCTTGTCCAGGGGCCTCACAAACACATGGAGAGGGGTGGTAGAATAAAGCCGAATTATGATATCAAAGTGATATCTAGTGCTATTGCCAGATAGGCCTAAACTGCAGTAACACTTCCTCTCCAGGCTTCTCGCGCTAGCCCCGCACTCCAGCTCCGTGAAAGGATAAGGCGCGAAAAGGGCTTCAGTTAGGCCGTGCATCCTTTTAAAATCCCTCCTCTGGTCCTCTACCTGCTCCACCAGCAGTTGTCTGGGCAGTTAAGGATGGCTCACAGTTCAATTTTTCAGCACCACAAACCCTGTCCCAATACCCCCCCCAACCCAAGGAAGTAGATGGGTGAAAGAGAGGAAGCATAGCGTTACCATGTCAACCCACCCCCTTTTCCTTCTCCTTTTCCTGGCCTGGTTTAGACCCTGGGGGCCGACTCTCTCCACCATGCCTCAACCACATTCCCACAGACACACACACACATTTTGATATTTGCATTTTCCCACTTTCACGGGTGGCCTGTACCCTTAACCCTAGCAAATGTGGAGGGTTGGCTGTAGTTACCTTTTTTTGTTCCCATGCTAAAGAAAAACATTTCCACATGACACTCTTATAGCATGATGATTCTACTTTCAACCTCCTGTGGAATACTGGGGTTTGCAGTTTTGGGAGGGGCCACGTGGCCCCTCCCGAAACTGCAAACCCCAGGATTCCATAGGGGGTTGAAAGTGTAATCATCACACTGTAAGAGTGTCGTGCGGAAATGGCCAAAGAAAAGAAGAAATTTAAACATAAAAAAGAACCCTGGCAGGGAGCGTCAGTCTTTTACAACCTGTGCACTGTGGTCCCAGTTGAGAATGGGCCCTTCTGCACTTATTTTGAAGGAAAAAATAGGACTCAGAGGCGTAGTACATATTTAATGTAGCACGTTATTTAATTCTCGCATAAGCAAAGTTCTGTTGATACTTGAAGTTTATCTGGATTGTTCTTAAAGAGGTGAGTCAAAACCCAGTCAAATGAGCAACCATTGCAGAGAATCAGTATTAGAAAATGAAAGCATAAACTTGGCCAGTTTATAGTATGTATTCTGCATTTATTAAATTTATTACTTTGCATTTTAAAAAAAATTCTCATGAGCAGCCTACAAAAAGCTGCTTGAGCTTACAATCGAAAAGACAAGAGACACAAGGATAGCAAATGAAACAGAGAAGATGAGATATGATAACAGTGGTTGATTTCAGTGGCCCAGATGGATGGGAATATACCTATTCTGGATCCAATTGTATTTAAGATTGCATTGTGTCTTGTCTGCTTGTAGACTGGCATATTCTTTTTAGCTGATTTGTTTCTCATTCCTTTCTTCAGTTCTTCACTTGCTTTCCCTACTTTTGCTTTCTATTCACGAACTCAAATGCACATACAGTCCATGAAAAATGCAGGGAGATCTTCTTCAGTGGAAAAGAGTCTTGTTCAAACAACAGTTGTGTGGATTTGGCCTTCAGCAGACTACCACCAGAAGGACACTGCAGTCATGCCCCAGTTCCAGGACTCAGGTGGAAGCACAGACAGGACTCTGAGAGAGACATGAACAGGACAATACTTACTGCAGCCAGCATAGATGAAAAAGGGGGAGCCCACGAGGCTCAGAGTGTTTATATAGAGAAGATGAATTAATTAGGCAAACAGTAGTGGAGGGAGGCTCCCAGCCCATAAATACAGGGGAGAGGGTGGGGAGAAATCTGTTTCAGACATTTGGTATCACTGTTGGAAGCAACACATCCTATGTTAGGATGTCTGACTCATGTTCCTGGAAACCTTGACCCTTGCCTTGTGAGCTAACTTCACTACAGGATACCCCCTTGGTCTGTCCTCTGAATTTACTACTAACTCAGACTGCTGAAACAACAAATGGTAACTGGCTGACAAACTGTTGTGAATTTTGTTCATGGCTGCTGATAAAGACTCTAATAGAAGAGCTGTAAACCTTGGCTGCTGGCATAGGACAATTGCTATATACACATTAAGAACTACCTTTTTAGGTCAGAATGAAGTTTTGTATAACCCAAAATGCTGTCTCAACAAGCTATTGGACAGATGTTTCTGAAGCAGGGCTCAATGACAATAGTAATTTCCTTGCAAACCATCTATTGAAGTAAGTTATATGTCAGGTCTACATTTCAAAGTGAACCAACCTTACCTGAGCTTCCTAGATGAAGGTGTGGATTCAAATACAGTTAAGCTCCAGATTTGGCCCTCCTCCAAATTTTGTGGAACTGTTTGTTGTTGTGTGCCTTCAAGTCATTTCCAACTTATTGCTATCTTAAGGTGAACCCATAATGGTCTCTTGGCAAGATTAGTTCAGAAGGAGTTTGCCTTTGCCTTCTACTGAGAGAGTGTGACTTCCCATGGCTGAGTGGGGATTCAAATGCTGGTCTCCAAAGTCATAGTCCCATGCTCAAACCACTATGCCATTCTGGCTCCCTGTGGTATTTAGTTGATTTTAAAAAAAACTAATGCAAAATGCATATAAATGTGTGTGTGTCTCTCTTCCTGTGTGTATTGCAATATAATCTTGTTCTTCATACTAAAATGTTTCAGGAGCAGCTTATCTACAGCCAGTAAAAAAACATTCCCTTCTTTCAGGCTTATAGCTTTAAAAGCCACAACACAAACACGAAAAAAGGGAAGAGGAGTAGATAGGTTAACAAAAAAAAAAGGGGGGAACTTTTCAGCAGGACTGTTAGGACGACCCTGCTTTCGATGTCATCTCCCTCTGCTGCAGTATTTCAGAAAAGTTTAGAAAAACTTATGTTTCCAACACAGTGTTTGGTGGATCTGTTGCCATGGGGGCAGGAAACCTACTCTTGGATTTATGGCTGCTCCTTGCAGATGGGAATTCTCCCAGTACTTAAGCTCTGCTGGCGTTCAGGACTTGAATGGCTCCCGTACAACCTAGAGCAGCTGTGGCAGAAGCAGCTGTAAAACCATGAGTGATTGTGCCTCTCTCATGACAATGGATCCACTGACTGCTCCCATTTAGAAATGGGATCTTGTCCCCCTTGCTATTTGACATATACCTGAAACAGCTGGGAAAATTTTCCAGACTTCTGCGATCAAGTACCACTTTTGTGAGAGCCAGCATGGTATAGTGGTTTAGGTGCTGGTCTACCATCTTGGAGAGCAGTGTTCAATTCTCTGCTTGGCTGTAGAAACCTATTGGGTGACCTTGGGAGTATCCAACACTCTCAGCCTTTCCATGATAGGTTCACCTGAGGGTTTCCATATGGCAGAAACAACTTGAAGACATAGAACAGAAACAACAACCACTTGTATGCTACTGACATCCAGTTCTATTTCTCCTTTTCAGCTATCTTCAAGGAAGCTATTGTGATTCTAAACCACTGTTGCCAGTAGCTAACTGGATGAGAATTAACAATTGAAAGTTAATCCAGAGAAGGCAATTTGGGGAATAGGAACTGAATGGAGTTACCCTCCTCATGAAGAGATGGGTTCACAGCTTGAGAGGATTCCTGGAATCAACCCTGAGCCTGGAAGCTTAGGTTTCTGTCCAGGCCAGGAGTACATCTGCACAGTTAAAGCTTGTGCGCTAGCTATTCCCTTTCCTAGAGACATCTGATCTGATCATGGTGACATAGCCTTAGTTACCTCCTTATGGGATCACTGTAGTGTGCTCTAAGTGGGGCTGCCTTTCAAAAGTGTTTGGAAAACTTAAGCTGTCCAAAGACCTGTAGCCAGAATATTAACTCCCTTGTTACAGCAGCTGCATTGGCTACCAGTCTGTTTCCCGGAACAATTCAAAGTGTTGACTATGACCTATAAAGCCCTATATGGTTCACATCCAATTTAAGGACCATATTTTCCTTTACAAGCCAGTTTGGGCTTTGAGATCTTCAGGGGAGCCCTCCTCTCTCTCTCCCACCACTCTCATAGCCATGTCTGGTGGAACAGTAGGAAGGGACCTTCTCAGTGGTTGTTTCTAGGTTCTGGAGCTTCCTTTCCAGAGCAGGCTAGACTGGCTCTTTTCATGGTGTCTTTCCATCCATAGCTGAAAATCTTTTTGTTTCAACACAATACCATTCTATGACTAGTTTGGGGGGTGCTAGTTTTGGGTTGCGACAAAGGAGAAGTAAGGTAGGTGCCATTTTCAAAGAAGCAGGAAGTTTCTCCTTGTTATGTGCTCCTCTTCTGTTCTCTCTTCCAAGAGACTCCATTCCTTTCCTTTCTTCCTCCTCCTCCCCCTCCCCCTCCTCCTCCTCCTGGTCCTCCGTTTCTCCCCACTCCATTCATGCAGCAGTCAGCATTTTGTGGCCACTGAATGTGCTCCTGCTTAGTCCTCACTAAATTGTATTAAGGATAGAATCACTGAATTGGAAGAGACCACAAGGGCCACCAAGTGCAATCCCCTGCCATGCAGGAACACAAGATCAAAGCATTCCTGACATATGGCCATTCAACGTCTGTTTAAAAACCCCTAAAGAAAAAGACTCCAGTCACATAGGGGTGTGGGAGCAAGGGAGGGATTTGCCCTGGGGGCCAATGTTTTTGGGGTGTCCCAGCCTGTAGCCATGCCTCTGCATGCCCTGACCATGCCGTGCACCCTGGCCATGCCCCCATGCACCGCAGCCATGCCCCCGTGCACAGTGGTCACGCCCGTTGCGCCAAAGCCCCTCCCCTTCCCACCGCTTCCCCCACACACTCCAAGCCATGCCACTGCCACACTCCAAGGCAGTGTATTCCACTGTCAAACTGCTCTTAGTGTCAGGTAGTTCTTAATGTTTAGGTCGAATCTCTTTTCCTGAAGTTTGAAGCCACTGCTCCATGTCCTAGTCTCTGGAGCAGCAGAAAACAGGCTTACTTCATCCTCCATATGACATCCCTTCATATATTTAAACATAGCTATAATGTTGCTTCTTACTCTTCTCTTCTCCAGGCTAAACATACACAGATCCCTAAGCCTGTCCACATACGGTATGGTTTCCAGGCCTTCTACTATTTTGGTTGCCCTCCTCTGGACACGTTTCGGCTTGTCGATATCTTGCCTGAATTGTGGTGCCCAGAACTAGAGACAATCTTCCAGGTGGGATTTGACCAAAGCAGAGGTTGCCCTGTCCTTGGAGGTTTTTTCCCAACACAATTTTGTATCTTTTTATATATCTCCATACTTTGGGATTCCCTTAGATCCTGGAACTAACTCCCTCATGTTTCTAGTCATTCCATTTTGGCTACAGTGCTATCCACACTCACCAGCTCTCTGAAGGAATGATGTAATAGGAGAAATGGCACTCAAGCAAAGATCATTGGGATAGGAAGAGAGGCTGGTAAAGATGATTATGCCTATTTTCCACTTGTGAAATAGTAGAGTATTTTCATTTATTTATGTAGGCACCTAAAACATACAAGGTATTCTAGGAATTGCAGTCTAAAAAGTAATTTTTCCAAGCTATGACATGCACAAGCTGAATTAAAACAGAGCAGCAGGGAGGGATGAGGTCAAAAGAATGGAGGAAAAGTAAGGCTTCCAAGCTGTTTCTTGAATAATTTTCTTGAAGCTGGCCGAGGTGAAAATTACTGATATTGAATAGACTTTTATTTTTGTTTATTTTTGCACTAATATTGCTGCACCTTTTAATGCTGTAGGTCTATATGCCTATAGTTGATATGGTCTCCACTTCATCCCCATGTAGAACCATATTGAGAGAGACAGAAAGAGCAACAGAGAGGGGGCAGGGAGAGAGCAAGAAGCCAATGGAGGTCAGTAATTTGTCCTTATTGCATTTTCAGTTTTAATCAGTGGAAGTCTTATGACTGCTGACTGAAGCATTTGGTCAGCAAACTGGGATGAACTCATCAGCAAATGGCAGATAAGTTGCCTCTCCCTGAGTCCTCTCCTACATACAGAGGCCAAATGTGGAGATACAGGAGGATGGTAGAATTCAAAGCTGACGGGAATGCCCCCCTTCCTGGGATGCCAGCGCTCTAAAGGGGTTGTCAAATGTGATGTGGTTGGGGGTGGTGTATGATAGGCACTGGGCAGGGACATATTTAATCCTCCACTCCTCCCAGTCACCTTTGAGATTTGAAAGCAGGCCGTTTACAGCAGGGAAAATATGTAGAGAGAGGTTCACCTCTGGATCACTGGCCCCACTAAGTGCCAACGGCCAGTTGTCCTTACAAACTCGAGCCCTTCTGTTCTTTTGAGCACGACATTTTTATCTTTGACTTGGCTTTACGCCAGGCCTCTCCATTGTCACACTTTGTCCACAGTTAATGATTCATGCTAAACCAACAAGGCTGCATCATGCAGAACACGTCATTCTAAACCTTATCAGAAGTGATTCTGAAATGTTCTTATGCTCTCTTCACTTCAGGAATGGAGAGAGAAGTCTTGGCCTTAGCTGCCTTGGAGGATGTATTGTTCTGTGTCGAGGGCCATAATAACTGAAAAGTGAAGGATGAATGCCCATAGCCATAAACATGTACATATGTGCCTCTTGAAAAATAATAAGGGCTAGACATCCACACATCTTAGTTTACCATCAGAAAAAGGGTGGTCATCTGTGATCATCCAGACAATTTGAAACTTACACCCCCATGATCATAGATCCATAGAATCTTTTAACTGAATGGTCTCCCAAGGATCAACCCCTGTAAATGCAGAATATTCATACTTAATCATCCCTGACAGATGGGCACAGAATGTCTGTTTTAAAAGTCCACGTCCTTTCAATGCAAGTCTGTTCCAATCCTGAAGAGTGAAATTTCCTTCTAATGTTTAGTCAAAATCTTCATTCTTGTAGTTTGAGCCCGGTGATTGGGGTGTTAACTTCTAGAACAGCAAGAATCACACTTGTTTCTTAATCATTACCTAAGCTGACTAGTGTTAATGGAAAGTGTAAACCCAAACCATTTGGAGAGCCATGTGTCTTCCCTTCTCATCCTTCACTCCTACAATTAGAAAACTAGATTGGCTAAAACAGAACTATGCCCTTAAATGGGGAGACCATGAGCTACCTCCTGGCCATCCCAGTGCAGTTTAATGCTGTGAGCTGCCTTCTCCCATTCTGTAGAGAAAGCAGGGATATAAATCCAGTAACTAACAGTCCCTTATTGAGGAATGATACATTTTAATACTACATAAGAAAGCATTAATTGAAATAAAGAAGAGGTGTCAAGCCTAGAGGAGATTTAAATATCTCCTAAGGAAGGAAACCAAAGAAGTGAAAAAGACATATATCATGGGTTTATTTGTTGTAACTAGAAAATGCCTTCATTCAGAGATCTGTATTGCTGCTGCCCAGTGCTACTGGGCGCTTTCACACTACACATAGAACTATAATTCCATGTGCTGTAACACCAAAGATTCCATCCTTTTAAATCCTGGGATCTGCAGTTTAGGGAGGAGTATTTAGAATTCTCTGCCAGAGAGCTCTGCTGCTGCACCTAAACTACAAACCCCAGGATTCCATAGGATGCAACCATGCAAGTTGAAGTGGAATCATGGTGCTACAATTGTATAGGATGAAAGGGCCCACTGAATAGCAAACTGTAGGGTGGGAAGCAGGGCAGAACAAATCTTTCTTTTCTAGAAGGGAGAGCAGAGTCTGGACATTGCCTGTCATCAGTCAGCGTCTGGACGTAAGACTGATCAGGCACAAAAGTTACCTAAGCAGTCTTACCACTACACTCTATTTCTGTTTAAATTATATATTTTTTTCTGTCTTTATATCTATACTAGGCTGTACAAAGTGTGGGCCTGGGCTCTGGGTAGCACCTGAGAATGTTTTTCTGGCCTTTCACCATTCCTGACTCCCCAGATCACCCTCTTTCTTTCTCCCTAAAAAGGTAAAATGTTTCTCCTAAAAAAGCCTCCAGGTCCAGTAGTTCCTGGCCCTGTTGCTGTTTTTGGTGACCCTAAGGCTACCTTATCACCTAGTTTTCTTGGCAAGATTTGTTCAGAGAAGGTTTACCTTTGCCTCCCTCTGAGGCTGGAAGCGTGTCTTGCCCAAGGTCACTTAGTGGGTTTCCATGGCCCAGCGGAGATTCCACACTGCTTCTCAATTTCTGGGGTGACAACCTTTTAAACAGTTGCAGGTTCAGTTGCAACCCTATAAATGAAAGACCTGCGTGAGCCCCAGGCATCAACAGCCTTGCTCAGGTCTTACAGACTCAGAGCCATGGCTTCCTTGATTGAATCAATCCGCTTGTAGTGTGGTCTTCCTCTTTTTCTACTGCCTGCTACTTTACCAAGTATTGTCATCTTTTCCAGTGAGTTATCTCATCTCATGATATTGCCAAAATATTACAGCCTCAGTTTAGTCATTTTCTTGTTGTTATTTGCCTTCAAGTTGGCTCTGACTTACAGCAACCCTACCACAGGAGTTTCACAGCAATATTTATTCAGAGGAGTTTTGCCATTGCCTTCTGTTTAGGTTGAGAGAGTGTGACTTGTCCAAGGTCACTCAGAAAATGTCCATGGCTGAGCAGAGATTCAAACTCTTCTTGATGCATGTAGATTAACAGATATGATGAATTATCTTTTGGTGCGGAAGATATTAATGTGTGTCCCTTTTTTTGCCAATCCCAAAACTGAACGCCCTAACATGCAACCTTCTACATGAAAAACATCTGCATTTACTGTGATCAGCAGATGCTGGTTCCCATGTCAGTGGGATGTTGAATCTACTCTGACTTTCAGTCGTAATTGTAGTGGAGTTATTTTGGAAGCTGGGTTTAGCACTTTGGAAAGCTCCTATAATATCTACACTAAAGCCAGGAGTGGATTCACCATCCAAGTGACAGGGAAGCCACCAGCCATCAATCATGATTCCTATGTTAGGATGATCAGTTTTGGAAGCCATCATCTTCTATTGTGTACCACTTAGCTATGCCTCCTGCCTAAACTGCATATTGAAATATTATGCTAGAGTGTTCAAAGCATTGCACACATTATCTCAGGACTGGATCGCCTAATTTTCAAAACAGGACTGTCAGTTGCCATCTCAAGACTGAGGCATGTAAGACAAGAATATATAAAGCCTGTCTCAAGTCTCAGCAGCAGTTCTGGGCTTCCACACGATCTCTAATCTCACAGCCCCAAGCCCCAGAAAATCTTATGATGGAAGGCCATCACATACTCTTCTTAATCCACAAATATGGGACTTGGGCAATCCCATATAACACGCATAAAGGACAGGCTTTTTGACCCTTGAATATAGGACTTCTAGTACAAATGGGGCACCTGGCAATCCTGCTCAAGATTCTTTCTGGGATCTTTTATGGCAGGTGTACGTTATCTCCAATTTATAGATGCTAAGATACTGAAAGGAAGTGACTGGCTTAAGTCCACCTAGTGATTCCACCTAAACATTAGGAAGAACATTAAACAGAAGCTGGATGGCCATCTGTTGGGACTGCTGTGCTTGTGTATTCCTGCACGGCAGGGGTTGGACTGGGTGTTCCTTGTGGTCTCTTCCAACTCTATGATTCTGTGATTCTGTGAGTGATTTGAGCTTTGAACTGGGGACTTCTCAGTTCACCAAGCACACTCTTCTTCATCACTAAGCTATATTATCTTACAGATAACAGGTTAAGTTTTTCTCTGTATCCATGGTTTCCTGAAGGAAACAGGATCCCCTAATATTTCCTCAAGGAAAGAGAAACAATGACCTGGAATCTTCATCTTTGTCTTTAGGACTCCAATATTTGTTTAACACAACTGGAAAGGTTTTCTGAGTTTTCCCCAGAAATGCAAAATGTATGATTTTTCCAATTTGGTTGTTAACTGCCAAGATTATTACAACAGAAAATAATTTCCAAGGAACCAAAAGTGCCTCCCTTCCTCCAGTCTCTCTCTCTCTCTCTCTCTCACACGCACACGCACACACAGAGGGGGGGATTTGTCCACACCACAGGAAGTCCATCGTCCTTGCCTAATGCATCTTAACAGTGTGAGTGTGCCAGTTTATCCAACATCCCATTTCTATGAATGGAAAGCATCCAACATTCTTGCAATAGCAGACAGACTTCTTCCCTGCAGAGCATTGGCCTCCAGTCAGTAGGGAAAAAATTCTGACTATGAGAGCTTGGGTCAGAGCCAGAGTTGCCAGCATGCAACTCAGCAGAAAATGGGCACTACGCTGTAGGGAGTGGAGTGGAGGGCAGGGTGTTCTCTGAGCTGATTGCTTAGACTATTTAGCTTGCCACACAGTACCAGTAGTAAAGAGCCAAAGAGCAAGGAGGAGGTAGAGGAGGAGGGACCAGAAACCCAAAATAGTGCCAAATATTTTCCTTTGTTGTTGTTATTTCCCCATCTTTCTCCTTAAAGAAAAGGCAAATGAGGTGACTTCCAAAGCAGCACATGCAAAAGGAGAGCCAAGACAACAGCTGTAGTCCTTTCTGGTTTTCTGGGTAGCTTGACTCTTTTCATGCTCACATTGTCACATTTGCTGAAGACTTTTATTTGAATATGTCAGGGGTCCATCTGACTAGCCTTCAGTTGGCAATCCACTCCCAGACTCTCCTGACAGCTTACTTCTCTTATTAAACTAGCTCTCTCGTTCTTGGAAATTCTTTCCATGAGAGCACCATGTGATGTGAATAAGGAACACTGTCAGAGAACTGTTAGAAACTCCCAGGTCAATACATTTCAAATGTGCCAGGGTTATTTATATGGCAGTGTATCCTAAGATGAAAGGAATCTTGAGAATCACACTTTTCTTCATTCCCTTTTTGTTTTTTTAAAGGAACATGTATAGCTTCTTTTGCTTAGTAGTGCAAGAAAGGCACTCTGCAAATGTTCATAGAATAAGTCTATACAAGACTAGATTAAAAGAGGCTGAACTAGATTAAAAGAGGCTTAAACCACATCAAGTTTAAGAGGGTCTCTTGCTTTACTCAAATGCTGTATATTATCCTAATGGTATTTTTCTATGTTGTTGTTGTTGTTGTTGTTGTTTATATTTAGTAATCTCTCATAACCTTAGCTCCTTAACTTAATCCTACCTTCTTTGTGCATAAATTTGGCACTGTTTCTATATTACTGCTCATACATTCTAGGATTGAGGCCTGCTATTGAAAACTGAAGAGAAACAGGTATGTGTGTGTGTGTGCCATCAAGTTGCCTATCAACTATGATAACCCCATGAATTTCATAGGGTTTTCTTAGGTAAGAATTACTCAAGAGGTGGTTTTGCCAGTTTCTTCCTCTGAAATGTAGCCCACAGCACCTGGTATTCATTGGCAGGCTCCCAACCAAGTACTAACCAAAGCTGACCCTGCTTAGCTTCCAAAATCAGACAAGTTTTGGTGCCTTTAGGGTATTTAGGCAGGCTTGAGACAGTCACATCCTCCAAATATCCTGATTTGACAATAACGGTCTTGAGTCATCCTCTGTCATCCCACTATTTCAGCCTCTTTTAACATGTCCCTGTTTCTCTCTCTTCCTCCCATTTTTACCATTTGTCCTCAGCTAACTTCACTTGCTGCAAAGTGAGTTCAAAGTTAATTCAGTATTAGAGAGGGAAGAAGATGGGGCAGAGTCTTGGTCTTCTCAGTTGGCTCAGGCAAAGGCAAACTGCTGTAGGCTCTCCTAGCTTTTGTATTCTTCTTGATCAATAACATTGCCATGTTGACCTTACTCTGCTGTTGCTTGGTCACAGATTTCCCAGATTTCATCTGTTAAATGTTGAAGGGTATGGACAGTGAGATAGGCTAGGACTAAATGGGCCCAGATTCAAATACCCACCCAGCCATAAGAACTCACTGAGACATCTTTGACAATTTTCCAAAATTTCAGAGGAGAAAGAACCTGAAGGTTTTTTGAAAAATGAATGTGAGGGAAAATGAAAGTGACAGGTTTAATTATCCCAGCAGTCATCTCATGCTTACAAACAACTCAAATATTTAAGTAATGCCAACAATTTTCAATATACAATATGATCTTTAATATTTATTTTCATATCAGGTTATACCTGGTGCTGTTGCCATATTTATACTCCTGTTGCTACATCTCTTTGCTTTCCCTTTTTGTATCCCTCTGTACTGTGCAAGAAACCATTCTCAACATGTATATGAAGATTCTGTCCCCCACCCTACCCCCATATAAATGATGCTATCTACACAGGCATACTTCAGTTACTGAAGCCTTTGCCCGCAAAGCTCCTTTTCTGAAGACTTTTAAAGTAAATATCCAAAACCTCTCCTGGAACAATGTGTGAACAGAGAGAGAGAGAGAAGGGGAGAACCACTGATCCTGCTTCACCACTTACCTCTCCATGCAAAAAAAGTGTAGATCTATAACTTTGCTCATCAAAAAGGAACTCATAAGACAAGGGGATGCTGGTGAAAGAAAAATAATCATCCCTGGATGCATTCTGTAGGAAGGCTTTGAGTGGTCTCTAGAAGGTTCAGAAGGTTCTCTACACTGCAAATCCCAGGAATCCATAGGATGGAACACTGGCAGTAAAACTGGAATCATAGTGCTCTACTTCTATAGTTTGAATGGCCCAGGTGTCTGTCACTGAGTACTGTATACCTTGCAGTGATGAAACGCAACAAATCAGCAATCCAGAAAAATGCTATACAAGTATGTTCTATATTTATGTGTGCAGATGTTAGGATGGATGAGGATTTTGTCTGGCAAAAGCAGCAGATTTGTGGTATGCACTTTGTGACTCATGAAGCAGGAAATACTGCTCAGAGAGTCAGCATGGGGTAGTGGTTTGAGCATTGGACTATGACCTTGGAGACTAGGATTCAATTCTTCACCCACTGGGTGACCTTGGGTATGTTGCACACTCTCAGTCCCAGGAAACCCTGTGAAGTGTTCACCTTAGGGTAATCATAAGTAAGAAGGGACTTGAAGACACAAAACAACAACACCACATAGAATCATACAGTTGGGAGGGGCCCCATAGGCCTTCGAGTCCAACCCCATGCTCAATGTAGGAAATCCAGCTAGAGCATCCCCAGCAGATAAACATGTGGCTGGGTCTCTTTCTTTAGACATCTTCACAAAGAGGCTAAATAAAGAGACCCAAACATATGTCTACCTAATCGGTTCCATTGTTGAACAGCTTTTACTCACAAGAGGTTTCTCCTAATGTTCAATCTACCTCCCTGTAACTTAAAACCATTTGACCTGGTCCTACCCTTTGAAGCAGTAGACCATATGTCACTAACAAGATGCCAGCCACTGACAATTTTTTCGTCAATTTGATGGGAAGAATTTGAGATTTTAAAATACTGAGTGTGAGAGTTACCAAAAGTGCCAGACTGATCCATTCCCAAAAAAACTTTGTCCAGGTTGATGGGCTGATTGGTTCTTCATTCCTTAATATCTGAAATTAATCTCTCTAAACAGAAATGTTGCAAAATAAGGACAGCAGCAATCTGGCATACACAATTAGCAGTGCTCCTGGCAATGCTCCTGGCAAATCACACCATGCACCCTTCATTTAAAACCATTAGTCCTCCTGTTTCACCCTGTATCACACAGCTATTAAACACATCAGCTGATCCAGTACTACTGATCCCTTCTAGAACAGCACACTAACATGAGAACACTTCAGGGGATTAGTGCTGAGCTGAGTTTGGTAAGGCAACAGTCTGAGGCTCTTTCTGCACGAGGCGAGTAAATCGCTCCGTGCCGTTACTTACCAGCTCTTCTTGGGTCCGAAGTAACGCGGACTTTCCCTCGAGCCCTTCCGCAGGGCTCCTCCATTAGTGCAGGGCGAACTGGAACAGTGTGAGGTCTGTAGATCTGCACTGCTCCAGTTCAAAATGCGGTTTCCTGTGGCTTCCGGCTCAAAATGGCGGCTTCTGGTATCTTTGTGGGAGTGGACCAACCGCTGATGCTGGCCACACCCACAGCCCACCCTCCACTGATCGCAGGCTTGCATTGGTGCAAGCCTGTGCATCTGTACAGGTAAGTAGGAATGCAGTGGTGCGTTCCAGAAAATGTAAAGACCTGATTTTTCCAGTCTTTACTTAGCGCGGGGGAGGACCACCTGAGGGCGGGTTGGATCAGACTGAGGTGTGGAACTAAGTTAAATAGTCCACACCTAGTCCGATCCAAGGTGCTGACGACCTCTGTGCCAGGATGCCTTGGCCCGTTTTAGCTGCCTTGTGCGGAAAGGGCCTGTGTCTACAATCTCTCTACTGTCCGATGGATTGTGTGTTTCCCATTACAGAGGCTTTCTCCACAGGTGACTTGAGCCAGGGACCCCCAACTGTCCTGCACCCATGGCCACCTCCATCATTAAGCAATATGAAGTATCTGTCTCAGGCAGCAGATCAAAGGTGCCATGAAAGAGCTGAAAATCATTAGTAATTTCATTTTTTATTATTGTGTTTTTCATTGCTCAGTGCTTGTGAGATTTTCTTTTTCATTTGCCAAAATAACTTACCTATCTTTGGGCATGAAGATGGCCCCAGGCAGCAAAATGTCTCAGGCCAGCAGTGCATAACCTAGATGTACCTGTTTGGTTCTGTTCTTCACTACAGCTTTGTACAATATTGTTGAGCCATATCTCATAGTAATAGCTGCTGCTAACCAGCCATGCTGATTCAGCATGCTCTGTCAGCACTTCATTAGTTTGCTCTGCTGTTGCAGCATCGGAGCTTGTGATGTTCGACAAGTGCAGAAAATATTCTATGTTTCCTGATTGAGCAAGTCTGAAGATACTAGTTCCTACCTGTATGTTTGTCTTTTTGATGGCTGCATCACCAAGTGGCAACTTTTATGTGAGAATAAGCCATCACAAATCAAACACTAGTAATGAAATTTTCATCTCACATCAAACAAAATATCCATTAGTGGAGTCTGCTGTACCTCTTCTGCAGTTAACCATCATGGAAACTTGTCAGCAATTCATTCTTTTTGAATTTGGATGTAATCAAATTCTTTGGTGGTGTGAGGGCACATTGCCTTGTGTACATGTGCATAGAAAAGCAATTACAGAATGCTTTAAGTAGATAGATACTGGTAAATAAACTTATACATAATGCTGTGTAATGCCATCTGATGGGAACCAAGAAAGATACATTGAGCTCTTCAGCGGAAATGATACACATGTCCCTTTGCCAGCAGGCTCAGCTCAGCAGTTCTTGAAATAAAGTTTTGGCAGCTCTGAAGGACCCAATGCTGACAGGTACTTGCTTTATATAAGTTTTTCTCTCAGTCACCACACACTACTGGCTGAGGGATTGCTCCTGAGGAACTATTCTGGTTGCCTGGCAACCTTCTTCCGGGCTGCTCTGGCATTTCGGATAGCCAAACCCACAGAGCTTCATCACAACTGGCTTTTGGAGTCAAGTTGCAGCAGTGCATTTGTAGTAAGCAATACAATCAAACCTTGAGATGAGTAAGAATGGGATTCTGCTGTAGCCAATCATGCTGTAGCTGTGTGCAGTTGCGTACAACAGGCCAGATGAACTGTATCTGTCTCCAGAATCCCTTACAGAGCACACGTAGACACCAAAACAGAGAGAAAAGGGAAAAGCACGCAAACCTGCTTCTCCATCTACCTTCCATCAAGTGAAAGAAATAATAGATTTATATGTTGGCCACCAAAAAATGAAAATCATAAGAAGTGGAGGCTAAAGAAAGGAAAAATATCATCCCATGCATTTTGGAAGAAGTTTTCAAGTAGTTTCTTGAGGGTTCAAAATGTTTTTTTTGTTGTTGTTGTTGTTATTTAAGCAAGGCTTACGCGACCTGGTTGTTTTATTTCACATGTGCATCTTGTTAGTTTTAGATAAAAAGTTGGCTGAACCCTTGTAATAATGGGCTCTCCCATTATCTGGACAACATATCTGAGGGGTATTGTCTACCTTCCAGATGAACACAGGATTAATGATGTCCTAAGTTGCATTTATTGGGGTCAGCTTCACAGAGGAGCAACAGAGACCATGAGAGAAAATTGCCCAATGAGGATGACAACTTTGAAGGAAGTGTGAAAGTTCTGACATGCTTCCAAGTAAGAGATTGTAAAACCTGGGGTGCCACAAGGCTCAGAGAGAAACAAAAGGTGAAAACAAGACTGAGGCCATTTCTGCATGAGGTTGATACATTGTAGCAGCATTGAATTCTTACCCTCCCGTCTGCACATTGAACCGTTTTAGCTTTGTAGTTTTCCTTGCAGTTCTGCATATTTTCAGCTCCTAGAACAGTTCACTGCGTTGCGGAACTGCTGTATGTGAAAACCAGAAAAAACTCAGAGGTAAATATCCTGAACCGGTTTTGCTTTGGTTTTTGCCCACATGCAGAAGCATGGCATCAATTCACACTGCAGAAGTTGCCAGCTATGGGTGTTCCCAGGCTGTCCCTTCCGTCATTTCTGTCCCTATCTCTCTCCACCCATCAAAGGACAGGCTGCTGTCATTATTGTCTTCCTGTGTTAAATGGACAGTGGGAAGAGAGTGGATCTGGTAATGGACTATTAAAACATGTTTTTTTCCATGTATCAACAAACATACATTCCTACGCACAAATATAGCAACACAGAAATGTGTTAAAAATGTGTGTATGTTTTTTAAAAAACAGACCAATCAGCAATGGCGGGATGGGATGAGGGCAGGGAATGGGAGTGGCCAGGGACTTGCTTTTGCGGATGTGGCAACCACTGTTCTTTGCAGTAATATGATGTAAATGGGGGCGGATGCAGACAGCACAGTTTCTGAATTTCTGAATTCAGTTTCTGAATGGGAGTATAAAAACACCACTCTTGACACGCAGTGAACCGCTCCTCCCCTCTCGTGCGGAAATGGCCTGAGACTTCAGGACTGAGGCTGCTTGCCTCTCCTAAGGAAGCTTGGGCCTAAAGGATCCAAATTCCCAGTTTCCCATGACCATCCAAGACCCAGAACTCCATCTGGATAGTAAGTAGAATAGGTATGTTTAGCTAGTTGAGTATATGAACTAGATTGAATATAAGCTAGATTGTTTGTAAAGTTGTAACTACTCCTAAGTAATGTCTGAAGGTAGGAGTCTTCATGTTTAAGAATGCAGATTGCTTGCTTAGAATAAAAGCTTTCCTTTCTAGATCTCCTCTTTTTACCTGCCTTAGCTCAGCATATGCTCCTGTATGCATATCTTCCAAAGAAGGGGGAGGGAAAGTCTCTGCAGAGTTACTGAATCACAGAGGTTAAATCAGTGGGTGGTGCAGCTAGATGATCTCAAGGGATGCCCTTTCATACTCAAAAGCAGGATCCAGGGATTTACAACCCTGTTGAACTTTTCTTCTGTTTTGTGGTACAGCAAGCATCCTTGTTCTTTCCATGTTATTTCTGCCTCTGACACCAAATTTTCTGTTGAAGAAATAACATGTAGAAACCCACCCACTTCATTAACTGAGGTGTATCTGTAGAATGTTCACAACTTCCAGCATCTTCAGGTAGAGCTGGGAAGTGCCCCTGCCCGAGACCCTGCAGAGCTGCTGGCTACCAGTCAGTAAAGAACAACTCTGGGCTAGATGGACCAATGGTGTAGCTTGGTACGTGGTATAGAAAATGAGGGTGTCTAGGTTGTTCATAACATTCCCATGGATAAGGCAGGGTGACTGATCAATAAACACTTTACCTGAAGCATCCTGTGTGACTACAGTTCACTGCTTTTGGTTTTGAACTATTTTTCTTGGAGAAGACCTAGAGGTAGTGATTAGACAAGGTCAGGGGAGGGACAAAAACTTATTGAAAAGAATAAGGCATAAGAGCTCAAATGAAAAAGAAGAAGAACCCCAAGCTAATATTCATTTACCTGCTTAATCAAGGTGGGCACACTTTGGAGCCCAGAAGGCCACCCCACTTGATTTTCAGCTCCTTTCAAGTAACAGGGACGGAAGGTGTCATCCCAGCCACCATTCTGAGTAATTGGAAGTGATTATGCAATATCTCCAGCTATCTTCTGGGCATTTTGGGGGCTGAATTTGGCTCTTTCAGGGCAGGGAGCCCCCTCCAACAGTATGTCCTAGCCCTGAAAAAGCATGAGGATTGCCTCAAACCCCACTTTTTTGGCCAAAAACTTGGATGTGGGGCTTTGGGGAGGTGTGTGGGTGTCCCAAGTGAATCTCCTTCAAAGATAATTCATAGGCCAGGGAGTTCCCACTTCTATGTTAAATAAACCTCTATAGTCACAGGTCTGATTATGCTGAAAGCTGAAGGCAAAGTGTTAGGATAGGTATCAGCTTCACATCCAACTTGCTGCGGACTTCTCAGATACTATCTGGGTAAACCCCTACAGGGTACCCAACACTGGACAGTCAGATGGAATATTGCTTTGCTCTAGCAAAGCAGTTATTGTAAAACCTGTGCATAGCTGAAGAATGTCTTCTGTTTCTAAATTTCTGTCAACAAATTAGGCCAAATAAAATAAATCGTGAGAGCCTTTTCTGTGTTCCCAGCACTGGGTTGTTTTTGCATCTATAATAAAATCCACATGAATCGTGAAAAAAAGTATTCCATTTACTGATGTCTTCATATGTTCAGTGTGTTTGCCCATGAGTGCATGTGCTTACAAAAGAGTTTGTAAAATGCTGGAGTCTATAAAATGTTTTCCACTTTCAAAAAATATTCCACTGAAACCATGACTCTGCATTTGATCACCTCCTCCTCCACATGCCCTGCCAGGTAATCTTCCCTTCTATTTATCATACTGAGAGACAGTCCTGTTCTTTCCAGTTCCCAGAAAGACAGGGCTAGTTTTTCACTGAAGCCAAGGATGTTATCAGTTGTCTGTGTACAATTTCTGCCAGAAGCGTAGAAGCAAATTACTCACTAGGAATGCCCAAGCACATGCTCTTCCCTAACCTACTTTCTTAAATGAAAATTGAACAATCAAATCAAAGTAGATGAAACAATCATATACTAATTCGGTACTGAACTGATGAGGAGTACTCATCAGCTCTCTCATCCACCGTTTCATTTTGGCTGTTATTTCAGGTGGTATAGCAAAATTCTTCCAGGAGGAAGATAATCAGTGTGGCTGTCATTCTGTGCTTCCCAGAATTTTGAAGAAGTGGGAAAATGTTGCCACCATCTATATTAGCTGCAGTGTAGGCCACTTAATGGGGCCTGCCAGTATAATGCACTGTAGCTAAATATCTACATTCAAAAAAATTAAAAAGCAGACAAGATTGTTCTGTGAGCAGCTTGTTTTATTCAAGGAGTGCCATGTCAAATACCTCTCCAAATAAAAACCAATGAATGAGGTAGCCTTGTTAAAAATGTAAAGTCATATTGTGCCATTCTGCTGATTTGGGGAAAAGATTAACAGTATGGTCATTTCTTTACTCCATTGTTATAGTGCTGTTATTCCACTGTCAACATCCTATGGAAGCCTGGGGTTTGCAGTTTAGGGAGAGACATTCAGAATTCTCAGCCAGAGAGTTCTTTGGCCTCAGTATACTACAAAGCTCAGAATTCCACAGGATGTTGAAAGTGGAATAATAGCACCATTTAGTGTAGTGCAGAAAGACCCTCAGCTCTTGGCAACATTGGTTTCATTCCACTACAAAGTTAAAACTATTTCTATTAAAGCCATTGGGCCCAAGGGTGCAGCATGGGTTGGGGCAGGTGCATAGTGCCAGTGGTTGACCATAATGGAGGCTCACCCACACTTTCTTCCCACAGGCCTGAATGGCTTGGTGTGGTCCTCAGGGGAAACGGGAACCCCCAGCTAATGGATTCAAATGAAGGACTGAATGCATTGGCTGGCACGTCCATGGCTGGAGTGACCTCTTAGCAGGGTGCTCTATTGCAGGGATATATTTGCTGCTCTCACACACACTCGGCACTTGCTTGTCAGGCATAATCCAATCCACCCACCCATCCTCTCTCTTGCAGGTCTTATGATTGTAATTATGTGACATGCATTCAGGTTTTTCATCTATTTTTTTTCTTCTGTGTTGTCACCTTGTCACAACTTCTGGCAAGGGTTGGTATGGTTCCTGGACCCAGGATATTAATTACCGGTGTCTCATAGGCATTGGTAAGTTATGGGGGCCACCTTAAGTGACTTGGTGAGTATGGGTGGAATTGGTCTTCCCAGTTTGATGGAAGGGAGACCACATGAGGACATCTGCCCACATGGACTCCTCACTCATCATCCCAATGATTCTGACATTGGGCTGGATGGTCAGACTCATCAATCAACAGGTGGGTTGCTCAATGCCTGGATCTGGATCCATGCATGTGCTAACAAGATCAATAATTGTAACCAATGCAAGTTGTGCACTATCTCTTCCCTTCATACATGTATGTCAGTGTGTTATTTCACACAGAGTGGGACTCATTGCTGAAAATGCAGTTATCTTTTCCAATGTGCATGGTTTTAAACTGGTTTCACCTTTTCACCTGTTTTAATTTGTTAAATTGTTTAATATTATTTTTATTATTTTAACTTGGTTTTTCTTTAAAAAAAATATGATTAAAATGATTTTTATGTTGTCCTGAGATCTTGTGACCTGGCTTCTCAAGATAAAGAGTAGGATATAAAATTTTTAATCAGTTTTACATAAATACATTTAATGAAACTGGCCAACATTCATTCTGGCAGTTATGAAGCCATAACCTTGAGCTATACATTCATGACTGTTTCTTATACACAATCCCTATGTATTTCCTGAGAGCCAGTATGCTGTAGTGGTTTGAGCATTGAACAAAAACTGAGGAGACCAGAGTTCAATTCCATGCTCAGCCATGGAAACCTTCTGGGTGATCTTGGGCATGTCACATGCTCTTAGCTCTCAGAAAACCCCAGGATAGGGTCACCATAAGTCAGAAAATAACTTGAAGGCACACACCACCACCAACAATAACAACGTATTCCCTACTTCAGAAGTTATGTAGAAAGTCCATCAATCCCCACTTACCTGGCAATAGCCAGTGCAATCAATGGAGATCTGTTGCCCTGTCAATGAGAAGCCGCTGACTGACATTCCCACATCCCTATGCATGAACAATCTCCAATGTGAGAGGGAATCTTGACAAAGACCATGCTTCTGGCTGCCTCATTGGGGATCACTCAAGGGTGGGAGTGGGAATGTCAGTCAACTGCTTCTGAATTGGCAGGGGAACAGATTCCCATCAATCACAGTGGTTGCTGCCCAATAAGTGGGCATTGGGGGTGAGTGAGATGCAACACACTACCTAGCTACAGAACTACAGTGATTACATATTTGTAACTGCCTTAGTGTATTCCAATCACTGTTTGTCTTGGACTTCATGAATGTTTGATTGAATTATTTTTTTCTCCTGCAGCCTTTCACACACACATACTCTGGCCCAAGATTGATTGCTGCCTCAGGTGAAGGATAAAATGGCACCACCTCCTGTTATACAGAGAGAAGCTGACTAGATTGACTGTTAGCTCTTTAGGTTATTACTTGGAAATGGACAACCTACTAACAGAATTTTCCAGTAACAATGCATTATGTAAACTGGTATAGACTGTAATGACCCCAATTAGCTTCATGTTTGAAGCTGTACATCCATTCAGTCTACAACATCAGTGTCCCTAAAGTTCCTGCAGTCTTTAGTTCTAAAATGATAGAGTTCCAAGAAGTCAGGGCCTCTTCCAAGAGCCTCTGGACAAGGGGCAAAAGTTCAGGGAAAGAGTAATGCCTTAAAAATCTATAAAAATAGCTGTATCTTGATCTCTCTGTGGGCTCCAGGCATCCACTGTAAACTGTTATAGACTCTGTATGGGGTCCACCTGGCCACTTTCTTTTTTTTCTCTTTCTCTTCTTAACAGTTTTCAAACTGCAGTTGACCTTAGAAGGTCATTAGGAGGAAGTGGACAGGACAAGGTAATACTGAGCATTATTTCCTGCTTCATGAATCGCTGAGTACATACTACAGATTTGCTGCTTTGTTCCTTTACATAGCTCATTCTAAATTTTCCAGTTATATACTCACCTTCCCTACTCTACCCTTAATGGTTGGAGATTTGTTTACCTCTCTCTCTCTCACCCTCTCTCTGATTCTCCTTTACCCTGATGTCCTACAACTCCTGGCTAAATGTTATCTTCCTTTTTCCCCACCTTCATTCTCTTTCTCCTCCTCAATCTCCAACAACTTCTATCTACATGCATTTTCTCTGTTTTTCCCTAGTCCAGGCTTTCCAAATGGTGTTCCATGACACGTTAGTGTGTCATCAGAAATATGAAGGTGTGTTGCCTACAATCTTAGAAATGTATTTTATTATTTATAAATCATGTATGAAAGGTTTTCATGAGATACGTTGTGCCCCCACACATTTCATTATTACAATTTATGTATATATCCATATCTCTTATAAGCAGTTAGTTCAATGTCCTGTTTGCTAGTAAAACTGAATTAGTGTGTCACGAAATGATGCATATCTAAAAAGTAAGTCACCAACATAAAAAGTCTGGAAAGTTCTGCCCTAGTCCCTCCTTGTTTCTCATTCTTCTCCTCATTCTTCCTCTTGCACCCAAATCCTGGCTAAATGTCTTCTCCTCTTTCCCTCCCCCCCCCTTATTCTTCTTCTCTTCTCTGCCCACAGCTCTTCATCTTTTCCTTCCCATCTCTTTCTCTCTGTCTCTCTTTCTCCTTTTCTCAATTTTCAAATTCTTAATTGCACTTGTCTTCTCCCTGCTTCCCTAATGCCACTTCCCTTACCCTGTTTTTTTTTTCACATTAGTCACATTCTCTGAGCACCAATGGCTAATGCTTAATGTGTCATGTTTAGTGACATCACCATTCTTCACCCCACAACATCCTGGGAGGCAATATTGCTTGAGCCTGCCCCTATAACATCTTCAGAAGCCATCCCCTGGTATCAGGTTTTAGTCCTGAAATTTCAGGACCTAGGATGCTCTGACCTGGCAACAAATTGCCTTGCATTTATCACCAATAAAGAGAGTATCCATCATAATGTGTGAGCTGCACGTAGCTTGATCCCATGTTGCCATGTTAAACCTGACTGGCAAATTCTGAGTAATTTGACAAAGCTGTGATCACAGTATTTGTGTTCATAGCCATACATGTGGAGTATGTTAACAAGACATAGTCACACACATAAATAACATGCTGAGTATACTGTCATAAAGTTTCCTTTGCAGTGATTTTTTTTTTTCTGGAGGTTGCATACTGAGTGAGACACAAGAGTAACAAAGAAAAGAAGAGGACACTGAAATGTGGGAAATTATTTGAATGGAGAAGGACTATGGGATGATCCAATTTTACCAAGGAATTATGAAACAACTAAGGAATTGGGGTTGTAGGTAGGAAGGAATCGTGTAGTACACAAAGCCATTTGTATGGGCGAAGGCATAATCAGATCACATTCAGATTGGAAAGAAGATCTGCTTCTTTCTGATGAAGGAAGATGCAGCAATTCTATGGAGCAATGTTGAAAATTATAATACCAGTTGCATGAATTCATTGTTCTAAAAGCAACTCCCATATGAAGAAAGGTTGCTAATCAAGAGGACTTTTAGGTTTTGTTTTGTTTTTAAAGTAGAAAGAAGAGCGAGATTCCTTTAAAAGAGCCCATGAAAATCTAAAATCTGTCCTCCTATTCTTAGTATCTGTTCAGAGACTCTTTCAAAACAGTGGGAATACAGAGATGGCACCCATCATAGACATTTTCTGCAGCACTTAACAATAGGACACCCTATTGTTGTTGTTGTGTGGCTTCAAGTCATTTCTGACTTACAGCGATCCTAAGGCAAACCTATTATGGGGTTTTCTGGTCCTATTAATTCAGCTTAAGTCCTGTAAACCCATTTGCACATCTCTTTATTCTATTGTTTGTGTATCTGCAAGTGAATTCCAGCTTATGGTGAGTGTGAGGCAAACCAATCTTGGGGAGTGGAGTTGTGGCAAGATTTGTTCAGAGGAAGTTTACCATTGTGTTCCTCCAAGGCTAAGGGAGCATATGATTTGCTCAAGATCACCCAGTTAGTTTCCATGACCAAGCAGAGACTTGAACCCTGGTCTCCTGGAGTCCTAGTCTAAGGCCATTTCCGCATTACACTGTTCTGGTGCTTTTATTCCACTTTCAACATCCTGTGGTATTGTCGGGTTTACTGAGGCCAAAGATGTCCCTCCCTAAACTGCAAACCTCAGGATTCCACAGGATGATGAAAGTGGAATAATAGCACTAGAACAGGGTAGTGTGGAAATGGCCTCCACTCAGACCACTACACCATGCTGACTCTCTCTTTCTAGCAACTCCTTATTCTCCAAGAAGTTAAAATCTCTCTCACACACGCATACTTTATTCTGAACCTGAACGTTAATTTAAAGAAGTCCCTTTTCAGAAGAAATGAAACTCTGCCTCATATATGTCACAGAGCAGAGATGGGCAAAAAGTTGACTTTACTCTGTTGATGAATCCCTGAGTGAAACAGAAATGTGGGTAGCAGATGTGTAGAATATCCATGTAAAGCCTAAGTTCTAGAAAGACAATTAGTCCTGGTTTAAACAATGTAAATTCCTTTTTAGAAGATTCCATGTTTGAGTTTTACTTAGCAGCTAACCAAATGCCAGATTTGGAATTAGGGCAGATTTTGAGCAAATCAAATAAGCTGGTAATCTTATGTGTCTTCCTCTAAAAATTAACTTGCTTATTTCAGGCATTTAAAATTTCTTCTGATCTCCATGCTCTCTGATCATTCTGCATTGTCCACCAGATTAAAGCCATTTCCACACTATGCTGTTGTAGTGCTATTATTCCACTTTCAACATTCTGTGGAATCCTGGGGTTTGCAGTTTAGAGAGGGGCATTTAGAATTCTCAGCCAGAGAGCTCTTTGGCCTCAGTAAACTACAAACCCCACAGTTCCACAGGATGTTGAAAATGGAATAATAGCACTATAAAGTGCACTGTGGAAATGGCCTGAGGGTCCAGAACTTGGAAAAGTTTCTCTTTGAAATACAGCTCAAAGAATCTCCCAGTCAGAAAGGATGTTGGCCATACTAGCTAGGGCTTTCTGAGAGCTCTAGTAAAAAAGTAACTTTTTCAAGCTCTGTGAGGCTTGATTGTTGATAGTATATAGGGGTAGGGTTCTGCCTTGGAGCAAGGACTGTAGGTACCTTTTGACCGATTGCACTTTGATGACTCCATGTGTTCCAATAAGTGAGTTTAGTAAGAATTGCATGCTGGCACCAACACTTGTATCCAGATGTTATTGTTGGATACTCTACTCCATTTTTCTTACTGTTTGATCAAGATGTTGCTTGTTGTCATGGAATTCAAACAGATGTAACTTCTCTGGAAAAAGAAAGCTTTAAGCATTTTCACCTTGTTCTTTGCCATATACATTTTCTTCATCTCATCATCATAACAGCTTGAAGATTGCCAGCATTTCCATTTCAAGGGCTTGAAAAAAAAATAATAAAGTGACAAAATTCATTCTTGGCTTTAGAAACCAGAGACCATCGGAAAGCTTTTATCCATGCTTCCTTGTACCTCCCTTCCAAGTTAATTTTGGCACCATGTAAAGGCCTATAAAATAAATCCAGATTTCCACAAACAAGTGGTGCTTGAATTTATTTCTCATTTCCAAAATGTCAAAAAGATTACTTTAGAAATCTAGGCACTGGACTAAAAATATATAAACAAGGGAAGCTTAGGTAAACTTTCGACAAATCTTTAAAAAATATCAAAATTTGCTAACCTTCAAAAACTGGTTCTTGTTGGCAGATTTCATTATGAAATTTCCCATGCAATTTGTAAAATTTGGAATCTGGAATCTTTCAGAAAATTTCCCCAAACTAAAAAGAAATTTGAGGAGAGCTGGGAAACCAGTATCAGTTCCAAAGCAAATCTATTCACAAACAAAAGAGGAACAATCAGACTCTGAAGTTGACACATCCCTGTCCTTCCTTGAGAGAAAGACAAAAATGCCATGCCCAGCAGTGGCTAAATAAAAAACGCTGACAAGACACTAAAGAGGCAGCCGTGGCCTTGAAGGAGCTGCTGATAAATATCCCAGAAGTTCTGTCTCAGCCTTAATGCTGACAACTGTCTTATATGGTTGATTGGCACTACTCTGTTACCCTGACTTCTGGGGGTTCCTGGGTGACACCTGGATTTAGTCCAAAAATACAAAGATTGGGGAAATTAGCAGAATACTGCTTAGCAAAGCGAAGGGCAGGGTAATGCAGCAAGATCTTTTGTCTTATGTCTACGGGGTCTTGATAACTTTTTGATGTCAAATATTATGCTTCCCCTGGACTGAGTCTGCTAGCAGGGGTTACAACTCTCTCATGTTCCTGTTTTGTTTTGACTATCCTGTTTGTTCTTTGCTGGCTCCTGTACTTGGACTTCTGATCTGTTGATATGACTTCTGGACCACCCTTATACTTCTGCCTTCATCTTGCTCAGATAACCCATAACTGACCCAGACCAAACTGACTACTTGACTGCTTCTCACATCAACAACCTGCTGTCAGAGGCATTTGCTGTTCCGGACAGCTGTTCCGGACAGCTACCAAATTTTGTCCAATGATGTATAAAGACATAATGTATCATAGGGTGTAAAATAACTGTATCGATATTATTTTTCAAACAAATGTCCAAGGAGTCTTGGGCATCAGAATTAACTGAGTGAAATTTAATGAAGTTTGGGGAATAGATTTTTGTTAGTCCTTCTGTGGACAAAAATCTATTTCAACAGGGACCTTGTTATTATATATGTTGTCTATTCCACAGTTGCCCCTGAATAAATTTAGAAGCAACACAGTGGGCAGTCTTCCTCTATTCAGTTCCAAAAAGCCTCTCTCAGTTCAATATTGTACGTATTTGGAAAAGGAAGAAACACAAAATAGCCAGAATGAACTTATTCAAAAATGTCCTGTGACTGATTTTTGTAACACTCATTGGGAAATTGATCAAGTTCAAGAACTACTCATCTTACTTTTACTAGTGTTCTGTACTCGTCCACTGGGCTGCATTCCTGCAAAGTAATTATGTTACGTGCACAGAAGACTCTTTATAATAGTAGATTTACTGTACTATTTCTCTTTTTGAGCAAGCACCCTGAAGCATGTGCTTTTGTGGTGGTGCAATTCAAACAGTAAAAAGTCAATTTGTCCCTTTTGCTGTTTTTTGTCCTTCCTAACAGACTATAAACTAATTATCTTTGGCTGTTTCATAAAAGAACACAATTTCTAGCTCCGTTCTATCAGTCACATAGGTCACAGGAGAGTACAATAATATATGGAAGACAGCTATTGTAATAAATTTGTCATTAATAATAAAATAGTTTGAGTTCATTTAGACTTAAGTGGGAGGTTCAGCTTTTTCTTGGCCAAGATCACTTTCAGAAGGAAAGGCAAGTATCCCCTTCTTCAGCTAAAACAGTGGTTCTCAACCTGTGGGTCCCCAGATGTTTGTGGACTTCAGCTCCCAGAAGCCCCAGCCACTATGGTCAATGCTCAGGGCTTCTGGGAGCTGAAGTCCATGAACATCTGGGGACCCACAGGTTGAGAACCACTGAGCTAAAATCTTGTTTTGTTTTGTTTTGTTTTTGTTAAGCCTGTAAAAGAACATTTTTTTTGGATAAACATGAGTCTGGTGGCAGCAGTTTCTGGAGTAAGTGGCAGATTAAAGTCCTCTGAGCTGTGATTGCTTCTGTATTACCTCATGTCTTTAGCATTGTAATTTTTCCTGAATTATCTCTTGGCAAGGTGAATGCAGCTGGGACGGTAGAAAATCTAGCTTTGACACTGGGGTTCAGTTTTTCTGGTTCCACTGAAAGATTAGGCTCTTGTAAAAAAGCTAACGGCTACTGGAATGATATATACAAAACAATAAAAGAAATTCTACAAATCAAAATTGACAAAAACCCAGAAATATATTTATTAAATATGCTTCACACAATAGATCAAAATATAAGGAAAAACCACTGGAGGATCCTGCTTTACATGATAACTGTGGCTAGAAATGAATATGCTAAACTCTGGAAAAAAGAAGGGATCCCTAAGATAGAACAATGGGTTCAAAGTCTGCCAAAAATAAAAACAGCAGACATTTTGTCACAAAGACTTAAAGGTCTGACAGACAGAAAAAATAGAAAAAGACTGGGCTCCTTTGAGTCAATTTCTTCAAAAACAGAGAACATCAAACAAACAGACAAATATATTTACTGAGTTTGAAGAAAAATGGTTACATAGAAAAAGAAATGAGGTAACAAATATACAATTAGAAAAAACAAATGCAAAGAAAGAGATATTATCAACTACAAGACTTAGTAAAATAGAAAACAGTTCGAGATATATTAAATTTGATATATAAGACTTTAATGAGTATATTTATGAACTTGGTAGACAGGATTAGTCAGGAACACATAAGTTTTTCTCTTTTTGTAGAGCTACATATTAATGATATATATACCAATAATTATATACTCTGGTAAGGATGGGAAGAAGATATTAAGACATCAAATGAGCTACAATATGTTGTATAACTGCACCTTATTTATTATGTATTTTTTATCTATCAAATTTCCAATAAAAAGTATTTTAAAAAAGAAAGAAAGATTAGGTTCTTAATCTGGCAGCATTTTAGTTTCTTTCATTTTATTTATTTCATTCATATGCTGCCTTCTCACAGAGTGGGACCCAAGATAGCTCCCAATCAATTAAATCAAATTAAAAACTTAGCAATCAAATTTTAAAAGCAATTAAAAATCACCACATCAAACAACAGAAATCATTTAAAAGACTTACAAAGGTTTTTTTAAAAATAAAGCACATATTCCAATAAGAATCATCCTTGCTTACATGTTAAAAGCCTCCTTAAACAAAAAGGTCTTTGCCTGCAGGTGAATGGAGAGCTAGGAGGAGGCCAGGCTAGCCTCCCATGAAAGGGAATTTCAGAAGGTAGGAGCAGCCACTGAGAAGGCTGTTCCTTGTGTCCTCATCAAGCAAGACTGTGACAATGGTGGAACTGAGAGAAAGCCCTTTCCTATAAATTTTAAAACCCTGGCAGGTTTGTACTCTCTGATCCCCACTGTCCCTGGACTCCCACATGATACTTGTGGTGAGGATTACATTTAAACAACTCTGTGCGTCAAGTATCATCTTTTTTGAATAAACCTGACTTGATAATGCAGGCCATTTCTGCACTACATTGTTCTAATGCTATTACTCCACTTTCAACATCCAATGGAATCCTGGGGTTTGCAGTTTAGGGAGAGCCCTTTAGAATTCTCAGCCAGAGAGTTCTTGGGCCTCAGTAAACTACAAATCCCAAAATTCCACAGGATGTTGGAAGTGGAATAATAACACTATCACAGTGTAGTGCAGAAAGGGCCTAAGTATGAATTGATAACCATCCTTTGTGACATGCTGTGTTGACTACTGTGATGCATTCTATACAAGATTGTCCAGAACCTGCCATTTGAACAAAATGCCATTTGAACAAAATGCGGAAGCTAACTGGTACATGGTATCATGATCATATTACTATGATTTTGGAAGACCTGCTCTGGTTTCCATTTGTTTCTCAGTTCCAACAATTAATGTTTTGGTTTTAAATCCTACCAAAAGTCATGGGGCTTGACTGTCTAAGGGACCTCCTTATTTGCTGTGAACGTTTCGAGATGTCAAGAAGCCCTCTTAGGAATATGATATGCTATGCAGTTCTATTTGAGAAGTAGAGCCACACCCTTTTCGCACCTTACGTTTTCGTGGTGCTGGGGTGAGGGGCTCGTGCAAGCAGCCTCTGGAGAGCGGCTCTCGCTTCCCTGCTTCTTCGGTTCCACATGAGCTTCCTGCTCGCGTGAGAGCCCCACCTCTTCCTTTCACAGTGCAACCTGGGACCTCCCAGGCTACACTGAGACAGGAAGCACAACTGGCCTGGCTCCCAAGGCTCCACATGCCAGGTAAGTGTGCGCAGGGCCCTGAAGTGATGCGCAACCGCGCAGCATTTTCAGCTTCAAGCTGAAAATGAAAAAATTTGTGCGTGGTTCGCGTCAGGCCCCTGTTTACTGGGGGTCCCACGAGGGACTCCAAACGTGCTCGACTATTGGTGGGGAAAATTAGCTCAGAGCACAAGTTAGCACAACGAGAGGCAGGGCAATGCGGCAGAATCTTTAAACCCAACGTCTACGGGGTCAGGCCAAGCCAAGAAGCACACCAAATATGAAATAATAACTGTGATTTTATTAAATACAAGCAAACAGTGTATGCAACACACTCACATAAGTAACTATAGAAAGTAAAGGTGGTAACGGTATAGAGGATTTTAAGAGGGATTGTTGAATTGGGTGATACTACACCTGTCTGAAGCCCGGGGTAGATCACTGCGAAAGTCTGTAGGTACACAGTCTTGGAAGGAGGCTGAGAGGAAAGCTCGTTGGATGAAGCGGCAGCAAGGCGGGATGGTAGTTCGGAGCGATCCGAGGAAGGTCTCAGAATTGGGGGGTTTTATAGGGAAAATATGACCGTAGGCTAGTCTGTACTTTGGGAAGAACAATGAGATTTGGGCATGAGACAGTGTCTCAAAAAGGTCAGAATTTAGCATGATTGAATTAGTTCCGAATCGACAATGGAATGGCCAGTATGCAGATGCAGTGTACTTGACAGTTAAGCGTCTTGCTCATCAAATGGCCTGCTCGGGGCAGGGAGTTCTTTGTATTAACGTGCATCCTTAATGAGGTGTTTGTCTAGGGAGGTCTCCTAAAGCGATGATCTGGCTGAGTCTGGCCTGCCTGGGTGGAGAATGGAATGTTCAGCAATCAACGGCCATGCCTAGTTCTGTGCTTGTCCAGGGGCCTCACAAACACTTGGCCGAGGGTGGCATAACGGGGCCGAATTGTGATATCAAAAAGGATATCTAATATCCTCCAAAGTCGGGCTAGCAAATGGTGATAACACTTGAGCAAATGTGAAACCATCGGAAATGCCGTGCAAAAAGGGCCATAGAAATTTCATTAGATGTTGCTTGTTATGTGGTTGCATGATAAGCAACACCAGGTGAAATCTCCTTTTCTTCTTGTGTGCCATCAAAACAATTCTGAATTATGGAAACCCAAAGGAGATCCTTTCATGAGGTTTTCTTGGCAAGATCTGTTCAGAGGTAGTTTGCCTTTGCCTTCCTCTGAGGCTGAGAGAATGTAACTTACCAAAGTCATCTAGTGGATTGCCCTGGCTGAGTAGTGCTTGAAGCCCTGGTCCCTGACAACATCCACTACACCACGCTGGTTTGCTTGCTACTGTTAAAGGTACAGGAGCCTTCTGTAGTTTTCAGTCTGATAACCCTGCATGTGCCAGGGCTGTAATACACATATGGCTGAGGCAAGATTTACTAGGAATGTGCTGGCTCATGACATTACAGCTGAGTGTAGCTGCACTACACATTCGTGTCAGATTTGTACCATTTTAATCATTGTGACTCTTTCCTAATGAGTCCTGAGATGTACAGTATAGTGAGGCATTTAGAATTTTCTGTGAGAGAGCAATACTGCATGTCCCTGAATTACAATTCAGGTACCATGGGTGTTTGCCTATAATACAGAGATAAACTGTTTTAATCCTTTTCTTCATAAGGCACCTTAGGAAATGCAGTTCAGGAGAGTGTATCAAAGCAGCAAATTCTAAGACCATTTCTACTGTCATAGTGCTATTATTCCACTTTCAACATTCTGTGGAATCCTGGGGTGTGCAGTTGAGGGAGGGGCATTTAGATTTCTCAGCCAGAGAGTTCTTTGGCCCCAGTAAACTACAAACTCCAGAATTCCATGGGATGCTGAAAGTGGAATAATAGCACAATAACAATTTACAGCGAAAATGGCCTAAGTATCTCACCAAACTACTCAGTACTCCTTTAGCATATCTTAGTAGGATTTCTTAGTAGAATCCTACAATCGCTTAGAAAATGATTCTGAGTACCTCATAAACCTACAAATCCCAGGACTCCTTAGGATAATACAACTACTATACTGGAAGAGCCCTCAAATTGGGATTAGTAAGAATTGGGATTAGTAAGAATTGGGTGGCTGATGAAAAGAGCTAATAGACCAATACATTCACTATACATGCAAAAGAGAAGGGGTTTTTTTATTTATTCTTTTTAAATCAGTTTATGACTTAATTTATTCCAAAACTGTGCTGTGTGCCTGCTGAATTCACGAGGCAAAAACAGATAACAGCAGTTTTGGATGAGAACTCAGATTCTTTCTCCATCTTCCCAAATGGAAATGTTCAGATAAGAGGACAGCTTTGATTTTACTAAGAAACATTGCTTCCCTCCTCACATGCATTTATGAGCTGTGGAAGAGATGGTCCTGTCCGGTCATTGCATGATAGTTTAATTGTCATTTCCTCCATGCGACTATAAATTATTCTCCAAATGGAAAAGCTCTCAACATGTAGAAACTCTGGCTCTCTATCTAGCTGTAGTATGACCCCAACAAAGTTGCCAAATATCCTTTGTGGAGCTCACAGTGGAACTTTAAATCAGGCTTTGCTTGAAATTAAACTAAACACAAAGTGACAGAAAGCCATTCTAATTTTCTCTTACTCTTAATCAAGGAAGTAGCAATGGTTTTCACGTATTTTTTTAAAAAAATCATTTATTCTTTCCATTTGTGTCTCCATTCCAGAGGATGTGAGGTAGGAGTCACAAATATGCTTGGCTGCCTTGGATCCCGTTTGGGAGAAAGGCAGGACAGAAATTTAACAAACAAACAAATAAATAAATAAATATGTCCCTCGAATTTTAGTTACTACATGCATTTTTTATCCCTTCAACGCTCCAAGTTGTTGCAGGCACCATACAGGGCTTTCCTTCCTGTTCCCTTTCATCATCCCAACAACCCTTACAAGGCAAACAAGACCAAGAGATAATGACTGAGCTTCCAGCCAAATAAGAATTTGGGCCAGAGTTTCTGTAGCAAATGCTTTAATCACTGCACCATGGTAAATATACGGTAGATATGGTATATATGATAAATATAAAACTTGATTTGAGGATAGTATGAGGTCCTGTGGTTGAACTAACCTTACATCGCTTTTGCCTTTGCATCTGTGTGTAGGTACATCTCAGTTAATGAAGTAGATGTGTTCCTGGGAATTACACTTTTAACAGAAAACTTAGTGCCAGAGGTATAAATAAGATGGAGAAAATAGAGACAAGATCCTATCTCATAGAAAAAAGAAAAGCAGTTCAATGTGTTTCAGCAAACTTTTTATAAAAAAAATAAATAAAAGTAAGCACATATGAAATGGAGCAACCAGTTCTGGCAAGCCCAGTGTAAGTAAATAAAACGTTTGCACCTTCTAGAGACCACTTGAAAGCTTTCTCCAAAATGCATTCAGGTGGGACAATGGATGATTAAAATCAATTTAAACCATTTAAAACACTTTAAAATGTAAAACAGTAAAAGATTTCATACTGTCTAAAAACTTATTGAATCATATAACAAGCTAAAACAATTTAAACCATTCACATTTACAAACTGGATAACATTGTTAGATTCCAAAGCCTTTCATAAAAGGTAGTATTTTAACTTGGCCCCAAAATGAAGGCAATATTTTTGCAAATCTGGCCTCCAAGGGAAGCCAGGGTGCCACAACTAGGGTGCCACAACAGAGAAGACCCTTTTCTTTATCCTCACACAGTGAGAGTACTGGTGCTGCACAAAGAAGGGGTTCTTCAACAGACTTCAGTCCTCAGTCCTCTTGCTGCCTGATCAGTGATGTAGCTGGGAGGTAGGGAGGTGATCTGCCCTGGGCGGCACTTTTTGGAGGGCACCACTCTGGATGGACTGCCCTGGCCGTTGTGGGGGGAGGGGGGAGGAGGAGGGGAATAGGGGTGGAGGAGAGGCAGAGGAGGATGGCCCAGGTCTCCCCCTGCTGTTAGCTGGTGATGTTTTGGGTCACAGAGCAGGGAGATGAGCTCGTTGCCACCACATCATCCTGCCTTGCTTGCAGGTTTTTTCTTTTAATGTTTCAACAAGGTGGGGGAGGTATTTTCCAGGTGAATTCTCCCTCTCCCCCTTTTCCCTAGTTCTCCCCACCCCAGCAGAGGAGAAGATTTTGAGCGATTTAGGAGAACTAGAAAACAGGGGGCAGAAGCCTCTTTGGTGGTGCGGGCAAAGGATGGTTGTTGAAAAGTGGACCGAATTCTCCTCTTAGATGCATAGGAGAGTTGAGACCATTGGAAATCCCTTTTCACGCCACATGACTAGGGAACTCCCTGCTCTATGCAGGCTTGGAGGCTGTGAAACAGAGCAGTCGCTGTAGCTCGGGAGGTCTGCCCTGGGCAGCAAAAGCTCTAGCTATGCCACTGTGCCTGATGCAAACAACAAGACAGGCCTCCCTCCCTTTACAGGTACAGAAGCCTTGAGCAGTGGCCCGTGATGCTTATTCCTGAGGCTGCATCTAAACCGGATCCCAAAACAGACCTCATGACTGTTACAAGCACTCATCTCCCACACTTTTGGAGAAGGCAGAATCTGAAAATGTGAAGAATACATCTGTTACTCTCTCGGCTTTTCCATGTATTAACCTTTATCATATTTGTACTGGGAAAATGCTTCAGATTTTAGAACTATTTCAATATACCTGTTACTTTCATTAGAGATACTATCTAGGAAAACCGTTCATTCAGCAGGTCCAGGTGAAAGACAAAATTGGCCTGATCTCATCAAATATTTAACAACAATTTCACAGTAAAAATTATCAGGTTCTGTTTGCCCAAATCCTTCCAAGTTCTCAGAGTACATTCTGTCTGATAGATTACAAATTTCTCCTTGATATATATATATATATATTTAATCAGACAGGTCATCAGTAATCAGGAAATGTGCTAACGTTTTAAAAAATGCAAATTATTGCCACAGTACCAAGTGATAGTCTCAGGAACAGATAGGTTCTTTTCACATTTAGTGGCAAACCAGCTATATTTCAATGGAACACTATGTTCTCCCTACAAAATACAGCACACCACATTTGCAATTGACCACATTAGCACAGGGAACAATATAATTGATGGAAAACTATGGTTCATGACAATGCTAAAGACCATGATGGAATAGATATACATGCAAACTGTTACAGGATTACAGATAAAGGGTGGCTAAATGCAGAGATCAGGGTGGGTTTGATTGTATTTCCAATGAACTCCCAACCAGCAGTTGATTGGCTTGGAAGAAGTAATTTTCCCAATGTTTAGATAAAATGGTGAAGAAATTCTGGGTAGTATTAATTTGGGATTATTATGGACAGTCTATGGTAAAGTGAGGCAATTTATCTTACTCTAAAATAAGAAGCCTGTTTCTGTTTTCATAAACCTTTGCCTTCTGATTCAGAATAGTTCTTTGGCAGTAGCACAGTACACATTTTACATACATATATCCTAAAATTTCCAGCATTTCTAGATCAGAGAACTAGATCTAGCAGGGAACTGCTAAGGGCTGAGGGAGCACAATTATTTAGAGTAGGGCCATTTCTGCACTAGACTGTTATAGTGCTATTATTCCACTTTCAACATCCTATGGAATCCTGGGGTTTGCAGTTTAGGGAGCGGCCATTAGAATTCTCAGCCAGAGTGCTCTTTGGCCTCAGGAAACTACAAACCACAGAATTCCACAGGATGTTGAAAATGGAATAATAGCGCTATGATGGTATAGGGCAGAAATGGCCTAAGTGTTCTTAGTCTTTGATTCTCCAGCTTTTTTGGACTTCAGCTCCCAAGAAGCCTCTGCCAGAATGAACAATGATAAGGGAATCTAGGAGCTGTAATCTAAAACATCTGAAGACCAAAGGTCAATTAGATCTTGAGTCTAATTAAATTATGACAGGATCAAACTATACCCAACACTGATGGCATGAATGGATGAAACATACATTTTTAATGTAAATTATGTAAGTAGCATCTGCAAAGGAGCCTGAGCAACAACAGGACAACAGGAGAATGAAAGGAAAGATTTAACCCTTTCCTTCTTGTCTTGGTGCAACAAAAAGATCACCTCTCCAGCTGCTATTTGCATCAGGCATAAAGCTTCCAAACTGCAAATTTTGTAAGCTGCCTTGGGTCCCTTGGTGGAAGAAAGGCAGAGAATGAATGAACGAAATGACAAATTTTCATCATGACCATGGCGGAGGGGCCTTAATCTCCCCTCTCTTTCTCCTGCAATCCTGATCTATACCTTTAACCTATGATGTTATACTTTCTTTGCTACCAGTCTCAGGGCAAGGACTGTGTCTGAATCATAGAATCACAGAATCATAGAACTGGAAGAGACCACAAGGGCCATTTAATCAACGCCTTGCCACGCTATGTCTGCCATGTCTGATTTTAAGCATATTTCCATTGATACAGCAATTCCTTGCTGGCAATCCACAAGTACAGGAAAAAAGATTACAGATTATTCTTTCTTACACAAAAATCCTCCATGGTGAGGACTGAATAATTGGATTAGTATACTGTTTAAAACTGCCTTGCACCTATTGTTCTTTCACATCTGCTGTACCCAAAGGTAGGCTTCTTATTGTCTCTACTTGTTGAATATTTGCTTTCTACCCTCCATTTCTTCCTTTCTCCCACAATATTTCTTCCTTGCAAGCTGCAGACCACACACCTGCAGAGTGTGCTGAGATAAACAGGCAGCCTTAGCATGTCATCTGAGGAATGGAATGTACAGCATCCTCCTGTGCAAGGGAGTGATTTAACTGGGCATGCCTCTTAATAAAAACTACAAATTTGGATTACATCCTGAATAGTCATTGGTCTCAGGTTGCAAGGCACCTGAGTGGACTGACTTGTTTAGCCTTAATTCTTTGCATCCCACCTTGTACCTAAAACTATCTCACTGCAGCTTCTATGATACATTTAGCACAAATGCCCAATTTGCTCCATCAGGGAGGGAGTGGCCATAGAATCACAGGAATCTACGTTGTACAGAACCAAAATGCAGCCTACCTAGCTCAGCACTGCCTTCACAGACTGGCAGCATTTCTACTGTCTTTCAGTCAGGAATTGTTTCTTATCCTGCTTGGAGATGTTAGATTTTTTTTTTTATGCAAAGCATCTGCTCTACCACACACTCTTCCACACATTCACAATTATACTGCTTTAATTCCATTTTAACTGCCATGACAACAGCTTATGGAATCCTTTGCAGTTTAGGGAGATTCATTTAGAATTCTCAAAGAGCTTTTGTGGCTCATCAAAGTACAAGCCCTAGGATTCTATAGAATGCAGCCACGACAGTTAAACTGGAATCATAGTGCTATAATTGTGCAGCACAAAAAGGTTCTTAATAAGCTGCTGCACATTTACTTGCAAATTGAGAGCACATTGATGACTTTACTCATCTTGTAGGAGAAGGTACAGGCCAATGGCTACTGGTGTAACCGAATTTCATGAACATTGCCAAATTGATTGGTCTTTTGCTAGATTCTTTGAAGTTCACATCTATTCCTTAGATTTATTTGGGGAGAAGTGAGAAAAACAGTGGTTAGAGGGGTCTATAAATTGATGTGTTGCCAGTTGGTATCTAGCTTCTTCTCCCCTTGTCTTTATAGGAAATGGTATCTTATGCAGCTCCTTCTGCTCCTCAGTTTATGGGGAAAGGCTACAGCCTGGACTGTATCAAAAACTGTCAATGCCAGATGAGGTTGCTAGATAGGATCAAAATCAATGGTAGATCCATTGATTCACTGTATTTAACTTCCACTTGTCTCACAGCTACTTCAAGTTGAATGAGATGTAAGGTCCAGCACTGGCAGAGCTCATGGTCATCTTAGAGCAGCTATACCTAGTGTGGCAGTTCTGCCAAGTAGAAACCTTTTAATGGTCCCTCAGAGAAAGCATTCTTTATCACATAATTCTTGAAACAGATAGAGAGGAACAGCGTGGAACAGGAGGAACCCTACCAAAATCAAAGCATGAAAGCTCTTTGACATTACTGAGATGAAGGCATGACCTGACCTACAACTTCTAACAGAAGTGCATCATGGACAACACGAAGCCTTGGAGAAAAACAAACAAAAAACGGACAAAAAGATTTAAAAAATCCAAAACAAAAAAAAATTAAAACACTCAACTCTCCTCTGTCACTATTGCATCTGAAAAGAGTTAACCAGTGGAGCTGTTTTGAATGAGTTTTTATATGTTGGCCCATGAGAGAAGAATCCATACCACTCAATAGTGTGCTGTGAACAACTCTTTGCAGACAAAATTTCTCAGATCTTCTGCAATACCAGAAAAGTCCTTGCTGTGGGAAATCTTCCTGAGGTTTTTGCAAGAAACTTTCACATACCACCTGCTAGTTTTCTTATCCACTGAGTTAATCTAGGACTCTGTAGGGAAAGCAAAATTATGGTCTCTTTTGTTATATGATGCCCATGTATGTTAGATCTTTGACAGTCATTCTTCCAGTTCAATATGAGCTTTGACGGAATCACCGACTGAGGCAGCAGGGAGCTCCTGCAAGAGCCTTCCGGGAACCCATCTGGATCCATAAGTCTCCTGGGATGGACCCTCTTAACTGATCTCCCATCAGGCAGAAATTCTGAATCCTAGCAAATCCTAGCAAACCTCATCAAGCAGTGATCTGTTGGTAGATAATTCCTCCACTCCCATATTACCATCATTTCACCCAGCAAACAAAACAAATATGCACAGAAGTATGACCGAGGCCAGATACCACTTGGGACAGACCTATGATTGTCATGGTGGCCATGACATCCTGAGTCACTCCCAACAGGGCAGCCTGAGCATGGACATTGAAGTCCCTGAACACCACAAGCTGAGAGAACAACAAAAACCCTGATACTACCCCAGATAGCTCAGGAAGGGAGATTGTTGAGATGCAGGGCTGGTAGTACATCCAATAGAACCTTGTCCTGGCCATCCTTCTTCAGATACACACACTCAGATCCTGAAACTCTGGGACAAAGGATCTGGTCAGGATTACAAAATCCTGATGGACCATTGCAACTTCACTTCCCCTCCCTGATCTCACTTGTTGATACACAGAGAATCCCTGTGGACAAATCTGAACAAGATTAACACTGCAAGACTCATCCAGCCAGATCTCTGTGATACATGCCTGTTTCAGATTGGAAACAACAGCAGTAGTATTTTTAGAACAACAAAATTATATTGGTTACAATTTTTTTTCACAGAAAAGGAGATCTGTCAGCTATTCCAAATGAATGTTCTGCCCATGTGAACATATGTTTTCTGGCTCTGGGGGTTTCAGTTCTGTGGAATACTCCCATTATACTCACAAAAACTCCCAACAACTTCGGGCATTTTAATTCTGTGAAATGCACTGGAATTCTCATGTAGTCAAAAAATACCCCTGAGGCCACTCAATGCAATTTTTAAAATCTATATGGATGAAAGTTAAGAAACATTCCTAAATAAAATTAATTAAATACATTTGTACAGATTTTCAGGGGCCCTGCTCCAATATAGTAGGGGCCTTCCAATAAATACCACAAAGATGGTAACACTAGAAGTGAAACCTGGAAAAATTATTTTTGCATTATGGCTCACAGAAGCCCCAGTACCCATACTGGCTAAAGAACACCAGGAGCTGTAGTCCAAAGAAATTAACTTTTCCAAGTTCTGATGTGCAGTAAGGCCACACTCAAACCAATCAGTTCAGAATCTGGTACATTCATTGTTGCTTTGAATGTTTTACAGGTAGGAAATCAATCCCCAAGACTTGCCCAAAACATTGTGGCAAATCTAGAAACTGCTAAAACCACATGTGATATTTAATGTTCCCAAGGCAAAAGTGCTTTATTTACACTTCTTATCAGTTCTCATGGTCAGTTGTTTTCCCCTCTGACCACAGCAGCCTTTTCAAACATCACGCAAAGTCAAAGTTTGAACAGCAGTGTCATCAGCCACTTGACGTACATTTCTGTTATTTTCTGTCTGTGAGCCAGAATTCATCTCTCTTTTACATCAGAGGTGGTCAAGTCAATGCTTCCTGAGTCCTGTTAGGGAGCGCTCAAGATCATTTCTTCCCCAGCTCGCACCAGCAATTTAATTTAAACAGAATATATAAGGTATAAGCAATTGGTGGCCTTCCTAGTGTTGCCAGAGCTCATTTTCCATCATCTCTGATCATGGGACATAGTTGGGAACTGGAGTCAACATTGTCCAGAGTGTCACAGATTACCCATTCCCCTACTATATGCCCCTCCCTCACAACCTGCTTCATCAGAACCCATTTCCTGTTCCTGCAGCAATGCTGCAAAATCATTTAGAAACCCTGGGTACATCTTTCAGGGATTTCCTTAAAATATTAAGCACTTCCCCACTGTGCAGCCCTCTTTTCCACAGGCTCTGAACCAACCAGGGATGGATGAGTGAGTATGTGACAGCTATATCTGCTCTTTATTCCCACTGTCCCAGGGAGAAGTCTCTTTACAGAGGGTAGTTCTCTCTGAGGAGTAGCCCAGACTATATCTGGGTGGAAAGGAAAGAATGCTAAGGGGGAAGGACAGGGGCCTTGAAGATACTCAACAGTATTTAGCACCTAAACAACTGACAGCAGAAACACAGCCACCTAATCTTTATCATTATAGCAGAAATGCATTTTTCCTTTACTGAAATTATAGTTTTAATTAGAACTGAAGAGCTGGAAGGAATCCTAAGGGTCATCAAGTTCAACTCTCTGTCAGTTAAAAATCTCCTGTGAAATGGGTCTATCTGGGGTGTGCATGTAATGCAAATATCCATCTAGAGACATCTTTTTTGGTGATGTGTGTAAATGGCCATGCTAGGTACTAGTGGAAAAAGTACTGAATCGCTGTTTCTCCTCAGCCTCCATGCTATTCACCAAAGGAGAGACCAAGCAGTAAAGAGAAGGAAGGAGGCTGAATTTATAGCTGAAATCCTGCATTAAATGCACAGAGTATAACCCTCTCCGTGTGTAGTTTTGCATCTCTTCCACCCTACCCCCTTCAAATGGAGGCACTTGCAGCCAGTGATGTAGACTCAAGTCGACTGACTAGGACTCAAGTCGGACTTAAGTCACTTCAATGACTTGACTTGGACTCGACTCGGCAATAAATGATACACTGACTTGACTCGACTCAAGACTTGTATATTTTTAGTGATTAACTTGCTGCCCTTGCTTCAGTAACTTAATATATTCATCCAGAAACCTTGCAACTTTGAACAATGTTTCCATCTTTTTGCCTACTGGCCACATAACAATCTGTCTCAAGCCCAAAGCGTGGGTGCATTTCTCAGAGGGGAGCAGCAAATGGGTTAGGCAATGGGCTTGAGGTGGGCTTGAGGTCTGCTCTGAAGTCTGTCCCTGACGCATATTGGAGAAGTCTTCTAACATTTTTTCTAAGAGCAGAAAACAAGATTCGCCCCCAGAGTGCAGGGTGCATTTCTCAGAGGGAGCAGCAAATGAATTAGGCAACAGGCTTGGGGAGGAAGGATCCTTCTTTCTACAACTTTTGAAGCCTCAGTAATGGAGAGTAAGAAGGATCCTATTCCCCACTTCTGAAAAAACTTTTAGCTTTGGAAATGAGAAGTAAGAAGGATCCCATTCCCCACTTCCAAAGCTGCAGATGGCAAAATCACAAATGTGGAGGGCCAACTCTGCTTAAATTGTTAAAACTGACTTTATTCGACTCTGTCCAGAAATTCTGGAATACAGGTCGGAGTATAAAGTTGGATCCCAGACTTGAGACTTGACTTGAAAGTATCTTCAAGGACTTGAGACTTGACTTGAGACTTGAAGGTAGATACTTGAGATTGGACTTGGGACTTGGGAATAAAAGACTTAAATACATCACTGCTTCTAACCATTAAATAACCAGAAGAATGGGGGTGGGGAGGAAAAGAATATGAGGCAGCAGCAAGGACCTCCTGTCCCCACTGCAGTTCTCTAGACAGAGGGAAATGAAACAAGTACTGGATTTCTCTTCTGTCTAGAAAAATGCAGCAGAGGTGGGAGGTAGCCCCTGCTGCTTGGCTGCTCCCTTCTCCTTCTCCATTTAATGGCCATAGCAGGATGTCCTGGGAGTTGGCAGTTGCCAGGAGGACATTACAACTCTGGAAGACCAGAGTTCTGCTCAGCCATGAATGTCCGCTGAGTAATTTGGGTCATGCCATACCTTTTCAGCCTCCAAGGCTCTGAAAAAATCTTGCTGACCAAACCCTTAGGTAGGGTCCCCACATGAGCTGAAATCAACATGAAGGCACATAACAATGAATAACAAAAACAGAATGATAATGAATACTGCTTTATGCCCCATTCAGACATATGTACACAGATTTCACACATTATCTTTAAACAGAATTGAATTGTCCATTGACTTTTCTATTTGCCAACTGGATAGAAAACACATACTTTTCCACACCTTCTGCTGTGAAACCTGATAGCAGCAAGTGTCAGAAATAAGATGTGCTTCTACAGACATCAGTAGGTACCAATTAATGTGTGGACATTCTATGTAACTCCATGTTCTCTTCTTCCTAGTAATGCATAAACAGCCACCCTTGGTAGAAGGGATCACATTACAGGCAGAAAGGGTCTTCTTGAAATTGACAGTGCCTGGAACTAGTTCTAGGCATTTGACCATCCTAGAGGAGAAAATATTTTAAAATATTTGTACCCTCCCTTCCTTCCTTTCTCCCTCCCTTGAGGATAGCAAACCCAGGACAGAATGTACAGATTCCATTCCGTTTAGGAGAGATTCTTTGAAGACTTATGGTGTCTAGTTAATAAGCAGTTTATTTACGAGAGCTCAAGCTTGGTACAGGAACAAGCAATCCATCAAGCGATGCTGTTATTTCCATGGGCAACAGCAACACCTGGGATCCCAACACTACTTTTACTTCCTTCACAAAAAATGTTTTCTATTTCCATATCCCACCACCTAGATTCTAAAGCGCACATATGCATAAAGCTACACACTCAATGCCAGTTATGCATGACTCTGTGGAAAGCAGGTTTGGGATATCATTTACAAAATGGGGAGGGTTGAGATGTGAGGGCAGAGTTTGGAATTTTTAGCTTTTCAGAGTACATGTCCCAAAATCCCACTGCTGGCATGGCCAGAGGTCATGCTTGCTGAGGAATTTTGGGAGCTGTCATCTCCCAAAATGTGACTTTTCTAAGCTCTGTTTAAAAAACTAAAAAAAGACACAGAGTTAGATGCCACCTGCAGTCTTAACTCTTGTGGTCTGTCCTTTGAACAATGGCGGCTATTGGCAGTTACTTTGTACTGAGATATAGTCCAGACTTTAAAGGAACTATCCAATGTCCTTGATCCTGTTCCCCTTGTGGTAAAGGGATCCTTCATTATCTCAGCAACACAACTGAGGGGCAGGGTCTTCCCTTCAGGTAAAGGATTAATGATGTGATTGTTTAGGTTTCATTTATTGGCGGTCAGCATCACAAGACAATTGCCCAGCGAGGACGACCAGTTTGGGGAAAAATGTGGAAACTTCGAGATGTATCCAGGCGGGGGGTTAGAAAAACAGGGCATCACATGGCATGAGAGAGACAGAGTGAGAGACTTTGGGACTGACAGATCGGGGAGGTGCTACCTGACTCACTGACCCTAAGAAAGCTTGGTTGTAAGCCAGTGGTCCAGAATCCCAGCTTCCCATGAACACCCAAAGACACCAAACACCATCTGTATCATGAATAGAGTTGGAGTGTATAATTAGTAGCTTTAGGGCTCATGTTTCTTCCAACCTCAGATGAGTAAGATTTTGGCTGTTTTGGTAACTTTGTATCTACTGCTAAGTAACATCTGAAGGAAAATCCCTTTGTTTACAAGATGCCCTTTTGCTAATGCTAGATTGCTTGCTTAGAATAAAAGCTTTCCTTTAAAGATCTTTTTTCCCCACTCTCTTCACATGCTTTTGCAAGGTGCGTGCCTGCATATGCATGTAGGATTCTCATTTCCCACAGGAGGGACAGGAAAGTTTCCACAGAGTCAGAGGTGGAAAAAGTGCAAGTTCAACCCCTCAGTAACTCCCACTAGGTTACTGAATCACATGGGGTGAAATAGTGGTAGGCAGACAGACCTTGGGGGTTCCCTCTCCTACTCTTGACCAGGAGACAGAACATGACCCAATTACACTCCCCCCTGCCAAAAAAATATCATCAGCTTGGATAGCTCCTTTAAGTTTGAGCTAAAACCCAAAGTGGATTCACCTCCTCACTAACATGGGATCCACTAGCTGCCACAGCCTTCAGATGTTTCATCCTAGCCGGAGTTCAACTGTGGTGCCCCTTTCATTTTGACAGCTGCTACAACCCAGCTGCCTAGATCTGCAGATCACTTTGTTACAGGTAGTACCAGGCTATGGAAAGTTATTATAACTTACTGAATAGAAATAACTCTGGCTTTTCCAAATATTTTACTTTTTTATAAACAAAGATACCTTTTATTTATGACATGGAGTCATAGAGCTGGAAGGGGCCTCATGGGCCATTTAGTCCAACCCTTGCTTAATGCAAGATCTTCAGCTACAATATCTTCAGCAGGTAGCTTTCCAGCCTCTCTTTGAAGATATCCAGAGAAGGAGACCCCACCAGCTCTCTAGGCAATTGGTTCCATTGCTGAACTGCCCTCCTTCCAATGATCAGTCGAAATCTAACCTCCAATAACATCTGTGAACAGAAGGAAGTATCTCTGGAAGTGCTGAGAATTTCCAGGGTTTTTTTCCTTTGGATTTTAGCCACACATTTCCAAGTTTACATCAAAACTCTTTGTGAAATATACCCCCTCCCCATTCCATTGTGTTTTTTCTTCATCTTCCCACTGATCACATATCACTCACACAAAATTTCAGAAATTGATTTCCACCAGTTTCCACAAGCCTTCTTTATTATGAGTTATAGAGCAAGTGCTAAAGGATTTTAGCAATATTACACTAGTTAAACATTAGGATCAATTTTGTTTTGGTGCAAACGTTCCTCTTTCCTTCACTTGATCTCTGTTGAATCTGTGTCCTGGAAACAATAACTGTTTACTGGCAGCAGCCATCTTAAGCCATTTCCGCACCTTACCTGATCCTGTTGTCCTTCTGTCCTGATCCTGGCAGTGCCTTTGCTGGGAAGGGAGTACAGCAGGAATGCTCCCCTCCACACCTGCCCAGCTCCCTGTGGAAGGGAACATGAATGATATGTGCCTGCCTTCTGCAGTGTAGCCAGGCTCTTTCCCACGCTGCACTGGGGAAGGAAGCACCTCCATTGTGCTTCTTGCCCTTCCACAGGGCCAGGAAGGATGGGAGCATTGCATGATCATGGGTGCTTAACAGATTTTTTCCATTAAGTGAATATCCCATGATTGCGATGGGTGGGAGCAGGATGGCCGTGGGACCACGATGTTGGTGTGCAAAAGCACGACCCCGTGGACTGCTGCCATCCTGTCCCCATAGTGAAACTGCAATGCCATGCAGAAATGGCCTTAATTAGTTGTGAGATCATGCAAACAGGTAACCAAATAGAGATATGTTTCATTTCAGAAAATATTGGGTTAAATTAATCTGACCTGGGAAGCAGGTATGAAAAGACCCTGGTAACATCTGGAGTCCCCAGGAAATGCTTTGGGATGAAAAAAACCATCATGTAGATCTCCAAAATAAAATCAGTTTGTATAGGAACAAAACCTGGGACTTTCAGGGACTTTTTTTTTCATCTGGAGGTCTCACAGATAACCTTTAGAAATTCTGGCCCTTTCCACACGAGAAGAGGAATTTGCGTAGTGACGGTTCCGGCCGGTTTTTACCGGGCTTTTTTGTATCCGCGCTAATGAGCGCTCTCTATTCATACGTCTTATGTTTGATCCGGCTTAGCGCGGTTTCAGAGATCCACACGTTGCCGTCCTGACCACCCCCGCTATTAACATAACCTCACCCACTATGGCTGTGATAGGCTGATTTCGATTTGAAGAAATGGCGCATTGTGTCGGTATGTACCCGCGCATGCGCGCACGTACGTATGCAAGGTCCTCCCCCAACGCCTCCCGCCTTTCGCCGCCACCCCCCACCTCTGGCTAGTGCGTCGGTTGGTGCCGGTCGTTGTGCTTCCTGCTTCGCCGATTTTCTGGCTTGTTCGTGGCTTTGCGATGGAGGGCGAGGTTCTCGATGACCTGGTCGGGTTCCTGGGGCCCTTTGTTGCGGTCCTGGGTGTAGTGGTGGCCACCATGCAAGAACAATGGGCCAGAGATCGAGCGAGGAGGTCCAGGCTCCATCGCGACCATGAGGAGGAGGACGTTTCTATGCGCCCCTTCTGAGAGGACACTCGCAGCGTCTCCCACGCCCCAGAAGGTGGTGGGTCAGGGAGAGGATGCGGAGGACATGGTGGGCTGAGGAGGTGCTTGCTAAGTGGGACGATGACCAGTGGCTCTACCACTTTCGCATGACGAAAGCCACCCTCTTCGAGATCGCCGACCGTCTGCGTCCCACACTTGAGAGGAAAGCCACAGAAATGCGTCAACCCATATCTGTGGAGGAGAGAGTGGCGATTGCCGTGTGGTGGTTGTCAACGCCGCTTATATATCGCAAAACGGCGAACACCTTCGGCTTGGGGATCTCCACAGTCGCTGTGATTGTCATTGAGGTGTGTCTGGCGATAGAGCAGGTCCTCCTGTCGTCCACCGTTTCCCTTGGAGACTATCGCAGAGTGAGTACTCGACATCCATCCGCCCTCTCTCCCGTCCGTCCTTCCCCGGCACCCCGACTTCTCCCGGTGATGCTATCTCAGCCCAGACCGTTCCGGCCACCATCCCTGCACTGGCCACGCCACGCGCGCGGCCATCCGCGGCCCTCCATCCCCCCTCCCCACCTCCATCCACCCTTCCCCCTCCCGCCCTCTCTCCCCTTCCTCCTTCCCCCGCGCCCCGACGTCTCCCAGTGACGCTATCTCAGCCCAGACCGGTCCCGCCGCTATCCCTGCACTGACCATGAAAGGAGTAATGTTTGTTTTTTGTGTTGCCACCCATTGCAGGTCATGGATGGATTCCATCGCATGGGATTTCCCCACTGCATCGGCGCGGTTGATGGTACACACATTCCTGTGTGGCCACCAAAAGGAAGAGGGGAAGAGTTCGTAAACCGCAAGAGCTCCTTCTCCATTCTCCTGCAGGGGATGGTGGACCATGAAGGACGCTTTTTGGATATTGTCCTTGGCTTTACGGGCAGAACGCATGACGCGTTTGTTTTCCGTCACTCCTCCTTGTGGCACGCCATGGAGGCTGGACGGTATGTTCCTGGGAACCCTACCATCACCATAAATGGCGTTTCCATTGGTCCAGTCATCCTCGGAGATGCAGCGTACCCCCTGTCAAGGTGGTTGATGAAGCCATACGGAGGGGCCATGGACCCAAGGAAGTTGGCTTACAACAGGCTTTTCAACCGCTGTCGGAACGTGGTGGAGCGGGCCTTTGGAAGGCTCAAGGCATGGTGGGGCTGCCTCTCAGCTCCCCTAACCGTGTCCGAGAAGAACTACCTTCCCGTTATATCCGCCTGCGTGGTCCTCCACAACATCTGCGAGTCAAAGGGCCACATCCTGCACCCCGACCTTGCCCCCCCCCACCTCTGCGCCTCCCACAAACACGGGATGACTTCCGACCCCACTCCTCCGCTAGGAGGCTCCGTGAAGGGGAAACAGTTAGGAATGCCATTGCAAGCCTTATTGCCGAGGACAATGTTCAGTCCTAGATTTGTAGTTTTCTCCCTTGTTTGTAATTGCAATTAGAAGGTGTTTTGCCCCTCCCCGTTGTAAATACTTTCCCCTTTACAAATAAACTTTACACTGGTTTTGTTGCAAAAATAACAGGTTTGCTTTTATTATTTCAAAAACACAAAAACAACATGAATGGCAAACAATAGTACTGACTTCAAAGGAAAACAAGATATATGGCAACTCCCCTTTCATAGGAGAAATAGGAAACATATAACTTTAAACAGTTAGATCATGGATATTGCTAACAAGTTAACGGGGCCATATTTGTACCCATCCAAATGGGCAGGTAGGTGGGGAGATGCATTTCTCAAGGGCTGTACCTGTGGCAGGGTCTCTTGACCCTTGGGAAATGTCGTCTTGCCACCTGCTGCTGGGAGGAGGTCGATGGGCTTCCCCCCATTGCAAGGCTCTGGCCTGGTTCGGGCTCAGTTTGTTCGGAAACCACACTGCCATCATTCCTGGGGAGGATTGCAGCATTTCTTGCATTCACTGCATCCGCGATTGCGGACATAACCCTGATACATTCCCTAAGCAGGGAGAGCAGCTCCCTGCGTTCTTCTGTCGCTGTGGTACTCTCATGCTGGAACTCCCTGGCACGCATGTCCCTGTTGAGCTCCTGCTGCTCCCGTATGAGATCCATGGTAGCTATGGTAGCAGCGGGAAGGTTCTCACTACGCCCTGCTGCAGTGGTCCTATGGCGCGACATGCGTAGTCTGGACCGGGGAGACAAGCCCGCGGCGGTAGTGCTGCGTGTCACCTCTGCTGTACCGTTGCTTGCCTCATCTAGGGAGAGTGAAAGCAAAACGGAAGTAGCATTGTACTGGTTAATGGGATGTGATTTTTGAAACGTAACACAACATTCCTGTGAGGGCCGCACAAAACTGCATGCCGGGCAGCGGCAAAGCCAGTCACATCTCTCATCATCCCATGTAACATCACCTCTCGTGTCACATCTCACTGAGGAGTGACAGCCACAGCGAATACCTAACTTTAGGAGAAATGTGTGCAGGGAGAAGGGAAGCAACAGGAACCGTGCATGCAAACAATTATATGTCTAGTTTCATGGATCCTGCTCACTCGTGAGACACCAGGCTTGACTGTTGTGCAAAAGGTCCAGCAGGAAGGTTCCTGTACCTTCCGGCCAACACCTCTAGTGCTATGGTGACAAGGTGTGGAGTAAGGGTGGTGGTTAAAAACTCACCTGTACCAGTGGTGCTGTCATTTTCCACTCTAGATGTCCCGGGATGAACTGGCGTGTTGCTGGTGTCGTCCATGCCTGCATCGGGGGATAGGTTGCGAGGTGTGAAAGAACAAGTCTGCTGAGAATGCATTCTGCATGGCTCCCGGCGGCCCCCCTTCCGGCCTTCCCCCCCCCATTGACCTATGCACATTGATATCCAGCTGGAAGGGACCAGGCACATACTGCGCGCCGTTTGCATGCTCCCACACCGTTAGCATACCCAGAGACCCACAGGAATCCAAGAGTTCAGACAACTTGGCCGTTTTGGGGAGCAAAAGGGCTTGCTATTGAGTTACTGAGTAAGTAGTGATGCAGGAATTGAAAGGTAGGTAGCATGCACATTGCAAAAGCATTCTTTCCGCTTCATAGCAGCCATGCCCAAGGGCTATTGCGACCCAGGGAGATAAAGCGAAGCTTATACGTTTGTTGCCACACTAACAACCTGCCTTACCTGATGTCTCCGCATCAGAGGTATCCGGGGAATCCCCAAAAAGCTCCTGGCTATGGGCACGCTCTGGAGCACAAAAAGGGAAAGGAATGGGTGGAATTTCCATGCATAGATGAGTTAGTGATACAAAACCAAGATGAGGGTACCCCTCTTAACATTCATACCTTCTGATGCTGCAGCCCCCTCCACTCCGTGATCCCCGTCCTCTGCAATCTGTAGGCTCGCGATGACCCTTGGTGGGTGTGCACCCGCGTCACCACCCAAAATTCGCGACAGCTCCTCGAAGTAAGGACAGGTAACCCGGGACGAGCCTGTCCTTTTATTTGCAGCGACCGCATGACGGTAGTCCAGCCGCATCCGCTTGGTTTTTGTGCGGCATTCTTCCGCTGTCCTTTTGTGCCCTCTTCTTTCCATTTCCCTGGCTATTTCTTCAAATATTTCGATATTGCGGTAGCTTTCCTGAAGATCCGCCTGGTACTTCTGTTCGCCCCACACTTCAAGGAGATCCTTTACCTCGGAGTGGCGCCACGCGACCCCCCTGCCTTTTGCCCTGCTTCTCCTCGGGTTGACCTCTCCCTCTCCAGGGCTGGACACATTTCCCTGGCTTGCATCTTGGGTCGCCATAGCCACCTTCAACAAAATTCTTCCGCAAAGTTTGGCTGACCACGAGGTTGCTAGTTCCGAGTAATGGCTTCCTCCTTGTCGCCCTAGCTCAGTTTCTCCCGGCGACGCTTCGCACATGCGCAGCAGCCACCAGGACTTGGTGCCGCGGGACCCCCACAGGAAGGCGGTGGAACTGCAGCCTTCTTGCGGGTGTGTCGGGGCAGAAGATAGGAGAGATAGGTATTGCGTGGGAGTTTTTAGATTTATTTGTTTTTATCCTTTTATTACCCTTTTATTACCCTGCTGTCCCTTTAGGTAGGTAGGTAGGTAGGTAGGTAGGTAGGTAGGTAGGTAGGTAGATAGATAGATAGATAGATAGATAGATAGATAGATAGATAGATAGATAGATAGATAGACAGACAGACAGACAGATAGGCAGATAGGCAGATAGGCAGATAGGCAGATAGGCAGATAGGCAGATAGGCAGATAGGCAGATAGATAGATAGATAGATAGATAGATAGATAGATAGATAGATAGATAGGTGGATAGAGGATAGATAGATAGATAGATTAATAGATAGGAGTGTTAAGGTAGATATTATATATATAAAGAGAGAGAGAGAGAGAGGAGAGAGATGGAGCGTGAGGGTGCCCTCTGGGATGATTTTGAAACCAGGGAGATGCTGGCCATGGTGGAGTGGTGCGAAGGGGTCAACGTACTACTCCGTAGCACAAATGCCCCCAACAGGGAATACTATGAGACCATTGCAAGGGGGTTGTCACAGCAGGGGTTCGACAGGACGGCCGCGCAGGTCAACTCTAAATTCAAAGCCATTAAGGCGGCGTTCTATGACTGTATGGAACGCTTTAATGGCCACCCACCCCATGCAGCCAAGCCTCCCTACTTTCGAACCATGCTGCGGCTGTGGAAGTCTGCTGGGCGCCCCTCCTGGCGTGGCTGCAGAAGAGGACGTGAGTACCCTTGACAACCATCCCCCTCCCAATGAACAAGTGATGGTTAATCAAACGGTGGGGGGTTCCTTGTTCCCCCCATTATGTGAGCACACACTGGCAGCAGCATGTGCCACTTCCCAGGTGCCAGACGCCGTGCGACCAGGCAAAATGTTGATGTCGCCGGGACCCCAGAGAGGGAAGGCAAGTGCAACACCTCCACTTCTTATGAGATTCCCAGCCCTGTCCCTGCGTATGCAAACACGTGGGGAACTGGTGTGTTTTACGGGAGGTCTGCCCGCTGTTTTGCAAAGGTTGAGAGCTTTGCTTTTTCCTGTTTCTCCAGAGCCTGAAACAATCGTGCTGGGGGACACCTCGGGCCCTGGGGAGGAAAGTGACGTTGGAGGTGCAGGGGAAGATATAGGTAAAACATGTGCAACAGCTTTGGCGTGAAAACTTTATTCACAGCTAGGAAGTTGATCTGTTTCCGGGGCAACATCTGTTTCCCGCTTGTTTCTATTTCAGCCACAGGCGCACAAGCAGAGAGCCCCGCTGGTTCCTCCCCCGGTCATGATGACCTGGTAATTGATGTGCCAGGGGAAGAGGAGCAAGCAGCTGACGGTACAGTAACCACCTATGTGGGAGAAAATGTGGAGATTAGATGCACAATTGCTGACAGGGATGTTGAACAGTTTCCTTCCTTTCGCAGTTGGCGCACTGTCCGCGGTGGAGGAGCGACAGGAAGACTTTCCTAGACCATCCTCACGCACAGCTGGCAAGTATCAAAAAATTACTCCGCGGAAGGTGGCACACATGGAGGCCCACTCCAAGGAGTGCCTGGTCGCCAATGTCATCTTTTCTTTCCAGGTCCATCCCCCCAGGATCTGAGGTCCATTGCAAATTCCTTGATGGCGGGGATGACCACGCTGGAAAGGAAAACTGCCAAGATGTGTAAGTTAGTAACACGGGTGGCCATGCTGGAAGGTTGGCTACGGTGCTTTCACCAAGCGTGTCAGCACGGCGTCCTAATATCTACTCTCCCACCCACAGATGAGTCTGCACAGAGAAGCCTTTCAGAGGTGTCAGCTGCCCTCGATAATTCGTATGCAGAGATAAGGAGGGAGCTGCGGGACCTCAAGAGACAGATGAGGAGGGGCAACCTCCTATAATGTTTTTTGACCTTTGTTTTCTGTTTTTCTGTTATGTTGGGTGATAATTTTATCTAGTTATTTAATAAAATATATTTCTCTAAGCTTTCCTGTGACTTGTTTTCAATGGTTGCATATAACCAGTTCACCCTTGGAAGCAGTCTACAGTTTGACCTGCATCCACCCACCATAGCAAGGCAGGTGTGGAAAGCACTTGAAGATCATGTGAACAGGCCCCAAATCCCATGCTAACCTGGAATGCTAAGCAGGGTGCGTTAGGATTTAAACCTGGATGGGAGACCACCACTGAAATCCATTTTGGAGAACTGGATGGAGGTTTTTCGCCACGGAGTGTTCCTTGTCTGATCCCTCTCTCAGCCTCGAAGGACGGGCCACCGGGGATCCACCTGCGAGGAAATAGTGGGTTTTGGGGAGGCTTGTGTACACAAAGCAGATGCTCATCTTTCTGTCCGGAGCACCCCACTTAGCCCCCTCCTCCCCATCCTGCCAGACCGCGTCCCTGTCGTGGCCCCCACCAACCGCCCACCAATCAGGCTCTAGTTCCGTTGGAGCAAGGGATGTCAGTCGGGTCACACTCTCTCGGCCTCAAGTGACACCAACTGCAAATCAATCACGCCGTTCAGGGAGATAACTGGTCGGGCTGAATGCATGGGGTTTGCAGGCCCCCCAGCTAGCCACCCCTCCACACTCATTTCGGTCCATTCTGCCCAATGCAGGACATGGCCCCCTGCCCCGTCCCTCATGTTCTGGGCAGCATTTCCGGGGGACAGTCAGGGTAGCCCCACGACGCTTTTTCAACGTGAAGGCGAGGCTTTCCATGGCCCCCCTTGCCCCCCGGCTCACACATTCAGCGCTTTGTGGCGGGTTGCGAAATGACGGTATTAGGGGAGACTTTCTAAAAATAACCCCCCCAATATGCCGCCGCGGAAGAATCCACAGCCCCCTGAAGCTTCCAGGCCCCCACTGAAACTCCAGGTGGCTGTGGATCTTTCGCTTTCATCCGCGGTAGCAATGGGGGGGGGGTTTCAAAGAAATAATCCCAATTTGCCAAACCTGCAATTGATATCCCCGCAGCGCTTCTTCAAAGTGAAGGCGCCATTACTCCGAGGCTTCCCGCGGGACCCCTTGGCGGCCACCATGCTGCCCTGTCCGTTCAGCGCCCTCTTGGCAGGGCGCCGAAGGGTCCCCATCCGCCGCCGCCGCGGCCCCCCTTGCCCCCCGGCTCACACATGCAGCGGTTTGTGGTGGGTTGCGAAATGGCGGTGTCACTAGAGGCGACTTCCCAAGAAATTCCCACCCCACCCCCACCCCCACCCCGGATAGGCCACTCCAGATGAAGGCAATAAATCCACAGTCCCCCTGAAGCTCCAATATCCCCACGGAAACATCAAAAGGCGATTTTAAGATGGACTGTAAATAAATAATTCCAATTTAGCGTACCTGCAATGCTTTTTTTCTTTTTCCTGCTGTGGGCTCTCGCTAGCGAGGATTAAAAAATGGCGCCATTCGGCTCTTTGTGGGGCGGGCCAACTACCGAAGCTGTCCACGCCCACGGCCCGCCCCCCGTTCATCTCAGGGGCGAATCAGCGCGTATCTGCGCTTCCACACAAGTGAGCAAGAATGTGATTGCGCGGATCAGGGGGAAAAGAAACACTTTTTTTCCGGTTTTTAAAAAGCACGTGCAAGCACAGTTGGAGATGTTTCTGAACGGACTGACGTGTGGAACTTGGAAATTAAAGACGACTCAGCGCACTTTAAGGTATGGAAGACCTCCGTCAGATATCGCGCTACACTGCGCTAAAACGTTTTATTACCCCCGTGTGGAAAGGGCCTCTGTGTATGTAACCTCCAAGCATTGTTCATGTTTCCCACAAAAACATGGAAAATGATCATTGCAGGAAAAAGCAAACAAAGAACAAAGCCGTATATTTACTTGCTGGATAGTCACAAAGAATGTGAAGATGCACGATTTGTTCTGGAGTCAAATTTTGATGTTAGCCCTCCCCTTTATATGCCTTTTTTCCCCTTCAAGACAGTAAATAAGGCACAGAAAAAGCCTTTTCATGTAAATGTTTTGCAGTGCTGGAGGCTATGTACATTGGATGCTGCATGCAGCTGGTTTCACTTACAAATTAGCAAAGTGGCTGAAGTTGAACCAAGAGCTGCTCTCTGAACCTTTGCCCACAAAACACACATGCACGCACACAAACAAAACAAAACAGGACACAACAGAGGAACCTTTGGGGAGGTCCATTTAATTCCTTTCCATTATCTTCTTCCCACTCCACATATCTAAATTTTTGGCACTGGCTAAAAGAAAACATGCCAAAGGAACAAAGCTCTCATGATGCATTCTTTGCTTAGGTTTGCAGACTGCAGAGTCCGCAGACTAGCTGTAACCCAAATCTTTTCTTTCCTATTTCAGCAAACATTATTCAGCTTTTCTAAGGGAACACTCAAAAACTGCCATGTAGACGTGACAGTGGCCCTGTAGTCAGGGAAAAAGACAGCTGACATACGACTCTGAAGGACAATGAACTCAACAGACATTAAAATCCAAAGGAAGCCTGAAAATCTACATTCCTTTGGTAAAGGAAGGAACGCCTAGAGATAGGAAGTAGGATAAATATGTAGCCACTGTGATCAACAGTTGGGGAAGAATGAGAGGAATACCCACCTTTCTTGCTGTGAGATATAAAGTGACATACAACAAGGCTAGAACTTACATTTTGCATGCAAAAGGGTCCTGGTTCAATCCAAGACATCTCTATGCAGGGCTAGTCAAAACATCTGTTTGAAATGTATTGACTGTCAATATATTGAAGTAAATGGACCAGTGGCTTGGTATGCAGCAACTTTCTATCTGAAAGCCAGCATGGTGTAGTGGTTTGAGCACTGAACTATGACCCTGGGGACCAGGGTTTGGTTTCCTGCTCAGCCATGGAAACCCACTAGGTGACCCTGGGCATGTCACACACTCTCAGCCCCAGAAAACCCCAGGCTTTAGGGTTGCCATTAGTTAGAAATAATTTGAAGGCACACAGAAACAACTGTCTATCTTCCTAAAAGTTGTTCAGTTCAGAACGTGCCATGCATTTTCTCTTTAAGGCATCGCTCCTTTTTCTGTATGCTATCACTGCATTTGGGATGTCCTTCCGTTTCTTCCTACTGGAGATGTAGCTGCGCAGCACGTGAGTTTCTAAAAGAGAACAAGATGAATCCATAACAAGGACAAAACCTACCAGTAAAAGCACAGAACAAGAACCACAATGGATACCACATTTCTCTGAGATATGCAGTGGAAACATAGCAGCTCTCAGGCAATATAGTTTAGATGTTGAATGTCATCAAGATCCAGACTTAACTTCAAATTAATGGCCATTTCTTCCTTATACTGTTATAGCACTATTATTCCACTTTCAATATCCTATGGAATTCTGGAGTTTGTAGTTTACTGAGGCCAAAGAGCTCTCTGGATGAGAATTCTAAATGCCCCTCCCTAAACTGCAGACACCATGATTCCATAGGATGTTGAAACTGGAATAATCGCACTGTAACAGTCCAGTGTAAAAATGGCCAATGTATTTCACTCTAACCTTATAAATAACTAAACTTCCTTTATGCACTCTGAGTTCAAAAGTACTATAGAGCCTTTACCCTACTTAATGCTGTTCCCTTAACAGTTCTGTAACGGAAATATTCAAAATACTGTTTGCCATGATCAATGGTGCCCTTATGACTCTAGCGGGGTAGAATTAGTAACCTACGTTCTCTTGTACTATTCTTTCTGTCACAACATCTTTGGTAAACTAGCAGCCCCATTATTCAGGAATGTGTTCATGAACCTCTAGCATGGCTGTCACCTTACTGCCGCACCAAAACTCTGTCCATGCTATTTTAAAAAACTGAATGAAATCATAAAAGCACAGCTTGTCACAGGTCCTCCAGAATGCCCTTGTATTAACAGGATCCACAGGTCCAGCAGGTTCATAAACAGAACTCAGCTGGAGTTCACACATCTGATAAATTTGCTACCACCCATATCTAAGGTGCCAGCAGACCAGGAAGAACTCCAAGGTTCACAGAAGTGCAAAGAATATGTACAGGAAAAAAACTTCTAGGAGTGAATTCCCCCCCCCCCCGTGGTTCACTCACTTCACAATCGCATACACACATTTCCTAACACTCTAGGCCTTTGGTGGTCATTCCCCTACATCAGCACCAACCTGCTCTGTGTGAGTCGCGACTTCCACTCAGATTACAAGTGCCGGGGTTGCCTGCATTACTCCACCGCTCTGTTACCCTGACTTCTGGGGTCCCCTGGGGGACACTTTGATTCGCTCCAAGAATGCAAAGATTGGGGGAATAGCAGAGCACTAGCTTTGGCAGAACGAGGGGCAGGGTAACCCAGTGAGACCTTCAACCTAATTTTCACAGGGTCAGACCAAGCAAAAGCCAGCCAAAGATTAAAAAGTAAGCTAAAAATGTGTTTTTATTGGGGGAATTCACTCATGCATGCACACAAGATACATACAGTCAAGCATTCGCACAAGAGCTAACTGAAAAAGAAAGGAAGGAAAAATTATAGAGAGGCTGAGGGGTTTGGGAGGATTTATAATTACCAGTCCAGGACAGTAGTGAAGAGCAGAAATGTATTTTGATTTAGGTAGGACCTAAGGACAGTTTCCATTCAGGACCCAGACGGACAGAGTGACGAGTAGATCTTCAAGAGACTGCACTGGGTATCCTGAAATCAGGGGTATTTGTACCCTGAAAATAGCCTGTGGCAGTGAACGTTCCAGATGCAAGACAAAGGGAACCTGGTGTGGACAATAGGTCTTTTGCCTGTTGATAGGCTTAGTGCTTGATTGACAAAGACATGATGGATATTGTAATAGCTGTCTATTGTGGGTGCTGTGAGGAAAGAGGAAGGAATCCAGGTGTACAAGGGACGGATATCTGTCAATCAGTGTCCTGGTGGGCTTCTCACAGTTGGGTTCCCTGGAAAATTCCAGCTTCTATTTAAGCCTATTATCCATTGGAATGGTGTGTATTTGCCTGTCTTACCTGGAGGAAGTTTCAAGTTGACCTATCCTTCTCACGTTTACAGTCAAATTCCTTCCCATCACCTTTCAGGTCTGAGTTTGACATCAGAGCCAATTAATACAGTTACCAATCCAATATCGTGCTAGTTAGGTATGGTGCCCATCCAAACCATACTAATATCAGGGATCCCCAAAGCTGAGCCTTACAGTACCTGTGATGAATTTTCGGGGGGGGGGACTTAACAGCAGAGGCACCCTGGCAACCTAAAGGATTCAAATTGATTGGCTGGTGCAAATGGAACCCCAGGCTAGCCAGAGGGAGGGACTAGATGGAGAGTGAGCAATGGAAATCTAACTGAAAACAGGGAGAGTTGGAGAAGAGAGTTGAGAGTTGGAGAAGAGAGTTGAGAGTTGGAGAACAGAGTTGAGAACTGATGAAAAGAGTTAACTGTTGAGGTTGATAGAAGTGTGTGTTTGGAGCTGAGAGAGAGAGAAGAGTTGTGCTGGTTTATGAATCCTTACTTACCAAGTATCTATTACCTAGACAGTGTGTTAAATAAAAATTTTGTTTGAATTTTTTTTATAAAGAGCTGTCTCAATTGCTCTGTACTGGGTTACACATGCCACCATCAGTACCACAGTCACTGGAGAAATAAATCACTGCTTGTCTTTATCTGAGAAAGCAGTAGAGGGAGATAATCTGGGAGGAGAAGCCAGTGGGGGACAAAGAGTGAGAATGGGCTACATTCTCTAGAGAGGGAGAACAGGAGTAGACCTGAGTGTCATAGCCCTGGCTTGATCCAGAGATCTCCCTGGCTGTTCAGACCTGAACATAAAGAGGCATCAGGCTGGGCAGGTCTCGGGTTTTGACAGTGCCCACCTTTTAGCATTGCCTGCTACAAGAGATCCATTTCCCCCTTACTTTGGATGCCTTCTGGTGCTAGCTGAAAACCTGAGGTTTTCATGATGTGGTGCTGATGGTTGATTCCTCTTTGTTTTAAAAAGAAATGTTGCTGTACTTCATATTGCTTTCTCTGTGTTTGTACAGTCTGCGTTCTGTCATTTTTGCAGTGGTTTTGTATGTTGCATAGAATAATCCATGTTGCCCTCAGTTTTTACCATTGGAATGTGCTTCCCACATTTTACACACAGAATAATAAATAAATAAAAATCCTTCTTTTAAGCTCACCACAGGAAGTATAGATTTTCAAAACTGACAGCCCAGCTCTTTTCATTTATCATAAAGGCAAAGGATAAAGTATATTTTTTGAAAGCAGGTCATGTCCCAGCTTCTGCTAGAACACCATTTGAAGGAATTTAATTAGGAGTACCCAAACATTTTGTCTATGTATGTCAATGTGCCAAGTCATCCTAGGTTTCGTACAACAAACCCTGCACATGAATCATTTTCAGTACAGAGTACTACTTGAAAGAACACTTTTTTCTAAGAATATCACCCACCAAGAGAAGATCACCTGGCTTGAACTGCTTTTTAATCCCTTGCAAGTGGAAATAAGGTAAAGAGGAGATTGAACATCAGTCCCCAGACAGGAAATGGAAATGGCTGAACTTGCTGCCTTCTAACGTTCCATTATGAGCTTGTCAGAGAACACAGCTAGTATATTTTAGAGAAGTGTCCTGGAGCTCTCCAGTGGAGAATTCTAGGACATAAAATTCTCTGCTGAATGGATGAAGCCATGACAGAGTAGTATCAAACAGCTGTAAATGTTTAGTGTAGATACACAGACAAAGTGCTGAATTGACCCTCATAATTTTATTTGTATGAATCTTTATTGCTCAGCTATAAGCCATCACAACTGGCCACAATCAAATAAAATGCAACTGGACAAAACTTCACAACAACAATAAATGCAAATAATATATAGTCAATAAACAAACAATACAAAAAGTATAAAAATGGAACAATATATAATTACACTGATGTGTTCTAAAATGCCAGGGTCAGGTATTTTCATTACCCCTGTGTGATTCTTGTGAATAGTTTTGATGTCTAGATCTTATCTTTTAAGCAGCCAAGGCAAATTTTGCAACCATAGCAGTGATATAAGCATCATTGCCAGCCAATAAAACACAAATCTGCTCATGGGGATATCAATTGGAAAAGGAAACAGAATGGAGAATATAATTAAGAAATTTTTGCCTAGGAGATGTATATAGGGGACATTGCAATAGGTAGTGTTGGATGTCCTCCACTTCCCCAGACTCACAAATGCAAAATCTTTGGTGGACAGGGATATTGTCATATCTTCCTTTCAGATAGGCAGATGGCATACACTGAAAACGTAAAGCTGTGAATGCTTTTCTGAGTGGAGCAAAAGTAAGGTTAAAAAAATAAACAAAGATTTCAAAAAAGCGTTTTGCACAATTTCTAAAGGGAAGGTGTTATCATATCCCAGATCTCTGCACCATACAATAAATGTGGGACAGTTTTCTTCTGGAAGGCCTCGACAATAGGAGCAACCAAATTTCCCGACCTTCATAATTGACAACATAGATGCAGAGATAGGATGCTGTTGCTGTCCTCAATACCATCTCATTCCCATATCATCAGATCTCCAATAAGATTATGTTAAAAACTTTTATACTGTTATAAAAACAGTATAAAAACAATTAAAAACTGTTGTCTTTAAAGTGTTATAAATGGTCTTGCACTGATTTTATATATTAGCTTTTTACTTAAAATACTTCTAAATTATAAATAATTCAAAAATTTAAATAAAAACCAATACACAAAGGGAGCAGTGAGAAATAACCACTGGGATTGTTTCCATCTCTCTAACCTAGCTGGGAAGGAAGTTCCAAAGGATTGCAGCTGCCACTGAGAAGGCCTACATTTATGGTGTTGCTGGATGGCATCGTACCCTCCAATTGTCTTGATTTGGCAAGGAGTGTCCCAGTTAACCCTCTCTCACACCACTTTTTCAGTACCTTGAATAAAGACCAAAACCACTCTGGCAGCTAGTACAATATCTTCACAACCAGTATTATATGGTTTCTAGAAGCTGTTTCTGTTAGCAGTCTAGCTAGCTGCTAGCATTTTCTCCAGCCACACCTTCTATGTTCAAGACAAGCCTCATGTAGACTGTGTTGCAGTGGTCTAATCTGGAGGTTACCAGTGCCTGTACTGCTGTGATCAGGTTATCCCTCTCCAGAAGGACCATAGGTGGTAGACTAGATGAAGCTGACTTCAGGCATTGTGAACCATGAAGTCCATTTGGGACTACAGTGACAGAAGGGGACCTAGAAGTATTTCTAAGCTCTTGACCAGCTCCTTCAGGGGAGTGCAACCCCATCCAGGGCAGGTTGCTTACTCAGTCCCACACTGGAGAACCACCAGTGCACATAGAGTCTCTGTCTCATCAGGATTCAGCTTTACTTTACTGGTCATCATTCAGCCCATCATAGAATCATAGAGTTGGAAAAGATAGCAATGGCCATCAAGTCCAACTCCCTGCCATGCAGAAACATACCCACAAAGCACTCCCAGAAAATGGTCATCCACTCTGTCTTTAAAAACCTCCAAAGAAGGTGACTTCACCACACTCTGAGGCAGCATATTCCACTGTCAAACAGCTCTTATTGTCAGGCTCTTCCTGATGTTTAGGTGAAATCTCTTTTCCTGTAGATTGAATCCATTGCTTTGTGTCCTAGCTTCTGGAGCAGCAGAAAACAAGCTTGCTCCTTGAACATGATAATCCTTCAAATATTTAAACATGGCTATCATGTCACTTCTTAACCTTTTAATGAGGCTAAACATACCTAGCTCCCTAAGCCCCTCTTCATGGTTTCCAGACCCTTCACTATTTTGGTTGCCCTCCTCTGGACACATTCCAACATGTCAATATCCTTCTTGAATCAAGCCTTTAAAAAGAGCAGAAGTGGGCAACTTCAGCAGGCCTAGGGGCCCGTTTTCTACTCCTTGGACACATAGAGTGCCAAAAAAATGCCAAAAAGATAGATAAAATAAAATGGGAAATTGAAAAAAAAAAAATTTTTTTTTTTGAGATGTGCAAAGAAATATCCCAAAGTGGTCGTTCAGTGTGCTTTTGAAAGACTGCTTAAAACAGGTCTTTCAAAAGCACGGAACACACCACTCCGTGGCTGTGCTCCAGTACAGATTTGCAGGCTCGCACCAGTGCGAACTTGCAGATCTGCCAAGGGCGTGCTTTAGGCTGGCGAGGAGCCTCCACTAACTGGAAGCCGCCGTTTTCATCCCCAGAGCAGTGCGGGGCACAGCCCCGCACTGCTCCAGACCAGCCTGGACCCGCGCATGGAGCACACAGGTCCGGTGAGTACCAGCACGGAGCAATTCCCTCACCCCGTGCAGAAAAGGCCAACATCAGAGGAAATAGAAAAAAAGATGAAACAGATGAAGTTGACTCAATTTGAACATGCTAACAAAATTGGGAAATAGCGCATAAACTTAAGAAGAAGAGAGAGAGGAACACAGTAACTGAATTGAAAAATGGGAAGAAAATGATTATGCAGCATGAAAAGATAAAACAGAAGTTTAAAGAATACTTTGAAAAATTGTTTTATGAAAAAATAAAATGGGAAATTGCTAGAAGTTCACATCTGGTTTTGAAACTTTTAAAAAGTGTAAAGTAGTACAGACTGGCCCTGTAGTCTATTGAAAAGGTGAATCAATTTGCCCCTTTTTTTGCCAGGAAAACTGTGGTCAGTGGGAATGTGGAGGGATCTGCCTTGAAGACCACATATGGATGGCCCCAGGACTGCTCATTGCCAACTCCAGGATTTCTCTCCAACAGGCCTTTAGGACTGTTCTCAGTAAAGTAGAACATATGGCCACCCTATAAACATCATTTGTAATTTTAGAAACCTTGATTCCCCTCTCCATCTCTCCCTGCCCCATGAAAAAAAATACCATATTTGCCAGTGTATAGATGTACTAGTGTATAAGATGCACCAGTGTATAAGATGCACTGGCAAATACTATTTGCTGACATGTAAGACACACCAGCGTACAAGATGTGCCCCATTTTCAAACAGGAAAAAAAGTAAGTCTTATACGCCAGCAAATACAGTAAAACTCCCTGCTTCTGAAGTATTAGGTACACTAGTGGGAGCTTAAATCTCCCTTTTTTTCTTTTCTTTTTATATAAAAATGAATGGTTTGCTTTTTCATTTAAAAACCATTGCTTTTGATCATTCTACCATTTATTCAAACTGTTTGAGAGAATGACAACTCACAGATCTTCTTTCTGATTGGATTAGCAGGTGCCAGGGTGCAGAATTTCAAGCCCCCTCTCCAGTTGGCTGGCTATTTAAAAATGAGAAATCGCTTGCTGATGAAAGAGTATACACTATCATCTGGATTGAAGATCTTGTTCATTCATACATTCCTCTCCAACTACATTCCTTGGCTGGAAGCCAGACCCTATTTTGACGTCACAGCTCTAACCAAGAACATAATGTACTGGCTCTGCAACAAGAGTTTACTGCAATGTAGGGCAAGAGATAGCAACAAGATGAAACGTATTGAAGAATTAAAAGAGAAGGGGCAGACTGATGAAGGTAGAGGTTGAAAATGTACATACAGAATTTGCATCATACTTAATTCTATTTTGCTTTGTTTCCCCTCTGAACACTTAGAGAATCCCTGCTTGTCCAAAAGTCAGTGTACTTTTGATTAAGTAATGGGACTTTAATAGAAATATAAAAAGATAAAATAATATGATTGCTTGCTTAAAGACCTTTTCCTTGTCCTTTTTTTCTATACTTACCGTTTTCGAGCTTTTAAAAATTAAACACACATTTTATATTAGAATATTAGAATAAGGTTCTTTCGTGGTTGATGTCTACTGAACAGCATAGTAAATACTCCTTCTCAGAGTTAAATATTAGATGTTTCTGTAAAATATAACTAAAAAAATCTAGTATTTGAATGGATGTTAGTTGTCTTGGCCTTGGTCATGGAATTCTTTGTAGCTTAGGAATTTATTTAAAGAGGGTTTCTCAACAGACTTGTGGGTTGTGGTAATTGGAGAAGTTGGATCATTAGACTGAGAGAGGTGAATGTAACAGGGAACAAAAACTGGGAAGCACTCAATAAATTCCAAAGAAAAAAATGAAGTCACACCTCAAGGTGTTCAACTGAAGGATGACTTATCGGTAAAAAGCCCACTGCATTTCCGTGCCCTCTAATATTTTACAGGTGAAAACTGTGACAGATATTGCCAAGCAGCATCAGAATGTGGCAAAGAGAGCAAAAATTAATAATGAGGAAGAACAGCAGTTTGTTTTTGAAGAGTACACTGGGAAGGACAAAATTCTGCCACTATTTGTCCTCTCCCACCTGCAACCTCCTGCTACTGGAATGGATTTCAAACTACTTTTGCTCTTCAAACTCAGTTTGTAGGAATTAAAGTAAGCTGAGGACAAAGTGAGAAAGCTGGAGGAGGACAGAGAAACCAGGGCATTTTAAAAGCAGCTGGGGAAAAGTGAGACAACAAGGAAAAGGAATGTCCCTGTCAAATCAGGACAATTGTAGGATATGCCTTTCAGCATGTAAATGCTCTCAAAGGCTGTCCTCAATTTAATTTTGGAAATTTCTGGAGCTGAGACTCACACCATTTATTCAACAAAAAGAAGAATTATGCACTATGAGACATGTTTCCATTGATTTCTATTGAGCACCTTGAGATAAGTCTCCGTTTTTTTTCTGCAGGTGGATATAACAGACATTAGAAATATCTATGTTGCAAAGAGTGGCTGCACACATTATGCAGCAGTTCTGTTAACAGGTGTATGCACACATACACAAAGTGAATGTGAATTCCACATTTTGTCAACAACCACATTTTGAACTCCATATCAAGCCAGTAAGAGCCCTGAGAACTGAGATGTTCGCCTTTTAGGGTCAACTCACAAAATTTCTCTACCATGTAATTTTCCAACTCCCCTCCCCCTGAAAAAAGACAGTGAAATCAGCAGTTCTAAGCATCTAAGCCAGAGGTTCTTAACCTGGGGTCCAGGGGCTCCTGGGAGTCCATAGAACCCTCACAGGGGTCTGCAAAGCCCAGCTGCTCCACACCAACAGAAGCAACCACAACAGGGATGCAGCAGCACAGTGTATATGTGGGTGTCAAAACTGCTTTTTCATTTGCAGTCTCCACTCAGCCATGGAAACCAACTGGGTGACCTCAGGCAAGTCACATTCTCTCAGCCTCAGAGAAAAGCAAAGGCAACAAATCTTGTCAAGGAAACTCCCATGATATGTTTGCATTAGGGTTGGTATAAGTCAATTTTCAAAGCAGAGAGACATGATGGCTAGAAAGAACCTCCCCCTGTCAGTGGCACTTTATTATTGTGTGCCTTCAAGTTATTTTGAATTTATGGTAGCCCTAAGGTGAACCTATCACAGGGTTTTCTTGGCACGATTTGTTCAGAGGGGGTTTGTCTTGTCTTCCTCTGAGACTGAGAGAGTGAATGAATGAATGAATAAAATTTATTATGGCAAATAGCCAGCAGGAGGCTGAGAGAAAGTGACTTGACCGAGGTCATGCAGTATCTGAGTGGAGATTTGAACCCTAGTATCCAGTACCTCTAAATAAATAAATAAATATTTGAATATTTACATCTAAATTTTAATATTTAAATTTTGAGTTAAGTCTTGAGGTCCCAGCAAAAAAACGTATATTTACCTGGGGTCCCTGGTAAAGAAAAAGGTTAGAGAAACTGATCTAAGCCACAAATTGTGAGTAGTGTGGCTTCAGAAGTGTAGCAGTGCCACAATTGACAGCTGCTGGCTCCCTTGTCAGTGGGGCAGTGGATCCATTGTGAGTTTCAATCTGAACATTAAAAGGCTTTTGAGGTGCTGAACCTGTTTGGGAGAGAGGGTCCAGGAACTTTGCAGTTTGGACAAACCTGGAGAGAGTTCACTGTCACACAGGCTTGGGAGCCAACACTCATGTCTGTCTGTCACTGACTTTCTGTCCTGTGCCCAGTGAACAAATTGTTCTGAGAGCTGTGATATCATTTCAGAGTGATGGCAGGACTAATAATATGAAGACAGAAATATGATTTTTGTTCTGTTCAGAACTTGAGAAGATTCATCCTGCTGATCTGGATTTCATTCACATTTCCAAGAAATACTTCCTAATCATACATTTGGGAATGAGCTGAGTGATATCTGTCTATCTATAGACAGATTAGTTCAATAGTGATTTATATTTTTCTATGCAATATTTACTGATTCCCCTTTCACACAGAGATTACATTCATACATAGAAAGTGAATGAATTATTAAAAAGTGGGGGATCTACAATCCAGTCATTATTTACTTCCAAGTTTGCTAGTAGGGTCATACAGTTTTTGTAGATTTGAGTGTGTGCAGCTTCAACAGTTTTAAACAGTTCCATAATGCAAAGGTATTACAACATCACATAGCATTGTTAAGGTGTCAAAAGTCATTTCAATACAATCTTCTTCAGTCAGTTCTTTCATGTATTAATCATTCAAACTTGATTTAGTAGCCTTAACGTGGTGTGACTAACTTGATGGGAGGGGTCTTGACAACAGAGCCTCCTTGGCAACTGAGGGTGTTTAAGCTGATTGGCTGGTGAAATGGAACCTTGGATAGCCCAGGAGAGGGGCTGGTGGAAAAGGAAAATAACGGATTTTAACTGTCTGGTGTGTGTTTGAAGAGGAGTGTGATTTGTGGTGTGTTTGGGAGAGGTTGGAGATTTGAAGAGCTCTGTGGGAGAGAGAACTGAGAAATTGGGTGTACGACAGATAGTGAATTGATTGAAAGAGAGAGAGAGAGAGAGAGAGAAGAATGGTGTACTGTTTATATACTGTTTATAAACATTTAGATACAAAACACATTTAAAGCAACAGTGTTACAATAAATGTTTGAAGTTCTGTGTTCCTTAAAACAGTGTCAGAGAGTCTTATTTTGAATCCTGGAATATACATGCTACCAATAATATCATCTTGACCTTAGTGCCAACAGTACCACAGTCTTGGAAAATATAAATCACTGCTGATCCTTACATCTGGGAGAAGGGCAGATTTAGGGACGGCAGTAAAGGGGGAGAGTCAAGAAGCCAAGAGGGGACAAGAGTGAGGAAGGGACTGCGTTCTCCGAGAGGAAGAACTGAGGCAGAACCGTTTGTCCTGGCCCTGGCTTGATTCAGAGATCTCCCTGGCTGTTCAGACCTGAACATAAAGAGGTGTCAGGCTGGACAGGCCTTGAGTGCGAGGCTTGGGTGCACCTTTCACACTTGGCACTGACAAGTGGTTTTTTTTCTCCCGCTTGTTACACTTGGAGATAAAACATCCTAACTCCTATATAATAAAAAATAAACACCAATACAGATAATAGAATCTATACCATTTCTTAATTATATCTACAGAGAGCAAAGAAAACACACCTTATAAGACCTCAATGAAATATGTAGTATACAAACCCATTGATTCCATTTTCATAGAATTATAGAATCACAGAGTTGGAAGAGACCACTGGTCATCAAGTCCAACCCCCTGCCATGCAGGAATACACACTCAAGGCACCCCCAGCAAATGGCTATCCAGCCTCTGTTTAAAAACCTCAAAAGAAGGTGACTTCACCACACTTTGAGGCAGCATATTCAAAAAAACCCATTGCATGATGGAAAGGAAGTTAATGGAAGCTTTTATCCTTCTTACAATTTATAGTGAACCAATTAAATGCAATTCCTTAACAGGTGAAAAAGACAACCAATTAATAGAAAGCAGTTCTTGTACTCAGTAGATCTACAATACACTTGATCTGATTACTGCACTAAAGACACTTGGAAATCCTGCCCTAATATCCCTCTCAAGAGACCTAAGCTAAATGAGAGAGCTACAAAAAAACAAGAAAAGTTTAAGCAATCATTTGAGCCTGCAGGGGCAATCATTTGTAACTGGAAAATCCAAAAGGATTTTCCAAAGAAGTGTACTGAGAAGAATGGTATTGTTAGAAAGACATAAATGGTTTTTTTCTGTAATAAAAAAATCTTAAAGAATCTGGACTATGGTTGAAATTTGTGAAGTGTTCAATTAAAGGGGTATCCATGTTATGATATCTAATGTTGCCACAGTGGTTCATGCCCTGTTAACTTCCCATCTGGATTACTGTAGTTCTCACTACATGGTGCCATCTTTGAGGACAACACAGAATCTGCAGTTACTATGATGACTAAGAATAAGAACAAGAATAATCCAGGAACTGCAGCTAGGAATGCTCTGGCTGCCAATATGCTTCTGAGCATGTTTAAAGTATTGTTGATGACATTCAAAGCCCTAAAGAATTTAGGATCTCATTTTTTAAGAGAATACTTTCCTTTACATAGATCTAACCGAGATATATACAGGAAACTACCCTTTGCATCCTACCACTGGGAGCACTACACTACATGGAGATACTGGAGGAGACCTCATTGACTATGCAACCCCAGCTGTGGAAGGGCTTCCCATCTGAAGCCAGGCTGGAACTGATATTGGCATCATCTTGATGCCAAATGAAAACCTGGCTTTTTGCCCAAGCTTTTGGGCCTCAGTGATCATTGCTTAATCTTGGCCTTGCTTGGCCTCAGCCTATGTAGGTTTGATTTGCCTGCTAGTTTGCTACTACAATTCATTCATTCATTCATTCATTCATTTGGTTTATTTAATTTATATCCCACCTTTTCCCCGATAATGGGGTCCAAAGCAGCTTGCAATATAAGTTGAAAGAGAAAAGCTAAAAAAGAAAAAAAAACCACTCCTATTAAAAATTAAAACATTAATTTTAAACAATTAAAAGCACTTTCACCTTACAGCAAAAGATATAGCACACTGTTGGACATCCTTCTGCCCCACCTGGTTAAAATCTGAAAGCCAGTTAAAATAAGTGGTCTTTGGCTGCCAGCAAAAAAGAGAGCAGAGAGGGGCCCAAGTGAGTTCCATAACCTAGGAGCAGCCCAGAGAAGACTTTTTCCCGTGCTCTCAACAGAGGAGCCTATGAGGGTGCTGGAACTGAGAGGAAGCCCCTCCTCAAAGATCATAACATTCAGGCACACTCACATGGGGAGTTATAGCCTTTCAGATCATCCGAACCTAAGCTGTATCAATTGACAACATCATTCTTCAGAATATGAAGAACGCAGCAATGCAATACAAACATTTATCCAGGGTACTAGGAAACACCTGATGTGAAACATTACTTTTTTTTAGCTACTTTTTTTTGGACTCGTGATTGATTGATTTGTAGCTGCGCTCCCTTTTAATTTTTTGTGTTAAGGTATCTTGGGTCCTGCAATAGCTGGAAAACAAGAAATAAATAAAATAAATAAAATAATAATTACATTTTTAAAAACTGTTCAAATTCTTTCTAATTTTGCTTTTGAACTGTTTTACTGGCTATGAGCTTCCTGGGACCTTTGGATATCAGACACAATAAAAGTATTTTAATAAATAAACATGCAAGCATAAATAAAAGTGCAGACCTGTATTTTTGAGCAAATCCTGTTATGACTGCACAGCTTGTCTGGACTTGTTTGCACTGTTGTGACTGAGACAGGGACAGGTAAGTATCCCAAGAGAACAAAGTCCATACAGAGGAATTGCTGGAGGTCAATGGTAGAGCATGTCTTTTGCATACAAAAAGTCCTATGTTTGGTTCCCATCATCTTATGGTAGGATTGGAAAAAATTCCTCTCAGAAATTTCCTTTAGCTTATGCTTGTCTGCAGCATCTGTACCAAGCTAGAAGGAACAGTATCAGTGTTGGTAGGTGGTAGTAGGTGAATGTGTTCTCGTCTTCAGTCTGGACTTTAAAAGAGTTATCCAAGCTGACAAATAGGGTTTACCACCCCAGTGATACGGGCACCATCAGCTCTCATTGGATAATCTGATTCAATACAAGGCAGCTTTTTTTGTTCTAAAGTGGTACAGACCAGCATTCTGTGCCTTCAATCCACTGTAATAATTATGCAGAATACAAAGAACACTTCTGCAAAATGGGCACACTACTCTGGGACACTGGGAAGAATCTGAAGGAAAAAATTACTTTTTTGGATAACAGCTCACACAATCCTCTGATCAGTGTGGCCAAAATAATACTCTTTTCAAGCTCTGTACTCATAGGACACTGGGTTCAGTACAGCTGGATTAAACATGTTTTAAATATTTTAAATTATACTATAGTTTTAAATTTTAAATAATAAGCCACCCAGGGATCTTATGATATAAGGTGGGAATGAAATGTAAATATTGTAATAATTAATTAATAAGCTTGAAATGTACAGACAAATACACTCTTCCAAACCACTATGGAGCTTCTCTAGTTCCATTAAATGTTTTGAAGTCCATGAAAAACTTTCTCTTGCTGCAAATGTCTTGCTGTAAGTCTGGTTCTGAAATAACACAGTATTGCAGAGATATACGTACGCATAATGCATCATACTTTTATCTGTCTCAAATCTAACAACAAATTTAGTGTTACACTGCTATTTAGAATGAATTCTGTGACCTGTACCACCCACAAATAGCCAAAGTGGCTTCTGGTTCTGGCAGATCACTTAATCTTTTATCAGTACCATTCATACCCACTTGAAGAGATACTCCACTACAGAAAAAGTCTTCTTCTTCAGAACTTCAAAAAATTACCTTTTTTTTTCAGTGACAACCCTCAAACCTCCCATTTTCAATGGTCCATTGAGAAAGCACTCAGAAAATGGTCTCACCTGCAGATCTTAAGGCACAAAATGTTTAGTATGGGAGAAGGTGTTCGTTTAGGTCAGAGCTTCCCAAGCTGCGGGTTGCAACACATTAGTGTGTCAGCTGCAGTGTGTAGGTGTGTTGCGTGAATGTAATGGGTGGAGGGGCTGCCTCTCCTGCTGCTGTGGTGGGCCAGGCCCAAGTGAAGGGGCTGCCTCTGCCATCAATGCCACCACCCTGGGCTGAGGAAGACTCCGGCGAGGGCAGCAGCAGGGAGAACCAGGCTCAGGTGGAGGGGTTTTCTCCACTTACTGAATTACTTACTGAATTACTGTGTCATGAAATGATGGATGTCTAAAAAGTGTGTCACCAACATGAAAAGTTTGGAAAGCTCTACTTTTGGTATTTGAGTCCTAAACAAGTCGGGGCTTTAAATCCATAGTGGAGAACATGTGACTCTCTAGATGTTGTTACACTGCAATTCCCAGTATCTCTCATCATAAGCTACAATGGATAGGGTTGGTTGTAGTTCATTCTAGCAACATCTGGAGGACCACAAGTTCCTCACCTTGCTTTAAAGGCAAATTTGCCACATCGCCTTTGATTTTGGGTGGATGCAATGACAATGAGTAAGTAAATGTTTTGTAGCAACTGGAAAACTGAAAGTTTACAACAGGACCTGACATGCAGGAGAGCCACAAGAGTATATAATTAATGGATAGTGTCTTTTTTTGGATAACAGGCTTCATTAATAGATTTCTATATTAGGCACACTGGAAGGCAGCCCACAAATTACCTATTGCAAAGGTGGGGCTTGCATTCCTCTCCTTTAAACAAGAGATATTTCAGCTTTCCCAGCAACCCAACCTTGCTCATGACAAGCCTGCTGGATATGAAATGTCTTGAGTTGGCAACAGTACACAGTGGTACATTACACAGTGCAGTGTGTGACAGCAATGCAGCAGACTGGGGAAAAAATCTCTGTTCATAGAAGACCTTTTCTAATACATTGATTTTTAAATTCAGTATGTATCTTAACTTTATCATATGAAAGCAACCATGCCACCCAAATCTTAAATCATGACTTCCAAAAGTTTCTCATCTCTAAACAATATCTCTCCCATCAGCCATAGAAAACAATAGGTCTTATAATATAATTTAACATTAGGGACTTCCAAACTCACTCCTTTCCTTTCCTTAGTGTCATGCATTGTTTTAAGTTTATTCTGAGTTTCTTTGCCTGACAAATAAATCTAGAAATCTCTTTCAATTATTGCACAAAAGGTATTTCATTTCTTATAATAGGGGTCATTTGAAAGAGAAATAAAAACCTTGGCAACACATTTGCTTTTATTACTACAATTCTACCCAAAGGGGATATATTTAACTTTCCTCATTTTTCTAAGTCTTGTTCCTTTCCAAACATTTTCATAGCTGTTTTGAAACAATAAACTGTTGCTCTTCATGACTGTAACTTCCAAATATTTAATCCCCCTTTCTTCCACTTTAAAATGTGAAAAACCATCATCCTCTTCTGCGGTCGTATTTTTAGTCAGCAATTTTGTTTTCTCACCACTTACTTTAAACCCAGAGCATGTCCTAAATATCATATTTTTTCCTAGTAGAACCTTCATTGAGTTACCAGAGATAATCTTGATTAATTCTCTATCCTCCCACCTTTTCAGTTGCTTTTAAAATGTCCCAGTTTCCCCCTTTGTCCACAACTCACTACAATTGCTGTAAACTGGGCTCAAATTGCAGAAGTAGTTTGCACTAATCAACTCAGCATGGGAGAGAGGAGAGAATGGGACACAATCTTGCCCTAGATCAGGCAAAAGCAAACTGCTGCAGTCTTTCCTAGCTTCTGTGTTCTTCTATTTTAATAATTTTCACCATGCTGACCACACTTGGATGTGGCTTGGTCACAAATATCCTGGTTTTCATCTCTAAAATGGTGAACAGCATGGTCCAGTGGGATTAGGGATCCCAGATCTCAGGGGCTAGCATCCTCTTCTCCAGTTTCAGTGGGAGGGAGGAATCCCTGGGCAAGAGCACTATGTTGGAAAGTATGAAGCAGTAGGAAATGTATTTGTTATGATATGAGGAGAATATTCTTTCATCTGCACAAAGTCTATTTGTGTAAAAATAAATAGAGTGCACATGCTAACTGATGTTTAGTTTTACCTTTTAGGAAGTCTTGCTCTTTAGGAGATCATGCTGACTTGCTTGACACAAAAGTTTTACTACAATAAGAATGTACTCTCTCAATATTTTGTCAAGATTTTTGTAAAGAATGTGTTACATTTTTAGCAATCTGAATATATATAACTAACTAAATATATATAACTAAATATTACTGCACGTATCTTAAACAGAAAAAACCTAAGAGGCTTGACTAATCTAGAAATTTGTGTGCTATTTATCACCAGAATCCTATGTCACTTTTTACATGACATAACTTTCTATATACTTAGCCAAGTAGCAGAGGTGCTAACTAACCCTGTTACTGAATTGCAAAGCTGCATATCAGGACATGGGCAAGAATGCCCAATGAGCACTGGGACCAATACACATCAGTGCATGATGCACATCAGTGTGCAATGAACATAGGGCAGTGTGCTGGCTCTGCTATGTAGTCACATAACAGCAGCCCTCAAATAGATACAGACATTATGAAACTGCCCAATTCTCATTCCCACATACATAAGTCCACTTACAGAGATGCAACTCGGATACAAGATTCTGGTTGCTATTTATATCTATATGCTCCTTATAACATATAAATTTATTTTATCCAATTTGCACATGTGCTATGGTTGGCATGATTTTAAGCCATTTTAGTTAGATTTAAATTGTTTGGATTTAAGTGATGACGCTTTGATTTTTTTAAAAAAAATTAACATTATTGTTCTATTGTAGATTGCTGTGAAATCCTCAAGTATATAATATAAATATCTGAATAAATAAAAGTAAAATATATATTATATATGCATGTGTGTGTATGGTATATAAAAATATGATGCTGTTTATAGCAGTTGCTGTGTTGTTCATGCAAGAGGGAGTTGCTATATTGCTTATAAATAATTGTTGACTAACATAGCAGTTACAAGGACTCCTCTCTGCTTCCTTCTCTCCCTCTCTTGCTCTCTATCATCTTATAATTTCACCCCCTATTTATTTTTATATAGTCTCTTTCTTCCAGGGGCTAGCCCCAGTTTTCTTGGGCCAGTTCCTACCAATAAATGTTCCTGTACTTTTGTCATAGACAGTACTTCTTGGGGCTAGTCCTGCAATTAAGCGGGGTGAAACGGCTGCCTCAGAAAGCAGATGCTACTGATACGGAGCAGTTGCAAAGTGCTGGATGCAAAGGCAGCTCAAGCTCCTCTGCCACTTGAAACAAGAAGCACTGCCACTCCCTCCTCCATGGTTGCCAGGTCAGGAGTATGCCAAGTTCTGACATCTCAGAGGCAGGTCCTGGTGATGTTACAAAAGTGATGTTACAAGAGGAAGCCCCAGGTGATGTCATTGAATATGATACATTAAGCATCAATCACAGCTGCACTGAGTCTGCTGCTCAAAAGAAAAAGAAAAAACAAAACAAAACACCAATCTAAAAAAAGAGGAAAACATGCATACAGATACTTTTCAAGATTTTTCTCTTGCCCAGAGATTCTTCCTTCATCCTGAGGGCTGGAGAACAAGATGCCAGCCCCTGAGATCTGGGAACCCTAACCCCATCACAGCATACTCTCCAGCCTTTCACAGGCGAACACTGGGACATACGTGGTCAAGTTTCATAAGATGGGGAAAGTTATTAGTGAGGAAATGCACACAAGCAAGGCAAGACGATGGCAGTTTGCTTCACATGTGCTTGCTGGAAAGGACTAGACCCTGCCCCCTCTTCTCCTCCAGCCACTGCTGAGTGAATTGAGTGCAAACTACTTTTACACTTTGAACTCAGTTTGCAGCAATTGAAGAAAGCCCAGGACAAAAGGAGAAACTGGAAGGAGGAGACAGAAACCAGGACATTTCAAAAGCAGCTGAAAAAGTAGGAGAACAGAGGATTAATCAGGGCTGTCTGTGCCAAATTGGGAAAGTTGGAAGGAATGTCACACTGCAGCTAGAGGAGGATAAAGGAAGAAACAGTGGTAGCTTGCCATACCATTGTTCAAGAAGAAGGTAGATTAGATGGCACTGGAGGCGTCAGCATTCCCCACCACCTGCAAAAGAGGTCATGGAGGCAGTGCTCACATCCCCATCCTGAAAAAGAGAAGGAACATTTGGTCCCATCTGCCTGCCTGCCTGCCTACCATCCACAAGAAAAAGCTGTGGCACTCACACTTATTTGCACACAATGGATGAGGAAATCCACCATCCAGAGGAAGAAGAGAATGTGGAAGCAGCATCTTATCTCCAAGAAGAAGATGGAGAAGACCTAAAATCACTCAGTGAGTTTCATGGTTCAGTGTGGATTAGAACCCAGATCTCCCAAATTCCAATATAACATTCTAGCTACTGCATCACACTGAATCCAAACAGGAATGTTGGAAAAATAAAAATCACAAATCTGTGAGTGGAATTTGTGGGAACTACTATGATGTTTACAACTCTGAACACACAAATGTTTGCTTGTGTTTATATATGTGCCCATTTGCACACATCAACATTATTTTGCCGTTGTTATCAAGGGCCTATCTGCTGTGATGTCAGGAGGTTCACATTTTGATTGCAAGTTTTGGTCCTGAAATCACAAGAAATGGGAATCTGCTGACCTGGTACTCTTACTACAAATTCATTCAGAATTTTCTGATAAGATATTCTGAAACAGTATTTTGCAGGCATATCTGTAGCCAAATGAACAAACAACTTTGCTTTTACGAACAATGTAGAATAGATTACTATAGAAGAAACAGAGTAAGATTTCAGTAGTGTGTCATTAGCGTGAGACACGGGCTTCAAATTCCAAGTAGGCTGCAGCACATGACATTCTGTTTTAAATCCTGCCATTCTAATGTATAAAGATTTAGTTTTAGATCATGGTGTTATTAATGTTTAAAACAGACGATGCAGTACTGCCTTAGATGTAAGACAATGTGGGAATGCATTGCCCTGAAAAGCTGCATGTAAACCCTAAAAGCACATTAATGCACATGTATACACACAAACCCTATTCAAGCATTTACAAAAAGCATTAAAATCAACATGTAAGGAAAAGAGCATGCTAGCCACCTCTCCTGCTCCAATCTTCTTTTGATGAAAAGGAGAGGTAGGTGCATTCCTTTTTTGTGTTTTGGTCTTCAGCCTTTTTATGAATGCTCAGATAAGGCTACATGCATCCATACATACCTTCAGAAATACAGAATGGGAGGGGGGATTATTAAGCAAGAAGTGAATACCCGTCCTTATTTCCAGTTTGAAACTTTAAAGAATACTACGGCCATTTCAACACTACACTGCTATTATTCCACTTTCAACATTCTATGGAATCCTGGTGTTTGTAGTTTAGGAGGGATATTCAGAATTCTCAGCCATAGAGCTCTTTGGTCTTAGTAAACTACAAAGCCCATAATTCCATAGGATATTGAAAATGGAATAATAGCACTACAACAGTGTAGTGCAGAAATGGAATAAATCTGAAACTGAAGCAAGATCTTTCCCTCCCACATGCCATTTGTAGGATGAGCATTGATAATGGTAATTTCCTGTTAGTATCACTCCAGCAAATTCACATAGGATGAAGCTTTATATTAAGTTAGACCACCAGTCCAGCAAGAAAAGCCAACCAATAAGAAGATTGAGGCCATTTCCGCACGAGGTGAGGGAATCACCCCGTGCCGCTACTTACCGGGTCTTATGGCTCCCCAGTCCGGTCCAGGCTGCTCCGGAGCAGTGCGTGCTCGTCGCTCCGCACTGCTCCAGCACCAAAAATGGTGGCTTCCAGTTGTCAAGGGTCTCACCAACCGCTGAAGCTTGCCAGCCTAAAGCCCACCCCTGGCAGATCGCAAGCCTGCAAATCTGCACAAGGGAGCAGGCTCGCACTGGCGCGCTCCGTGCTTTTGAAGGACCGAAAGAAACAGGTTTTTCAAAAGCACGCTGAACGACCACTTGGGGTTGTTCCGGAGCGGGCTGAGGTGAGGATCTACGTTAAATAGTCCAGACCCAGTCCACTCCCAGGTGCAGACGTCCTTCCTGGAGGACAGACTACACCGTTTCAAATACCCCGTGTGGAAATGGCCTGAGGTAGCCATTTCAGATACCAAATTTTGCATGTCATGAAAGGGCAGTTAATTGTTCAATAAACACTTTATGATTACTGATTTTTTTTAAAAAAAATATTTTTTACCAGCAGGCATGAAAACATGTTTATAAGATTTTTTGCCTTATATGCCAATGTAATGTGGCAGACTTTGGATATACACAACACTTAGGATGAAAAGAATATTTGAAAACATTTGAAACATGGTTGGAAAAAAATGTGTTTCTTGAGTGTTGCGAAACCCTGACAAGAAGAATTCTGACTGATGAGGATCTTTGCAGTTCAAGATTTCTCCTCTCTCTCTCTCTCTCTCTCTCTTCTATACACACACACACACATACACACATTCATATACATACAACTGTTACGGCAACTGTTGTATTGTAAATTTGTAAAGCACCATGTACATGGATGGCAAATAATAATAATAATAATAATAATAATAATAATAATAATAATACATACATACATACATACTTGTGCAGACAATGTTATAGGTATCAAATTCTCATGTAACTGTTTTAGACTGTGACCAACATTTTCTAAGCAGAAATATTTTCTATGCAGAAAATGCTGCAGTTGGAGACTTATTTTGCCCAAATTTCACAATGCACAAAAAAATGCTGTTTTCGGCACAAAACAACCACGTGCAAAATTTGTATAAAATAAATCCCAAACTGCAAATATTTTTCAAAATCTGTACAGTTTTCAAAGATTTCCTTGCAGCAGGAAAAAAAAATGCTAAAATTACTTGTTGAGTTCTTCAAAGATGATACTGGTGAAGAAATACATCTATACTACACATTTTGGCTGGGATGGGAGCATTTATGGCATTCCCTCGGGCAGCAAATTTTTCTGGCCACAGTTTGCTAGGATTTCAAAGAAAACAGGAGTCGTCTCCAGACCTGCTTGGAAAAGGAAGGATTGGACCTGTTTGCATGGATAGCATGTACTGTGCTGCTAAGGAACATTCCTTCCCTTGGAGGGAAAAAAGTGAAAATGGACTGTTCATACTATTTATTTCAACTGCTGAATAGATAACTGAGCAGATAATATGTGACAGGTAACCCTCAAGTCTGGTCCTCCACCCAAGTGGAGAAATACCTGAGAGAGAATCTGCATAGCGAATCTCCTCCAGATATTGTGAGAGTTTAAGCTTTCTTGTTGCATCAAGAAGGAATATGAGGCTTTGCCCTAAAAAGGTAGCCTATAAATAAATAACTAAGCAAACAAATATATGAAAAGGGAAGGGGAACAGAGCTGGGTAGCACCTTTAATACTAACCAGTTCATTTTACCATAAACTTTTATGGACCACAGCCCACTTCATCCGATGCAACAATGTAGTCCATAAAGCTTGTGCTGAAATAAACTTGTAAGTATTGTAAGGAACGATGAAACTCCAAGTATGTTTTTCACTTTGATCTGTACATTTGCCTCAAAACAAGTATTCTGTACATATCAGTTCTCAAAGATACAGCTGTGTATGTTTCAGTATAAAAGGGAAGGAAAGGGTGGTGCCTTTGAGTTTCATCCTTCCTTGCAGTACATTTTTAGACAAATCACTGGGGCTATGTTTTTAAGGATCATTGTTCTTGTTTTCTAAAAAATAAAAACAAGGAGGTATTCTTGGGACTTGAGAGCCAGCGCAGTATAGTAATTTGAGTGTTGAACTATGACCCTGGAGACCAGGATTCAAATACCCACTCAGCCATGGAAACCCACTGGGTGACTTTGGGGAAATCACACTCTCTCAGCCTTAAAGGAAGGCAAAAGCAAAAATCTTCTGAATAAATCTTGCCAAGAAAACTCAGTGATAGGTTTACCTTAGGGTCACCATAAGTCGGAAATGACTCGAGCACACAACAGCAACAATTCTTGGGACTGAGAGTCTTGCTCTCAAGATCACTGGGCCAACTCTACTATTAGGCAGAGTGGAGCACTTGCCTTATGCAGCTGTTCTAGCTAGGATGAACAGGAAGCAAATTGTTAGTTATTTGTTGGTGTGCAGTTCTTTCTGTTTATTTTTTTATTCACAGGGATAGGTGTCTCAAGTGGGATCTCCTGCCTCAGATGCCAAAATAATTTGACCAGTGTTGGGTATTGTGTATACCTTGAAGAGTGATTTTTCTGCTCTGTATCAAGCAACAAACTGTCTAAAGCCAGTCTCTCTTGAAAGCCAAATGAACACTGGCTATCCCAACAAGATGAGGATACATTTTAAAGCCAGTGGGAAAGAAGCTAGTCTTGTCACCCAGAAAATGTCACAATGTAAAGACACGTTAATGCCTTATGTGTTGAATGCAAATAGAATCTTCTCTACCTGCAGCTGAACTTCTGTTGATTCTGTTTAATGGTTTCCCTTTTTGAGAAAATTTCAGCCAACAAACTTCCTACTGTTAAAGTACTACACAGGAAAAAAAAATATTAGTCTCATATGAGTGTCATATTGCAGATGACATAGTCTGAACTTTGGACAGATCTTATGACTGAGGCTGGCCTTGTGAGAGAGTAAGTGATAGAGATAAGGTGGTATCTTTTATTAAACAAACTTCACAGCCATGTAGTCTGCTGGCTTTCAAGATGTGAGAGACTCTTTTATCATGAACAATAACCACACAAACAACGTGGAACAACATCTGAGCTTGTGGGGGGGGGGGTTCATAAAATTAATTAAAACAGCAGCTAGGAACAAAGGGTTTTATCCACAAATGGATGCTACACACCAAGGTGATGCCAAGCCACCTTTGATAAATGGAACCAAACATCTGCAAGCAAGCCTTTTGCAAATAGCAAAATAGCCATTTCCCACCATGTGGGTGGACAGGGTAGGTGCAGTTTTCTCTGTAGATACTCTCAGTGAGGACTAAGCCACCCATTGTCAGAAGTCAGGACTAATCCTAAGTATGAGTGGACTCTAGGAAAGTGGAACTAGCAGCCTCCAATGTCTTCTCAATGATAAGCCCACACCAGCATTATTCTATCATTTTGAAAGGGTATGAGAGCCAGCATGGGAGAGTGTTTTGAGCGTTGGACTATGATCCTGGAGACCTGCTCAGCCATGGAAACCCACTGGGTGACTTTGGGTACATCACACACTCAGCCCTAGGAAACCCTATGACAAGTTTGCCTTAGGGTCACCGTAAGTCAGAAATGACTTGAAGGCACACAACCACAGCAGCCGCTGCTTCAATAACAATGGTACACTGGGAAATCTGTGGTCCTCCAGATGTTGTTGGACTGCAGTGAAGGAAGTTAATCCAACAATATCTGGAAGCCCACAGTTATTGTGCCATGGGTGAAAAGTGAAATTTGGTAGGAAGTTGTGTATAATTGTCATGGTAGAAGCAAATTCAGAACTAGGGAATATTCAGCAGGGTGCCAACTTGGAATGCACCTATTTCCAGTTCCAACTCTCAGTCCTGAAACAAAAGAAGGAGAAGTCCTCTTGATCATGTGCAGAGTGGTTTTTGCAGTGGTTATAGTTATAGTTAGGCTGGGACTTTGGAAAGTTGGGGGGCATCTGCACTGAGCCAGGAAACTCCCTACATGAATTTAGGTCTCCCTCTTTATCTCAGCCTGGCAGACTTCACAAGATTGTTCTTAGGACAAAGTGGGGAGGAGGACAGCCATATGTACTACCTTGAGCTTCCTAAGAAAAGGTAGGATATAAATATTAATTATTTAAATACCCTACATTGTGAGATTAAAAGAAACACTATCTTAGCTCAGAAGCTGGAGTGCCTTGGGAAAACTGAGCACTTCTTACTTTAGGGATGAAGGACCAGACATAATCCGTTCTAATCACGCTCTGCTGATTTTTGTTTGCTTGTGACTCAATTGGGTAAAAGGATGATGCAACCAATGTCCTACATTCATAGCCAGATATATATGGGTATATGAACTCTGTCCTTTTTACTAGTTACATTGATGGGTACTTTTGGGAGCTTATGAGGAAATGTTTTATTTGTTACTCTTAGTATTTGCAATTGATTTGTTAATATCACACCTATTGGTTTGTTCATTTCTCAGTATCATAAAACTAGTTTGCCTTTTGGCCCAGGGTTCTTTCTCTTCACTTTTAAGGTCATCACACTAAATAGTTGTATTATTGGCTAATGGCTCTGTTCTCTCTTTAAAGTCCATGGGGCATAAGAACACCCCTCCTGTTCCATTGGCAAATAATGTCCATGCTCTTACTGCATAGAAATCCCACCCTTCTCCCACCCACAACACCTCCTTTCTTAGAGGATTTTTTGTTATTTGAATCTCCTGAGTGGAATTTACTTTGGTTTCCTTGACTGGCCTCTGAGAAAAGTAACTCAGGTCACACCATCAGAAGTGATTACATATTGTGTGTTCCACAGTCCACAGCCTTCAGAGGAAAGATCAGCCAATGCTGCCTAACTACAGAGGAAGAGGGAGACGTTAAGTGAGGCCTATGATTTCTGAAAAACTAAGCATCTGAATAGTGATGGCCTAAATACCTTAAAGCACCAGATCCTTTCTGATTTTGGAAGCTAAGCAGGATCAGCTCTGGTTAGTACTTGGATAAGAGACTGCCAACAAACAGTAGGTGCTGTAGTCTATATTTCAGAGGAAGGAACTGACAAAACTACCTGTGAGTATTCCTTGCCTAACAAAAACCTATGAAATTTTGGAGCTCTCCATAAGTCAACAGGCAACTCAAAGGCACACACACAGGCCTCTGAATAGTAGAGGGACTATGTCAGCAGTCAATTCCAATCCACATATGTCCCCCAAATACTTTCCAGTTAAGGAGAAGCATTTGTGAATGGCTTCTCAGCCAGAATGTTGGTCAGGAGTGTATCCATACAACACATTTAGAGCAGCTTTGTATCAGTGTAACTGTCCTAGACTCATCCTACAGTATCCTAGAATTTGTAGTTTGATGAATACTTAGAATTCTCTCCAAGAGGTCTCTATTACTGCAATGCATCTCAAGCCTTCTGCTGTGGAGGACTGTCAGTTTTCTTTCCCTATGTTCCAGGGGCCAGTCACATATTTGTGCCCATTGGCTATTTTTTTTTCTTTCCTAGCAGTCATTTCTCCAGAATAAAACCAGTGGAAGTGGTATGTACAATAAATATATGGGGTACTGTCTGGAAACAAAAGTAATCATATACTGTTGTTGATTAGAGAGCTGGGCAAAGCTAACAAAATTAATTTCAACAGAGAGAAATGTAAGGTCCTGCACTTAGGCAGAAAAAATGGAATGCACAAATACAGGATGGGGGACACGTGGCTGGGTAACTGTATGTGTGAAAGGGATCTAGGAGTCTTGGTAGATCACAAGCTGAACATGTCAGCAGTGTGATGCGGCAGCCAAAAAAGCCAACGCGAATCTTGTTTGCATCAATAGGGGAATGGTGTCTAGATCGAGGGAGGTAATGGTGCCACTCTATTCTGCATTGGTTAGGCCTCATTTGGAATACTGTGTCCAGTTCTGGGCACCTCAATTCAAGAAGGATATCGACAAGCTGGAATGTGTCCAGAGGAGGGCAACCAGAATGGTGAAGGGTCAGGAAGCCGTGCCCTAGGAGGAGCGGCTTAAGGAGCTGGGTATGTTTAGTCTACAGAAGAGAAGGTTAAGAGGGGACATGACAGCCATATTTAAATATTTGAAGGGATGTCATGTCGAGGAGGGAGCAGGCTTTTTTTCTGCTGCTCCAGAGACTAGAGACACGGAGCAATGAATTCAAGCTGCAAGAAAGGAGATTCCACCTGAGCTTCCTGATGGTTAGAGCTGTCCGGCAATGGAATATGCTGCCTCAGAGTGTGGTGGAGTCTCCTCCTTTAGAGGTTTTTAAGCAGAGGCTGGATGGCCATATGTTGGAAATGCTTTGATATGTTTTCCTGCATAGTAGGGGGTTGGACTGGATGGCCCCTGTGGTCTCTTCCAATTCTATGATTCTATAATTCTATATCATCAATACCTGGTCAGTAAGAATCATAGAATTATAGACACCTCATAGATTCAAAGATTTTGAATGTGTAAAGTCAGGTTTGAGAAAAAACAACCCTCCTCAGCTCATGTGTCGGAGTAATTTTTCTTCCACTTTCTTAGTGGTAAAACAAATCTCACTAGTGGTTTTTTTTTAATTTTTCCCTATATGAGATGGGTTTTTTAGAAAGCATTTATATTACAATCACCCAACTATATTCATTGAATTTTATGGGCAATCCAGACTACTCTCATGTTTTCCTACAAATTGTTCCATCTTTTTTTAAAAAAATCTGTGAAGAAGAAGTAATGTTCTTTTTACTGGTAGTATTAGACACAACCCATCGCATAGTGCCATTCTCAAGCTCAAATGAAAAAGTTTAGGAACAAAAGTTTTTGGCACATACAATGTCAGAGTAATGTGGACTACACTGCCATCTACTGGCAAAACATTCATTCTCAAGTTTACTTTTGCCCCAAGTATGGGATCATCTATGACAAACTAATTAACAATGCAGCCGCTTGATCTATTTGTGGGGAACAGCTAGGGCTGCCATATTGACAGCATTTAGGGGAAAAGGACATTGGTCACTGCTTTTCTTGTTCTTCAGACCCACTGTATTATTTCTCAGAGGTTTTTTTTTCTGATTTTGCACACCTACAGTTAAACCTGAAAGTGCAAAGTTAATACAATTTCTTGCCCAACACTACGGGATGCATCAACTTGTTTTGATGCATTCAAGGGAGGACTGGACATATTAATAGAGGACAACACTATTGGTGGCTACTAGTTGTGATGGCTATATGATTCCTCTAGTGTCAAAGGCACACTGCCTTTGAATATTAATTGCTGGAGAACAGGAGTGAGAGGATGCTATAGCCCTTAGTCATGCCCTGCTCGTGGGCTTTTCAGCAGCATCTGTTTGGCCATTATGGAGAAAAGGATGCTGGACTACACAGGCCTTTTGTCTGATCTAGCAGGACTCTTCTTATGTTCAGACATTATTAGGGCCACTCAGTGGCAGGGCTTGGAGTGTGCAGAGGGTGGGTGAGAGAGGGCGGTGCTGCGGCATGAAGAGCATGGCCACTGTGAGTGGGGTGTCGCTGCGGTGCATGGGGGCATGAGCAAGGCACGTGGGGACATGGCTATGGGCCAGGATGCCCCCAAAATATTGCTGCATGGGGCAAAATGCCCCCTTCGCCCCCACATCCCTACACAACTGGGGCCGCTCCCTCCAACCAGGTGTGTGTACCTTCTGCAACCATCTGGCAAGCTTCAACACTGGGACATCCATTAATTTTAGGAACAGGAGATTTAAATAAAGGCTTTTATATGCACTCATTTACTAGAATCTTAGGATCTGCTGATGAAAGCCAGACTAGAGGAATCATAGAGGTGACATACAGGTGACATACACTGAGGATATAAACTCTATTGATTAATTGAGAAAGCGAGAAAGGGAGAGAATATGTAATTTAAGAGCTGTATCTTTTTTATACAAAAGAAAGCTTGCCTAGTCCTGATCCAGTCTGAAACCTTGTGTGATAGTGGAGGAGATTTAACTCCATCTGTTTTTAATTCCAGAATTCAAAGGGTGGCGGGAGACAGAACAACTACCATGCGGCCCAGGATTGTGCTTAAGAGGCCAGGATCATAGAGCTACATCACTGACACAATATGCACCCATATTATAAACTGCAATGATGGAAAACAAGATATTGTGCAAGATGTCCCATTGTGCAATGGGAGATGCCGTGCATTGTGATTTGCTGCATACTGTACATTGGTCACTATACCGGCCTTACTTGCTCCATGGCATAGCTATGTCTCTGCTCCCCTCCTGAGAATACCATGCTTGCCCTAGGCACTGTTTATGCTAGATATGCGTCTGCATACACATTTGCTTGCAAGAATCAAAAAACAAGATTTTCACAACATGCTATGTCCCAAGGATGGGATGAGAAAACTGAGAATGGAGGTGGGATTTACAGAAATGCCACAAAATTAAGACTGAGTGATTTCTGCGTCCATTACAGACTCTGTAGAGGTTAAGGAAAAGTTACATTCATGTATTGCTTTGAAGCAAAACATGGAGGCTTTTCTAGAACTGTATAATACAATCTGACTCAGACAGAAGTTTCAAAGCTTTCAAAGAGTGACATCAAGTGATAAAATCAAGTACTGCTTATTTTCACCCCACAGAAGCCAATCATATACATATCTATAATTTTTTTTAAAAAATTAAATGCCAAGTTAAATAGCTAGGTTCTGAAAAGTGGTTGAAACAGTATCATAATTTAGGAAGAGCCAGGAAGCAGCTTTAAAATGTCAACTTTAACATCAATTTTGGGAAGGCATAACTTTCAAAGTCATTTTTGTGGTATTCCAGAACTGTGCTTCAAAACCCTAAATCTTCTTTAGGTGCTGAAATGGTCCATGGATGCTAAGTCCAATGTAACCACACAATATCAGCTAAACTACAATCATGTGGCAAACAGTGCTAGAATTTCAGTTCCAAAATGTGGGGGAGCTGACTAAAGTGATTTCTTTACCCTTTTGGTTCATAATAAGAGGCGAAATATTCCCTGCCAAATTCCCTTTTCAAGTGACTCTAGCTCCCTCTCAGCTGCCATATAGTCTAACTGTCCATTTCTTTCTTTCTACACTACACTGTTATAAGTGCTATTATTACACTTTCAATATCCTGTGGAATTCTGGGGTTTGTAGTTTACTGAGGCCAAAAAGCTCTGCGGCTGAGAATTCTAAATGTCCCTCCCTAAACTGCAAACCCCAGGATTCCACAGGAGGTTGAAAATAGAATACTAGCACTATAACACTGTAAGGAGGAAATGAGCTTTGTTCAACAGTGCAATCCTATGCATGTCTGCTCAGAAGTAAATCTAATTCAATTCAGTGGCATTTACATGCCATTATGCAGATTTTTCTTTTAAAATCCCTGAGTTTTATTTCTGTCCTTCATAATATGTCTCCTATATTTATGACATGTATTTACAACATGTCTTCTTTCAATATATACTGAACAAGTTTTTTTTTCTTTGCTAAAAATGTGTTCAAACTGTAATGATCATAAGCAAGCAGCATCAGTAATATCTGTTTTTGTGTGTAGCACATGAAGACATCTCTCACTCCCCAGTAAACATTATACAATGAACGCAAGAGAGGTGAAATACATTGCTAGTTCCCCAGTCCATGGTCATTATTCAGTTTTGTTTTGAGGCAAAATTCTATTTATTTTGTTTTATTTATTGCACTTCTAAGCTCTCTGCTATCCAAACCTTCTGGGCAGTGTACAGTCTATCAAAATGCAACAATAAAGCAAAAAAACAATGACTATGGAAGCACAATATTAAGTCAAACTAAAATGGCTGGCAGAGAACATGCAGACCTGTATAAGCACTAATATCGTTCTTAAAATGCCTGGAAGAATAAAATGTTTTGACATGGAACAAAGACCAAGTAGACCTCTCTGGAAAGGGGCTTTTACAAAAGTCATGCTGTCAACGAAAAGGCCCTCTCTTTTATAGCCATCCACAATTCAGTTTGCTGTCCAAATGGTGTGGATGGGCTGCTTCAAGGCCCTTGCTCTCCTTTCTCAAGGTTTTTGAATTTAAAACTAGACTTAGGCTGGACATTTTTTCAAACAGAATACATCTGTCAAATCTACTACTGTCCTCTAACAGTCCTTCAAACAGAGGGCTGTCTCTATAAAATAAGACACATGGCCACCCTATGTACTACAGAGAATTAATGCATGGCTAGCCCAACGTATTTTGCTGCCTGAGAAGGAAAACTAAACGGCCTCACTCTCACAATATGCACTTACCCAAGTCAAGGTGCATGCTGTTCAAAGCCAGCCATGTTATTTTTGCACATGAGGGAGAAAATCCCACTAGCAGTTCTTCTTCTCCTCCCTGAAAGTACAGATAGAATAATAGTAATAATCATAATTATAATCATATGAATGCAAAACTATCTATTTGAATATCCTTCCATGACTCTCTTAATCTGCCTCCTGAGCTAGCTCTCCCACTGTGCGAAATGGCAGGGCTGGGCGTGAAGGTAAGGAAATGAACTATCTATCAAATTTCTTTCCCCATGGACAGTTTGTTGGCTTTTTGTGCTATGTGGTGACAAAGCTTAAAGCTGTCCCTTACCCCTCAGTAATTATAGCAACAACAAGATATCAAATTTGCAGAGGACTACAAGCCAGATGTGGGAGAGGAGAGCAATTAATATTCGAGTACTCCCAAGAAAACAATCCAGATCAGAATCCAGGAAGGCTCTAACCTCTCCCAACATACAGTTGATAAAGGGCCTTTCTGCACTACACTGTTATAGTGCTATTATTCCAGTATCAACATCCTGTGGAATTCTGAGGTTAGTAGTTTACTGAGACCAAAGAGCAGCTCTCTGGCTGAGAATTCTAAATGCCCCTCCCTAAACTGCAAGTCCCAGGATTCCACAGGGTGCTGAAAGTGGAATAATAGTACTATAACAGTGTAGTGCAGAAAGGCCCAAAGATTATTGTAGCAGAGGAACTACTAAATCATGGCTGAGCAAAGTGCAGCCCTCCAAGTGTTGTTAGGCAATTCCCATCAGCCCTAGCCAGTATTGACAGTGATGGGGAATGCTGAGAGTTGTAATGCAAGAACATCTGGTGGACTGGTGGTTTGTCTACTCCTAGCTGAAATCCGATGATTATTTCCAGCTAGAGTGGAGCAACTGAATCAGTGGTAAATTACTAAGTCCACAGTTAGGCAAGGCTTTAATAGGAAATGCACACAGCAGGGGCACTTGCTCTGCTGCACCTGGATAGCTTATTGTTTTCTGAGATTGGCAGTTGATAGGATTAGCTCAGAGCTATTAAGTTAGGCTTTCTTGACTAATTCTTATGACCTGGCCATGTTAAGGTCACCTGTGACCTACTTCCAATCAGTGTCCCTTTCCATATGACCTTTCAGCCATAAGTGTGTATAGTTTATATTTTATGTCAAACATATCTGCCAATAAATATATTTTGCTATTTAGACCATATCAAAGCATGGAGGTGTATAGCTGCTAACGCAGCGGCTGATGAAGGAGAAGGAAAGCCAGAGGCAAGTTTTTAAAGAATTAGACAGCCTGATTGGAGCCACTCAGAGATCACAATAGATGTAAGCATTCTAGATTTGAAGCATTTTCAGTGTCCTATTCTCTGCAATACTAGAAATTTGGGGATTGAAAGAACTTCTCATCGAGACTTCCAGGTGTGAACAGTTTTCAGTTACTCACCCTCTGTGATACTTAACACCTGGAAACAGAAAGAAAATCTCATCAGGAGGATGCCCTCGTTTTCTTCCCCGAGTAGCACATTGTGGTTGGAGAGGGTAGGTATGTGTGTATTGTTCGGCCTTAAGATAAGGAGGAGACTCAGTTGTGTTATGGGAAGTTTGTTATGAATCTAAAAATTGGAGGCAATTCATATGAACCTCTGCAATTAATTCCCAGAAAAAAAAAACTTCTTGCATCAGATCTGATTCAGACATTGTATTAATGTCAATACAAGGCCTTCATGAAGGAAAACAATTTGAAACTGAATCCAGACATGACAGAGGTGCTTACTATTAAGGGTCCTAATCTGGGGTTCAAGGTATGTCAACCACTTCTGCATGGAGGCCCTTTTTGCACAGCATTTTTGATGTGAAAGGGCTCCTCGAGCATTGCGCACATGTGAGGAGCGGTCCACACAATGCACTCACATTTGCGCAATGCTCCAGGGCTTGGCAGGGACCGCTCACACATTTTTCCATGGTGCGCAGTTGTGCATAGCTCCGGGGCCCCACATGCACTTACCTTGTGCGCGGAGCCTTGGAAGCCGGGCTGGTCGCACTTCCTGTCCAGTGCAAAAGGAAGAGGCGGGGCTCTCGCGCGAGCAGGAAGCTTGTGCAGAGCTGAAGAAACCTGGACGCGACGGCCTCTCACAAGAGGCTGCTCGCGCAAGCACCGCACCGCAGTGCTGAGAAGAGGTAGGATGAAGAAAGAGCCCAGGATGTGTATCCAAAGAAGATACTCTTCCAAGCTATACCAATAGAAACACACTAGGCTGACTGCAGGAGCCAGCATGGTGTAAGGCAGAGATTGCCAAACTTTTCATGTTTGTGACACACTTTTTAGATATGCATCATTTTGCGACACAGTAATTCAGTAAGTGGAGGCAGTCCCTCTACCCAAGCCTGGCCCACCACTGCCACTGCTGTCCTCATCAGGGTCTTCCTTGGCCCAGGGCAGTGGTGGTGGCGATGGGAGAGGCAGTCCCTCCACCAAAGCCTGGCTCTCTGCCGCTGCGGCCCTAGCCGGGGTTTTCCTTGGTCTGAGGCAGTGGCAGTGTTGGGAGAGGCAGCCCCTCCACCCTGGCCTGGCCCGCCACTATCCTCGCTGGGGTATTCCTTGGCCTGGGATGGCAGTTTTAGAAGAAGCAGCGGCTGCACACGGACCTGGCCTGCTGCTGCCCTCACCAGGATCTTCCTCAGCCTGGGGTGGAGGTGGCAGAGGCAGTCCCTTCACCCGGGCCTGGTCCACCTTGGCAGCAGGAGAGGCAGACCCTCCACCCATTACATTCGCGCAACACACCCACACACTGCAGTCAACACACTAATGTGTCATGACACACAGTTTGGAAAGCTCTAGTGTAAGAGTTTCAGTGTTACACTATGACTCTGGAGACCAGGGTTCAAATGTCCACCTGGCCATGGAAACCCACTGAATGACCTTGGGGAAGTCACACTGTCTCAGCCTGAGAGGAAGGCAAATGCAACCTCTTCTGAACAAATCTTGCCAAGAAAATCCTGTGATAGGATTGTTTTAGGATTGCCATAATTTAGAAACAACTTGAAGGCACACAACAACAACAGGCTGACTGCCCCATCCTCCATAACCACATGACCTTCTTCTGGTCCTTGACCCCTAAGCACAATCATTATCATGTGTTTTACCTGTGCCTCATGTGAACTTGATCTGCCTGCTCAACTTATAAAATTACCTCCATGTTGACCAGGGAATGAAGTGAGCTGTAATAACCAAAAAACATGACATCTCCAAGTTTCTGCCTCTCTGTCACATAATTTGATTCCAGACCCATATGTATACGCTAAGCCAAGGGTGGGCAAAGTGTGGCTGTGGGCTCAACACAGTTGCCTGCTTCTACTCTATACATGTTGTGGCTGGGACATTCCCTTACAGCATACTTAGCATGGTGAGAATGAATAATATTTAATCCATTGGGTCTAAATGTGGTGCTTGAGCAAAACTCTACCTTCTCAATTTTTCCATTATTGTTTTGTAAATTCTCCCAAACCATTAACTTCACTGGTATGCACTGGTTTCCAGGAATTTGGAGGCAGCACATGAAATTTATCCTTTAAGGATCCCCTCTGTTGCTACAATGAGTAGCTATATTTTTTCAGAACTTCTTTCAAGTTTTTCTGGTCAGTGTTTGGAGATTCAGTGTTCATTTTCTCTATAAGGAAACCATGTGTGCGCGCACACACACACACACACACACACACACGGGCATAAACAGTTTATTTTAGAGTTCTGCCCTCTTCCTGACATGTGTTTGTTTATCTTACTTAAACTCAGGAAAAGAAAGGACAACAGAAAATTTGGAGAGGCTTTTTTTGCACAAAACCCTACAACAATAACAACAATGTGTATAACAAAGGGTTTGAAAAACAAATGAATGTCAAACTTTGGAAATAACTAGTTATAAATAATGAGTTACTTGCAATTAAATTTCTTCTTCCAATAACACAGTGTAACTATGTTACGTAATACTTTTAACTGAAGAAGGAAAAACTTCTTTTCTTGTGCACTGTAAATATAATCCTATAATCATAGGGAAGTGACCTTGCTAAATGGTAGAGGAGGAATATCACCTGGTCCAGGTACTGGCTCATGCTGTACATCATACTTTAACCTCATGCTCACAGTGAAGTAGACAGGAATGAAATCTGAAGTTTTAAATCACAGACCAGCAGCTTGTAGGATTCAGGTGGATATTTTGTAGGTTATTTAAAGAAATTAAATACATCACTCAACATCTGTGATTCACTTAAAGTAAAAAGCTGCTTTCTTTTTAGAAACAAGGAACATGCTTTTAATAATCACAGCTACAAGGGTAGCTGTACCTTGGGGATTTTGAACTAGAAATATTAATTCTTAAAAGTAGCTTTCCAAACTTTTTAGAAAATGAAATATGCAAGTATATCCTGTTTGTATATTACCATTTTCCTTTCCAATATTGTCAGTGAAAATGCATGATTGTGATATGATGAGATACGTAGATGTTAAAAGAACAAGAGCAGCCCACTTGGAGACCTTGGATGAACATATAGATAAGTATAGCATCTTCATAGGTACAGTACATCCTTATTGCTCTTGATGACCGGGGGGAAATAGAAAAGATTTTATCAACGAGAAGTATAGATAAACAGGAGTGCTATGAAAAACAGGGGTTAAATTAACATGAAAGCATGGATTCAGATGATTAAAAGTTTTGGGTGTCTGAGGATAAGAACATAGAAAGAGAACCTGGATCAGACCAGAGTTTAGAAAAGTTACTTACTTGGATTACAATTCTCAGAATTCCTCAACAGCTTAGCTATTAGCTACAGTTGCTCTGGGATTCTGTGACTTGTCTTCCAAAAAGTAATCTTTCTGAGCTCTTGTAAATGCATAAAAAGGAGCTAAGCTTCTTTTTCTTTTTTCACTCCCAGTTAAACATGCAGGGATCTTTTCTAGATCTGGATTGTGACAAGCAGGTACAGCAAGATTCCATCTTCCCTCCCCAAAAAGCTGGTTTTCCTCCTAAATTTGTGGATGTTTCAGCTCTAGACTGTCCTAATGCCATTATTCCACTTTCAACATCCTTTGGAATCCTGGGGTTGAAAGTGGAATAATAGCACTATAACAGTCTAGTGTGGAAATAGCCTATGTTCCCTCATTCCATGTGGAGAGGCTAAAAAGAAGAGGTACTCTACAGTAGATTTTCTTTCTTTTTTAGAAAAATCTTTCTCCAGCTACAGGAGAAAGATTTTTAAAAATGGTTTGGAAGAGTTTAAGCCTCCTTTCTTCATAAACGATTATTTTAATCTGGATCAGCCCCCGCCGCTCCCTTTCTTAGAAAGATAAATCTCATCAGCATTCAGTTTAGTGTTTAGTTCTTATTTCTAGTCTTTTCCACCATGGGGACATGAATTATAATTTTGTGTAAATTATAATATATTGAAATTATCATCTATAAATTAAATTATAAATTATATAAATTTATAAAAATAATACATATACAAGTACATATATAACTTATATATACATTTGTAAAAATACAATAAATTTATATAAATATAAATTAGTGTGTGCCAATGCTATGCAGGTTTGCATCCTCTGTTGTCCTCTTCTTCGGGAATGTGCAAGTGGCCACGCCAGTAATTCCAAAACTGTTTCTGGAATGTATCAGTATGTGACAAGGCAAATGATAATTAAATCACCAAGGTTCCTGTAAGTCTAAGCTACAAGGTCAGCTGCAGAAGGCAGAGTGCCTGCTGTGCTCCTGGACAAACCAATGCTCTCTGGACTTTTGCCACCTGTGATTGGATAATTCTGTGATTTTGATACAGATCCAGAACAGAATGACCTGCTCTCAAATGCACCCCAAAAGCTTGAGGGAGTTACATTTTTGTACAACAGCTCCCAAAATCCCCCAGACACCATGGTTCTGCTCAGTGCCAAAACAATGACTTTTACAGAAACACAATTTAGAATGCCTAAATATTTTAGGGTGTAAAAATGCAGCACGTTTTTATGTTTAATTTGTATGGAGTGCACTGCATATAATTGGTCCTTGCTTATTCTCAACTGTGGGCCACAAAATGTTTCTTGGAAATTATAATGTTGCTAATTGAATGCCTGATTCATATTGGCTCTGAAAGCATAAATTACCATCAAGAATAAGAAAGAAAACAAGGAACATGCTTGCGGTTCTCAATATCCAATGGACATTCTAAAACCTGCCAGCAAAATATCATCCTTGTTTAATACAAGACTATCCTCTCATTAAATAAACCAGAGATGTTAATATGAAATACTAGAACATTTATATACAATATAATAGCCAGGAGCATACTGAATGGGAATGACAACCTTACTATTTCTAAATAGAAACCTATCATGCTTGAACTGTTGTTTATTTGTAATATACCATCCCCTCCAATATTCCATAGATAAAAACCAGGACACATGTACTAGAGCAACATCAGTGTGTGATCAAGTTTTTAATGAGGAAGGACACATAAGCTAGGACAGGCTGCAGCAGTTCCCTTTTGCCTGAGCCTTCTGGGAAAAGCAAGATTTCCTCTCTCCTTCCCCCTGCTGAGTTAATTGAGTGCAGGCTTCTTCTGTACTTTGAATCTGGTTCGTAGCAACTCAAGTCAGCAAAGGGGGAAAGAGGGAGGAGCAGAAAACTTTAAAAGCAATTGAAAAGGTGAGATAAAAGAGGACTGTCATTGGGACTGCCCCTACCAAATGAGGACATTTGGAAAATTTGAAATACAATGATAGAACTGAATGCATAGTGCAGGAAAATAGTGGATCTCATTTACATGGGTACGGTAAAATTATTTAATGTGTGTTAGTGATTCCAGGGAAGATCAAATATTTCAGATGTGGAATATGCTAAGCATGTGGGCATTGCAAAGTTAGCACTGAAGAGGAGCCATGCTACATCAAAACAATTCTCTTTCTGATTTAACATTCTGTTCCCACAGTGGCTGGTCACATCAGTGGCAGAGCTTGGAGTGTGTGGAGGGGAGGTGGGAGGGGTGCGTGGCCACTGTGTGTTGGAGTGTGGCTGTGGTACGTGGGGCATGGCCAAGGCAGGTGGGGGCGTGGCCAGGGCACACGGGGGTGTGGCTATGGGCCAAGATGCCCCAAAAACTTTACCATCCGGGGCGAACCGTCCTCCCCGCCTCCCCATCCCTACGTGAGTGGATCACATACCTAAGGGAAGCTTGAAAACTTTACATGAAAACAATAGCACCCTTCCACTTTTGTCTCTGTTATACACAAAGGCATGCTGGCCATGATAGCCTTCCCATTGGTGCATAATTTAATACAGTGCTGTCACTGAAAATTATTCTGATGAGAACCCTGCCAAACCCTACCCCCTAGGTTTCGGAAATGTATAATTATAGGTCTCTTTTCTTTTGCAATGTTTATTGTTGTATAAGGTTCTTTTTCCTGATAAACATATAAACAATATTGTTTTTAATTTTTTTCTACAGGAAATCAGTAGTCTCAGGAATGTAACCAGAATTCAGAAAAAGAGAGTGCTAATATACATGATACTGTAGCATTATGCACTAGCTGGAATCTGAAGTGTTTGACTTAGATGTGGAAATCGCAAATTCATACCCCCAGTCCTTCTTGAAACTCATGAGAGACAGCTTCCAATATGATGTAGGAGATGTTTTTAATATGTATGCCTAAATGCATTGATTATATTTGGAGAAATAATCATTTGCACATAAGTATGTCATGCAAGTAACACCTGACTGGTGGTAGCTCTCTGATAAATGTATCCTCAGTGGCAAATTTGGGTTTATAACTACTTAGTGGAGTCACTAGACAAAAATAAACCTGGGCTTGCTGCTAAGTTTATACTCAGCATAGTGAAGCTATCAATCATGACCTTGGTCTATGTGTAATTTTGCAGTTTTGTCCTGATTAGTGCACGTGTGCTTACGACAGTTGTCTTTGAAGGTCATGTTCCCAACTCTTGTCAACTGTCCTTAAACTCCCCAGGTACAGATGTTTATACCAAATGAAGTCTGGGGAGACAAAGATTCTTGTTTAAATTTCTCTGGCTCGTACCATCCTAGTAACTAACAATGCTTGTCAGATGTAAAGTGGCAGAGCTTGGAGTGTGGGGAGGGGCAGCGGAAGGGGAGCAAGGTTACGGCGCAAGGGGCCTGGCCACTGTGCATGGGGTGTGGCTGCTGTGCGTGGGGGCATGGCCAGGGCTCACGGGGGTGTGGCTATGGGCCAGGGCGCCCCAAAAACATTACTGCCCAGGCCGAACCATCCCCCACCCTCCTGTCCCTATGTGACTGCAGATGTGTATGAAGTTCAATTCTGTACTTTCTCAGGCATGGGTAGAGATGAAGCACACCACCTAACCCCTTGTTACAATAGTCTTCTGGCTCCTTTCCCATACAACAACCAGAGTTCAGAAAAGTTCCTTTTTTAAAAAAAGAAGAGACTGAAACTCCAGGAAACCAGCTATTGGTAGGGGTAGACTAGCAGTTAGGAATCCAACAAAGAACTTCCCTGCTCTTTGTAAAATGTTGTTCCATTTCATTACAATGATAACATAATAAGGGATAACTCAATTTCTTTTCCAGTGCCACTGAATTTTAAAGTTACTTTTATTGTTATGAGGATGTTGTCTAACTAAATTGTATGTAGAGGAATAATATATGGTTCAAGTTCAGGCTGATTCTGTGGCTCATGCTACTGCCACCTCATGTTTTCCTGTGGAAGGTGAGATAATGAAGGAGAAATGTGTGTTTTCAACTAGAGGCTAGCAGTTTGTAGCATTCAGATAAATATTTTTTTAAACTAAAAAAAACACAGAAAAATGTTTTATGAATTCCCCCAGCCCCTTAACTTTGCTGATTTTCATTGGTTTCCAGGAATTTGGTGGTAGCACTGCTATGGTGGTGGAAACCCTAAGTATGAGAACCAGCGTGGTGTAGTGGGGTCAGTGTTTGATTATGATTCTGAAGACCAGGCTTCGAATCTTAGCTTAGCCATGGCAACTCATGAGAAAGGGGAAAGTAAACTCCTTCTGAACAAATCCTTGTCAAAAAAATCATAAGTTTGCCTTAGAGTCACCATAAGTTGGAAACAACTTGAAAGCATACAATGACAAAAACAACAACCCTAAGTATAACAGAAACACATTTGGAGCCTTTTAGTTCTTAAAAGTAACTTCTGGGAAGAGGACAGGATAAAAATTACAGAAGATATATGTGCCAAAGATTTATTTTCTTACTGTTCTCTTCCAGTTCTGTAGATCTAATGGCTAGATTCGACAGATTTCTGTAGCAAAAAGTAACACAGAGTAATAACTCACTAATGTTTTGATAAAATGCCATTGTTATTACCCAAATACACAGAAGGGAAGGGCTGTTGAGTCATATTTGGTTCCCCAGGAGGTTGGTTTGGGGGAAGCAAAGAGCAAATTAACTGCAACTGCAGATCAGGAAGGGATAGATTAAAGCAAGATGGCCAACTGAAACAGCAACAGAAAACAATCCCTGGGTACCAGTCTGTAGATTAATGTAGGAGGAAGGTGGAAGGCTACTGGAACCAGAGCTCACACCATGCAATGACAGGTAGCAACAGAAGAAGTGAGTGGAATAAGCAAAACAAAAAACAAAAACAAAAAAACCAAGCAGAATAAAGCACTGCATACAGGGGACAGGTGAATTGCTCAATTTTTCCAGCAAGGTCCAACTGCACATGTGGCAGAGCTTAAACTGGACTTGTCCAATGCAAATTTCCTTTATTATCCTGAGTGCCTCTGGAACTGGCAGTCACCCTTTGGAGCAATGCACCACGATTTCTACATGATCCTACCTCTAGGACAGGAATGGGCAAGTTGCAGCCCATCAGCCACATGCAGCCCCCCAAGACCATTTTTATGGGCTCCCACCACACACACAAAAAAATGTATCTCCAAATTCATTCCAGGGAGTGTGGGGGGCATTTTCAGCATATCACCCCTAAGCCATTTTAGCGCCAGGTAAGGCCTTTTTAAAAAACAAGTGTCTTTTGGTCACTTCCTGTTTTGAAAAAAGGTCTCTGTTGGAGTGGCTTCCTCCTAAAATGCCCAAAGAATGCCTAAAATGGTGACAATGACCCCCATAGTCCCTAGAGGGTGTTGGGAGAGATTTGGGGGCAATTTTTATGGGGGGGTGAGAGGGTTTGTTTTCAATGTCTCCCAGGAGTAATGCAGCCCTATAACCTTTCACAGTTGCCTACCTCTGTTCCAGGATATTTGTGCCAGTGGTTGCCAGTGGTAGGTGGTTTCTTACGGCCTTTTAAGGGCCCTATGGTGCTGAATGCAGTGCAATCTTTTATCAGCTTCAGCTGCAGTCATAAGCACTTTTATTAAAGTGAAAGTTCTTCCTACTAGGGATAAGATGTAATCTATGAAGAAACACAAACTCTTGCTTTCATGGTTAATAGTACACGTACATTTTAGACATACCTTTGAGAATCTCTTCCATGATTGTTTTGATAAACTTTGATAACCTTACCCCACAACAGCTTTTCTAGACCCAGATTTTGGTTTTACCATTATACATGCTTTCTGTAATATAAAGCATTGTGAACAGCAGTTCCCAAGAATGGTTTAGCATACTAAAAGGAGTGCATGCTGAATCGGTTGTCCAGATGACATAACTAGAGAATTTTCCATGCTTAAATTTATGTTTATTATTAAAAGATGTTAGCACCACACTGCAAAATAGTATTATCTACAAAATAGTATTATCTACAACAATAACTGAGACTTGGAAGGGCAGCTATGAAGGAACTAGAACATCTTCAAATATAAAGCTATATTACTAAATATCAAAGCCCATTGTATTAAATATCCATACCATTGTATTTCCAATTTGTATGTACAGTTGTGAAAGTGGGACAGTGAAGACAGCTGACTGGAAGAAAATGAATTCATTTGAAATGTGGTGCTGGAGAAGAGGTCTACAGATACCATAAACTGCTAAAAAAAAAAAAAAGGACAAATGAATAGATCCTAGAGCAAATCAGGCCTGAACTCTCACTAGAAGGCAAGATGACAAAAGTAAGGCTGATACTTTGTACATATCATGAAATGATGTGACTCACTGGAGAAGACAATAAGGCTTGATAAAGTGGAAGGCAATAGGACAAAAAAAGAAGACTGGTGGATGACTTGGTAAGAAAGCCACAGCCCTAAGTTTGTAAGACTTGAGCAAGGTAATGGACGATTGGGGATCTAGTAGATCTCTCATTCTTAGGGTCACCATAGTCCAAGTCAACTTGACTGCAAATAGCAACAGCAAAGTGTTGGGCTACAATAGGAGTGGGTGGGAAACTGTACTGGGGGAGGGCAAACTTTAGCCCCTCTGCAGTCCTTTAACATTGTTGACTTGTTTCTTATCTGAATGCTTTGCTGTTTTTTATTAACATCATGCCAGTATGATTATGAAGCAAGGAAAATATATAGCACCTTCTCCATTTTCAGGTCTAAGAAAAAAAGACTTTGCTATTCCAAGGCAACAAAGTGTCAGCTTGTTTTAAAGAAGTGATTGTAAAAAAAAGTGATTTTATTTATGCGCCACTGGGGTCTGTTCCGTAAATTGTCATGATTTTAATTGCAGGTCTGGTTTTTATGTTGTGAAAAATATGTACTGGAGTGGGAATAGTCCATAAGAAATTATTAATAGTCCCCTTTCTCAGCAGCACAGGGACTTAAATGCATCTAGTCACAATAGCAAGTGGAAGTCGGGGGCAGAGTGGACCCTCCTTATCTGTGATTTCCAGCAACTTGCAGAGCATTGCATCCTATACCTACGGCAATGTGAATGTACTGAAGCACTACACGCACCATCATTTAACAATAGGGGACATGATCATGTGTGGTTTTTGCCATTTGTGGGGGTCCTGAAACTGAAACCTGGCAGATATGGAGGGTCCACTGTATTTGGCATGGACACTCAGGTGCCAACATTTTTTGAGTCAGCACTGCCCAGTCTTCTTCCTTTTAAAAACTGCATTTATTTATTAAAGTATTTGTATCTCCCTTCATATAAACATCTCAGGGCCGGGCACAGACAACAGACAAAATTAAATAATGGAAGGCCATAACTAATTAAGACAATTCCAAACCAACAGCATAACTACATGGGGACCTCATTCCCTCCTAAGAATTCTGCCTCCCCATGAAATTTTCCTTCAGTGCTCCCCCCAATTTGTACCATCAAGCAGCTTAAAACTTCAGTTACTGTTCAGGCATCCAAAAGTGCAGGCAAAGGTACCAAGGGAGTGAGAACACAGCCAATCCATGTTCTAGGTGTGAAGGTTTTTCAAGTCTCTTACTCTGCAGTGCTAAAAATTTGGGAACTGAAAGAACATCTTATGGAGGCAATGCCCTCCTTTTGTATTTTGTCCCCTGCCCTTAAATCCCTGTTCTGTGCACTGAGACTGCTGTATACAGTCAGGCTGTACTCTCTAAATTTCACCGATGTCCAAATAAATGTTCTTAGATAAGCCTTCTATGCAGACTCCTCCCCTCAGTTTCCCTCCTCCAATACGGCCTTATTCTTCCACCCTACCCTGAACTAAAAATAAATTATGGCCATTTCCTCACTAGTCCGTCATTCCACTTTCAACATCCTATGGAATTCTGGGGTTTGCAGTTTAAGGAGGGGCAAACCCCCAGGATCCCATAGGATGCTGAAAGTGAAATAATAGAGTTTAGGCAGGGGCCGTTTCCCCACTACACTGTTATAATGCTATGATTCCATTTTCAACATCCTGCGGCATTCTGGGGTTTGTAATTTACTTGAGGCCAAAGAGAATGCTGCATGCCCCTCCCCAAACTACAAATCCCAGAATTCCTAAGGACGTTGAAAGTGGAACCATAGCACTATAACGGTGTGCGTCCTATAGTGCAGAAATGAGTCGAGGGAGGTGGGAGACTTCGCGTTCGGGTTCCCGGAAGGAGGAGAGCGTGGGCACTTTGTACATGCCCAGAGACGCTCTCGTGCCTAATACTTTAAGGCTGTCCAACTCTCTCGCCCCGCCGCCCGCCGTGACTAGCGAGTCCCCCGCCGGCCCCTGCTCTAGCCCCGCCCTCCCTTTCCCCTCCTCCTTTCTCCTCAGTTCCTCCTCCTCTGCTCGGGGAGGGCCGTCCCGGAAGGCCGGTGGGCCGGGCCTCTTGCGTCGCTTCCCGTGGGCTGGGAAAGGCGAGAGAAGGGAAGCGAGAAGGGAGGCAAAGGGGAGGCGCTACCCATGCAGAGCAGGCAGCGGGAGCCGCGGCTGTGGCGGCGCGCCGGAGAGCAGCAGGAGCCGCCGCCGCCGCCGCCGCCGCCGCCGCCGGGAGCAGCAGCGGCGTCTGAGGAACCGCAGGAGGGGGCGGCGGCGGCGGCGGCGGCGGCGGGGGGACCGGCCGGGCCAGGCCCCCGGACAGCATGGAGATAGAGAAGGAGTTCCGCCGGCTCGACCAGGCCGACAGCTGGGCCGCTATCTACCAGGTGAGGGGGAAAAGCGAGGCGAGGCCGCGGGGCTGCCCGGGCCGGGCCCTGGAGGCGCGCTCTTCCGCCTCATCTTTTCTCCCCTCCTCGTCGCCCCATTGTCTGAGGCAGACCCCTCTTTCCCCCGGCTCTCCCCTCTCCTTGTGCTGCCCTCTTTGCCTTCCGGGGCTCCTCGGACGAAGCTCGGCCTTCCTTTTCGTCTCCTCGCCCAGCTTTCGTGGGGAAAAGCGGCGGGCGGGCGGGCCGGGCCCTTGGGTCGCATTTCCTCCCCAGCCTCCGTATTTCTCAACCTCAGATTGGGGATGGGGGCATGCGAGAGACCTCCTCTCCCTCTGCAACCCTGGCGCCCTTCGTAGATGTGGAGGAGTTGCATTGTGCATGCAGAGAATCCTAATTTTCTCTCCCTTGAGAAAGTATTTTAAAGGAGCTATAGGGAAGGGGCGGTGCAGTGAATCCTTTGAGATGTCTGGGGTAAAATAATGGCTTTTTCAATGTTATTTTTAGCAACCCTGTATGGCAGGATAGCACGAGAATAAAAGCAGGGCTGGTGCTTCGTCTTTGGCCCTTTCCGCATTAGACTGTTACAGTGCTATTGTTCCACGTTCAGCCTTCTATGGAATCCTGGGGTTTGCAGTTTAGGGAAGGGCCTTTGAGGACCCCAGGATTCCATAGGATGTTGAAAGTGGAATAATAGCACTATAACAGTCTAGTGTGGGAATGGGCTTTGTCTGCCTCTCTGAGCAGTTCCCCCCCCAAGTCTTTCAGAATCTCTCCCCTCCCCCTAGTACACAGGGTTCCTAGGGGCAGCGAGCTTGCAGATATGTCTGTGTGCAATCTGGCCAGGGTAACTCCTAGTGCTTCCCTAATTAGTAGCTTTCTGCTACAGTGCCCCGGAGCAGCTGTATTAATGGTCAATCTAGTCATCTTGCTTCACTTTCCTCCCCTTTTTCTGAAAAACAGAATGTTCCCCGCTTGCTCTCCTGTGCTCCAGAGTTTAGGAGTTAAATAACATTTTCTGTGTCTGATTCCTGATCCTTCAGTATCTACAGAGGTTCTGCGCAGTGCTGTTTGGGTTACCAGTGGGTATTTGTGAACGTTATTACAGAACGTTTCAAATCTGCAAACATTTTGTTTTATGCATATGTGTGTGTCCACGGCATTTGTGTAAGGGGCTGGAAAGGGCAACTTCTCCAGGTGACTCAGTTCATCATAATATTTAGAAAATAATATTGTGTGATCTGCTTATGTGTAATCTTGAAATTGAGTTTTCATTTTGACATGGTTTCTGTCAACCTCTGTAATTCAGACTTCTGAAAGCATTGTCCAAATCTGTTCCACATAGCCTTGGTCTAAAGACAGGCATGCAGTTTCTCTTGAGTTTTTAAAGGGTTGTGAATAGTATTCTTATCAGATAAATCACATGAAGTCACAGGTAATATGTATGCAGGAGTAGTCCAATTCACACATGCATCTACCACGGCAGACTGAGGTTAGCTGGTGTTATTATAAGAAAATCTGTGGCTTGTAGCAGTATTTTGCTGCCTCAGGGTTTTGGGTGAATAGACAGTGTGAGGGGCGGGGTACTACTCTCCTCAATCATCTAATGGGTGTAGAGATTTGTGAGATCTGTTTTAATGGATATTGATGCTATTTTAGTTCATATGCTGCCAGGCTAAATCAATATGTGAGATTGGTCTTAGCTGCTATTCTCTCTGTAGGAGAGGTGAATGAATTTATCCCTTGCCATGGGGAATTTGGAGAGTGGAAAAGTTGTGAAATCAATGTCTTTCCCTCTGGTTATGTTATGAGGGATTTTTAAAAAAATCTTCTACAAACCTTGAAGGGGAAAATAATAATATTTACATCATCAAATTAGAAATTGAGGCCTAGATTCAATTGCCAGTTCCAAACAGAGAGGGCACATGGAATCAATTGCTGAATGCTAATGTTTGTACGGTAGTTGAGATGATCAAATGGATTTAGGCCTAAAGCTGAAGTTCTGTGCAGAGTTGAAGCATTATTAAGCTCATTGATCAGGCTGCCCAAGTAAAAGAAGATTAAGAATTGTCTGTGTCCATGGGTAGACAAGGAGACTCTTCTTGTGGCATTCATGTTCTTCAGTGTGACATGTATTGTGGGAAGTCAGTCTAACAGGTTCTGCAAATTTTCTTTCATCCTTGAAGTATACGATATTCAGAAAGTGACTTCGCAAAGTATATTGGACCAATGCAGCTATTACTCTTGCTTCAATTTAATCTTGTCCTCGCAACATAGCTGTGCTGAAAAGTAGCATGTGGATGGTAAATTATGTCAGCAAAAGTAAAGAAATTAGGTCAAGGAAGCTGCTCTGCTCTTGCACCATGTGCTTTGCATAATTTCACTTCTTAATGTGCTAGCTAGCATTCTTAATGTGCTAGCTAGCATTCTTAATGTGCTAGCTAGCATTTAGTGTTACTAAAAGCATAGTAGGCGTATTTAGAGAAGCATTGTGGAACTTACTAATCCTTTACAATTGTGTATATATTTGTTCCACAATTGTAGCCTCCAGTTCGTCTGAGGTCAGTAATAAACACAGGTGCCTTTTTGGCCTTGGGGAAATCATGTCTGGATATTTTTCTCTTTCTAATGCGCACAACAGCGGAGAACACTTCAATTCTCATCTGTGAGAGGCAGAGTAGAGCTGTAAAATGTTAGATGTGCCATGGAGCTGAGTTGCTTTGCATTTATGGTGTAATCTTTCCCTAATCCCATTGTCTGCTCCACACCATGATCAGAATGACCTAGTTCTTGGAGAAATTAGCAAGCTTTACAGCAGTTTGAAATTTTTAAATTTACCAATTGCTTCCACTCATCTTCAGGCAGATTGTGTTTGTATTGATATAAAGGTACAAAGCTACTATTTTTGGGATACCCTTTTCTCTTCCATCAAGCCAGAGCCCATTTGCAGTAAATTGTTTCTCAAAAGCTTCTGTTCTCAGAAATCTTTCCTTAGTCACTGTGGCTTAATCTCTTCTGCATCATTTGATGAAACAGTCTTCCGTCCTCGAGTTATTGTCAAGACCATATCTTTTGTATTTGCTTAAGATAGGCTTTTCTTGGTGTTTGGTGAGCTGCTTTATTAGTTGGGTATCTACAAAACACACAGAGCTGTGCTTCTTCCTAGGCCAAGTAGGTGACAAGGAACCAGTAGTACTAGTGGGGATGACAGTCAAATCATGTACTGTTATGCAGAGCCCCGCATTACTTGGCCCCCTTTTCTCTCCACTTCTGGTTTAACCATAAAGCGCAGAACCAGCTCTGGAAGTGTGTTTGAACAAGACTTTAACTAACGGATAAATCCTTTGGGTAGAACTTGTCTTCCTAATTGTTGTTTTGTAGAGAATCTAACTTGCAAATATTAATGTAGAATAAGTTTATTTTGTAGCATGAGTTCTGTGAGGTTTCTAGACATTAACAACATTACTGCTTTCTGTGTTGCTGTCCCAAAATTGTACCCAAGTAATAGTCTTATTGGTGCAGTACTTTCTATACAGCTTGAATCCAGAGCTGGGCATCATGTGGCTGTCCAAATGTCGGTGGAGCGCAGCTCCAATCAGCTTTAAACAGTACTGTAACAAAGATGATGATGGGAATTATAATTCACAACACCTATGGTGTTGCAAGTTGCTTTGATAAAACACTTGCTTTGATAAAACACTTTTCTATCTTTATGACTATATAGAATTCTTTTAAATTCAGATTAGAGTTTAGATCCAGTGTCATGTGCAACAGGAACATTTTTTCTCTCCTCTGCAGCCCCCAGTGCCTCCTGAAAATCAGCCCTGTGTAGTTGGTTTTGGGAATGTACATTGGGCAGCAGTGGGAGAAGGAGGTTGACCCTGCTCCCTGTTCCAGAGGCTGAAGCAGCCCTGTCAGCAGATTCGATTTCAGTCTTTGTATGAAACCTTAGGATGTTTTCTGATGATTTTTAGTTCTTCCCTTGCAGACAATTACATTATTATCATTGGTTTCCTGGATGGAAATCAAAGCAATCTTCATGGCAAAGCCTGTCAGGGAGTTACAGCATCCTACTCTCACAGTATTTTAAATTAAGTCTTGGCGTTAGCTTATGGAGTCATAGGTGATTATTTAGAATATATATATGCAATAGTTCATATATAGTAATGATTGCCAGCGGTTGTGAGTGCTTGGAAGTAAGTCCACAAAAAGTTCCATTCCCATACAGATTTTACTAGCCCACTTTTCTACACAAACCTCTGTGACTGTTGGTCATTTGTGGTATGCGCGCACACACACACGCACACACACACACAATGCCAGAATGGAAAAAATAACTTGTCTTCTATTTTACAAAAACTTTGCTGCTCAGTGGTGATTCTCATTTGCCACAAGTTGCTCGCAGAGTAACTGTTTATTATCCGGCACCAAAGGCAAGTTGTAATCTTCTGTGGAAGGCTTTTCCATGCCCACTTCCTTTATTTTTGGTTTTAAAATGTATAGTTTATTGTCTCTACAAAGTAAACAAAAGGCTATATCCATTGCAGCATAAGCATAGGCGCATTCCTGTGGAAGCTGAATTTTCAGAGCCCCTCAAAATTGTAAGACATCCTCAGGAAGGCCTAAGACCAGAAGTAGGGACTGCAAGAGGTACAGAGTGCTAGGAAATAGTGTGTAACCAGAAGCTTGTGTGATAGTTTACACTAGATGTACTTCAGTTGTTTCTCCTAATCAAATGTTTTGGGTTTTTTGTTTTATTTTTGTTTAGTAGCTTCTGATTGTTGAGGGGGCTGGCTTTTGATATCTTCTTTTCTAAACATACTTTTTATAGATTTTACTTTTTATTCTCAACTTCATACAATCAATGTCACATATAATCCAACATCACTTGTGTCCATTAATCTTTAAACTCTCTTATTCCTAATATCTTATCAAATTAATACCTCCTTTTGACTTCCTTTGCTTTTAGTCTCGGTACTTATTAACAATGTGTAATATATGTTTATATATCCTTTTTCTTCCTTCTCCCTCTTACCCCAAGTATGAACTTATACATTAAAGAATATACATTATATAAATCAATCTATAATATTTATATGGATGTAAATATGCATATGTGTTCTTATTATCTTCTTTTCTTTCCTTCTCCTTCCTACCCCAACTATGATCTTATGATAGGTCATAGAGTGTGAAAAATTGACTTAACTAATTAAAATTGTCTGATAAATAGGCCTGTATTCTCATTGACTTAGGAGGGTGGAAAACTTTCTAGAAATTTATTTCAGGTTCAGACATATTTTTAAAACCATGTCATTGCCCACCAAAGCCACATTCTTGATGGCAAGATGAAATTAAGGATCATCTGCACAGAATACCATGGGATGTCCCAAAATGTTGGGGTGGCTATGTACACACTCCTTCAAGTCATCTGTCAGCAACCCAATGAATTGCATGGAGTTTTCTTAATATTGGTACCATAACTAAAAACAGTCTACACTGCAAAAGACCTACCACAGTTATTGGTAGAGGTATACAGACTAGGTCGTTTGATGTCAAACAGAGTGTGCAATAGGGGACCATATGAAAGGCATTAGTGCTGAAGGCATTTCTGGTATAAATAATAATGTGGCATCCTATTTCTAACTGGGAATTCTTGTAGAGATAGTACCACTATTCCCTGCAGTATCATGCCACTTTAATAGATTTATATCCAACCTTTATTGAATAGTACAGTCAGCCCTTCACATTTGTGGGTTTCACTTTTGCAGATTTGATTATTCACTGATTATTTGCTGTCACCTCTGATGCTTCCCTATGCCATTTTTAATAGGAACTGCAAGCCTTGTTAGAGAAACTGTGAATGAGGCTTGTAAGTCTCTATTAAAAGTGGCGTGGTTCAGCGGTGGAGGTGGCAGTAAGCCCAGCCAGCCACCCTCTTCCGCCTTGTGAAGGAACCCTGATGCCACTCCATGGTGGATTAAATATGGTGATCATCCTTTTTGTGTGTTAAATATGGTTGGGGGGGCCTAGAATTATTCATTTCTTTTCACTTTCACTAGGATCCTGTGCCCCTAACCCTATCAAATGTGGAGGGATGGCTGTATATGATTTTCTGTCCTTTCCTTGTCCTGGTTGGGGTGAACTACACTTGACTGAAAGCAACAGTAATCTGGTGTGAATGGAGCAATTTAAAAACAAAAAAGAAGGGTGAGAAGATTCTTTTCCCCTAAAAATAATAAAATATCCTATATTTGTATTACATAGTGTGACAGGAATGAATATGACAGAGAGTTCTCAGTAGAAGTACTTTGGCATTTGGGTGCCAGATGGTTTGCCACAAATTCTTCAGGACATAAGAGTTTGGGAAAGATACCCAGGACAAAAGCAAAGAATCCAATCTGTTTTCTAGCCTGTACCAATGTCTCAGAAAATATTTAAACATGCTCACCACCTCTCTGGAATCAACAGGGCCTAGTACTCAGAAAGGACAGATGATAAAGGAAACCTGTGTCTTAACTATGTTGCTTCTGGCTGCAAATGAGAACTTTGCTAATGAAATGATACCCTGTTGGGGAGGGGGGTTGCCTGGTAAAATTCTGTGTAAAAAACTAGCTGTCAGGGAGAAGGTGATTTGAGAATGATTCTCCCCAATAGCTAGTTTCATGCATTCATAGTTTCTTTTGAGGTGTTTTACAACATGTCATGTCAAGTCTACATGTACAGTGGAATGAGGAAGTAGCATAGAATTATGGAATTGTAGAGTTGGAGGGGACTCAAAGGATCACGCAGTCCAACTCTTTGCCAGTGCAGGACCACAGAGTTAAAACATAGCTGACAGATGACCATCCAACTCCTGTTTAAAAATCTCCAAGGAGGATAGTCCAGGCTATTCCATTGAGACAATGGTCATTAAAACCAGAAGCTGTTTGCACTGTTTTTAATGTTCTATGTTTTCAAACTGTTTTTAGGAAATTTTAAAGAAAATTTTAAAAAATTGTGTACCAAAATAAAAGCATTAAAAAAAATAGGCATTACTGAAACGTAATAGGATTCTTGAAGCCAGGTTGAGAGGATCAGGGTAAAAATTAAGAGGGAGAGAAACCAACAGTGATGTTGTTGTGGGGGGGTCTGCTACAGACCCCCAGGCCACATTGGATTTGGATGATGCCTTTCTGGAACAGATGACAAAACATTCAGAAAGGAGAGCTATAGTAGTAATGAGAGATTTCAACTATCCTGATATTTGTTGGAAGTAAAACTCTGCCAAGAGAATCAGATCCAATAAATTCCTCACTTGCCTTTCAGACAATTTCATAGTCCAGAAAGTGAGAGAGGGAACAAGGAGAACAGTTAGATCTGATCTTAACCATCAGTGATGATCTGGTTAATGGAATGGAAGTGACAGGATCCTTAGGTGGAAGTGTCCTGGCTTGACCATAGTACATGTGAAAGGGATCTAAGAGTCCTCACTCAACTTCCTTGAGGTAAGAGCAGTTTGACAGTGTAATATGCTGCCTTGGAGTGTCATGGGGTCTTATTCTTTGGAGATTTTTAAATGGAGGCTGGATGGCTGTCTTTTGGGAATGCTTTGATATTGTATTTGTGCATGGCAGGGGGTTGGACTGGATCGGCCTTGTGGTCTCTTCTATGATTCTGTGAAATTAAAACGTTCAGCTGAGAGGCAATAGATAAATGCTTCATATAAACAAGCAAACATACTATTAGGAAGTATATTAAAGAGCAAATAAACATTCATCCTTATATTTAGTCAAAATCACATATCTTGTCATTTGAATCCATTGGTTCAGGTCCTGTGCTCTGGAACATTCCATCTTCAGCATGAAGCCCTTCAGACATATGAAGATGTCTGCCATATTCCTCTCAGTCTTACCTCCAGAATAAATGTATTCCTCAACTGGACCTTAGGTGAACTTCAGGCTTCAGATGGTGAAGTATATTTCACTTGAATGCTGCCTGTTTAAAAGCTTCATATACAAGGAAAGGAAAAAAATGAACAAAACCAAATGAGAGCTGAGCCAGAGCCTTTTCTTCTAATGTGCAGCTTTGTGATTTTCAGGGAATGTTTGTAACATGAGGAGATGTTCAAAAGCAGTGCCCTCTACATGCAATCTGAAGTAGCTCTGTGCAGTGTAGCACCTAGTTTTTGTGCATGTGTAGACCAAGTTTATGGATCAAAGTAGCTGTGGTTTTAATTAAATGATTGCCGTTAGCATGCATATATTTGAGAAGTGTAGTTAGGCACAAGGCCACCTGAGCAGCATTGAGATTACAAGAGATTAGAGGAGAAGAGGAATCCTACCCAACCTCATGGTTTTGACAGAATGTCATTCTAACTAAAGCTGTTGTTTGCATTGGAAGTAACAGTGTAAGGAGCCCTCACTTGGTATCTTTCCAAAGCAAACAAGAGCTTGGGGTGTGAAATTTTAATAGGAACCACAATGGGGTGGGAGGAATAAACTCTGCCTCCTGAACTTTTCTTCAGTACAGGAATGGTTGAGATGTGATTTAAGAAGCCTCCAGTTTGGAGAAAAGAAATAGCAGTATTGCACTGCTAAATTTGTAGGGAGTAAGCCCGTTGAAAACCTTGAGATATATTTGTGAATAAACATGCCACGGATTGCACTGCATATCAAGGAAGGATTTGGCAGGATAGGTGGACCTTAGATTAAAAGGGGTACCAGGTATGTGATGCTCTTGCAGACAAAAGTGATGGTATGTGTTTTGGATTATAAATGCCTTAGTGACAGACAGATGACACATTCTGTACACAAATATATCTAATATGTCAATAGGAATGAAAGGAATTCACTCTCAAGGTAGAGAGTTGTTGAGCAATAGCTGGCAGCTACAGATAGAAAGTTTTGCTCAAATATTTTGGTAGGAGACAGAAAAGTATATGAAGAGAATTCTTAGCCACACTAGCAATTACATATTATTGATGTCCCTAAGAATAGGAAATAAAAGGGATATAATGTACAAAGGCAGGGAACTTGTGAACTGTGTACAACCTGTGGTCATCCTTGGGGTATTAAAATCTTGGGCATCTGAGCAACTGTTAAATTCTCGTCTCATTATTGCACAGGCAATTTTGAAGAAAACATGTATTTGGGGTTTCTTTAAAAAAAAAAGGTAAAATCATGTGATAGACTTCTGTGTTCACTAATATTTCTCTGTGGAATAGCCGGAGCTAAAAATGTGTTTTTAAAACTCTTATAGTAAACATAGAATATCATCTAGTGATTTTCAGGTATAGAAGGCAAATCTACAACCGTTGTACATATGAGACACAGTTGAATTTTAAAATGCTGAGTGATTCTGTTTAACTTCCCCTTGGTGCTAGTGTTCAAATATACCAAACTCTATTAAAATACAGGATAAAATACACTAATGAGAAGTGTATTATATATTATCCCATGAATGGAATTTTGGGAAGTCATTCTTGCATGAGTTATAGAAGCAGAGAGCGATCTATAATGGTAAAAATTGGCCCTTTTGAAAATAAGCTTAAATTCTATAAAAGATTAAAAGCCTACAAATTGTACTACTGTAATTTTGCTTCTTGTGGCCACAGTTTTCTGTTGACCTTGAGTGCTGGGTAGTGCAATGGACATATTTTTCAATTGTGAACCAACTTTTTATGGAATGTGTTCTTTGGAAATGTGCATCTCAACATCCTGGTGAGAGTCTAGTAAAGGAGAGCGAGGTTTGGGACCTATTAATTTTGAAAGCAACCCTCTAATCTGCCTGTAACTTTTTCAGTGTGTTAATTTTAATGGGTTCTTATTTTTAAAATGAATTCATCATTTTTGCTCAAAGCTGCAGTGACTCATCCTCTCCAGACTGAAATGCCACATGCAAATTTGTTCCTAAATATTACAAAATGCAGAGAAGTGTAATAAACCTTGTAATTTGGCCAGTTCTTTTTGGGATGACAGAAATTCTTCCTCAGTTAAGAGGAAAAGGCGAGTGGGAGAACAGTGACAGTGTTCTCAAACTGGGATCATTTCAGCAACAGAATAGACAGTTCAAAACAAGTGTATTTTGTCTGCTTTGCTTTCTTTTAAACATGGATTTGTTAATCAAGATTATAAAGTAATCAGTGTCATTTCCTCTCTTTTGCACTGTATTTAAGTGGGAAAAGTAAACTCGTTTTTGGTGTTATCATCACAAACAGTTGACCACTCAGTTTTAAGCTGTTAGAGGCTTCTGTTGTGGTATCACCATACAATTAAAAAAATATAAGGAGAGTATTTCTGAATCAAACCAAAGGGGCATTTAGTCCTATATCCTAAGTGTTGCGTAGATACTTCAAGGATGCTCACAGGCAAAGTATAAGAGCAGCAGTTATCCCATCTTCTTTCTGCCTAGTCTGACATGCATTTAAGAAAACTCTAGTTTGTTAAACAAGCCAGTAACATAATACAGTGCTTTTAATTGTTCAGCAATTCGCTAGAGTTTATTTTAAGCTAAAGTTCTCGGATGATGTGTAATAATGAACCAGGAATCTGCTATAGTATTCTGGCTTATGTATGTATCCTGATTTACTCTTTCTTCAGGTTGAGTGGGAGTAGGAATTCTTGAATGTGACACTCTACATGGGCTGTTTTCTGCTTGTATATTTAGTACTAAACTATAATGTAGAACTGTGTGCAAATGTAGCAGTGGAATGGCTCAGTGAAGTTAGGTTGAGTTTCCCTAGTCCAGTTATAGTGCTATATTCCATGGTAACTGCCTTGCCAATATCCTGTGTCATCCTAGGGTTTGTAGTTTGGGGAGACATTGGAGCTTTCCAGCAGAGAATTCTAAATACCCACCTCCAGACTGTAAATCCTAGGATTCTATAGGATGTTGCCATGGCAGTTAAAGTGGAAAACAGTGCCATAACTGTGTGGTGTACAAGGACCCCTGCTTTCTCACCTACCTTACATGAGGTTTATTGCAATGTGTGTATGTTCAACTCATGTTTCTTGTTAGAAAGTGCAGTTCTTATTTGCCTTGGTTGTTTTTGCAGAATTGTTTTTGTCTCTGTTAATTTTATGAAGAGGTTACTGTAATTACCACTGAGTAAACTATGTCAAATTAATTTTAGTATAGGTTGGTAGCCATAGAAATTCTGTTTGTTTGTGAATCACAAATGCAAAATGTACAGTGTAGTAAGCAACAGCACAGTGTTTGCTATAGAAGTGTCTGTACTGGGGAAGGAGAGAAGGAGATTCTGATTCTTACAGTTCATAAAATACCAACTTTTAATTGTAGGATTGTACTCACTTGCAGAATTCACTGCATATGTGAGGCTGCCATCCTCTTGTGTGATCAACTGATGAAAATTCTGTAGCCTTGATATATGAGCAGGTTGCACTGTTGCTTTCTGCTGTCTTTTGCTAGCAGTGCCCTTCCTTGTTCCTTCCAGAAGGGAAAGAGTTTTACTCTATGCAAAGGAACAGTGGACACATACCTGACATCAGAAATGGAAATATTCAGAAACAATTGGTAAAATGCTACAACCTTCCAAAACATATTGCCATTGACCTTGAAGTAGCTATTGTGTAGCAAAGAAATTTAAAAGGGAAATAAGAGCAAATGAGTGTGGAGCTCCAATTCATTAAATGCTGTTCTATCTCAGCAAGTTTGAACTGGGATAAGACACTCTGAACACATTGTATGTGTTAATTGACTTACTTAGTTGCCATGATGCTTGTGTTAGTAGCAATAGCTTGGTCAGTGGCCAGGGTTAATAATGTATCAGTAACTGTCTGCATCTAACTTTCATCTGACCTGTCTGTAGTCCTGTCGCCAGCGTGGACACTGTGTGTATGAATTCCCAGATAACACGTCATGCATCTGAAAATATGGGCTAGAATTCATAAAAGCTCATGTTATACTGAATTTTAAGCAGGATTCGCTTAAAATTGTTCTTGCTGTAACAGGTTGACATAGCTACCTCTACATAGGCCTTACTGCCTTGGTTTCTTTAGACACAGATTAAAAATTCCAGGTTGCTAAAATTTTCAGGCTAGAAAACTGAAGTATACATAACTAGCAGTTGTGATTTCTGCCAGAGACAAAACTATAGTGTATGAACCATTGCCATTTATGTGAAAAGGTTTCCCATTCCCCTTACAAAAGTAGCTGCCCGTGGCTTGATTGTATACTGCAATTGGAATGTGGTTAATTCACATGACTAAATGCTGCTGCTGATAATCCTTTACTATCTCCTGTGGTATTGGGTGATTTATGTAGGATCTTAAATGTTACCACCACAAGCAGTACTGATTGCCTTGCTATGACATGGGATGCTGACTAGAAATATTTTGGGATGAACCTAATTTTGTGTGTGTTCCAGGGCAGTATTGTGATTTATACCTTTCCAAAAGGACTGCCAAAAGAGCCAGTGATTTTGTTTAGGTCTGGATGTATTCTGCACTCTTTGTATTATCATAGAATCATAGAAATGTAGAGTTGGAAGAGGCCACATGGGCCATCCAGTCCAACCCCCTGCCATGCAGGAACACCCTCAAAGCACTCCCAACAGATGGCCATCCAGCCTCTGCTTAAAAGTCTCCAAAGAAGGAGACTCCACTACAGTCCAAGGCAGTGTATTCCACTGCCGGACAGCCCTGACCGTCAGGAAGTTCTTCTTGAGGTTCAGGTGGAATCTCTTTTCCTGCAGCTTGAATCCATTGCTCCTTGTCCTGGTCTCTGGAGCAGCAGAAAACAAGGCCTCTTCTTCCTCTACATGGCATCCCTTCAAATATTTAAACATGGCTGTCATGTCCCTTCTTAACCTTCTCTTCTGCAGACTAAACATCCCCAGCTCTCTAAGTCTATCCTCATAGGGCATGGCTTCCAGGCATCTTACCATTTTGGTTGCCCTCCTCTGGACTTGCTCCAGCTTGATCATGTCCTTCTTGAACTGGGGTGCCCAGAACTGGACACAGTATTCAAGATGAGGTCTCACCAAGGCAGAGTAGAGTGGTAGCAGTACCTCCCTTGATCTACACACCATGCTCCTATTGATGCAACCAAGAATTGCATTGGCTTTCTATGTTCTATGTATTGGCTTTCTATGTTCTATGACAAAAGATTATGCTCTGGGTTCAGTGTTAACTGGGAGCCAGAATGATGTAGTGGTTTAGGCACTGGAGGCCAGGGTTCCCCCTCAGGCATGGAAACCCACTGAGTGACATCAGCCTCAGAGGAAGGCAGAAGCAAACTCCCTCTGAACAAAGATTTCCAAAAAAAGCCCCATCATAGACTTGTTTTAGGGTCTCCAAAAGCCCGATATGACCTGAAGGCACACAACAGCTACCAGTGTTGACATCTTTATAAATGACTTCAATGATGGAATACAGGGAATACCTTTCCATTTCCAGATGATACTACATTAGGAGGGGTAGCTAATACCCCAGGGGGCAGGGTAAGGATTCAAAATGACTGACAGATGGAAGAGTTGGACCAAAATTAACAAAATGAACTTCAAGAGGAATGAATGTAAGGTATGAGATAAATGCATATATATAGGATGGATGACACCTGGCTTGGCAGCAGTACATGTGAAAAGGATCTAAGTATCTTAGTAGACTGCAGGTTAAGCATGAATCAACAGGGGGATGGGACAGCCAAAAAAGTCAGTGCAACGTTAGGTTGTAGCAACAGGAGTATGGTGTCCAGATCATGGAACTTGGAATACTGTGTTCAACTCTGGATGCCACAGTTCACAAAGATAGGAGGCTGACCAAGATGGTTAAAAAAACCTGGAAACTATGCCCTATGATGGACAGCTTGGCTTAACTTGGAGAACACTGAGAGGTGATATTATTGTCATATTTAAGGACCTGAAGGGGTGCCATGTAGATCGAAAGTGCTTGTTTTCTGCTGGTTGAGAGAGTAGAACACCAACCAGTGTATTCAAATTACAAGAAAAGAAATTTCACCTGAACATCAGGAAGAACTTCTGTACTGCAAGAGCTGTTTGACAGTGGAGTAGATGGCCTCAGACTTTGATGCACTCTCTCTCTTTTTGGATGTTTTTAGAGAGGTTGGATCCCATTCCTTTGGGAGTGCTTTACTTGTGTATTCCTTCATGGCAGGAGGTTGGACTAGATTGCTGTTGCAGTCTCTTCCAGTTCTGTAATTCCTCACAAACATCCAATCTTCAATGGGATATAAAATTTAGCATTCTGAAAATCTTGGGTTTTTCTCTTAAAAGGATGTTTAAACCTGAAGGCTATAAAAACTGTCTGAGAGTATGCAGATAATGATTGACAAAATCTTAGAGACCTTGGTGCTTTTGAACAAGATGTCAGTTTGACATAGAATAAAGCTTTAATGCTTTCATAGTACCCTCTTCTTTGCTATAATCAACAATGTGTTATGGTGGATAGACCTGAGTTTAAGTCCCTCATGAAGCTATGGACTTCTCAGGATAACCCGAGATCAGCCATGTGCTGAGACTAATTTTTACTGCAGGATTTTTAAAAATTAGATTTTTTTAAAAAAAAAATTAGCAAGCATTTGGTGGCTAAGTGACTGTATGGAAAGTTCTTTAATAAAGTGTGTACTCTACATTTCCTTTACTGTTCTTGCCATGCTTTTAAATTATATTGTGTTAACACTATTGATGTTTTAATATGGTTGCTTATTTAATTGTGTTTTAACTTTTTTATTACTAATATTAATTCTTTTGGCTTGCTTCAGTTCATGTGTAAGGAGCATTGGATCTCATTTATAAGAAAGGTGGGATATAAACTAAATAAATAAGAAAATTGTGTTCTGTATCTGCAATGTTACTTGGTAGTCCCTGTGCCCTGATTTAGAGCTTTGACTTCTTAAACCTATTAGTGTACATGATACATGCCCATGACTGTCTTAAGCTCTTCACTTGTACTGAGCTATATATTGTCACATCAGCCTTCGGTCCTAAAACAGTTGTCCAGCATTTGTGACTGTGATTAAAATACACAAGGATTTAGTGGTAGGATATACACAACAGGTGCATTGTAATGTGCAAAATAGATTTTCCCCACCCACACTTAGCAATGCAGAGAGCTACATTGCTGCAAATGATCTGGTTTGAAAGCTGCTGAAGTATTTTTTTAAAAAAATGATGGATTTCAAATACTGAGTGAGATACTGGCGCACCTCAGTTAATAAATCCTCTGACAAAGAAGCTTTTTCTTTAAAAAAAAAATAAGCAATTTTTTGTACGGGAGGCCAACCTACCTCCCCTGTTCGTCTTTTCATTCTAACTAGAAGTTTTTGCTTTTTCAGCACTGACATTGAAAGGATGGTAAAGGAGGGTTCAAGAAAGATAGACTTTAAGTGTTGGGTTGCAGCAGCATGCTGCAATAAACCATGCAATAAAGCTTGACCTGGGGAAGAATGGGATTCTACTCTAGATGATCCTACTCTAATTATGTGTCATTATGTACAACAGATACAGTCAATAGCTGCCCCCAGAATAACTTACTGATCATGTGTGAAGAACAAAACAGAAGGAAAAGGGGAAAGCACATTAGGCTGCTTCACCAGCTACTCTGGCATATTGAAAAATCATAGTTTTTTCAGTTTCACCATCAACACGGAAATCATGAGAAACGTGGAGGCTGGTAAAAAAAACAACACAATCCTGGGATGTGTTTTGGAAGAAGCTTTTAGGTTGTCTCTAGGAGATTCAAAATGTCTTTGTTTACTTCTTCAAGACTTCCCTGACCTGGTTTCATTTCACATGTGTGTAATATTACTTTAAATAAAAAAGTTTGCTGAACCTGTTCTCCTTTTTTTATGGTGTAGGAACTTATCCCTGTTCTTTCCTTGCTATTTCTACCCCTTCTTTCTGTTGAAGAAACTGTTAAAGAAGTAAAGCCAAGGAACACATCTATTTCATTAACTTAGGCATATCTGTTTTATGTAGAATTACAATTAAAGAATTCCTACATTTTGTGTTTCTTGTTGGTCCATACCTTTAGAATTCTTTGAGGACCTACATCCATTGGAAGAAATTGACTCTATACAGGAAATGCATAGTGAAATCATTACTGTGTATGTCCACCTTTATTGGACTAAGCCTCACTGAACATAGCAAGACTTGCTTCTGTGTACTTATATTTAGAACTGCACAGGCATATTTTGAAAGAAAAGAAGGTTAATGGAGACCTTGGATTGATTTTGTGTGTAGGGCCAAATTAGAAAGAAAGGGACCAAATGAAATGGATCATATTTATTAGTTATCATTTATTAAGTCCCATTGATTTCAGGAACACTCCTGTCTGGTTAATTGAATGTAAATCAAATATAATTTGTATCAGGAAAAGATCTAAATCCAAGTAAGTATAAGAGAATTGGTGAAGAGGAGGGAATCATTCCGGCCAATAGGCAGAGAATGATTCATGTGCCTTTCTGTTTCTTTTTGGAAGAGACCAGTTGAGGTTTGTTTGTTTTGTACCTCCGAAATGAGAGAAGGATCATCAGTAATTAGTTTATAGTAACTATAACATAAATAGCATGAAGGCCCACTAATTGTCTTTTTTTCTTTTTCGTGAAAGGGATTAAAGGTTTCTCCCCGCCGCAGCTGTTGCAGGGAAAATATGTGAATGAGGTCAAGTAATTGATTTCCCCTTTTGAGCCTTTCTATGTATTGCTTTACATGTTCATTGCCCTGTACTCTGTCTTGTCATTAACCTGAACAGTCTTAAAGTCAGTTTCTTAGAAATAAAGCCCAAATATAGTTCAAAGCTGTTATTGAAGACAGTATTAGGCAGTGTTGCACCTAAGGTCTTCTTCCACCAATGACAGTGGAAACTATTTACAAAAGAGATTTAAGGGAACAGAGAACTGTTATGTGTATGAAAGGTGAGATAATGAAATGCTTGCTATTATGTTTATGTAAAAATAATGAGAATTGACTAGCCTTGAAGCTTGAAATTGACAAGTACTTCAGAACTAACCCACTAAAAGTGTAATACAGAGTCATACACAATATTCAAAATGCTCTATCAACTTTATTCTTTGTCTTCTGACACACAACCCAAGAAGAGTTGTCGTGACAGAAATGTGGAGGAGAAACGAACTTGTGGAAGGCTAGTAGGTAAGATCATGGTTGCATAAGTAACAAATATTTGGTCTAGAAATTAACTGCCAGTAGAGGAAGCCCACACCTTTTGATGCTTCATTATCTGATGACTTGCTCTTTTTATGCTTCCAAATTAAGGACAAGTTCCATTAATTTGACGGGAGTTCCCCTCCATCAGTTTTTCTTGCTGCTTACAGAGAGGCTCATGTGGAACCATTCGCACACATGCTGCTTGTGAAACGAGCTGAGATGGGGAAAAGCTGCTAAGCTGGCTGAGAGACTTTGCAAGCAGCATATGCATAATCAGTCCCAAGTGAGCCTCCACAAGTCCTTCATGCTGCTTACATGGATTCTGCTTTTCAACCAATTCCGTTTTCTGATTTCCTAATCTGTCAGATAAGTGGAGGAAGCCTTTAGTGGCAGTTTGTCATTGGAGAGGAAAGTAGCAGTTTGCCACTGGAGAGGAACTTGTTCATGGGGTCTGAGGCTTCACTAGTACCACAAAATTGTGGTAGGCTATTATTGTCCCTCCACTCGGTACAGATAGTATTGAGTAGCATTAGTCAGTGATCTGACTTAATACAAGGCAGTTTCCTGTGTTCCTGTCAGTGGATCAAGGCTGCCTTCTCTAGTCTTTAAAAATGAAAATTACAGTGACATAATCTCAAAAGGTAGGTGTGAAGACAGATCAGATAATTAATGTGAGTCCCTCATCTGGTGCAATAATATCAACTGGGCAGAATCCTCAAATATTAGCCTTATATAAAATTACAGGAAAAATAATGCTGCTTCTCCTTACGTATACTTTTTGATGCTTTTTCGTAGGGTAGCTTCTTTGGTTTTAACGGGCTGTTTGCCTGGATGAAATTATGTGCCTTAAGACATTGACATCTAAGCTAGACCATTGTAAACTAAATTCATAAGCATGCAACTTGTACACAAAAATCCATTGAAATGTTTTCTACAGACAGCCTAGTTAATTTTTTTAAACACTAGTGTCACTCTAAGCTGAAATTAAATAGTGATTCCAGGCTCTGCAATATATTGGGAAATAAAGCATTTCAGAAATAAGCTTCTAAATTGTTAGCAAATAGTATCTAAAGGCATTGTCATACACTCTCAGCCCACAAAACCTTGTGATATGCTCACCTCAGGGTTGCCATAACTCAGATGTGACTTGAAGGTACACAACAGCAACAACCTAAGGCATGCTTTCTCCTACATGAATACAGTGGGCTCTCAGTGTCTGCAGGAATTTGGTTCTTGGACCCCTCTGTGGATACCAAAATCTGTGGATCTGTGCATGCTCAAATCTCATTGTATACAGTGGTTTAGTAAAATGGTATCCTTTATATAAAATGGCAAACAAACAAGTGCTGGAGAGAGACTGAGAATCTATAAAATTCTGGGAGGCTATAGCAGGGGTATGCCTATGCAGCAGGATAGTGCTAGGTGCATGGCAAAGACAAAGTTTGTTTCCTGGAATCTTTTAAAAATATTTTCAGCCACGGTTGGTTGAATCTGTGGATTCAGAACCTGTGGATATAGAGGGCCAACTGCACTGGGTACTTTCCTGCACCACTTAAGTAAGTGGTGATGGTGGTGAGTTCCTCTTAGTGGGACCCCATATTTGGATTTTGCTTCCAGCAAAGGTTTTCCTGGCATGATTCAAGCTGGGCCAGGAGATAGGTAGACTTCCTGAAGCCTAGAGATCCAATGGAGCTTGGCCACGGCTGCAGTCCCATGAGCATGAGAAGAAAAATGAGCCTAAATTGTAGATCATGCTTGATGTTATTTATGGAAAGTATGCTCCTGTCATCTCAGGGTCCTTTCGCAGCATACAGTTATAGAACTATGATTCCACTTCAACCTTCATGCTTCTATCCTATGAAATTCTGGGGCTTACAGTGTAGGAAAGGGCATTTAGAATTCTCAACCAAGAGCTCTCATGCCTCACCAGACTACACATCCAGGATTAAATAGCATATAGTCATGACAGATAAAGGGGGGATCATAGTGTTGTGATTGTATAGTGTGAAAAGGCCCCAGCTCATGTGAAATTTCCTTGAGGTAAACTTTTAGTGGTGTTAAAAGTAACATTCTGGGTTGTTAGCTTATGCCTTTTTTCCAGGAAAGACAGCATGATTGTTTGATTAAACTAGAACATGTGGTTTGAGAGACTGTGGTATAATTGTGCTTTTTTATATACCATGCTCTCTCAGGTGGCACCAGTCCTGGATTTATACAGGAAGGAAGTACAGCTGATAGAAGTATATAATATAATATATATATCATAATAACCAGGGAAATTCATCCTAGGGCTAGTGTGAGCCTCAGATACATGTGAGTATATATTTCGTTTCTACCCACAAATCTGGCTGTAAATACAAATCAAGCAGCCAGGAACATAAGGAGTAAGCCAAAAGATGACATTTAGGAAGTACAAAGTCCATATTACAAATTTCTGTTCCTCCACTGATACTTAGGCCATGTTTTGCACCAAATTTGATGCTTTTTGGGTGGCACATGTTGCTTTATTGGCCGAGGCATTTCTGCATATTACCCGGTTTCAGATCTCCAGCATTCTATATGAAATACTTTTATCTTCTTTTATACCAGAATGGGTAAAGTGCAACCTGGGGGCCATATAGGGTTCCCAGAGCTGTTTCGTGGCCTTCCAGGTCTCCCAGGGGTCAAAAAACTTTTTTTTCCTGTGAAATTCCAAAAAATGATCTCTAGGTGGTATGAAGAGCATTTCCATTATATCTAAAGCCCCCCCAGACCCACCAGCAGCAGGTGACTGTGTCTCATTGTGGTTGTAGGAGACCCACTGTATATGCCTGCTTGAACATTAAGATTTGCTGGAGGGGGGCTCATTTGTGCCCGATCATTGGGTGTAGCATATCATGTGGAGGACAAAAAGAGGGCTGTCACTGCCGTATTGCCCTAGTCGGGAGGTGTCCTCACCTCAAAAGCCTGACTTGCACCAGTATTTCTCTTATTTTGGTGCAAAGTAACAGGGTCATTTATCGAAACTTTCCAGCTGCTAAATAAGATCATAGCTGAGTTTCTGGTCTATCCATTTTAAGTTATTTTAAGCTTAATCTGTTCTAGTGCATCATTTGGACTTTTTTTAAAGTTGATTTTATTGATTGTGGCTGCCTTGAGATCACTTGAAATTAGGTCAGGTTAGCAAGGTTTAATAAATGAATGTCTGTTGCTGCTCTTGCTGGAGACAGGTAGAACCCTTTGCTTTTGATTTGGTTTGCTTTGCAGATTGCTTGGGGATGGGATCAGGGGTTATACTGAGAGCTGGATGAGCAATTCTTAGTCAAGAGAATTCCTGTCTGTACAATGACTACACAGGCATGGCTTTTTTTTTCTTTCCACCAACTTGACTAACAAGTGTTTGTCGCCTGGTGGCAGAATGAATGATTCCCATTGATATGTCAGGTTGTTTCTGTATTAAGTACTCCATGATTTCATATATCTCATATATGTTTAATTTAGCCCATATAGCTGTTTAATTTAATGAGATTGCTCAGACTATAGCATTTCTTTTGTTCTCTATTGTATTAGCACAAAATATTTATTAGAATTCATGTTGGATGAAGTCATGTCTCCATTCATTAGTCAAACTTTTCTTCCAAACGCATCAGGTGAAGTTGATTTGGCTTGGTTGTTCCTTTCAGATAAATCTCCTTCCTTTTTGGTAGTTTAAAGAAAAAGCTAGGGTAGAGGAGTATTGTTCCAGCTTGATAGTTAATGTAGCAAGATGTCAAGTTACTTGCCAGGTAAGAGATTCACTGAATTAGGCTAGGTGGTAGTAGTGTAAAAATAACACTATTTTTGTTCTTATCCCGGGATTTTAGAGTCTTTAATTCCTTCAGAATACTTATGTTAAGTGACAGTCTTACAAGTTTGCTCTTCTCATAGTTATACAAATATAGTTATACAAAACATCCACACGAAGAATCAATGTATAAATCGCCCCTATTTATTTATAAAATACTTTTAGACTGAGGAATGGAAACAGTAGTTAAAGCAAGGAGGAGGAGTTGACATAAAAATAATATTCATTCATAATATTGTGCTGAACTTGTTGGAATGAAGAAAGGTTAACTTTTTGTTGCCACTCAGATTTCTTCATTAAATGGCTTGATAAGTAAAAACTTTATTTGGCTTCTGCTCAGCTCTGAACTGAATATAAATGTTTCCCGGTACATACTACTTTGTTGTAATCTTTATATATTACATGGCCATACTTCAGTAGTGTTCATATGTGCAGGCTCTATTTTTTATTCTGTCTGTCAGCATTTTCCAATAAGCATTATTTTGGCCTTTCAGAGCTGCCTCTTTCTTAACCACACCATGTGGCCAAGATTTCTAACCCACCATTTTGATGTTTTTCTCTGTGTGTGTGTGTGTGTGAGTGTGTTTTCTTGCTGCTCCTTTCAGCCTTTTCTTCAACTACATCATCTGAAGAAGACTCCTTAAAAAAGTGTAGGATACAAAGAAGTAAGATCTGTTGATCTCTGAAATGGAAGAGGCATGCTTTGTGAAGCAGCTGTTCATCTCCTTCCTTCTGTGACATCGTTGTTGTGCTGCTTCCGTTTTTTTAAAACTTTTTGTTTTTGTGTCAGTTGAATCAGCTGTTCCATTTGGTGTGGGCTTTGCAGCCAGGACCTAGGAAAGAAAGATGCATGGTTTAATGCCCAGACTGATTCAGCTTACTCATCTTCAAGATTTCATTTGTCTTCAATTTTGTGTTTGCATCTTTCCTTTTGTTCATGTTTGCTGTCATCTCAGAGATGCCACAGACATAATAGAGTCTCCCGCACACGTACTAGCAGAGTTGCGAGTATTTATCATATTTTTAGGTTTCACATACCTGTTTATCAATTAATGAAAGCATTGTTTCCTGAGAACCTTGTAAAGTCAATTTGCACTGTATGTTTATTTCATTTTTATCCCTTGCTTTCACAGTTCTTTGTATTTTTCTTTCAAACATTCAATTGATCAGCATATTTAATAGAGCCAATATATTAAAAACTTTGTTTGCTGCTTCATAATACAGAATAAGTTCAAGATGCAGAGAAAATATTCTAATATATATCCCCCCTCCCAGATATGCTTCTGTAAAAAATTCAACAAACAGGCTATATCATCAAAAGCACCATGACCTTTTAATGGGAGGAGGTGGAAGAAGAAAGGGTGTTGTTGTTTTTTGCACAATATTTTACTTCCTGTGTTCTGATATGAAAATCTGACAGTGCTGCTGAAGATTAAGACCTTCATTCTATTTTCCTGCAATCAGGGGAAAACAATAGAATAAACTCTGACTTATAATAAACTCAGACTTCAATGATAACTGAATACAAAGCAGGAAGTGACCGCAGAAAGCATGCAAATACAGAGAAAAGAGAAAGAGAGGTGAGAATTCTGGAAGAACTAAATGTGGAACTTCAGAAGATGAGCATATGAGCTAGGTATATGAACTATTTATTTATTTGAGGCTTGCAGTAATAGATCCATAGGAATAAAATAGGACTGAAGTATATATCTTTATTTCTGTAAGAACACACATGCAGTTGGGACAATTTTGTTTTCAACTTCCAATACAGTAGGTCTCAAATGAGAATTTGGGAAAGAAATAAAATTGGAATTACTTAGAATTACTTAGACAGTTGGGTCATACTGAGAAGATCATTGTGGAAGCTGTTCTTTTTTTTATAGAATAATAAGAGTTGGAAGAGACCATGGAGGCCATCCAGTCCAACCCCCTGCTATGCAGGAACACACATCAAAGCACTCCCAACACTCTGAGGCAGCATATTCCACTGCTGGACAGCTCTAACCATCAGGAAGAATCTCCTTTTCTGTAGCTTGAATCCACTGCTCCTTGTCCTAGTTTCTGGAACAGTGGAAAACAAGCCCATTCCCTCTTCAATATGACATCCTTTCAAATATTTAAACATGGCTATCATGTACCCTCTTAACCTTCACTTTTGCGGACTAAACATACTCAGCTCCTTAAGATGCTCCTCATAGGGCATGGCTTCCAGACTCTTTACCATTTTGGTTGCTCTCCTCTGGACGCGTTCCAGTTTGTCAATATCCTTCTTGAAATGAGGTGCTCAGAACCTTATTTTAATTCTTGAAATTCAATTGTTGAAATGTTCTTGAAATGTTTTCCATCTTTAAGAACACAATAGCATTTCCAGTGGTTTCCTGCAGTTAATTATCAATGTTAGTCCTTTGTCCTTAATTCTGTCTAGTGGAATCACTGGTTCTTAATATTCTACATTGAGCTCTTTCTTCGTGTAGCCAAGAATGACATAATTTTCCAAGATACAGACTTTTGCTATTTATTTATGGGCAGGATTAGTGTGTTGATGATGATGTGTTTTCTCATATCTTGAGCATGACGTATGATGTGGGCCAGTAAGATAAGCCAGTGCTTTATAATTAAAATTAAACATGTTGATGATTGAAGTAGGATATCCTATTTAAGCAACCCCATTTTTTTTTCTGACATATTCTACCTGTTTTCTCAAAGACTCAGCAACTGTCACATTAATCCCTAGTGAATAGCACCAAAACATGAGAATGAAAAATCAGAATTTTTATGATGGACTGGAGTACTGCCTAAAGAATCTCTTTTTAAGAGCAGTGACTGTAACCAATGCATCCTAGGTTCAACAATCCTGAAATTTTGATCCCCCTACAGATAGTAGAACTGCAACCCAGTTAAAATACATGTTAATTGATTGGTCATATAACTTTTATTCTGTTGACTAAACTTGAATCTTGAAAATATTGTTTCTGAGTCAAGAAATTTTAGGTGACGCATATCTGTTGCAGCAAATCATCAATGATAAGAAGCAGTCCTCTTGTATAGACGGAAGGCCTAGGGAAAAATTGGAATAAGGGGATACCCTACTTGCCCCTTACTCTCTTATTTTTATTTCTATGTATGAGAAAATGCCCATTAAAATATACCTGCCACCAACAATTTTTATAAGCATTTGCATTAAGCAGAAATATGTTTTTAAAAATCTTCCAGATTTATTAATTAAACTATCTTTTACTTTTTAAAAACTTTGAAATAAATCAATCAATTAAGTATTGTAACACACACATATATATTGCTTTTAGAGTTACAGGTCTTTCCAAGGTGGCTTGTAAGTGAAATCAAAATATAGTAAAAACAGAGTTTCAAAACAGCAGCTCAGAATGTATGTCAGGATTCTTCCTGCAGGATAGTTGGGTTCAGCTTCTCTCAGTGCAAAGGGATTCTAGTTAAGGTTGCTTTTCCAGTGGTCCCTTCTTTAAAGCTAGTTGTAGCAAACACCTAAGTCTAACGAGACCACATTCTGTCTTATTGGCTGGACATTCTTATTTATTCCTTAATTCTTTAAAGCATTTATACCTAGGTCTTTAATTGCTGAATTTTTCCCAAAGCATCCTACAAGATGAGTAGGATAATGGTTTCTGTCCTCAGGCTTAGGATCTCTTTTTTAAACCATAACACACAAAATAAGGGAGGAGGAAAAACAAGTCCAGTTCTTACAATGCACAGCTAAATGACATAATTCAGGTAGGCTATTGGAAAGGTTGCTGCTGGTGAGAAGGGAGGAGGGGCCAAGGCAGATGGTCTAAGTAGAAGGAGTGGAATGCAGGCATTATGTCAAGATTTCATCAAATTCTGTTTTTAAAAGTCTTCCTTATTCTTGAAGATTCCTTATTCTTGAAGATTCTTGAAGACAGGTATAGCTGTGTAGTGTTTTTATATATCTTCTATGTCATCAAATGATTTTAAAATTGCTCCTTATTCCTGCATTTAGTATTTCATTTTTCTACCATTCTACTAAGACTACCAGTGTAGTGCTATGCATTTCTACTCAGAAGTAAGTTCCACTGTGTTCAGAGGGGTTGAATGTGGGTAGGATTACAGCCTAATACTGCTTAATACTTAACTACAAAAGCATAGTAATTCTGCCTTTGTTCATTTCCAAGCTTGGTGATTAAATACTGCTGCAGGGAACTAGTTGTAATGCTGTATTTTAAAGTGTGATGCACAGTAGCCCTTAGTAAATTTGCCAGCTGAAATCTTTAGATTTTTCTGCAATCTTTGGGCTGTAATATTTTGCAGCTAAGCCCTCTATTCTTCTTCTCTACTTGCTTTTTCTATTTTAATTTTTAATTTTTTTTAGCATAGCTCTTTCGTGACAGTTACTAGCATGCCGTGTATCTTTTCCTAAACCTCGAAGTCCCCTTTTGTTTCACTGTGAGATATACTTAGTTTTCATTATTCAGTAAGACTTTTTCTTACACCCACTTGTTTCTTCATACCTGAGTATCTTTAGCTGTTAGAAGTGAAAAGTGGTGGCATTCCATAGTATAGCTTTTTTGTTCATCTCCATAAAACATAACTGATTTTTCTTAGAACCACTTATTATGTTCTTGGAAGATAAATATCTAGTTTGAACTGCACTTGCATCCAATTAATCTGTTATCTCAGAAAAGCGTTGTGTAAAAGATATACATAAGTACAAATGGGAAACAAGAATGCTAGCCCATTAAGATATAGAAAAATCTGTTGCATTTTTTCCAAGAATCCTGGTAGGGGCACATCTTTTGTGCTCTCTCAAGAAAAAGCAGTCCCAAAGTTTGCTGCTCTGTACCTTCGAGTCTTTTCCGGCAAACCTTTCATTGAGTTTTCTTGGCAAGCTTTGTTCAGAGAGAGGCTGAGAGAGTGTAACTCGGTGGGTTTCCATAGCTCAGCAGAGATTTGAACCCTGCTCTCAAAAGTACTATTCCAGTCCCCAAGCTGCTAAACTGTGCTGGCTTTTTTTGGATAGACAAATTTGCAAATTAGACTTGAGTAATGAATTTAACTGCCATGAGAAAAGTACACGGTGTGAATTTACAGGTTATAGTCAGCAAGAGTTCTAGAACAGATGGGACCAAAACATATTAAGATGTGTGTGATGCAAGAAATATGTTTAATAGAATATAATCAGATGGTTCAGAGATGGTCTGTGAAACCTGAAGTAGGGAGAATGAAGTAAAAGATATTGCTTAAACAGGCAGCTGTTCTGATTTTGTGGAGAGAAATTCCTCCTGAATGTGGTGATCTGGGTAGGGCAACTTGTTGGTGTGCATAGAAATGCTGCCAACATACACACAGACTTGTTTCTCACCTTCATTGACCTAGAAATTCTCACACATTATTAAAAACAAATCAAAATTGGGAGTTCAGGAGTGGGAAAGTAACCTTATTGGTATTGTACAGCCTAAAAATTACTTTCACATGAGTTAAATTCCTTGGGTTACATGCACTGAAGTTGCTTTACATATGCAAGCCAAAATTCTCCATTGCTTCTGTAGGCTGTTGCAGAGTTTTACTTCTGCATGATTGACACTGAGAGATAAATTCACCAGATAGAGAGATGTTGCTTATTATCTGTAAAAGAAGCCCTTTATGTAGAGCTCCTCATCCTCATTAGCTGCCTTAGTATCTCATAACAGGGATGAACACACACAGATGGTTGGAGGGATATTTTTATCCCTATTGAACCTTCAGGTAGGCTATAGCCATAGCTTTGCCAGTGACCAGAATGGATGTTTCATTTGACTGGAAGTCACTTCCTGTCACTTGCAAGTGTGATTCTTTGGCTGTTTTGCAGTATTGCAGGGAGGGGGTTCCTGCAAAACAGTGTTTACAGACCAAAATGTACCACCTAGAGCCTTTTTTCAATGAAAGGTTTGCAGCCTTTGATTCACTCCAGGAAGACAAGGGCCACAGATCACTTGGATTCCCTCAAGGGCCTTATGAATCCCATATGTTGAAAGGATTTGGGTAGTGATAGATTGGAGATTTCTGCCTGGCTTATGTGAATTAATATTTATTCATCCACCTACGCTCCTTGTAGAGATCCAGTGTGGTGTAATGATTTGAGCGTTGGGCTATGACATTGGAAGTCAGGGTTGAAATCTCTGCTTTTACGACTACTTTTTGGAACATAGTATTGTTACCTGTAGGAAGTACCTATAGATTACATGAGAGCCAGTGTGGTTCCACCTAAACCTCAAGAACAACTTCCTGATGGTCAGAGCTGTTCAGCCGTGGAATATGCTGTCTTGGAGTATGATGGAGTCTCCTCCTTTTGAGGTTTTTAAGCAGAGGCTGGATGGCCATCTGTTGAGAGTGCTTTGATGTGGGTTCCTGCATGTCAGGGGGTTGGACTGGATAGACCCTGTGGTCTCTTCCAACTTTATGATTCTATATTTGAGCACTGGACTAGGAATCTGGAAACCAGGGTTCAAATCCCTGCTTGGCTATGGAAACCCACTGGGTGACCTTGGGCAAGTCGTAGTCTCTCAGTTTCAGAGGAAGGCAAAGGCAACTCCACTCTGAACAAATGTTGTCAAGAAAACCCCGTGATAGGTTCACCATAGGGTCACCAGAAATCAGAAACAACAGAACAACAAGCCCTTATGTTTGGCCTTAAAGTAAACATTTGCAGGAAGCTTGCTATAGATTATTGGTAGAGTGAAACATGTTGAATGGATATTGGTAGAGACAAAATAATATTTAATATGTATTTGCTCCTGAAATGTGTACAAAATGTGGAAGATGTAGTTATTAATATTACTATTACAGAATACGTATGAATTGTGAAGGCATCTTTGTTTCAGAATGTTTCTTACTCAGTGTTAAAAGTTTTCTTGATGGTAAAAACCTCTATATCTTGAAGCCGAGGACAACTGTTTTAGATGAAGTGGAGTTTCTGAGGTAGTCACCCTAGATCTAGGCAAAAAAAGTTCTAGGCCTGAATCCTGCTGCAAGCAGAGCAGATATACTAAGTCACCTGTTAGATAGTACACTTACCTAAATCCTAGTGGATTTAAAGATTGTGGTGGGTGTTGTAGCCTAAGACAGTGCTTCTCTGGTTATCTGATGTTGCAGGCGAGCATTTTTTTTTCCAGTGTGCCTGAGACTGGCACTAAATCGGTTACTATTGGGTATAATTGTTTCATTTTTTCCTGGAAACTTGCCAGGAACCAGCACCAGTCCAGGGACTACCATTTTGAGTACCACTATTCTGAAACATATGGAGAGTCAGAGGTTGTCCACCCCACATTGTGATGTATGAATATGCCCAACAAGAACATCTGGAGGGCCATAGTTTCCCCACCTCACATGTAAGTAGTAAGATAATTTACAGAGATTGTTCCTTCTGTTCCAGAGTTGTAATTACTTGGATATCTGTTTAGGAAGTTCTTCAGCTGTCAGTATACCTATGAACTTTACTGATAGGTTTCTATTGCTGTTATTACGGTTCCGTCTTCCTGGTTATTGCTGCTCTGCTCTTCTTTTGAGTGGTTATGTGCCATCTTGACTGCACTGTAATTTTTATCACTATATATTATATTTGGGCCAGTGTGGTGTTATGTTTGACTGTTGGACTAGGGCTAGATCAGGGTTTGAATTTTTGGTCAGCCACAGAGACCTCTGGGGTAACCTTGGGCAAGTCATAGTCCCTCGGCCTAAGAAGACAAACCTCTGAATGAATCTTGCCAAGAAAACCCTATAATGGGGTGTCATAAGTCAGAGTTGACTTGAAGGCACATAACAACAACAACAACAACAACATTATTATTATTATATTTCTATTTCCTTTTTAGCCACCTGGATATTTTTGGAAAGGTGAGATATATGTTATAAACTAAACCAATCTTTCCGATTTAATTGAAGGTATCACTCTGCCATCTCATCATAGTGTGGAGGTGACTGTGAGCTGTTGAAAACAATGCCCACAAGCTCTTGCAAGTTCTGCCGAGCTGGTATGGCTTTAAGTATGATCCCAGCGACAAGATGCATGCCTGTCATTTAAGGCCTAGTCTAGCTAACTAATGAAAAAAGCTTGTTGAGAGGTGATAAATTGTACTCAGCAACTGTGAAACAGCAATGGTGTACAACACTTGCAATCTGATTTGGTAGAAGATCTAACTCTGCTGATAAATGATAGATTTCCAAGGTATTCTGATCACAGTGCCACTAGAATCTCCACTGTACATTGTCTACAGATGAAGTTTCCAAAGAAAATGAAGTCTTCATTTCACTTCAAGTCTTGGGGTGGAACTGCTATCTTTTCTGTTGTTCTGCTGAATTCCTTCTTGTAATCTGCAGCAAAGCTATTGTACAGCAGATAGCTTTGTTGCAGTGATAATGGGTAGAGAAATACACAGCATAGTTCTAGCTGTGCATGCTTTTTGGTGTGTGTGTAGCTTTCTACAAGATAAGCCAATTTTTTTTCAGCACATTTACAGGAAGACACTTCCTCTTCTCTCATTATTGCAGCAGTAACATGAAATAGGTCGCAAACTGTCCAAAGCCAACTAAATCTTCAGTAGGTAGATTCTAATCCAGGGCTGAAGAAAATCTGACATTCCCAGAAATTAGAAATCTGTTCTGTATGAAAAAATTATGTAAAATTTTCTGGTGTTGACAGTGCAGGGAAGAAGATATTCATCTAAGCTTGTTAAGTTAAGACAGGGTTGCTTAGGAAATAAGAGTACAGTCTGTTCTGGATGGTGCTATACTCCCCCGGAAATCTCATGTTCACAGTATGGCCATATTGTTGGAGTCAGCCTTGAAGCTAGTGTACCAGCTGCACCCATTCCTGAAGATGTCATATCTGACTACAGTGACACATGCTTAATTACATTCTGTTTGATGTGCTGTAATATACTGTACACGGAGCCACCTTTGGAAACTGTTTGAAAACTTCAGGTCCAAAGTGCCGCAACTAGGCTCTGTGCAAGGATAGTCACAGGGAACATATATTCACTGGATATTGGTTCATTTCTGGGCACTGCTCAAAGTGGTGGTAATGACTTGTAAGCCCTGTATGACTTAGGTCGAGACAGTCAAACACTGTCTTCCATTGTGATCTTGCCTAAGTTTTAAGATCCTGAGGGAGGGGCTTTCTTTGAGTCCCAGCAATATCACAGGAACAGGTGGAGGGGACATGTGAGAGTGCCTTCTCAGTGGCTTCTTCCATATTGTAAAACTCTCTTCCATGGGAAGCTCAGTTGGCCCCCCTTTCTGCTCTCTGTGCTAGCAGGTGAAGACCTTTGTTTCTTCAGACCTTTGCATGTTAATTGGGGTGTGTTATGTTTTTATCAACATTACTATAATTTAACAGCCTTTCTGAGCTGTACCAATTTTATTTTTTAATTTGAGTTGTTTAATTGTGGCTTAATTTTTGTACTCTGTTTTAACTTATATTGTGAACCATCTTGGGTCTCATAAGAGAATATTTAGAATCTTACCAAGCAACCTGAGATTTATTGTTTTGGGCTTTGCAGTATAAATAATACTAAATAATCTTTGAAAAGACTTTTATTAAAAAATAACAATTTTATTCTCCTCTTCATTTTCTTCCACTCTTTATTTTATGTTGTCATGGTTCTGGAGTATTTTATTTCTATGTTGGCACATAAAACAGTAAGAAAAGCTTGAAGTGATGACCTGGCAAAGACTGGAACATTGGAGGGTTAACAGTGTGCTTTAATGTGTGATGGAAATGGCTCAAACAACTACTTGCAGCTTTGTGATGCATTTGCTTTCAAGGCAAAGAATGTGTGTTCACAGTGTTTCCACCATACTGTCTGTTTTAATGCAAAAGAATATTGATGCTCCTCAGCATAAATGGGATTAGTGCTGCTTTATGTTTAGATCCCAATACAGGATCCGTGAAGATTAATCTTTCCTGGAAGAATAGATCATTTTTAGGTTCTTCCTCTTGCCAGAAAGAGAACATAAAAGGAAATGCATTATTTCCAGTCTTGATTTCCAGACGTCCTTTTATTTGTTGCTCTGGACTCAAGCCACAATGCCAAATAATCCTGTTTAAATTTAATGGTCAGAAGAAAGTAAGTATACAAGCTAACAGCTTTTTTGTTCTTTCCCAAAGTGCTTCTGAAGACCAAAGAAATCTTGGAGGGAAAAGGCTTTCTTTAAACTGCTCTGCTCAGTGGAAGTAAGCAAGCGTATAATCATTCTGACAATAATTATTAACCCAAAGAATTCATACCACAGTAGTCTGATACCTAAAATGATGCATAGTGAATTGCACATTTCTTGTGGTAAAGCGTGATAATAACCAAGGATCTATTCTGCTAGAGATTTTATCATGTTGTTTTCTCTTTATTGGAAGCTCAGTAAATTCCCTTAAAACAGATGGTACCTGTCTTTGCAGCTACTACCTTATATGTTGTGGCAGGCCAGTTCTGCACTGTTGCCAACATGTGGGAAACGTAAAGAATTAATAGTACTTTATGTTGGTTTGGTCTTAGAATTATTCTTCATGTTTCCATAATTTTGGTTTCATATTAATATAGAACTATAGATCTTTTCCTTTGTTTTCTTTCCTAGGATTGTATCTGTTAATATTTCAGATTGGGGACCTTGGGCTCACATATCACTGTGGAAAGTTGAGTCCAAGGTCTCTCCCTGTCTCTCGCTGGGCACAGTCATTGGAAGGGAGGGGAAAGAATTGCAGAAGAAGCTCTGAGTTGAGTGTCAGAAGCAGCACAGTGTTGTAGTTCTTCAGAAATGTATATGTGTAGCCTTCTAGATGATATTTAGTTGGAACTTTCAGCATCTGTAGTTTTGGCTGAGCGGGTAGCACTACTGGGGTTTTCAGTCCAAAAATATCTAAATAACTGCATGATTAACATCCCTTTTTACAGGCACTTAATTTTGGGACAGTCACCTCTTGGTAACCTCAAGTGCACTGTTGCAACTGGAGTTGCGAGAACAAGGCATCCGCAACAGATAAGCAGTCATGGGAGTAGTTAGCAGTAGGGTGAAAATCTTGTTTCAGAGTAATACATTTATACCTTGGTTTCTTGTTTTTCCGGGAGAGAAGAGGTATATAAACAGAGAAGTGTATAAAATGCTGACCATAAATGCCCTTCTGTCTGCCTCATCCAGTTAGGGTTAACTGTGAGCTAGAGTAAGGGAAGTGGTGCCTGAGCAAGTGGTACAGTTGCATGTACATGAACCTGTCACTAGTGAGTGTCCATATTACCTCCTTTAACAATTGAACTGTTCAGATATAGATCTCGTGATACAGATGGTGGGAGAGAGTGTAGGCCAAGACAATAGGAGAAGAAGTAAAAACTCTCTCTTTCACTTATCTCTCCCTAATGAACATTTAGTCACTCAATCTTATTTGTTGTAGTTAAGGCCCAGTGCTTATTTCTGTCCTTGCATCTGAACTCCCTCCACTAGGGTATTAATTCAACGTACAACAAGGCAAAGCTGTTTTGCCACCCCTGTAGCAGCATTGACCAGATGGAAGCTAGCTATTCTTCTCTAGGAGTGCCATTTTTTTTTTCAGGTAGGGTTCTTCTACCTTTTCAGAATGTCTAACCGAAGCCACATTTCCCAGCATGGAGGTGTAGTGATAAAGACACTTGTCCCTGTTGATTTGTTGTTTGTTTCGAAAGCACAGGTTGCTATACATGATTAAAGACTTGGCAGCCCCACCTACTTGAGTTGCTTTCAGAACTCTTATGCCACAAATCATGCTGTCCAGTAAAGCTATGACTATTAATACTGCATGTCTGTTCTCGTGGTGATTTGGCAACTCAAACCACTTGTGGTTACCTACCTTGGATGACTTCATTATAACAAAACAAACTGCTACTGGAGCACCTATATGGGTTGAAAGGAAGTGTCTCTGGAGCTCAGTGACTTCTGTTTTGCACTCCTCTTTCACCTTCTCTGAAGATGATAGTCTCAGTAGTTGGGCTACACATCAAGGATGTGCAACTGCTTGAAAGTGAGGACCAATTTTCACCCTAGTGGACTAATGTGACATGTCACCAGCAAGCAGGGAATGAGAAAATTACTTAAGCAACTATAATGGTCCATGACTCATCAGTGGTTGTCAGCAGTGCACACTTTCCACCCATCTTTCCTAGTAAACTCCTTAGGGGACCTCATTAATCCTCATTTATGTCTGTGTCTTTCTACTGAGCTCTGGCTCCACTTCCAAGATCTCTGTTTGTGATGCATGGAATAGAGAAAATGAAAGAATTGTGTCCTGAGCTGAATTCCTGGGATATTCCAAAGTCCTGTCATGGGTCTCTCTTCCATCTGTTATGTGCTTTGTGATGCAAAATGTCAAGAATTCTCCCTTATTCATCTAGAACTATCACTACTATAAGGCCCATAGAAAGTGAGCTTTGTCTTGAACAGGATGCATTTTCCCGATATGGGATTCAAAGTACACATCTTATCAGTATATTATTTTTCCCATTTGGGTATTGGGCAGTTCTTGATGCTGTTTCTTTTGAGTTTTCTGTTGTAACTTTCTTTCTTTTTTTTCTTACTTGTGTGGCTTCATTCCCTCTCCTTTGGGAAGTAAAGAAAACTTAGCCCTTACTGTTTAGCCTGGCAGAGAATTCCAGTACTTAAGTAGATGAGCTCACCTATTTTGGTGTGAGAGATTTGGAGCATGTGTTGCACTGTTATTGAGTGCCGTCGTAAGAGACATGGAGGAATAATTTTACCATTAACTGTTTGGCTTTTCTGTTATTAGAGCTTCTAGACAAGAAGGAAAAACTTATTCTCTTATTTCTTTGTATAAGTTTTGCTATACAAGCCTCCTGCTTAAAGCTACAGCTTTGATCTCATATGAATTTGGGGTAGGAGACCATGCCACCAGCCTCAGAAAATCTAGAAGTAATAACCTACCAGACCGAGTAATAACCTGAGGACCGAGTTTACCATATGTGTGAGGAATTCTGTCTTCCATTGGCCAAAGGGCATGTAAGTGGTTTCTGTTGTAAAGCACCTGCTGCTTCTATTGAACACAAATAAATATTCTTTTATACCAGTGTCTTTGCCCCATCATTATCACCCTTAGATCTATTTTGGTGTGGTGGCCCTGTTCAGAACTTGATTAATTATGCCCTCTTATCTTTTTACCTAGTAGGACTGAGTATTCCTTGTATACTGTTTCTGTGGTTTCTGGATGCTGTGACATATTAAACTTGTGATAAGGAGAGTTGAAGTTGTCTATCCCTGAGAGTTTGCAGTCAACAAATATGTATTGTTGTTGTGTGCCTTCAAGTTGTTTCCAACTTAGGTGTCCCTAAGGCAAACCTATCATGGGGTTTCCTGGGGCAGAAAGTGCATGGCATGACCAAAGTCATCCAGTGGGTTTCTGTGGCTGAGTGGGGAATTGAACCCAGGTCTCCAGGATTGTAGTCCAGCTTTCAAACCACTACACCATGCTGTCTCTCTAAAACACAAGAACCAACAGAGAAATAAGTATTAGGCAGGATAATATCACTGTGGTTTGACTCTTGCAACCATCTGTTGATTGATGCCAGTGCTGCTGCTTAATGGTGGGACATGAGGGAGGTTTTTGTCACCTAGTGTTTCATGGAGTTGCTGTAAGATGACAGATGACTTGAGAGCACATACACACTGCCATGATTAGATACTTGGAGGATTTCTGGAAATGCTGTGCAAGAGTCTATTGGTATCTTAGCTATTGTTCTGTCTGCTGTTACATTGACTCTGCTCCTGTTTACCATGTGCAACCATGTTACATGAGTTTTTAGCTGTAATATCCCTATTCTAGGGACTCCATTTGTCATCAGTCTGTTCCTTCAACTAAAATTGTAGAGGATTCTTCAGTACTCACCAGCTTAGATGCTAAAGCCATGAATTAGTATTGGTCTCCCAAAGTTTTGCCTCAGTTGGATTCTGAGATTTTTCTCTGCTTCTCCTCTAAACAGAAAATCCTGTTTTTCTGTTTGGCTCTGTCTTCTCCTCCCCCTCATTTCCCTGTGAACTGGTATCTAAGAATGGAGATCATAATGTGTCTTTCTTCTACGCAGTTATTGCATACTTGTATCCATTTTGAAACTTTCACATTTAATCTCTCAAAGTACCAAATATGTAGATGAGAGTGAGGGATAGAAATTGGTTTACAAAGCTTGTTCTTTCCCAGGCATTGGGCTGGCAGATCATCAAACAAGGTAAAGACTAAGGCCCCTTGCTGCATTTTATCTTGTTCTTCTCCTACCAGTTGCTCACACCTCTTTGAGGACACTTGGCTCATGTTTTCAAATTGCTGTTCCTAAAGCGTTCACAAATTGTTTAGCTTCCTGTGTTTCCACTGGCTCCAGCCCACTCACTGCATTCCTCAGGTTTTGACCTTAGATCTTGTTCTCATGACTTCCAGCTGTGGCTTGTACTATATGCTACTAACCAGATTCTTCAGCCTCAGAAGCCTCATTGTATAGTCTCCATTGTAATGCACTTGTCCTGTCCAGGTTTCAGTGCATAAGTTAGGGATAGGGAGGAGGAAGACAGACCTGTGGCTAGAAGGGGGGAAAGTGGAGTGGCCTTCTCTAGGAGGAGCCATGTACAGCCATGATACTACACATAAATTATTAGGCTGAGCCCAAGGAGAATGTAGCCTCAAATGGCTCCAAAGAGTGTGTGTGTGGGGGGAATGCTAGGATGGTTGTGACCTAGAGTTTGGGAAGGCAGTGAAGAAAACATTTCTTGAAGAGGGGAGATAAATATTTGGCTGGTAGGACTTGGGCATTCTGAAGCACTGCAGTTGACACACAGAGGAAGTTCTAGAGCTGTTGAGTGAAGAAAGTCAAAGAAGTGGTCAGGACTCTGGAGCTGAGTTTTTTTTTTATATTGTTCTGAACTTTGTTACATAGTTTTGCTAGTGTTACTTTCATTATTTTCCCTTTTGCTACTCTTTCTCTCACCTCTAATAATTATGTCTTATTTACCAAAGTATGTATATTCTACCTTTCTAGTGCTTCTGTACCATTTAAGAATAGCTTACATAATTAAATCGTGTTAAAAATGCTATATTTTAGAGTGTGATTTGGAGTTTTTTCCCATAAAAGTAACAGTATGACTAAAAAAAGACAGATTTAGCAGATAATGAAGACACTGGATAGTGAACTATCTGCTTGATAAAACAGCAGCTTGCTGGAATCAAAAACAAACAAACAAACCAAGAACACCCAGTAACGATTCTGTAACCATTTGGCAAAACCCAACAAGTTTGAGTCCAAGCTGACCCTCACAGGGCAAAGAATTACTTATTTTGGTTGGGACCACTGAGAAGGCCTTTATTCTTGTCCCTATCTGCCAAGCCTCCATCAGACATCTGGAAGTGTATTTGGACGAGTAACACCACTGGACTTAGCTCACTTGATTGTATGTTTTCCTCAGTAATGTGGCTGTAAATCACTTGTCTGCATGTGGTGCTAATTCCAGGCAAAGCCCCTAAATGAACACAAACTGTCCAGATGCTGTAGGTCTGTTATTGGCAAAATTATGAAAGTGCTTTTTAAAACACTGCTATGGCTTTTAGTACAGCTTTTACTTGAGTGAAATAACTGTGAATTTTGGCTATTATGTGGTTAAAATGCTGTTGCTACTTGTTGATTAAAAGCCAAGTTTATTTTCTAGGAGAGAGGTGAAAGCACACACATCCCACAAGCAAGTTTCATATGCTGAAAGTCTGGCAACTATTTCAGTATGAAAGTGTTAGAGTTTTTTTACTGAGCCTTTAAAAACAATGAATTACAAGGTCTCCCATGCTCTTACTGTATCTGATTTCAAAGTTGTGTACCTAAAAAAAGCAGATTCAGGTGTTGGAAGGCCAAATAACCATTCTGACTTCAGAGATCTGAATGCCCCAAGACATTTTTGAAATTTGCTTTCTTTTTGTTGCTTGGCATTTGAGGATCTTTGTGTACATCTGCCACTTGTTAAAAGAGCACTGAAGGGACTGGTGGAAATATTCATCTTTGGAAATGCTCTTCTTGGCATGTGACTGTAGTTATAAAATAAAGAAGGAATACACTTTCAATTGGGAAGGTTTTGAACGTATATAGCAAGTATGTCTGCAACATCCAAATCAGATTGGGGGAGTGAAACTGTTTTCCTAACAGTCCTGCTTGGCTTGATACCCCCACTCCATTCTCCAGTGTGGCTTTGGCAGGCTCTGGTGGCTGGATCATAAGGAGTCTTCAACTGTTCACATTTTTTCAGCTGACATGGCATTTTTATAGCCCTAGCGACAAAGGTTTTAGAAGCCAAATTCCTTCTTTTCTCCTGTAATGTTTCATTTTAGGACGATAATCCAATCTTAAGGCTGGTGTATGTGGCAGAGGTAGATGACACAGGATGGCCAAAAGCATTTTCATGAATACTGTGCACTGGTGGGGGCAGGAAGAAATTTGGGCACTGCCTAAACTATTTAGCATTTGAAACAAAGTAGCTCTGGCCTCAGAACATTTGAACAAGCATGGTTTTCAGTAACTGAAAACTGAAAAGCTGAAAATACATAACTTAAGAAGACAATTACAGGGTAAACCTCTTGTGTCCACCAGTGAGCAGTTTGATGCTTTCTGATAAATGATATGTGAGGATGGTAAGTACTAAATTCTTCAGATGAATTTTGTTGTGTACCATCCTTGATACCATTGTAATACCATGGTATACCATTGTATACCATTAATACCATCCTTATACCACACTTACTTTGACATGAAAAAAAATGCTTTCAGGGTTAATGCAGTGAGTCTTAGGCTTCAGAAGATATCCAGTTCCATCCCAGTTTTGTAACGTTCAAATATATCCCCATGCACAACGAAAGATGTTGCCATAGATGATATTGTAGTACTTTTGCACAGTGCAACCCATCAATCACATGTTGCTTCTGACAAGGCCAGTGCACCTTTTGCAGATGAAAAGAGAATATAGGCAATAGACCCCTGCTGAGTTTCTGTCTGTCTGTCAGTCTCTCTCTCTCTCTCTCCCCCTCTCCCTCCTCCCTCCCTCTTTCACCTGTCAGACATTACACTTGTTTGTGTTTGTTTTTAAACAAGGCCATGTGCAAAATTGTCTCGTGACCTGTAATCATGCTTTAAGTTGGTGCATCCTGCTTTCTTGCTGTGAACCAGTGTCTAAGCTTGTTAATTCTAATTATGTGCAGCTCATTTCTGAGAAACTGATTATGTTTTGATTAATGAAACCACACAACTAATCATCTTGAAAAAACAAAACGACCAAGATCTTGTGGTGCCTTAAATACCAACCAGTTTCATTTGGTATAAATGTTCATGGACTGCAGTCCACCTTATCATATTCATTAGATAAGGTGGACTGCAGTCTGCAAAATCTGTGCCAAATAAAATTTGTCAGTCATTGAGGCACATTACACCTCTTGTTTTTATGTATAAGTATGTTCGGAGTTATCAGTGAGAAGGATTAACGTGGGCCTGAAGTAAAACTGCAGAGCATTTGTATATGAGCAGAAGCTTATGCTTAATCTCAGTGAATTGTTGCTATAATAGGGAACATGCTTGGAAATGAAGAACTTGCTAATTATACCTTAATGAAGCAAGATATCCCACATGCTACATCTCTGCAGGTAAAGATGGGAACTTAATGAAATAATTACATGCCCACACAGTTATGAAAATCCCCAAATCATTTCTTGTCAACCGTATCACTTTTATCTATACCCTACATGTAAGTCATAGATGTTCACATATATTAAATATGTGTAAAGCGGGGAGATTTCTAAAAATTGATCTTTCTAGACTGGGGGTTACTCTTTGACAGTGGTGGCTCATGACTTCTGTGTCAGTGAGGCTGAAAATCCACTCCCTGTTTTAGCCCATGTTCTAAGTGACCTATCCAAGGTGCACCTTGGATAACCTTGGTAAAATTTGGATTAAAACCCCAAGTGAATTCACTGCTCCACTGGCATGGAAGCTGCCAATGCATGATGATACTGGGTAAAACTTAAACAATCTATTGTGAAATAAACACGTGTATGTTTCTGATGGAGTAGACTTCACTTCATTGCATGCCTGTGAACTGATAGATTTTGGTCTTCAAATGTTTCTGCTACAATAAATTCTATTCAATAAATTGAGCTTCTCAGATGCCTCAAGATGTTTGGTTGTATTTAGGACCATAGATAAACAATGACTCTGTCACAACTTCCAGACTTGTGATATTGACAGCGTGTTTGTGTTCTCAGAAATAAGCCCTTCAGTAGCAGTTCAGAGCCCCCCACCCCCTCACTTTATTCCTCCATCACACCTGCTTAGGCTTGCTGTGTCTGCGCCGCTAATGACAATGCAGAAGCACTAATACAAATGGACGGCACTGGACAGGGGGCTAAAGCTGCTTTCCCTCCCCATCGTGGTGATCTTAAAGGAGCTGTGATTGCTGTTTTCACACTGGTAGCTGCAGAACCAAAAATTCTGTTCAAAGCCAGGGATGGGAGGTTTTAACTTTGCACTCCCCAAGTGATTCTAAATCAATTCCTTTCTGCCGCCTGATTTTGCTCAGCATTGCTGAGATAGATCATGGGGTTAAAGCTTTAATATGTGCCTCCCTGTTCACGTATGTGTGGGCTCCCTGCTTACAGCAGATGCTGTCCTATGTGGTGAAAAGGTGATGCATCCCTAGTGTATGAAAAAGTTGTGATTTCCTGTGTTAATTATTTAACTGATTTGTCTGAAATCAATTAAAGATGTCATGCTTGTTTCTTTTGTGAATCTTGATTCTTTCAGAAGGTAAAATTTTCAATTTTAATGGGCCATGGCTTTTTTTTAAGAAGAAAAAAAATTTCTTTGCAAAGTCATGTTGCCAAACCTTTCTCAAACTCATGCTTTAGACATTAAACATTGTCAAATTCTGCCTCATTGTTACATAATTGTGTAATTAAAATAGAGCCACCATGGTGCAGTGGTTTGAGCATTGGACTGTGACTCTGGAGACCCTCCGCTGTGAAAATCTAGTGGATGACTTTGGACAAATCATTCTCTCAACCTCAGAGGGAGGCAAAGGCAAATCCTCTCTGAACAAATCTCATCCTGTGATGGCCACCATATGTCAGAAACGTCTTGAAGGCACACAACAAGAAAATGCAATCCTCCCTACACATTTGTAGGTTTGACTTTCACATATTTGATTATTCATGAGGCACGTGTTTGCCTCCTCCCCCCATTTTCCTCCTCCCATGACTTGTAGTACTCGCCCCAGGCTTGCAAGGCTCGTGTTTAAAATGGACATTTTTTCTTTTGGGTGAGCAAAGCCCCACTCCCACTGCTGAGGGTGTGGTCTCTCTGCCACGTGGTTGCCCATTTGCCTGTGTATTGCTGCTGATTGGTCAGGTGCTCCTTTCTCATGATGGACCCTGGGAATAATTAGAAGTAATTAGAACTCCAGAACTCCTTTTTTGTCTGAGGGGAAGGTACCGGTAAGCCATTTAGGTTGTCTCCCCCACCCACCCACCACCCATCCCTGGGACAAGACACAAAGGAACAGGAGGGCAATAGGAGGGGAAGTTATTCATGATTTTTCCACTTTCACAAGGGTTCTATGCCCTGAACCCTCACAAATAGGAAGGGGCTACTGTATAATTAAAACCTTAACTGAACAAAGAAAATCATTAGTACTCCGTCAGAAAGGGTGGCATATAATAGAAGCTAATAGTGACCCTTGATTTTAACATATTGTTAGCATGTTACCACACAGAACATTTGCGAGTTCCTACTTGCATTTACAATAGGGAGATAATGGAGCTCCCCTGACAGGGTTCTAACAATGTGATGTCTGTTTTGAAGCTTATAAGTATTTCTGAAGCGTTATAGGTGGAAAGTATTACTTATAACAATAATTACCCACAGTGTTCATACCATTTGATTGTTATTTATAATCCTATACCTGTATGTCTATGAGAGCTTTAAACATAACAAGTAGGTATGGCAAAGAAACTTTATGATTTTGCTGGATGTAGTGAAGATTTCTTTCATCCACTAATGTACAGCATGAAGAAGCCTAAAAGCTGAGCCCCCCCCCCAGTTCAGTGTTTGAATAACTGTGTACTTGCAGTTTCTCTGGAGGATGAGTGTACCGCAAAGTGTTTGAAAATGATACTGTGTCCAGTTCTGGACACCCCAGTTCAAGAAGGACATGGTCAAGCTGGAGCAAGTCCAGAGGAGGGCGACCAAAATGGTGAGAGGCCTGGAAGCCATGCCCTATGAGGATAGACTTAGAGAGCTGGATATGTTTAGTCTGCAGAAGAGAAGGTTAAGAGGGGACATGATAGCCATGTTTAAATATTTGAAGGGATGCCATGTGGAGGAAGGAGAGGGCTTGTTTTCTGCTGCTCCAGAGACCAGGACAAGGAGCAATGGATTCAAGCTGCAAGAAAGGAGATTCTACCTGAACCTCAGGAAGAACTTCCTGACGGTCAGGGCTGTCCGGCAGTGGAATACACTGCCTTGGAGTGTAGTGGAGTCTCCTTCTTTGGAGGTTTTTAAGCAGAGGCTGGATGGCCATCTGTCGAGAGTGCTTTGAGGGTGTTCCTGCATGGCAGGGGGTTGGACTGGATGGCCCGTGTGGTCTCTTCCAACTCTACATTTCTATGATTCTATGATCTTTACAGTTTCAGTTCTATATGCTACTGAAATTGTGAAGATAATTTTTGGACTCTCTGTATATTTTTGCTGAAGGTTGTGGGTTAAATTACTTGATAATCCCTGATGGGTGATTCCTGTTTGTAATCACTGAATGGGAAGGAGTCTGAGTTTGGGGACTGCGTGGGCTACAGTTTATATTGCATGTGCACAGCTAATAACTGAAGTATATTGTTCTAACAAGATACTAGCATATTAAGACCACATAAGACCAGTAGTGTGTCGTTATGAAATAATCATGTTCAGTTTCTTCCAGTGTTGTGGATAAACTATAACAAATATTACTAGGCCACCCAAATTGTGTAGTTGTGTCATGCATGGGCTGATGGTCTAAGTAGTGCCGCCTGGCCTTGGTGTAAATTTATAGCACTATACTGTTAATTTTAAAATAGGTGACTTAGCAGCAAGTATATTAATTTGATGTGAACGGAAAATACAGCCTTTGGGGACTAAACATTTATGGTCAAAAATGTGCAAAAGAAATATAATTCCTTCTAGTTACTGTAGTGCAAAAAAGGGGGAAATGCCCTAGCTAAACTTGCAGGGAAACTAATTCCGTACAAGCAACGAACTTCCTACTGATAATGTTGTCTGGCATGTGCTTACTTATGGTACAGTAAGTAGATTTAACTCTTAGGTAATTTCTTTTTGTCCAAGATTTGCAAACCTCTGTTTTGCATGGTGAACCAACTGATTTATCTTGAGATTTTAGCAAAAAAACAAACTAGGTGATAAAAGCTTCAAATTTGCCTAGCTCTGGGTCAGATAGCACCAGCTTACTCACTTCCTTCCGCCCAGCTGCATAAAATCAGAAGCTTTCCTTCCATCTTTAACTGTCTGTGACTTCTTAGGTGTGAAAATGGAACTGTGATTACTGTTAACTGTGGATCAACTTTAGGGAAATTAACCAGGATGGGAAATATGGCTGTGAAGCACTTTTTACCCCCTAAGCTGAAATGAAAGCCTAGATGCATTTTCTCCAGTTTTTGGTGTTGAATTGTGGAACCAATGTTCCCAATCTGCTTTTTGCAGTAATTCTGAGAAGGAGACAGGGTGCCCAAACATAAGGCATGCTCAGCCAGAAAAGAACCATTTAAAATGTTAAAAGGCTAAAAATGGATGACTGGATAGTTTTCAGATGAATCTTGCCTCTGTGCAGCTTATCTACAAAGCTTTTCTGCAAAGCCAGCAGAGTGGAGGATTCTGGAACGTTTTCATAAGTAATTTTTTTCTAAGTTGTGTTTCTTTTCATATCAGAAACTATTACGCAGATCACAAGTTGAATGCTCTTCAACATCGTAAAAGTAAAAGAATTCCTTCCAGCCTCGTTTCCCTTATTCTGTGTCCTGTTGGCACCTATGATAACCACACAAGGCGTTAGATCTGTCCTTTTCTTTCTGTTTGCTGCAAGAATAGCAGGAACAAGGGACCTTTGTCCTACTTTTGTGTAGAAAGCATTTTGTTCTGCTTTTTTGTCATTTCATTCTTTTAGGTTGCCTTAATTAATGAGCTTACTGCCTGACTGGGGATAATGAATGGATTATTGGTGGGTTATCCTGCTACAAGAGAGACCAGAAAGCTTCCCAATCTTGAATGGCTCACTAGATTGGCTTAAAAAGCTTTGCTGTGAATATAAGGGAGAATTCCCAGAAGAAGGAATTTGCCGCATCCTCTGTCGTGCATCTGTGACTGGAGGTAACAGGCAATCTGCCTCTAGAACAATCAGAGCCTGCAAGAAATTCACCAAAGACACACATGATGATTCTGTGCAGTAAGCCATGCTGAGTAACGTGGTTTTTTATGTTCATGTTTGCCAAAGCAGACGATGCTTGCAAATCGTTGAGAAACTTCATTATGTCCAATTCTTCCCAGTCTTCCAATGGAGAGAGGTACTTGATTCTCTGCCCTGACCCAATCCCCTCCTTCCCAATTGAATAAAGGAACAGAAAAATACACAAACAAGCAGTTGGACTTTGTTTTCTCTTAATGGAAACAGCACTGAAACGTAAAACCTAGTTGTCATGAGCGGATGTTCTTTTCCCCTATAGTAGCGGTGTTGTGGTGGTGGTGGTGTGCTTTCAAGTTATTTCCAACTTATGGCGACCATCTGCGGCTGAGAGTGTGTGATGCAGCCAGGGTTATCCAGTGAGTTTCCATGGCCAAGCCCAATCAAACTCTGATCTCCAGAATCATAGTGTAACACTCAAACCACTGCACCACCTTGGAGGAGGATCTAGTTCTTTGCCCAACTGAGAGGACTGTGAGGATGCATTAGCATAGCAGAAAGTGAGTCCCATGCTGCCATCTGCTTCTTTTGGCAAAAGAATTATGAAGGAAGATATTTGCATGTCTCCTCCTGCTTTGACAACTCCATTCCTGTGTCACTTGAAGTCAGACCATTTGAAATGCCAAATTAGTATCCTTTTATGATAGGTTGCTCAAAATGTGGCCAATGGCTGGATATGACCCACCTCCAAATATCCTTATTTTTGTGTGTTATATTGCTTGAAATGCCCGGTGCTTCCTAAGGCGCAAGGAGGCAATTTTATCATGTCCATAGTGAGAGGGAGGGACAAAAAAAATAATAAAATTACACATTGTATTTTTTTTCTCAAAAAACATAACTTTCTAAAATTTTGGGGAAAGGCTTGGCCCTCAGAATCTTATTGGGAGCCAGTGCACACCCCAGTGCTTTAACGTTGTCTGTGTTACTCTCTAGCCCGTACTCTTATTGGACTGAAATATTAGGCTGAAATATTAGCCTTACAGCAGTGACCTCTGTTGGATCTTGATGAAGCAGCTCATGCACATATTGATTCTGCTTTGCTAAACCCAGTGGCATGGCAGAGCCAGGGCTTGCAAAGTTAAAATGCCAACACCTTTGATTAAGAAGTATGTTTGTATTGTCTGTCATTCTGCATCAAGATTTCCTAGTTCCTCTAGGCTTCATTCCTCGTGGGCCCTAAGAGGAAAATTATTTTTCCCCACAAAAATCCACGTTTGTGAACTATCTCTTTTATAATACAAAGTTCTTTGTTTATATAGTGGTATGAGCATTGGACTATGACGCTGAAGACCAGGGTCTGAATCCTTTGCTCAGCCGTGGAAATCCACTGAGTGACCTTAGGCAAGTCACGTTCTCTCAGCCTCAGGGGAAGACAAAGTCAAAGGTAACCCCTTTGAACAAATCTTGCCAAGAAATCCCTGTGCTAGGTATGTCTTATGGTCCCCATTAGTCAGAAGCAACTTGAAGGCAAAGGCACACGGCAGCAAACTTTGGGATTATAGCAAACTTTGGGATTATTTTGTCTTGAGAGGGCAGTTAAGATCCATTCACTTCACAAAAGATGTGCCCTGGGGGTGATGAACACTGAGAGAACTGGTTTTTGATACAGATCTACACAGCTGCCTGCATTTTTGCATTCTCTGGGGGTGTGACTCTGGGAGCTGTCATGACGAGCTCCAGCACATCAACCCTTACCACTGCAGTTCTTGCTAAACCTGTTGCAGCTTGGAAATGTATATGATGTCTGTTTCCAAAATGAATAGGTTTGGTTTATTCCGTGGACTTGTCATCTCCCTTTCAGGATATAAGAATAATCCTCTATTGAAGTGGGCAGCTGGGCCTCCCTCAGCGCAATGTTGCTTGGGTCACTGATTGTCTCTTTTAGACTAAAATGGAGCATTGAGGTAACAGATTAATTAAAAGAGGGAAAAGAAAATGTGGCGCAAGTTAGCCTTTCTCTGAACAACTGTTTGGAGAGTTTCATGGAGGAGAGGTGGTTGCAGGAAGGAGTGAAGCAGTGGTTCAGAATCTGAACTGACTTCCAACTTGATTTTGTTTTATAAGATATATCAGTGTAGTAAGCTATGTCCACATTTTTCTCATTGTTATGGGAATGAGTTATAAAACTATGAAGCTCCTTACAAAGTATTAACTTTTGTTTGCCTAAATAAGAAATAAGAAATAGCTAGATCTTAACTATTTTTCAACTGTGCAGTATTAACTCCATGCATGCCAGCTGCTCTCATTGTGAAACGAGCAGCATTCCTTGCACACAGATAATCTTTAATGTAAAAGCTTATCCTGAGTGATGAAAAGAACATGGTCTGTGGAAAAGAGGCAATTGTGCTGTTCTCAATTTACAGTTGAAGCACAACTTTCACAACATCCTTTGTTAGTGGACAGTTGCACTTCAGCTGCCAAAGCTCCTATAGTCACACATTAGTCTCTGTTTATCATGCCCCACACTTCATGGGCCAGTCAGATTGTGGGAAAAGTTAAGTAGTGTCTTAAATGCTTCATGATTTTCCAAATTAAAGGAATACTCTGGTTAGCTGCATTTGAATGTTGTCTTCTTTTCCTTTTAGGGCTGGGCTGGGCAGTCTCCACAGATCCAGTGAGAGCTATGCTCCCACTAGTACTTCCTGCGGTCCATTCGACTGTTGCAAGTGGCACATTTCTCCTTTCTAAGGGAAAGTAAGAAGGCTTGAGAGTTTGTATCAGTCAGAGTATCAATCACATATGGCCTATAGACTCCGTATTGCTCACACTGCCTTAGGGTTTTAAATCTCTCTTTCCAGTTCATTACAGTGGGGCTGACGATTTGGCCTTTTGCTTCCCATCTGACTGGGGCAAATCAGCTGAAAAGTGGAGGTTACTCAGTTCTAAATCCTAGTTCGTAATACTGTTCGAGGAAGTTTGAAATTCTTCCTGGTGCATTGGCAATGCACATCATGCTGGGAGAGGAGGGGGGATTGAGGAGAAAGTCACAGACTAGAGCAGGGGAGGAAAAAGGACACTCCTAGGTGCCCCAGACTGCCCTTTGATCCCACTTTCATGGCCCTGAAGTCGCCCCCCATTTTTTAAAAATCTTTTTAAAATTTTTAAAATTGCAATGAGAGTCCCCCTCCAGTGCATGCAAACAAAGGGAAATAAACACTTCGCAAACTACCTCAGAACTCCCCTGCCCTCTCTCAGATGTCTTCTCCCTCTGTTTTTCCTAAAAGTGGTGTCACTGTCACTTTCAGTCATGTCAAAGGAGAAATAGCAGGAAAACAAGATAGTTTGGTTCACTCAGGTGGAGAAGCAGACCTCAGAGGGTTGGCATGAAAAACTGGCCCCACTACCCTGGCACATTGCCCACCTATGGCCTGGAGGTTTTCCATCCTTCCCTTATACTGCATGCAAAATATAGTTCTTATTCATGGTTGGCTTCCTTAAGTATAACTGCGCTTTATGTCTGAATCTCTGAACCATAGTGCTTTGAAGGTCTTGCTTATGAGGGGTAAAAAGAGAGAATCTTCAGCTACACAGAAATAGTCTGCCCTCCACATCTGTGAGTTTCACTTTTGCGAATTTGATTATTCACAGATTATTTGCCATCATGTCTGCTGCCTCCCTATGCCATTTTTGATAGGTACTGCCAGCCTCGCGAGACTGAGAAACTGCAAACGAAGTATGTAAGTCTCTGTTAAAAATGGTGTGGGGCAGCAGTGGAGGTGGCAGTAAGCCCCAGCAGCCACCCTCCTCTGCCTAGTAAAGGAACCCTGATATCTCAAAGGAATTGAATGGGTTGAATATGGTGATCATACTACTATGTGTGTTAAATATGGTTTAGGAGGGCCTAGAGTTATTCATGTTTTTTTCACTTTCACAGGGGTCCCCTGACCCTAGCGAATGTGGAGGGATGACTGTATAATATATCGGACTCAATATAAATACCTGGAAACTTTTTCTCCGTCTCTTACATTTGTTACCTCCCTACATTTCTCCCCTTTCATCTCAATAGATTTGTGCTCTCCTGGGGCAGGTCTTAGCTCTGCAAGTTTAAACGTAGGGATCTTTGACTAGTCCTTTGTATGAACTATGTTCTTGTGTGCAGGTAGCTCTGGAAAAATTCTAGAGTTATACTCAAGCAGCAGACACGTCCACTCCTGAGAGATTTTTCTTGGCAAGGTTTATTGCCTTCGTCAGAGGCCGAGAGAATGTCACGTTACCAAGATCACTCAGCAGTTTCCATGGCTGAGTGGGGATTTGAACCTTGGTCTCCCAGGGTTCAAATCCTAGTCCAGCATTCAGACTACTGCACCACAATGGTTTGGACTCCCTTCATGCTGCCACAGTAGCAGCTCAGGAAACTGTTTTTCTTTACAATCAGTAGTACTTCCTATCCTTTTCTGTGTTTTTGTTATTTTGAGTCAAGACTGTATGGGAGTGGTAACCTGAAAAATCCCCTGTATGCAGGTGATTTTTCAAGATATTTGAGAAATAAGAGTCAGATCCTGTCCTCTCCTCTTCCCATCATTGCTGCTGCTGCCTTCCTACCTCATGCTCAGAAACTGTTAAACTGCTGGTGTAATGGTTTATTGCACAAGCAGTGGTTTATTGTACAAGAATTGATCCTGGACACAGTCGTTAAGGTGTCTCAAGACTCTACTGCTTGCTTTTGGTTTTGTCTTTTTTTGTTCCAACAAACTTAACACAGCTGCTTCCATGGAACCATAATATATTTAAGATTTGATGGATAAGTATCTGCCTTTGTAATGAATGCTCTAAATAACAACAAATTGCATTACTTCTTGAATCTGCCCACGCTTAGTAAGATCCTGTTTATGTGCCAGAGAGGTGCATAGCTTCTAGCAAATGAAAGTTTTGTGTAAGAAAGAGAAAATACGAAGGGTTAATTTATATGTTATTATTAGACCATTGGTGAGGAATGGTACATGTAACCTGATGTTATTTCAGCTACATACACTAAAGGGCTGAAATAACAGGTGAGCATCCTACTCCCTTTTAAGAACATAGAAGGAAGTCTTGCTTGTCAGATTAAACTGTTTGTCGATTTAGCTCAGTAGTTTGGTGTTGAAGGAAGGAGTTATCAGCTGGTGGTTTCATTTCCTTGCAGCATCAAGCAAGAGAGAACAATATTTTGCTGTGTTAATAGTCTAGGTTACTACATATTTTCAGATTTTGAGTACTGTAACTCTTTATTTTTAGTTCACCATCTATATATCATATTCATACGTAGCAACTAGAAATTGAACCTAATTGAAAATGTGTATACTCTTTATCCTTAGAAAGATATCTGAAATTCAGTCAAATAATTAATCCATATAGCTTGGAACAAATCTTTAATGTTTATTACCAAGCCTCACTGCTTGTAGATGAAGTGTCTTTATAGAGAACCAGGGATCTTTTATGTGTGCAAAGCATATGTTCCACCTCTGTTCAGTGGACTCTGTTGTAAGGCCAGTAAACCTCTTTGTTGGAGTAGATTTCTACTCTCCAGCTGGCAGCCCAAATTAGGCATCATGGCAGCTTTTGTTCTAGTCAGTTATTTCATGTTTCTGTGCCCTCCTGACAAGCTTTTGAGTTTTTTTATTTCTTGTGTCTTGATTGCATGGTAGAGGAGCTATTGTGTCTTCCTGGAAGTTTTGCAACAGTCTGCCATGGGAAGCAAAAGAAGATGAGGGAAAGATAAATGTGGCAGGCCAAGTGGATATAGCTTTATAGTCAGTATCTGGTTCAGAAGTGTTAAGTGATGCAAAGGAGTGGTATTGTTTTAGACAGTGTACATGTAGATGTTTGGAAAAGTGCACTCATGTGTGCTTACTAATTGCATATGGTATCTTGCATTTGTAAGAGTTGATTTACTAGGTTTAAAATATTTGAAACCTGCTTGCTTATTTGTTCTTTGGGTTTGTAAGCTGTCTACTTCCCAAGATTGTAGAGTAGGTAACCTTATATGAAACAAATACATTGTTTGCAGTGCCATGTATCATTAAAACTCAGTCCTCATGTTGTGTTATCTCCAGACTTCTAAAGCTACCAAAAATAAGATTTACAAGGTTTCCAGACAACACTCAGATGACTTTGGCAAGTTTCCAGCTTAGGGCTATTCACATTCAAGGGACAGTTGCGGGAAGCCTATCTGCATGCCCTTGTAGTCCTGATTTGGACATAGGTGGCAGACTTTGAGAGGAACACTCCCTTGTCTGCTGGCAACATGGTGTGATGAGCTGTGCTGTGGGCACTGAGGCTTTTGTACAAGCTGAAATGATTTAATAGTGCTGCCTAAATTGCATGTGTCTGTGTATGTCAGCATTCTGACCTGCTGACTGCAGTCCGTGAAATGCTGCTTATATTGCTTCGCTACAGTGTGTGTCAAATTACTTCTGGAGCATTGAATCAGCAAGGGGCTTTCTAGGAAAGGGGCATTTACAACAGTAGTCTTGTAGGGGTAGTATTACCACTGTTTGTTTACTTCCCTGCTATATTAAAAAGCAGTGCTCTGTAGCCCTGCTAGCGTAAAGTGACAAAAATAGCTGCAAGAATCAAAACTATTACTATCCGTACTTCTCTGTAAGACTTCTAATCTCTCCTCTAAGAAAAACAATAAGGCTTAAATTCAGTTCTTACACCCTACTGGGGTGACTCACTGCTGAATGGTAAGTCTACACCTATATAATTCCCAGTGATTCAGTGAGTCTCCTCTAGTTGTAACTATCAGCATAAAAATCTTTATTTGATCGTGTTGCCAATAATATATGCTTGTTTGGAAGAGGACTTTACTGCTTCTCTACTGTGTCAAATAGTACTTTCATTCTGACTGCTAGGGTTAAGATTATGGTATTGTTTAGGTTGGTTTTTGACCCGCAGTTTAGCTGCTGTTCGTAGTTTTGTCTGATTACATGTAGTTTATAGTGCTGCCTTTCTGTACTTTAACTTCTTTTAATTACGGTCCAGATTTTGTAGCTTTGACTAGCTTTTAATGCCAATTTTGACGGGGGTTTTTTTTTACCAGATTGAGTACATGCATTGTGAATTTCTATCTAATGTTATTGTAATCCCCAAATAATATTGATGTTAGTGGTAGTTCTAGTTAATGAACTGAATACCAGTTCTTATTTTGTGATTGTTGATTTTTACATGTTTGAATGGGTTGAGAGCTAGATAGTGGTTTGAATATTGGCCTAGGGACTCTGGGAGACCAGAGTTTAAATCCCTGCTCAGTCATGAGAATTCGTTGAATAATCCTGGACGAGTCACAGTCTCAGAGGGGGGCACTCGCAAACCCACTCTGAACAAATCTTGCTAAGAAAACCTTGTGGTAGGTTTACCTTGGGGTCACCACAACGAGAAGTAAGTTGAAACACACAGCAATAGTACAACTAGAACCTCTGTGGGTATTTGTTTTCAGAAAATCAGGTGTCAGAAAATTGGTAAGGAGCTTATACAGTCTGAAAGATGTTTTCACTCGTGAGAAAGGGTGCAGCCCTGCAAGTGAGGTGGGAAGGGCTGTAGCCAAAACAAAGCAAGTCAGAACCATCCCATCCCCTTCATCTCTCCAACACCTATATATGTGCCCTTAGTTATTCTCTCTGTATAGCAATTTAGGATTAAAAATGCCTGTTTTTATTTTAAATTTTTATAAGACTAATTGCTGCATAGGGGACATTGGGCTTACTAAAGTCTCCGTAATGGAAGATTTAAGTCAAGTGTGGGCAACTGCATGGCAGCAAGACTCCAACCCTCCCCCCACCAGCAGACTTCCCTGAGAGGCAATTTGTCCCCAACCAAACCCAAATACCTCAATTTTCCTTTGTAACTGTTATCAAAACGGCAACAGGAAATGACAGCTAGTCACTTCCTGTTGCCATTTTGAGAAGGACTGCAAAGGAAAACCAAGGCATTTGGGGTGATATTTGTAGGGATGGGATGGGGACATTCTTACATGTTTTCATGTATTTTGGGAGGAGGGCTTTCTGCATAGTTTACAGTCAAAGTTTCTCTGAAAGTTGTGAACTTTTTTTTTTTAATGGAGGCTTTGGGGGACTGATGGCAGATTTAGCGACCACAAAAGTGGGGTCCAGGGGTTGCATGCAGTCATCTGGCTAAACTGTGCTCATGCCTGCTTAAGGTTGAGCCACATTCCCCCATGAATTAAACTTTGAGCAAGGGAATGCAAGATAATGGGTTGGGGAAAAGGAGGGAGGTCCAGTGGCCCTACCTTCTCCATACCTGCTCTAGCGGACGGTTCCACATAACAGGGTTTCTGTTCATCCTTGCAGAACCCTTTATTTCTTACAGATTTCAATACCATAATGAGTTTACATTAAAAAAACAACAACACACATTTAAACATTTGCTGAAGTGAAAAGACCTATCTGACGTGAAATCCATCAGTAATGTACCGTGTGGCTGCTTTAGCATTGTGATCCTTCCTTAGTACAATGTGCGAGCCCCTAAGGGTTTCAGAGGAATGCATTACAGAGATCATTCTGGTGCTCTTTTCTTGCCTTGGGTGCTGCAACTGCTTTTCTTGGCATTCTCATACTCCAGTTCTTTGGGTGCCTTGAAATAAATAAAAACCCTTCTTTTAGATACTTCCTGTGTGAGTCAGAGCTATATTGTGCATTAGTCCTGGTAAATAAATATCTCAGATTTAAGCTGTACATATTTTCTGGTCCCATAAGAAGGTAGGTGGCTGTGTTACGCACTTGCTGCAGCTTTCAAAGGCAGTTCTGTATGAAGCATATTAAATTAGATGATATTTTCAATTATAAAAACATGAATGATGGTTAAATCTTGTGCTCTATAAATAGCTGTAGATAGACCTGATAGCAAGCACTCCAAGTAATTGCAATACAAAAAGGGAGACAGGAGAGGGTTCTGGATCATTTTTGGCTCCAGGAATACTGCTTGTTCTGCTGCCAGGAAAATACCAATAATAAGTGTCCGAAGCATCAAACTTTCCATTTTACTGGAATTCTGTTTGCCCTTATCCAATTAGATTATGACTACTGAATTCAGATTTTAAGCAAAGTTTGGCATTGGGTGTTTTTGGGAGGAGAGACACTGGCATGACCAATGGAGAAATCAGGAATTACTGTCCAATAAAGTAATTTTTGAGACTGGATCTGCTCTTCTTCTATACTGTTCCAGTGGCTTTGTCGTAAGGGAGGTAAAACAGCACAGCATGGGATACTGTGGTAGAGGTGAGATACCTTTTCAGGGTAGAGGAGATTGGACCCTTCTGTGGATCAGATAGTGCCATTGGACCTCTGCTGAAGCACTGACTGGAGCTTCTTTGGTCCTTAACTCAGTAGTGGGGCAAGCATACTCAGCTGGCAGTTTGAGAACAGCTCTTGAAATACAGTGCTTTCTGAGTGTACCCTGCTTCACCCTCCTTTTACCTTCCCCATGCAGTCACTTTCACTCCTTATCTCCTTTCTCAGGTGAAGCTAACCAGGGATTTCCGTGGGCTGGGTTGGAGAACCTGGCAAACTGTAGTAGGTCCATAGGCTTGGGGTTCCTGGTGCTCATAGAGCAGAATTACAGCCTTTGGGGCAAGGGTCAGTTTCCAGACCTAACAACCCATTTCAAAGCCATTACTTGAATTTGTACTAGACTTGACATAAGCTGGCCACAAGAAGTTCACAGTCCACTGTGATGTGGCTAGTGGACATAGCAAATGTGCTGTGGTAGGACTCCTGGACAACGCACTTTAGAAAAAGAACAGTTTTAACAATTCCACCTCTTTATGTTTTCTTCAGCCTCAACCCAAAGATCACTTGTATAACTTTATACTCTCAAAGGAAACAGGAAGCTATTTAATTTAGATTTACTAGAAAGATACCAAGGGTAAGGAACAATGATCTGTCACTTCTCAGCTGCCTCTTCCTCCCAGTTTGCAAGCTATAGTGGCTGCCACATCTCTCTTTCCTAAATGATTCAAGCACATGAGATTATTGGTATCCTGTGACTCATGGCCAACATGCAGTACATTTAAAATTCATGTCAAAGTTCTTCTTTCAGCTTTTTCATTACTTAATATTGTGTTGAAAGTGCTATCTCTGGCTTAGAACAGAAGCGATATCTGTGCCGAGTATGTCCTCAGATTGATTTCTGCTGAACTCACTGAGACTGCTGTACCTCCTGCTTTTATGTACTGAATTTGGGAGATATGCTGTGGGGGGAAAGCTAATATTTGGTTGAAAACAAGACATACTGGGATAATACACCAATGGCCCTCCAGGAAGACTCCTGGGAACATTAATTAGCTTTTCTGTGTCTTGTTCTGAAGACAAATCATGCATTTTCCTGCTGCCACTGCACTGCCAAGAAAAAAAAACAGCTTTTAAGATAAGGCGTGTAAAGAGCATGTTGTTTAGAAACAGATTTAAGGAAAATGCCAGCTTTTTGCTACTGCCAAAGGTTTGCAGGTACATGGAGAGTCATGAAAATTAGCAGGGGGTACATGTGTCCCCCTCCAACCATGAAAGATGGGACTTTTATAATGGAGATAAATTGTTAAGTGGTGTGTGGATTACACCACTTCAAACTGCAAGTGGAGGCCTGTAGGATTTGAATGGTCCACCATAATACCAACAAACAGTCGGCCTTCCATATCTACGGATTATGGATGGATTCAGCCAACCATGGCTTGAAAATATTAAAAAAAAATCCCAAAAGCAGACTTTGATTTTGCCATTTTATATAAGGGATGCCATTTTACTAAACCACTGTACATAATTGGACTTGAACATCCATGAATTTTGATATCTCAGGGGTGGGGGGGTCCTGGAACCAATCTCTAGCAGATACCGAGGGCCCACAGTTAATGCATTGGCCCTCCAGGTGTGAGTAGAACCAATGAGAAGCAGATACCTCAACCATCAACTTGGACAGTCTCTCTGAGAAGAGTAATATCATCAATAGCACTAAAACCCATTTAGAGTTCCATGAGAACCAGCATGATTGTGCTCCCCAGCTCCTCCCAGCAAAGGCTATGCCAGATGTTGACTACCAACCACTAGCTTGAGCATTAAAGAGATCTTAACTGCCAGCCAATAGTTGTGCAGTTGTGCTTCTCCCAGTTCCCACCAAGTGCTTTTCCCAGTAATGGATATATCAGCTTAAGCATGATTTCTGACATTGGAGAACTGATTTTATCATGTGTTAAGAATGCTTATAAAAACATATCTGGAAGTCCTAGCAGTTCAGAGGGTTTTCTAGGCCACTTGCAAGTCAGAGCTATCTGCCACAATGTGTGTGTTCCATGCTGTTGGAGCTGAAAACCACTTGACTGTAGCCTGATACTTAAATGTCTATTATGTCTAAAAGGATTATGGAAAATGAAGTGAAGTTGCGTGGTCTTCATGTCAGTTGTCTTGCATTTATTTAAGTCAACAAATAAAAAATGGCTTCAAGCGTAGTGGAAAATTGTGCATTTGGCCCAGCATTTTGTTTAATATTTTTGGATATAGCCTTTTAAACCTGAGCTTCACAGTTCATTCTGTAAGGCAGGATCCCTAACCTAGGATTTCTTGAGCTTCCTTATACCAGCTAGTTTTATTATATATATATATATATATGGATATTTATTTAATCTCATTAAATAAATTATTTACTCTCATTTGTATGCCACCTTTCTCCCAGAGTGGGATTCAAGTCAGCTTCCAGAAAGAATAAATTAAAAAAATCAAGCAGCATCCTATAACTGCACTTTGTTTCTCAATCTGTACAATGTCTTTCATATTTTTCTAACACTGTATACTTTATTAAGGTCCCACTTTATGTTTGATATATACTAAGATTGCACAAAAATCATCCACTTTTGTTTAGTGAGGGTTGAATTATTTGTGGGATGCGGAAGACAGAAGTCATTGGGACAGAAGCTGGGTGGCTGCCTCTGTTTGTAACAAGATTGCTGTCTTGATGCATAGAGTGTGCATTGAGTACTAAGAATCCTTCTGAATTAAGTAGCTCCAGCACAGCTTGCTGATGACTCAAGAAAATATGGGTTCTTATCTTAACCAGACATTTGTAGCATTTGGCTATTTATATATATTTATGATATAGTGGTGTGTAGGAGACTGAAGAACAAATGTGTTCCTCTAGATATCCCTGTTTAGCTGCACTGCTTACATTACTAAGCCCTTTCCAGTTAAAACAGGCCATGCTGGTACATTGTTTTTTTAACAGTGAAATTATACTTAGTGCTGTATGTCACATGAGACATGGTCTCTAACATTCTTATTGTCCAAAGCAACTTGGGTGACTGTGGTAACCTGTCAGCCAGTCATATGTGCCTGAATTCTCCAAGATAATTGTTAACCATATATTATGAAACTGTTTGTTCTTTTAGCTGTGCAGACTCTCCAGACAGAAACAAGTTATGGTGATAAACCAACAGTGTTCTGTGATTTTTATGAATTAATTAAATCAAAAGGGAAAAAAAGATATATTTCTATTTCTATACCCAGACAGACAGACAGACAGACAGATATTATATATATGTATGTATGCGCTGAACAGTGAGTCCACTGTATATCTACAAATGTCTTCATTTATTTCCTTCCAGGATATAAGACATGAAGCCAGTGACTTTCCATGTAAAGTGGCCAAACTTCCTAGAAACAAAAATCGCAACAGGTACAGAGATGTCAGCCCCTGTAAGTATTCTGTCCCTCTAAAATAATTTAAACAGGATACCTTCTATAGGTAATCTATTTGTTGCTGTTGTTGGGTGCCTTCAAGTCATTTCTGACTTATCGGTGACCCTAAGGTGAATTGCAGGGGTTTTCTTGTCAAAATTTGTTCAGCGGTTGCCTTTGCTTTTCTCTAAAGTTGAGAGAGTGTGACTTGCCCAAGGTCATCCAGTGGGTTTCCATGGCCAAGTGGGGATTTATACCCTGATCTCCAGAGTCCTAGCCCAGTGTTCTCTGGTAACCTGTAGATACCTCCTATAGGTCATAGTACTGTCTTCCAAAAAGTAGTCTTTAAAAAAAAAGAACTGGGTGGTTCTGATATAATGCCAAAACCATGGTTGGTTCAACTTTTTTATTGCATGCTGAGTCTTCCTCTTTCCTTAAATGCAGAAATTCCTGTCTTTTCTTGGTAAATGATGTTTTTTCCTATTTTTGGGAAACTAACAAGCTGTAATTTGTGCCTGGGCTGGAAATCAAGATAATAAACCTGGGTTTGTAATAGCAACTGTATGTGCATAATACAGGAAGTGATTTTCTTCTCATTTGGAGGCAGGAGAAGAAGAATACATACATAAAATGATATAGAAGAGTTAGAAATATCAAATCTAGAAGAACTTTCAAGCATGGCCCTCCTCTGTCTTTTATGATCTATTTGGTGCCTTTTTCTCCTTCATCTGTACAGTGTTAAGTATGCTGAAGTAAAATGATACTTTTTGGTCTTAATAAATACCATCACTTTAAAAATACAGTTGATTTAAACAGCATTCTCTGAACTGGTGGTTCTGGTATATTTTCTCTATTTTTGTGTAGTCATTCCGGTAGATCCCAGTTGTCTCCAGACTTCGTAATAGCTACTTTGAAAGTAGAATGGTTCCCTGATATTCCTGGTGTATCAGCCTCAAAGGCTTGTGTATAAGGCCAGCCCAACACCTTTTGGATGTCTAAGGCAGACCAGCAGATAATTGCCCCCCACCAAAGTCAATGTGTATGTACTCTACTTGATGTCAAAACAGTGGCACCCAAGCTGAACCCAGGTACTGTACCATAGGGAACCTGAAGGATTTAGAGAGGCTCACTTGGGACCGACTGTGTGTGTTCTACTTGCAAAGTCTCTCAGCTGGCTTGCTGCCTTTTCCTCCTCTCAGTTTACTTTGCAAGCAGTATGCACAAATGAGTGGTCCAAAGCAAGACTCCATAAGCAAAAAGAACTAAGGAAGGAATGGAACCTCCCTCAAATTAATGGAACTTCCGTCCATAATTTGAAAGCATCGAAAGAGCAAGTCATCAGATAATTGGGCACTGAAAAACCAGGGTTTCTTGTACTCCAAATGTGCTCCTTGAGGCAGCTGTCTCCTTGTGTCTATCATTGTATCTAATGGCCCTGTTTCCCAGAGTGGCCAACCATGTTCATTCAGGAAGTCCATAAACAAGAGCCTTCTCTTCTTGTTCCACCCTGCCATCAGCAGAAGCATGCCATGGTCATATCTTGTAGCAGCGATATTAATTGCAGTCCAACCTGACAGAGCACAGTATGTGGGACCAACTTATTTTATCATTGTAATGGCCCTATTAGATAAGTCTGGTCAAGAGATGGTGACTGAGGATTTGAAATGCAGTTCCCCCAGTCCAAATCTAACAGAGCACTAGCTGTCAAATAAGTCATGATGTAGTTCTGCAGCTGTTCAACTCCAAGTGCATAGTAATGACTATTGAAATCTGATGACAACTTCTTTTAAAAATTGTAACATACACTATAGTCACAGACTTTCTATCTACATTAAAGTTGAAGATGCAGTTTTTCCATACACTAGAAAACCTCTACAATCACTTAATAGACTAAAAATCTGTTGAGTCTTCCAGGAAAACTCAATAGAAGCTATAATGTTGCACATAATTTTGCTTACTGATCAGTTCTAGGGGTTCTTTTTGTGGTAACCATCATTGATTTTGTTCGTTTTAGATGATGATATGGCTTCCAGTCAGTTTGGTTTTCCTGTAAAATGAAGGGATTCTTCTATATCTGGGTAGGCTAAATAGAGTAAACTTCAGTTCTTTAAAAATGAAGTGCAGTTACTGTCAAAGTGGTTTGGTTACTGATAATAGCAGGCTTGGTTAGAAGAAACATTAATTGAATAAAATATATATAATAGTACAAGTGGAGTGATTAAGTTTCTCAGTTACTGAGATTTCAGCTTCCTTCTGAGAATATAAGCAGACTTCATTTTTGAATAAAAGAATTGTATAAAAATATACATTCTAAAGGGCTGATTTTGACTGTCTAGACCATAAATTATAAAGATAAGATCAGCTGTCAGTATCACACCTTGTTACACCACAGCCATTCTTTCCCATTCCCTTTCATTTAACAAACAAACAAAATCTTTAGAACCATAATAATAGATATTATTTAGTGTTTCATTTTCTGGAAATGAAAGCTTTTCAGCCATGTTCTTGTATAAGCTGCTTAATATAAATGAATAATGCACAAGTGCTTAACACTCTTTGTCTCCCTGTGTGTTTTCTATCTTGTTCTGCAGTTGACCACAGTCGAATTAAGCTGCAGCAAGGTGATAATGATTATATCAATGCTAGTTTGATAAAAATGGAAGAGGCAAACAGAAGCTACATACTCACACAGGTAATGGTTTTGGAGAGTGGGAGGAAGATAGAATCCATTCATTCCATTTCTCTCCTCCTCTCTAGTCTTTGAAGCTCATGAGGCTATAGTTCGTGTATAATTTCCCCAGTTACATAATATTTCATTGTGGTAGAGTTACACAGCACGAGACAGAGGACGTGGGAACTAGGAGATGTTGGTTAAATAGTAAGGGGTCCAGCTTAGAAAAGAGGACCTGTCAGCGCTCTATTATGTTGGATGCTGGGGAACTTTCTGATATGAAATATAAATTGTAAAGGCTTAAGAACCCCACCGGGGGGAAAAAACATATTCATAAACTCTGTTAATGTGTGGCTTTGTTGTTAAGACTGAAAAAGCAATTTTATACACAGAGGACTTTTTGTCATCTGTATACCTAGAGTTATAAAATATAGTTCATTTTCTGCATTCTGAAGTCCTCTCTACTTGTACAGCTCCATTCAAGAATGCTAGCATTTGAGGGTTTATTTTCTTTGTATATTATTTCAGAGTGTTCTCATGCTTTTAAGGTCTAAGTCACTTTGTCAAGCACACTTTGACCTTCCTCTTCATAGCTAGATAATTGCTCATATACATAAAAAGTGGGATTCCAATCTTTGCCTCAAGTCAATCTGAGAAATGGGCGGGAACAATTTCCAGGGAATGTTTGATTCCTCCCATCATCGGACATCTTGCTGCTGTCAGATCAGATCATTTACTTCTTAAAAACACAATACAGGAAGCTGTGTGCCCCACCCTTCCTATTAATAGTTGATGATGTGATCAATCATTAACTTTTTCTTCCTGAAGCTAGTTCCTTTGGTTGAATTTTTTTCCCTTAGGTACTTTCAAGTTACTTACATGTTTATATGCTTCTGCTCCAGCCTTTTGCCTTTGATGTATTTGGGCCTCTGCTACTAAAACTTGGAGTTTTGGGTGTGTTTTGACTTACTTTTATATGAGGAATCTTGAGAAATGTGAATAGTGACTGGACCAAAATCAGTTTGCACACAGTGAGAGAGAGAGCGTGCTGTTCTTTAGCTTAAAATGTTACTAAAAGGTCTGGTGATAAAACTTGAATTTGAAATAATAGTAAGTAAATTATTGGCCTTGCACATTAAATGGATGGCATTAATATCTGGCTGGACTGAAAGGGGAGTGACACAGTATCAGACCACCAGGCTTCCATCTCCATGAGTCCTAAACTATGATCTGACAGTTCTGCAGTATGAAAATGTAAGGGCATGTTCTTCTATCATGCCCACAATGGTAGAGCGAATCAGTTTCTACAGGACCCAGGAGTTTGTTCAAAATGACCATCCAAAACAAAATTCATCTGGAGTTCTATTGTAAGTTGATCTCATAAAGTGCAGTTCTAAATTTAATTTATGTTTTAAAACTCTGCTTTCAGATTAAAAGGGTCATTGTTCAGGCTGAGTGAATGTTGTACAGAGAAAACAGATAAACAAGTATCTGCTGAAAGAGCAGTCTGATCACCATCTGGGTGCAAGTTGTATCAAGAGTAAAATAGTAAGAAAAGTGTCAGCCAAGAGTACATGTGACATGGTGTCAGTATAAAGCAGATTGTCCCAGAGATGGTGTGATCAGTAGTGAAGCAGTTATTCTAGGGTATTTTTAAGCACCTCCCCAGAAAATTTGTAAATCTGAGCATTAAGTATCCTTGCCCAACTATTCATGATTTAAGGGACTAAGACATTTTGTGCTTCATCTCCTGAACTTGACCAGACAGTTCCAAACCCCTCTGGCTCCAATTCTTGACATTATCTATTCTGAATTATTTAACTGTTACACTTTATGACGCAACATTTGATTGATATTAAGGATTTATGTGGAGCAGTGACATAGACTTTTAGCCATCGAACAATCCATTTTTCTTTCTCAAAGGCCCAGGTCGTTGCACTTGGAAGCTGGTGCCATCTTTTGGAGAAGGAATGTGTGTGTGTGTGTGTGTGTTGCAGCTTAAATCCTGAGTAATTTTTAAATGTTTTATACCTCAAGATGCTGTGGATTGAAAGTGGTGGGAAAGGAAGAAACTTTGACCTAAAAGAGAGGTTACTTTGAAAGTGATTAGGGTAAACATCTAGCTGGAATAGTAAACTCTTCCTGACCTCTTTTGTCAGTGCTGTGCCAAGATTTTTCATGAAATGTTAAAAAAGGCCAAACGTCCTAGCAGTTTTTATTGTCCCTCATCTCTATGAATCATAAGTTTGTTGACTGGGCAAATTTCTTAAATGTATCCTGCAGATTGGCATGTTTGTCCTTTTTCTGGGCAAACTTTCTTAGAACTGTTCTCTTCTATTTCCCTTCTGGCAAGTAAGGACGTTGATTTCCTTTCATATTTGCACCAACGACCTTTAAAAGTTATGCATGCTTAACTATTAATATTTGACAACTTGCAGTAGCAAAATTGTCCAAAACTAGAAGCCATTCACTATGTTGAGTTTAAAATGTTAAATATTCCTTGATTATAATAGTACTCTGAACTTGTATCATGTGAATATTTCTTACTGCAAAAGATTTGGTATCATTGCAGGGTCCTCTGCCAAATACTTGTGGTCACTTTTGGGAAATGATTTGGGAACAGAAAAGCCGTGGCGTTGTCATGCTTAACAGAGTGATGGAAAAGGGATCAGTAAGTAACTAAAGCTCTTTTTTTAAAAAAAATGTTTGTTACAGGACCATGGGTATATATGGTGCATGCACCAGAAAAGAATTTGCTTAGACAAAACTATTATGTTAACCAGTATGTCTGCCTACCTGTGGAATGAGCAAAGTACATCCCCAACTCCTGATTTTTCTTTTCGGTGTTAGATAACATTACAACCCACCAGTACTTGGGGAGGGCAGAAGTGGCTTCCAGCTCCTCAGAAGTTGCTGGCTGCCTATCTACAGAGGGAGAGAGAAGGAGAAAGGGTCTTGATTAAGCAAATGGAAATACTGTGAAACGTTCCAAGTTCAGAACTGAAGTTTACTCAATGAGTACAGCATGACTGCATTGCAGCCCTGCATCAGAAAACTATTTCCTTAACTTCAGAAGCTGTCATAGCATTTGGGTGTAATCAGCCATGAGCATCTCTCTCTCTCTCTCTCTCTCTCTCTCTCTCTTTCTCATTTGATTGTACTTCTTCCAGAATCCCAGGTTCTGTCATCAGGAGTCACTAAGGCACAAAAGCTTTTACCAAGGTGATCCAGAGTGACCATCTGGGTGATTTTTGTTGGGCCACTTCAAAAGGTGTGCAAAATATTGATAGACTTTCAGATTTTTTTTAAAAAAGTTTTTTTTAAAGATCCAGGCATCGGCATTAGGCTCAGAGCTGAAGGGGTAGAGAATACAGTAGCTCTGCTTAGACTTGTTATGCATCAAATTAAATTTGATTATAGGAAATAATGATTATGTTGTAACATGAATTATGTATGATCCCTGATTGGTTTGGATCCAACTTCAAAGAGTCCCCTTTTGATATTTTTAAAATAGCTCTGAAGCAATAGAACATTGGGAAAAATTAGTTACAAACATGCATCAGAGATGTGGGAAAGTATTGAAGGCATGATTTTTGAGGCCCTTTGAAAGAGCATCTTTCATATTAAAAAACAGAGATTGTTAAGATTGTACAAAAGAAATTTGAATGCCTAGCACCTGGAAGCTGTTCCAGTGAAGTCTTTTTGTGACCAAACTTTCAGGAAGCACTGCTGGAAAGGAGACTGTGTCACTTTCTCCATGTATTTGTGTGCATCAGATACATAGACCTTGGTATAATTATTTTTTATCAGTTAACAAAGGATTTCATTTTCATACTGAAGCAACATCTTACACTTTTCTGATTACATAAAATAACATTGGATCTTCTTTTGAAATCCTGCACAATCTACTGGTTAAGTAGTATACTCCAAACTGGAATGGAATATTTTTCATGATTGTTTGTGTATATGCCTTCAAGTTTCCTATCAACTTTTGGCAACCCCACAAATTTCGTAGAGTTTTCTTAGGCAAGGAATATTCAGAGGTGTTTTTGCTATTTCTGTCCTCTGAAATACAGCCTACAGCACTTGGTATTCATCGATGGCCTCCTATCCAAGTACTAACCAGGGCTGACGCTGCTTAGGTTCCAAGATCAGATGGGATCTGATATCTGTATGGTATTTAGGTCCTCTTTTATGATTACTCCTATAATAAAGAATAGTCTAAAGAAGATTAGAGGGAACATGTTTGACTTCTTTCCTGCCTTGCAGCTCCTTCTGAAACACATTTGTTTCAGCTTTGATAGCAATGCCTGAGTTATGGTGAAAGGAAATCTCATACCAGCAATGGAATACTCTAGCATCTAGCATAGTCTGCTGCAAGTTGGCACTGCCCATAGTTGAAAAATTGCTCCAAGCAAAAGGCTGTACTGTTGGATGTTGTGTGTTGTTTCTGAACCCTTAATTTCAAGGTATCCTGGAGTTACTCACATTTCTTCCCAGAAAACGGTCACTTGGAGTACCAATAATGAATGGTACCCAAGGTTTGCTAAGTTAGCCTATATAGGACCACAGTGGGACATTTTGGCATGCAAAATGTCCCAGTTTCACTCCCTTATATTTCCTGGTAGGATGGGTAAAATATCTTGTCTGTAATCCTAAAAATCTGCCATGACTAAGTATCGTAGTTCAGTGTTCCTCAGTGTTTGCTTCCCAGATGTTTTGGACTTAATCTCTCTGAAGCTCCAGCCAGTATTAAGATTGGTCATGGATTCTAGAAGCTGGATTTCAGAATATCTGGAGGATCAACAGTGGTTCTCAACTGTTGATCCAAAAAGGACAAGTCATCTCACTTAGTATAATATGGCTTCCTTTGTTCTTTGAGAGCTTATCTTCCTTTTTTTAGTCTTTTGTACTTCTCATTGAATTGTGCTGCCAGAAGAATGTGTTGCTTGTGTTCTGAGTTTTACACTTAAGTATACAGAGCAACAGGTGAGACCCAGTAGGCCTGTCAGTAGCTTGAATGAGCTTGTACTCAATAGAGTATCTCAAAATGATCTGCAGTGTACTTGGATCTTGGTGTGCTTATTGTGGCAGATGAGTCAGTATGGAAGATGCTCTCTTGTGGTTCAGATTATCTTCTTGTACCTTGCATAACTAATAACCTCTCTTCATGCTGTTTTAACTGTTTCTAAACTGGATTCTAGGACTGTTTTCAGACTGCTTTTAGGAGTTTTTAAGGAGTATGTTAATGTGTTTTTAATATGTTTTAATCTTTGTATTGTTTTAATTGTTTTTTGTTTGTTAAGCACCTCAGGAGTCCTTATGGATAAATAAAATAAATATTTTTCTTTAGTATTCCCTACTGGCCATTAGTTCTTGTTCCTGAAACCATACTGCTGATTAAAAAACACCTTAATAAATTAGTTGATCAGAGGAAACACACTCACTCTCCCTCCTCACTCATTCATATTTGTGTATGTGCGCTCTCGCTCTCTCTCTCTCTCTCTCTCTCTCCCCCTTTTTTTTTTTTTTTCCAGCTCAACACAAATATCTGTGAGGGAAGGGACTGGAGTCTACTTCATTGTTGTTGTTGGGTACCTTCAAGTCAAGTCCTTTCCAACTAATGGCATCCCTAAGGCAAATCTGTCGCAGGATTTTCTGGGGCTGAGAGTGGATGATGCACCCAAGGTCTCTCAATGGGTTTCTGTGACCAAGTAGGGAATCAAATCCTGGTCTCAAGGGTTGTAGTCTTAACACTCAAACCACTAGACCACATTGGCTCTCCTGCTCCATAGACTCAACACTTTCTTAAATAGTTGGACGTTTCTTTCCCAGGTATTTTAGGGGAAAAACAATAGCCATATTGCTGTACGTTGTTTAACATGGAAGCACCTCAGTCAAAGCATAATTCCAAACATAATTGCAGTCCAGGAAGACAAAAATTCTGTTAGTTGTTCATTGACTAAATTGACTGACCTCCCATGATGCCATCAAAAATCTCTAGAGCATTTAACATTGTTAACATTTTTTTAAAAAGTGCAGAATGAACATATAAAAATGCCAATGTTCATATGACAGATTTTTAAAACATGGGAGGGAGGGAGAAGATTGACAGCTGAGCCAACATTCACTTAGTTGGTATGTATTACCACTCATTTTAGTTATGACTCTTGCTCAACAGTTATGTAAAGTTGATGTGAGCTCTCTTAACATGTCTTCACCATTAGATGCCTTGTCAAGCATGTGTGCTCTTCTTTATCTTTCCAAAAAAGACTGTTTGACCACTTCCAGTAAATAGTATCAACTTCCTTTCACTGGTCCTCCTCCAACTGGAAGATGAATTGTATTCCTTATGGGATATAGCGCAAAATTCTGTCCACCTGGGTATATCTCCTGCAGTAATCACTCTCTTGCTAAATGGGGGTATGCAGTTCTGCAATAATATGGATAGTGAAACAAATATAGAAAGAGAGAAGTGCTCAACCATTTCTCTCTGGTCTACCCACCCCCACTTGTTCTTTCTCCACTGCCAGTAAGTACAAAACGCAGAATTACTCAGATCCCCTGGGAGCATGCTGGTAGTGCCTCATGACACGCTTGTATACTTGTGGGTGAGACTCAGTGGGAACATGGCAACCATATCATTTCTAAGCCATTTGTTGAATTCTTTTGCAAGATGCAATTAAAAATAAATGTGCAGCAGGTTATAATTTATTGCTGTACCCAAGCGAGTGTTACTGTTCCGGAATTGGAGGAAAAGATATATTGAAGTAAGCTACATGGATTCATTCATTTTTTTCTCAATAAAGTGTGGGTTGGTAATTACTTCCTGAGCCTTCTTTGTGAATCACTGTTCTATAAAAGTTCCTCAGTGTCACCATCTCATGATTGATGCCTTTTGATCAGTAATTAAAAGTGTGTAATAATCAGTTGTTGCTTTTCAAAAGGTAGCAAAAGCAGAATGAAAGAATGAGCCTATTATATTGAAAATGGAACACTAAAAATCCTTGAACAGTAAATGTTGAATGCCTTTTCAAGTATCACTCCTTTATGATTCTAGTCAGGAAAACTGTTTTGACAGCATTCTCAACAAACCTATGTACTTGAATCATCAGAATTGTAGATTTAATAATTCTCTATTACCTTCTGTTACCCATTTCTAAGAATTGGATATCTTCAAGTGTGTAACATGTCAAAATTCTAATGATCTTGGATTTCCTGGAAAATCATTGCTGAGAAAATTACCATGATAAGGCCAGAGTTTAGGAAACTGAAATGCTCAAACTTCATTTTCAATTGGAATAAACCATTGTAGCTTTTAAGGCCATTTCCGCACTGGACTGTTATAGCGCTATTATTCCACTTGCAACATCCTATGGAGTCCTGGGGTTTGCAGTTTTGGGAGGGGCCGTATTTTGCAATTCCAGAATGATTCTAGAAAGCCTTTGGTCAGATTCCACCTGGAATACTGTGTCCAGCTCTGGACACCACTGTTCAGGAAAGGTATTGACAAACAGGAATGTCAATAGGAGGGCGACCAAAATGGTAGAAGGCCTTGAAACCATGCCCTATGAGAAGTGGCTTAGGGAACTGGGAGCCTGAAGAAGAGGAAGATTAAGAGGGGACATGATGGCCATGTTTAAATATTTGAAAGGGCGCCATATGGAGGATGGAGCAAGCCTGTTTTCTGCTGCTCCAGAGACTAGGATATGGAGCAGTGGCTTCAAACTTCAGGAAAAGAGAGCGATTCCATCTAAACTTTAGAAAGAACTTCCTGACAGTAAGAGGAGTTCAGCAGTAGAATGTGCTGCCTCAGTGTTTGGTGGAGTCTCCTTTGGAGGCTTTTCAACACAGGCAGGATGGCCATCTGTCAGGAATGGTGTATTCCTGCATGACAGCGGGTTGGACTCGATGGCCCTTGTGGTCTCTTCCAACTGTATGATTCTATAAGCCAGTGTCTACTGCCAGTTAATAACACTGAGGTATCTTTTTGTTAATTGAGTGGTTACAGTGGCTTAAAGAGTTAATCACTGGGATTTCTCCTCATTTCTAGTCCTGACACTCAAGATCCTTCAAGTAGAGATTTTTTTTACATACAAAATATGTGCTATATCATTGTGCTGTTTTCAGTGCCACAGTGTACACGCTGGCTGAGATCCTGCCTGAGATCCTGAGGGTAGTATAAGGGTTCTGCATGCAAGACACTACTGTGGCTCCCTATGGCTCACTGTAGTACTTTGATAGCCTATCACCCACAATCATTCCATTGCTGCTGGAATGTGGGGGTGGGGGAGAATCAGAGAAGCATTGACTGTGTCCCATAACCAGAAGCAGACCAAGGACAATTTCTGCCAAGATCTGCTGGGGTCCTCTGGAAGTCTGGGCAGATGATGTCGTCACTCTGTGTCTGGTTATGGGAACGTAGCAAGACACTTCTCTGTGCCCTTCTGCTGTTCACCACCAACAGAATGGCCATGGCTATCACAACACAATGGTGAGTGTGTGGGGGGCTTTGTAAGTTGCAGAGGGTAGAAGACAGTGCCAGCCTCTGCAATCACCAAAAAAGATCTACCAGAGGTATAAGGTAGAATTATATCTGCATATGTCACTAACAGGATTGTCAGGAACTGAATTCACACACACAAATAGAACAGTGCATAAACACTATTTGTTAGGAGCGTGATACATTGTGCAGGACTTCAGTGAGTGAACTGGAGGCAATTAGCAAAATACAAAACATAAAAGACAAAGAGTTCAACTTCCCACCTGCAAGAGACCTTGAAGTTCTGGTGCAGCCTGGCTGTGCTTATCAGTACTTTCCTAGCTTTTTGTTTATCTGACGGTCTCTGGTTCCCATACCTTGTTACAAGCAAGCTACTACTTAACTCCTACTGCATATCCCATTGCTAAAATATGGAGGGTTACCCGACATCAATGCCAGCCATTGTGTCTTCCATCACCGTCCTTTGCAAATAATCTACACTAACATCTGCCATTCTCCATCCATCATCTTCAAGAAGCGTTTAACAGTCCAGTCTCTCTGCTCAAGCATTCCTATCACAATTTCCTTCCTCTTCTTGTTTATCATGTTTCTTCTTATAGACTCTAAGCTTGTGGGAATCAGTGATCCCACTTTAATTTCTGTTAAGGTTTTTTTTTAAACTGTTTAGTAAATTACTTGAGAACACAATACAGAGAAAGGGTAACAGAAAGGATGCTCCCATTTCTGTTTGATCTTTTTGACTCTGAAGCTCCTGAAGTGACATTAACACTAGCAATCCTGTGCAAATATGTTTGGCATTGCACAGGGGCCCTGGTCAGCTGAGGGGCAATAAACAAATGCTTAAATGAAATAGCTTTCAAAGCTCCTTGTTTCTTCTTTGTTAAACAACTTGTACAGTACTGTTACTTGTTTCCCATCCTCTCTTCTAGATAAAATGTGCACAGTATTGGCCACAAAAAGAGGAGAAAGAAATGCTCTTTGAGGACACAAACTTCACGCTAACCTTGGTATCAGAAGATATAAAATCCTATTATACAGTACGACAATTAGAATTGGAAAACCTCGCAGTAAGTATGTGAAAGTGTATGCCTCCAAGTAGTTTCATTCCTCTGTTTGTCTCTCTTCATACCCTACTTTACAGTAAACTGTATTTTGCCACATTGGTCCCCATTGTTAAGATAATGGGTGTTGATTCTTCTGTCAGTACTTGAAGAGTTTCCCAATGCTAATATAATGATCCTCATTGCCTGCATCTTGGAGACTATCCGGGTTACATTGATATCTTGCTCTACCCCTGTGAGCTCAAGACAGTGTAAATGGCTCCATTCCTCTCTACTTCAAGGCTAACATTTGACTGGTTGCCGTACTAATGGACAGAATATAAGCACAACTGATGCATGGACTTTCAGTGCACACAAACACTTTGTTACTTCATTGGATTTCCACAAGACAGACCTCCATGTGGTCACTGGCAACATAGATCAAACAGTAAAAGTGTGAGAGTGTCATTGATTGACTTCACATCTAACCCATCCCCTTCCTTCCCCCTCCAGATGCACTTGGATACCATGATTACCCATTGAGTTCTGTTTTAAGTAAATACTGTCCTTTCATGTAAATTTAAAAAAAATACAAGCACAGCTGTTCTCTAGTCATAACACATCTAATATTGATGAGAGGGGTATAACTATGCAAATAAACCCAAACATACCCTTCTGCTTTATTCTTGTTTTGCCTGATTCCAAGGTTCTGTTGTAGAAATAAAGCATTATGTTGTCTTACAACCCTCAAGCCTAGAACCTGAAGACAAATCATTGTCTGCTGCTACCCTTGTGGTTTTGACCAGTGTATATATCACATTAGATATCTGAAATTATCAGTTTACATTTTAGGAGGAAAATTAAAGTTCCAGGGAGGAAATGGGATATTAATTAAGTATTATACTGTAACTACCACTCCCAGTGCAGGCTATAGCAGAATAAATCTTTGTATTTCAGACTACTATTCAGTAGAAACAGAGACTGGAGGTACACAAAACTAACAGCACCAGATGACTCAAGGAATGAGTCAAAACTGTAAGAGAAAGAAAACTTCAGGATTGCTATCTCTTTAAATCTTTGATCTTCCCAACTATACAGATGACAATCTGTTGGATTCTAAACATGAAACAGGACCCTTTCGGAAAGGAAAACTCTTTGAGACATGATCCCAGGATCCTGTATCTAGTTTTGGTAATTCCTGAGCCCACAACAGGGTGTGAAATGCTTTGAACCCCATATTTTATGCCAAGGTGTTGTCTTGTTTTTTATTTGTATTGAAGATTTGTATCCCACTTCTCAACCAATAATAAACCCTCTCCCACTGCCACCATCCTCTCGCCTAAATACCATCTTACCCTTCTGGCTGATGAATCATGCCAGAATTCATCCCTTCATTTTCGTAGTTCTAGGGCAATGGGTATATGGAACTGAAAGTTCTTTTGTGGCACAGTAGGGGAAGCAACTTCTCCGCAGCTGTTCCTTCTTTGGCTGATGGATGGATCCAAGCTGGTTTTCCCTTCCCTACAGTGCTGCCTCAAGGTCATCTCCCAGGGGCCTCCCTTGGCCAGTGGAAGAGGCTGGCATGTATACTCCTTAGCTCTGCAGTCATAGGGCACCTGCCTATCCAGAGATCAAAGAGATTTAAATAAATAGTGCAAGAGTATGCAGGATATACCCAGCAGACCACATTTGCCCTCTCAAGCCCTTGTTTATTTTCCCAGCACTTCCTAGCATTGCCCAGAAATTCTGTTTTCGGGGGGAAATGGCATTATGGCTTGCCACTCAAGTGAATGGCAAAGCATTTTGAGGGTACTTTAAATTGTTAATGGTTGTTCTTTTGATTTATTGATACCTTGCTTTTTTCCCAAATGGGGCACATTACTTAAAAATGTAATAATAAGGGTTATAAAATTTTAAGCTGGATATTTGTCTGTCTTCTCCTATAGTGTCCTCTGCAAAGCAAAATAAAATAAAATACAGCCTTCAAACAATTGGTCAATTGAAAGGTGGTTCCCAACCCCACTGCAGTTTTCCTTTCCTGGTATAGTACCTTGAACTCTGATAAGTGTCACGCTCTGGGGATTCCCTTCCCTACCTGTAGGATGGGATTAAATCTGGCTGAGATGTACTGTGAGTTGCCTTATATCTGCAGTTCATAACCTGGAGGTCCACAGAACCCTCACAGAGGATCTGTGTAGGGTTGTCTTTCATCCCAGAAATGTTGGGGGAAGTACTGGATTTGAGGGACTAAAAAATGTCCCAGCTGGTTGATGCAGCATGTCCCAGATTCCTCAAAGGTGATGACGATAATGGTGGTAGCAGCAGCAACGTGCTGTCAGACATCTCATCTTGCGCTGAGGCTCCAGGTGCTGCTGGGCAGGTGCACCAGAGAGCCCAGAAGGTGGGAAGGCAAGAGGAGAGACCAGATGATGAGGGAAGACACCTTGCCCAGATCGTGTATCATAAGTGTGGCAACACTGCTTGAGGCCAGGGCCAGGCAGTGCAGAAGACCTTTGCTTCCAAGCAGCAACAAGAATAGAAGGGAGTCCCTTTACTCTTAATAGCTGCTTGGCAGTGAAGTGGCGAGGGTCTCAGTGCTCCTTTGGGGGAAAATGCAAAAGAAACACCATTTCCCTCTGAAAGAGCACCAGAGTAGAGAGGGTAGGTACTTTCAAAGGAAGCACTTACCCTCTCTACTCTCTTGGTGTTCCTGCAGATGGAAACAGCATTTTGTGTGTGTGTGTGTGTGCTTATGTGTGTGTGTTTTCCCCCAAAGCAGCACCAAGACCTTTACTTTCCAGGTGCTGCTTTGGGAGAAAGAGCAAAAGAAATTATTCTTTAGGACTACCTCCCATTCATAACCATCCTTTAGGAAATTCCAGTTTATTCTGCTCTCTTGGCACTTGAAAAATCTCAGCATGCTACTCCATGGACCATTAACAAGCCTTCTTTCCTTTGTATTGTCCAATGAAAGAATAAAGGATAAGGGTGAGCAAACAACTGATGAGTAACTTTAAACCAATATTCAAATAAATATTTGAAAATTTAAGTTTAAATATTTAAATCTTGAGCTAAGTTTTCAGGGTCCCACGCAATAAATTATATTTATAGGGGGTCCCCAATAAAAAATATGTTACAAAACAGTGGCCTGAGGAACACATCTTTCTTCTTGTCCTCTGTTACTGCTCTAAAGAAGTCAATAAAGGAGTCTGATAAGTGTCCAAACATGTTTAGTTCTTAGACATGGGCAGCATGTTTAGTACTGACAGCCCCATCATTTTCCCAATTTCACAAGCCTCTTTGCAGTTATGAAGATTAGAAACTTCTTGGTATTTTGCTGAGCTCCCAGTCTTTCCATATGAATCCTTTCAGTTGTATAGCAGCTGCTGACCATCCCTAATGATCACCCCATTTGTCATTAATAATAATAATAGAGGCAATTTTTTAAAAATGAAATTCTTTGTCACTTTTCCCACTAGGAGAAGAGCCTATAATATATGCTTTCATGTTATTTGAAGTTGGGAAGCAAGTAGGTTGTCCTTACTTGCCCACTGCTGGGTTTTCTGAGTAATTTTATCATGGGAATAGCAATTGCTCATGTTCTGCATTAAAATACTTCATAAAAGATTGTAAATCATAACAGAAGTTCCCAGGATAGAGTTTAAAATGCCATGTGGAAATCTGTACTTTGGAACATGGACAGACAAATTTATAACATCCCCTGCAATAAATATGTGTTCAAATGAAATTCCAAATTCAACTTTCCAAAGTTCTTGGTGAGGTTAGAAATGTGAGGCATAGTATTGTTTGGCATACAGTTTTTAATCTCTGTATGCTTCAAACATTGTGAAACTACGAATGAAATCAAAATGTCTTTTTTCTTAAATTTCACAGACCCGAGAAACAAGAGAGATTCTGCACTTTCATTATACAACATGGCCTGATTTTGGAGTCCCAGAGTCTCCAGCTTCATTCCTCAACTTCCTCTTCAAAGTGAGAGAGTCAGGGTCACTAAACCCTGAACATGGACCGATTGTAGTGCATTGCAGTGCAGGAATTGGAAGATCAGGAACTTTCTGTTTGGTTGATACTTGTCTTCTCTTGGTAAGAATAGCTTGCAGGTGTTGATTTTGTGTGGAATCTGGCTCTTTGGAATCAGTATCAAAGACCCATCTTAAGTGAAGAGAATTTTATTCGTCTGATTAATAAAGAAAGATGGTTACAGCTACAAGACTATAGGTACATGGTTGCTTGTACAAACAAAATTCATGCTTCTCCATTTCCAGCTATAGAAATTGCTTTTGTTTAGTGTAGTAACAATACAGGCTCGACTGAAGTGGAATGAAATATATTTCAGAAATTCTGACAAGTCGTTTGTATGGTGAGAGTTTTGGATTTGTTTTTGAGAGGACAAGTCCAAAACATTTTGCTGCTTGAGGCAAAGAACAAAGTGGCACCCTTCCCTGTATAAACTCCTGTAGGATTGGCAGTAGAAACCCGTTTGCAATGGGAAGGTGTCCATTGCTACACTTGAGGCCACAGTCTAATTTAGGGAGCTTGGAATAGAAGGACATAGTCTGTTGCCTGCCAGCCTCTGTCACCTGAGGTGATTATCTTGTATTGTCACCCTGTTGTCTGAATTCTGCTTTAGCATAACACATTTTCAACCTTTGTGACATAGAAGAATCAAAACACCACAGAAATGCTTGAACTGATGTGTGGTGTGGGCACACCACATGGAGGCCCATATATATGACCACACATTTCTTGTGAATCTTCACACTCAAAAGTGTTTGATGGGTGGGAAACATCAAAAAGGGGAGGAAAAACTACTGAAGTTAAATGCTGATGACAAGTCTTTTGAGATCTACAGAAAAATTTCCACTTCAAAGCTTAGAGCAAAGCCTGTTTTCAGTGAAGTCTGTCTTCTGTTAGTCGAAAGCTACCACCCACTCTTTCTCCACCCTTGCTCCCCTTTGTTTCAGTAAATGTGTTTTTGTTGCTGGCAGGAGAACCATGAATATGGTTAGCTTTATCCTTTTAATTCTAAGTAAATCTTTCTGTAATTTTCAGAGTATTGCAGTAGTGTTTGAGCCTCTGTCTGGAGCTTCTTTGCCTTTCTAAATTTGCTTCCTACGAGAGATAGAAATATGGGGGAGATCTCATTCTTGTTCTCCTCTGTCTTAAATCCAAGTCCTAAGTATAGTTCCTTGGAAGTGAATCCTCATGCTTTCACGAAAACTTGTGTGCAAGTACATTTGCAGATTGCCATAACTTGGCAGTACAATTGTATGCATTTTTACCTGAACACAGTGGGAGTTACTCTATGTAGATGTGTTTAGGATTGCAGCTATAGTTTCATTTTGGGACAGTGATATTGACTGGCCAATCACCATGTATTTTATTCTGTACATTCTAAAGCATGGAATTTGGATCTCTGTATCTTAAAATGCGTAAGAGTTTTTTTCTTTGTGTTGTATTTAGATAGTGCTTACTGAAACCTCAACTAAAATTTAAGGTACAGAGATGTTCTGCATAGCCATAGAAAGGAACCAAAGGTCTTTCAGAAAGAAATAGACTGTGCAAAGTTGCAAATATATGCAAATCTATAAATACTGCAGAATTCTACTGGACGAGTTCAAAATATGAGTTGCCTTTTGAGTTACATTGTGTTTTTTGGGGTGGAGGTTAAATACATAGTTTACAATTCCTGTTTTCTAAATGTTGTTCACATTATTGTGAAACGGGTGCTTGAAGATGCTTTACTTGTTAAGGAAGACAGGATGATGCCTGTCTCGTTGCATGTTGAAAAGCTCACTGTGCTGGCGGTTGAATCTTAATTTAACACTGGCAATAAGGCAATGGTTTCCACCACACCTAAGCTCAGTAGCTTAGTTTAGCAGAAACATGCAGCTGTATGTCACACATAGCTTCTGAGGGGAACTGTAGGAGGCACTTAGGGAGAAAAACTGCTACTCCCCTTCTACATTTCCAGGCATCTGCTGCATGAGGCAGTCACCTCACTCTGCCTAATGGGGTAGATAGACTTGGTTATGTTGTGAAACCAGGTGATAAGTTATATTCAAAGACGCAACCACATTAGTCTGTTTCAACATTGTAAAAGAATCCTATAGCACCTTTGAGAGTAGGAGTCTATGAAAAAGGTTTAGGTTACAAATTTCTTTTTCTCGTTCTCAAACATATTACAAGATTCCTTTATATCTTTTCAGGTGATAAACTGTAAGACCTGTTTAGCTACAAGCTAGTTAGTTCTGTGAGACCTGTTAAGATGCAAGCTAGTTAGTTCTAGTGACATGACTTGAGAAGGTCCAGTGGAACCTAAATGCGCAGGAATTTATAATATTGCAGCTAAATATGATAAGTTTTGGATGAAGATCAAGCAACAAAAGTTTTGGTCATTTTAGATGACTAAGATGCATTGATAATAGCATCTTCTAGATGTTCTACAATTGGGAAATAATATTGTTGCTTTGGTAGGTAATTGAAATTTTGTTAAATGATGTTTGTCTATGATTGCTGTTTACAGAAGTTTTTATTTCTGCTTTCTAGTTAATGTTAATTCTTCTTCGTGGTCTCTGTGCCTCATACATTAGGAGCTTTCGCGCCTGCGCAGTAGCATTCGGAAGATTCGAGAGCTCAGTAGCTTGGCGGGAACCCCTCCCCCGTGCCGGTACTGCGCATGCTCAGCCTGCCGAGCAACAGTCGCTCCTCAGTTCTTTCTTGTCCACTGCTGCGAACAGAAGGTTCTTTCGGTAGCTTGTGCTTCTTGGCTTTATTCTTGGCTTTTTGACCCAGTTTTTCGGCTTTTGGATTACGGTTTTCGGATTGCGATTTGGCTTTGGTGTTTTGGCTTCTGGTTTTGACCTGGTTTTCGGCTTGACGTATGATTTTTGGATTTCGGACTGGTTCTTTCGATTTCGAACCTCTGCTCTCCCCTTTTCTTCTTTACTTGCTGGACACATTCTATGTCGGCGTTGTTCAAAAGCTGCATCTCCTGTGGAAGGAAGGTCGCACTTTTGGACAAACATTGAGAGTGCCTCTTCTGTTTGGGCGAGGGCCATAACGTCCAGGCCTGCCCCGTGTGTAAGCAGTTCACCCACCAGACCCTCCACAACCGCTCAGCGAGACTGAAGTCTCATTGTTGGGAGGAGTCCCTGCGTGCACAAAAACAGACTGGGGCCCATGGTGTAATAGCCGAAAAATCCGCTCGTCCAGCGACCACTTCATCGGCAGCAGCTGCCATTACCTTCTACCTCGTCGGTACCAGGCTCGGTACTGACCCTGAAGCTCCCGAGGATCCCAAAGGTATCGGCTCCTCCGGCTCGAGAGGACCCTGCGGGCTCGCAGACCTCGACCTTCTCCAAGCCACTAACACTGCCACAGAAGAAGCATCCTCCAACCCAGGACGCCGGTAAGGAGAAGGAAAAGAAGAAGAGGAAGGAAAAGGGATGCTCTCCTGAGAAGGAGACTTGTCTGCTGACACCCCCACCCACCCAGCTCACTGGGGAACCAGAAGAGATTCCGGAAGACCAAGAGGTCCTCGGGGTGTCTGAAGAGGAGCAGACCGTGGAGGTTCTGCCCTCGGAACTGCCCGAGCTGACGGCTGTGGTTACCTCACCGGATCACCGTCCATCGGTCGACCGCCAGGAGGAGGCTGTGGTCCGACATCAGCCTTTGCCTACCCACAGGCCAGCCTCTAGACGGAGTGAGTCCTGCTTTCCTGACCAGAGAGCCAGGCCTCCATCACCGTGACATCGGGAAATGTGCCTGGAGAGAGCCTACTCTGGGGACACCATCTACACCTCCGCCTCCTACCTCAGTAGGTACGGCCAGGAGCACATCTGGTGCGAGTTCCCGGGTCGTACTACTCGTACTCCCCATCGTACAGGGACTGGTACCACCCCGACGTACGGTACTGGTCACCACGACATCATCTCGCTCGCCCTCCAGAGAAGCCCATCGCTCCCACTACGAGAGGCTGCTGAGCCGATCGCCCCGCCGATCCGACTCGCTGCGTCATCGGAGGTCTAGGGAACCCTCACCCCATTACAGGGCAGTGTCGCCTCCCCCGCGGACATCGACCGCGACACGTCCTATGCCCCAACCCACCGTGGCATAAGCGACGCGACTGGCAACGATGACACAGGCCGCCCATGGCCTTCGGTGGTGCCTCTCCAGGTCACGTCGATCCCGACCACGATGTCGACCTTGGTACCTGTGCAACCTGCTGCTCCGACGGTGACCCTGGCTCTCCCTGCCCGCAAGCCATCTCAGGAGAGAGCAGCGGAAAGATCTCCAACTCCATCTTCGGAGTCGTATGGGTCGGACTCTGACTCCACGGAGTCGACTCCATCATCCCACGAGTCACCTCCGTTGGCGTTCGGAGAACTGGGGCCAGAGTCGGCACCGGAGGACGTGCGGCAGTTCTCAGCAATCCTCCTCCGTATGGCCACGGCCCTCGGCCTGAAGGTTGCGGAACCAGACCCAGCGGCGCAGGATCCTGTCTTTCAATATCTGGAGACACGCCCCCCATCTGCTGTGCCACTACTTTTTCTGCCAACGTTGCTGGACGCCATGAAGCAACCGTGGGCGAAGCCAGCTTCAGCACAACCGATCCCGCACAGGCTTGAACACCTGTACAAGACGCAGCGAGAGGACGCGGAGATCTTCTTTAGTCATCCGATCCTGAACTCCATCGTGGTCGAGTCGGCCCAGACGAAGGTTGGAAACCGAGCACATATGACCCTGCTGGACCGTGAAGGTCGGAAGCGCGATACTTTCAGCAGGCACTTCTACTCGGCATCTTCCCTGGTGGCCAGGACCCTGAACACGATGGCTTGCCTCGTGGCATACCATCGGAACATCCTGGACCGGCTCACCCTGCTCCTTGCTGATCTGACGAAGGAGTCCTGTGGTACCACCACACAGCTCTTCGGCGAAGCCGTTGCGCCAACCAGCAGATCGCCTCCTCGAGGCACGCCCTGGAGGCTACCTCGAGGGTGATGGTTGGTGCGGTGGCCCTTCAACAACATGCGTGGTTGTTTTTGTCGGGGCTCCAGGAAGACAGCCGCAGGAAGATGGAGGACCTCCCGTTCGACAGCCAGGGACTCTTCCATACGTCAACGGACGAGGCCATGGACCATCTTGTTAAGGCCCGTCTAATGGCGAAGAAGATGGGCATTAATCAACCAGCCCAGTCCCGCCGCAGCTTTGGCAGCTATGGCTCTAGACCATCGTGGCGAAGGTCCTCTTCCTCCTCCACATACCAACCACGATCGACCACGTCCTGGCCGTTCACTTCATCTGCCGCACGGAGACCTCCTCGAAGACGCTCATCTTCTTCTTCTAAGAAGTCTTCGTCCGGGACGAAGTCACGGTTTTGATGCGTTGCGCAGGTCTCCACCGACGCCAGTCTTTACCCTCTCAGCAAACCTTCGACATCAACTGAGCTTGGCCAGACACATCGCTGAGTGACGGAAAATCACTACGGACTCCCGGGCACTTACCATCGTCCGCCTGGGCTACGCCATAGAGTTCCAGGATATTCCGCCGCGAGAGGTCTACTACTCCACCCCAGCCAGCTCGGTATTGCTGGAAGAGATCCAGTCCCTTCTACAGAAGGGAGCAATCGAGGAACTTCCGTCCTCAGCCAAGACCACCGGATTGTTCTCAAGGTACTTCACCGTACCGAAGACGGACAGAACCCTGCGGCCTATCCTAGACCTCAGAGTGGTGAACGACTACATCTGGCCCAAGAGGTTCAAGGTGGTCATGCTACCCTCGATCCTGCCTTTCCTTCGGCGAGGGGACTGGTTCGCCTCCATCGATCTTCGGGATGCCTACTTCCACATCCCCATTCGCCCGCAGCACAGATGGTACCTGCGGTTCGTGGTCGACGGCGCTTGCTACCAGTACCGGGTGCTGCCGTTCGGCCTCTCGACCGAGCCACGGGTCTTCACCAAGTGCATGGCCCCTGTGGTGTCGTTTCTGTGGACGAAAGGCATCTCAATTTACGCCTACCTCGATGATTGGCTCTTGGTGGCGTCCTGCTAACACAAACTTTACAAGGACATACACCGGACTCTGACTCTTCTCACCCGGCTCAGACTCCGGGTGAACCCAAAGAAGTCCCATCTCTAACCCACAAGGGTTCTCGACTTTATCGGGGTATCGGTGAGGGCATACTTACCGCTGGACAGGGTGTGGACGCTTCGTCGGACAGTGTCTGCCGTCTTCCGTGCCCCGACGGTGACAGCCAGGAGAATCCAACAGCTCCTCGGCTACATGGCTTCGGCTACCGCCGTCACCTATCTCTCCAGACTTCATGCGCGACCGCTTCAGCACTGATTTGTCCGGGTATTCGATCCACTCTGGGATGACCAGACACGCCGCTACCAGCTTCCTTGTCAGGTGCGCCAATCCCTGCTGTAGTGGCAGTCTTGCAGCCACCTCCTGTCGGGCATGCTGTTCTGGGAGCAGAACCCCAAGGTCACGGTGACAACGGATGCCTCACTCTTTGGCTGGGGAGCACACTGCGGCAACTTCAGAGTCCGCGGCCGGTGGATCGGTCACAAGACTGCCCTCCATATCAACGCGCTCGAGCTACTTGCCATCTCCAAAGCTCTACGGGCGTTTCGTCACCTTGTCAAAGGCCGCATGGTGTTGATCCTCACCGACAACACAATGGTGGTCTGCTACGTCAACAGACAAGGAGGGACTCACTCGACCACTCTTCTCAACATCGCCCTCGACCTCTGGGACTGGTGCGTCTTGTTCCGGATCCACCCGGTGGCGGTTCACCTGGCCGGGCAGGAGAACACCATAGCGGATGCTCTCAGCAGGGACACCTCATCCCACCATGAGTGGTCCCTCTCCAGCGAGGCCTTCCAGATGGTTCGGGATCGATGGGGCGAGCCGATGATCGACCTCTTCGCCACCAGCCACTCCATCAGCGACACCTTCCAGTTTCAGTGGAACGAGGGATTCCTCTACACGTTCCCAACATTCCTCCTCCTGGGCCGTGTGATATCCAAGATCCTCGCAGACTGAGCAGACGTCGTCCTCGTGGCTCTGTACTGGCCGAGACAGCACTGGTTCGGGCCCCTGTTCGAGGCTGCCCGGGGACGGATCCTCTGGTTCCCGACGGTACTGGACCTCCTATCCCACTCCAACAGTCTTGTGCTGCACCCAGGCCTACCGCTCTTGGCCTTCCATGCCTGGAGGATATCGCCATAGACGACCCCATTATTGGCAACGTCCTGACCGCGACCAGGAAGAAATCGACACGCCGCAACTACCATTACAAATGATGCCGTTCATTGCCTTTGCTGAAGAACGATGGGAGCCGGTACGCCTGTCAATCTGCCTACCGTGCTCCACTTCTTCCTACACCTTCAGCAGCAAGGCTTGGCCTTCCCATTGCTGAAGGTGTACCTCGCCGCTATCGTGGCATACCAACCACCACGATCCCCATCGGCTGCTCTCTTCCGTCATGGTACCGTGAAGCAGTTTCTCAAGGGCCTGCAGCACCTCTACCCGCCAGTATCGCCGCCGCTACCACCGTGGTCGTTATGACAAGACCGCCCTTTGAACCAATGGTGACTGCAGATGACAGGCTGCTCGCCATGAAAACTGCCTTCTTAGTGGCCGTCACCTCTGCCAGGAGGGCGGGATTGCTGACAGCCCTACGTTCTGACGAGCCATACCTCGTCTTTCACAGAGACAAAGCGGTCCTTCGGCCTGACATCTCTTTCCTGCCAAAGGTGGTGTCCAACTTCTACCTGAGCCAGGACATCATCCTACCCACCTTCTATCCGGACCCGACTACACCTTTGGAGCGGTCCCTTCACTCCTTGGATGTTCGTTGGGCCTTGGCATTCTACAAAGACAGAACTGCCTTTTATAGACAGATCCCGCATCTCTTTGTGTGATATGGCAGGCGTTGAAGAGACCGCAAGGTGTCCACCCAGTGTTTTTCCAGGTGGGTGGCCCAGACTATCCAGCTGGCGTATGAGCTCGCCAGGGGGCCTCTGCCAGACATTCTTTGGGCTCATTCCACCAGAGCCGTGGCAACATCTGCAGTCCTCCTGCGAGGAGTCGACCTGCAGGAACTCTGCCGTGTGGCAGCCTGGTCCCAGCCATTGACCTTTGTGCGCCACTACAGGCTCGACTGCCGGTCCCATCGAGATGCTCGGTTTGGACGTGCTGTGCTGGCTTCTATTCTGTAGGACCTGACCCACCATCCTACTGGTAAGCTACACAGTCTCCTAATGTATGAGGCACAGAGACCATGAAGAAGAAGAACAGGTTGCTTACCTGTAACTGTGGTTCTTTGAGTGGTCATCTGTGCCCTCATACATGCCCGCCCAACCGTCCCCTCTTTTCAGGTCCCGTTCTACTCGGCGGACCAAGAACTGAGGAGCGACCGTTGCTTGGCGGGCTGAGCATGCACAGTACCGGCATGGGGGAGGGGTTCCCGCCAAGCTACTGAGCTCTTGAATCTTCTGAACGCTACCGTGCAGGTGCGAAAGCTCCTAATGTATGAGGGCACAGATGACCACTCGAAGAACCACAGTTACAGGTAAGCAACCTGTTCTTTCTCATAGTCCCTGATTTTTTGAGTGATATTTATTCATTTATGTGATTAATACCCCCTTCCTCAGAAGAGCCTTCTCTTTTCTCATAAGAATTTATATAGACCTTTACAGTTTGTATAAAAAGACAAAGTCAAAATCACAAATTACAAATGTCTGCTAAAATAAAATAACATCATCAACAGAAATAAAAGACATATCAAACATGTATTTATATCCCTAAAGCACGTGAAAACAGATTTATTTTTAGCTAGTGACGAAAAGACAAGAGTGGAGGGACTACCTGTTCTCCAAGAGGAATGGTATTTCATAACTGAGGTACTGTCACAATGAAATCCCTGCCATGTGTGTTTAGCCCTGTTGGCCACACTGCAGAGCACCAGAAACAGAGTTTCTGCAGCTGATCTTAAATCCTGGGTAGATTGCTATTGGGAGAGGTGACCCTTTAAGAATGCTAATACTGACACCTTGAATTTGACTCAGTGGATGCCAAGACAGAAATTTCAGAACAGATATAGTATATTCCGTCCTTGCTACCCTTACCAGCACCAGCTGTAGCTTCTAAACCATCTTCAAGGGAAGCCCTGTGTAGTGGTAGCATAACTCGTACAGTTGGGAAGTTACCAGAATTTGGGCTACTGTGGCCTGATTTTTCTCAGCCACAAGATGGCCATTGCTGGCAGGCCACCTTTTGCTGACCAGAAAAAGGCACTTCTGCCTGCTGATGGCCTCTTGTCCTCCAGGAACAGATTTACATCAAGAATGATACTCAAACTAGTATTTTATCCATAGCAGGCTGCCTGACTAATTTCCAGCAGAATTTGAGTCTGCTTAGGCAGTTACGAATGCATAATGTGGAGTATTTGTGACTATTTAGATTCATGATCCCTGCATATGTCCAAGTTCAGGGGATGTGTTAGAACCATGAAAGTCTCCCAATACCCGCTTACTGAGCAAAAGCTGCTTCGATCAGTGGGGGTCTGTTCCCCTGTTACTTGACTGGCATTTCACCCAACCCTCTCTCCTGTGAGTGAACTATGGTGCAAGGGGGATTTCCAACAGGGATCTCATTTTTGCCTGCTTGTAACAGAGATTTTTCACAGAAGGGAGTGGAACGGGGAAGCAGACTTCCACTGATCACAGGAGCTTCTGCCTGGTAGGTGGGATTGAGGGGTTTGAGCCAGAAATCCCTGCATGGCTGCACAGTGATGGTGGTTACATGTTTGTAAGTGAGCAAATGAGTTCTGGCCACTGCATTTAAATACTGAGATGTCACTCTGCCAGATGTCCTGCGTTCCTTTTGGGACTGGGGCAAATGGAATGCACGGTTTTTAAAATAAATAAAATGAGACCACAGGCTTTCCCCATTTCTCTGTTCAGATGGACAAAAGGCAAGATCCTTCTTCTGTCGACATCAAGCAGGTTCTTTTAGAAATGAGAAAGTACCGGATGGGGCTTATCCAGACGGCAGACCAACTTCGTTTCTCTTACTTGGCTGTTATAGAGGGAGCAAAATTTATTATGGGAGATTCATCTGTACAGGTGAGTGTTACAGACAATATGCTAAATGTGTCAAAATTGTCTTACAATTTAGAAACTTTATGTGGATAGGCCTGTATTTTTGTGGAAAAACAAAAGGTAGAATAAATCTACTACTGATAAAATATACCAGAATTAGGTGGCCCACCAGCTGTGCTTCTGCAAGCACCAGCATAAACCAGGTTCCAGGACGCCATGTGATTTGCTGCCCCAGAGACTATCCTTGTTGTATCCTGGAGCAGCAAGACATTTGACTGTTGTCCTGGTGCTTAGCAACTCTGTTGCTTAGCTATCCTATCCCCCTTCTTCCTGTGTCCTGTGGCAGGGAAGACTCAGCAGGAGAAGGGTGCCTACTGAGTAGCGTATGGTTGTTTCATGTACACCTAGCCATAGTAATCAAAACAGTTTACAGTGTGCACAATAAACTCTTATAATTCTTCCTCTGAAATGTCAGGCTTTTAATAGTCCAGGAAATTCCTGATCCAAAAAAGTAAGCAAGTGTGTGTAGGAGAGGGAAAATAATCTGTTTGTTGTTTCGGAGAAGGTTAATAAGTCTTTGTTCTTTTGAAGGAGCAATGGAAAGAGCTCTCTAATGAAGACTTGGACCCACCGCCAGAACATACTCCTCCACCGCCTAGGCCACCCAAACGAACCTTAGAAATGAATAATGGAAGGGTGCATGATCACATAGAGTTTTTCCCAGTGGTTGAGGACAAAATCACGTGTGCAGCCAGCATGCTGGAGGAAAAGGTTCCTGATGGCAGAGTGTGCCCTTCTGAGCCACGAGACATGGAGAGGTAATGTTGACATGCATTGTCCAGGAATTCTGATAGCAGATTCTCAACTATAGTGAATCCAGCAGCTTAACTTGGCTGTGTAGCATTCTGACACAAAATCAGTGCCTCTCTTTTTCTTTTTTTCAACATTTTTACCTAAGGGTAGGGTAAAAATAAAGACATGAGGCTGTTTCATATGTCAGCGTATAAAACTCGGCTGGGTGGTTCCATTGGACCCCGGGACCAGTTTTATGCCTGGGAGCCATATGGTCTGCAAAAAAATCTCAAAATTTAAATGGTCAGGTGTCCATTGCTGATTTTGGAAAACGTGTATGTTTTGACATTAAGCAGTGCAGTGAGAGCGAGACCTGCACCCTATTTGAAAAGAGAATTTCTGTTCCTGGAGATGTCCAGGAGAGGCAGGTTTGATTTTATTGCCAGAAAAAAAGCATTCCAGAGACAATGAGGGAGGCTGGAGGATTTAAGGACTACAAAACCAGCCTTGGGGCCTCAAGACTATACTCACCCCAGTATAAAATAAGAATAGAAGTATGAAAGCTGAGGGGAAAGGTTAAAAATAGGAAAGCCCCCCTTGTGTGCATTTTTCTTTACTTCTCTGCTATTAAAAAAAAAATCCAGTACAGTAAGAGAGTTAACTTCAAATAATTAATTTGAGGGTGAATAAAGTATTCTTGTAGGCTCTAGACTGTAAGCAGTCCACAGGCATCTAAGCAAGGGAAAGGTAAATTGATCAGTTTAAGTAATATGGTTCTGTCATTATCTAAAGGTACCTTTTTCAAAAAGAAGATAAATTTATACATATCTTCAAAGTGTTTTGAAAATTGGCATATTGTAACACCGTCCTTGGAAACTGAGTCAGTTTACATAAATGTTGCAAAGTGGATGCTGTGTCTTGCAGTTTAAATGTGCTTGTTGTTTTAAGACCTGGAATCCTGTAGGTGGCAGTGATGAAGAGAAAGGTGGTTGCAGTAGTCACAAAGGAGAGCAAGTGAGGTTGTTCATTATCGTCAGAAGAAGGAGGCTGCTGCCTCTGAACAGCCTGTTTGTTCACTGCTTGGCTTTGAGTGTGTCCTTGGAGCAAGATTGTTTTTGGAAGGCCGCTGTTAAAAACTCGCAGAGATGAAGGAGTCACCTCTCACGATCTAAAGCAGAGGTGGGCAATTGCAGAGTGGGAGGCGGCCATTTTACTTCCCAGCACTTGTCCGGTGGCGACAACAGTGTTTTTAATGCTTTTAATGTCTTGCCACTTTTTTGGCTGATTTTCCCCCCTCTTTTTTGGTGTTTTTGGAGGGCCTTTGCAGGGTTAGAGGAAGAAATTTTTAGAAAGTTTGGGACCATTTGGAGACAAAAAAAAATGCCTAAAATTGGGGTAGAGTGGGATTAGGGGGTAGAGAGGTCTTTTGGGGTGTCCCAATGGCCACATGCAGGGGTCCTACGGGCCACACTTTGCCCACCACTCATCTAAAGTGATAATCTTTATGTGCTTTATGTGCTGGGGCATTTCAGCCTTTAAGTGATCTTATGGGGCTATATTTTTAAAAAATCAGAAAGGACAATGCATAAATACAGGTACACCTCTGTTAACAAAGCAGATGTGTTTGTGGGCATCACTTCTTTAGCAGAAAATTTGATACCAGAGGAAGAAATAATGCAGGAAGAAAAGGAATAGGTGCATCCACCCACCCACCCACCCATCCAAAAAAGAGAAAACAGAGTTAATCTTTTTAGCATCCTGAGACATGTCTCTTGTATGCGCTTACGTGTGTGTGTGTGTGTGTGTGTGTGCATTTTGTCAGATATTCTCCAAATTTTCTTTCTCCCTTTGAAAATTGGCTGTGCTGTGAGTCAAACAGTTTTCTACAGTAGCCTTCCAGAACACCCTGGCTCCAAGGAGCAAGCCAAAAGCCAGACATAATACAGTAGGCTTCTCCAAACAACCTGGCTTCTTCTCCCAACAATGGCAGAGGTGGCTTTGCCTGCCTTCTCCTGTGGCTGCAACCATTTGAATAGTCCACTCAAGATGCACAGCATTATACTAGAGTACAACACCAGCAGAATTGTGGTCTCGGAGTCTTTTTACATTTGAAAATGAAAGAAGTCACTTTCTCAATGGAACTGAAACATTCTTAGTAGAACTGAAACATGTTCAGGGTGGAACTACAAATCTGATAGAGTCTGTGATCCTTCTTAGAGGAGAAATAGGTTCTGAAAATAATTATGAAACTCATCGTAATTCACTTTTCCACCCTTGGTTGCTTAAAGTCTGTTGCAATTTAACAGAGAAGTGGTTTACCTCTTTAATGGGAATTCATAGATAATGAAAGGCTTTCCCACTCCTTGAGAGGAAGCTAAACGTCAACATAGATTTTATCTCTTTTTTGGAGGAATCCTTAGCTTTAACTCCAAGTAATTGAAACTAAAAGTTGCAGAAGTTCTCCAAAGCATGTGTGAGAAACAAAGTTCACCTCTATGCACTAGGAGTCACTGCTGCTTCCTGACTGCATATGAATCTAGTAATAGGAAGCAACAAGACTACTTTTTTAGACCTATCTGTGAACACATATGCATTGCTAAAAACCCAACAAAATGGTTGACATGGTTGTGAATCACGTGTAGCACATCCTTTTCCCATGCTGAACATCTTGAGGTGGGTTGCCCTTTCCTTTCTCTTCAGTAGGCAGGAATGGTACAGGCCATTGAGGAGCACCCTCTAGTGGGAACATCCCTGGTAAAGCCAGTTCATTCCTGCCTAACATCCCATAGGTCATTTTTTTTCTTTCTCTTCTTTACTTCTCAAGATCTTTCTTACAACAGCTGGAACAACAACAGCTCTCCATCTTCCTCCTTTTCTTCAGTGCAACTTCCCAAAAGGAATTTCTTCTCACATAGAGAGGACTTTTTACCCACTATGGCCCATTCCTCATGGGCTGTAGAAGCTACTCCAGGCATGTCCAGGACCTTGCCCTCCCTAGCCGAAAGACAATAGGGGAATCCATGCAGGGCTAGCAGGTGAGAGAAAAACCCTCTGTTCTGCAGCCTCTTTGCACTGCCAGTGCCCAGCCAGGGACAAGGCTCAGACCAAGATAGCAGCAGCCTTGCTGCGAATGCCACCAAGACCCAAAGGGAGGAAACTGTCCAGGCATGTTGAGGGACTGAAGTCCCTTCCTTCAGCCACGGGACAGAAACGTAGCCAAGAGCTTGAGCCATGCTTTGGCCAGGGAAGCCAGATAAGCCCTTACAGCACAGTGCAGCTAAGCCCCTCTTTCCAGACTGCACCCATTGGAGACCTCAGTGAGGCAATGCCTAGAAGGGTAAGTGAGAGGGGGGCCCTGGGTTTTCTTTCCCTCCACCGTAGAGGATAAGCCCAACCTCTAAGTGGGACTGCTGGCACATCTCTTCTCATGAGTAACTGCAGCTACTTCACCTAGAATCATAGAATCATAGAGTTGGAAGAGACCACAGGGGCCATCCAGTCCCACTCCTGCTTTGCAGGAACACACATCAAAGCACTCCCAACAAATGGCCATCCAGCCTCTGCTTAAAAACCTCCAAAGAAGGAGACTCCACCACACTCCGAGGCAGCATATTCTACTGCCGGACAGCTCTGACCATCAGGAAGTTCTTCCTGAGGTTCAGGTGGAATCTCCTTTCCTTCAGGTTGAATCCATTGCTCCTTGTCCTGGTCTTTGGAGCAGCGGAAAACAAGCCCACTCCCTCCTCAACATGACATCCCTTCAGATATTTAAACATGGTTGTCATGTCCCCTCTTAACCTTCTCTTCTGCAGACTAAACATACCCAGCTCCCTAAGCCGCTCCTCATAGGGCTTCAGGGCTTCCAGACCCTTCACCATTTTGGTCGCCCTCCTCTGGATATGTTCCAGCTTGTTGATATCCTTCTTGAATTGAGGTGCCCAGAACTGGACACAGTATTCCAAATGAGGCCTAACCAATGCAGAATAGAGTGGTACCATTATCTCCCTCGATCTAGACACCATACTCCTATTGATGCAACCAAGAATCACGTTGGCTTTCTTGGCTGCTGCATCACACTGCTTACTCATGTTCAGCTTGTGATCTACCAAGACTCCTAGATCTCTTTCACATGTACTGCTATCTAGCCACGCGTCCCCCATCCTGTATTTGTGCATTCCGTTTTTTCTTCCTAAGTGTAGCACCTTGCATTTCTCTTTGTTGAAATTCATTTTGTTAGCTTTGGCCCAGCTCTCCAATCTGTCAAGGTCATTTTGAATTTTGATCGTGTCCTCTGGCATATTAGCAACCCCTCCCAATTTGGTGTAATCTGCAAATTTGATCAGGATGCCCACTACTCCTTCATCCTGTGGCACCCCACTAGTCACTTCTCTCCAGGATGAAAAGCAGCCATAGGTGACCACCCTTTGGGTTTGGTTGGTCAACCAATTACAAATCCACCTAACAGCCCTGGCCAGCCAGCAAGCCCATCAGACTGGAGGAGGACAAATGTAGTCTCCATCTTCAAGAAGGGGAAAAAAATTGTCGCTCAGTCAGCCTGACATCAATACCAGGAAAGATCCCAGAGCAGATCATTAAACATTAAAACAGTCAGTTTGTAATTACTTAGAAAGCAATGCCATAATCACTAAAACTCAACATGGATTTCTCAGAAATAAATCATGCCAGACTAATCTTATCCCTTTTTACGATAGGATTACAAGCTTGATAGATGAAGAGAATGCCGTAGACATAGCATATCTTGACTTCAGTAAGGCCTTTGACAAAGTTCCCCATGACATTCTTGCAAAGAAGCTTATAAAATGCGGGCTGGGCAGGGCTACTCTTGGGTGGATTTGTAATTGGTTGACCAAGTGGACCCAAAGGGTTTATCCTGGAAAGAAGTAACTAGTGGGGTGCCACAGGGTTCTTTCCTGGGCCCAGTGCTATTCAACATCTTCATCAATGACTTGGATGAAGGAGAATCATCAGGCTGCTTAGATTGATAAAACATAGAATATATTCATTTGATTAAGTATAAAATGTAAGTATAAAATGATATATTTACCATATGTTATAATATTACAAGTTTTTATTTTGAGTCTACATTTCTGCTGACTCTGACTCTATCCTAAATAGCTTCCTGCTCTGACTTCATAGCCCTATCTTCAACCCACACAAGTCATTCACACACTTCCCATAAACTTAAAGGACAGGCAGCAGTGAGGGGGCTTCTTTTTTTCCCCTTTCCGACCTTCTGTGCCTACTTTAAAGAAAAAAAAATAGCAGTGAAGCTCCTGATCTGCAGGTGAGTGACATCTCCCTTCCTCAGTAAGACACATGTGGGACCTGTAGGCACTGGGAGTTAAGGAAATGGTGAGCAGGTGCAAGCCAGACACATCACATTGCAACCACTCATATTTGAAAAATTGTAAAAAGAAGATGATAGAGGAGCAGGAGATCATGGTGGGTGCTGGGGGAAGTGTCTGGACAGATTGGCACCCACAGGTACCAGCTGTAAGGGATAGAGTTCCACTGGATTCCTAGTAACTATTAAGTATCAGTTGATCGTAGTTGGTTAAAAGCAAGGGAGTGAAATTTAGTGCCAGTCCCTGCTAAAGACAAAATAATATAAAAGTATATTAAGATTTTGAAAACATGACTGTTGTTTATAAGGCATGATAATATTGCTCACTGTGACCTTTCCCAGCATAGTCCCATAGGCCTCCTACCATGTTCCTTTCCATCTTACCATCTGTCTTAGACATGTGCTAATATGGCTTACAGTTTTTTCCCCTCAAGTGTCAAAAGAAATTCTCCTGTTCTGAATGTTCTGAATATACCTTTTTCCCTTGTTCCTCAGCACTAACCAAGACACTGAGCTTAGGAAGAGAACTGTTGACACTTCACCACACAGTGAAGAGATGACGAAGCCAGAAGAAGAGGACGATGAAAATACGATGTCAACTTGGAAACCATTTCTGGTCAACATCTGTATGTTTACTGTCCTCACAGCAGGGGCATACCTCTGTTACAGGGTATGTTTTCATTGATGGACACGCCAAGGATGGCACGAAAACACCAGTGACATCACTGATGTTTGTTTCTATAAAAGAAAGCTAAAGATGGAGGGACAACTGAGCATTGTCCCATTGGAAGCGTATCTTAAAATCTGAGAAGCTGGAACTGTGGTTAGGGCTTAAAGAGAAAGTTGATGCACTAGGGTTTAATTTTGCAGCCCTATGGTCCCAAGAACATAATATTCTAATCTCAGGGCCTTAAGATATTCAGGAGTAAGCAGAGAATATGCCAAATAACTCTTGTGTTTTTCATTATTTTTCCTTATTTTTTATGGAATAATAAGAGTTTACAACACATTGTTGTTTTTTAATCTTTTAAAGCCAGTTTTTTTTCCTTTTCATTGTTTTTCAGGGAAAAAAAAGAAATTAGGCACAAGTGAAAATTGCTTGTATTCTCCAAGAGTGTGGAAGAGAATATCTGATTGGGTTCCCTAAAAGACCACTATAGTCCCACACATACACCCCCCCCCAAAAAAAAGAATGTACAGCTCCTTTTGAAAGGGGAGAACTCTTTACTGCATGCCTTTTACAGACTGAGGTCTCAGTCTCTAAAGAACCACTTCTGCGTAACCTCTGTTTATTAAATTGGCTGTTGCTCAGGAGAAGCAATGAATGAATGGAGATTACATAGTAGCATCCCACTCCCCCCAAAAAGTTGGATTACACCCTGAGTATTTTTGGCAGTGCAAGTAATATGGGAGATATTTTTGTCTTTTTCAGATAGATTCTTGCTTTCATTACATGTTTGTTACAATGGGTACCTGCTGTTGCTCAGGGCATCCAAACAGGTCAACCATTTCCCCACATCTTTTGTAGCAAAATGAACTGCATTTCTTCCCTGCTCACCCACCCATCACTTCTGTTGCACTCTGTTTATGTTTGCGTGCCTATTGCCTTGCACCATATTCTTTCTAAAATAGTTTCCTGTTCTTTAGAATAGAGGAACAGAAATGCAACCAAAATTTGTCCACCAGCATTTCCAAATTGTTTCAGATAGTTGCTTCAGGAAGGCCCAATTTTTAAGATTCATCATTTGGAATGTAAAATGCAATTTCATTCCAAACTTGCCATGTGAAGAATGTGTTTTGGATTCAAAAGAGAAGGAGTTTGGAAATAATAGTGATTATGATGATGATAATTAGACTCATTGCAGAGAGCCCTGGCAATGGTTCTTCCTAAATCTCAAGTCACTTATCCTGGAAGCAGCTTTATTTGAAAGAAAAATCCCACAGACCTGACTTTCCAGATCTTATTGGTGATTTCTGGGCAAGGTGGGGATGGCTATTTTATTTTATTTTATTTTATTTTATTTTATTTCTCTCTCTCTCTCCCTCTCCCTCCTTTTTTTTTTTTTAAGAAGAAAGGTTTAGCATTGGCTTTTATTTGGCTTACAGTCGTAGCCAGCTCTAAGGCTACAATCCCAAACATAAGATAAAGCTCAACTGAGCTCACTGGGATTTACCTCTCAGTAGGATAAGTATAGAATTGAATTATAAATATATGGCTTTGGAATAGCCAATATTAATTGAACATACTGCTAAGAGGAGGAAAAAAAATGGCCAGTCATGTATTTTGCATTTGTTTAGTTAGGTGTTGACATGACTGAAATTAACCTGTTAATTTATGAATATTGGTAATAATATTACAGAAGATTCTGCTGTCTGTGGTGCAAAGAACAAGACAAATGGGTTCAGTAAAGTAGTAGCATTTTCAAGGAGAAACCATGACCACAGTGCAACTGATCACTGCTTTGAAAATTCTTGAGTTCTCATATGTAGCACTTAAGCACCATTGCTTAAAAAAAAAAGTTAGGACAGTAATAGACTTTTCACTTTCTTTATTTTTGTTCTGCACCACCCTCACAAATATTAGTGCTTTGTTTGTTCCTTGAACCAATGTGGTGTTAATTAAGGGTCTTTGGGAAAGAAAAAGAAAGAAGAGGTTGAATTTTAAATAAAAAAACTATATTTGCATTAAGGGCTTTCTAAAAGTACAATAATAAATCCTCAGGTAGTACTTGGGAATCTTACAAAAAGAAAAAGTTACCTGTGAGATTGTTGTTCAGATCAGAATTTGAAATGAGAAGCATTGTTAAGTGGTCAATATTTAATAGTAATATTGAAAACATGAAAAATACTGATATGAGTATAGAAAATGGTATAATATATAATGGCTCATCTGTGTATTTTACTATACAGTAAGTGATTGCTTTGTCCCCATAACATTATTCATTCAGTAGGATATTGTTCAGAGACAGCATTTGTATTCCATTTTTATTCAAATGCATGTGTTAAGTCTTTTAAAAGTGTCCTGATCAAAATCCATGGGCTTGAAAGGTTAAAAGAATTTTTATCTTTCTGCTTTCTGATGTGCCCAGATTATATTTGCATGATCTGATCATTTAAATGGCTGTGGTTCCAAGGGTGTTGCTGAAGTGACTTCATTCAGCCAATAGATTGGTAGCTCTGTGTTGTGCATGTGTGTGCATGCACACACATGCTCTCTCTCTCTCTCTGTCTCTCTTTTTATAACAAAAACAGGTAGCGTGTATCTTGCCTAATATTGGCATGACTTTCTATTCAGTTTTCTACATACACCTTGTAATCCAGTTGTATACCACTCATTTCAGCCAAGTAAGTATAGTACAAACATTCCAGAGTGTGTACAAAGCCATATTCACACCTTGCTCCTACACACACACACAGTAGCTTTCTGCAGCAAATAATTGAAATATGAGTGCCTGGATCCATTAAGCTGCCTTCAGCTTACTTCAAGGAAGCAGCTTTTTGCAAGAGGCCACCAGAACCAAAGTAAACTTTAAAGTCTGTATTACTTGTTTTGTAGAGAACAAGGGATTTTAAAAGCAAGAATAGTAATAAGGAAAATTCTATTTAAAAAAATAACAGTGGGTAATAAATTCTTCTTCCTGGAGAAAATACAGGTATACCTCAGTTAACAAAGTAGATGTGTTCCTGGGCATTACTCCTGTAACAGAAAATTTGATACCAGAGGTGGAAATAACATGGACTAAGTAGGGCTAGGTCCCTTCACCACAAAAAATAAGAGCAGTTCAGCAAACTTCTTATCTAAAACTAACAATGTGCACATGTGAAATGAAAATAGCAGGTCAGGTAAGCCTTACAGAAGTAAACAAAAACATTTTTAAAACTTATGGAAACAACTTGAAGGTTTCTTCCAAAATGCATCTAAAGATGTCTTTTATCTTTCACCAGCCTCGACTTTTCTTATGAGTTCTACTTAGGTGGCCAAGCTTGCAGATCTGTGATTCTTCAATATGCTGAGAATAGCTGGTGAGGCAGGCATATCTGCTTCCTGGTCTTCTGTCTATTTTCATGTTCATGCATGCTCCATAAGAAATGCTGTTGCCATGCCTGTTGTAGGCAGGTGCACATTGCTACAGCAGGATCTAGAACAGAATCCCATTCTTTTCCACTTCTAACTTTACTTCATTGTTTACTGTGGGCAGGCTGCTGTAACCTAACACTGGAAGCCTGTGTTTTCTTCTGCCCTTCTTCACCATCCTCCCAGTGATGATGCTTGCTCAAAACAAACTCCAGCTAGATGGAGGACAAGGAGGGAGTCTGGGGGAGCATGAAAAGACTTTGTAGAAAGGAGCTTCTTTGTCTGAGGCTTTGTTAAGTAAGGTATGCCTGTAGTAGAATTCAGAATGTCTCTCTGTAGAATCCACAGTGATTGTACTATACTTGCATCTCTTTAGTCAAGAAGAACTGAAGTTCTTTCTTGCTATCCACTGCAGGGTGCGGGGGAAGAGATCAGCTCTGGCTACCATGCCCCTGTAGCCCATCTAGTGTCACTGTTTGCCTTTTTTACTTATTTGAACTCAAGAAAGACTTATACTGTAGTGAAAACATACAGTAGAATGCCCTAGTAAAGCCCAGTGAGGTGTGTATAAGGCTTATAATGCTGACCTATAAGCATTTTGTTTTGATGTCCTGTATATGTATGTAGTAGTTTTGGGTGTGTATATACAGTAGCGTTTTAAAAGTGGATGTACTGGTTAAACCTATTCTTGGGGTGGGGGAGGGATGGAAAAAATATCCATGTTTAAACTTGTTAGAAAGTTAGTGAGCTGCTCTGCTATATGCCTTAAGCAAATATTTACTCATCAGGCCTTTCTTTTTTACAGATTGCCACAGAAAACTTTTTGTAAAAAAAATAAATAAAATAAAAAATAAAAGTTATGAGAAAAAAAAGACACAAGCTAAATGTTTTGGTATAATACATTTTCAGGTATATTGTCTTTTGTGTAAGGCACTGCGATGACCTCACAGTTTCAGTAAAACTGTACAGTTTTTCAATTTCCCATACAAATTTTCAGTTCTCATTTTAGCTGCAACAATAAAAGTCTTTTGTAAAGAAGGTCTGATATTTCTCCACTTCCTTTAAAAAAAAACTGAGTTCTTGAGGGTTTGACTCATTAAAGCCATATGCTTTGGGATTGTAGCAGCAAGTGAAAGGTTAAAAGTTCTCCTAACTTGTCCAGTTCCCAGTCTGGTTGTTGGGTGGGAGAGTGGGAGCTTGGATATATGGTTGCAGTGTTAAAACAACCCTGCAGTCAAAGGTATGCTGTTGGGTCCTTGAGCTAACGAAACTGGTGTTGAATTTTAAATATTTCCCTCCACATATAATGCTGAACTGTAGATTAGTGCTGTATGAGCAGACTTTGGGCTTGTATGCTTATAAAGTTCCCTCACCCCCAGTTGCAGCAAGGATTACTCAGTACTTGTTAGGATTGTGTAACAGAAAACAGGGCCAGAAGATCTCAGAACATGAACAGATTTGTATAGGAGAGCTGTTTTTGTTGTGTTCCTTCAAGTTGTTTCTGACCTACAGGGACTCTAAGGCAAACCTATCATGGGATTTTCTTGGGCTGAGAATGTGTGACGCATCCAAGGTCACCCAGTGGGTTTCCATGGCCAAGCGGGAAATGGAGCCCTGGTTTCCCAGGTGGTCATCCAATGCTCAGACCACTACACCATATTTACAATCCTCTAAATAACAGACCTGAACCATACAGGGCTTTTTCATCAACATTTTGAATTCTGACTGAAATGGACAGGCAGCCAGTGGAGCTGTTGCAACTATGCTGCCTGTATGCAGCCCCATTTAACAATCCTTACTTTGTTGGCCATGCTGGCTGAGGTTAATGGGAATTGTCAAAAACATACTATACTTTGATATGTTACACCATCTGGAGTTCGTGGAATTTGGATATAACAGAGAACCTGGCTTAAAAACAGAAACAAGTCCTCTTGCATCTTTTACAGAGAAGAGAAGAAGATGTGCACACATGATTTATCTGCATAGTATTGACCGTGGTTTGGTGTTAGTGTTAAGGGGCCCTATTCTTCCTCCTCCCAACATGTAGAACAGGGAAGAGGAATCTAACCTTTACAAATGTTGTATTGCATCTCTAATATGGTTGAAAGTTGGGCATCTAGTGAGTTGTACACTTGCAACATCCAAATGATCACAGGTTCCCACCTCCAGACTAGGACAGAGTCTTGGATGTCATGTCTCCTTGTTCACCTTAGTGGACATCAGAGGAAATGTCTGAGGAAGAAAAAAAAGTCGAATTTTGTGCTGCTGTAATGTAAAATTTGTCTCTTAATTGTTAACCCATGTAGAAAGATGGATCTTCTGAACGCTGCCAACAAGTGAGAAGTTGCAGCCACAGTTTTCCTTTTTGGTTGGAGCTGTGTTTGTTTATTCAACATCCTATAAAAAGCCCGAGGGGGAGAGGGCAGTGTTGCATAAATAAAAATGTTCTCCTAGTGTTTAGAGTAAGCTGTATCTGCTGCACAGTCAGCTTGGGTCCCCTAAGTTTGTTTGGTGCCTCATGCAGGAGAAAATACTAGGTTATCAATGGTGATGAAGTAAGATTTCTGTTGCCACTCTGCACCTTCTGTACAACACTGAGCGGAGAAGGAAATACAATCTTGTCCAGGTGGCAAAATGTCTTGGCAGTGTGACCTTTCAATCTCCTAGTCTATGGCCCTAGCATCTCACTAGTTGGCGGTATACTGCCATTGTGGCAGTCTTATTTACTGCTTTTGTCCTAGTTGACAATTAACTTTCTTCTATGAATTTATCTAGTCCCTTTTTAGGAAAAAATGAATAAATCATAGGTTTGCTTTTGCTACGATTTGTGGCAGTGAGATCCCTATGTTAATTTAGATCTTCCCAGCTATTTTAGTTCAAGGAGGAACATGGGTGGAAGGGCCTGGATGTGACATTTCAAGTGCTAGACCACTGTTCAGCAAAAATAATAATCTTTTTGGAGTCTTATTGTTCAAGAAAAATAATACAATTTTAGATAACCTCTGGAGTTTGCTGGCAATTCCCACTGCTTTCAAAGGAATAAGACTCTTGAAGAAAATATAGGACCTTGTGTTCTCCTTGTCAGAAGCATCTGGATGGCATTGATGAGGAAAGAACGTTAGACTAGGTAGGCCTTTGGTTTGACCTAGAACAGTTTTTCATATGTTCTTAAGATTAAGGCCCTTTCCACATGAGGCTGGTGAATCGGTTCGTGCCGTTTCTTACCAGATTTTCTGGGCTCAAAACAAGGCGGACTTTCCCTCATTTCCTTCCGCATGGCTACTGCGTATGTTCCATTCTGATTCAGAGGAGTGCAAGTTCATGAATGCCTCCGCCGTGGCCACTCCCACTACTCCCCTCACCATGCCCTGTCAGCTGTGATTGGCCCTTTTTTTTTTGCATGGTTTAGTATGTCATTGCGTACGTGCGTAAGTCCGTACTACCCCCAGTTCTTCCCATGAGCTCTCCCCTGACCACCAATTCATATTGGTGCGAATGTACGTGTCTGCACCACTGTGAAAGTACAAATTGGATTGATCTGGAAAATTGGAAAACCGATTTCTTCCGGTTTTCAAATAGTGCACTTTACCACCACATGGGGGCTCATTTAGTCGGAATTACGTGCGGGACGAAGGTAAACAAACCGAACCTAGTCTGCTCCTCCGTGGCAAGACGCATTGGCCCGCCTTAATAACCGCGTGTGGAAAGGGCCTACGAAGAGTGCTGGCCCAGGAACAGCAGAGTCTCTGCTTTTGGTTTCAGTTGTGAATGATTTTGTTTTCTCAAAGCATCTGTCATTGCAAAAGTTATTCCTACTGTTTTGTTTAAATGATGAAAACAAGAAAGTGTCATTTCAAAAGTTTTAATAAAACTTTTTAAAAATGTAAACTAACCCCAGCAATAAATACTGAAAAGTACAAAGCACAATATACTGTATAAAATATGTACATTAAAAGTCAAGGGTCTGATACTTACACAAACACACTTTGAACATTTCCCATTATCAGCAGGAGGAAAACCACCCCATTCATTCAGAGCTTCAACTTGTTTACTCAGAAGTAGATCTTTAAAAGTTCATAAAAAGTTCTGTGTAAATATGTTAAGGACTTCAGCTGCAGATCACATAAGTCATTTTTGGTTATGTTCTAAAGAAGCTTCAAGCCAAGTGAGACTTGGTGATATAAAGTGATAGTAGATAATGGTGTGTATACTTTAACCCTTGGGGGAAGGGGGGCAAAAACTAACAGTTTAAGGGGCTTTTATTATCCCAAGCCACATTCGAGTGTCTCTTGGGGTAGTAAAACATCTTCCAAGGAAAACTAAATGTGGTGTTACAGAATAAGTGCACTTACAAATATTTGGTTGGGGGTTTTGTGGAAACAGGGAGTTGTACTGGGTGCTTTTTGTATACAGAAAGAAAACTAAATGGTGAAGTGGCTGAAATGTGGAACAACTGCTTAAGTAGCATGCAGAGTATAATCTAGAAGGACTACATTATAGGTCATTTTTTTTTCACTGTAAATTTGATAATGAAAATACACCTAAGGGAGAGTTCTTTCCATACTGCTGAATGAAAAGTTAGATTTGTGAAGATTTAAATTGCGGGCCTCAAATACATCTTAAAAATCCCAATATGTTCATGTTTGTTATCTCTAATGCCACAGCAGTGTAACCAGAAAGAAATTACAGGTTTATTCTTCACAACCTGCTCATGATTTCAGAAATCTTTGTATCAAAGTCTTTTTCCACAAGATTAAATTAATAAATATGAAATAGTATGTGCCCCCTGTATGTAAGAGAAAAGGCATGTATTTGTCTTGGTTTGAAGATGTAGATAGCAGTCTCTTCTTTGAACTAAGTGAGATTCCAGATTGTGTCTCTCTTATTTAGTGTTTTTCCCCATTTGAATGGCACAGTATCCAGCCAGTTTCATCAGAAAGTTTTAAAAGAATCTGTTTCAGTCTATTCTGTACAGAGAATCAAGTAGAGAGGACTTCAGTGTATGAGATCTTCTTAATACAGCTACGTTAGAGATCTCTTTGTTGTTACTCCAAAGACTGAAGATTTGAGATATTTAAAAGAGTTAGAGTGCTTTCTGGTTGTAAGAACAGAGTCACAAAGACACATTTATACATGACAGCTGTGTTAAAACCCTGAAATGCTATTCTCTGTCAGGGCTAACACCTTAAAAACTCATCCAAAGGATTTATTTTCAGTGTATATACATAATATACTTTCTTCTACACTCTGTAGTCTTTCACATATTTTTTTTAAAAAAATCCAAACTGGGAAAATAAAACTGCTGGCCTCACTTGACACTGCTCAAAATACCGTAATCTCAATCTCAGCTTCTTGATACATGGTATCCCGCAACTCACAACAGATTTTGTCCATTTTTTCAAAGGCCAGTCTTCCTTTCTCACCTGCATAGAAAAGGACAGATCAGATTGCTAAATAGGCAGTGTATGGTGAATAAATGGTCCTTCCTATATGGGTCATTATCTCCTAATATGGGGCCAAAAAGCCCTAACCAGCATAGCCAATGCTATGGAAATTGGGGGCATTTCAGAGCAACTTCTGGAGGACCACAAAATTCCCATCTGTGTGTTGTTGTTGTTGTGTGCCTTCAATTTGTTTCTGACTTAGGGTAACCCTACGGTAAACTTCTTACGGGTTTCTGGTGCTGAAAGCGTATGATGCGCCCAAGGTTGCCCAATGGGTTGCCATGGCAGAGCAGAAAATCAAACCCTGGTCTTCAGGATTGTAGTCCAGCGCTCAGGCTACTATGCAATGCTGGCTCTCACCTGTGCTCTAGGAATCGTTAAATGTCTGGACTAGCATGTTTTCCATCTTAAAGCATTAGCTATGCTGGCTAGAGTTGAAGGAACTTGTAGGCGAAAACCACCTGGAGAGCCACAGTTTCCTGCTTATCCTTTGTGCAGTGCCGAAGAACTATTCACTTGGAAAGAAATCCGCGTCTAATGCCCACCTCTAGTAACGCCCAGAAGTCAAGCCAGATAAAATACCAGAATATTTCCGAAAGATTTGGAGAAAGCCCCAGAAATAATTCTGTAAAAAAAACATTTCACTGAGAGGGTTTTTTCTTTTTTTTGTCATCATCATCTCATTTTTCCCCCACTTCCAGACTCAAAATGCTTACCGCATTCAAAACATAATTTAAAATTTACAGCATACTGAAGTTAAAAATTAATTAAAACCAGTTAAAAACAAACCATTAAATAAACCAATAAAAATCCATCACATCATACAAGGCTTGTTTCTCTTTTCCTTCCTCCTCCTCCTCTAAAATCAGTTCTCAAAGATTTACCAGAACATGAAGGCCTTCACCTGCCTGTAGAAAGTCGTAAGGAGATTGCCAGTCTAACCAGCTTTCTCCTCTATTTTGCTGCTCCTACATGCTTAGTAAGTGATTCTGGAGAGAGCTGCTTTTTACCATGCCTGTTGCAGGCAGGTATGCCCAGTTCCAGTAGGACTGGCTGAAGCAGAACCCCTTCCTTTCCCAGCTTCAGCTTTACTGCATTGTTTGCTGCAGGTGTGCTGCAGCAATCCAACACTGGAAGTCTGTGTTTCTGCAGACTTCCTTCATCACTCTTGCCACACTAATGCTGCTGCTAAAACTTCCAGCTAGACAGAAGATGAGGAGGCAGAGGAGGGTGGGCAGCCACAAAAAGACTGTAAAAATGGAAATTCTTTATCAGAGGCTTTATTAATTGAGGTTTGCCTGTGGGTTTATTTTAAGGGACTTTGTCCTGCCCCCACACCTGCAGAACTGGTACAGTAGTTGAGAAATCTACTACTACTAGGGAACTAGGTATGTTTAGCCTGATGAAAACAAGATTAAGAGGTGACATGATAGCCATGTTTAAATATTGAAGGGATGTCGTGTTGAAGATGGAGCAAGCTTGTTTTCTGCTGCTCCACTGACTAGGACACAAAGGAATGGATTCAAACTACTGGAAAAGAGATTTCACCTAAACATCAGGAAGAACTTCCTGACAGTAAGAGCGGTTCAAGAGTGGAATATGCTGCCTTGGAGTGCGGTGGAGTCACCTTCTTTGGAGGTTTTTAAAGAGAGGCTGGATGGCTATTTTCTGGGAGTGCTTTGAGTGTGTGTTTATGCATGGTAGGGAGCTGGACTTGATGGCCCTTGTGGTCTCTTCCAGCTCTATGATTCTATGAAAACTCACAAGTCCCTTCTGCAATGTTTAGCCATTCCTGTAATGATAAAAGAAGGCATTGTATAAACCGGTTGCAGCAGGTGGGAATGGTTAATATGCCTGAGACCAAAGACTCCATCTTTCATCTGTAAACAAAGCAGAGTGGCTACTGGATCAGGGATAGGATAGGAATAGCCTTCTGGAAGCGGAAATATGATCTCCATCATCACTGACCCATGCTAGCACTGCCTGGCAGGAGTTGGAATCCAACAACATCTGGAGGACCACAGTACAGAGTGTTACAGGAACTGAATAAAAGAAACTGAAGCCACATTTTATAGCAGTTCATGCTTCCTTTGTAAGCATGTTCATAAAGCACATTTGTTTAGGAATTGATTGCTGGAGAAGTATATGATCAAGGCATTTTTAAAGAAATTGTTATTAGATGTCTAATTTCTCATTTGAATGGTTCAAGAGTGGAAGATTCTCTGCTACACACAATTGTGACATTTGGATTAAGGCAGCAACACACAAATACAGAGTTGCAAACACATTTACCCACATGATAGCCTAGTTATGGTCCTTGTAGCTTTTAACCTGAAGCTGTGTCCTTGGTTTGCTGATTAAATTATAAATTGCCTTCACTGAATGTCCAAAAGCTAGGACTGGGTGTACACACAAATGTTCCTTTAAAATGCCTTGACCAGAAGTGGAATCCAAAAAGCAGGAGGGAGGCCAATTATTTGGAACAAGTAGTTTGGCATCTGAGTACAAAACTCTGCGAGACTCTGCCGGCTCTACTGAATCATCTGCTTCTTATCATTCTTGCCATTCACTGTCATTCATAATCTACAAGGACAGTTTTATTAATCCACTCACCAAATGAAAGAGTCGCTTCTCTGGCAGCATTCCGCACATCCTCTGTTTCTGATAGACAGAGTCTTGCAATTTGCTCTATACTTTCAATACCCTATTTTTTAAAAGAAGCGGTGCAGCAACAATTATTTTAAGCAGTTGGAACTTTCCCTGATCTTAAAGACTGCTTCAAGTATTCTAAAATACAGTCCTCCTTCCACTTTTTGTGCGTTTGAACTTCACGAATTTGATTATTCTCAAGTCTCCCACGCCTCCCCCATTCTCCTCCCCTTACCTTTTGCCTCAGCACAAATTCTTAGCACTGGCTCCAGAAGCAAGGAGATTGGAGGGAGAGCTCCGGAGGGCAGCAGGAAAGTGTGCGCTGCCTTCCTCCTCCCCAATCCCCTTACCTTTTACCATGCGCAAGTTCCTTCTGCCCTCCAGAGTTCTCCCTCCCATCCCATTGTCTCTGGCCCTGGCTCAGAGAAGGAAGTCTCACACCAGTACAAAAGGTGGGGGGGGGGCAGAAGGAAATGGGAGGGGGATTGCAAGGGGGGAGTTATTCACAATTTTTCCACTTTCACAAGGGTTCTGTGCTACCATTCTAAGGAATTCTTATTGAAGCAAGAAGAATTCTAAACAAATAAACTGCACGTACACTTAATTAAAAGAAAGGAGAGAAATTCTCTGCTCCTTATGCTAGCACAACTGAGAATGGAGGACAATGCTATGTAGGCTAGAGTGGAGAGGTGTGCCTTTCTCTTATCAAACTGTTCTTCCTGGTTCTAAGATCAGAGCTTTGTTCCAGGACCAGAGCTGGAAAAATATAGTATTTATTTCAGACTATACTTCCCAGAATTCTATTCTGAACCATAACACCCAATCCTTGCCTTTCACACAGTATAGCTACTAGAATTCTGGGAGTTGTGATTTTTTTTTTAAAAAATGCCAAGCTCTGTCCAGGACTAAGAATAGTTTTTGTTGGAGAAACTAATCTAGTCACCCATCCACTTGTGGCACAGTCCTGCACCAATTCCCCACCCATGCCTTTGTTGTGCAAATTACAGTAATCAGATACATGATGCAGCATTATGATGTAGCATCTAGTTTGGACCCGGGATTATCAGGCCCAGAGCCCTGTTAGTGGCATTTGCTGGCATAGCCTCTGATTAGCCTGGAATATGGGTTTTCGGAGATGTTGCTGAAGGAAGCATTCTTCAAACCCACCTGGAACTGTTGCAAACCCCAGCTAAGAAGCAGGAGAAAGGGAACAGCCTCCACCTTCTCCACTGAAGCTGTAAGCACACTGGGGGAGAGTAGCACTCTACCAGTGTGTTACAGGATCACAACCCATATGTTTGTCTCAATGGTGATGAGTTGAATGCTTTCACTGAGTTCTGCGTAACATGACTCTTGCTCCCTCTGCCGGCCGCCCATGAAACAAATTTGACAAGCTATGTCATCACCACACTCACTCTGAGGTTTTTGAGGGCCAGACATGCAGCTTGCTGTAATTTTGCATCTTCATTGTTTAGGAGGTCTGTGTAAAGCAGAAGAGCCTGGAAAATATAATAGAACATTTAATAACACTATTAGCATACACACGCACACGCACCTTCCAAAAATGCTGAAGCTTATTAGCTTAGATACTGGAATTCAGTAATCCAGCAGCCCATGGAAGATCCCACCCCACCAGTCGCTCTGCCACCTTCCCTTACAAAGGAATAAGTATTTCAGAGTTTCCAGGATCTGACAGGGTGCAGTGAATGAGCTGTCAAGCAGATGCCAATTACAGTGAAGTCAATGGGTAGACCATGTTGACAGGATATTTTGGCACTTCATTTCCACAAAGCAGACCATCACTCAGCTTCATGGCTCTTTAGCAGCACTGCCAAATGCCCACAATTTTACTGGCTTGTTCTCTGGTTTTCTAAGAAAATCCAGTGAAATCCATCTGCTGCCAGGTCTCCATCACTGCTCTGGGGAGACAGTCTGTTATACTGGTTAGAGCACTGAACTTGCAGTAGGGTGACACAGATTCAGATCTCTTTGCTGTGTGCCTTCAGGTTATTTCCAACTTACAGCAACCCTAAAGCAAACCTATAACAGGGTTCTGCTGGCAAGATTTGTTCAGAGCAGGCTTGCCATTGCCTATTTCCTACCCTGAAGGGGGTGCATAGACCAAGCAGTAATGGCTTTCTCATGGACTGACATGCCTCACCATTAGCTATGCTGCCTTGGGCTGTTAAGAGTTGCAGTTAACAATATCTGGAGAGCCATATGATTCCTAGCCATGCTTTGGACTGTTGCTGTCAGAGCTGTCAACAATGCTGGGTTGGAATCAGTAGCGTCTGATGTTAGGGGGATAGCAAAACTGTTCCAGGGTTTAGTCCAAACTTCAAAAGAGCTATCCAAGGTTCTGAACCTTTTTTTTTAGGGATTGAGTTTAGCACCATGAATTGCTTTTTAAAAAGCTTTTTCACAAAATTGCCTTTTTTTTTTCAAAGTAAAACAAGGAGCAGATTAATCTCCCTCTGACATTGTAGCCATAAGCCACCACTGTTTAGCATCTGGTTTACTTCTGGGTTTAAAAAATGCTTCACCTGGACTTTAGCAGTTCAGCAGGGGGTCCAAATGCATGGCACAATTGTTCCTATAATTCCTAGAGGGTGTAGGTCATTTTGAATGTATTATTTTAAGTGAATAGTTTTGGGAGTTCAATTGTCTGAGGTCAATTGGCCCCCTGAACCCCTGGCAGTTGTCTGCCTCAGATGAGATGAAAAATAAAAATGCTCTGACCTGGTGTAAGGCATGAATATGTATAATATAAAAAGGAAATCCTGGTAGTCTTTCAGAGCTCATGCTCTCTGCTGTGTTGCACTATTCAACAGATAAAGTCTTCCAACAAAGAAATAGGTCCATTTAAATAAATACAGCGTTGGACCACAAGCTGAACATGAGTCAGTAGTGTGAGAGGGCAGCCAAGAAAGCCAATGCAATTCTTGGTTACTTCAATATGAATATAGTGTCTAGATCAAGGAAAGTAATAGTACCACTCTATTCTACTTTGGTCAGACCTCATGTAGAATACTGTGTCCAGTTCTGGGCACCTCATTTCAAGAAGAATATTAACAAGCTGGAACATGTCCAGAGGTGGGCAACCAGAGGAGTGGCTTAGGGAACTGGATATCCTTAGTCTGCAGAAGAGAAGTTTAAGAGGGGACATGATAGCCATGTTTAAATATTTGAAAGGATGTCATCAATGAGGGAACACGCTTGTTTTCCACTGCTCCAGAGACTAGGACAAGGAGCAATGGATTCATACTACAGGGAAAGAAATTCCACCTAAACCTCAGGAAGAACAGCAGAGGTTGGATGGCCATCTGTTGGGAGTGCTTTGATGTGTGTTCCTGCATGGCAGAGGGTGGACTAGATGGCCCCTGTGGTCTCTTCCAACTTTATGATTCTTTGATTCTATCCTCTGAATGCAGTGAATACGGAAAGGAAGATGGGGAGCAAAAAAGCTATCATCTCTCTTCAGTCTTTCCACTGGTAGGTAAAGACCTTTCTGTTTAACTGCGGCACGTCCCATTTGCATTTTTATCATCATCATTATAGTATTTTAGCACCCTTTTAGAAACTGATTCTAATTATAGTTTTTCATAGGATTGTCCATTAAATTGCTTTTTAACTTTTGTGTTATCCATTGTTTTAACTGGATCTTGTTTTAATTCAAATTGTGAGCTGCCTTGGGTCCCACGCCAGGAGAAAGGTGAGGCACAAATGAAATAAACAGAATACCTTTTCCCTGAAATTCTTGTTGGCTGCTGCACGGGAAAGACATGATGAAGCTGCTTTGCCCACTCGGTGATTTGCATCAAGCTGCAGGGCTGCCAGGAGCTGTAAGGTCTTGGGCAGGGGTTGAAGCTGGTTCAGTTGCTTCCCTTTCAGCTTCTTTATTTTCTTCACTCTCCCAGGGCGCTGCAGGTCCTCGGTCAATATTACTGCAGAGAGAAGAATTTAGCCACATTAATAGAGAGACACCACCACACCACACCCCCAAAAAGCTACTTTCTGTTTTGTCCCTCTTCTATCAGCTGCATAACAATTAAGACAAAACAACCCTTTTAAAAAAATGAAAACACTTACAGGTTCATACAGTGGCACATCTAGTGTAAACAGCATTTAGGGCAAGCATGGAAGTTGCACCCCATCTTCTTACCCTTATCCCCACCCCCACCCTTACATGCATGGCTTTTTTCTGCCCCCCTCCCCGGCATTGGTGTCTGGGGCACATACCCTACTTGCCCCACCCTAGACACACCTCTGCCTGGCTGGCAAATGTCACCTAGAGGACTTTTTTCTTCAGCTGTCCCCAACACTGTGGAATTACCGGCCAGAGGAGATTTGCCAGCTGAATTTAAAATAGCATTAAAGACCAGTCTCTTCCAAAAGACCTATGCAGATGGTCTTTAAATTATGAATTTTAAAGTATGGATTGATCATTTCATTTAAAAAGTGTATTGCTTTAACAACAACAACGACAGACTAGATGGCACTTGCAATCCCTTTCATTTCTATGATTCTATGAATGTAAAATGAACCCTGGAGAGTCAGTATGATGTAGTGGTCTATGACTTTGGAGACCAGGGTTCAAAGCCGTGATCAGCCACAGAAGCTCACTAGGTGACCTTGGGGAAATCACACTCTCTCAGTCTTAGAGGACGGCAAACCTCTCTGAACAAATCTTAGCAAGAAAATCCCATGATAGTGTTACCACCGTGTTCTGGCCTGACCTTTGGTGAACCAAAGATATCATTTTGATATCATAATTTGGCCCTACTCTGCCACCAGCCAAGTGTTTGTGAGGCCCGCTGAACAAGTGCGAAGCTAGGCATGGCTACTACTTGCTCCCACCAAACCAAGCCAGATATTGCCAGATCTGCTTTAGGGGACCTCCCAAAACAAACACCTTCATTACAAATGCATGTTACCACAAAGAGATCCTCTGCCCTGAGAGGACACCCTGGTGAGCTAGGTACTTAACTGCCGAGCTAGCCGCATCTACATACCGGTCATACCATTGTCAATTCAGACTCTAACTCAATCATACAAATTCTGACCTTTCGGAGGCTTTGTCTCCAACCCAAAACTTATTGTTTTCACCCGAGACCAGACTAGCCTGCGGTTGTTCTTTCCACTATAAAAATCCCCCGCTCTGAGAGTTCTTTGGAACTCTCGCCACATCGTCTGAACTTCACTTTGCCTTGCTGCCGCTCGATTCAGCAGATTCCCCTCAGCCACCACGCCGGGTTTCTTCCTCTGCAGTTGGTTTCCCCAGGACTACAGGACAGGTGGCGTATCACCAATTCCCCTTGAAACTCTATTTCCTTTTCTAGTTAGGAGTGTGTTTGTGCTTTTCTTTAATAACTGTTTAATAAATCTTAATTGTTGTTTGAACCATTTGCCTCCTCACTGACCTGACGCTGTAGACATTGGGTAAAAGATCCTGCTGCATTGTCCTGCCTCTCGTTAGCCAAGAGAGTGCTCCAGCTAATTTCCCCATCTGGTTTGTTGTTGTTTGGGCGCCCCTCCCAGGACCCCCAATTCACAGGGCAACAATAGGTTCATCTTGGGGTCGCCATAAGCAGGAAATGACTTGAAAGCATACAGTGCAACACACAAGGTGAGCCCTGCTGGATCAGACCCAGCATCCATCCATTTCAGCATCCTGGATATGCTAGGAACTGGGGAAAACGTTATTGGAAGACAGTGCTGTGTCTATGGCATGCAACCTAGCTGGAAAATCTCCTAAGCTGTCCTGCTGCTCTCAGGTGCTGTGAAGGACACTGTTCCACTACCAGTGTTGAGGTAAAATGCAGCGGGACCTCGAATAATGCAAGCAGTTGTCCTTATCCTTCACCTCTGATTATCCTACTTCCCCAGAATGAATAATCAGATGCTCAGGGGTAGGGAGACATAAACCCAATAGTCCTCTCCTGCTGTTGCTTCCATTGACATAATGCAGGAGTGGAAGTAACAGTGGCTTTCCAGATGTTCTTGGACTTCCAGCATTCCTCACAACTGACTGTGCTGGCAAGAGATCCTGAAACTTGCAGGACAGAAACATCTGGAAGTCTGCATGATTTGTGCCCTTGGCATAGTGGCCTTGGAGCCTGACAGTTATATAACATCAAGATGGAAAAAAAATTGACTGCCACTCTCCAAATCTCCCAGATGCAGCAGTGAGGAGAATCTCTTCTCTCACTACTTGATAAGTCAGATCAGATGACCAGCTTACCAATCAATGATGGCTGTCAATTATGACTACAATACTGCAACTTTGTTGTCGCTGCTGCTGCTGTCATTGTTACATGCCTTCAAGTCAACTGCACTTATGGTGATCTCTTCATACGGTTTGCCTTTGGCCTTTTCCACACGTTCCATGGAATTTGCGCTGCAACGTTTCCGGGTGGGGTTTTTTTGTCCGTGCTATCGCGGACACATTGTACAACGGTCTATTGCCATTTCCACACATTCTGTGGTATTCGCGCAGCGGATGTGATTGGCAGCCTTTTAAAAAATGGCCCCGTGCGTCATGACATGCGTGCTCACGTCATGCCCCGCAGTTCCTCCCATGATGACTCCCTCCTCCCATTCCTCTTGCTAGCCGTAAAATAAACCATGTCGATTTTTGATTTTTGCGCCCTATCTCGGGGGAATGGTTTTCCACGCCATAGCTGGGTGGAGCGCAGTTTTTCTCCCTATCTCTGGTGGGTTTTCACGCCCGTTTTCTGCTTCTATGTTTTCCTGTGAGCAATGGAGGAAGAGGTGTTTCCTGAAGTTGAACGACCCATTTTAGCTGTATTCTGGCTTCTTGGAGTTGTGCTGGCTGGACTGGGACATCTATGGGCTAAAGACCGCGCGAGGAGGCGCCGGCGATTGGCCTTTTATTAGTAATGCTGCGGAGGATTTAAGCTTTTCTGTGCCGCTGCTTGGAGGCTCCTCGCAGCGCGTTCCAACCGCTGAAGCTGTCCACGCTCACAGCCCGCCCTCCGATTACATCATGCACGAATCAGCATGGTATGAGGGGGAAAAAACCACCTTTTCCCCGTTTTTCAAAAAGCCCATGCGCTGACTGTTGGCGACTTAACCGGGCGGATTAAGGTGTGGAGCTTGCCAATGATGTAAGAGCTAGCGCACTCGAACGTGTGGGCAATGTCTGTCAGAGCTCGCGCTGCCCCATTTTATTTACCCCGTATGGAAAAGGCCTTTATCTTCCTCTTTAGGCTAAGAAAGTGTGAGTCGCCCAAGGTCACTCAGTGGATTTCCACGGCTGAGTGGGTTTTCAAACCCTGATCTCCCAGAGTCACATTCAAACACTCAAACCACTGCATCATACTGGCTCCAAAACTGCAACTACTCCTGGCCAGATTTTAATTGGCCTCTCTCTCTTCTGCCACTGATTTACCTTCTTTAGCAAACCTGGCCAAATATTTTTCTAAGTTGTTCACATGGTGTTTCTCCAGGTAGCTGTAAAACTGGAACAAGGTCACCAATTCAGCTGAGAGATCTGCTGAAAGAAAAAACAGACTGCCTCCAACTATCTGTTCCAGGAACATCTGCAAAACTGAGAGGAAATGCAAAGAAATTAGGAGGGAGACATTTCTCATAAGTATTTGTTGCCTGTGTTTTGGGGAGGGTTGTTGGTTTTTTAAAGTACATTTTAAAGTAAATTTTATTCCTGTTTCTTTGCTTGTAGTAGAACTTGGATAGTTACTTAAAAAAAAAATTAGGGGTCCCATGCTTTTGTATAAGAGCTCATCAATGTTCCTCTTATTAACAGTCAGTTTAATTAACTATATAAGAAGCAGATGGGGGGATCTAACGGTAGCTAGCCTTATAGACTAAAAGGGAGGTACAAAATGTTGCTCAAGCTGAACAGAAATATGTAAGAAGAATCTATGTTAATATCTAAATAATAAAATTGAGCTTTTGTTTGTGGAACTATAAGGATGTATGTATTTGGAAATATGGATCAAACCAGATATAGATGAGATATAGATGCAATGACAACCTGAAAAACTTAATGTTTTTTTTATATATACATATAGTTATTCTTGTATACTTCTTTTATCAATGGATGTTTTTGAAAAAAAATTAGGGACAGTTAAAGGTTCAAGGGACCATAAGTAGTTAATTACTGCTACAGCTGCAACTTTTGAAAAAAGTAGCTGTTCAGTTTTGAATGAAAAGTAACAGAATCTGTTAGTTTTTAAATTAATTTTTTAAAACCTCTGAATACTACACGCCACTAGACTGGACTGGAACAAAACACACAGCTCCCTGTGCAGTATCTCTTCAACACCTATAACAGAGTACACAGCAGCAACGTAAGGTTCAACACAAGGCAGTACTTGAACCATGTGATATTTCTTCTCCACCATTTAGTGAGGCCATATTTCATAACCATAAATCTAACTGGAAAAGGTTACAGCTACACTGCAAATGGAACGAAGTTATCCCCCAGCTTAGTCATGCCTTAGTTATTAGGGAAAGAATTAAATCACAGTTCCCCAGGACTGCCAGACAGAAGCAAGGAGTGATTTCAAGCCAGTGCACTCAGGTACCTTTTTCTAGATGCTTTTGGTATTTCCCTTTTGTTTTAAACATCAGTATATATTTCAAAGGGTTCCAAAATCGCTCCACCGAACAGAATAGAATGCTTCCCTGTTTGGTACACTCACTCCAGATCTTCAGGCAACGCTTCTGCTTTTTAGCCTTCTGAATAACTGCAAAAGATAGTTTGTGAATGTGAATGTCAGCAAAGGAGCTGGAAAGTGAAACGTCAGATGGTTTGCCTGGGATGAGTCAATGCAATTTTATATACATTCTAATACAAACACTGCCAAATAGATGGCTGTGTATGTTAGCATACTATGACAGTAAAATTTTGCTCTTCCCAGCAAAAGTCTGTTTCCTTGTATCTGTCTCTGCATTCTTGTGAATCAGAAACTCAGAGGCTACGTGACAAAGGAAACAGGGAGACCTCCTTCAAGGGGCTTTGCTAGACTACAAGAAAACTACCGCAACCTCTCCAAAGATCTGCTCATTACGAAAGCATCTGTTACTACAAAAACTACAAAATCCTTAAACAAAAGCTGTCGTTAGGCACCTCTGAACTCAAGTAACATTTTTCTACATGTAATAGCACAGAGTGCAAACTATAATAATGGATGTAAATCTTGAGATCATTCTAAACAAGTCCTGCCACTGGACCTAGCTGTTTTCTAGATGTCTTCCTCTTCCTCTTCTTCCTCCTCCTCCAACATAATCCATTTATATACCCCTTTTCCCTCAAAACTAGGACTCCAGGCAGTTTGCAAAAAATAATCACTTCTGCTTGTTCTATCTCTAATAATTTGAGGCAGACTCACAAGAAGGCAGAGATAGATCCAGTCTCCTCTTTCTTTTAGCTCTCTGACATTTTGAATGAACTATTTGAGAAGGTAAAGGACCTTAAAGAATGGAGCAGGGGTGTAACCACACTGAATAATTAAAGGAGTGTGATACCACTTTTAATTTCCATGACTTCATCCCATGGAATTCTGGGATTTGTAGTTTAGGGAGGCACTAAAATTCACTGAAGAGATCTAGAGATTTCTAAGTATCTCACCAAACTACAAATTCCAGCTTTCCACAATATGGAACTCTGGCAGTTCAGGCAGTATCAGACTGCTATAACTGTGTAATGTGGACACATCCCAGGTGGCCTTTGTGATCTGTTCCACTTCACTGATTTTGAAAATCATGTGACTTACTCTCTTCCACAGATGTTAGGTTCCGTGGCACAGGAGCAGCCAGAGCAGAGATTATTTCCAAAATGTGTTTCTGCTGTGATATCTCTTCCAAAAGGTTCTCCTGTACAACTGGAGCTAGGTTTGGCATGGCAAGTTTCTGGAAATAAAGAGGGGGTGGAGAAACACATCTCATTTGAAGCAGTGAACCAGCTAAATTCATTTGGGCAAGATCCAACAGCTCTCTGGGACCATCAGGGAGAACACTTGCCTTCCATTTCTCTGGTTGGATGCATGTTGTCAAATGCAAACCCAACAGCTGTGGGTTAATTGCACATAGTTGACCCTGGATGTGAATAAAAGCACTTCCTCCCTTTTTCAAGTGCTATGTTGTATTATATGCTGATAAGCAGCTGCCACAGAGAAAATGCACACAGAGGACTCTTACAGTTCTTGCATTGCACTCCAAGGCTGCTTCAAACATCGTGACCCATGTGAACACTACCAAAAGTAGCTTGTGCACAGCAGCCAATCTATCAATCTGTCAATCTATGTGCAAACTATACGTGCCTGCCCAACAAAGAAGAGAGATTAGCTTCAGCATCCAAACTGCTCTATTGCTCCCAAAAGTTCTCTTCTGGATTATAGCTCCCCAGCATGACCACTAGCCATGCTAATAGCATGGGGCATCTTGGCAACTGTAGTTTCCCCAAAGTAACTATTCTGAGATCTGAGCAGATCTACACCAGAATGGTCCTGCCATTGTAACCAGATCCAGATCCTTACCCTGTTCAGTTAACAACTGTGGGTAGAGCTACCCCATTATTCCTGTTTCTGATATTGTGCCCTCATCTACTCAGTGTTTTGGGGAAACCATATCTCTAAATGGAAAACTGCTGTACATGAGCAGGCATCCCTCCTAATGTGAAACCGTGCATGAACAATATTCCAGAACTTGGAGACCTTATACCCACAGAATAGACTCTCCTCTCCAGACTGGGCCCCAAACATATAGTTGCTAGAGCCACTGAAGCTGAGGCAGCAAAGGTAGAAATTTATGGTACTTTGCTATTTATTTGCAGGAAATTTTAAAACAACCTTTACCTTGTTGTTCAAGTGCCTTTGCTGGGTAACTTGCAACAGTGGATAGCTTGCAACAGTGAAAAACAAAACAATCTCTTAAAGCTAGGGTAGACAACACTGAAGCAATTTTGCTGCCTCTGGGATTCCCCAGAGCCTGCACAGTCTAGCAAAAATGCTTTAAAAAACATATTTGTTTTTTAAAAAAGGAAAGGAATAAAAGCCAATTTCTGGTATGGAAAAAATGGTAGTTTTAAAATATTACGCAGTTTAGCAGGACTGTGCAACCCATATAAAAGGAGAATTGCTACCTATTGAGACTAGCAGGAGAGGAAATTTCCCCTTTCGTTACGTCCAGAAAAAGAGTGGTCCAGGTTGAGGCCCATAAGAACAGCCCTGAGGGCCACTTTGTCCATCACTGTCCTAAAAGAAACAGCACAGCAGCAGAAAACAGGAGCAGGATGAGCAGATTAAATCACTGTTTCTGTTTATGATATTCCATTTTAGAAGGCACTTCATAAATCATATGGCTGAAAATCAAGGATGTACCTGGAGGCAGGGGTATGAGGATATTTTTTCTAAAGAGAATTTGGCCTCCCCAAATGACATTTTTCTTCAGTCCCCAAATTACTTAGCATTGCAGTAACCTTAAACCTTGCAGCTGAGCATTTAGAAGTAGAATTTAGGACTACAAAGAGGCAGGCAAAAATGCCAAGGGAATGTAAACACCGCAGATTCTAATTCTAAGTATGCATGATTTTCTGTACCTTACTCTCTGCAATGCTACAAATGTAGCAAGTGAAAAAAATTACTAGGGAGCTAGAATTCTTATTTGGAGAGAGTCAGTGTCTTCATTCCCCCTGAAGCTAAACCCCCGATGAAAAACGAGTAAAGGAACATAAAAAAACAAAATATAGTTGTGTCTTGTTTTCTGCACCAGGAAAAAAGTTCGCTTCATGGATGTAGATACCAAGGTATTAGCTCACCAACACCCTGGTAAGTGCAGAAACATAATTTCTGATCTAGTTGTTAACAATATTTGCATGCCTCCCTTCCCAAAATAAAGTTTTCTGGTTGCTAAAAACTAAGAAAGACAAATATTGCCCTTCTTATTGCTGTTGCAAACCTACCCATAGCAGCTATGCAGCCAAGCTGGTCTTATACCAGTCTCTCAAGATTCTTTTGAAAAATGTACCTAAAAGTTTATATTCACACTGACACACACACTCACAGAGCCTGACAGCCAGCACCATGCTTTCCCTGACCCTGGATGTAGTCATTTAATGAGTGTTCTACCCCTCAGCTTTGCTTCAGTATAAGCAACAAGGCCATCTTTGAATGGGAATGTATGGTATCTGTATAAGCACTGTAAACACTATTGAGAACACAAGAAGAACCCTGCTAGATCACAACAGACAAGCCCACAAGCAAGACATGAGAACAGCAGCAGCAAACTCGTTCTTATGTTCCTCAACAACTGGTGTTCAGAGACCTATTTCCTAGTACTACTGCCTAACATCTCTGACACTGGAGACAATATATGGCCATCCTGACTGATAGCCATCGGTACTTTATCCTCCATGGTTGTGTTTAGCCTCCTTTTAAAGCCACTCAAGTTGAAATCTGCAACTATATCACATGATAGTAAATTCCACAGTCCAACTACATTGGCCTCTCCACTTTTCCGAGAGTTTGGGATGCAGAACCCTCACAAAAGTAGAAGAACTACAAATAAGTCCCCCTGCAATCTTCCTCCTATTCTCCCCCCCCGCCACTCCCTTACCTTTTAGGGGCTGGAGCCAGAGGTAAGAGAACGGGAGTGGGAAGTTCTGGAGGGGAGAAAGAAGGTGCGTGCATGTTCCTCCCTGCCCCCATTCCCTTGCCGATTGCCTTGGCACAAGTTCTCAGTGCTGGGGCAAGAGGCAAGCAAGTGGGAGCTCCAGATGAGAGAAGGAAAGCATGCATGTGCCTCCGCCTTATTTCCCTGCCTTTTGTCCAAGCACTTGCCTTCGTTCTCCATGCCTAGAAAAATGCAAGGGAATGGGAGGAGGAGAATGGAGGTGGGTGGAGTCATGTAATAATCAAATTTGCAAAAGTCAAATCCATGAATATGGAGGGAGGACTGTATATGCTTTGTGAAGATACAACTATGTCCTTTATCTGTCCTATATCTCCTACCATTCAGTGCCACTGGATGACCATTAATCTTAGGTTCTAATGTTGTGGTGAAGGTTGCAGAGGAGGGGACATCCCTTTGTTTATTTTCTCCACCATAATAATTTTATACATATCTACCATATCTCTTTGGAGGGTGAGAACTTAGAAGTATATACAGTATCCCAAGTGTTGTCACACCATAGATTTGTAATTCTATTTCCACAGTGGATATAAGAAGGAACTTCTTGATGGTAAGAATGGTTAAGCAATGGAACCAATTATGCAGAGAGTTGGTGAGTCTCTCTGTCTGGGTATCTTCGAAAAGAGGCTGGACAACTACGTGATGAGGATGGTCTAGCTGGAATTCCTGCATTCATCAAGGGCCAATGAGATACCTTCCAACTCTATGATTCTATGATAATATTGGCAGTTTTATTTTTTTTACTCTTTTTGCACTCCAACATGGAATTTGACTTTTTTAAAGATGCTGCACACTGGGTTAAAGTTTTCATTGTGCTCTCCACAACCACGCAAAGATCTCTTTCCTGGTCAGTTACTATTAACTCAGAGCTCATTATGAAGGTATCAGCCAGAATCCCTTTTGTGTTGTACACACACATAAGTTCCCCTATGGAAGTCTTATGACATTTTTGTTTGATGCTGAACAGCTGCACTCAGTTCAAGGTTGGAAAAGCTGAGTTGTACATGTGATACCACTGGTCATGGAAGTACAGTTTGCACTGGGTATTCACTTGCACGTTTGGTGTATTGGGGCCATTTCACACTACAGAATTATGACACTATGATTCCACTTTAATTAACATTTCTGCATCCAATGGAATCCTGGGGTTTGTAATTTTGTAAGTTCTCTGGTTGAGTATTCCAAAAATACCTACCTCAACTGCAAATCAGAGGGTTCCACAGGACACTGGAGTCACAGTGCTGTAACTGTGTAGTGTGAAAAGGCTCTTTTTTTCAGCTGCAAAATGGTATCATTCGGCACAACAGTTATGTAACACAATTAAAGCATAACTCTGCATGCAGAAAGCTTTTTTTTTCCTTTCTCTTTTCTTTTTTTGTCTCAGTGTGCATCACTTTATACTTGCTTACACCGAATTCCAGTTGCCATGTTAATACCCATTCTTCCATTTGGAGAAATCCTTTTGATATCCTTCTTTACCCTTTTTGGTGTAAGCACCCCAAACAGTCTGGTGTTACAAGCAATAATTATGAACACCCGATCGCTCACCCCTAACATTAGATCATTTGTGAACTAGTTTTAAAAGCACCAGTCCCACTACAACTACATCCTGCCACTAAAGTAACTTTATTCCTACTCTCTCATACCTTGCAACTGTCCCAGTTTGGCAAGGACAGTCCCATCATCCCACTTTTTCAGCTGCTTTTAGGATGTCCCAATTCTCTCTCATTCTCCCACTTTCCTCCTTTGTTCTTGGCTTACTCGCTGCAACTGAGTTCAAAAGTACTTGGCATTCAGTTAACTCAGCAGCAGGAAGAGGAGAGAAGGGGGTGGATTTTACTTCTCCGTGTAGACTCAGGCAAAAGAATATGCTTCAGCCTCTCCTAGCTTGTGTGTTCTTCCCTATTAATAACTTTTGCTATCTTGACCACATTCTGATGTTGTTTGGTCACACGTGTCCCGAATTTCATCTGTGAAGCGTTGGAGGATATGCTGTCTGATTTCTGTTTCTTAACCAGCTACTGATCTATAAAGAGACTTCTCTTTTTATCCCAGGACTGCCAAATTTGGCAAGGCATCTTTAGCTGAAAATACTGAAAATGTGCCAACCGGAAAGGATGCTCAACCAGTAGATTTCTTGATGAATAAGCACGAACAAACCCCTTGGGAGTCTAAGCATTGTGGCTCTTCCAGAAATTGGTCTCTCTCTTACAGGGATTGTGGTGCTTCTGTGGACAACCAGATTGCTGACTCAGCATTCTGGATGCCCACCAGGCGGACAGTGGTCTTACTAGGGCTGGCTGCTACCACTATACTAACAGAATCAGCATGGAGAAAAGAGCAACAATCTGCCATGTTCTCAGATACAGTATCACCTATGACCAACAAAGTTAGAAGGACTTTTTGCTAGAAGTATAGTCTGAGATTGCTGAAAATGGGGTGGAAAAGAAAGAGTTATCTGGGCCCATGCCAGACTTCCCCAACCTGTGCTTTCCAGCCATGGTGGACTACAGCTCGCATCATCCCCAATCACCATCTGAACCTGCCTTTTAAGGACTTCCTAATTTTGAGAATTTATGCTCAATTCTTGCAAATAAAGCTACCTGACTTGAATAATCTGATGGACACATACTAGGAAAGCAGTTGTAAAAGATCACCAATTGTCTTTTCCCTCATGTCATCACTATCAGAAATTTGGAACCTAGCTTCTCTGGCAAGAAAGAAATGAAAAGCATCATTTCCCAGGCATGGGAAGAACAGAAAAAATAAAATAATTAAGGTAGCCAAATATTTTAATATTTAAAAATGAATAGGCTGGTATTCTGTTGGTTAGTCCCAACTAGAACTGACCCATTCAATCAATTGTTGGTGACTCAACAGGTGGGTAAAGGCTACATTCAGGACTAGCAAAAGGATTAAGGCCCTAATGTGAGTCAGTGTGGCACTGTTACAACTATGGATGGGGGACCCAGCTCAGTGGAAGAGCACATGGATACTTGGCATGCTGCAAGGCTCAAGTTCAAATCACCACCATCACCACCCCAAATCTACAGAGAACAGGCTGTTCGGACCTTGGAGAACCATTCCCCATTACAGCAAACTGGTTAGGACAGAGACGGACCGATGGTGTGGTTCAATGTAAGGCAGTTTTTAACATTCCAAAGATTCAGGATTACAGAGCTACCACATAGGCACCAAAAGAAATAAAACAGTGGCCCATTCTGTTTGAGGCTACCCAGCTTCGTTACTGCCCAATAAGGCAGGGGAAGTCAGTTTTGCAATTAATTAATTAATCAATCAATCAATTAACTAATCAATCACCTAATTAATTAATTAAATAACTTCATATATGTATAACATACAGAAAAACAGAAAGCTGTTTTATACTGAATGGAGCATTGCTCTTCTAGTCTAGCACTGCCAACTCTGACTGCTTACAACAGCTTCCTGGTATTTCAAAGAAGGTTCCTTTCTAACCTACTTGGAAATGTTGGGGACTGAGTTGGGATTTCCCCATCCAAAGCATATTTTCTACCATTAGCTACAGACCCTTACAAAAAGAAGGGACATGTCTGTGCATGTAGTGCTAGGCAAACAGGACACAGGAGGTTCAGATTGCCAAGGCAAGCTGCGGCGGTGGCAGCAGTACAGTCCTCATGTCTTTCTTGTGGGCTTCCCAGAGCCAACTGGTTGGCCGCTATGGTAAACAGGATGCTGGACTATATAAACTTTTGATCCAGCATGGTTTTTCTTACGTACTTACCCTGGAAAGAGAACTGTGTAGAAACCAAATGTTTGCAGAATGCTTTTACTGAATGACCAGAATCTCCCAAACCAAGCATATTGTTTTATCCATCTCATGTCTCTGATCCTGTGTCACCAAACACAGTAATAAGACGTTAATCTGCTTAAAAAGAAAGAAAGAAAGAAAGAAAGAAAGAAAGAAAGAAAGAAAGAAAGAAAGAAAGAAAGAAAGCCATCTGAACAGTTCCCCACCTGTAGTAGAACTCTGCAGAACTGCAGGTGAGCTTCCAGAAGTATGTCTAGCTCATCAGTTCCTATGGTTAGCTCTTTCTTTTCTGCTTTGGTTTCATAATATAGGGATGGCAATGTGGTATCATTGTAGGTACTAGTGCAAATGGTAAAGAAGGAAAAAAAGATAATCAACAGAAGAAACAGAAAGACTGCAGAATTAAGTACCATTGTATTGTGGCTTATGATAAAGAAAATGATCACTGCTACTCTTATACTATCATGGAGGATTAGATTTAACATCCCTAGCTCAGGAAATGTAAGGAGATTCGGTGCAGTCTATGTAGGAAAAATCAAGAGACCCTTGGTAGATCTGAGCAAAGATCCAACCTCGTCCAACATGTCAAAGTGGCCAATCAATTGCTTCTGGGGAGCTTGCAAGCAAGAAGGCAGTATAGCCCACTGTTATTTTCATTTTCTGCTAACTCATTTTCAGCAACAAACTGCTTTTGATCATGAAAGCTCTCTTCTATTACTAATGGTCACTGATAACAATTCTCCAAGAATTTGACTAATCTAACCCATTTTTAAATTTTATTTATAGGTTTTCATTACATTACCCAATTATAGCACTTTGATATCACTTTCATGTGGCTTCATTCTATGGAATCTTGGGATCTTTAGTTTTGTCAGTTACTTAGAATTTTCTACCAGAGAGTTCTAATGTTGTCATTTATGCAAGATCACTAGAGAATTTTAAATACCTCACTAATCCAGAAATCCCAGGATTTTGTAGGATGCAGCAATGGCAGTTAAAGTGCAATCAAACTGCTATAACTGCACAGTATAGCTATGTCCTGGGGAGCAAACTACACTATTTACTAGAGTGCATGCAGCCATCTCTGTTGTTCCTTTCTAGTCAAATGTGAAATTTGCATAGGAAAAACACAAGGCTTGGATAAGGTGTATTCATGGGGAGGGGGAGACTACAATTCCCAGACTAACGTAACCACTGACTATGCCAACTGTGGCATTCTGGGAACTGTAGTCCTCAAAATCACATTTCCATCCTCTAGAGAAATGTCTCAACTGAAGCAAACTGCGTGTTTTGTTTCGTAAACTGTGGTTGGGGGAGGGAATTAAAGCCTGCTCCTCCCATTTTCCATGCTATGCTTCCAAGCCTTGTGCATTTATCTCTGAGAAGGAAAAGGCAAATAGCCACCTACTATGTATTATAGCAATATGCAGTTTGGTCCTGAATTAGAAGCCACTACCATCTTTTGGGAAATGCCATAAACTCTCAAAGGAATGTTCAGCCACGCTTAGTGCGAAGATTCCCTACTAGCAGGGCTTATGATTTTACAGTTTAGATTTCTTTTTCATATCCTTCCAGCTTCCTGTAGTGAGGACTGTGTGTATCCTACAAAGAGTGAAAGAGCGATAGTGGGGTGAGGAGAAAAGTGGTATTGCTCTTGGCAGGAAATAACCCATACTGACTCAGAAACACTTACCTGACGCTGCAAGCCCTTACGCTCCCAAAGGATGACAACTCATCAGCGCTGCAGTCGGCATTGAGGAAGTCAAAGCTTTCTAGGACTGTCTCCACCATCAAGCTCTCAACAGAAGAGTGTTTGGGATGGTATTTTTTTGGCTGTTGGTAACACAAAGCCAAAGCTGCTGCATTATAGTGTAAACTGAAATTCATTTTATCCAAAGGAATACAGTGCTACCAAAAGCCTTCACATCGCCACACATTGTAAAAACGAATTCATCTTTAACAGTTCTGCAGATGGAATAAGTGCATTCAGGGTTTTTTTAAAATAGTACTGGTTTAATGTAGATGGTTATTTACAAATGCAAATTATCAATAGATGTTGCAGCCTAATCTTTTTAAGTACAACTGAGATGGATCTGAAGATGCACTCATTATTCCTCTTTGTGGACTGTGGTCTATATATCTTTGCACAGTTCTTCATATAAACCAGCTCAAACCACTGAGATAATTTTAGGGCTAAATGCAGACATGACATGGGATCAGAGATGTGAAATTCTGTCAGTCTTATTTTCATTGCATTTCTCAGAATCCCACCAGCCAAGTTTTATACCAGATTACAGAAAGGATTTTTTTCCTTCCTATGCTGCAGTTTGTGCATATTCTTGTGTGCATTTTCTCCCGAAAATATATATTTTGTACAGATTATCCCTTGTCAAAAGTATGTTCCTGCACATTCTTCAAATTTATGCATTTTTCATCATCACACACATTTTTCAAATGTAAGCATGTTTTTTTCTGTGTATTTTTTCTGAACTGAAATGCTTCCCAAGCCTCAGAATTGTACAAACTGCTAAAATAAGAATTTGTTTCATCCTGTTGCAATCTGTGAAAGGTGAAAATTTGTGTTCTCAAAGGGAAAAGTGAACCCAACAAACTTCTTTCTCATCCCTATCGTGAGAGGACCAGTCATAGGATCTTCTATAGCTTTTATGTTACCAGTTTCAGGAGAGCAGGAGGGGATACTTCTTGGGGGAGATGGGGAGAAAGCTGTAGCCCATTTCTACTATTTGCTTCTACTTAATATCTATGCAATGTTTTTCTAGCACCAAAGTTGAGTTCAAAATAGCTTACAAAACCTAAAAATAAAAAAAGCATATTGATCAGAATCCCATTGGTAATTTTTTTTGTTATTTACTGTCAAGTCAGCTCTGACTCATGATGACCTTATGAATGAGAGATGTCCAGGAGCCCTGGACATCAACTGCCCTGCTATATTATGGATGGATTGATTCAGCCTTTAGTCTGAAAGACCTGGGTAGGGTGATGACCAGGGCTCACGGAATTTTCTCATCCACAGGGTCACCATAGGTTGAAATCAACATTCATAGAACTCAGTCAAATAACTGTTCTATGACATTTCCCCCAAAGAAAATACTCTCTTTGACATGTCTAGATTTCTCCTTGTCATGTCTAAAAGATCCTATTTCAGATTCCCATGATACAAGGAAATTAAAAAGAAAACAAAAAAACATTTTTTTTCAGGGTGGGTTATGTAAAGCAGCTATGCATTGTCTTGACCTTTAGGTCTCTCTGTAAAATTCAGGAAGGTTTTGTGTTACTAAAAACATTGCCAATTGGTATTTGATTCATAAAGGTTGGGAATGGTTGGAAGCCACAGCTCAACTGCTGCATGTGGTTTTCTGAAGTCCTACTGTGACTTGTTCTATTGATGTTTTCTATCTTTTAAAAATGAGCTGTAGGTTGCCTTGAGTGCTTTAGAAATGAATGAATTAAAAGGTTTTAAATAAACAAACAGGGGTATTCATTCTAGAAGAAAAGGCCTGTTCATCTGTTGCAGCAAACAATAAGGGGTCTTGTGGCATTTAACTTTGTCCTCTACCAGTATGCCCAGAGGATAGGACTCCAATAGGTTGAAATTATAAGGGAATTTCAGCTAAATTAGGAAATCTTCCTGACGTCTGATCTGTTTCAGAGTAGAAAAGACTTGCTTAGAATGTAGCAGATTCTCCTTCTTTTAGAGGTTTTGAAGCAAAGGCCGAATGGTCATGGTTGTCATAGCAGTGGATTTCTTGTGTTGGAAGGAGGTTGGACTAAATCTTCTTTAGTGTCATTTCTACCTCTAAAATTCTGTATTAAGCTAACAATTTTATTGTGATATAAGCTCTTCTGAAAAAGAGTAGGCATATGAAGTGTTCAATGAAGAAACTGTCTTGTAAGTCCGCATATAAGCTTACATCATGTCATGGAAAACTTCACAGTTGTTGTGTTTTATCTGGACTTGATGTTGCCTTGGAATTGAATCTTGATTTCTATAATGGATTGTTTTATGTATGACTGTTCTTTTTGCAGTATGGCTACACTCATTAATCTAGTTCTGCATAGCTATATTTTTCCACCCTAAATCATTTGTGTGTGCCTCAGTGTCCACTTCATGCAAAGATGATGTTGACACTGGTCTACAAAACTTCATACCATGGTAAGTTACTTAGACTTTGCAGTGTATTTCTCTATGGATTTGTCAAACATTTGCGTTGGGGAATAATCTCTGTATTTGTGAAAACATTCTTGAAGCCTTTGGCTGGAATCCTTTGGGCATCATGCATATATGTAAGCTCCCTTCTGCATGTGGTCGTACTTTTTGCCTATTTTGCAACAGATTTATTCAATTAATGGTTGTATATGAGCACATGGGCCTAAATTCTATTGTTAGTCCAAACTATAACAGACATATTGAATCATCTGGATTTGCCTGAGTGTTGACTCACCACTGAACAATTGATTCAATGGTTTTACTCCAGTTGAGACTAACCAAAAGGATTTTAGTCATGTGGTTGTGCACTGTTGGATGGTGCCTATTTGTCAGTGCCTTCAATTATCATTTTATTCACTGAGATTGCATTCCCCATTGCAGAATGGGGCACTAAGCAGACATACTGCCAGATGTATGACTAGTTGTACAACGTTGCTAAGCAGAAGAAGGGTAGTATGGCACCACTGTGTAACTATATGAATGTAGATTTTACACTATGCAAGCACAATGCAGGAACTTGGCCTCTCAGTTTCAAAATACTGAGGGACAGGAGCTAAACATGCCATCAATACTATACCTTCAACTTGTCCCGGATACACAAAATCTGGTATTCCAATTCCTGCAGTTGGATGGGACTTGGATGCTGTGATTGCAGCAAATGTAACACTTCTTGCAGGATCTTCTCAATAGATCTGGTATTTCTACCACATTCAGCATCACTGTCATCCTTTAAACTTCTTTGGGCAAGAGAGAGGACCTTTTTTTGTTGTGCTGAATGAAGACTCCAGTCCATGGTGATGGATTTGCTATCCTCTTTCTCCTGATCCAGCAGGCATGATGAGATAGTCAGAGTAGTGTCAGCATGGGGTGTCTCTTGTAGGATGTCTAGAGTCCTATGGCTAAGAGGATGACCTAGTGAAAGGTTCTGTTGCCCTCTTTCTGCACAATCATCCTGTAGCACAGTCAATGGCAACGTCCTTTGGTTTGAGGGTGGAGTTGCATTTCTGCTCTCTGTCCCTTTCTGATCCTCAGAACTAAATGAACTGCCTTCAGTCATCTCAGCGAAGCTGTGACTAGCAGACCTTAGATGCATGTTAAAATCACAGTCAGCCAAGTAGCTCAAGATGCAGGAATCTTGGGCCTCATCTTTGATATCCACTCGTTTTCTCCCTGGCTGCAATACAGACTGAGGCAAACACAAAACAGCTTGGAAGTAAAATGGCATATCCCTTTGGAAAATACATTTTATACTATAAAATCATAATCCCTAAACCATTCCTTTTCATGTATATTTTTTATGCATGCAGTTTTTAGATACTCCCTTTGCTCCCTCTCCCTTGCCCTTTCTTAACATCATTATTGGTGACATTCCATGCCATTTTGAGATCTCTTACTCTTAGTTTTACCACCTTCACAGATATGCTTAGAGGGGATGCATAACAGGTGCTTCTCAGTAGCTGCCCCCGTGCTCTGGAACTCTCTTCCTATGGAAGTTAGAATGGCCCCTTCCTTGCTCTGTTTCTCTTGGCAGGAATTTTTTTTAAAAAAATCCAACAGGGTTGGAGTCCAGAACCCAATGCGGGTTAAATCACCACCCCTCTTTCTTTCCTCCATCCCCTTGTATTATGACTTATTTAATTAAACTTATTTATGCCCCTCATTTCTCCCCATACAGGATGCAAAGCAGCTCACAACACAGATGAAAACAAAATACTGTTGAAAAGCATTATAATAAGAGATTAAAACAATTTAACAAGCTGTTCTATTTAAAACAGAACTGATTGAAAATATAACAATGAGAATAAAAGTATAGCGACAACCTTGCCTTTAAAAAAACACCCTCCTGCAGTAACCAGCCAATAGCCAAAAGCTTGCCTAAATACCCATTGGTGGAAAGAAAGCAGAGTGGAAGTCAACTTAGCTTCCTGTAGGTGGGAGTTCTGCAACCTGGAAGCAGCCACCAAGAAAACCCTCTCATAACAGAATCCTCATAAAACATGCCGGTGATACTGATGAGACTGACAGAAAGCCCTCTCCCTAGGACTGCAAAACTCAGGCTGGTTCACCATCTTCTCACTCTCCTCATATTTACACAGTTGGCCCTTCACATTTGTTGGTTAAACTTTCAGAAACCCGCTTATTTGTGAGTTTCTTCAACCCCTGGCCCCCTACTTCAGGTGCTTTTTTCCAGGGGAACCTTCCCCTTCAGCAACTCCAATCAGACCACGTAGCCCTTTAAAAACCCACCTTGGTCCTCCTCCACACCAGCCATTGTCTGGCCAGCTAAGGACAGCTTGCAGACCAGCACCACAAACCCTTTCCTAATGTACACACCCAAGAAAGGAGATGCGTGAGAGAGGAAGTACAAGGCCACTGTGCTGACCTACCCCTCTTCCCTCTCTTTTTCCTGACCTGGTTTGGACCCTGGGTGCCTGTTTTCCCCATAGTGTCTCAGCCCTTTTCCAGAGTTACACACACATACACACATACACATTTTGATATTTGTGATTTTTCCAGTTTTGCGGGGGCCCTGCACATCTAACCCTGGTGAATGTCGATGGTCAATTCATACCTATTTGCAAGGTTTAAACTGGTCACTTGCAGAGGGTTTCTGATTTAGATTGAGGGATCAGGCAGGGTAAGTGGACTTAGCACCTCAGGGATGCCCATTCCTGGATTCATGAAACCCATGAATGGCAGCACTGACATTCTTTGTAGAGATAATGGTCTAGCTATCTACTGTCAGACGTAGGGGGCACTATAGATTGGATTCCGTTTGCTTTGCAATACTGACTCAGTAATCCAAGATTGATATGAACTGTCATTGCATGCCTTCAGATTGAGATGTCAATAAAACCATCTCATAAGAGAACACAGAAAAGGCTATAGACTAGGGTTTAGGGCAAAGCAGTACTTCCCACCCCCTTGTACTTACAAGGTAATATTTCTCTCGGAAGCTGGGAGTGTTTGGTGGAGTCCAGCTGTATATGGAGCTCTTCCTACTCCCCACAGAGAACTTTGTGGTGGATCCTGGAGACAAAACTGCACTCTCCGTGTCAAAGGGACTGTGGGTAGGATACACAATTCACACAGAATTTTAACTCAGAGAGGAAGAAGCAACATATGCCTCCTGTCAGTGTGCAAAATTAGCTTTCATCTCTAGCCAAAATTAGCGTTCATCTCTAGCCAAAAAAGAGGTGCAGGCAGCCTTCTCAAAGTATGTCCTTTGACTGCACACTACAATAAAAGTCCTATTGCTATTTTTCTGTTTCAGAAAAGAAAATCTAATTCTGTTCCAGCAATACTCTTCATTCATCCATCCATCCATTCAATTGTAATCCATCTTTTTCTTATGCAGGATCCAAGGTTGCAATTTCTTCTATTGCTGGGAGGGGGAATATCCCCAATAGTTTTGTCACTAAAAAAGTCACATTGCTCCACCCACCTAAGACATCTGTTGCAATTGTGAGCATGCCATATAGAATCATAGAGTTGGAAGAGACCACAGGGGCCATCCTGTTCAACCCCCTGCCATGCAGGAACACACATCAAAGCATTCCTGACAGATGGCCATCCAGCCTCTGCTTAAAAACTTCCAAAGAAGGAGACTCTACCACACTCCAAGGCAGCATATTCCACTGCCCGGTGCCTGTTTTCTGACCATCAGGAAGTTCTTCCTGAGGTTCAGGTGGAATCTCCTTTCCTTCAGCTTGAATCCATTGCTCCTTGTCTTAGTCTCGGAAGCCGCAGAAAACAAGCCCGCTCCCTCCTCAACATGACATCCCTTCAAATAGTTAAACATGGCCATCAAGTCCCCTCTTAACCTTCTCTTCTGCAGACTAAACATACCCAGCTCCCTAAGCCGTTCCTCATAGGACATGGCTTCCAGACCCTTCACCATTTTGGTCGCCCTCCTCTGGACATGTTCCAGCTTGTCAATATCCTTTTTGAATTGAGGTGCCCAGAACTGGACACAGTATTCCAAACGAAGCCTAACCAATGCAGAGTGCAGAGTGGTACCATTACTTCCCTAGATCTAGACACCATACTCCTATTGATGCAACCAAGAATCGGGTTTGCTTTCTTGGCTGCTGCATCACACTGCTGACTCATGTTCAGCTTGTGATCTACCAAGACTCCTAGATTTCTTTCACATGTACTGCTATCTAGCCACGCGTCCCCCATCCTGTATTTGTACATTTCATTTTTTCTGCCCAAGTGTAGAACCTTACATTTCTTTCTGTTGAAATTCATTTTGTTAGCTTTGGTCCAGCTCTCCAATCTGTCAAGGTCATCTTGAATTTTGATTGTGTCCTCCGGGGTATTAGCAACCCCTCCCAATTTGATGTCATCTGCAAATTTGATCAGCATGCCCTCCACTCCTTCATCTAAGTCATTGATGAAGATGTTGAATAGCACTGGGCCCAGGACAGAACCCTGTGGCATCCCACTAGTCACTTCTCTCCAGGATGAAAAGCAGTCATTGGCGAGCACGCTTTGGGTTCGGTTGGTCAACCAATTACAAATTCACCTAGGAGTAGCCCTGTCCAGCTTGCATTTCACTAGCTTCTTTGCAAGAATGTCATGGGGAACTTTGTCAAAGGCCTTACTGAAGACAAGATATGCCACGTCTACAGCATTCCCTTCATCTATCAAGCTTGTAACCCTATCATAAAAAGAGATAGGATTAGTCTGGCATGACTTATATTTGAGAAATCCATGTTGACTTTTAGTGATTATGGCATTGCTTCCTAAGTAATTACAAACTGACTGTTTAAAATGATCTGCTCTAGGATCTTTGCTAGTATTGATGTCAGGCTGATCAGGCAACAATTATTTGGGTCCTCTTTTTTCCCCTTCTTGAAGATGGGGACTACATTTGCCCTCCTCCAGTCTGCTGGGACTTCTCCTGTTCTCCAAGAGTTCTGAAAAATTATTGCAAGAGGTTCAGAAATGACTTCTGTCAGTTCTTTTAATATTCTTGGATGTAATTCATCTGGCCCTGGAGACTTGAATTCATCTAGTTTAGCTAGATATTCCTGTACTACTTATCTACATATTCTGTGATGCATTTCCCTTGCTTCCTTGCCAGCTCCCCACTCCCCAGGTTGAGTACTTCTGTCCTTTTGGGATATGGCTGAGTTAAGTGTCCTGAGCACTCACAGGCTGGCACCTGTGTGATCACTGGTGTCATACAGGCTTGATGGCTACATTTATGATTTTTAGGTACCAATATCAAAACTGTTCTTTTTAACAACAGATATTAAAAGAATCAATTTTGTGTAGAGTAGAATCAAAGATTAGGCAGCTGCAGTCCAACAACATGTGGAGGGCTGCATAATTCTCACCACCCCTGCTTTAGAGGCTGAGTAGTCTTCTGCAGAAGCAATTATTCATCCAGTAGTCTTCAAACTGCCCATTTTGTGGAAGCACTCCCCTTGATGGCTCATCATTAAATAGCCCTTATCAGCCTGCTGAAGCAAAGGCTAAAGGTCACAGATGGCTTGCCAGAGGTTATCAACAGTCTCCTTTCAAATAAATAAATATCTCAGGCCCTAATATTTCAGGGCCCAACCCTGAAAATAAAAGACTTGTCACAGTTGGCAGGGCCTGGTGATGTTACAAGGCTGATGTTATAAAGAGTGGTGGTTCCTGGTAAGCATAATACATCAATCACACTTGTCCAGAGTATGCCATTAAAATAACATATCAAAAAGGAGGACAATATACACATTTTCAAAGCAGGGCTCTTGCCCTGAGATTCCTTCTTTTCACCTGCAGAGTAGAGAAGAGTGCTTAGGCTCTGAGACTTGGCAGCCCTACCCAGCCCTCTCCATTTTCAGTGTAGAAATTACTGGGGAACAACATAACTGGATATGGTCTGTGTCCAACATCATTGTCTGTTCTGTTGTTGCCCACATCTTTTGGTAGCAGTGGTTCTGGAGGCCCTAACTAGAGGGCATTTTCTCTGCAAGCCTTGCACTGGACCTAGGCCCTGTATTTTTCCCTCAGAAAACATGTGGGTTCTGGGGCCAGCCTATGAGAGTTTCCTGTCTGAGACAGAGCAGCAAATGGCTCCTCACTCACTCCCAGTCAAGGTGCATCAAACCAACATGGGTCAAATTATTTGGGCACCTGAGGCATAAAATCCTACAAGTACCTTTTTGTGACAGTGCAAATAGAGAAAACCAAACTGAATGATTAGCAATTTGCTGATCTTTTATGACATCTGAATCTAGCTTACTGAAATGACACCTTCATTCCATCTAATGATAGGGAGAACCTTGGCTGTGTTCCACCCAAGGCAGATGTGAGAATTGTGCAGCCTTCCAGATGTTGTTAATCTGCAACTCCCAGCATTCCTCACCATTGGCTACACCACCAAAGACTGATGGACATTGTGGTTTTACAACATCTAGAGGGCTGCACAACTTCCATTCCTGATTAATGGTGCTCATTTGGATGGCTTGACCTGCTCTAAATGGGAATATTCTTAAAAACAATGGGTCTCCAACTTCAATCCACTGGAAATTTTAGACTTCAACTTCCAGAATATCCCACTATCAGCCTTTCTGGTTGGGGCTTCTGACAGCTGAAGTTTAAAACATCTGGAAGACCAGAGATCAAGAAGCACTGACCTAGATCACAGCTAGCATTCTTCTTCAGCTGTGTGTTATCAAGGAAAATCAGTACTAGAAGAAGGAAAAATTGTTCCAGGAACTCAAGGGCTGGACAAACACTGGCATACTGCATCCAAAAATTGCAGAACATATAAATAATTAGCATTTCATGACACCCCCACACTTTTGTTTACTTGAGTATGAGTTTTGCTGAAATTCAGCATAAGATTTTTCTTTTGTGCCAGTCCTTTGTCTCTTTTAACTGATTTTTTGTTTTGTTCTGTGTAAACCATTCTGAGAACCCAAAAAGCAGTCTAAAATATTACTAATATAATAGAAAAGTTTCTTTGAGTCTGCATGTAACTGCTGAGAATTATACTGCAAAAAGGTAATTTTTCCAGGCTCTGGTCTTACCCATGAAAGCCAGAAATCATGTTCTTGTTAAGAGTAGGGAAACTGAAGAGATATTGCAGGCTCTTGCTTTCTAGGCTGAGATTCCATATACCTATCCTAAACTCTAGTGAAGAAAACAAATTTCCCACACACTAACAGGGAAAGCGAGGAAAATAATCCATATACCAACACTGGCCATTTACAGAAGAAGTTTTCTAGTTTGCCAGTAGAAGTGGTTCAGTCTTATGTCTCATCAATTTTATTTGGAATTGCCTGCATGTATGCACGTTTTGGGACCTCTGGCATAGCCTGAAGACACTGACAAACTTCAGCAGCGTTCCTTGTGTGGAAGGTACTGCCATGATAATCACCAGCAATGTTTTCTGAGGTTAATTGGCTGCATTAGACAGTGTCACACAGCTGGTGATCCTTAGAGCAAGCCAACAGCACAGAGGAAGATTAGCAGCCCATCTGCTTTTTCTCACTTCTTTGTAGCAAATTAACACACAATATTTACAAGGTGGGGAGGGGAAGGGGGGAAGAGAGCAAGGCGGTCTGCCATCCACAATAGTTTACCTACTGTGGATGGCAGATACTGTTTGTTTCATATTTCTAGACTTTATTTTGCTAATAATAAGAATGAAACAAATTTATAGTTTGATTTTCACTGTTAAAAGAGCAGAAGCTGCAGTACTAATCACCTATCTGTGATTAAAAGTTGTAGTTACCTAAGGAGAGTTCCATCCTTCATATAGCAAAACACACTGTTTATTTTATTTCTCATCTTTTTTTCCCCAGCATAGGGCCCAAAGTGGCTCACAGCACAGATTAAAACAAAGAGATGATTTTTTAAAAAATCTTATTTAACCATACTAATTTAGCACCAGTTATTTCCAACAGCAAGGATTTACAAGCCTGGTTGGCAGATATTACTTTAAACATCTGAGAGAGCCCAGAGTCCAGAAACTGACCACTAGCTTTGGCAAGTGACTAGAACAGGGCTTTCCAAACGGTGTGCTGCGACACGTTACTGTGCCGCCTGAAGTGTGTACGTGTGTCACCTACAATCTTGGAAACGTATGTTATTATTTATTAATCATATATTTTTAAAAATATATGAAAGGTTTTCATGAGATATGTTGTGTCCCCATACATTTTGTTTACTATTTATGTATGTGTTTGTATCTCTTATAAGGGGTTCGTTTAAGCTCCGGTTTGTAAAACTGAATTACTGTGTCACAAAATGATGCATGTCTAAAAAAATATGTCACCAACATGAAAAGTTTGGAAAGCTCTAGACTAGAGTACAAGAGAACAGTGAGGCAAGGACTGCAAGATAACAAGAGTGCTGAATAAGAGGAAACCAGCTAAGTAACGCAGCAGAGACTTCACAGACATGGGGAAGCAGGTACAGGTAGATGCTAGAGTATGGTTAGCTCTGTGGTCTGCAATGTCTGGAGCACCCCAAACTAGGCCAAATTGGGAGGGGGAGCAACCATCAGAGCTGAACTACAGTCAACCTATAGCTTCATTAAGCTTCACTGTAATATCAACTTTCACACTCTCATTATAATTTGGATCCACCTATACGCACATATGCAGTGCTTGAATGCTGACATAATAACATATTCATGACATGGTTTCCTATACATACAGAGTTATCTCCTCCCCAGGAAGGACCATGTAACCTTTGAAGACTATAAAAAGATGTGGTTTGTCTTGTGTTCAGGAAACACTTGATTTGCCTGAGTGCCTTCTGTTCCTTTCTGCAGAACTTTCAATAAAAGAACTCTGATCTCTCTCTTGGTGTGGCTTATTGGCTAGCACACTGTGCACAAACTCTGCCCAGAGTTCCTTCTCTGGGAAAAATCCAGGTGATACATCTATGCCAAAGGTGGGAATTGTGCAGCCCTCCAGATGCTGTTGAACTACCATTTACAGAAGTCTTGGCCACCACAATCAATGGTAAAAAAATGCTGGGAGTTGCGCATACCCTCCAACAATTCACATATGAAAATTGACACACATGTGGCCCAACAAAATCAGAATGTGATCAATGTGGGAAAAGTTATTAAGGAAAAAGAACACACAAACTAGGGAAAGCTGCATAGTTCGCTTTTGCCTTAGCCTACAGGGAAAAGCAAGATTCTGCCCTCTCTTTTCATCTTCCCCTCCTGAGCTGGAGTGCAAACTACTTTTGCATTTTGAACTCAGTTTGCAACAATTGAAGTAAGCTGAGAAAAAAGGAGGAAAGTGGAAGTAGGAGAGGCAAACCAGGACATTTTGAAACAAGTGGAAAAAGTGAGGTGTCAGAGTATTAATCAGGACTGTCTTTGCCAAATCTGAACAGCTGGAGGACATGGTTACAGTTTCCTAATATCTGGAGGGTCACACAGTTCCCGCTACTGTATGCTTACACTTCAACACAAAGAACAGGCTAGGTTTCCTTGAATTTAGCTGGAGAGACAGTATTATTGCTTTGGAACAGAGAGCTGCTTGATTCTTGTTTGCTTCTTCACTCTATAATGTATATTCAGTAACATATAAAGCTAAGCAGGCAATAAATATATGAAGGGAATAGACACCATTTAAGGCCATCCCCATTTCCCACTGTCTATAAAGGGAACACAACACAGCTGCAAGATTAAGTTACAACTGCAGGCTACTCCATGAAGTGGTTCAGTGCCAAACAGGGCACAGTGATAACCACACAAATAGCAGCTATGGGGGGCATTGAGACTGGGACAACAGTGAAGCATAACATTTACAATCTACCACCATTCCCTACTCTCCCAGCTGCTATTCTGTTACCCCAGTTTCTAGCCCGGACTTGCGGGATACCAGGTATCATTTTGATATCAATAATTTGGTCTTCCTCACCTATTCCTTCCCACGTGCTTGCGGGGTCCCCAGACAAGCACGCAAACAGACTCAGCTGCTAATCGCTGTAATATTCCAAACAAATACAGGCAGGCCAGAAATAGCCAGACTGCCGCTTCAGGAGAGCTCATATTATGTATGCATGCTACTTACAAAGAACCCCCTGCCCCGAGCAGGCAGCCTGATGAGCCGAATACTCAGTCATCAAGCACTCTGCGTTTGCGTACTGGCTACCCTATTGACAATTCAGACTCAATCATGCTAAATTCTGACCTTTCGGAGGCTTTGTCTCCAGCCCGAAACTCATTGTTTTCCCCAAGTACGGACTAGCCTACGGTCATATTTTCCTCTATAAGAACCCCTGACTTTGAGAGCTTCCTCAAATCGCTCCCAACTTCCATCCCGCCTTGCTGCCGCTTTGCTTGGCGAGCCTTCCCCTCAGTCCCACGTACTGAGAACCTTCATATCCAGGAACTCTATCTTCAGATTACCCGGGCTTCAGGACAGGTGCAGTATTTCCCATACCAAAAGCCTCCTCTGAAAATCCCTCTATCCAACTCCAACCTTTATTCCTCTAGTTATCTGTGTGAGTGTGCTGCATGCATTTGTTTGATTGTATTCTAATAAAAACACCAATTATTATTTCACTTCTGTTTGCTCCTTGACTTGGCCTGACCCCGTAGATGCTGGGTAAAAGATCTCACTCTGTTGCCCTGCCTCTCGTAGTGCCAACTTGTGCTATTTGACTAATTTCCTCAACTTGTACAATTTGGAGAGCATTTAGGTATCCCTCACAGGACCCCCAGAAATCAGGGTAACAATTTGCTAAAACAAAGAACGAGCTTACAGCTAGAAAGACACAGACATGTTAGTCTGGATCAGTATACAAAGATCTTGTAGCACCTCTGAGACTAACTTGAAAGAAAGAAGTTGGCAACACAAGATTTCATAGACATAAGTCAACTCCATTAGATGCATCTATGAAAACTACCAGCTTCTTTCTCTAAGCTTGCAGCTGTCACGCTTCACATCTTCTTTAATAAGCTAGAAGGCAGAATGAAAGGGGGCTTTTAATTCTATTGAGAATTTAATATCATTTTAAACATAACTTTTTGCATATTTTTCTCTATTAGAGGTTTCACTTCTGTAAGCAACTTTGACTCCCATCTTTGGGAAAAGGTGAAGTACATCTACAGCTATACAATGCAATTTATTGCGGCAAAAACTTTTGTGGACTAAACTTATAGTCCACGAAAGATTTTCACAATACAACTTTGTGTGTCCATCCAACCATCTGTCCTTCAAATGTTCTGGATTATAGCATCCACATGTTTTATGCACAGCTGGGTGCTTATGGGAGTTTAAACCCAACACACTGGAAGGAAAACATGTTGGAGAACTAGGGGAGGGAGAAGGGGTGAGGAAGACCTCCCACCCCTCATATTTTCTCTGTTCTTAATTAAAGAAGGCATTTTAAAAATCCCTGGTTCTCTCCACTGCAGATAGCACAGCAGTAACTAATTTGTAAACAAGCTATTTTTAATTGCAGTCATATCTCCTGAAAACAGAAGACAACCTTGCCTTATCACACCAAAAAACATTTCTGTTAGTAGGAACAGGCAAACACTCTCCAAGGAAAAATGAACGCGGGGGGGGGAGATGGGAACTGAACAAGAAAATCCACATGAGGATACAGTATTATGTTCAGAAAAACTCAAACATTACACAAATGGATGTTTAAATTTCCCAGAAAGAATCTGCTTTAAAAAATAAAACATGTTATCAGTAAAAGGATTTCTCAGGAAATTTGTTTTACCCTTAAAATGTCAGAGGTAAAAAAATATGTTAAGTTAAAAATTCTGATGCTATTTTTTTCTTCTAAATTATGCTGTGAGAATCATTCTGTTGTTCTCATTAATAAATGACCCAATATATCATTTAAATATATTTTCATATGTACAAAATTTTCATGCATACATGCATACATACATTTTCATGTTTGTATGCTCCTGGAGTCTCAAGTAACACACTACAGAAATACTTCAAGTCTTCTTATGGTTCAGAAGATGGCAGGTAGGGATATGTTCATCAAACCACAGAAAGATGGTCAGGGGAAAAAATAATCTCATCTTGCACATGAGGACAGAACTTAGAAAAATTATTCTTTTGGACCACATCTCCCAGAATCCTCCAATCACTTTTGACCACCAGCTACACTGTCTGGGAGATTCTGCAGTGCAGCAACTACTGTGGGGTGCGTGTGTGTGGTGATGACGGCCTAGCCCTTTCAAATAAGAATTCTGACCACCCCATGAAATTTTCCTTCAGTCCCCAAATGTCTAGCATTGCAGAGAGTGAGGGCCTTTCCACATTATACTGTTACAGTACTATCATTCCACTTTCAACATCCTATGGAATCCTGGGGTTTGCAGTTTAGGAGGGGCATGCAGAATTCTCAGCCAGAGAGCTCTTTGGCCTTAGTAAACTACAAATTCTAGAATTCCACAGGATGTTGAAAGTGGGATAATAGCACTTTAACAGTGTAGTGAGGAAAGGCCCTGAGACACTGAAAACTGCCCACACCCACAACCCTTATATTAGCTGTGTTCACGTTCGCATTGTTAACTGTGTCCCATTTCTCTGTTCACCTAAACCGTATTTTTGTATTTCTAAAACTGACATTTTAAGTGACTGTAATGATAGAAATTTGAGGACTGAAGGAAAATTTTGTTTGAAGGGAGCAGAACTGTCATTTGGACAATAGCATTTTGCCCTCCCTGTCACAGTTACACCCCTGGAATTTTGGGAATAGCATTTTTAAAAGTAACATTTCCAAATTCTCTCTTTGAAGAAGAAAATAAAAAACTCTAGAACCTCTTTAAAGGATGAAAAGATCTGCCTTTCAAAAAGTTTGAAAAGTTTGAAAGCTTCTCTTATTGTGTGTCCCCCCCCCCATTCTATGGCTTAAATCTTAGCAGATCCTAGTTTGTTTAAATACAAAGAAGAGGTGGTGCTGAACAGCTCTTGGGCAGAAGCTACTTGAAAATAATCTAAAAACTGCTTTGAACTCCTTTTTTAACAAAGGATACAACATACCTAGAGATAAAACTTCAAGATGCTATACAGAAATGTTGCCACAAAGAGGTAAGTAAACATCAGCTGTAACATCTGTCCATTCAGAGGGCTCCTTGTACACCAGTAGTACTTTCTATCAGTGCACCTATACTACCTCAGCAATAGCAGTTTAATTCCACTTTAACATGGTTCCATCCAAAGAAACTCTAGAATATGCAGTTAGATGAAGTACTTAAGAATTCTTTACTGAAGAGCTTCCTACCACTGTAGCTCTGGGAAGTGTATGAGAAATCTCTAGCAAAGAATTCTACATTGCAGCAGGATGGGCAGTTGGTCTATTGCAGCCTTCTCCAACCTGGTGTTTTCCATGCATGTTGAACTACAATTCTCATCTCACTGAACAAGGTCAGAAGACATACTGATTGAGGATTATGGTCACTGTAGAACAACACATATAAAGGGTACCCAGGTCAGGTAGGGACTCCAGAATAGTAGGGTGGGAGGGGGCTTAGCCCCCACCCCCAAGACGAGGCTAGTGAGGGACCACGGTATCATCTGCCAAAATTGAACCACTATGACTCTGTGATGTAGTTGTGCCTCTCCAGGAACAAACAATCAGAAGTGTACTAAATGATCGAGCATTAAGGGATATTACAACAGCAATTGACTTTTGGCCTGCCATTTAGGTTGCCTGTAATCTACCCTGTGCCTTCTTTTTGTTGCTCTATGGCTTCAAGTTGCTTCCAAACTATGGTGACCCTATCACAGGGATTTCTGGGGGCTGAAAGTACATGACATGTCCAAGGTCATCCAGTGGATTTCCATGGCCAAGCCCTGGTCTCCAGAGTTGTAGTCCAAAGCCTAAACCACTATGCCATGCTGGGTCTCCATTTTAACTGATAACAGCAAAAACAACAGGTTCCATCACACTACATTGTTATAGCACTATTGTTCTGCTTTGACTGCCATGACAATATTATATATAACCGTGGAATTTGCAGTTTGGGAAAGGGAATTTAGAATTCCAAGCCAGAGAGCTTTTGGGCCTCACTAAACTACAAAGCTCATAATTCCATAGGGTGTTATCTTGGCAGTTAAAGTGGAATTATAATCCTATACCAGTGTAGTGTGATAGAGCCCAAAATATTGACAAAATGTAGGCCTGTGACTCCAACACTGTCATTTTTTTTAACCTTCTCCATATGATTCTTAATGTCACTACCTGATAAAGAAGCTAGTGGAGTGCCGAAAGCTTGCACGATGTGTTTTGCACATTTTTGGTTGGCCCAATAAAAGCGTTGCTGTTTTCTGGATTTTGGATGTCATTGCATTTGATCTGTATGTAGCCTCATAACTCCACTCTAAAAATTCACCACATGGGATTGCCTGAAGTACCACAAGAGGTCACTGTTTAAATTTAGAGTGGAAAGAAGTCCACTTAAATCATAGAAACTACTCCAGCCTTGGAAGAACAGCTGGCACCCGCATTTCAGGATTTATAGAGCTAACAGCAGGGAAATATTGGCAGGCTCCAGGTAAACCAGGGCTGGTCACAAAAGAACACTGTGGAAAAAGTTTTGGCACAAAGAAGAAGAATAAAAATCAACTAAAACTTTCTTTGCTCTTGGCTACGCTTATCATTCTGTCACTATGTTGCTCCAGCCAGTAGACAGAGGTGTGTCTACAGTACAGGTTTATAGTGCAGTCACTACTAAACTGAAGCTGACTTAGCGTCCAACTGCCATGCAAGATATATACTGAAAACATCTCAAACACTGCTTGAACAATAGAGGGATGGAAGTGGTTCCAGCATTCTTACCTTTATAGCAGCTGCAACCCCAACTACTATGAAAAGCTGTTGCGAGCCACTGTCTGCTTCATCAAAGGCACATGCCCATGAAATCTTATGCCAGCATAACTGTGTTTGTCTTCAAGATGATGCTAAGACTCTAAGTTGTGTTTGCTGCAACAGACTGACATGGTGACATCTCTGGAAATATTTTTTAAAAGACTTCTGGAATCAGGAGGCAAACTTTGGGTCAAACTAGAGGAATGTGAGAGCTGAAATTTGTGGATTCCACTTAGGCCCTTTCCGCACATGGTTGTAAAGGCAGGCCAATGCGTCTTGCCACGGAGGTCTTCTGTATGTTGGAGTGGACTAGGTTCGGTTTGTTTACCTTCGTTCCACACGTAATTCCGACTAAATGCACCCCCATGCGGTGGTAAAGCGTGCTATTTGAAAACCAGAAGAAATCGGTTTTCCAATTTTCCAGATAGATCCAATTCGTACTTTTACAGTGGTACAGACACGTACATTCGCACCAATGCGAATTGGTGGTCAGGGGAGGGCTCATGGGAGGGGCTGGGGGTAGTATGGACTTACGCACGTACACACATATGCACGTACGTAATGATGTACTAAACTATGCAAAAAAGGGGGGCCAATCACAGCCGACGGGGCGGGGTGAGGGGAGTAGAGGGAGTGACCACGGCGGAGGCAGTGTGGATTCATGAACTCACACTCCTCCGAATCAGAACGGAACATATGCAGTAGCTGTTGGGAAGGAAATGAGGGAAAGTCCGCCTTGTTTCGAGCCCAGAAAATCCGGTAAGAAACGGCACAAACCGATTCACCAGCCTTGTGCGGAAAGGGCCTAAGTGAAATCCACAAATTTCAGCTCTCAAATTCCTCTTGCCTCCCCTGCCATTTCTCTAGAGATACAAGCATTAATCTGAGAATTTGTCCAGGTCTCCCACAGATGTGTATATTTGTCCTGTAGTGAAAATAAATTTTCCTGTAAACTTCCAGAAAGGTAAGAGGGTAAAAAATCCTAAGCAGAGTTTGTTGGAACTTCTGCAAATAAAAGTACGTAGGATCAAAAGATATTTTAACCACACACAAGCTAAGTGATCATAAAAGAAGTTCAAGAACTATTTTTTCCCAGTAGAATTTTTAACTCTTATGCACCAGAACAGGATGTTTTGGGTTCCTGGAGTCATATTTTGTTGTAGAACCTACAAAGAACTAGATCTGCAAAGTATGCATTTTCTAGCAATGCACAGGTGGTTAGGGTATTTTGCCCAAACCAACAACAAGGAGAAAAAATATGTCCCAAAAATCTGATGGTCTTTCTCATTGGGAGATAGACAGACAGACAGACAGACAGACGGACAGCTCCCAACCAGTGTGATACATTTTTCATCAAACCACAATGCACGAAACCTGAGGTTACAGGCTGTAGTTTTTAAGTAGCACATTTAAGAAGTGCAACCCAACATGCAGTAGAACCCACATCTGGGATCAGAAAATACTCTGCAACACCACTAATACACTTTCTTTATCCTGGTGTAATGAGACTTTAATAAATGAAGTATGAAGACCATGTTTCTAATCAAGAAGGCTTTTTGCCACATTGGAAGAAAACACTACCTCCTCTGCCTTACATTGCAGTGATCAAACCACAATTTTAGGATTTCAAGCCTGTCTTTAATAACAAACCATTTCCCATAAATTTTTACAAAAAATGATCTAAAAATATTAAAAACAAGGCAGCTAGTCATACTCTCTCTTGGTGAATTTTTGAAGTGGAAGACAAGTGATTACACTGGAATGGCTTGGTAGGAGCATGATAAAACCACTGTGCACAACAGATTTGGGGCCATTGTGTTAAGTCCACTATGGGAAAGCTAATGAACACATAAACACTATGTTTCAGGTGCTGTTCTTCCCTTCCCTTTAATTCTGGCCTCAGCCAAATGTTTATTGTGTCGTCTTAAAAATTTCCATTTTCAGCTTTGTTTCTTCTTCGGAGTTCATTTTCTTCATCCTTTATATAGATGCGGAGAACTGAGTAGAGATTCCACCCAGAGATTTTTAAAAAAATAAAAACTAAGGCCAGACAGATCCACTGGTAGAATTATCAGCAACCACAAGGATCAGAATTTTAAAAACAGAAAAGACTGGAAGAGGGAAAGGTAACATTGTGGGAAACTAGACTCTCCTGCATGCATCCAATCTTCCAGGGGAGGTATTAAGTTGAAGGATGTTGGGAGGGCAGCTGCCATTGCCTAAGCTGCACTTGGTCTGCAGATAAGAAGTGAAAGCTATAGTGTTGAGCAATGACCATATAAATAGACACATACACCAGACAGATTCACGGACACAGCAGAGATGATAATTTGTGTTCTTTCCATTATTTCCTCAGTAACCTGGCCCATACAAAGTGCACAAATGTAATTCTATTATTCCACTTTAACTGCCATGGCTGCATCCTATGGAATCCTAGGGTTTGTAGTTTGGTGAGGCACTGGAGCTCTCTGGATGAGAATTCTAAATACCACTCCCTAAACTGCCAATCCCAGGATTCTGTAAGATTAAAACATGATAGTTAAAGTGGAGTCATATCACTATAATTCTGTAGTGTGAATCGCCTCCCGCTCTCTCTCTGTCTCACACACGCACATAAACACACAGAGCCACTCCAAAATAGGTCCCAGTCTATGCACTAAAGGTAAAGAGACTAGCAGCGTCTCTACCACACCATTAGTCGTCAGGCTATTTTAGGGGTCACAGAGAAAGGCGAGTAGCACACAACCCTCTCTCCCCCAGCTTGCTGCCACCTGAGGTGACCATCTCAATCCTCCTAAGGCCACAGCCAGTTCTGTGTGTGCAATAGCAATAGCATTTGCACATACACACACACTTTGAAAATGTGGAAAATTTGCCACATCAGTCTGGTAAAATTGCTTTTGGTGCATCAGATGAACATTCTCATAATGCTTTGGATGCACTTGCTCAAATTATTTCATCCTGCAGAGGAGACTGAATAATTTAATTAATTTTCTCCCCACTGTGGGAACATCTTTAAAAACCATGCCATTTTTGAAGTTGTTCTCAAAGCAAGGAAAAAATAATCCCCCAGACTCACCTTTTTACTATCACCCTGATGTGGCCATGTGGGAGGCAGACAAGAATCATCAGTGACTATATTCCAATAGCTGGTGCACAACATCAACGTCGTCCTCTGGAACTTGCGGAGGACCCCCTGAATGTTCTGGAGGATGCCTACATCACTACATAGCAGCTATCCAAATTTAGCCTACAGCCTAGCTGCCTCCCACCCTCTCATCAACTATTACTCGGTCGTGTCAGATGAGGGACAAGAAAAAAAAAGGTGAGTCTAAGTCGGCAGGGGGCGGAAGTAATCCTGGAGTTTATTCAGCTTCCAGGGAGGGGGGAACGTAAACATGGTTTCAAAAGAATTCTCCTCAAAAGGGTTTCCTAACACTTAAGAAGCCCGTTTCTCCTTTTCAGATCAAGCATCTGAATATTCTTCCCAATACACAATACACTCTGCAACTGAATTGTCCTGAAAGTCAGTATACTTACTTCCAGAGAACTTCCAGTTGTAGTTTGATGGTACCCAGCTCGGTTATATCCACAACGATGATTTGAGGCCTAGTTGTGAAGAAGTCTATACTGTCACAGGTTACCACGCCAACCAGGAGGGTACTCAGTCCCCGCAGTTCTGTGACCTGGAAAAGTTCGAACCAGTATCAGTAAGGACTTCTCTTTCTAGGGCAGCTATGGACTCATTGTCACCTCAACAGTCATTTGGCAGAGAAAATAAATGTTACATTAATTAACAAAAATGATTTCTACAGTACTGTGCTGATGTCTATAGGAAGTTTTGCCAGAGGTACTTTGAAATAGTAAGATCTGTTTCATCCACCTCCAAGTGCTCATTTGCTTTAATAACATCCTGTAAGGATAACCTTTGCTGCAATAACATTTTATTCTCTGAAAAAAACTTCAACATTCTGTATAGCAGAACAGTTGCAGACTGTATGGTATCTATGATCAGTATAATTGGAAATAACACAGAACACATCTATATTACAGTTACACATCTATACTACATTTCAAGTTGCCTGTCAACTTATGGTGGCCCCGTGAATTCCTCTTCTCAAGACAAGAGTTCCTAAGAACTGTGGTATCATCGAGGGTGTTAGAAACTCTCAACAAGAGTTATCACACGTTCACCAGGCTAGAATATTCAGCAGACCTTTGGAAGAAGCTATGTCAAATAAACTGGTGTTGGAATTTATATTGTAAACATACTTGGCTAAATGTGATTATTAATCCCAATTAAAGTAGATATATTGAATGAAAAGTCAATATTTACATTAGTCTGGTTTAGTCAACACATTTTGGGACTTACAATTGAATTTAGCCCACTGTTCACAGCTGTATGCCATGCAGATTAAAATGTCTAACATCCACCTTGGTGTAAGGCATACAGAATGCAGTGTCTTGTCTTTTACTGCAGTCTTTCAAACTAAGAACATTTCAGAACCTATACTCAACCATGCTGCAGTGCATTCTAATGTATCCAAAAGGGGTCTTCTCCCTTATAATAAGAGCATTTTCACATGTCTAAGAACTGTCACATGTTTTGGACATGATGCTAAATTAGCCAGATTTAAGGATTACTGAGAAGAAGTTAGGAAAATGGCATTATGACAAGTCAGTAAATGATTCTCTATAGACCAAAGAGCCATTCAAATACAAGCTGTTCCTGGGTAGGTCATGGTAAAGACAGTATCTATTTCTTTAAATATGCAGTCCTAAATAGGAGCACCGTAGGTTAGGAACAAATCTCTACCAAAAGCAGAATGTCTTGCAGAAAAATAGCAGATTGAAGATTACAGGATTACCCCCATAAAGATTATAAATCATCACCATAAAACAGACTCAGGTAAGAAGGCAAATTAGCACTAAGCCAGGTGGGAATGGACAAAAGAATTAAACTGGCACAGCCTAGCGAGTTATAGTCCAATATATCTCAATCATCTTGAGAAAAGCTACATTAGCAGAGAAGAGCATCACAACTAGGTACATTAATTTATTTTGCATTCACTCACATTGTGTGAACATAATGAGGCACATTGATGATGATGTCAGAAATATAAGCCAACAGATACTTCAAAATTCCCTCAGATGGACTCATCTTTGACCTTCAAGTTTTGTCAGTAACCTTGGACCACAGGCATTAAATAGCAATGCCTTAGTCTTTCATTTTTGTTGGCTTGGTTTTAAGAAGAGACCAGGAAAAGCAGATCATGAAGACCCAGAATTTACTGACTGAGTGCATTTCCATGACATAGCAAGCCAAGGATCCATTGGAACTTGTCATGAATAAGCAGCATGGTGGTGAATGATATTTAATCACACTTTGAACTCTATCTCTGGCTTGCTGAAAGGATACAAATTACACATGGGACACCACCCATTGCCAGCTAATAGAATAAACCATCTGTAGCCGCTCATTCTATGGTTTGTCTAGCAGCTTCTTCTTGAAGTAGGAGATATTGTTCATTCATGATATTGTTGTGTTGTGTGAATACCCTGAGCAATTGATTACTTCACTTTATTTTTTAACATGGGACCTATTCTGTCTAGAATACATATCCCCAGCTGACAGTGCTCATTTTACAATTCACCACAATTTTAAAGCAGGTTGGCCTTAGGGTTTTTACACACATGTACTTACATTGGTCAAAATTTCCTACAACTTTAACACACATCCTGCTACAAATGGCAGCTGGATTTGAGACAGCATGAGATCTCTATAAACAGTTCACCTAATTCTGTGATCCGTGATGGGAATTCACATCTGAACTCATCCCTTAGATGGTTAAAAGAGGAGAATTTAGTATGGGATTCAGATTAGCCAACAACATGAAAGCCAATTCTATTCTCTCTTTGTTAAATCTGGAAGAGATGATTCATCTTCACTGGCATAATGCAAGACTTGCATGTTTTCTCACAATATTTGTACAGTGCATCTCAATTAACCTCTCAACAGGGGGTGGGGGGATGAAGAAAGGAACATTTTAAACATATTTCTAAAAGATCTTCTGGAAAGGGATCACGAATTCCTTTCCCCTAGCACACATACACACACTGCCAGCTAGTAAAGAGTGTTGCAACACTTTGCTTTCAGAGTTCCATTGTTTTTTTCCAAACAGACTATCTTCTTAGAAAACTCTCCATGTCAGTGATGGCCACTTCACTTAACCTAGAAGAGCTGGGGTTTTTGTTTTTGAATAATCTAGTTTTAGTGAATCATCCACCGTGTTTGTCTGAATGGCATAAAGCAACCTGGCAGGCAGAGAAAAAACACTGCATGTCAATATGAGTCAGCATGTCCATTAATCCACATTTGTGAAAAACTTAGCAGCTGTATTCAGTTTTTCTTCTTGGTGTCTGATTTTACCAATTTTCTGAAACTAGAATGATAAGAAGATCTGCCTGTGTTAGTTATTTTGATGCAACACAAGACAAAGTGTCATGAAACTGACCTTAAGCAGATGATGGCATCAAGTTGCTTAGGTGTCTCCCACTACACAGTGACAGCACATTCGTATCCATTAGACTACCCTGCCTGCTTCCTAAGGAGTACTGAGATTTATAGTTTGGTGAGGCACTAGCTGTCTCTGGAGAGAATTCTTAATACCTCACCTGTGACAGGCCCTTATTTTCCACTAGATTGGTTTTGCATGTCCAACTTAATAAGGTGCCCTGACACTAACACTCTGAAACACAACTTTTGTGTAAAACGGCTAGGGTCTTGAGTGTTCCCTCAGAACCAACTAGTTTTTTAAAGGTAGTATGTTCTTTTTGTTACCAGTGACTTTAGATAACACAGGCCGACTCAGTAGTTACACAACAAACTGTATCTTTTATTGTAGTACCATTAGAAATAAAGCATCTTGTCAAAGTTCATGTAAAATGCAGTGTTGTTATATTAACCAGTTTATACCTTTGACAGTCTACGCCAATCTCTCTCAGCCTTAGACACTAGTTCTCTATGTCTTTTTTTCAGATGCTTAAACACAAACCAGCCACCCTCTCTGGCCAAAGTCTCATTTAAGGCTCTCTCTTCCGATGGACTCTCTGCCAATATATACAATTCCTCTCATCCACAAGCCCCTCCCAAGCAAACCAGTGGCTGGGTTTCACTCTTAGAAATATTATTCCTGTTGCCTAGCAACCTGCCATCAAGTTGCAAGTGCATTCCAAATATCTGACCCCCAAAGCAACTTTGTAATATCACCAAACTGCAAATCCCAAGATTCTATAGAATGGAGTCACTAAAGCTATTACAGTATCAAAGCAAATGTATCATATGAAAGCCAGTTCAGAATTGATTCATTTATACATGCAAACTATCCAACATTTCACGGATGAAAACCAGGACACTTGTGGGTAAACGACATCCACATATGGTCAAGATGGCAAAAATCGTTAATGAACAAGAACACATAAGCCAGCAGAGTCTGCCACAGTTTCCTTTTGCCTGAGTCTACTGGAAAGGGCAAGATTATGCCTCTCTTTTCCCTTCCTGAATTAACTGAGTATAAACTACTTTTGCACTTTGAATTCAGCTTGCAGGAATAGAAGTGAGCTGAGGACAAAGAGTGAAAGCAGAAAGAGGAGAGAGAGAAACTGGTACATTTCAAAAGAAGCTGGACAAGTGGGATGACACAGGATTAATCAGAACTGTCCCTGCCCAATGAGGACAGTTAGAGGGTATGCACATGGATGTTCAGTCCTGATGATTAAAAGAGCAACTCATGATTAGTAAATGTAAATGGGCCATCATTGCTGAAACACCAGACACAAAAGTTTTGTATCACCGCTCTCTCCCTTACAGGTCCACTTGAAAATTCTCTTAAGATTGCCTTGGTCAAAATTAACAATTTCACTTAGAATTGAATGAAATGAAGGTTCAAGGTGTAGCACATAGCACGCTTCAAATTGGTACCACATACCAAATTCCATCCAAAATGGCTTCCAAGTATCAATTTTTCATTAATATTCAATTGGTTTTATCAGGCTGTCTCAACATGCACAAATATGTTCAACCTAACTGCAAATATGTTTGGCTATGACTTGTTCAGAAATGTGCACTTGAGATAGAAAAAAATACAAATCTGAAGTGTTTTGTTCAAAAGGTTTGTTCAAGTAGCTGACTGGGTTCAAAATCATACTACAGCCTCTCTTTTGTTCCTATTTAGGTCACAATTACTACAAGCAAGTTACTTCTTGAAGACAGACCATTCTGCTATAAAGTTCTCAGAGAAGTCTTACAGGTTATGATTTTCCAAACTTTTATGACAAGTTGTACATTATTAATAAGGTTCTCAAGACATAGGGTCAAGCTAGATGTTTGTAATAACACTGTTGTTCACACAGTCTTCTTATGAAGAACAGGTTTTCATCAGAGCTGCATAACCAATCACAAGACAAAGCACATCCTTCCAACATACGGAGCTAAGGAAAAGCATGCGCTAGGAGAAATAGATGTTTTTCACCACTTAAGGGAAGCACAGCTTCTGAACAAGAGCTAAGCATATTATCTACTCTGACCCACTGTCTTTCCAGTTAATCTTTAATCACTAAGTACCACAATTTGAATGACCTCATGTACTATGCTGGGCTGATCAAGACGGGAGAGAAATATAATTTCAAATAAAAGAAGTAACAACTGGTCCAATAAATGAATATTCATCTGATTCTATGAGTCAAATATGAATATTATGCGCATAGGACTATGAAATTTGTTTTAAGACCTATCAGAAGAAACACATTGAAGGCATTTGATTTTCTAATTAACATATGTTACTACCTTGATTTCAAACTTCTCATGGAGATTAGGTATAAAAACTTTTTCCTCTTCATCCCACGTTTGACTGTCATCTGTCAGAATCTTGCCTCTTAGTTTCCATTTCTGCCGCCCCAGTCGCACAAACACCTAAGGAGGTAGTGAGACAAATACACAAGACAATATAAGCATTGCTGTTGTTGTGTGCCTTGAAGTTGTCTCAGAATTAGAGTGACCCCCAGGCAAAGCTATCACGGTGTTTTCTTGGTAGAATTTGATGGGGGCGGTAGTCCTTGCCTTCATCCAAAGCTGAGAGTGTGTGACTTGCCCAGGATCACCCAATGGATTTTTGTGGTTGAGCAAGTATTCCAATCCTGGTACCCAGAGCCCTATTCCAGTGCTCAAGCCACTACACTACATGATACAAATACACAATCACATTTTATGCGATTTTGGGCAGGAAGACTACTCAGTGGAACACATGCACCTTACCACTAAGATACACACCTTCCTTGTATTTAAACAACTTACTGAAATAGTATTGCTAAATACTATACCTCATACTGGTCTCCCGGGCAGAGACGTGCATAACCCACCAACCCTGCAAAACAATAGAAACAAGGAATTTGTAACATCCATGGAAAAGAGAAACTATTAACACAAATTGTTAAAGATCTCAAAATACTTATGGTTACCATCTCTTCAAGTAAATGCCAGAAGGAAAAATTATGGGCAAATAAATCATTTGTCATGAATGATAGTGGCAAGGTTGGTACTTAAACAAACTTTCTCCAGTAAATAAATGTCCACAGCACAAAACTAAGTCAGTTAACATTCTTACAGAAAACAGCTTCAAACAATCAAATACAACATGCAAGAAAACTGATCCTAAAGCGAAAAACTGAAAATCAAACTACGTTCAGATAAACTTCAGTTAACAAAATAGAGGTGCTCCTAGACATTAGTTAAACATTAGACAGAAAATTTGGTATCGGGGCAGAAATAACACAGCAAAAACAGAGGTAGGTTCCTACACCTCTAGAAGCAAAACACTTCAATATATTTTGGTAAAAAAATGTCATTTCTGCAAAAAACCAAAAATTTTGTACAGTTAATTTCTTACAAATTTTCATAAGAAAGTCCTGAAAAGTGAAGTTGTTTAAAAATATAAAACACGGAGGATTCATTATGGAAAAGACAGTAATGACTGAACTGGGGAAGAATAATATAGGGAAGTGTGTGTGGGGAGGGGAATGGACATACCAACATGGTGATGTATGTCTTTTTTTTTATGTGTTGTGAAAAACTAATAATAATTTTTTATAAAAATAAAAATATAAAACACACACACACCTCTCATAATTTCACACAGCAAGAACCATTTTTAAATCTTTGCCCCTTGGATTCAAGGATGAAATAACTTAAGACTTACAACTCTAATGTGAAATCATTACGGTGACTATTTACAAAGTAGTGTTGATGAACATCCTTGCCATGACAAATCAACCAACACCTGTAAAATTATTTTTTTAATCCCTAATTTCAATTCACATCACAGGGAACAGAACTGAACTTCTTGATAAGTGCTAATTCAGCAGGTTCACATCCAGTAATACCTCAGAGAGAGAAAAGATAGGAAATCAGGGAAACAGTTGATGATGGAAGCGGGGAGACCTGAAGATAACTACCATGCATAATTTTCTGCCACACCTGTAGGGAAAGGCAAAGCCTTGTTTGAGAACTACTGTCTTATCTCTTGAAGCAAGATAGGGTCAGCACAGTTAGGGGTGTAGCTACGGGGGGGGGGGAGAGCAAAATGAGGCCACTGACACCCACTCAACCAAGATTTTTGTCCCAGTGAAATTTTCCTTCAGTTCCCAAATTTGTAGCATTGCAGAAAGCAAGACACTGAAAAATTGTTCACACCCAGAACTCTTATATTTGCTGGGCTCACATTCTCTCAGCCACCTTGCCTTCCCATTTTCTTTGTATGTGAAAACTCAATTTTTAAATGCTCAAGTGTTAGCGAGAAATTTGGAGACTGGAGGAAAATGTCGTTGGAGGGAAATAATTCTTATTTGGGAAAAATACTTCCATTCCTCCCCGTACACACCCACACACCATAGCTACACCCATAGCTATAGTCATTCTGTCCTTGGATCTAAGTTTATTCGTCATGTCTAGTGATTACCAGGAACTTGTACTCATGCACAACTCAGTCTTTGTACAAAAGTTCAACTTACCTTTCATCTTCAAGTGAAATTCTCCCAAATGTACTTCAAGTGTTCCCTCAATCAAACGCATATCCTAAAAAACAGATAATGAGAAGTAGTACTGAACACACTTGACCAGCATGCATATTTAGAATTTCCACTATTGGTCACTTGTTTCATTCACTCCAAAAGACCATGATTAGCAGATTTACAGTCTAAAACACATATGCAAAGAATCACACCCTGCTTTCCTGGCAAACCTTCTCCACTCCTCAGTCCCTAGACATACCCAGAAACTAGCTTCAGAGTATTTTCCAACACCCGTAAGCAGTTTTTCAAAATGAATGGATAGTTGCATTGTGAGAAGAGGAAGATAGCCTCTCTTTCAATTCTATTGGCAGAAGTAGTTTGATCAATGGATGTCTCCCATTAGATTCTAGACTATTTCTCAAAGTAGATTCCAGTGATATGTGACAGTCAGAAGCAAAAGCAATTATACCTCTGTACATTCTTGGAGATTCTTATAAAGTTCTACCAGACTCTCTCTTGATGCTTTGGTGGAAGGAGATAAGGAAAATGCATGTTTCATATTTGAAGCACCATCTCGTAGTCTGCACTGGATACTGTAAGCTTCATATAATTCTTCTACCTTTTTAATAAAAAAGGGGGCAAACATTGGATATATTCCGATTAAAAATCTCACAGATGTCAACAGTGTCCAATTCTGCACAATTTAACTTAATGAGTGTTTAAATGACTGTACTTTGTTTAGTTTTTTAGATGTCGTGAAAGCACGTAATTGAAAATATCTAACTTCGAACTGATCTCATTCATAGTTGGAAAAAACCTTTAAGCAAAACTGTGAAGAAGAAAACATGACAAGACATTCTTGAACCGAACTCTCCTATTCAAGCGAGAAGCATCTTCAGTTACAGTATGACTGGTGTGGGAAACACTAATGTTTTATCAACAGTAGGCACAGGAGTTGTGGAAATACATGTCTTTACATGCATCTGCAAAACCAGGTTCAATCAGATCGTGGGATTGAGCCCCAGGCTTGCAAGCTCTCCCCCAAAGACACATCGAAGGTGTATCAGCCTAACCCACACCATACAAGCAAAGCTACCTGATTGGAGATAACAGAGCTTGTCTCCACTGAGCCACACACATACATCATGCAGGGAGATTCTCCTGTTAACTGGAGGCTTTCTCAATAAAGCATCTGAAAGATTGTATCTCCCTGTATGAGCTTGCCTGAATTTTAAGATGCTCAAGGGAGGGCTTTCTCTTGGTCTAACCACCATCATAAGTACCGGGGGGGGCACAGCCTTCTCAGTGGCTGCTCCCAGGCTATGGGACTCCCCCCATGGGATTCTCAATTGGTCCCCTCTTGTATTTAGGCAGGGCTTTAGCTCTTAACTCTTGTGGCAGAAAGGTCTTTTAATGTCATTTTATCACTTTTATTATAGTTTAAATGCATTTTAAACTGCTTTTGCTTTGTGCTTTTAATCAAATGTATTTAATTTTTTTAAAAAAATCTTTACTAAGATTTTAACTATACTTTGTTTTAATTTCTTGAAAGCTGCTCTGGGTCCCATGTTGGGAGAAAGACAGGATATATACATAAAATAAAATAAAACAAAACAACCAACACGAGATGGCTGGCTCTCATGAAGAACTGGAGAGAACAGTGGAAGCCTGCATGCCTCTCATTTTTTTCATCTGGAAAATCCAGCAGGGTGCCGGAGAATCTCCTCATATGTATGCACATGGCATGGGCAAGGTAGAAGGGGCTTCAGAGGAAAGTCCCAACTAGCCTTTGGAGGGAAGGACATGGAAACGGTGTGGTCTGAACCAAGTGCAAGAGACAGAAGCTCTCCTTCTCTATCATACAGAAACAGAACACTGGTCCATCTAGCGAGCAATGGATGATGGCTTCCAGTGCCACATGATGAATCTATATCAAGCTTTCTTCCCAACTTTGAAGGAGCTATCCAAGCTATAGAACCTATTTTCAGAAGAACATTCAGCACTTTGGAAAACTACTTTAAGGAGGTGAATCATTGCCTCCCCTGGGATGGAAGTCACCACTGCATGTAGCCCAACAGCATATACTTCATCTGGCAGTGCCACAGAAAATCATTCCCAATCTTCTATCCAAGATCCTCAAGTCAGAAGTGCCAGGTATTGAGACAATATAGCCATACTTCATGTGCTCTGCCACTGAGTTAGGACAGTTCTTCAACCAATTGGCCCACTGTGTGTGTGCATACATGTACATGTGTATGCTGGAGCATTTTCACATTCACTCCACATGCAATAAGGAGCAGGCACAAAACCAAGGCTCTTTCCAGTATCCTGCCAAAGATAGAGGCATAGGAAAAACAGGAGACTGAATGAAGCAGTTCTCAAACTCACATCAATCCTGGGAGTTTTGTTGGTTGGAGAAAGAGAGAATAACTTGCCTAAAGCAACTCAGCACACAGAGTTGCATATTTAGATCCAGTACAGGCACTCCCAAACAAAAACTAAATTTCAGTGATGTGGCAGCTATAAAGAGGTTTAATCTGGATGCCAAAGAAACCTACACTCACTGTAAAATTCAGTACACACACATAAATACACATACGAGTAACATTAATGGTTATGCCAACAAGGAACAACTGGGCCATTGGAACATGCAGCCTTGAAACAGTTTACCCTTATTTTAAGACCAATGCAATTCATAGAACCTTAGCAAAAGCTTACTCCATACCTGTGCCAACAAAAGCTACCCTCTTTCCAATATGTTGTACTGAAGTTTGCTTTTTTTAAAAAAAAAAAAATCTTACATGTGGCTTTCTGAAAAAGTCAGAGAGCACTGTTGAACACACTTGGCTCAGCTCTAAGGAAGCTTCAGAATAGGTAAGTCTTGATCGTATCAGGCACAATCCTGTTCATCAGATCCAATGTTGTTAGAGTGATGACATTTAAGGCTTAACATGATGTCATGAAACTTTGGACCAGTTACAATTTTACCCAGGCCATTTCCTCACTATACTGTTATAGTGCTATTATTCCACTTTCAACATCCTATGGAATCCTGGAGTTTGCAGTTTAGGGAGGGGAATTTAGAATTCTCAGAGAGCTCATTGGCCTCAGTAAACTACAAACCCCAGAATTCCATAGGATGTTGAAAGTGGAATAATAGTAATATAACAGAACAGTGTGGAAATGGCCCTAGCATCAATTGTAGTACACAGACGTCAATGAAGTGTCACAATTTGTAACGTTCAATACAGCTGTTCAGAGTCAACAGTCCTGTGCAGAAGTTCATGGGAGCGCCTCAGGCCATGGAGCTGAAAGTGGCTCTCTGGGCTTCTCCAGATGATCAGGTCTACTTCCTTACAGGTACTATGATTTGGCGCTTTCCTAGCTTTTGTGCATTTTACTGCATTCTAAAGACTCCATTCAAAAACACCTTTTCTAAAGTTTAGTTACTCCCAGTAAAAGCTTTAAGTTAAAACATGTTGGTATTTTTAGCCACACTTTTTCTTTGGCCCACAACATTTCTGTCTCCATCAGTTTTAGCCCAGATCATCCCATGTTGAGTGGGACAGTCAGAATGGGGTTTCTAACTGCATTCAGCTAGGTGTATGACAGTGAACACTCAGTGAGTTCACCCAGATGTGCTTAAACACCTCCTTCCCACTCAACACAGGGAGGCTGAAGCGGGAGCCAACATATGGGAAAACTACAGAAAACAAGGCAGGGCTTACACCACCATATCCATTTCATGCTCTATACCACACTCCCCCACCCTGTAGTTGCACAAACCAAAACCACATGGTCAATGGCTATAGTAGCTGGCCATGATGGGAGTTGCAGTCCAACACAACACTAGATTGGAGAGGTTTACTTGATATGAACTTTTTTTCAATAGTTGCATAGGGCTTTTCTGTCACTCAGATTACTTCCAGTATAGCCAATAATATAATAACAACATTGGCTATACAGAAATAAATATTGGAAATCCAGAGAGAAGTTGTCCTTTGTAACTGAATTATGCTAGATGAGACAATGCAATGTTATCAATGGGCTAGAGGGAATAGGAAGAAAATCACTTCCTCTGGAGCAGCACAAAGCAAGCTTGCTGTTATGTTGCAGACGTTAGAACTCAAACTCAAATTCCACGGGTGCGAGGGGGAAAGATTCCATCTAAACATTAGGAAAAATTTCCTGGTAATAAGAGTTGTTCAACAGTGGATCAGACTGATCTGGATGGTAGTAGACTATCCTTATCTAGAGGTCTTTAAACAAAGCATTTAAGGGCCATCCCTCAGGGGTGTTTCAGTTGTGGATTCCTACCCTGCCAGAGAGTTGGTCTAGATGGCCCTTGAGATCCTTCCCAGCTATGACTCTTAGATGACATTAGTCCTTACAAACACAAATACAGCCTTGTATAAAGAAAAGTTGTTCCTATTACTTCTGGAATCTTCAAGCATGAGAGAGATGGGCAGGTGCTCTGCTATCTTCTCCTAGCAGCGAACTCCTAACTCCTAGCAGAGTTAACTGTGGCTTTTTCTTTTCCTTCTCTCTTAATGTAAGGGTGTTTTTCCCCTTCCAAATATGCTGGCAATGCATTAAAAACTGGTTTTACAGGCTGAACTTGGGCTGCACTCAATAATCACTCTGAATGGAGCCATTGAACAGTCTCCTCCTTTTGCAAAGAAAGTGATTGCGGCTTTCAGAAAGCAGCTAATGTGATTTCCCTTCAAACAAGCATGGATGAAAGATATGTTGTGTTGGGATTTGTTTATATCACAGCATAAACCTCGTAGGCAGGCAACATAAATCCTTACCTTGCTTATATGAAATTCCAGTTTCCTGATATACCTTTCCACAGAACGGATTTGCTTTTAAGAGGGAGAAAAGGATGTTCAAAAAATTATTGATACAGCTCCAGATATTTCATTGCCTGACAATATAGAATTTGTTGCTATTACATATTGTCTAAGCATGGTTATTATTTTAAGACATCTATAATCATATGTACCATATATGATTAACTATGGCAAATCCACAATATAATCACTATAATAGCATTTTCCCAATGACAGATACCCGCTCTTTTTAAATCTATCCTACTGTTCAATTACACTGGCCTTCCTAAAAGCTAACAACTCAGTCCAACAAATAAAACTATACAATTTAAAAGTCAGTTTGGAGGGAAAGCAAAAATGAACAGCAGATCAATATCACTGATCACCAAACACTTGGGAGAACATGCCAGATTTAATCTATTGGCTACAGAATAGCACACAGGGGAGATCTAGAAGGGAATCCCACAGCTGGGATGCCATCACAACCAAGGTCCTGGAGGCGATATGATATCCCCTTCCGCAATGGGTTGCTCACCACTCACCATTAGCATTTTATGTGGCTGTTTGTGAATCTCTCTCACACACAGTCACATGAAATATTAAACTCATGATCATACAATTATTTGATTCTCAGTGCAACGGAAGTTCTTGCTGAACCAGAAGAAAGTGAGTCAAAAGGAGTACTTCTGTGTGTCCATATGTATCCAAATTCCTGTTGCTGTACACTTGTGATCTTAATGTCCATCTCCATGTTTACCCTTAATATTAGCTATTAGGGGTTCAAAACAAGGATCTGTCTTTGGTGAGCCCTTGAATATGCCTCTCATGGTTGCTTGGTCTTTCAGAACTGCTTTAGTTGTATATTCCTGCATGGCAGGAGCTTGGAATAGATGGCCGTTGAGGCTCTTCTCAGCTCTATAATCCTATCATTGGTTCCACTCCACTGCCTGTGGATACTAGCTGCCATCAAATGCAACCAGACATAGCACCAGCCACAGCACTTAAGTTAAATGTTCCTTGTCCTTGTTGTTGCTGTTGTTGTGTACCTTCAAGTCATTTCTGATTTATGGCAACCCTAAGGCAAACCTATTATGAAGTTTTCTTGGTAAGATTTGTTCGGAGTGGGTTTGCCATTGCCCTCCTCTGAGGCTGAAAGTGTGTGACTTGCCCAAGGCCACTCAGTGGGTTTTCATGGCTGAGAAGGGATTCAAAAACCCTGATCTTTCAGAGTACCAGACCAACATTCAAACACCATACCATGCTCCCAGAATCCCCAGTCAAGGTCTTGTTGACTGGGCGTTCTTGAGAGCTGTAGTCCACAAATTCATTTTTCCAGGCTATAGTACAGTTAATGGAGTGAAGTCAAGGGAAAGTAGTAGCACTGGTCTGTGACTTTAAATATTCCACAGTTATTTGTCTGTGTGCTGCTTGTAGTCAATACTGGGAAATTTTCTTACCTTATCCAAATCATAGTAGAAAGCCTGAAAGAGAAACATGCAAAATTAGTACATCCATTAGATACATACACCAACAGCTCAAAGACATATTCCATGAAAGGGTTTATGTTGTTTCAAACTATCGCTTTCATAGTAATCCAAAATACTACTATTTGGTTATATGCCAATATTTCACATAACTTGGTTTGTAGATGATCAATTATTTACACTATAAATATCAAGAGCAGCACCAGGAAGTGGGATGGGACAAAGCTTGAGAAAGTTACTTTTGGGACTACAATTTTCAGAATCTCCCAGCCAGCATGACCTTGCTGGCAGGGGGATTCTGAGAATGTAGTCTAAAAAATTTTTTTCCCAAGCTCTGAGGTTGACAGAGGAAGAAATCCATGTATGAATGCCCTATGGACTCAACCTCACAGCTGTGACAGCGCTTCTGTATTTTTATCACTAGCTGATATGATGAGTTTGCATGAAAGCAACCACTATGCTAACATAGAAGAACCCCAGGTCTGTGCAAAATCCAATTGAAAGTCCATGTGGTTCATCACAGTGGTTTCAAAGGCCTTTACAGAAAACCAAATTCTTGCAACGTGACTGAGCTCAAAGGTTCTTCTGCAGAAAAAGAGAAGAACAGTTGAGTTACAAAGGTATCCAAAGGGCGATAACCTTTTTAAGGCCTAATCACAACCAACTGCTCCCTCCAACTGTTCCAATTAAACAGGAACAGACCCCATTATTCCTTTGTTGCCCACTTTTTCAGCTGCTTTTAAAATGTTCCAGTTTCTCTCTCCTCCTCCCACTTTGTCCTCAGTTTATTTCAATTGCTGCAACATGAGTTCAAAGCGCAAAAGTAATTTGTGCTCAGTTGGCTCAAAAGGGGGACAAGAGAGGAGGGTTCCAGCCATTTTAGGCCCAAGAGGGGCCTTAAAAAACAAGAAGTGACTTCCATTCACTTCCTGTTACTAAAAAAAAAATGCTTCTTCTGGTCTTAAATAGCTGTGGGGGATTAAAACATGACAAAAATGTCCTCATGCTCATTAGAGATCATTTGGAGATATTTTAATTATTTTTTCTTTCTTTTGCATGTGTGTGCGTGTGTGTGTGTGTGTGTGTGTGTGTGTGGAGGTGCAATGGTGGTACAGCCCTCCAAGTTCTTCTGGAGCCCTAATGTGATTCCCTAGCCTTCCATATTTGCCAACCTCTGCAGTGCAGGAATGGTTTAACAACCACACACACACTTGCAGGCAGTGCTCCCAGTCCAATGATGGTGAGGGATCCTTACTTGTAAATAAAAGAGCATATGAAGTTGACTAACACATTAAACATTTAATGCAGCATATTGTTCAGCTCTCATTTTGCTGAAACCTAGTTGTGCCCCATTTATGTATAAAGCAGATTCTTTAAGGTAAACTCTATTTTTAAAGCAAATTCAACTCAGGGCAGCTAATTTCTTGTGTACCCAAATCTAAAGTTCGACATCTCTAGCACCCAGTGATTCTTTGAAATTGTATCAGCACTAACTACAGTTGTTTTTGACATAGTTTGTAAACCCAGGTGAAAAGTACTCAGAGTTAAGGTTCACCTCTCATTACCATTCAAACTGTGAGTCACAATACAGGGAGATAAACAACATGAGAATACAGAGACCAAGATAGTAGAAAACATACTTAGCCCAAGCTGAACTTGGAAGTCCCATCAATTTCACCCCAAGTAGCTTCTCTACTGAACTAACTGAGATTTTCAGGATGGTTAACTTTGGATTACATCCTTCATTCAGAATGACTCCCCCATTAGAGAGTGATTCTGGATAAATGGCTCTTGGCGCTACCAGATAAAAAGCACCTTGTACCTGTTCCATCATGATGTTCTTTGCAGATTTTATTGCAGTAACAACAACAACAAAAAAGTAGTAGTAAAACACAAGAGAACATGCAAACAGATGGCAACACAGTCCGGAGCCTCCATAGAATCTGAGGAACCAGACAGGACAGTCATAAAGTAACGGAAGCATTCTTGGTCAGACAAAAAGGGAACCTCTTACCAGCCTAGAGTTCCTTCTTGTGTCCTTGTGGCATTCCGACAGATAATCCAGTTCTGCCTGGTGTACTTCCAGATATTCACTGAAAGAAAGTAATTAATATGATGTGCTTTATGCTGCACTTCAAGAACAGTTTCTAGTGCCATAGATATTCCTGAATTAGTAGTCTCACTACTATACTGCTATCAGGAAATGAGCTTAGAGGTAAATAAACCAAGCTGGCCAGATAAAGAATGTTATCACTGGTTCTTAGTCATGATCCAGATACATACTCCTTCTAGTACCACAGGGATTATGCCTCTGTATAATAGTTATTACAGAACGCAAGCACTAGAGTAATGTTCGGACTTTTGGGGGCTACTAATACCTATATGGCCAGTGACCTGGCTGGCTGGGGATTCTGGAAGTTTGAGTTAAAAAAAAATAACCTTTCCCCATCTCTGATGGGGTTCCACTTGTAGCCTACTTATAGTCTTCTCACAGGTAACTGGTTAAGTAATGTGTGGACAGAATGCTGAACTAGATAGGACGTAGTTTCCCTTCAAGAACTACAGAAAACAAGAGAATAAGGCAACAGTCCTAAGCACACCTATATTAAAATTTCTAGTTAAGAGTGTTTCTAATGGGAGAGGAATAAGACATTTCCACTTAATTTCTTTGGCTCTCGGGAGGAGCTCTGTAGGTTTGGAATGTGATATACTGCATAGCCCCATCTCTGAAGATGGGATTGTACATTACAAGTATGTATTCATTTGTTTTATTTAAAACAAATGCTTGTCCAGATAACAGGAATGTGAGGAAATTTAACTCTTCCCATGTCCAGTTCTAGCTTGGATATCCTCTTCCCCAGAAGACATTTTTCCTTATGCCTAGTCTATACTTCTAGTCATCAATGAAGCACTAATATGGCATACCCATCAACATCTCACAGATAAAAACAGGAAGACATGACACCAAGCAACATCAGAGTGTGGTCAAGATGGCAAATGTTTTTAATAAGGAAAGATGGACAAGCTAGGAGAAACTGCAGCAGTTTGCTTCTGCCTGAGTCCACAGGGAAGAGCAGTGTTCAGCCCCCTCATATCCTCTTCTCCTTCCCGAGTTAAATAAGTACAAACTAGAGTTTGCAGCAAGTAATGTAAGCTGAGGACAAAGGAGAAGTGGAAAGAGGAGAATGAAATGGGGGCATTTTAAAAGCAGCTGAAAAAGTGTGATGCCAATGGTTTAACTGGGACTTTCCCTGACAAATCAGAATAGTTGGGGAGTATGGAATGGACTATACCATTTCAGACTTTAGGTGATAAATCCCATTTTTAAGATTCCCCTATTTTAAGCCTGCAAACAGAAAGACAACATAGCAGGTAAATGATGGGGATAGGTTCTGTCACCCTGGTAGACTAGTCTGCTGTCTGGAGCCATTATAAAAACATATGTGTATCTGGAAGAACATTCAGAAATAATATCTTGAAAAAAACTCTCAAGTGGTACAGACCATTCTCCCACTTCAGAGTCCTACTGCATTCATTACCATCTCATTGGTGGCTATGCACTTCTAGAGACTCAGAGCCTTGATATGGCTGGGTTTGGTTCTGTTCTGTTCAGTTCTACCAGGATCCCCCAGCCAGAATTAGCCACAATGATTGGGGATTCTGACAGGTGTAATAAAAATCAAGTTTAGAATTTAACTTTTAATTTGTTCCTCCTCTTCTGCACCAAGAGGCACTGGGGACAAACCATCCAACTTGCCTTGGATGGGCAGTTTACTGGAAGGATAAAGTATCACCTTTTTATCTGACTGCACAATAAAACTGCAGGACAAACACAAGGATAGGAATCTGCATGTTTGTCTCATACTGTCAAACGAAGACGTTAAAGGAAGAGGCTCTCGATATTTTGAACAGAAGGAGGCCTTAAGAATGGCTAAGTGAGGTACAACCATCCTGTTTCTGTTTACTTCATCGTGCCCTCGGGGATGGAAAAGTTGTTGTTCACAGACTGTCTCTGGAATCCTCATCCCAAAGTCTTCAGACTTTATTTGGCGCTCTCACAGCTCATCATGGTTGGAGAAAGCACAGGAAAAGTGTCTCCTTTGTTCTCCTTTTCTCACAGGAACACCATCATAAACCACATCACCTCAGGAAAGTGTTTGAAGAACCATAGCTGCTTTGAGTTATAGTAATCCCCTGGAAGGTTCCCCTCAGGCAGCAGCAAACTCAAGTATTTCAGCTGTCTGCCCCTCACACCCAACCTAGTTCAAGAAAGTTTATTACCTCTCCTTCTCAGGGCTAGACCTGCTATCAGAATGACTGAGGCAGTTGTTTCAGGCAACAGATGCTGGCGGCAACAGCCCCATTCTTCTGCCTGTTGGTCTTCAACACCTATTCATTTCTCTTTGTTGGAGAACAGTGCTATGTCATGCTACAATTTCCAAAATGAGCATGTTGTTCAGGCTTGGTGGAGAACATTGTTCCATTGTCAGTGCTGGAACAACTGCCATTCCAGTCAGCTTCTGTACATAGAATGGGAGCAAGGCATCATCTTAGCCTTTACTTCAAGGACCAAAATATCTTAATCCAGCCCTGTTCTCCTTCCACACATACTAGGGATGCAATTCTTCACTAATTTTCTTCTCAAAGGAAGCAACAAATAATTTTAGCCATTTTCTTGCCACTATGAGAAAGGAAGTACGATTTGTAATTCAGGATTCATTCTGCACAAAATTCGCACATGGTCATTTTGGACAGAAACAGCATTTTCTGCATGGGAACAGCATTTTCTGTGCATAAAATTCTGTTTCCTATGCAGAAAAAGCTGTGGAATTTTGTGCAAAATAAATCTCAAACTGTGAAGATTCTTGTCAGTCCAGGATTCTACTTCTCAGGTTTTTTTCAGCACCCAAGAAATTTTTTTCAATCAGTTTTCAAATATTTTCAAATACTCTTTCCATATCTCACACACAAACTTTTCCTCTGTCCTCTCCTGCAATATATGCACATTTCCCTTTCAAAGTTGCAGTAGCACTGCTGGAAAAAGAGAAGGAGGGCAGCATCTTCTCATTAGAAGTGAGAAAAGGGAAGGAGGAGAAAAAGTTCCCTTCACCTTCTCCATGATTTGCTCTTATAAGGGCTGCTATGGGTGAGGAGGGAAGGTATACAAGTATTTTTCTTTGAACAGTAAGCAATTCTTGGTTGGAGCAACCACAGAAAAACTGCCCACCAGCACTTCTGATCAAGACTTCCTGGCTCACAATAGTAACTATTGCTTCTCTACCCAGGTTGATCCTGCAACCAGCAATCCCACACTCTCATATAAAGAGGAGCACACATGGTCTTGTATAGTAATACTCTTAATTGTAGAATATTATGTGAGGGTTCTTGTACATCTAACAATGTGAGGCAATGAAAAGTGCTGGGAAATACCCATCCTGACACTCCGGCAACTTTCAATCATCAAATGAATCAAGTGATAATACTTCTCCTGAAGTCACACACTGCTGGAAACCCATTTTTATACCACTTCTGACCCTAATTTATGCAAAGTAGGATAAAACCATGGTCTTTAAGACTCAAAAAATTATGGTCTAGTCATCTGATAGTCCTCCATCCTCTGATAACACCTGGTTACGGCCTTCCAAACTTTTTCTGGCAACAAGTTCATGTCATGTCTTTAACAATCTAGGGATCAGTCAGTAGCAGCCTCCTCTATCCTAGTCAATAGAACCTTCATTTAGACCTCTAGACCCACTTACACATACCATGCTAGACAAAGAACAGTCCTCTGTTTGAAGAGCTGGGTCCAATCAATTCTGGCTCAAAAATAAAAGAAGCATACAAAAGGACAACAGAGACCTTCAAGTCGCCATCAACAGTTAGCAGCAGATTTGGCTGCTTCTTAGAATCACAGAGCTCAAAGGGACTAGAAGGGACGTCTAGTACAGCCCCCTGCCATGCAGGAATATCCAGCTAAAGCACTCCTAAAAGATGGTTATAACAAGCTCTGTTTGAAGACCTTCAGAAGAGGAGAGCCCTCCACCGAGGCAATCTATTCCAGGCAGTGTATTCTGCTGTCAAACAGCTCTTACCATTAGGAAGTTCTTCCTAATGTTTAGATGGAATCTCTTCCTCGTAAATTTCAATCCATTGGTTTGTCTCCTAGTCTCTGAAGCTGTGGAAAACAAGCTTGCATTAACTTTTACTTGACCTCTCTTCAAATGTTTAAAGATGGCTATCTATCTCTTCTCAGGCTTCCCTTTTCCATTAACCATATCCAGTTCCACGAAGTATTCTTCATAGTGCTTGCTTTCCAGAACTTTTACCATCCTGGTCTCCCTCTTCTGGAAATATTCCAGCTTGTCAACCCCTCACAAGCCACCTGGTCACATTCTTCCCCACTCTAGCAAGATGTAGTATATTGCTATGTAAATTACAGGAATGATTTTTCTATTTTCATCTATCTGTATAAATTAGCATATGCCAACATTATACAAATCTACATCATCTATTTTTTAATGAATGTTTAACTGGCCACCCTATTCCTCCAACCCACAAATAAAATTGTGAATCAGACTCTGCTTCCTACATCTTTATACATTTAGATTGTTGGAGGAAAAATTATTTAATTTGTCCGCCTCCCACTCCTACCCCCCCCAAAAAAAACCAAATGACAGTGCATAGTGTTATTCAATGCCTTGAATCCCATATTGGGAGAAAGGCAGGATTTAATTAATTTAATTTAATTTAATTAATATGCAGGTTGTTAGTCTTTTGCGCAGCCACAGTTAAGGGCTCTTTTTGGCCACTGGTCACTTTTAACAACCAAGAATAACAACGTGCCACACAGGTCATATTCATCTCCAGGCAACAGTTATACTTTTTGAAACAATCTTGTTCCTTATTTCTTCACATTTTTTGGTGTCAACAGAAGCTGGAGAAAAGAGAAAAGATGACTTTCCTCTCATCATGTTACTGCTGAACAAAACAGTTTCTCAGCCTAACCCAAGAACTTCAGATTCTGAAAAAGAATGCATGAATGAGGGTGGAATGGGGAAAAGGATGACAGTCCATTAATGTCTACTTTGCAACAGAACTCTACACAGAAAGCGTCTGGCCCCTTGGCAATTACTAGGTCTAGTGCTGCCACCCCAAAAAAAGACTACAAGGAATAGATGCAGATGCAAACTCCCTGATAGTTCCCAAAGAGCAAACTTTCTAGGCTCACATTCCTTTAACTCTGTGAGTTAATTCAGACCAGACATGAATAACTCAATTTTCTCTTCTTGTATTTAAAAAGGATGCAGTCGGTGCTGCTTTACAAGATGCAGAACCTAAATAGGTCAGTGTGTTTATGTTAAGCAGCCTGTGTCTTTTCCAACTTACTTGGGGGAGATTCCTCCCACCATTGTAAAGACAATCCCACCCATCCATCCAAGACACAGTGTTCCTCTGAAATCCAGTCATCTGATCGCTTGCCAGTATGCAATACAATTGTCTCTGAGGCTAGTTTAAATATTCTGCACTCAGATCTCTAAATTGCAGCAGTCTGAGAAATTTATTGAACCAAAGGCTTGGCTTGTTCACATTGCCATGAATCCCCAAGCCAAATAAAGATAACTCAGAACAAGTAGCTACCTGCATCCAGAGTATTTATTAACCCAAAACATCATTCAAGAGCCAAAAATTCAAGCAGTGATTGATTTAGGATTGCAAGAGATCTTGGCATACATTTGAAAGTGAACATCTGCCAAGAATGGCAAATGGGAATCTCCTTGGATCATAGCAATATTCACTTTACTGAGACTAAAGATATTTATTTAATACATATTGGTGGTCTGAAGCTGCCAAGTTTGGAAAAGTTACTTTTTGGACTGGATCTTGCACAGTCTCCCAGCCAGCACAGCCATCATTCATGTTGGTTGGTGAATTCTGAAAACTGCTGTCCAAAAAAGTAACTTTTCCCATCTCTGAAAATGCTTGCTTAGACACTGGTAGGAGTTATTTGCTGGAATGCTCTGTACAGGTGAGTAGAAGTCATGCACATTTTTTTTAGTTAACCCAGAACTCACCAAGGTCTCCCAGAACTCTCCAAAGGCTCTACTCTGGTAGTGGAATACATATGTTCTCTTCATTGTGCATAATCTCAGCTGCAAACATTCTATTCACACCTTACTTAATCATGTGGAAGGTAGCGGTTACAGACGACTGGCAAACACTCATCTAAACAAGCATCTTCAAATCATCAGTGATAGCTGAGGAAATACCTTGAGCTAAACAAAGGAGTAGAAAAAAGGTTCTGTCTCCATATGACACTGAGAATCCTGCTGGTGATAGGCCAGAGGTTACACCTCTATATGTAACTTTGGGGATGTAGAGGAACAGGTATTCAGTACCCCCTTCCACAACACATCCATCCCCAGCCATGTGCGCACAAAGCAGCTGCTCCAACCAGACCATGGCTTCTGCAGCTTAGAAAAAAGAGAGCAATGTTTGCTCTTTTCCTCTCCCAGCAACACCTTCATTTTTCTTACAACTGCCAAGGTGCAGCCAAATGCACTCTATAAGCATGACGCAGGATCGCAGCCTTGATTTCCACAGGAACTAAGTAGAGTCCTGTTGCTGGATCAAAACAAAGGCCCGCCTGGTCTTGCATTCTGTTCCCACAGTGTGAAACCAGTTGTCTATGGGAAGTTCACAAGTAAGACAGAAGAGCAGTTGCACTCCCCAGCTTTGTGTTCCTCGGGAATAGTTACTGAGCACCATCCAGTACTGCTTCTAATATTAGAATGAATATATATCCATCATGACTAGCAACCTCTTGCAGAGCTTATCCTCCATGAAATTCTCTAATCTCCTTTAAAAGTCATCTACAAGTCAACTTGCATGATACATAATGTATGCAATATGCAGCTGAGCCTGTATTTATTTTCCTTTTTGCTTATAAGGAAACGGGCAAGGCCCTTATCTGACCTGGAATCACTGTTCACACTGACAGAGCTAAATAATGCTTGAACCACAGAAGACAGTGGAAATCTCAGTATGTTGTTGTTCATTGTGTGGATGGTGGGAGCAGTGGAAAATTCTTACTTGAGTCCTTTCTTCAAAGCTTCAAAGACTTTCTTCACTTGTTGAGGCTTGGGATCCCAGATGATTGTCCCTTTCTGGAGGGAAGGGTACATCTTGGCAGATTTTATGGACATTTTGGACCTCGTAGAACCTTTGCTGAGAGACTTTCTGTGAAAAGGATAATTTTAAAAGAAATCACAATAAAGCTAACCTGAAATGTCAGCAGTCTTGGATTTATAACCAATGGATGTAAGAAATTACAAATGAGTCCAGTTCCAAAATCTGTTCCTCTGTATGTTTATTCAGAAAATAGGTCCAAGTCCAATGAAGCTTACTAACAAGTAAATGTTTATTGGATTGCACTGTAGAGGTAGAATTACTTGCCATCTTGGCACAAGCTGTGTTTATACTCATGCCACATCTCCAAGGGGTTAAGAAGTTCCATAAGTAATTACCCTGGTTTGGTTTTCTTCCGAAAGAGGCCACGGGATGCTTATTGGCATAGGTTTCACTAGAGCATATGGACTTAGCATGGATGGGAGCATAGCTTTAAAATACTGACAGACAGGCAAAGTTTACTACTCCTTCAACAAATCTCCAGGAGAAAGCTTAGTATGTTACTTTTCTAAAAAAGAAAAGAGTTATTTGTTACTACATATGAATTGTTAACTAACATTTTTAAAAGTCTTTACTACAGAAAAAATGATCAAAAGTCTCCCCAAATGTTCTTCCCATAACATTCTGGAGTAAGGGATAAATATTACTAATCACAAAACAAAACAAAAACTAAGAATGGTTTGGTTGGTTAGTCCCAACTACAGAGACTCATTGAATCCAGTATTAAATGGTGAGTTGTCACATAGGTAAATAAAATTGATTCTGTGGCCCTGTTCTAGCTGGGGCTATCAATAGGATTCAACCCAAAGCTATCAGTTCCTGCATGATTCTGTAAAAGAAACATTGTTATGCACTTTCCATATCCATTAGGAACAAGAAAGAAAATAACAGCTAGCTATTTGAATGAACTTTGAATAACTTTGCTGGAAAGGTAATTAAGATAACTGTTGCTTTGTTCTTTTGAAGAAAGGTATGAAGAACACTATTGGGTTTTTCCAATATTTTTAGCAAGAAGAACACAGCATCTATACGGCATTTAACACAATGATAATGGAGTGGGGAGAGCCTTTGAATGTATACATGTACCTAAAAAGGATTCGATCGCAATTCTATCCCAGTTCACTCAGAAGCATGCCCGAATGGATAACAGGATTTAGGTTTTCTCCACAGTATACAATTATAGTAGTTTGATGCCACTTTAATTTCCATGGCTACATCCTATGGAACCTTAGGATTTGTAATTTGGTGAGGAACTAGAGCTGAGAATTCTAAATACTTCCTAAAATTACAAATACCAGAATTCTGTAGAATGCAGCCACGGCAGTTAAAGTGTTATCAAATTGTTATAATTATGTAGTATGAAACAGTTCATAGACTCAAATATTCTGAGGGTCATACTAAAAACAGCACTGAAATGCCACCTTTCTTTGGAACAGAAGTGCCTAGAACGATAGCCTTATTCTCCTTGATAGTCTGTGTACTATCCACACTGATACTATGATAACTCTCACTCTGAAAAGATAAAGGTCACAGAGCATTAACGGATCAGTTTCAAGTGTATGTGTGAACACGGAGATTCTTACATTAAGATTTACTCATGAGAAGATATATCCATGCCCCAAGCATCAGGACTACAGCTGCACAAACCCAGTTTAGCAGCAAAGAGGCTGAGAAGTAAGCCACTAAGTTCCTGGTTCAAATATCATTTTTTGCCATGAACTCAATTTGCAAACATTACATTTGACTGGTCAATCCTGCACTGACACAATATGGGTATGTAAACAGTCTAATTTGCAGTGTTAATGTAAGGACCACAGAGATAATGTATGTGAAGCACAGATTATGATATGCACTTTCTTGAGAAAAACCCACTGAAGTCAATAGGGCCTCTTTCCAGTTTGAACATAATAGTGTTGATCAGTATTTGTTTAGAACAATTTCTTAAAGACAAACACTTTGCTAGCAGCTTTGATATTTTACTCTTTTTTTCAAATTAGTCACTTAGCTTACTCTTATTATGTAAATGGTTAGTCATCCTATGTCTACATTGATAAAAGGTACCTCCCTTCTCTACTAAACCAGCTTATCTTTTTTCTTTCTTTGTTTTCAGGACAGAACAAGCTGCATTCATTTTAAAACCACTCTAAAGTTCCATGTTGGAACAACAAAAACAATAACCCATTGTGTATTCTTTGCAACCCTATACTCACTGTGTAAATATTTTTAAAAAAACAATCACAGCGCTAAGTATTGCTCACCTGGCCCAAGATGAGCAAAAACAATTCAGGGAAGTCTTTAAAAGAAAATTTCTTCCAAAAGGTTTTCTCTTCGAAAGATTCTTAGCTAGACTGTTCTTCAGCCCTCACTCATCTGTAACAGGATTTTACAAATGCTGTTCTTTAACTCTCTGTTTACTTTTTAGGTAAATTCCGCCCCCCAAAGGCAATCTGTTCTCCCTTGTTGTATTCAACTGTCTTTCTACCACACCTGTTAGTCAGAAAGCAAATAAGGCAATAGACACACCTGGAGGACACTGGCTTAAATCCAATTATTAGCACCAATTAGACTCACAGAATGAATGAAGTTTACACATGCATTTGACTTACCAAGTTCCTATTGTTCCAGTAAGTCTATTCCAGTTGGGGCTAGTAACTGGATTTGCCTACTCTCAGCTAATGTGAAAATGGCATTCATGTTTACTGTGTGTATGGTTTGGACTACAACATGTCCCACTTTCAAGGAAGCAATGTTAGGATTTGCAGCCTCAGTTTTATGGGACAGCCAAAGTACACATACAATTTGCTGTCTCAAGATTGCAAGGAATAAAGAGGTTCTATATCATTAAGGTGCCAAACCTGTGCACATGTTGTTCAGAAACTCACCAAATTCAATGAAACATTCAGTTTCAGAGTCTGGAAAAATGACTTGTTGGACTACTGTATCCAGAATCCGCAGCTAATCTGAACATGGTAGTCCAAAATAATGATGTTTCCAAACACTACCGAAAGCACTATGCTGTGATCCCCTCCCAAAAGCAGGAGCAGTTTCCACCAGATTTGATGGAATTTTCTTCTGAGTAAAGTCTAGACTTCTATAGTGTCACTTATCCTGGAAGTAAACTCTCATAAATTCAGTAGGATTTACTTCTGATTAAATGCAAAGACTCTTGCAGTACCACAAGGAAATTTATTTGTCTGACCTGGCTCCTTACAACCAGTACTCCCCTGCCACAGCCTCAATCTCTTTCTCAGTCGACGCACAGAGGAAGACAAACACCTGCAGCTGAGAACAGTTCATTCATCTTTGATAGTGACCTTTAGCCATTTAGGAGACTCAAGTCCAATAGGTGTGTTAGTTTTTAAGGTGTCAGCTAGCCTATACAACATAAGCACAGCAAAAATGTTTACTTTCTGAGCAGGCCTGTGGAGTTCATTGTCAAAAACTGCAGATGCTCTAGTTTTTCATCACCAGAAAACTGCAAGAATCCATCACTGGCTTTTCGTCTACATTTACCAGTGCAACTAGAGTACTTGTTTTCAAATGAGGCAAACAGAACCGTACGCAGTATGCCAAATATGCTTGTACCTCAGTCTATGTAATGATATTGCATTACTGACAGTTTCATTTTCAAACATTTTGCCCTAATCACTCCCAATACAGAGGTTGTCTTTTTCACTGCCATCTGCCTGCACACTGCTGATCTTTTCAGCGAATTAGACTCCAAGCTTTCAGTTTCAGAGTCAGACCACATCAGCGTTTATATGGTAGGAATTTTTCCCCCAATGAATATCTTTTTGCATTTATGTACAGTGAGCTTCATCTGTCATTTTGTCACCCATTTTGAAGAGGTTCTTTTTGGAACTCTTCAGAGTCTGTTTCTAAAGGCAGGGTAAGACTGAACATTAATCTTGTGCATTTGATCTGCTGGGAGATATGTTTGTAAGGCATGTTGCAAAGCTGAGTTCAATTCAGAACTTGAAAAAATGATTTTTTTTTTTTTAAGGACTACAAGTTCCCAAATCCATCAGCTAGCATGGGCAATGGTTATGAGATTCTGGGAATTCTAACCCAAAAGCTACCTTTTTGAAGTTCTGGTGCATACTAGCCTCAATCACACTTTCAGTAAGATGCTACATATAAATGTTAGTCTCGGAGAAAGGAAATGCATTGAACTGGTGGGAATTTGGTCAGTCAATAAGTTCCATTGACTAAACATGTCTGCTTTCACTCTCCCTAACAACTGAATTTAGACCACTCAAATTAAGGGGACTTAAGTAGTCAAACATGGCTATGGGTAGATCTAACCTACTGAATCTGTCTTCAACCTAACTGTAAAAGCAACCAAACTAATTGTCTTGATCCAGGAGAGAAAACCATGTATGTAGGTATCCCATTCTTGACTTATGGCAACCGTATGAATCAGAGACCTCTGGTCATCAGTAGCCCTGCTCAGGGCCTGCAAACCCAGAGTTGTTGCTTCCTTGATTAATCAGTCCATCTGTATTGTGGTCTTCCTCTTTTCCTACTGACTTCCACCTTACCAAGCATTATCATTTTTTCCAATGTGTTTCATCATCATGCAATATGTCCAAAGTACGACAGCCTCAGTTTAGTCATCTTCACAGTGAAAATTCGGGTTTGATTTGCTATAAGATGCATTCATTTGTCTTTTTAGCAATCAGTAGTATCTGTAGAACTCTTCTCCAACACCACATTTCAAATGAGTTTTCTTTCTGTCAGCTTTCTTCGTTGTCCAGCTTTCACACTCATACGTGGAAATCAGTAATACTATGGCATGGATGATCCTGATTTTGGTATTTACATAAATGTATGCCAGAATCCTACATTGCCTTTTACTTAATGTAACTTTACATATACTAAGTTAAGTGGCAGACAGGTTAAGAAGCCCTGTTAGCATATTGTGAAGACATGTACTGGGACACTGGCAAGAGTGCCCAATGTGCACCATGACCTACACAGATCAGTGCACGATGCACAATGGTGCATGATACACATTGGTGCACAATGCACATGAGTGCATCTTATGCATCAATGTGCAATGAGCATTGGGCACTTTGCTGGCTTTGCTACATACTAATGTAATAGTAGCCCTCTGTTGGATACAGATGTTATGAAATGGCACAATTTTAATTCCTGCATATATAAATCCACTTACAAAAATGTAACTTCCATACTGGATTTTGGCCGTTGTATTTGGTACTTATAGATGCTTATATGCATCACTTCATAGTAGGCACACTGAACCAGCTATGAAAATGGATGGAAATATGTATGATCTAGATGGAGATAGGTATTTATTACCCTGGGATATTCAACATAAGATGGATTGGAATCAATAAATTTTCAGGACAGTACAGGCTTCCCCCACTACCAGGTTAGGACCAGAGCACTGTCAAAATAGGAACTGGTTGAAAAGCAGAACCCATGTACTGTACTGTAGGGAGCACAAAGGACTTATGGAGGTTGCCTTGGGATTGAGCTCATGCACATGTGCTGCTTGCAAATTCTCTCAGCTGACTTAGCACTTTGTCCTGCCTCAACTCACTTTGCAAGCAGCACACTTTTGTGCAAGCAGTTCCAAGCAAGCCTCCGCAGGCAAGAAGAAATGATGAGAGAGCCAAACCCTCACCGAATTAATAGAATTTGTCTTTAATCTAGAAGCATCAAAACAGCAAGTCATCAGATAATAGGGTGTCAAAAGATGGTGGTTCCTGCATAAAAAAGGCAATTTATCCAAGGAATGAAAAATCCTCTAAAAGGACTGTGACTCCAATGCAGCCTTAAGGATGCTCCACCTTATTGATTTCAGTTGACTGAAGCATTTAATATTGTTTTGGAATGGGGCCTGTACCTCTCTCAGGAAGCTAGAGTCCGTAGAGTTTGACATCCATATAATAAACATTGCCTAAAATCAATGCATGAATCATAAATAATAAAAGCATCTGTTTTCTGGAAGTACTGAAGCCTAACTCTGATGCAAACAAAGCTGATGTTACAATCTCTCCACACTCACCTCCCCAAGTACACAAAGACCTTATGGTGTATGTGTGTGTTTTTTAAATGTTTTACAGCTGAAAGTAACTGAATAACCTTCAGGGAAATGTAAACTCACTTCTTTCCTAGCATTCTTGCCCTGCTGGAGGTGCTTTGGGCCTAGAAACAGCTGTTTGACTCCTTTCCCTGATCATGTCCTTCCCTGTAAGAACTCCCACTATGTACTTCAGGCTCCAATCTGTTTATTCAATTCACTGCTTGATTTCTTTTCTTTCCTTTCCCCTCCTTTCAGAGCTATGTCTACCAGCAGCTCATCACTTAAATGTCTCTTTTGGCAGTTGGCTAGTTGGATATTGTTCAGATTTTAATGGACGTGGAAATAATCAAATATTAGAAGATGTGATTTAGGGGTATATGTGAAATAAGCCCAAGAGACTTTCTTGTTGTGTGCCTTCAGGTCATTTCTGACGTATGGCGACCCTAAGATAAACCTGTCATGAGGTTTTCTGGGGGCTGAGAGTATGTGACGCACCTAGAGTCCTCAGTGGGTTTCCATGTCTGAGTGGGGAATCGAACTCTGGTCTCCAGGGTTGCAATCCAACACACAACATGAGAGTTCTCATCCTGGTCCAAGAGACTACCTTCTCCCTATCACTGGTCCATAGTCTAAGCATATGTGTGTACTTTGTCCAACCACAAGGGATGCCAGGTGGCCCCTTATTATAAGGGATGTTCCTTTTCTGGGATGGAAATCTTGTTTTTTATAGCCACTCTCTTATTACAAGAGAAGTCCCCTATTTGGCAGTTTAGAAAGCTTTTCCTTTCATATAGATTGAACAAGATGCCAAAAAAAATATCCGATTTTGGGATGTGGGCCCTTCATAAAGACAGAAATGTGTTCATTATGTAATTTATGGATGTGGACAACATTAATCTTACAGAGGAACATTTGACTAAGTTAACTGAAAATAATACCTTCATTTGGTATTTAAGTAAAGTAAAAACTTGCTAAAAGCTAGGTATTTTTTTTATATATATATATATATATATATATATAAAAGACAAGGTTGTAATTACTATCAGGAACAAGAATTAACTTTGATTTTAATTAAGAACTTAATCTTTAAGTGTAACTGTTTCGTAGGAGCTGTTTGCAACAAAGGTGGGAACCAACTTTTTAATTATTTTAATTATTAGTTGGTTGCAATTTAGTTAGATATTTGCAGTTTTGTTATATAGTGTTTGTTCTTTTATATGTATTGTATTGTCATACATCGTTATTGTTTATATCTGTTTAATAAAAATTCTAAATAAAAAAAAAAGATACTTCCCCAATTGTCGGCTCTGCATGTCATGAATTTCAGGCGTTCCTTAGTGCTAATCTGAAAACCTGGCAATACTACCTACCACCTTGGGGTGAGATATGTATTTAAATCCATTTAAAGATTTAAATTCATTTCAGAGACCCTACCTAGTGAATATCTTCTCACTAGAGAGGGTTACAATCATTGTTGCTGTGTGCCATCAAGTTGTTTCCCACTTATGGTGACCCTAAGATGAACCTATCACAAGGTTTTCTGGGGCTGCGAGTGTGTGATGTGCCCAAAGTCACTCAGTGGTTTTCCATGGCTGAATGGAGAACTGAACTCTAGTCTCCAGGGTCTTAGTCCAAAGGACAGGGCTTTTTCAGTTATAGCCCCTGTTTTAACCAAACATTTTCCCCTAACGCAGTTTGATTGGTATGGTTTTTATTTTCTTTTTCAGAGTCAGATGATCTTAACTGACTCTGCCTAAACTAAAGAACTCTCAGCTGAGCTAAGTGTTAAGAGAAACATATACAGGAAATGGAAGAAGGAGGAAACCACCAAAGAAGAATTTAAGCAAGTAGCCAGGAGATATAGGGAGAAAGTCAGAAAGGCTAAAGCACAGAACAAACTTAGGCTGGCCAGAGACATTAAAAACAATAAAAAGGGCTTTTTTAAATATGTCCACAGCAAAAGGAAAAAGAAGGAGACAATAAGGTCATTGCGCAGAGAAGATGGTGAATTACTAACAGGGGGAAGAGAAAAAGCAGAACTACTTAACATCTTCTTTGCCTCAGTTTTTCCCCAGAAGGATCACAGAATCATAGAATCATAGAAGATACAAGCACTCAACCTGGCAGTTGGGGAGCAGGTGAGGAAGCAGGGGAAATGAGGCACATAATAGGTAGAGAGGTGGTACAGGTAACCTGGTCACACTGTATAAATTCAAGTCTCCAGGGCCAGATGAATTGCATCCTAGGACACTAAAAGAACTGGCAGAGGTCATTTCGTAACCGCTTGCTATAATCTTTGAGAAATCTTGGAGGACAGGAGAAGTTCCAGCAGACTGGAGGAGGGCAAATGTTGTCCCCATCTTCAAGAAGGGGAAAAAAGAGGACCCAAATAATTATCGCCCAGTCAGCCTGACATCAGTACCCAGAAAGATCCTGGAGCAGTCCTGGATTAATCCTGGATTAAGCAGTCAGTTTCTAATCACTTAGAAAGCAATGCAGTAATCACGAGAAGTCAACATGGATTTCTCAAAAATAAGTCATGCCAGACTAATCTTATCTCTTTTTATGATAGAGTTACTACCTTGATAGATGAAGGGAATGCTGTGGATGTAGCATATCTCGATTTCAGTAAGGCCTTTGACAAAGTTCCCCATGACATTCTTGCAAAGAAGCTAGTAAAATGTGGGCTGGACAGGACTACTGTCAGATGGATCTGTAACTGGTTAACCGGCCGTTCCCAAAGGGTGCCCACCAATGGCTGCTTTTCATCCTGGAGAGAAGTGACTAGCGGGGTGCCACAGGGTTCTGTCCTGGGCCCAGTGCTGTTCAATATCTTCATCAATGACTTGGATGAAGGAATAGAGGGCATGCTCATCAAATTTGCAGATGACACCAAATTGGGAGGAGTTGCTAATACATCAGAGGACAGGATCAAAATTCAAAATGGCCTGGACAGATTGGAGAGCTAGGCCAAGGCTAACAAAATGAAATTCAACAGAGAGAAGTATAAGGTCCTACACCTAGGTAGAAAAAATGGAATACAGAAACATAGGATGAGGGACACATGGCTGGATAGCAGTATGTGTGAAAGGGATCTAGGAGTCTTAACAGACCACAAGCTGAACATGAGTCAGCAGTGTGATGCAGCAGCCAAGAAAGCCAATGCCATTCTCGGTTGTGTCAATAGGAGTATGGTGTCTAGATCGAGGGAGATACTGGTACCACTCTAGACTGCTTTGGTTAGACCTCATCTTGAATACTGTGTCCAGTTCTGGGCACCCCAATTCAAGAAGGGCATGGTCAAGCTGGAGCAAGTACAGAGGAGGGCAACCAAAATGGTGAGGGGCCTGGAAGCCCTGCCCTGTGAGTACAGACTTAGAGAGCTCGGTATTGTTACTGCAGTCTAGGCCTACCTGGAGATAGCACCCGATATCATTTTGATATTAAACAATTCGGATTTCCCCTGCCACCCCGCTCCACGTGTTTGCGAGGCCACCAGACAAACACGCAAACAAGCACGGCCAATAATTGCTGGACATTCCATTCCCCACCCAGGCAGGCCAGACACAGCCGATTCGTCGCTTCAGGGACCTCTCCGGCAAACATCTCATTACATATGCGCGATACTAACAAAGGCTTCCTGCCCCGAGCAGGCTACTGGACAAAGGTTGTGCTGTCCACTGGCAAGCGCTGCACATTTGCATACTGGCCCCACTATTGTAATTCGGCTCTGATTCCATCATGCAAAGTTGTGACCTTTCTGAGACATTGTCTCGCACCCAAAACTCATTGTTTTCCCCGAGTAAGGCATGGCCTGCAGTCCCAATTCACCCTATAAAAACCCCTGATTCCAAGACCTTCCCTGGATCGCTCCTGAGTTTCATCCCATCTTGCTGCTGCTTTGCTTGGTGAGCTCCCCTCAGCTAATCGAGCTGAGCTTCTTCTCTGCACCCCCGGCTTCTCCCACAAGGTCCAGGACGATGAGACAGGTGTCGTATCACCCATTTCCCTCTGAAAATCCCTATCCTTAATTCAACCTCTGATTTCTTACTTAGCTGTGTGACTGTGGTGTCTTTAATATTTGTTTGTACTCAATAAAACATCATTTTTATTACTTTAAACCCATCTGGCTGTTTGACTGACCTGACTCCAATAGACACTAGGTTCCAAGATCCTGCTAAGTTACCCTGCCTTTTGCTAGCTTCAATGAGTGCTCCAGTTAATTTTCCCCAAAATTGTGTTTTATTATTTGGTTATTTAGGTGTCCCTCCCAGGACCCCCAGAGAACAGGGTAACAGTATGTTTAGTCTGCAGAAGAGAAGGTTAAGAGGGGACATGATAGCCATGTTTAAATATTTGAAGGGATGCCATGTAGACGAGGGAGAGGGCTTGTTTTCTGCTACTCCAGAGACCAGGACAAGGAGCAATGGATTCAAGCTGCAGGAAAGGAGATTCCACCTGAACCTCAGGAAGAACTTCCTGACGGTCAGGGCTGTCCAGCAGTGGAATACGCTGCCTCGGAGTGTAGTGGAGTCTCCTTCTTTGGAGGTTTTTAAGCAGAGGCTGGATGGCCATCTGTCGAGAGTGCTTTGAGGGTGTTCCTGCATGACAAGGGGGTTGGACTGGATGGCCCGTGTGGTCTTTTCCAACTCTACATTTCTATGATTCTATGATTCTATGATTCTATGCCTTGTGTCTACCTTAGGCTTGCTTGTTGTTTTTTAAACTGCATGTTCCCTGTTAATTGTGCTTGTATAGCTTGTAAGCCACTGTGGCATCTATAGCTAAAGGGCAGCTAAAAATTCTTAAATTTAAAAATGAAATAAAATAATGCCTTCTACTAGCTGATTCCCTGTCCTTCACTCACATGCAACATGTTGTGTTTGTCACATGTAATAACCATCTGAGCACAACCTTATATCTCATGTCCTATATATCTCATATCCTAGGATCTTAGGGCAGCATACAAATAAAATCAACTGAATGTTGTAAGGAGCTTTAAAACTGAAAACAATACAAAAAATTAAAACATCTAAAAGGTTCTTAAACAAACTAAGAGATTAAAACTTATTTTCAAAGTTATAATAGTTTAATAACAATGTACATTTTGGAATAAATCAGCTAGATTTGAAAGGCTAATAAAAACACTATTTTGAAAAATAAAGCATGAGGCCACAAAAACATGCTTGTAGTCTCATAAAACCCATGGGCTGCACTTTACTCACCCATGCCCTACATCACGCTAGTGCACACCTTCCAATTGTCTCAATTTGGAATGGACAGTCTTGATTAATCCTCTGCCATCCTACTTTTTCAGCTGCTGTTAAAATGTCCCAGTTTCTTACTCCCTCTTTGTCCTCAGCTTATTTCATCTGCTGCAAACTTGAGTTCAAAGTGCTAAAGTAGTTAGTACTGATCTCAGCATGGAATGGAGGGAACATTGCCCTTCTCTGTATGCTCAGGCAAAAGCAATCCGCCACAGCCTCTTCTAGGTTGTGTGCTCTTCCTCATTAATAACTTTTGTCACCTTGACCATACTCTGATGTTGCTTGGCCACACGTACCCCAGTTTTCATCTGCAGAATGTTGGAAGGTATGCTAATGCTGGAACAAAATCTTGGTGTACTCTATGGGACCTGCTGCTAAGTCAACATGAATATTGATACAAGTTCCATGGGTTTTATTGAGACACAGATGATTAATTTTAATAGTAGTTTCAGATGCATGCTTTTCAGTACTGTTCTTTGGCTTGCCATTTTGACAGGCTAAGGATGCTGGTTTTGCATTTTATATATCAGCTCACATTCTATTGCATTTTGTCTGTATAAACTAGGATCCAATGAAAAGACACAGAAGCATCAAGGGACAATGCAAACTCTGCCAGGATTCACCACAGCAGTTTCCAGTGCCATAGCCTAGCAAACTTAAGTTGAAGATTCTGGGAGTTGTAGAATCAAAGGTAATTTGTCTCAGCTCTGTACAGTTCTAACAGGAGAAGCAGCTTCATGCGCTAAGCCATGGTTTTTTTCTTTGGTGTGAGGGCTTGTCCACTTGATGCAGTAAGCACAGTTCCACACATATGGATGACTCTCCCCAGAGCACATTAGAGACTGAAGAATCTGTCCCAGTTTCCAATATCTTCAGTGTTTTTGAAGTTTCATTCCAGCCTGCTTCTGCACTGGCTTTCAGTTTTGTTAAAAGTCCAAACACAAATTCATGCAGTCGTTTGCAATTTCCCCCCTTTTCTTCTGTTTCTGTTTTTGTACATATACACCTTTGTGTTTGTTGTTGTTGCTGTGTGCTCTCAAGTTGTTTCTGATTTATGACAACCCCAAGGTGAACCTAGCATGGGTTTTTCTGGGGCTGAGAGTGTATCCAAGGTCACCCAGTGGGTTTCCATGGCCAAGCAGGGAGTTGAATCCTAGTCTCCAGGATCGTACTCTAACCCTCAGACCACTACACCACACTGTGGGTCTCCCAATACACATATTTTAGTATGCATGGATATGCAAATGCACACATTAAAAGAAATGCATGCAAAAATACATAATTTCATGTGCAGTTCTCCTCATATATGGATTTTGTGTTCCTGTCATGAACCCATTTTGTATACTTTTTGAAATCATAAAACTGTGGAGCAAAATTCTTAGAAGTGGAAAAGCTTAGGAAAACTGTTCTAATTCATGTATTAATTCAGAAAGCATAAATTAGGTTGGTTCATATCCAACATGCATAAAACAAATTTCTCTCCATCTGTACTACTAGATAAGACTCTCATATGTAAAGATTGACATTAAATACCAAAGTTAGAATCATGCATGCCATAGTATTTCTGTTTTCTACATATGGCTGTGAAAGTGAAGAAAGCTGAGCAAATATCAATTCGTTTGAAATGTGGTGCTGGAGAAGAGTTCTATTAATACCGTAGACTGCCAAGAAGACAAATAAATGGTTCTGTCCCAGGAATCTCCACGTAATAGAAAAAACAAAAATGCTCATGTACCATAAAACTAGTGGTGACATGGATGTGGACACATCAGCACCTGCGCATGCATGTCACTGCCATGACACAGCTGGGTCAACTTTGTACATCTGGAGACCACAAGTAAGGAAAGCCCACTGTAACATGAAGCAATTGTGCTTTGGGCCCATCATGGCACAACTCATTGGGAAAGACTATAATGCTCCATAAAGTGAAAGGCAATATGAAAAGAAGAAGAGCACATTATACACAGATTGACTCAGTGAAGAAAGCCATAGCCCTGGGTTTGCAGGGCCTCATCAGGACTGTTAATAACAGGGTTTTATGGAAGTCTCACATTCACAGGGTCATCACAAATTGAAGCTAATTTGATGGCACATGTCTTTTCTTTGAATGTCATAGTTTAATAATTGAAGCTTGGAAACAGGCTACAGTCCAGCAGAAGAACACAACTAGTTCCAGGTTCTCAAGACAGGGCTGAGAAAGGCCACTGTCTGGAATCTTGGAGAGGCAACCCCATTCTGGATAGTCATCAAAGGTTGCAAGGGATTAAGGACAAAACTTTTTAAAGGAGCAGAAAGGTTCAGGATGATGGAACTGCCAGGTGGCAGAATGGGAAAAGTGAACGTCATGAGCAGGGATATAACATAAATTAATATATCTCTTTTAGATAAATCACTATATCTGTCCACTTCATTGTTGAATGCTAGAGAGGCAGAAGATGTCAAGATAATATAGGTCTGGCAGATCAAGGAAGAGGGGGAAAAATGGTTGATTGGCAATTAGGGTTGCAACGCCAGGACTATCGCAGGTACTGGGATTCCAAAACCTTAGATTTAGGGATGGCCCTTTGTGAAGTCACAGGGGGCAGGCCCTGGTGATGTTACAAGAGGCAGCCCCCAATGATGTCAGTAAGCATGAGACATTAAGCATCAATCACAGCTGTGCAGAAGATCTAACAAATTAGGAAAGGCAGTGCTCTTGCCCTGAAATTCCTCCACCTCACCTTGAGAACTAAAGATGGGGGTCCAAGACTCTGAGGTCTGAGAACCATAATGGCAAATTATTTTATTGACTGTACCCCATCTTCACATCTGCTGATGGATGTGTTAGAAATAAATGAATTAAAACAGCAGAGTTTAGTCCTGGATCAAGATCTCCAGAAGCCAAGAAGAGCACAGGAATCAGATGACTTGTATCAACTGTCGCCATTTCCACATTACAATGTTATAGCGCTATTATTCCACTTTCAACATCCTGTGGAATTCTGGGGTTTGTAGTTTACTGAGGCCAAAGAGCTCTCTGGCTGAGAATTCTAAATGCTCCTTCCTAAACTGCAAAGTCCAGGATTCCATAGGAAGTTGAAAGTGGAATAAAAGCAGTGTAGAGCAGAATTGGCCTGTGTCCTCTTATATTTCCTGTCTCTTCAGGCTCCACCCTCTTGCTAAGGAAAACACAGCTGTAAAGATGTAGCCTTCAGATACAGAATATAGCAATCAGTTTCCTCTCCATAAATTCTTGCAAAGCTGCATTAAACAGGACTAGGTACTAGATTATACCTGTATGTTTTTTCCTACCCAAACGTGGAAGAGAATAGTTTAGGAGATCTCTACCAAGAAAATGGCATAGGAGAAAGGATTAATTCTCCACCCCTACAGGGCATCCAATATACATGAAGAGGGAGGTTACCACTAATTTTTTTAAATTAAACATATTAAAATTAAATTAAAAATTGATTTATTCAGACTTGGACTTACGATCATTCATTTCATTTAGCCTCTAAATCGCAAGACATGTATCACCTGGAGGAACAGAAATGGAAAAGGAAATTTTGGTCCACCACTGGACAACTCACGTTAACTTTCTGTTGTGGGTGTTGCTGAATCCAGCAAAGGAACAGCTTCTGCTGATTCTTCCCCCATCAGCAGGGGAGACAAACGTCAGTTTCATCGACATGATTCCTGGTTAACAGGCCTGCAGCTCTAGAAAGTAAAGAAAGAGCTTGCATTAATTGCTTTACAAAAGAAGGAATTGCTTTAGACATGACAGCTTAGGCTATGACAAACTGTTATGTTTGTTCTCTCCAGAATAGTAGCAGTAGGAGCCTCCATTTGGTGTGATACATCAAATCTTATTCATTTTTAAACTTTATTTATATCCCTCCTTTTTTCCCAAAACCATGGCCATTTCCGCACTACACTCTTATAGTGCAATTATTCCACTTTCAACATCCTATGGAATCCTGGAGTTTGCAGTTTGGGGAGGGGCCATAGGATGTTGAAAGTGGAATAATCGTGCTATAAGAGTGTAGTGCGGAAATGGCCCATGACTCAGGAGAGCTTACTAAATAAAGCAAATACAGCATAGTTAACATGCATAAAAGGGCAACATTAAAAATAGAATTAAGAGCATTAAAAAGTTTAAAACATACAGTTAATAATAAAAAGCAATTTTGAAACTAATTCATGGGGTTTCTGCAAGTCAAAGGCAACCTGAGGGTACATACATGCCCAGAATATTTTTTTAAATGTGCTTTCACATTTTCAAAAATGGTTCTCAAAATTCTATTGATTTTTTTTTAAGTGTCTGCCTGCCAATTAAAGAACATCAAGAAGCGGGCCCATTCTAGCCATCCTAGGCATGAAGATTCAGAGCCTGGGAACAACAGCCAAAATGGCTATAAATTACATCTTGACCTGACATGACTGTGAAGGTGGTAAGACTAAGATATGCGCCTCTTCTGCGGATCTTGGGGAGAGGGTACAGCATCTAGGAGACTTTCAAGAATGCATCTTCCTCCAACAGTCCTAGAACATAACTGAGGCTTTTTATTACTCCTGGCCTAGACTATACACTCCACTCCTCCCGCTCCCCACATATGGAAGTCTTTGGCCTCAGGCCTCACACTGCTCTCTAAAAACTCATACCAGACATGTTGCTGGCATTGGTTCATTGGTTCTAGGGGGTCATGAATCTCTTAGGGTAGAGCTTGCAGTCCCAGTACTAGACTGCCTGCATTGGTGTAGGTTCATGGATCTCTGGTTCATCAGAGTTTGTCTTTGGGAATAAAGAAACAATAAAGCAAGAAGTAATAAACAGTGCAAGAAGCAGTACAATCATTTACTGTGAAAAATATAAAAAGTAATAATTACAAATTGTGTGTGTAGGTCTTCAAGGTGTCTGTTGACTTATGGAGACCCCATGAATTTCATAGAGCAAGAAATACTCAGAGATGGTTTTTGCCAGTTCCTTCCTCTGAAATATAGCCGACAGCACCTGATTTTCGTTGGCAGTCTCCCACCCAAGTTTTAACCAGGGCTGACCCTGCTTAGCTTCCAAAGTCAGACAAGATCTGGTGCTTTTAGGGTACTTAGGCTGTTCCTTTCCTTTTTTTAAAAAAAAAAAAGCACAATACAATAATTAATAAAGAGAATTAATTACTTGTTAAAAACTTGCAGAGGTATGTTGTTCTGGTTGTGGTTGTATGCCTTCAAGTCATTTCCGACTTATGGTGACCTTAAAGTAATTCTATCACAGGATTTCCTGGGGCTGAGCGTGTGTGACAGACCCAGGGTCGCCCAGTGGGTTTTCATAGCCAAGTGGGGAACTGAATCCTGATCTACAGCATTGCAGACCAATGCTCAAACCACTGCACCATGTTGGCTCACTTGCAGAGATATACCAACTGGTATTTTTGTAATAATTGCACTAAGTTTCCTATATGTAGTACAATCATTCTGCAAAATATTTTTTTCCAGTTCAGTGGAATCTATATAGTTCTTTTCAGCATCTATCCACAGTGCAAGCAGTCATCTAGCCACACATTCAAATGGTAAATCCCAATAACTCTCTCCCTTCCTCAAAGTACCACAGCTACTTCATGTGCAGTACAATTTGCTGGGCACTGTTTAGCTCTTTAGAAACTGTGCACGCTTCTCCCCTATGCCCATACTAATATGTTGTGATGGATGGAAAGATGAAGAGGAAGTACCTAGACTGTTATCCCTTAGACACACCCATACAAGCTATCCCTTTTTCTCACTGGTTACATGCAGACATGATATCACGCTATTGTCGCTAACCATGGACCTGTGGGAGTATTGTACAGAGGTTAGGCCAGACTTTGACTTGTTCATCAACTGCACTTCCTTCAAGTTTTCCATACTCCTCTCTACAGAAAAAGAGCTGCCTGCTAAATACATTCTCTGCATTTCCCAGGACAAACAGCCCTTTCAAGCATCTTCCATTCTATCCTTTCTCTATCACCATCATTTCATCCTCACAACAACTCTGTGAGATGGCTTAGGCTGAAAGATGTTGACTGGCAATACAGCCACCTGAGATGTTTTTCAGCTGAAAGGGGATTGACAGCTGGGTCTCTCTCCATCTCTCTCTCTCTCTCTCTCTCTCTTCCCTCCCAAGAGATGGGCCATGTGCTGCTTTCCAGATGTTGTTCAACTGCACCTCCCATTATCCCTCATTATGGGCTATGCTATGTAGAGCAGCAATATTTGTAAGGTCACATGTTCCCCATCACTGATCCGTTGAAGTGGTATGATTTTTGTACTCAAACTCCTACTGGGAAGACTTGACACTGGAAGAAAAAGCTAACCACAATTAGTAAAATTCATAATAGTGGCTCATGCTCACAAGATGCCAACATTCTTCTCATGAGTTTGACGGTTTGTTTTGAAGGAGGCATGGGAGAGATCCTAAGACAACTAAGGCCCTTTCTGCATCTCACCTCCAACCCGTGACGTGCCGGAGTCATTCCAGCAGTGCCTTTGCTGGGATGGGAGTGTGTCCCGAATGCTTCCATCTGCACCTGGACAGCTGCCAGTGGATTGTAACATTCAGGGCACACTCTTTCCTTCCACAGTGCACCCAGCCTCATCCTGTACTGCACTGAGGAAAAAGCGCCTTGATAGCGCTTCCGTCCTTCCCACATGCCCCCAGCTGATGAGATCGTTGTGCAAAAGGGACCTATTACTGGATTTTTTTCCCATAATAGTGTAAACGCACAATCACAACAGCTGGGGACACGACAGAAGCAGGATTGTGATGATGTCGTGCAGCAGTATGCATCACAGATTGGTTTCAATGCATCCCCATGCCAGGATGGGGCCATAGTGAGTAAATGGCCTAAGAATCTGAAAGACAGATTCTGTGAGGCATAGTAAAATGAACTGGTCAGTTTTGCCTTGAAAAAGAGGAGCTAAGAGATTTATATAGCCTGTTACAACCTATACGTGGAAACTGATCCTTTTCCTTAGGATTGACTTCGTGGATTGCTTCCATTGTGCATAGGGCAGTCATCCCTACAACCTGGTGCCATCTGGCTAATCTAAATTTCAGCTCCCATCAGGTCCAGATAACATGTTGAAGAACAAAGGATCATAGGATATGAAGTTCAAAGCATCTAGAGGTCCCTAGATTAAGGTGGTCTGGTGTGAACTTTCTATTCCTCCATCAGCTACCTGCAGAAATGCCTGGTGGTGGTACATGAACATTCTTTGTAATAGGGACATATCAACATGAGAAGCCTTTACTAAGACTTCAGCATGAGTCAGACCAGTGGCAAAGCTTAGTGGTTGGCAATGCAGAGCCAAACATTAGAAATTTTGACTCCTTCCAAGCCCCTGCCACCCCACGGGTGCCTATGTTTAAAAGAACAGCTGTTAACGTTGCTTTTCAATGCTGGTAGCCCTCTGTGAAAATTTACACACAAATGCCACTCTTTTTCTGCCATACAAGGATGTAATGGAAAATGCATTATGATTTGCTAACAATAATAACAACAACAACAACAACAACACTAATAATAGGTGCATTTGGGGCTCTGCATTTTAGAAATTGAAAGTTTTAAAAGATTATTTGTCTGTATAAGAGACAGGGAAATAATAGATATGCAGGTTGAATAGTAAGCCAAAACAAAACACAGTGAGCCAAGGCAAAGCAAGAGAAAGTGATTTAATGAGATTTAGCAGAATTAGTTTCTCCAGGAGAAGCCATCTTGATGTCCCACAGCTGGGCAGTCGATAAGAAAAGAGGAAATAACATACAGGAAAGGGGGTTGTAGGAAGCCTGGGCAGGAAGCCAGATGGACCTCCTGATACAGTCTTGCTTGAGAAGCAATGGTCTCACCTTGTAACTGGCTGAGAAACTGATAAACAAATGTCTTTAAATATTATATTCAAAGACATAACAACATTAGTCTATATAAGTATACAATTGGATCTTGCAGCACCTGTGAGACTGAGAAAAAGAAGTTTGTAGCATAAGCTTTTGCAGATGCAGTCTCTTTCATCACATGCATCTGATAAAATAGACTAAGGCCATTTCCACACTAGCCTGTTATAGCGCGATGATTCCACTTTCAACATCCTCTGGAATCCTGGGGTTTGCAGTTTCGGGAGGGGCCAGCCGGCTCCTCCCGAAACTGCAAACCCCAGGATTCTAGAGGATGTTGAAAGTGGAATCATCGTGCTATAACAGGCTAGTGCGGAAATGGCCTAAGTCTATGAAAGGTTATGCTACTAACTCCTTTCTCTCAGTAAATCTCAAAGGTGCTACAAGATCCCTTTGTATAGCTCTAAACGTTGTTAGACTGTAGCAGTCAGGGCCCAGTCTACTGACTGAACCAGAAAAAGCAATCTTTTACACTGCTTGTTGATCCTATACAATAGAAGGTAAAATTATAATATTCCGCTTGAAAGGCACATTCACAGATAGTGAGATTATTATTCTCTGAACAATTATTATAACTAATGATAAATTAATGCAATGCATTGGAAATGCTAAAATGCTACCAAATACCGAAATATATATCGCTGCTCTGTAGGAGATATATGTATGAAGTTCCCCAACAGATGAAATGTGTGACAAATGATGCCCACGTGAGCCCAAATATTCTGTAAATATTTAAAGCTGATATCAATACCAGTTGCAAAAATATTGCTGAACTAAGTGCACCAGAAATGTAAGTCACTTCCTTACAACTGAAATGTACTACAAGTAACATGTGCTTTATGAGAAATGCTGCTTAAAAGAAGATACTGGCTGGAATTCTGGATATGACTTACATATGTGTAACCTGGAATTACGAATCCATAGAGGATCTGTATTCATGGCCCCTTTGTAGTCACAAGAGTGACTACACTATTGCCACAACTGCAACTGCTGACCTAGACCTACTTTCCTGGGCATCAGCCACACGGAAAGAAGGAGATCCATTCAGCTGGTAGTTGGGATGCAAGGAGGATGGCATTTCCAGTCACTTCTTGCCATCCAGTGAAACTGCAACAAAAAAGTGTGATGGGGTTCTGCTTCTGATTGGCACAGTCTTGCTAGCTGGTGGTGGCTGATGGAAATGACATCTGCCTACACTCCTATCACTAGCATCTTCACTTCATACGGCTGATGCCCAATAAAGTAGGCTGGGGAGATTAGGCTAGGAAATGGTGCTTAACTGCACAACTAAGGTAGTTACTTAGCTAACTAGCACATGTAGAATTTCATCCAATAAACCTAGACTGGGAATGTCTATGTGATACGATGTATATCCACAAAGAGTGTGTAACTTCATAAGCTACATAAGTTTTATCTAATAAATTTATTAAAAAGTATTATAAAACTGCATATTTATTCTCCTATATTATAAATTTCCTGCAAGTCCAAAGCTTATCCTTAAGGGGAATGCTGATGTTGAGTTTGTTTACAATCTTGAGGTGTCCGAAAGGGTAATTCAGGTGTCCAAAAGGTAACTTCAGCTAGACACAGATTGACAAGCATAAAGGAAAGAAACTTTCATCTCTCTACAAAGTGGAAGAACCATGCCTGTCTCCAGAAAGGGAAGAGGAAAACCGCAGTGGCAAAGTCCTTGCTTTTCAGAATGAAGGACCACTATAGCCACTGCCATCACTTTCCTAGTTTTCCCCTCTTCCTCCTTTCATGGCAGGAACTGTGGTAGGCACCACAGGCGGCATCTCATAGCCCTGGTAGCCCAAAAGCCTGGCCCTCCCAGATCAATCTATCCACATTCCTGAATCAGATCACTGTTAAGAAACCCACTGGGAGAGACCTTAACCATAACCTGATACCTGATCTGTTGGGCAAGGATTTCTGAAGCAGATTTTTCAGTTGCACAAATTCCCCACAAGACACCTCACACTAAAAATAAAAATCCTAACAATACTAAGCATGCTTTGTTCCATGCTTCTACTCTGCATCACCAGCAGTTGTCCATAGGAGTCAGTTGGTCTTAGCTACTATGCAGCAATAATTCATTTATAAACCTGTCTTAGTACAGCAAAAAGGTTATGCAACCTCTGCAGCTAGATTGATACTTCCCAAACGTTGACTTTTGCTTGATTCATAATAATCTCTGAAAATTTCTACATAATAAATAACTTCTACAAGGGTTTCTATATGCTCATGCTGTTATAGACTTCCATTCCAATACATGGTCTCTAAAGCATAAAATATGTCTGGTTTTTCCAACTGTACACCTATCAGCTTTCCAGCTGTACCACTTTCCCCAATGACACATTTTGCATCCAACTGTATGCCTTCATTTGCCTTTGAAACAGAGATACTGAAGACTGGATCTGACAATGTCTGCATGCAAACCATATGCTCCATCACTGAATTATGGCCCAAGTTACAACATAAACCATGTTGGATAAAACATACAATCTACATTATTGCCATACTGCACAATGCAGCAGTATAGTATATATATATATATATAGTATACTATATAGAGGGTGCTGTTTTTATTATATATAGCCTGCTTTTCATAATTTGCCCTGTATTGTGGGCATGCAAATTTTTGCTTCACATATTCAAATAAAGAATGTCAAAAGCCTCCTTGTGACTCAGCAAGATTACAAGAATGCTTCCATATTTTTGACAATTTTGCACACATCAGGACTTTTCTGTGAAAAATTCATTTACACCAAAAAAGGGGAGGGAGGACTAGGAACCTGCATCAGGATTGCATATCATACATCTCAATGTGTGGTGGTGGTGGTTGTGTACCTTCAAGTAATTTCTGATTTATAGTGACCCTAAGGCGAAACTATTACAGGGGTTTCTGGGGCTCAGAGTATATGACATGCCCAAGGTCACCCAGTGGGTTTCCATGGCCAATAGAGGATCAAACCCTGGTCATAGTCCAATACTCAAACCACTACACTATGCTGGAACTCCTTATTAATTGTGCTATGCAATGGAATTGCATGTGCTACTCAGCTCTGCAATGTTAAACTGAATGCAGATGTTCTGCATTGGACAAAATGTCCAACCATTTCCATAGGGAAATTTACATCAACAGGATTCTGGAGAGTAGATTTGAGAGTGGGGGAACCAACAAACATGAAAACAAAAACAAAGTACTTGTGTTTTGATTCCCACTTAGGGGAGAAAAATTTGCAGCGACTGATCATTTTTTCTGACAGTACATCCTAACGTACAGAGAACCCTAGCTGAGAAAAACTGTGATTATTATTTACATCCTGTCTACCACATACCCTCCAACTGTCCTGACTGGTGGTCAGTCCTTGGCCATTTCCGCACTATCCTCTTATAGCGCGATTATTCCACTTTCAACATCCTATGGATCCTGGGGTTTGCAGTTTAGGGAGGGGCCGGGCACCCATCTCTAAACTGCAAACCCCAGGATTCCATAGGATGTTGAAAGTGGAATAATTGCACTATAAGTGGATAGTGCGGAAATCACCCTTGATTAATGCTGCCATAGCAGCTTTTCAGCTACTTTTAAAATGTCTCAGTTTCTCTCTCCTTCTCCCACTTTTCCTCTTAGTCCTTGGCTTACTACAATTGCTGCACACTGAGCTCAAAATGCAAAACTAGTTTGTCCTCAGTTTAATCAGTAGAGGGGAAAGGAGAGGAGGAGCAGAATCTTGCCCTTCCCAGTAAAATCAGCCAAAAGTAAACTGCCGCTGAATCTTCTAGCTTACATGTTCTTCCTCATTATCAACTTTTGCCATCTTGATCACACTCTGATAATGCTTGGCCATACACATCCCAGTTTTCATCTGCGAAATGCTGGAGGTTATGTTACCACCCAAATGCTGTTCATTCTTGTATACTAACACAGCATTAAGCAGCTGCTCTTACTGCCAAAACATGCACGCCAGTCATGGAGCAAGTCTCATTGCTGGGCAAATATTCAGTTCCTGGAAGCTAGTATCCCTAGCAAAACAGAAGTGCTTGCTTCTCTTACAACTTTCAGTCAATGATCCAGCTGTCAAGGGAAGAAAGAGATGAAGTCAGACTATTCATTCCCCCTTCCCTCCCACAGCCTATCAGCCTGGCAGTGCTTTGCATAATGCTGTAACTGGACCCATGCAAACTAGGTTGCACAGGCTGCCACTAAAATTACACAGGGCTCTTGTTTATTTTTCCAGAAGTTTCCCCTTATAGCTTTACCACACCAGGGTCAAAACTGCAGCCACTGGTAGCTTTTTGATTCAAAAGCCCAACACCGTCCTTCTTTAATGAATCTAAAACTCAGGCCATGCTGGCTTCCCTGGATTTCCTTTGGCTTCTTTCTCTGTTTCCCATCATCACTCAGTCCCTTTTGTTCCTTGGTGGAAGTCTGCATTCCAAGGGCAGCTGTGTGCATTGAATTTAGACCACAGAGCTACCATCTCACAAAACTCAACAGACATATAAATTCAGTCTAAGCACTGAAGAAGAGGCAATGAAGAATCCCCCCCACAAAGACACACAAGCAAGCAGCTGTAATGTAAACACCAGATCTTCAAACTTGCCATTTAAAAAAAATCTGATGCATAAGCCAGATCACTGTCATTCATTCAACAAAACTCCCACTCAGATCGAGAACAGAATTTCTCTTAGGGAGCCTGATTTGTATCAAGAGCCTGGCAAAGGGAGTAAAAGGCAGAGCATAGTCTCTTACCACACTAGCCTGTTATAGTGCTATTATTCCACTTCCAACATCCTTCGGAATACTGGGTTTTCTGAGGCCCCTCCCTAAACTGAAAACCCCAGGACTCCACAGGATATAGAAAGTGGAATAATAGCACTATGACAGACTAGTGTGGAAATGGCCTAGAAATGTTCTCCCCTTTTTTGGACTACAATTCTCCAAATCCACCAAAGGCCATGACCACTGGCCATCCTAGCCAGGGGATTCTGGGTGTTATCATCCAAAATGTAACTTTTCAAAGCTCTGAAAGGGCTTTAACCCCTAGAACTCCCTCCCTCACACACACACACTCACACACGCACATTCACACACACACATACATATTAAGGCCCAAATTCTGAATGGCAGAGTCCCCATATCTATAGCATGTAGCTAAAGGAGTGACATAATGAGGGCACTGCTGCTCCAAATAGGAATTCTGACCCTCTTATGAAATTTTTCTTCAGGCCCCAAATTTCTAGCATTGCAGAGAATTTAGTAATAGAGGTTATGCATCCAAAGAAAAAGGGCAGGAAAAGATGCCAAGAGACTGTGAACACAGCAAATGTAAAAATTCTAGATGCCTTACTCTCTGTGATGCCAGATGTCCCAATTAATCTAGATGTTCTGATTAATCTGCTGCCATCCCACTTTTTCAGCTGCTTTTAAAATGTCCCAATTTCTCTCTCTTCCTCTCACCTCCCCCTTTGTCTTCAGCTTGCTTCTTTGCTACAAACTGAGTTCAAAGAGCAAAAGCATTCTGTACTCAATTAACTCAACAGTGCAGAAAAGAAAGGAGGAGGTAGAGAGTTTGCTCTTTCCTGTAGATGCAGGCAACAGCAAACTGCTGCAGCCTCTCCTGGCTCATGTGTTCTTCCTCATTAATAACTTCTGCTAGCATGACCACACTCTGATATTGTTTTGCTACATGGAACCTGGTTTTCATCTGTGAAATGTTGGTGGGTAGGTTAGTCTGCCCCATGGGCACTCAACGGCTTCACCTGCATAATGGGGGAAAATGTAATAGAGTCATGGAATCATAGAGTTGGAAAAGACCACAGGGCCATCCAGTCCAATCCCCTGTCATGCAGGAACCTACATCAAAGCACTCCTGACAGATGGCCACCCAGCCTCTGCTTAAAAACCTCCAAGGATGGAGACTCCACCACACTCCGAGGCAGCATATTCCACTGCCAAACAGCTCTGACCTTCATGAAGGCTTTTTTTTTAAAAAAAATAATAATAATTGTAAACTCTCCATAGCTCAGCATAAGCAACAGATCCCCAAAATGACAACCCCCTGATGTGACCCATTCCTATGAGGCCAGCAAGCCAGTTACTTGCACCATAGTAAAAAAAAATCATTCCGTCACTGTGATTATTAGAGCTGAAGTAAACAGAGCACTTAATTAAAAACGGGCCTGCTTGCACAGCAAGCAATTAAAAGAAGAAATAATAAAACCTTTGGCCTTGTGGTTATTGCCCTCATGGCTCCAGATGTGCAGGGAACTGATAAATTCTTGAAGCCTCTCTTTTATTTCTCTGGCCTGGAAATCTTTTCAGTGACAGCCCTTGAGAATTACCATGATCTGTGAGCTCTGCTGCTGTCAAAGTATAGAGGGAGGGAAAGGAGGACTTTACACTCTTGAAGACGCTCAAAAAAAATGCTTTCAGACCACTTCTGATTTACCCAAAGAACCAAAGTACATTTACACAGTATCCTCATGCTTTGGTGATTCTGTGCTTTGGCACTAAAAAAAAGCAGGCCAGCTGAAACAAGGAAATGTGTGGGACAAATCTCTTAGCACAGAAAGAGGAAATAGTTCTCTGTGTCTTTTGTTGAGCTTGGCAAAATTGCATTTTTGGGTTACAGTTTTCAGAATCCCCTGAACAAAGTAAGTGTGTGCACTCCTAAGGGATGGGGGTCCCAGAGTATGCTCTAGGAAAGTGTGTGTCTGACACACAGTCAGTTGGCTAACCTCTAGGTTGGCTAACCTCAGTATCCTACCAGTAGTAGATATCCGACAGCAAGTCACAGCTGAAAACCAGCACTCATGTGGCCAAGCAACACAAGATTGTGGTTAAAGATTGCTAAAAATATTAATGAGGAGGACCAGGTAGGAGAGGCTGCAGCAGTTTGCTTCTGCCTGAGCCTACAGAGAAGGGCAATATTACACCTCCACTTCCCCTGATGAATTAATTGACTCGAAACTATTTTTGCACTTTGAACTCAATTTGGAATAAGCCACGGGTAACTGGGGAAAGTAGGAGGAGGAGAATGAAATCAGGATGTTTTAGAAGTCCCATAAAAAGTGGGACTGTCCCTGACAAACCAGCATTGTTGGAGGATATGTTCATGGAGTATGTAGATGGTGGGATAGGGACCATATACTAAAACAGGGGTAGACAACTTGTGGCTCCAAATATTATGGAACTGCAATGCTGATGATAGCTGATTCATTGGTAGAGTCTCCTTCTTTGGAGGTTTTTAAACAGAGGCTGTTGGGAGTGTTTTGATGTGTGTTCCTGCATGGCAGGAGGTTGGACTCAATGGCCCCTTTAGTCTCTCCCAACTCTATTATAATTTTATGATTCTATGATTGGTTCTTCTATCTAGGCCTAATGGGAAATGCAGTCCAATGACACCTTGGGTCCACACCCTACACTAAATTCTCTCTCTGTCTGTCTGTATTTAGCTAGCTAGCTATCATTTATCCACCCTGAAGCTTATTACAAGGTATTTGAAGAGGAAGGTAAAAAAATATACGCTCCTATCTATAGAAGTAATCCGTTTTAGCTCCTCCACCATGAGCCCCAAGACCTTCTTCTTAACAAAACAAAATAGAAAGACCACACACACTATTGAGTTCTCTGCCACTCCTTTCTCTGCCCTGTTCTCTTAGCTCCCAGACAATGTGTGCTAGAGCAGCGTGTTAAAAACTGGAGCTGCACCTAGACAGCTCTGAAAATCCCAGACAGGGGCTACTTTGGGCATGTGTGTGTGTGTGTGTGTGTAGGCACGCATTGTTTTGAGATGTGAGAACATCACCATAACACTCTAATTTAGGCCTGTGTGGGGGACCAGATTGCTCTTCTTCAAAAAAGTACAGAAACATATTACAACTGCTCCTAATTAAATAAAAATCCTTCCTCCACTCAGATGCATTTATCCCTTAAACAGGAGAGTCCAGAAGACCTCCATCAATGATGTACTGCTGAAATCCATGTGCTGTGTTCACTGAGTTTGGGCAGCTCCCTCTGCTAGGGATGTGCAGTCATTTCAGAAAAGGAAGAACAGAAATCAATGGATGTTATTCCATTCCATTTTCATTCACTTCAGAATGAATCCGCAAAGGAGTAAAGAGGTATAAAAGGAACTCCACATGATTCACTCAGTGTTGTGGATAGCCTTATCTTTCTCCAACAGTTGCAGCAGTGCTGTTTTGGGGCTGATATTCCTGGTAATCAACATGATATTTTATCTGCAAAAGCCTCAATATTACATCCTTTGAGAGCACTGTGGTGGAATAATGTTAGGGACCACAACAAATTGCAGCCCTACAGCTGTATACTTCCAGGATGTAGCTACAGGTGAAGCAAAATGATGACATTGCCCTCCAAACAAGAATTCTGCTCTCTCCCCCCTAAATTTTCTGGCAATCCTTTGCAGTAACTTAAATGCTTAATTGAGCCTTCAGAAATACAATTAGGCATTCAAATCAAATGGGCAGCCAACGATATGAAAGAAGTAGAAGACTGCAAATGTAAGTCTAGGTATGAATGATTTTCAGTGGCTCATTCTCTGAAATGCTAGAAATGTAGGGATTGAATGAAAATATCATGGGGGTAAAATTTTACTTTGAGGTGGTCAACGTCCTTACTTTGCCCCACTTGTAGCCACACCTCTGATCACCATTTTGCCCCACAATGTCCCAGACCCAGGGCAGACAGGACTCTTGCCGACAGCCACAACACAGAGACATGAAAAGACAGTGCTTACTGCAGCCAGTGTAGATAAAAAAGGGAAAGCCCACAAGACTCAGAGTGTTCATATAGAGAAGATGTATTAATTAGGCAAACAGCTGGAGGAGGCTGTGAGCCCATAAATGCAGGAGAGGGGATGGGGAGAAATCTGTTGTGGACAACTGCTATCACTGGTGGAAGCAACACATCCTACTTCTGATCTCTGACTTGTGTTCCTGGAAACCTTGACCCTTGCCTTGTGTGCTGACTTTGCTACTGGATACTCCTTTGGACTGATACTCTGAATTTATTACTGACTCAGGCTGCTGAAACAGAAAATGGTAACTGGCTGACAAACAGTTGTAAACTTTGTCCATGGCTGCTGATAAAGACTCTAATTGAAGAGCTATGAATCTTGACTGGCTGCCAGCATATGGCACTTGTACACTTTTCCTCATTAATAATTTTTGCCATCTTGACCTACATTCCTGATTTTGCATGGATAGATGTGTCCTGGTCTTCATCTGTAAAATGTTGGGGGGTGTACTTGGACGATGTCCAAAGCTCGAAGCAGTTTGCCAAACCCAGCTCCCATGCATGCATATACACACACATATAAATGTGCTTCTTTTCAGAAGTGACACAGAAAACAGCAACATGTTGCCTGGTCTAGCCTAGCCAACTCAGATAGAAGGCCCAAGCTCTCCTTTACCCCTTCCTCGACAGATACTTTTGTTCCAATCTCTCTACTAACCTTCTCCAAACTAGGGTGCTCTAGATGTGTTGGACTATAACTCAAATCCTCCCTACCTAGGGTTGCCAAGTCAGAACTATCCCAGGACCTATGAATTGAGAGCCAAAATCTGACACCTAGGGATAACTCTCTTGGATGACACATGAGGCAGGCCTTGGTTATGTTACAAAGTTGATATTAAAAGGGGGAGCTCCTTATGATCTCATTAAGCATGATAAATTCAGCATCAACCAAATAAAGAGCACCAGGTCTAAGTAATGAGGAAAATGTATATATACACACATACTTTTCAAGACAGTGGTCTTGTCCTGAGAGTCCTCCCCCTTGCCCTGAGAACTGGAAAAGATGGTCCAGATGCTGAGATTTGGGAACCCTACTCACATCACATGTTGGCTTATGGACTATGGAGCCTGTAGCCAAACATACCTGGACGCATTGGGTTAGGGAGGGCTGTTCTAAAGATGGGCCCTCCTTTGTGTCCCACCACTAGGGGCAATAAATAGTGTGAGAACCTGAAAAAAGGTCCTTTGCTGTTACAGCACTCTGGCTGTGGAATGCCCTCTCCTTAGAGACCTGACTGGTGCTGATGTTTGTTTTATTCTGGTACCAAGTTAAAACAAGACTTTTTATTAAAGCCTTTCGGAGGCAGTCTAATGATTGTGTCTGATTTGTATGTATAGTCATCTCTCCACATTTGCTAGGATTAGGACTCCTGTGAAAGTGGGGAAAAACATGAATAACTCTAGGCCCTCCCAACCATACTTAACACAAAAAAAAGTATGATCACCATCTTCAAGCCACCATGGATTCTTTGGAGGCATCAGTGTTCCTTCACAAGGCAGAAGTGGGTGGCTGGTGGGGCTTACTGCCACCACCGCTGCTTCCCCACACTATTTTTAATAGAGACTTACAAGCTTCGTTTGCAGTTTATCAGTCTCACAAGGCTTGCAGTCCCTATTAAAAATGGCATACGGAGGTAGCAGAGGTGACAGCAAATAATCCATGCATAATCAAATCTGGAAAAGTGAAACCTGCAAATATGGAGGGCTGACTGTATATATAGTTTCAATTGTTCTGTCTTTTGTGGGGGCGGTGGCGGGATAGTTTCACGGTTTTGAACTGCAAATATCTTTCACTGTTTTAAATTATTTAAAATGATGGCATTAAAATGATGCCCAAAAGTCTTTGGATATAGGAGAGGATATGAATGTTTTAATACAGTAAAAAATAAAAACTAAGGAGGTATAGTGTTGGATGAGGAAAAACAAAATGAAACTGAATTCAGACAGGACCAAAGCATTTACTGTTAAGAGTCCTAACCCAGGTTTGGAGATATGTCCTGGATGGAGTGATACTCCCCCAAAGGACTTTGTTCACAGTTTGGGGTTACTCCTGGATCTGTCCCTCCAAATGACAGCCCCAAAAGATGCAACAGTCAGGAGTGTGTATTACCAGCTTTGGCTGTTATACCATCTGCATCTCTTCCTAGAGCTGGTAGACTTAAAGATGGTAGTCATCCACTGGTAACCTCAAGGCTGGTCTTCTGCATTGTGCTACACATTGGGCTTCCTATGTACCAAGTTTGGAAACTTCAGTTCATTCAAAACATAGCAGCCAGATTGGTTAGGTACATCTAGAAGTGACCATATTAAAATCACTTCACTGGCTGCCAATTAGTTTCTGGGCCAAGTACAAAGGGTTGCTTATTACTTTTAAAACCCTACATAGTTTGGGCCTTGGTTACCCATGCGATCACCTTCTCCTGTATAATCTGCCCCATACACTCAGGTCTTCTGGGAGACATAGGCTTCACTCAGGCAAAACTAGGCTGACTATTACCTGGAGGACATTTTCTTTGGCTGTCCTCAGACTAAGGAATGACTTGCTGAAAGAAATTTGTCAGCTCAAGATGCTATCTGAGATAAAATCAGCAGTAAAGACCAGTCTCTTCCAGCAGAACTATACAGATTATTTTTAAATTATGATTTTAAAATATTTATTGACAGATTTGGATAAGTTTTTGTTTTATGTGTGTGTGTGGGTGTGTGTCTATTTATAAAGCTATGTATATGGTTTTATACATGTTGTATTATTTGCTGTTGTTCCTTGCCTCAATCCACAGGGAGGGGCAGGTAAGAAATAACAATAACAACAACAACATCCCAATACATTGCTGCTAGCAACCTCTGTTCCTCCTTTCCATCACCTTCTACCGTCCAAAGGTCTCCAGCTTTCACAAATGTCTCTGCTTTTTCTCTCTTGGCACCACTTCTGCCTAGAACATCATCTCAGGCTGAAACGTGATGTGAGACCACCTCCTTCCTTTTAAATCTCTCCTCAAATCAGTCCTCTCTAGGGCTAGCCTAAGACATTTTATTGCCTGCGGCTGAATAGCTAAATGCCCTTATGTGCTACTGTGATTCACCACATGGAACTGAAACTAATGGTTTCTGTGTTAGGGGAGAGGTTAGATGCTGGATTTTATGCAGGAGACGCCTTAAGACAGCTACAGAATCCACAATTGGGAGAGTATGGTCCAAAAAAAGCAATTTTTCCAAGTTGTGGATCTATCCTAATGGACTTTGCAAAGCTGATGGTTATGATGAAGAGGACAACAGAAAACAGAACTCCAACAACAGCAACATGTAACTTCCTCTCAAATAACTGTTTATGTTTATGCCGACTCTTCCCAAATGCAAGCCCTATAATTAGTCACTTCTGGGCTCAGTCAGTTCAGAAGTTTTATAAGGAAAAGATGACGCATTTGCCTTTTTTTTTTTTCATACCAAAAACATGTTTTAGGTGATTTTCCCCCTTCTAGTTATGGCCTCAGATAATATTTACCTAAGTTCAGTAAACTACCTCTGTGCAGCAATAATATTAACACATTCCCCAGTGGTACAAGGAGGGATTGCCAGATGTCCAGGGCTGACCTGGGTAGAACAGGAACTGCTTTGTCCAGAGCAGAGGACAGCCTTCATCCTTGCAGTTGGAGCCAGCAAGCCAGCTCACAGAGATGCGTGCTGACATTGACTGAAGTCATCACCTTATTCATGTCTGTAACTCATCCCTGGAGTGAGACCAACATCAGCAACAGACAATGGCCTATTGAACTGGTGGGCAAATTTCAGACTTGTGGTATTTAAATATTTTTGCTTGTTTGTTCATTTTGCTAGAGTCCCTCAACAGCCACTAAGCAAAGCCTAGGGCAAAAGAAATGCACGTCATGTTACACAATTCCTGAGCTCAGGAATATTATTTTGAAGGCTAGAACTGGAGGAACTCACAGGCTATTTGCATGGCAAAAAAAAAAAGAAAAAAATCTTGTTTTGGTCATCCCAAGCTTTCTCTATCTCAGCAGTGTGGAAGGAAAGTTATTTTGTTGTTGCTGTTGTTACATTTGTCAGAAATCCTTGCCAATCAACTCCAGATCACTCCAAGATCTGTCAATAGGTCCAAATCTCTGGCTGTCATAACTGAAGGAGGAAACCTCCTCCTTTCTTCCTCCTGTTCTCACATACTGTATCGTCCAACTGTCCTGATTAATTTTCTGTCATCCTACAGCTCCTTTTTAAATGTCCCATTTTCTCTCTGCCTCTTCTACTTTACCCCCTTCATCCTGGCTTAGAGTAATTGCTGAAAACCAAGATCAAAATGGAAAAGTAGTTTACATTTAGCAGGCAGGAAAAAGAAGGAGCCATATATAAACTCAGGCAAAAGCAAACTGCTGCAGCCTCTTCTGTTTTATGTGTTCTTCCTCAGTAATAACCTTTGAACTTTGAACAAATTCTGATGTTGCTTCATAACATGTTTCCCCAAATTTCATCTGTGAAATGTTGGCAGGTATGATATATACATTTTTTAAAAGTGTAATGTAAGTATGTGTGTAAATCACACCTTATTAAATATTTTAAACATCTATAAATTCCTGTTTATTTTAATACAGCTTTGCACGAGAGAATTTAATGCCAGATTTTGGCACTCACCAATTCCCAGTAACGCAATAAGAGTTAAACCTGTAAAATGGTATGAAAACGATAAACACATTGCTGTTGCACCCCTTGCAAAAAAAATCCTGCAGAACTGAGTCACTTTTATTATCAAAGTACTTAATACCAAGACTAATTAAGTTTCCATTCTTAACTTTCACTGCAGTGTGTTAAATCTAGTGGGAAAATAAACTCTGTATTTAACCTCTGCTCACAGGCATTCTTCTGAAAGACCATCGACCTCAGTAGCAATGTCATCCTAACAAGATACTTCACTGCAAAAACATTCCAGAACTATGATATTCAATAATCAGCATCCTTCCAGGATAAGATCACCCAGTCGCTGGCACTGTCACTATGCTAGTGCTGCTAGTTGCATTTATTTGGCAATTTTTCATAAGCTAAGATGCCATTTAAAAAAACAAAAAGTCCTTGCTCTCCAAAGTCATACAGAGTTTTCTTGACTGGTAGCATGTACTGCTTTTTTAAATTCCATGTGAGCAACCATCATACCATAGGGTCCAATACTTCACAGATGAAAAACAGGGCATAGAGTATGTGGTCAAGAAAAATCAGAGCGTGATCAAGGTGGGAAAAGTTATTAATGAGCAGAACACACAATCTAGGACAGGCCACAGCAGTCGGTTTTTGCCTGAGTCCACAGGGAAGAGCAAATTCCATCCCCTTCTCTCCTCTCTTTGCTTCTAACTCAGGCCATTTCTGCACTAGGCTATCATAGTGCTATTATTCTAGTTTCAACATCCTATGGAATCCTGGGGTTTGCAGTTTAGAGAGGGGCCTCAAATCGGGACAGTTGGAGGGTATGTCTTGAATTACAGTGAATGTCCAACACCGAATGAATGCCAGCATTTGTGAGTCCTAACAATAACAAAGGAATTTTGTAATATTGTGTGTGCATACATACACACACGTCACACCATTTCAGTTACAAAGGGGAAGCAACCACAGACCTATGTTTATGCTTCAGGAATTACAAATCTGCAGTCCAATGGAAGTAGTGGCTAGACATTTGAACTCAGAACACCACAGCCTCTCTGATTTGTCTACATGGTACCACTGTGAGTAATCCATAGCAGGCAGCATCCATAAAGGAGAATTTTTGGACAGACTTAAGACCTTAACACCTTGTGGCCTCAACCTAGATGATAACACCTATCATCATCATCCACTTAAGAATGCTAACACTAAAGTATTCTAAGCTTCTACCTTGGATGAAGCTCACTTTTGTTTTCAACAGCTAAAGAAGACAAAAGTCAAAATATTGGGGTTTTTAAGACTCTAGTAGATAGACAGACAGACAGACAGGGATTAACTGCATCCTTCTGAGATTAAGAACAAGGTTGTCAGAAGTTTTTTGTTTTTTAATTGTGTATGTGTGCATATCTAAAATATATTAAAACAGCACTACTAGCTGATTTTTTTCAACTACTTTAAAGAGAAAGGCATAGATACAACTCTGGGGATACAGGCTAGCAAATACGCTATTAACATTAATATTTAGGTCATTGCTGCCATTCACTAGTGAACTTCTGAGTTCTCAAACATTCACAGAAATTCATCCAGGATTGCCAATGTGCACATGTGTATTCTGGCAGCCACCACATTTTCTGACATTCACTATACCATACAGTGTACACAAGAAACAAACACAAGAATGAATGTGTATCAATTAACATTAAATACCAATACACTCTGAAACCAGGAATTCTGATAAAGTCTGTGCCTTAGGCACAGACAAACACAGCAGGATGTCTGCTAGCTTTGGATGTACTGAAGCAGAGATTTCTAGATGTATACCTGACGTATACAAACGTAGTAGTTGTATTCCGGCATTCGGCCAATCAAATTAATGGAAGTGGGAGAGACATCCCCTAGAATCCTATTGGTAACCCACTCCAACTCATCCATTACGCCAGCAGACATATTTTTGGAGGTGTTTGGATGTATCTGCTACCTTCTTCTGCAACACTCTTGCCTCAGGTATGCACCAGTTGGCCCCTCCCGAAACTGCAAGCTCCAGGATTCCATAGGATGCTGCAAGTGGAATAATAGCACTATAACAGTCTAGTGCAGAAATGGCCGCAATTCCTCCTCCCTGAGCCACTTACCTTTCCTGAGGAAAGAAAACCTGGGTAAGCACTGGGCACCTGGACATATTCTCCTAACCTCTAAACCTGAGCTTCACATTCACTATTATCCCCCTTTCAAAAAGTGAAGATGGAACCACAATTTAAAGCTTCAACACAAACAGTTTTAATGGTTTTGGTTAGCTATATTGAGATTATTTCTGTTTTCCCTCAAGTGAAGGACTGATGTATGCTACGATGAGACTTTTCCAAAGTGCTACATGCCAAGGTCAGTGCTGAGGCGAACTCTGGAAAATCAGTGCCATAATCCTTTCCTTAAATATTGAAAGCTGCCAACATTAGTGGACTTTTTCCTTTAAAGCCTCAGCCTTGAAAATTGTGAACAGCTGTGGGTTTGTCAGTACATACAAGAAACTTAGAGTAACCAGCAGACCGAAACTTTTCTTTTCTGTTGATCTGTTCAAGTATTATGCATGTCATGGTTTGCACGGACAAGAGAGATGTGATGCAAACTTAAATTTCTCATACATATATGTTTTTAACTTGCCTCTCACCCCAGTGTAGGACTACTATCTTGGGGAAAGGGTTAAAAACAGGAGAATGACATAGGAGAGGGTTGAGAATCCCCTCTTTCATCACTGCTGCTCCATCTAAAATTGGAAGGTCTTCCTTCCCTCAAGTTACTTCAGAACACAAAACTACTTGGAGAGATCTAGTTCTTTTCCTTTTTTTCTTTTATTAATTACATTTATATTCAGTGAGCTCAAGGCAGTTTGACATGTTTTTCCTTCTCTTCATTTTATCTTCACAATAATCCTGTGAGGTAGGTTCTACTAAGAGAGAGACTGGACCAAGGTCCTACTTTGTCATCTCCTCCTCCTCCTCCTTCTCATTTGATTTTATCTTTCACCACCTACTTAGTTATGGATGTGTAACTAAGGCCATTTCTGCACTGCACTGTTACAGTGCTATTATTCCACCTTCAACATCCTGTGGAATTCTGGGGTTTATAGTTTACTGAGGCCAAAGAGCTCTCTGGCTGAGAATTCCAAAGACCTCTCACTAAGCTGCAAACCACAGGATTCCACAAGATGTTGAAAGTGGAATAAAGGCACCATAAGAGTGTAGTGCAGAAATGGCCTAAGTAAAGTATCCTGGCCTGATCCCACACCTACCCACCTTAACAGCAAGGAGTCACATTGAGCAAAGAAGGTATGTTCAGCTGTCAATTGGGCTACAAGGAGAAGGGTGTTTCCACCTCCTTCCACCAGTGCACAAGGCTGCAATGAGGAATTACAACAGGTTTCTTGCTTCTAATTGTCCCGGTCTCACTCAGCAAAGGGAAGGGGTGGAAATGTCATTCTCTTTGGTCTCAGTCACTAGCTGAACAGTAATTAGGAAGCAAAGCAGTCAATGTGGCTGCTGACTGTTAAGTTGGGTTGGGGGGAGGCATTTACAATTGTGGCCATAGTGCCACAATCGTGACAATGACATGGTGCTGAGTACCGAGCAGATAAAGATCCATAATTCTAGATTACAAACTTGTAACTGCAATACTGAATGCCAGCTTTCATCACTATCTTCATTTCATAACATAGCGTTTTCCCAACAGAAGCACAGAATCATAGTGCTGGAAAAGAACACAAGGGCCACGGAGTCCAAACCCCCTGCCATGCAGGAACACACACTCGAAGCACTCTCAACAGATGGCCATCCAGCTTCTGTTTAAAAACCTCCAGAGAAGGAGACTCCGCCACATTCAAGGCAGTGTACTCCACTGTCAAACTGCTCTTACCATCAGGAATTTCTTCCTCATGTTTAGGTGAAATCTCTTTTCCTGAAGTTAGAATCCACTGGTCGGGATTCACACCAAGACACCAGGTAGCTTACAAGTTATTAAAATCAATACAATTTTTATAAAAAACATATAAAAACATAAGTAATGTTTCTGTGTGTGTGTTGAAAAACAGTTAATATGTAGACCTAAAGCCATTTAAAATCCATTAAACTATTCAAAAATCAACAAAACAGTACACCTTTAACAACTGATTACAGTCAACTCCTAAAAGCCTGATAGCATAGGAAAATTTTCATTTGCTAGAAGAAGGAAATCCAATGAGTTTTGGAGTTCAGAGGAGACTTAAACTTGGACCTCCCAACCAGTATCATTATTGTTATCATTTATTAATATAGCACCATTACTTTACATGGTTCTTTCCAAGTAAAAGAGCAACAAAACAGTTCCCTGTCCTGAAGGGTGCAGTTGCACTGATGTCCTGCTGGTAGGCTACCCAAAGATAACTAGTTGGAAAGTGTGTGAACAGAATGCTAGCCAGATTGGTTTTTGGTCTAATCCAGCAGATTCTTTTTATATTCTGATGAACTGAAGAGTGATTATTTCCACTTTATGTTCAATTCAAAGTATTTAAACCCCATTAACCTGTTCTTTCCATGTAGCAACTTGCATGTAAAACTTAAGATCCTGACAGGAGAGCTTAAGAGAATAAAGTGAGGTCATGAGAAATTCCTCTGCATTTAGGGTTTGGTACTACCTGGCTGTGGTTGGAAGACAACAGACTCTTCTAGATAATTGATCTGTTCTCCTAGATTATGGCCCTTTCCACACGGGGGACGGGGAAATGGGGCGGCGCACGCAAGGGCAGAGCTTACCTGGAAGCGGGTTGCTCCATCCCCGTGGGGAGCGCGCGTTCGCCACTCCACACGCTGGCGAATTTTGACGGCGTTCAGTGGCGCCCAAAATGGCAGCTGGCGACTTCCGGCAGCACTCCGCCAATCAGGGCAGCGCGCCAGCCAGAAGCCCGCCCCCGGGCAGCTCCGCAGGGACACGCTAGTGCATCCCTGCAGTTTCAAACGAGGTGCTGCAATGGGTTAGCGCGCTCGCGTTTTTTAAAAACCACATGAAATGTGGTTTTTAAAAAACACACCGTGCCACCCCTTGCGGCTGCGCGAGGGCGGTTTGAGGTGTGGAACCTCCACTTTTCAAACCACCCTAGTGCACCCCACGGTGTGGACAACCTCCAGGTGAGGTCGCCCTAAGCCGTTTTTTTTACCCCGTGTGGAAAGGGCCTATGGGTGGCAACACAATAGGGCAATAGTTCCACACATGCATATCCAGTTTCCTGTACTACATGAGCCAGTACCACTAACATCACTGCTTGAACTGCTCTGGGAAGATTTTTTGTGGTACAATATTTTTCAGTCTCTCTTGCGCAGAACTCTACATGCACACAACTTTTGTGTGTGCATATGTGCCTTCAAGTTATGTCAATTTAGGGCAACCTCATAAATTTCAAAGGATTTTCTTCCTTTCTCTGAAATATAGGTTTACCCCAGGATACTTTGGAAATCAGATTAAAAATGGGTAAAATCGCATTGTGTGAATTGTCCACCAATAGTCAGAAGGACTCATACAACCTGGATGGAGTGGAATAGAGACTATACAAATCAGGTAATGTTAAGGAAGAAATGTTAAGAAGATTGGACATTTCAAGGGAGAGGTTTCACTTGAGGAGCTCAAACAGAGAGCTCTAGTGCCCCGTTTGTTGGTGTTGCATGCCTTCACGTCATTTCTGGCTTCTGATGACCCTAAGGCAAACCTATCATGGGATTTTCTTGGCAAGATTTGTTCAGAAGTGGTTTCCTTTTCCCTTCCTTGGAGACTGAGAGAGCGTGACACACTCAGGCTCATCCAGTGGGTTTCCATGGCTGAGTGGGCATTTAAAACCTGGTCTCCAGAGTCATAGACCAATGCTCAAATCAGTACACCACGCAGGGTCTCTTCTTGTGCCTCACTGGACAGCAAAGCCCAGCACTTCATAGGAAGCCATTGAAAGTTAAAGTGGAATCACAGTACGCTAATTTTGTAGTGTGAAAGGACCTCTGGTTTTATAATTAAATTAATTAAATATAAATTAAATTATAATTACAATAACCAAGGGGAAAAGAAGGAAGCTGTAGATCCCACATTTGAAATCCAAAATATGATGGGTGAATGAATTTATGGGAAAGAGGTGTCTGGAGCAGCAAGTGGCATGGAGGAGGTAGAAGCATCTCTCTCTCCACTCCACTTTTGATTGCTTTCATCTTAGATTTGCTTTCTGTGGAGGGGAAAGAGCCAGCTGGGATGACTTACACATTTGCATGCAATATGTGACTTGGCCCTGAGGCCAAACAGAATCCAGGATTACTGAGGAAGAAGGAGGAGGGGGTACACACCATATTAAATCCACACAGTTTGAACAACTTGGAAACCACTACTTTTTCATTACGCAAGTCTGTTTCTCGCCTTCTGTTACAACAAGCTGACAGCACAGTTGCACAACTCTAGAGTGCAAAACAGCCAATTGATCAGTAACATTCAGCTCTGGTAACGACTATGATAGTCAGCTGATGATGGACGGCAACATTTACTTGCCAAGCACTAAAAACTTGTGTGCTTGCTCACAACACTTAAGATACTTTGACCACAGCCAGCTGAAAACATTTTGCTGCTGACACGCTCACGCTGAGGCAAAGAACAAGATGGCCACTTCACTCTATGTACAGAAGCCAGCCACGCTGGGAGCACAATCTTAGGTCAACATTGGTTAACAGGACAATGTCCTCTAGCACATCTGAGGGCAGCAGCCTAGCTGAAGGAAGTAGGGCAAGCTGCATGTCACACAAAGTCCTGTACTCCAAAGGAGAGAAGCAGCTGGGAGAGTTCAAGAGAAACAGCGGGAGGAAGGAGCGGTTGAACTGCTGCAATTGCTGTGCACCAAGCAGTCATTGTGCTGTTGCTAATGATAGGCTAGCTGAGACATTGACAATTACATGCAGCATTCCCTCTGCTTCAGGCTTCCAAATCCAGATTCCACCATAGGGTCCATTACTATACCCTCCACCCATCCCAATTTGGCAGCGACAATCCCAACCAGTCCTCCACTATGCCACTTTTTCAGCTGATTTTAAAATATCTCAGTTTCTCTCTCCTTCCCTCCACTTTCCCCCTTTTGTCCTTGGCTTATTTCAGTTTCTGCAAACTAAGTTCAAAGTACGAAGTATCGTCCTCTCTCCACATTTGCAAGTTCAACCTTCACAAATTTGATCATGAGGTACACCTGTGCCTTCCTCCCTTCCCCTCCTCCCATTCCCTTGTGTTTTTTGCTGGGTGCAGGGAAGGAAGGCAAGTGCCTGGAAAAAAGTCAAGGAAATTTGGAGCGAGGCTCACGTGAGCCTTCTTTCTCTCCTCCAGAGCTTCCTCTCCCATTCCCTTGCCTCTGGCCCCAGGGCTGAAAACTTGTGCCAAGGCAAAAGACAAGAGAATGGGGTGGGGTAAGTTTCAAGCAAGCCTTCCTTCTCTCTTCCAGAGCTCCCTCCTCCCATTCCCTTGCCTTTGGCTCTGGCACACAAAAGGCAAGGGAATGGGAAGGGGGAACCCCAGAAGGGAACAAGAGGGCAATTGCAGAGGGAGTTATTAGTGTTTTTTCCATGTTTGTGAGGGTTCTGCACCCTGAACCTTTGCAAAAGTGGAGGGGCCACTGTAGTTTGCACTCAATTAGTTAAACGGAAGAAGGGGAGGGGAGGAAGGGAAGAGAGTCTTTTCCTCCCCAGAAGGCTAATACAGAAGCAAACTGCTGCAGCCTCTCTTAGCCTGTATGTTGCCTCTCATTAACAACCTTTGCCATCCTGACCACACTTAGATGTTGCTTGGACACATGTGTCCCAGATTTTGTTTGTAAAAAGTTGGCGGGTAGGTCCCCTATGGCGTTCTCCTCAAGTCAAGAGAGGCAGGTCTAGTGCTCCTCTATCCTGGCAAAGTCCATGTTCTCACCTTCCTCTGCCCAGAGAGCTGCCATCAAGGCCCATGCTCTCCACTGCCTCATTCAGGAAAGAGTGACCACATTCATTCCCCCGCAACCCAAATACCAAAACAGTGGCACTCCAAAAACGAAGAGGATGCAACCGCAGTGGTCCCGTGTCTCTGCCATGTCAAAGAGTGGCTCTGAAATAGCCAGCTCTATCATAGAGTCAGCCTCTGGCATAGCAGGGGTTTCACTGATGTGTTCTCCTTCTTTTTGTGGTGGGGGCACACCTTTCTCTTCCTTCTTGGATTGCAGATGCCGCCACCATGTCCTTCTCCTATTTCTGGGGCATGGAGAAGCGGGGGCAAGATGCTGCTATTGTTTACTTATTTGTTTTATTCATTTATATCCTGTCTTTCTCCCAATAATCGGACTCAAGGCAGCTAAGTCTTTTTCCTCCTCCATGCAACATCCAGAGGCAGCATTACATTTCTCACCTCTGACAGTAGGTGATTTGCCCCTGCTCCATGCACAATGAGGGGCACATACACAGCTACACATACACAGCTAGCATATATACCAAGATGGGAATCAATGTGACTCTCCAGATATTGTCTGGAGCATTTCCCACCATTGGCTATAATTTGGCCAGGGCTACTAAAAGTTGCAGTCCAACAACATCTGGTAGTACATCAAGCTTCCCACCACTGACACATGCCATTTCTGAGCAATCTTGCAGTTCTTACCTATTCTTAAAGTTTAAGAAAATAAGTATAAGAGTCCAAGGAATTTACTTCCTTATGCTGGCAAGCACTGTTATAAATGGACAGAAAGACTCATCTTTGACCGTATGTTAACTAGAGAGTTATATCATTGCATAATAAAAAGTGCAGCTGTTACTCATTGGTTATATGAGGTCTGGATGTTTTCCCCCAAATTGCTTCAGTTGTGAAGAAATCATACATTTCCCACCATTGAAAGTGCCACAGTTCAGTCACTGGGGAAACACAGTTTATTTCACCCCAACGAATATATTCATTGTAGTTTGGGCTGCTTTGCGGGATGGGATTTCATGTCTGGTTAGTACCTGTGACATCACTGGGATCCAGAGAGACCCAATCTGGTTCCCTTCCCACCACAACACAAAATGAAGGTTTCAAAATATCCTGGTTTTATTTCATAACATTTTGGTGAGACTTGGTTAGAAATATCAGCATTTTTTAAAAAAAATGAGGCAGTAGAGCTCAAACCTGGCAGAATCCATGCAGTAATCTTCTCAAAATTAAAGGAAAAAACAACTTTTCAAACACCAGCAACACAGCCCACCTTGCCCGCAGGAATGCCCTGACACAAGGGTGGAGGACCTCTTTCTGCCTGAAGACCGACTCCTATCTTAGAGGAATTCTCAGGAGCCGCTTCCCAGTGGTGGATGGGGCCCAAGGCAAAAGGGTGGGGCCAAAATTACCAGCATAGATTAGCTTAACCTTTTTCTGCAGGTAACTAAGCTTTAAAAGAGGCATTTCAAACTCAGAATGGGGGGGGGCATCTCTGCAAAAACTGAGAAGCCACAAAAGTGATGACATGATAGGAAAAGGGCCATGACCATCTGGAGAAAATCATCAGTTGCCTCCCCCCACCCCGCCACATGGGCCAGATTCAACCCTAAGGCTAGAGGATCTGACCAACTTAATCTTCTGTGATTTTTTTTAATCTAAAAGCCCTTTCACACTACACAATTATAACACTATGATTCTACTTTAACTGCTTCGACTGCATCCTACGGAATCCTGAGGCTTTTAGTCTGGTGTGGCACTAGATTCTAAATATTCTTCCCTACGCAACAGGTCCCAAGATTCCACAGAGTGTGGCCATGGCAGTATGGCATAGCCCTATAATTGTGTAGTATGAAAGGGCTTTACATTGTTTCTACTTTCCTCGCCATAGGGCTGGGAAAGATAATGTGTCTAGTTACTTTCTGGAAGGTGGGAGAAGAAGCTGTATCCCATCAGAAAGTGTCATAACTTCCAAGTGTCCTGATTTGGCAGGAACAGTCCCAGTTCTTTTTTGTCCCACTTCTGCAGCTGATTTTTGCAGGTGATTTTAAATGTCCCTATTTCTCTCTCCCCCTCCCACCTTCCCTCTTCATCGTCAGTTTATTTCAATCGCTGCAAACTGAGTTTAAAGTGCAAAAGTATACTGTACCCAATTAATCTGGGGGAGAGCAGAATCTTGCCCTTTCCAGTAGGCTCTGGCAAAAGAAAACTGTTGCAGCTTATCCCAGATTGTCTGCTCTTCCCCATTAATAACTTCTGCCATCTTGATCTTGCTCAGCCACGTGTGTCCCAATTTTCATCTGTTAAAAACTGGGGCGGGGGGTGAAATCTATCCTCTCCAAGATACGATACTGAAGTACTAATATATGGCTTTTATTATCCAGAAAGAGTCTAACAGACATAATGCATTCTTCAGCTATAATGCAAGGCAGGTAGCCCTTCAAATATTGTTGGAATGCAGTTCCCAGCATTCCTCACTATCAGCTATGCTGACTAGGGCTGCTGGAAGTGGCAGTTCAACATCATCTGAAAGGCCACAGTTTTCACCCCATCCAAAATGTAGATATCTGTATTTAACAATTTGAGAACTCAACTACTGGAAACAGAAATTAAAGGGGATCTTGTCTGGAGTAATGAAGAATTTTAACTGTATATGCACCATTCTGTATGAGACCTATTATCCCACATAAACACATTCTAGTCAAGATCCTACATCACTTCAGCATAACGTAAATATCTGCAAGTGAGTTAATACTGTATTATCCCTAAACTGAACACCAGCATAGCACAACCTGTATGGATCAATGGTCAATGAACAAGGATGACAGCTACTATGCAACTGCAGTGTATCATGCACAAAGGCAATGCATAGAAGCAATGTGATTCAGACTACTGTGTACTTCAATGTGCAATGATCCCAAATGCACAACTTATGCCATTGTTGGCTGGATACAATCACTGCCATGCCATGATAAAACAGCCATGTAGGTAAGGAAGAGGCATGTAGGCAACAAGTCCTTAGGACAGTGGTTCTCAACCTGTGGGTCCCCAGATGTTCGTGGACTTCAGCTCCCAGAAGCCTCAGCCACTATGGTCAATGCTCAGGGCTTCTGGGAGCTGAAGTCCACGAACATCTGGGGACCCACAGGTTGAGAACCACTGCCTTAGGAAAAATGCCTAAGGTTTAGTAAGGACTACAAATGCCTAGTGGCCACAGAATGCTAAGGCCCAGATGTATGAAGTCTGGCAGAGTGTACATCTCTGCTAGCATTGTTCTGTGGACCTTCTGTGGTATCTGTGGGATGACAGCGCTTTGGCACATCCCATATGGCCAGTCACTGGTATGGAAGGGACTTTTGGGCACCATTTGGCTGCAGTCACAGAACTGCCACCCTTGCAGACCTCCAGGGAGTACAACTCCCAGCATTCCTCGATACTGGCTATGTTGGCTGAAGGTCCAGGAGAGCAATGGCTGTTTCTCAGCTGCTCAGTTGTAGGTGGATGGCACTTGGGAGCTCCCCTCTCAGCCTGCCACTGATTGATCATTAACATCCTATGGTTGAACAGTGGGGGAAGCCATTATGAAAGAAGGTACTCCATATCTCCTTCTGCAATGATTGAAAAACTACGTATTTTGGCATAATAGGAAGTTTCACCAGCTTATGTCAACAGGATCTCAGCTTAACTCTCCTCCCCAATACACACATCTCCCCTGCACTTCCCTTGCTCTCCAAAGCTTTAAAAAGTTACTTTTTGAAATACAAGTCCCCGTAAAAGCATGCTGGGATGCACACACTCACACTGTTCCTTCCTTGCCAAGTAGATAGCTTCTCTTGCAGCCTCTCTAGCAGCCAGCCCACCCACTGGACAAGTGAGAAAACTTGTCCAGATTTGCAGTCTGGGAAGAAAGGCAGTGCATGACTGCAGAGGGGGGAAACAAACAAAGAAAACAATAGAAAATGCACATCAAAAACTGTTTAACAAAATAGAAAGCATACACTCAGGAAAGGATAAAACCAAAACCAACCCAGACTGAAAGTCTACATGTCACCCACAAAATTCTATTACAGCATAAGTCAGCACATAGCAAATGAGGCTGCAATGCAGCTAGCAAGTTATATTGGATCAGAGTTGTATGCATTGCATTCTACAATTCTACATTTTATGGATGCGAGTCCCCTAAAATTCCGTAACATGTATTTTTGGCTGCGGGGAAATACATATTGTTAAGTTAATATTCCAAATTTTCTTCAGCAACAGGCTCATGGGCTCAAATGCATACTTGGCTTCATCATTGTAATATGGGTTCCATTCCAAAAATGTGTGGAATCTTTGGTGTATGCATGTAGCCTTCATGTGCACAGGCATCCCACAATCATTAGTGTAAAGAAGAAAGCTGGGTACATACTTGGGTACAAAGGGGCATGTGGAAAGCCTAAGTATGAAGAAATATGTGTACAAACTAACTGTATAAAATAGCATCACTGATGTCCAATGTATTTTACATTGTTGTTCATTTGAAATGTTGTTTCTGGGCCAGAGCTGACATCTACAAGTGGCGGATGATGAAACAGCCTCCACTGGAGGTGGGCTTTAAGAACAAATGAGCTTGTTCTCCCCACACTGTTGTGGTCTAGTCTTCGAAGGGAATGAAAACAAAGCCTCAAAACTGGAGCAGAACAGTTCATAAACCTTCTTGCTTTTGATAGTAAGCTTGAGAACTTTTTTTTGGTTTTTTGGATTATACCTCTGGAAATCCATAGCTAGCATGACTGGGGATTCTGGGATCTGCAATCCACAAAAATGATTTTTGCAGTCATGGGTTACTTCATACTTTCCTAGAGTGGTACTCTCAATCACTAGAAGCCCTATATCTTGTCACTACTCAGAAGGCAATCGTGAGGTGTGCCAGAGGACCCCTGCTGTGGGAAATTTTCTTTCCACTCATTCAAAAGGTCCAGAGCAAGCCATTTGTGGGCTGATTTACGAGCTCCAAGAGTCCACCCTTGCCTCCTCTGGTTTCAATTTCAGACTGATGACAAATTCAAATGCCTGAATTGCAGATTCTGGAATGCAGCAGGATCTAGCTGGACATGCAGCCTGCTCAGTCTTGGCAGGCATGAGGACTGTGCTTGGCTGAATTCTAATAAGCCCTTTTAAAAAGAGAGGGCATAATTTCAGGAAAAGATTGAGGGAGGGAAGGGGAAAGCTTTGGAAAGACAAGGGCTGGGTGACATCCAGCTTGCAGGCTGTGAGCAATTCCATTTATTGATAGGCAACCTCCTCAGTCAAGGAGCATGTGAAGTTGTTTATTTATTTGCTTCTTGTTTCACTATGTTTGTGTGCAACTGTTCAGCCCAATGACTGCTAGGATAGGAAACAATCAAATACACATGCCAATGAAATCCTTGAAACAAAATAATCAGTTATAACCCTATCTGCAATAAAGCAGCAGACAAAACTAAGCTGACACTGAATTGAAAAAGCCCCCCCCCCAAAAAAACTCCTGTACACGGAAAGTCATAGGTGGCAAATGAGTCCCCAGGAGAGAAAGAATTCTAGAACTTGGTACTGCCACTGAAAAGTCCATTACTGACAGCCGGTGGTCTGAACAAGAGAAGGTGCCTCTTTCTGTGATATGAAGCACTTCCACACAACGTGGTTTCAATCCACCTCAGTATCAGCAAGGAACACTAAGAATAGAGCCATGTTTATCTGAGCCCTGCTCCACATTTAGAAGTAAAGTTATAGTCATTCCGGGATATTTCCAGTTTATTTGCAGTGTTGCAGACCTTTAAAAAGGGTCATGGAATAGCACTCCAGCCAATATGGTTTCAGAAGCACAACCTGGGCATGTACCAGAGTAAACTGTAAATATCAGTAAACTGATGTTTGAATCCAATATAGTAAGAGTGTTTTCAAAGCACTCCCTGTTAAAACAGTTATATTTCTTTTTCACCCCACCACCTCTTTTGGCCCACATTTGCATGTTTAGAATTGGAACATCCAGCGGTTAAGCGCCCATCTAGGATGGAGTGTTCCCTCTCTACAATAAATGAAATTTGACTCACAAGACAGCAGATCTGTCTGCTTTCACAGGGGTGCTTTTCACTCTGGGTCAACATGACCTGGCCCTGTAACATATCCCACTGCAAACTGTGTCCATCCCCTAAAAGACTGTGGCAGCTATTGAATTAAAAGCAGAGTCTGATGATGCACTGCATGAACATTCAGTAAATATATTCTCAGCGTTAAGCATTACTGCAGCACAGGTGATGTTCACCCAGAATGAACACAGCTTGCGTGAATGCACATCAGGCATTACTTTGGCTATCTGTGCCTTCAAACAGAGCCTGGAAAAGTTGCTTTTTTGGATTGCAACTCTTAGAATCCCCTAGTCAACATGGCCCCAGTCATATTGTCTGGGGCCCTTGGATGTTATAATCCAAAAAAAAAGGTAACTTTTCCAACCTCTGCTTCTGAATACTATGGAGAATAAACTGTTGCTGATATAGTGATAGCAATGGCTCTATTCCTGCTCCTGGACCAATCCTGATTTCAGCAAATACACTGGGACTTTTGCCATAGTTTCAGAAGGAGGAGAAGGAGGAGCAAGACATTTGTAATCATGATTTGGCATGAACAATGGAAAAATGCATTAGTTATGGCCTTCTATAGGAATGATATGTCTGGATTTTTCCTACTTCCAATGTTTCTTTACAAAAAAAAACCAAAATCTTTACTGACCTGTTCTTGTCTATTGCTTTTACTATAGGCTTAGATCAGGGTGAAAAATACCATCTGCTTCCTTCCAACATAAGGAGGGGAGAGTCCAGCATTTTGGCACTTTTAAAGAAAGAGCCGTGGGGAAGGAAAAGAAATTATATAGAAGATGACAACCAAGTCTTACTTCTCAACCTGAAGCTCAATAATAATAATAATAATAATAATAATAATAATAATAATAATAATAATATTTATTTCTATCCCGCCTCTCCACATGGATCGAGGCGGCGAACAACATGAAATACATTAAAGACATTAAAAACATACCCAATCTTCCCCACCCATCCAACCACCCACCTAACCAACCCCTTAAAACACACAGCAATTAACAGTCAATCAATTAACTATTAACAAAACAGCAAGACAATTGATGGCAGGCGATGGAAATGCTAGTCTTGGAAGGCCGGTCGGAAGAGATCAGTCTTGGCTGCTTTTTTAAAGCAGTCAAGACTGGTAATATGCCAGGTCTCCTCAGGCAGGCCATTCCATAACTTGAGAGCAATAGAAGAAAAGGTCCTCTGGGTAACCACAGCCAACCTAGTTCTGACTGGCTGCAGTAAAGCCCTCCCAGAGGACCTTAATGTGCGGGTCAAGGGATTATATGGGTGAAGGCGATCCTGCAGGTAGGCTGGCCCAGTATAATCCTGTTCATGGAAAAACTCAAGACTGACTGTGTACTTTTTGCTTCTCTTCATCTACTTTATAAGAATGTGGCAAAAGAAGAACTTCTGCCATGGACTTGTGAGACCCTCGCCCAATAGTGGAATGCCTACGGAAATAGGATATAAATATATGCTTTCACTGACAAGAGGGAACTACAACAAAATACTTCAGTGCAGAGTATTCTTATTCAAGACTTTAGATAGCCAGCCAGCCATGCTGTTTCTCAAGATATCATATCACTTTCCTTTATCTGTTTCTCCCCCTCTGGTTTCTCCACAGAGCTTAGAAATGCGCTCTCTGCAAAAATGCCGCAGACAGCATGGCCCCTGGTCATGAAAATTATAGTCCAAAAAGTAACTTTTCTAAGTTCTGATCCTCCTAGCAGACACACATACAAAGAGACAGCATCAACCATTCAACACTTAGCATTTTCCTCCCTAAAATTATTTGTAATGTAATGGAAAGTATGGCTCTAAACAAGCTTTCAAGCTGGGTAAAACGGTACACTGCATGTCTATTTGGATGTATGTCTTCCTGAGTCCAATGGAACCTCAGTTCAAACCAAAATATTTACTGTTATTATATACCCTCCAACTGTCTCAATTTTGTAGGAACAGTCCTGATAATCCTTTGTTTTCCTATTTTTTCCATTGCTTTCAAGTGTCCCAGTTTCTCTCTCCTCCTCCCACTTTCATCCTTTGTCCTCAGCTTATTTCTGTTGCTACAAACTGAATTAAAAGAGCAAAAGTAGTTTGCACTCAATTAACTTAGCGAGGTGAAGGAAGATCAGGGACATAATCTTGCCTTTCCCCGTACGCTTGGACAAAAGCAAACTGCTGCAACCTCTCCTAGTTTGTGTGTTCTTCCTCATTAATAACCTTTGCCATCTTGACCACACTCTGAGGTTGCTTTTACATTCATGTCCCAGTTTTCATCTGTGAAATGTTGTAGGGCATGTTATTAGGCCATTGCAAACAAAAATGCAACAGGATACAGTATGATACCATGTCCATTGACATAAGCTCATACATAACAGGTAAAATGAAATTATAAGTCATTTGGAATCCATTTAAATATTTTCTGCATTTAAAATTTTTGAATATTTCCCAGGTTAAGCCATTTCAAGCCCTCAAACTTCCTGGTGATCTATACCACCTGACTTAATGTTTTCATTCTGCTGCTGCCATAAACAGTGCATTATGATAACACGTATGCTTCTGTTCATTAGACAAAGTGGCCAACCATTACACAGTGTCACAGAAAACATTCTCTACGACAAGCTTTCAATCAGCAAAACAATAGACAGTGCACTTAGTCTTTTGTACAATCATTTCCACGGATGCATATCTGTCATTTACAGAGATGGAAAGGCCGCAGATACACACACAAAGATATCTCTCTTCCAAGAAGGAATTTGCTGAAATTTAATTCTGTAAAAGCAATCCTCAGAGGTGGGCAGGTAAAGTCAGAGATACCCTGGGGCAGCAAACTATCAAGAAGAGCAGTTGTTGCTTATGGTGTCCTTGCCCAAGAATAGATGGTATTTCTCAATTTGCTTATTAAAGCTAAGCTGAAATCCAGATGCAGCTGCCTGTTCTGCAGAAACAGTTTATATAAACATTCTGTGCTGTAACAGAATATAGCATGTATCTGCACTGCACAGCTGTATCAGTTTCATAGAATCACAGAGTTAGAAGAGACCACAATGGTTATCAAGTCCAAACCCCTGCCATGCAGGCACACACACCCAAAGCACCCCAGCAAATGGCCACCCAGCTTCTGTTTAAAAAACTCTGAAGAAGGTGAATCCACCACACTCCGAAGCAGCGTATTCCACTGTTGAACAGCTCTTACCATCAAGAAGTTCTTCCTGATGTTTAGGTGAATCTCTTTTCCTGTAATTTGAATCCACTGCTCCATGTCCTAGGTCATTTCCACACTACACTATTATAGTGCTATTATTCCACTTTCAACCTCCCGTGGAATTCTGAGGTTTGTAGTTTGCTGAGGCCAAAGAACTCTCTGGCTGAGAATTCTAAATGCCCCTACAAACTACAAACCCCAGGATTCCACAGGATGTTGAAAGTGGAATAATAGCACTATAAACAGTATTATGCAGAAATGGCCCTAGTCTCTGGAGCAGCAGACAACAAGCTTGCTCTATCTTCAAGTTTCATAAAACTTTAATCATTATGGTTTCATCCTAAGGAATATCAGGATTTGTAGTTTATAGAAGGTACCAAAGTACTCTGGGAAGAGAAGACCTGAAGATTACTTAATTCTGTATTGTAAACAGGCGTTCAGGATACCTTCAACTTTGTAATGTAGGGAACTGGACTCTCTAGCATAAAATTCTTAGGGTCAAGTTAGATGGTATGGTTTGGCTGTACTTAGAAGCAGAACCTCTTTAAACTATGAAAAAAAAAGTCTATTTGCCCAAGCATGTACTTGTCCTCAACACCATAGCCCTGTTCAGGTATTACTCACCTCACTTTCTTCAACACAAGAGCAGGAGAAAACTTGATCCCATCTCCTCCATGTTCATTTTTGTCATAAAGAAATTTCAGAAACTTCAAGGGTTCCATTCATGTGCAGGTCATCCAGTGAGCAAGATCCCTGATCCCTGTTGAAAAAAATCAGATGAGCAGTGCCTAAACAAGGCTCCTATCGTGCAAGGAATCTGTGTTCAATGATTGGTTACTGAAAGATAAACATGGACTTAATTTGCAATTCTGATTACTAACGCACAAAGCTCTGGGAAACATCCATTGTCAGACCAAAAGACATCTAATAGCCAGGAATACATATGTGCCTTAATCCAAAATATCAAGTGAAACTACAACGTGCAGATCTCTTATCGTGGAAAGATCACTGAAGTGGTATGAAACTGAAATAACTATGTAGTTGTAGTTACACCATTATTCATTAGTGAATGTGCTTAAAGATGCAGCCTTTATAATCTGAACAATCAGGCTCAATGCAGAGAAAGTTGCCAACTGACCGTGAGAAAAAACTGCCTAATCTGCTCCCTGTGCTGTTAAAAGCAAAGAGAGGTGTGTGAGGGGTTTTTTTAGCAGTTTAGAGGTAAATTTTACCTATATTATTGTAATGTGGCACTATCTTGGGCCCTTTCTGCATCCCACCTTCTTGTGTAGTCCTCTAGTGGTGATGCTGGCAGCAGCACTGCCAGGAAGAGAGTGCAATGGGAGCTCTTCTTTGCACACTGGAGAGGACACACTGGACATGCCTTTTCCTTCCACAGTGCAGCCAGGTACTCTCCGAGGCTGTACTGGGGCAGGAAGCGCAGCCATCGCATTTCCTGCCCTTCCACAGGGTAGGTGAGTGTGGGACGGTGGTACAACTGTGGAGCATTGACAGGGAAAACCCATCAATGATTTAAACCACGATTGTGCTCCTTGGGAACAGGAGAAGAGGAGGACTGTGATGACATCATGCAGAAGCATCATCGAGGTCCTACTCCTCTCCTGTCTCCATGCCGGAATGGGAGGCTACTGCAGAAAGGGCCTTAGAATGCAATTCAACAGGTTCCGCTAATACAGCAAGTAACAGCCAGAAATGTATTCAATATAGCCAGGCAGAATTACAGCCATTGCGAGGCAGCTGCATCAGCTCTCTGCTTATTTTTGAAAACATTTCACAGTGCTATGTAAAGTCGAAGGCTTTCACGGCCAGAATCCACAGGTTGTTGTGGGTTTTCGGGGCTTTGAGGCTGTGTTCTATCCTGTCCCCAGGCTTCTCCTCGCCTCTCCTGTCCCCAGGAAGCGCAATCACGGGTTAAACCATTGACATGTTTTCCCCATCAATGTCTCACGATTGGACCACCATCCCACACTAATAGAACACGACCTCAAAGCCCGGAAAACCCACAACAACTGATTTCACAGTGCTGCTGCTCATATTTAAAGCTTTAAATGGCTTGGTACCTTGACATTTGCAGGAACATTTCTGACCTTGACTTAAGGGCTGGAATCCTGTCAGTGACATATGTAAATGTAAATTCCCATAATTTCTCCATATGTTGCTCTCTATTTTGGAAGGAGAATCTATATCCTTGCACAACTCCTACCTATGTACAACCAAATTGTCAACTGCTGGAACATGCACTCATGGCCATTTACTGGCTGGAGGGAAATAAAGGTACCTAGGCAATGTCCAGCTGTGTTTCTGCAGCTAGGAGCACAAAGATGTCATTCTCCCGGGATCCAGGTGGATCATGGGGTCTGTGTCTGGACATAACTCACACTGCCGAATATGACCTATGCATTCCTTCCAAATATCCCAATTTATGAGAGACAGCTCCCAATTAATCCTCTGCCATCCCACTTTTTCAGTTGCTTTTAATATGACCTAGTTGTTCTCTTCACTAGAAACTTTTGCTTTTGTACTCTATATTCAGATGATGAAGGAGAGCTTTGAAATGTAATGATAGATAGATGATTGACAGAGATGGATGCATGGATAGCTGCTTACAATTTAACATCAGCATGCCACACTATTATTAAAGAAATGATAGTAAGGTCTTCTAAAATGTCAGTCCTAAGTGAAAATCCCTCCCCACACCATGTGAAAGATTTGCATTTTGTAAGGGGCTTCCTCTTTCTCTTTTGGGCAACATGAATCATGAAGAGCAGTGAATGTCTCTTAAGGACATTTTGGCTCCTAGTAAGGTATATTCCATATGCCCGGATATTATTATTATAAAAGCAAATATTAAAATGCAGCCTTCATTGAGATTTTAAAATATCATATGCAATCAGTTTAATAAACATGTTACTTAAACACTAGACAATTCACTAAAAGTGTTTGAAATGTGCAAGGTTTCTCTAAGTATAAATCTAGGTTGTTAAATTAGTAAATTGCTAGAAGATAATAAATCTCTATTACCTGAGAAATTACAATTTGACAGTCCTAATGAATCAGTCCTAATTGGTGCAAAAAACGACATTAAATTTCATGAGGACTTTTATCTGTCCACATTTTTTTGGTTTTATAGGTGACAGTAATTGCAGACCGTTGCTCTTATCAGTATGTTTAAAAGAAGGGGGAAAAAAACTGGCAGAAGTATGCTGTGGGAACTGCTAACAAATTCATACTAGTACTGCCTTTTTCTTCTGATTCCTATGAACAAAAAGTGTGTGACACAAGTTAAAGAAAGAATGTAAACACAAGAGATGGCTACATTGAAAGGGAAGAAATTAAATTAACCCCAGACTAAGAATGTAAATTTTTGCTTATTTTATTCTTACATGCAAGGAAACAAAATTCAAAAGTTTTCTCCCCGGTAAGTGAGATTATGAGAGTTTTTGCATATTTTTGATAACTTTTTGTATTTCAGACTTTAAAAATAGTATTTGCACAAAACAAGCAGGTTTTGTGCCAAAATCATTGCACATGTTTTCCCCTCCCTCCTCTCTCTCATTTGCTCTGGGGGAAAAAATCTCACAGAAGTTGACTGCTTTCTTGATGGGGTATCTTAGGGGCTTTCCACACTACTATTATTCCACATTCAACATCCTGTGGAATGCTGGGGTTTGTAGTTTACTGTGGCCAAAGAGCTCTCTGGCTGAGGATTCTAAATGTCCCTCCCTAAACTGTACCTTCCTTTTTACAGAGTTTTGAGTTCATGCCCACAGCTCAGCAGACTAGGGGCCAGGCAAATAGCCTTAGAGAAAGCACCAAAAGGCTGGCATTCTCTTAATGACATGTGCATTCATAAGTCATGCTATGCACGCAGGGAAAATTATTTGCCATAGTATAAGAGACATATTCTGCTGACAGTGGTGGATGCAGAGTTGCTCATACAGCAATGTTGCCTCTTGTGATTGAACATTGTGAATTGCTCATTGTGCACTGCACAGTGGTACCAAGTTAATGGATAGTTTTTGTGATTTTTTAACTTTTTTTATTTATTTATTATAAGCTGCATTGAGTCCCAAACAAATAATAATAAGGAATGGAATGGTGGCATCTAGTTTTCCACACCAAGCGGCAAAATGTCTTAGTCCATCTTTGGTCATTGTGAGAAATATGAGAGATAGTAGTGCGTCTCACAAGGAAAGTAACTGAAACTTGACAAACAGTAGGTGAGCAACAGCCGTTCTCATACACGCATACCACACACACATACAGGGCCTAGCAGAGGAAAAAATACAGGACAGGTTTGAGAAAATACAAGAAGCAGCTTTTTATATAAGTATAGAGTGGTTTGATAACATTGCATGAATAGAGGTACTAGAAACACAAGCTTAATGGAAGAGAAAGAAGAAGAAGTACAGATACTAGATGGAGGAAAAGCCAACTGTGACTAAAGTGCAGAGTCTAAGAGAGTCTAAAGAACTAGAAGTTATATGAAAACTAGCAACTAGTGAGTATATGCATGCACAGGTTGCCAACCCTAACAGACATGTGAAATACAAGGCCTGCAGGCTGAATCTGGCCCACCAGGCCATTTCATGTGACCCTCGCACCTCTCCTGCAGCTGCAGCACTCCCCCCACCTGGCAAGCCCAATCCCTACATTGCAGGCCCCCAGCTGCCAGTATTCTGAATAGGGGCCCAGCGGCCAGCACTCACAATCTACCTCTACTTCTGACTGCTCCTCTGTGAACAGGTTACCATGACAACACTCTGCACGGATCACAAGAGTTGGACAGAGGAGCAGTCAGAAGTAGAAGTAGATGATGAGTGCTGGCTGCTGAGCCCGTCTTCAGAATACCAGCAGCCAGGGGCCCGCGATGTGGGAATCAGGCTCACCAGGTACAGAGAGGGGCAGGAGAGCAGAAAAAGGCACAGAGAGAGTCTGGGAGCAGAAAGAGGCACAGATCAGAGCACAAGTATTTGTTCTGCCTGTCTCAAGTGGGACCAAAGAATTAAACAAAGTTAATGGAATAAACAGTGCTTGGAAAAATTTGTCTGATGCTTAAAAAAAAATAACTTTCAATTTTCAAAACTCATTTTTCAATAAATTGTACAATAGTTGTACACTTGAATAGCTGCTTGCTATTATTTTTCCTAGACTTCTAGTTCCAGAGCTAGTTATTACTAAAACCAGTAATAATTGAATGCAGAAGCAATTATTTAATAATAAAAGAGTAGATACATTTATATAGTCTTACAGATACAACCAGTCTTTTGAGGGCAACCATAATGCTGATACAGCCCAAGATGAAATTGAGTTTGATACCCCTGTACAGATCACCAGATATTATTCCAATTGCATGCCCTACTACTAGTGTATAGTTGCATGTTGGGCAAGAGACTAACCTTTAGATCAACGATTAGAAAAATTACTTTTTTGCATAACGGCTGGGGATTCTGGGCATTGCAGTGCAAAAATACTTTTGTAAGTAGGATCACTGCTTGCAAAGAGCAGACATGAGAAGTGAGACAAACTTTGAAGCTGGTACTAGAGACTTTCTTTTTTGGAAGAATACCAAGTTGATTCTTGTAGAAGGATCCCAAGGGAATTTTCTTTGAAAAAAGAAAACGAACATTGCAGGCTGTGTTGTTTCCCCTCTCCCCACAAGATTTTAAATCAAAACATATTGGGCTTCTTGTGGCTTTTATTTCACAATCAGTATTTTACACTTCAGTGCCAGTGTGAGGCTTCTCTCTTATTCTAATTTTTTCCCCAGTTTATTCTCCTGGTACTTGCCTTTGCCTTCCCCACTCCACTATGTTTTCGCTCTGAAGAACCTGTTTGCAGCTAGACATTCCAGATTATAGTGTCAAAGCTAACACAGTTCAGCTTCCATCTGACTACATAAAGAATAATTTAAAAAATGAAAGAGAGAGAACCGGCACTTAAAATATACAAAGGGAGGACCCATAGTTCAAGCCTGCTCAGTCCTGGAGCCCTCTCAAGTTTAAAGGCTCACACTGTAATCAAATATATTCACAAGACATTAATCTGTTTGGTATTTTGTTTGTTTTACCTTTTTCAAAGATCTGTTATTATTAGGGGCGTGAGTCAAACCAGCAGACAGGTTGAAAAGAGGTGTGTTCCATCTGTGAAATTAATCCAGGAAACTCCACTCCATGAATCACAAAAAGCAGAATTACTGGTCTATTTCTCATGCAGCTCACCTTGATTTGAGCAATTATCTGAGTCCTGCCAGATTAAGAATGCCAAGCCTTAGGGTAGCTGCTTTGTAACTATGGCTTAAATCCAGTTACTAGCCCCAACTAGAGTAGACTCACTGAATCAGTGGGATATATATAAGTGTTGACTTCGTTGTTAATTGCTTTCAAATCTGCTTCAACTGACAGTGTCCCTATAAATAAGAGACCTTCAAGAGTCCTGCTAAAATCTTGCAGACTCAAGGCTCTGGCTTCCTTAATAGAATCAACCACCCATAATGTGGTCTTCCTCTTTCCCTACTGCCTTCCACTTTATCCAGTACAGTATATGCTCCCACATCCCAACAAAACCTTGAGCCCTGCCTATATGCACACTGGCATGCATGAACACACAGAAAAACCAGAGAGATACAGAGGTTTCTTACAGTAAGATGTATCAGGAATTCCTCTCTAAATGTATACATATAGAAAGGAGTCCAGGAAGTGTGAAGATCTGGAAGAAATTGTACTAACTGAACATTTGATATATCCCAACATTCACTGCTTTGACCTGGTGGAAATGGTCACTAAATAGAAGTGGCTGCATCCTGAAGGACAAGAGCTTGGCACCCTACAGGTCACTGGCAGTAGTAAGCCCTCTGGGCTAGAAAACTCATTTTGTTCTTGAGCGAGGCATCTGTCTATTAGGGATGATTATTCAAAAGCTGAAAAAAACACTCTTAGGTTCTTTTGAACTACTACCATTTTAAAGGGAACACCAGAATTTATTATATTTTTTTAAAGTCAGTTTTTAAAGCCAAATTCATAAGGATATAGGAGTTGACTTGTTGGATCAGACCAGAGCTGATCTATACCAGGGACTCCTTCATATCATCTAATTAAAGCACTATGATTCCACTTTAATTGCCATGGCAACATCCTAGGGAATCCTAGGATTTCTAATTTAGGAAGAGGTATTTAGAATGCTCAAACTGCTCCTCCAGTGCCTCACCATCCCCAAGATCACATGCAGCCAAGCAAGTTTAAATTGAATTAAAATTCTGTAACTGTATATTATATATAGCATATTGTGAAAGGACCTCAGAACTCTCTTTGATGAGGCCAGTCTAATGTGCAAGGCCAGCTCTGTCAAGAGGCAGAGTGAAGCAGTCACTTGAGACAGCGTATTCTGTGAGGTGAGACACTGAGAGAAAAGTATTTGAGAATAGAGCTGCGTAGGCTATATGGCCTGCCCTAAAATGTGCTGTTTGTCAATAATGTTACAGTTAGATTCAACTCTCTGGAGCATCACGCAATTGCAAGGAGTGGTCCACATGATGTCCTTGCAACTGTGTGACGCTGCTGGGGCCGGCAGGTGCCAATCACGCACTATTTCATTTTCCACTTGTAGCCGAAAATGGTGTGCGATTGCACATCGCTCCAGGACCCTGTGCATACTTACCATGCGTGCGGAGCCTCTGGAGCCGTGGCACTCGTGCTTCCTGCCCCAGCGCAGCCTAGGAAAATCCCAGGCTGTGCTGCGGAAGGAAGAGGAGGAGCCGTCACGCTGCCTGCTCACCAGCAGGCAGCAGCTGCGGAAGCAAAGCAGCGGGGCGCGAGAGCCTCTCACAAGAGGCTGCTTACGCAATCCCCATGCCCCAGTGCTGCGAAAAGGTAAGGTGCGGTAAGGGCCTCAGTCCAGTCAGTTCTTATAGGTTGAACAGAATGGCAGGTTGCCCTTCACTTCAGGCAAAAAATTATCTTGGTCCAGTTCTGCCTCTAAGAGCCACCTGAGTAAAAGCACTATAGAGATGGCAGACTGTCGTTCAATTAAGAGACAACATGGTGTAGTGGTTTGAATACTGGACCAGGATGCTGGGAGATCAGGGTTGGAAACCCTGTTCAGCCATGAAAACCTTGTGGGTAACTCTTCTGACAGTCCTCCAGGATCTCAGATCCAGGTAGCAAATTTTCCCAGTCCCTGAAATTATTTTAGCTGGTGGGAGGGGGCAAGAACAGTCGCATAGGGACAGGGGGGCAGAGGAGCGGTTCGCCCTGGGCAGCAATGTTTTTGGGGCGTCCCGGCCCATAGCCCCACCCCTGTGTGCCCTGGCCACACACCCCACACACCACAGCCATGTCCCCATGCACAGTGGCCACACCCCTCACACCATAGCCCAGCCGCCCCCGGGGTCCCCCTCCCCACACTCCAACCTCCACCACTGCGCAAGAACCAAATGAAAGACTGCATATAGAACTGTTGAGTTGTCAAGTCAAACAAGTTACTTGGGGGGAAATGCTTGCTGCGGGGAGGGGTTCTGGGAAGTATATTTACCCAAAATAACTTTTCAAAGCTCGTACTTGTTTCTCTTTTCTGACTTTATACAAGCAAGCAAGCACATTCTCAAGTCACTTTCTAAACAACACTTTAAAAAAAAAATCACATTACTGACTGCTGTGCTCTTAGAAAGGGCATGGCCAACATTTGCCTGCCACCATAAAAAAATGTTGTTTCCCTGTTCCCATCAGTAAGCAATTATGCACATCTGTAAGTCTGCCTCTGTTCCCAACAGCAAGGGAAAAACAGAAAACCTACCAGACCCTGCAAATTAAACAGCCACATTTCAAAGGATTATTCAAATTTAACATAGCAGTTCTCTTTCTCGCTTGGTGCATATTCATACACTTGCAAACTATCTGTACAGCTTGAAAAAAAAAATCTTGTCATTACCACCAATAACACAATCAGTATGGCCCAAGAGGGGTAACAATATCAGGCCCAACCTGGCCCAGATACCAAATAAGTATTGAAGGTCATTTACTCTTGGGGCTCTTATACAAAAATAACACTATATGATGCAATGTTTTCTTTTTAGCTTGTAATATCACTGTCCATAACATAACACAGCAAAGCACATGAAGCCATAAAATGCTGCCAGAAAACTGCATTTTTAAAAAACACTTAGATTTTACCATTTGTATCCCAATGAGATTTCTCCAGGGGTTCATCCTCAAAGGAAGAAGTAGAATTAGGAGCCTAGGCTAACCAAAGTTGTAACATCGTTCTACTAAGTTGAAGATGCTGTTGCATGTAATTTAATAGACATTTCAGGGCTGCAGGAGTCTCTTCTCAGATTTTCAAGCATTAGATGTTCTAAAAAATTAGCAAAGAGTAATAGCCACTGCAACAAGCTAAGGCTGAAACTTCTTTTAGGCATGAAATCCACAGTCACCCACTTATTTACCACCAGACCTCCCTCACAAGGTTGTTATGAGGAGAAAGGAGAGAGATTTGTATCTCCCTGATCCCGCTGGAAGAAAGAAGGGATGTAACTAATCATCAATGAACAAAATAGATGGAAAAAGGTAGCAGATCTAAGGTAACAGATCTAAGGTGCCAAGAAACTTATTATTGTGACTGTTTTGCTGCTAGGTCATTATTGCAGCTAAAATCCATTACTGGATTTTATGTGGCATTTGTAGTCACAGCTGGTGGCTTCCATGCCAGTATAATGCTGGATCCACTCTGTATTAGTCTGAACTTTAAAGAAGCCATCCAAAGCATTGCATCTCTTTGGGGGTAAGATTCAACATTTTGGATAGCTCCTTTAAGGTTCAGACTTAAAACCCAGAGCAAAATCACTGATCCCTGTCTCAGAGCCTTTCCGCACCACACTGTTATAGTGCTATTATTCCACTTTCAACATCCTATGGAATCCTGGGGTTTGCAGTTCTGGGAGGGGCCAGCTGGCCCCTCCCGGAACTGCAAACCCCAGGATTCCATAAGATGTTGAAGTGGAATAGTAGCGCTGTAACAGTGTAGTGCGGAAAATGTCATAGAAGCCACCAGCCAAAAGCGTTTACCTGCTAAAATTACTTGGCTAGTTTTAAATATTATGTAGCTTGACTCAGGCAAGCTGGTAGGCACCATTTACTGCTCTGCTTCTAACAATGAGACATCTTGGGCTAGTACCCAAAAATAAAGCTTACTGGCAGAAATATTTGCTCCCAGGTCTTGAAAAATTCTCACAGTGATTTGGCTCTGTTTTGTATCCAAGGCAATGTTTGAACTGGGAACTTCCCCATCCCTAGTTCCATGGCCCTTTTCCACACCCTATCTTTTCCTGAAGTCCAGTGTGGATCCCAGCAGTGGCTCTGCAGGACAGGAGTGTGACAGGCGTGCTCCCCTCCACACTGGCTGGCTCCATGTGGAAGGGAGCACAATGGCCATGCCCCTTCCTTCTGCAGTGCAGCCCGGCACTTTCTCAGGTTGCACTGGGGCAGGAAGCACAGCCATCACACTTCTGGGGCTTCCACAGGACAGGTAAGTCGAAGATGGTGGTGCGATCAAATGTCATTGATGGCGAAAACTCGTCAATGATTTCATCCATGATCGCACCACCTGGGAATGAGAGAAGGAGGCGACCGTCATGCAGAAACATCACCGCTGTCCCGTCCTTCTCCCATCCCCACTGCGGGATGAGAGGGTGCTGCGGAAAGGGCCCATCTCTTAACAAACCTCTGCAAAGTGTGCAGAGTGCAAAAATTATACCAGAAAAGGGACACTTACAATGGCAAAGGATGTCTATTATTGACACAGGTGTCTATTATTCAGCTAGACAAAGGTTACTTATATTGTATTTTACCTGTAAGGATCTACATGGAAACTGCATACTATAATTGCAACAAAAATTATAAGCATAAATCCATTAGCACTGCAAGACTTCCCAGCTACCTGCACATCTCTTGGTTCCATCTGTCCAGGCTGAAACAAACACGTGTGAAATTGTGATGTGTGTGATGATTCAAGCGATAAATCAAAGAGGTTATGGAAGTACAAAGAGAAATGTGTTGGCGGGGGAGGGGTTGCTGTACATGGAAAGGATCCATCTTAATGCACTTGAATAATCCAAAAATAGCAGAGTGAGCTGTTTAAACTTTCCAAAAATGTTTAACTTTGCAGCTGACACCAAGCCCAGGACATTTTTAGCAATAAAATGACGGGGACATGGAATTTGCACAGGGCAATTTTCAGAATGAAAACATTTCTTCATTGTTGAGGAACAGCTGGGTGATTCAGTGAGAGGAAGGCCGCAGTCAGCTGTTATTACATGGTGTAATTTCAGTGCTGGTGCCACAAAGTACCATGCTGTGGCATAGAACAAAAACAGACAGCATGCTTAAGAAAAAAAAATATATAAATGGGATTCAGTGTGGGTTTACCAGGCTCAAAATCTTGGGTTTTCTCTCTCAACAAAAACAGTCAGATGTTTCCATCTTCTAAAGCTTAAGAGTTTTTCTAAAGTACCTTTTGAAAGCATCATCTGGGAACAACCATCAGGGAGTCATCATTGAGGGGCACTAATGATGCAGGGGGCCTTGTTTACCCGCTCGTGCACCCTGCACGTTCATCACAAGCCAGGATTCCTATAGATTCTTGGCTTGTTGTGTAATGCAAAGGCACCCATAGCCAGCAGCAAAACTAGTGAGAGAGGGTAAATCTACAAGCAGATATATGTATCTATTGAGAGCAAATGCTTCTTTTAAAAAAAGTATTATTGTTTGTACTGCCCTGTTGCATCGTACTTTACATTACTTCTAAGAAATGTTCCCATCGCTCTGGCAACATATGCCTTCTAATTTTTTTACACAGTCTTTAGACTGTGTCTGTATTTTTTCAGGTCTTTCAAAGAGGGAGTGGTTAAGGGAGTAAGCTTGTGTGATGAACCTGTGGATGTGCATTGATGAACAATGGCCACCTCTTCCCCTGCCAAATTGTTATGACATCCAAGCTGCATGATACCTTACTATCCTGATGTAATCCTCCCTTTTTTAGAATGTCTCTTTGACATTTAAATGCTGATTATGTAGCCTGCTAACCTTTTACAGCTTTAGGAAATACGGGTCTGTGCAGAAGTAAGCTGTTTTAATTTCAATGGCACTTACGCCCGGGCATACATGTATAAGATTGAGATTTCAGTCTTAATCTTGGTGGGAACGAAGGTGAGAGGCAGACGTTGAGGAACCTTGCATTGGAAAACACTGCAAAAATAATTCCTGCTTTGGAACAGAAAAAGAAGTGTCTTCTTTCCTCTTTCAGTTTTGAATGCTTCTCAAGGCACAATCCATGTCTGCGGAGGCATAAACCCCAATGACTTCAGTGGAAATCATTCTCTCCTGTACTATGAAAGTATCCCTTCTGTCCCCTTCTCCCACTGAAAAAAGGCATGGGAAGGGGAAAATCTTGTACATGCAAACAGTGGTTCCAATAGAGAAAAGACTGATCACAACAGCAGACCTCTTCCTCATGGGACGGAAAAGTGGGATGAAGTACTTCTGCTTCTGAACAACCATTCCTGCCATGTAGAATGTGCACATGAGTCTTTCAGCAAGAAAATGCAAGGTAGCCAGGGGGATGATGCGAGGCATGACATCACCAATATGGAAGGGGAACAAAAAGTACAAAGTTCAGCAATCAATATCTGAACCAACTTAAATCGTTACTTTACTCATGCATAAAGGAAATGCTGGTGATAGCAGAAATGGTTACCAATTACTTTAGATGTCTGCATGTATTATGTCCATTGAGAATGTAAATCCAGTAACACCAATATATTTTCAGGCACAATCCTTGTCACATTCACTCTGTGTGAATTTGCCTAGATTCCTGGATAACCCTTGCATCACTCAGTTCCCCTTCTAATTAATAACAGGAGTTAGGAACCCAGGAATTATAAGGTGTTCCATTCAACCCCACCAAGAAATCAAATACTTTCTATTTAAACACACACACACACAGGCTTTGTGAAAGAAAATTTCCTGGACATCTTTAGCACCAACTCAGAGGGAGGAACTGTTTAACAACTCCTACAATCTGAAAATAACCACTAACATTCCCACTGAGATTTATTCTAAAGATTAAGCCATGCAGTTCTACTGCTGATGTCTTCCAGTCAAGCCTAGCCTCCTACATAAGGAATAATTTCAAGTCAGAGCTAGGATCCTAACAAAAGAATTAACTATGAGTAGAGAGAAAGAGTTAAGAAAAGATCTCCCTGTGTCTTTATATATTTAGGGGAAATGTTGATTGTAGTGTCTCTCTTAGCTTCTTAACCTGGAATTAATATGAAATGTGTTTTAAATTATTATTCTAAATGTATTCCTTGTACTAACCAGTACATTAGTTTGTTTACTCTTTTTGTAACCCACTTTGAGCATAATTTGGAAAAGTGATATATATATATATACACACACACACATGTGAATGAGTGAGTGAGTGAGTGAGTGGGAGGAGAAAATGAACTGAAAATAATACAGCCAGTATAATATAAATCCACAGATCAGCCACATCTGGAACAATGGGTGTAGTTCTGTTTATCTCCATCTCTAAGGGGATATCATAGATCTGGAAAAGATGTAGAACAGGGCAGGCAAAAATTACCAAGGAAGGGGAGCATCTTTCCCTACAAGATATAGCTGTAACATTTTGCACCATTTATTTCATTACTATCACCAGTCAGTTCTTGGAAAAAAACCTTTTACAGGTAACATTTGGAATAGCCGTAGCATAATGATGGACCTTTTGCAAAACAGCAGGATACCAGTAACAGTGGAAAAACTGGTAACAATACTTCTTTCGTGTGATGAGTAACATTTATCAATTACTTTTTCTCATTGTTCTCATTGTTTCTCATTGAGATGAAATGTTTGGGGGGCCCTTTTGATATTTTTTTTTTAATTTCAGCCATTTTCTTACTTTTTTTAAGGCTAATTTTTACAGTAAACTAAAAAGTAATGAGAATGCAACAAAATAACATGCAATAAATAAAAGCTTGTAGTAGTAATGGTAATAAATCAACATATGTAAGGGCTTTATAAAGAGTTAACAGAACAAATTGTTTCCAAAGCCTCATTTTCCACACTCTGCTTCCAGTTAGTACCATGCTGCTATATTTCTCTGTTTTGGGGGGGACTAAATGATCCAATTACACAGAGTCCAGAAATGTGACACTGTTACTGACCCTACCTGGAAAGTGATTGATAGTTGCCAAGGCCAGAGGAATCAATGAATCAATCAAAGATTTGATAGGTGGGATCTGTGGGTAGGCACTCTGTGAGTAAACCCACTGAACTCACTAGGACTCAGAGGGCCATTATGGATATGGGCTGGGGACAAAGGACAATACAGCATACTCTCCAACTGTCCCAGTTTGGCAGGGACAGTCCCAATTAATCCTCTGCCATCACACTTTTCAGTTGCTTTTAAAATGTCCCAGTTTTCTCTTCTCTTTCCACTTTCCCCTTTGTCCTCGCCTTACTTCAGTCACTGCAAACTGAATTCAAAGTGCAGAAGTAGCTTGCACTCAATTAAGCCATCAGGGAGAGAGGAAAAAGCATAGGCCCTTTCCGCACTAGATTGTGATAGTGCTATTATTCCACTTTCAACATCCTATGGAATCCTGGGGTTTGCAGTTTAGGGAGGGGCCTTTGAGGCTGAAAATCCCAGGATTCTATAGGATGTTGAAAATAGAATAATAGCACTATGACAGTCTAGTGTGGAGAGGGCCAAAATCTTGGCCTTTCCAGTAGGCTCAGGCAAAAGCAAAGTGCTGTAGCCTCTCCCAGCGTGTGTGTTCCTCCTCATAACATTTTGATATTGTTTGGCCATAGGTATCCCTGTTTTCTTTTGTGAAATGTTGGAGAATATGGATGCAGAAACTTTGCTGAAGCTAAGCAGGCCTGGGCCTGGTTAGTGTATGGATAGGAGACCACCTCGGAACTCCAGATACAGTGCCTTGAGTCTCATGATGGAAAACAGATGGGACATAAATGCACAAAACAAATAATAAATATACATCATGATTTGTAATTCAGTTCAGAGCATGTTTACTCAGAACTGAGTCGTATTATGTTTAATGAGGCTTAATCCATAATAAGGATGTTTTGGATTGTAGCGCTATTTTAGTTATTCCTCATGATTCACCAGCGTTCTCTAAAAGGAACCTAGCAATTCCCAAAAATGGGAATTCCCAAGCATGAAAAATACTGGGTTAAAAAGAAAATTGTCCCCTCCCCAATATGTATTTTCATTCTCTTACAGTATTTCTCAGCATCAAAAACTCTCATAATCCAGATTACTCAAACAAATTTTCTTGCTTCCAAGGAAGCTATTATCTGCCATTGTTAGTAAGCTTATGCTGAGTTGGAATAAATCAGCTCTTAAGAAATGCACAACTCTTTAGGAAAAAAAAATGTTTCAAAAACCTCCTCAGGATTTAATAAAACTGTCTCTGAGGCACATAAATCATGTCCCTAATACAGTATATTTCAATTTCCAGTCCTCTATGTGAACCTTAAAATATTAACAGATGTAAGAAAGTACAACCCTCCTCCTACTCTCATTCTCTCATTCATATACACATAAACACTGGGAGAAATCTCTGAAATATGAATTCAACATTTCTATTTACCATTACTGTGGGGGTGTGGATTGGAAAAGGTGCTTTTCTATGTCAACTGTTTCTGCACTAATACATCTGTTCATGGAATTCTGGCCCAGGGTGCTAAACATCTTAGGAGCAAACAAATAAAGTTGTTGTTGTCAGTAAGAAAAATGTGAAGTACACAATGGTGATACAGTTGCAGTTGTGTACTGAGATGGGAAGAATATTCAAAAGTATCCAGAAAATGGTCAGAAAACATAGTTTTCAAGTATCAAGCAACTGTGTATTGATGAAATCTTTGCAGTGTAGGACTTATTGTGTGCAAAAATCTCACATGGCTGTTCTGCACATCAGTCATTTTTGCACAGAAAATAATATTTCAATGCAGAAATATTATTTTCTTTGGAGAAAAGGCTATAATTGGGGATTTAGTCTGTGCAAAATCTGCACATTGTTGATTTGCACAGAAAACATTTTTTGTGTGTAAAACAGTATTTTCTATGCAGGAAACAGTATTTCTGTATAGAAATACCTTCTGTGCAGAAAATGCTGTTTCTTGTATAGAAAATCCTATTTTCTATGGAAAAGAAGTAGATGCAGATTTTGCTCTTACAGCAGGAAGAAAATTGCTTAAATTATTTGTTGCTTCCTTCAAGAAGAAAGTTGGTGAAGAATTTTATCCCTAGTTGTGTATGAATAGGGATGCAATTCTTCACTAATAATTTAGCAATATTTCTGCTAAATTGTCACCATTATGCTAAAATAACAATAGAAGCTCTTGTATTGCAAAATCTTTAAGAGAACCCTGGACCTTTTCTTGATCACATGATACTACAATCAAACACAATGGAGGGGGGATGTGGGAGAGCAGCAATAATCACACTTGTCCTTCTGAAAAGTCTGCATAAATATTTATACTGCAAACACAGAAAGAGATAGGTTTGTTTTATTACTAAATGTAGAAAGCACTGACAGGAAGAACAGCTGGTTGCCAATACACACTCTCACTTCTCCCACCAAGGAGTCAGTAAAAGACCTTCCCTTTGTGGGCCTTTATGCACAGATTTCTATCTAGTTAATTTCTATGTAGTTATTTGTCCCAGGCTCAGCCAAGAGTAGTAAAAGGCACTCCCTCCTGCTCTGCACCATACCTAAGAACAACCAAGTTACTTTAACTCTTGAGACAGAAATTGCCATGAGTGTCTCTGTCATGTCCTGGCAGTAAAAATATGCCAGTAATAAATGAAACAGCTAAAACTTTGCTGCCTTTTGATGACACACAAAATCCATTGCCTGAGGAGGCTGCCTCACTCTGCCTAATGGTAGAACTGGCACTCGTATCCATTGTGCAGCTCTTCACATCTTCTGACAGAATTGCACAAGCATTTTTCACAGTTGTCAAACCACACAATTTGTACATGTCAAGAGGCCAGTCTTCGGCTCTTTCCACATGGCATTTGCCATGCGAAAGGGCACCTGGAGCATCACGCGATTCTGAGGAGCGATCTGCACGATGCACTCACAATTGCGCAATGCCCCAGGGGCTGGCAGGCGCCGATTGTGCCCCTTTTCATTTTTGGTGCACGATCATGCATTGCTCCTGGGCCCCGCACTCACTTACCTGGCGTGCAGAGCCTCCAGAGCCACGCCCATCGTGCTTCCTGTCCCAGCACAGCCTGGGAAATTCCCAGGCTGCGCTGCGGAAGGAAGAGGCAGGGCTCTCGCACGAGCAGGCAGCTCGTGCAGAGCTGAAGCAGCAGGGACACGAGAGCCTCTCGCCGGAGGCTGCTCACGCAATCCCCGCACCCCAGCACTGGAAAAAGGTAAGGTGCGGAAAGGGCCTTCATTGTTGTCTGTCCTTGTGCACTTCCACAAAGACCTGGCTAGGCAGTACTGTCACTCTACATAACTTTAAAGAACCCAAGAAAGAACACTACTGACCATAAATATTTTTCCAAGCCAAGTTAATAAAACTGAGTTTTCTCTTGGCTTGGATAGATCACAAACTCAGTGAAGGAATAAACATTGGTGCTATTGCCCTTCTGGGTTGAAAGCTATTGCCATTCCTTCTAGGAAGACCAATTTAAATATCTTTTTTTTCTAAAAATGGCTATAATCAGAGCAATGACTAGAGAGTAGAATCATAGAATCACATTGCTGGAAGAGACCACGGGGCCATCAAGCCCAACCCCCTGCCATGCAGGCATACACCATTTAAGCATTCCATCCAACCTCTTTTTAAAAATCTCCAAAGAAGGAGACTCCACCATACTCCAAGGCAGCTTATTCCACTGTTGAACTGCTCTTACCATCAGGAAGTTCTTCCTAGTGTTTGGATTTTTACAAGCAAGTACAGCATCCTTGCCTTCTGCTGCCATGGTACTGCTCCTAGCCACTGCCACAAAATCAGGCATCCTAAACTAGCTCAATGCCATGGAAAAATTAATTCAGCAGTAAAGCATGTGTGTTACATAAAGAAGGTCAGAGGTTCATCTAGTCACTGGGCTAGAAAAGAATTCTGTCTGAATCCTTGAAGAGCTATTGCCAATTAGAATTAATGATATTGGGCTAGATGGAGTAGTGGTTTAAACTCAGGTTCTTACATTCCTAACCCTACCAGGGCACCGTATGGTATTTAAGAAAATCTGCACCAGAATGACTGAGTTTAGCTTATCTGGAATGGCAGCTGTCCAAGTGATAGTGTTGGGAAGATAAATGGGAAAGCACATTTCCTATCCTTGGAAGCATGCTGTGATTTGCATCTCATCATTCCAATATAAAAGGAGGTGGAAAGACTTCAAAGTAATGGAGATGAATCTCTGTATTTCATTACTTTCCCTTTTTTAAAGATAAAAAGAAAAGGAAAAAAAATAGCTACCACTTAGCAAGATCTCCTTCATGCTGACCTAAGATTTTTTTTGGGGGGGGAGGTATAGTATTTTTCTTAGAAGTGTAAAAATCTAATCTATCTATCAATTGTAACCATCACTGAATTCAGTCCTTAATGACAAATGAAGCTGGAACTGCATTTCTTTTCTTTTCTTGTTTATTTGTTGCCATAGAAATCATGACTGTGGGTGAAGTTTTCCCGAACAGAAACCCCTGCTTGTAGAAAAATTGTTGACAATACACCATAATCTGGAAAAGTAGCAGCTCATATATGGATTTCACTGTACTTGTGTAGACTTCAACAAGTTGTTCTTTGAGCTACAGCTCTCAGAATCTACCAGTCAGCATAGCAACTAACCATGCTGGCCTGGGCATTTGGAAACCTGCATTCCACAAAACATGACATTTCCAGGTTCTGTTCTTGTGCTACTAAAAACTCCAAGTATAACCAGAAATCTTTTACATCTCATCTCATTGATCATAATGGTGTACGGCACAAGAAACACCCAATGGATTGCATCCAGCATTTCCAGACTGACAGAGATTTAAAAAAAGATCCATGTGTCCTGTGCATGTTAGGCTGAAAGATGCTTATTACAAGAGATGTTCTCTGTGGAATATTTGGCTGTCCCATCAGCTACTTTTCATTCCAAAGTTTGGTAGAAGCCAAATTACAGCTTGATTAATTATACTCTGCCAGCTCACTTCCTTTTAGCTTTTGGCTAAAGTCACATTTACAATACATTAAACAGATATGGTAGACATCTCCAACAGAACTACACAGCTCTACACACACAGCCCACACAGCAATATACACAGGTCTTAAGTCCTACAGTTGTTCATCTGGAGTACCTGACTCGAGTACTTGACTCCAAGGGTCAGTTTTTCACTTTGGAGTTTCTGCCTACTATAACCAGCCCTTGAAGAACTGGTATCATTCCCCACAAAAGCAAATGATGAATCCACTGACAGGGGACTTTGAAAACCAAGAATCACCATGTATAAAACCCAGATCTCACAGCTTACTCCTGGAATTGTCATCCATGAAATCTTTCAAGAAAGGAAAGGAAAGGAAAGGAAAGGAAAGGAAAGGAAAGGAAAGGAAAGGAAAGGGGGAAAAAGAAAAGAAAAATAAACTTCTTTCCAGTTACTGTCTTCCAGGCTCATCACCTAGCAATGCTACACCTCCTTTGTTCAGGACTAGATTTTCACAGAGCTGAAAAAATCAGTTCCTTAAACAAGGCAGAGAAAACAGAACTAGCTTAGTGGTATAACACACACTTTGTATGGAGAAGGTATCAGGTTCCCAGGTGGGAATTAATCCTGCCTGGGACTCTGGAGAATTTCCGGAACTCAGTACCAACAAAGCTGGTCTAAGATGGACTAACCAACTAACTTGCTGACATCTTCCTATCCTGGCAGCTTAAAAAAGAAAAAAAAAATACCATGCCCAGCTGTGTCTCTTATCTCCCTCCGGACCACACTGCAATCTAAGGTCATCAGGCTAAAGAAGATATCACACCTAGCAGCCCCAAGCAGTTTCCATCTTACAGAATCATGGGATCTAAGAAGGGCTCCAGTGAGAGCTCCAGTGCCTCGCTAAAATACAAACTCCAGGATTCCATAGGACACAGCCATGGCAGTTAAAGCAGAATCATAGCACTATAACTGTATATTATGGATGTGTCTCTGGTGGTGGGATTGGGACAGAAAGAGTTTTAAGCAAAAATGATAGAACGATTAGTAAAATGTCCATTACTAGCAATGGCTTGTGAGCAGAGATGGCAAATCTGCTCTGGGTCTTAGTCTGAAATTTAAAAATATATCGAAGCTGCTGAATGCCATCCAGCAAATCAGTTTAACATCTTGGGTAGCTTCTTTAATGCTCACACTAAAATACACAGCAGATTTACTTCCCCAATGACAGGAGAGCCACCAGTACAACTGTCTATCACTATGTCAAAAGGGGTGGGCATTGTGTGTACAAGACTCAAATACTGCAAGGATTCCTATGAGTACAGTGGATTGTTTTATACTCTGTGCAAACTTGGAAAGTTACCTTTTTAAAGCAATAAACTCTTTGCAATGTTTGAAAAGTAGTTCATCACCACTTGCTCATCACAGTTTGGAAAATGTAACTCATTACCTTGCTTGTTGTGCTGTTCCTTAATTATTTTTTGAGATAAAAAACTTGGGATTGATTCAGAGAATGGCACAAAACTTAAGAATCTCTGTCAAAATGCCTCTAAACCTGTAAAGTTTTAAGTTGAAAAGTTAATCAGGAAATGATGTCAATTAAACCAACAGAGAAGATTCACTTTTACTCATCACACTTGCTCTGAAATGTAGTAACATTATTATATGCTCATTACCCACCAAACTAACTAGTTACCAATAACTATACTGCTTCTAGTTGTTCGAGCTCTGCCACCACTATATTATGACAGTGAAATCCCTGGCTATGAGACTACTCAGTGTCAGGCTGAACCACTTTCCTTTCACACCAAGATTGTTTTGTCTTTACTTTTTCCAGTGCACATTGGTGGTGACCATTCAATTATATGAGAAGAAATTGAATAATACTAGCATGCATAATCCAGTCTCCCTGTCCATAGTAACTTTGCCCATTTAGAATCAAGCTGATTCCTTATCAACAGAGCCCTGTTGTAAAACATTTGGGGCCTTTCCGCACTACACTGTTATAGTGCTATTATTCCACTTTCAACATCCTGTGGAATTCTGGGGTTTTAAGTTTACTGAGGCCAAAGAGCTCTTTGGCTGAGAATTTTAAATACCTCTCCCTAACCTGCAAACCCCAGGATCCCATAGGACATTGAAAGAAGAAGAATAGCACTGTAACAGTGTAGTGTGGAAAGGCCCCCAGTTCTCTCTTTCCTCCCATTGCAGCTTCCACAGCTACAACTGATTTCAAAGTGTTAAAGTAGTTTGCACTCAATTGACTGAGAAGCGGGATAGGAAGGGGGAAGAACTTTTGCCTTTCCCAGTAGAACCAAACAAAAGTAAGCTGCTGCAGCCTCTCCTAGCTTGCATGTTCTTCCTCACTAATAACTTTTGCCATCTTAACCACATGCCGATTTTTCTGGGCCACACAGGTCTCCACTTTCATCTGTGAAATTTGACGGGTATGGAATACTCAGCAAGATTTGTTCTAGTGCTCCATTGTTGTTGTGTGCCTTTACATTGTTTCTGACTTATGGCAACCATAAGGCAAGGTTTTCTTGACAAGGTTTTATCCGATGGGGGGTGCCTTTGCCTTACTCTGAGGATAAGAGAATGTGACTTGTTCAAGGTCACTCAGTGGGTTTCTATGGCTGAGGGGGATTCAAACCCTGGTCTCCAGAGCTATAATCCAATGCTCAAACCACTACACCACAATGACTTTATTTTAATTATTCTACTATGTATCAATCAGCCAGAATTTAACAAGGTTTGATGTGTAAAGCAAAGACATGTTCCCGAGAAGTCTGGCAAAATGACTTTGCAAAGACAGTATTTTTATTTCTTTAAAAAAAAAAAAAGAACAAGAAGAAAGCTATACCCTGTTAAGCTTACAAATTTTTATCCGTAAAATGTTGGATGTTATCATGCACTAAAAAAAAAAAATCACTGCATTATGAACAAAGTCTAGCAAGAAATTTGAAGCAAACATGGACGATATCTTGATATTTCTACTTTTGAAAACTCTGATTTCCCTGTGAGTGAAACTGTGGGCAACATTATGGCCATGCATTGATTAAAATTTGTTGAGGGTGGGAAATGGCTCATGCAGACTAGCTACAGACTAGCAGTTGGTCTCTGCTTTTACTAAAGAGATATCCCTGATCTTTTCAGGGAGGCTCCTGACAGTGGCCATTTCCGCATTCCTGCACTAGACTCTTAGAGTGCTATTATTCTGCTTTCAACATCCTATGGAATTCTGGGGTTTGCAGTTTAGGGAGGGGCCTTTGAGGCCCCTCCCTAAACTGCAAACCCCAGGATTTCATAGGATGTTGAAAGCAGAATAACACCACTATAACAGTCTAGTGCAGGAATGGCCAGTGTTGCACAACCTCCTCAGGCTGCTTATTCCATTTAAGAAGCTGTTCCTAACATGTAGCACCAGTCTGTTTCTTCTGTAGCCTGAAGCTCTCTCTCACGTCCTAATAGCTTCACTTGATAAAAGAGAATGGAGCTGTCAGTGGAGAAGGGGATTAACTTCCTTGGCAACTAGAGTTTATGTGGCAAACAGGGCTTTTTAGTCAGTTCGCTCTGTGTTTTGTCTTTTACATTGTTTTAACTTTGAGTTTATAATCATATTGTTGCTTTATTGGGTTTTTAAACCTTTTTTAAACATGTGGTTTTTAATGCCTTGTAAGCCACCTTGAATCCTGTTCAAGAAGGATGGCAGGACATTAAACAAATTAAATAATAAATAACAATGATGGACAGAGTCTCTAGCAATGCATATTGGAATTGCCTTGTCAAACATAGTTCCCCTACCACTGAGAAATAAGAAAAAGCACTTGGTTTATTCCAAGTCAAACTCAGACCCTGGAGCATTCTTCATGACATCTGTGGGCACAGTGGGACTGATTTGGGATTAGGCAGATTCCTATGTTCCATCAAGTGCTATTTATAAAGAAGCTTCCTCCTTTCCATATTACATGGGAGAAAGTATTTATTCTGAAGTAGTGCCTAATCTGGCAGATGTATGCATCTTATTAAAACAAAGAAAGCATTATATATACATTGTTGTTGTTTTGTGTCTTCAGTTCATTCCAGACTCATGACGACCCTAAGGAGAACCTATCATGGGGTTTTCTGGGGCTGAGAGTATGTGACATGCCCAAGGTCACTCAGGGGGGTTCCAAGGCCAAACCAAGAATCAAACCCTGCTCTCCAAGGTCATAGTCCAATGCTCAAACCACTACACCAAGCTGGCTGTCATATATATCAATGCATGATATTTTCAATAGATTAGAGTTGTAGTTGTATATGTTAAACTTTCCCAACCTGTGATTTATACATCTTGATGGACTGTAATTCCCATCCTCCCCAGCTAGCACAACCAATGGGCAGGGGTGATGGGAGTTGTCATCCAACATCTGTGGTGTAATGGTTAGAGTACTGGACTGAGACTGCGGGATACAGGTGCTACTGGAAACTGAATAGCAATAGCATTTATTTCTATACCGCCTATCAACTAGTGTTATCTAAGCGGTTTACAATGTATTTTAGCTAATTGCTCCCAACAAGCTGGGTACTCATTTTACTGACCTGCAAAAGGATGGAAGGCTGAGTCTTGGAGCCTGGCAGGATCGAACTCACAACCTTGTGGTTGCAGTACTGGCCTTTAGCACTGCGCCACCAGGGCTCCTGAATGAAGCAGATCTGAGATTTTTATCAAGTAAAAATGACTCAGAGTTTGAGGGCTCCATTACATGAATGTTCCTCTAAACACAGAAAAATTGCTTAGGATGCTAAACTGACTACAATCTAGAGCAGGAGTGGGCAGCTGTGGAAGACTAGAGTGGCACATTAGTCCTCTGGGAGGCCTTGGAGGACTGCACTCACACCACACCTGCTCTTGCAAAAAAACACCTTTTTTGCCTCTTAATGCCTTCCCCAAAAGCTCTGTAGGAAACATGGCGAGATGTTCTGGGGCCTTCCTAGGCCCCTAGAGGCCTTTGGGGAAGAGAGGGTTAAGAGGGGACATGATAGCCATGTTTAAATATTTGAAGGGATGTCATGTCGAGGAGGGAGCAGGCTTGTCTTCCGCTGCTTCAGAGACTAGGACAAGGAGCAATGGATTCAAGCTGCAGGAAAGGAGATTCTACCTGAACCTCAGTAAGAACTTCCTGATGGTCAGAGCTGTCTGGCAGTGAAATATGCTGCCTCAGAGTGTGGTCTCCTTCTTTGGAGGTTTTTAAGCAGAGGCTGGATGGCCATCTGTTGGGAATGCTTTCATGGGTGTTCCTGAATAGCAGGCGGTTGGATTCTATGGCCCCTGTGGTCTCTTCCAGGTCTATGATTCTATTTTGAGCCAAAAAAAAAACACACTTTTTTTTGCAAAATGTTGTTTTGATCTTTGGGGTCCAGCGTGACTCCAGATCTGGTGGAAATGTCCTCCAACCCTCCCCTTCCCAGAGATCAATTTGGGGCAATTTGGAACAAAAGAACCTTGAGGTGGTGTGACAAAAAGAGGTTGGGGGTGCTTGGGTCCCCTTGCCTTATCCCAAATCAGAGCATTGGTAACCCTAGTTCAGCTTCGAATTTGAGACGGCAATTTTCTCCAGACCTGTCTCAAGGTGCCAATTTGGCTTACCAGTTTAAGTAAAAAATTACATTAATATGTTACTTTTAAAAGCTGCTGCCTCCTTAACTTGTTTTGTGCAGAGATGGGAAAAGTAACTTTTCTGAGCTACAGCTCCCAGAATTCCCCTGACACATTTGTAGTTTTTATAAGCTTAGATTCTAACCAATTAATTGACTCAACAGTGGCACCCTAATTTATCCAGCAGGTCTTCAGGCCTGAACCAAGAGGGCATCAGTATTCATTTAAATGACTGCTATCCATGTAGCGTAGTGTACACGCACTTCTAAATTTCATAAATGAAAACCAGGACATGTGTGGCCAAGAAACAATAGAGTGAGGTCAAGATGGAAAAAGTCATGAATGAAGAAGAACAGACAAGCCAGGAGAGGATGCAGCAGTTTACTTTTGGTTCAGTCTTCTGGGAATCTCAAGATTTCACTGTTTCCTCTTTTCTTCCCTCTGCTGAGAGCAAATGACTTTTACACTTTGAACTCAGTTTGCAGCAACTGAAGTAAATGGCAGGTGAAAGGTGAAAATAGGAGAAAAAAGAAACCGGCCTTTTTAGAAGCAGCTGAAAAAGTTGAAGGACAGAGGGTCAATCAGGACTTTTCCTGACAAATTAGGACAGTTGGAGGATATGATGTAGTGGAAACATTGTTGTACTTGGTGCAAGAACTAGGTGTAAATCCCTTATTCTACCAGGAAGTTCACATTCCAAATCACTTAGGGCCACTCATTTTCTTGCAGTGCAGTCCTATATTGTCTGCTCAAGATTAGATTCCATTGAGCAAGAATCACCAAATCATCAAGTTGAAATGTACCTTGGAAGTTATGTAGTCCAACTCTTCTCTTAATGACCTGTGATGCAGGATGGTGGAACGAAAGCACCTCTGACAGATGGCCATTCAGCCTTTGTTTAAATACACCTAGCATAGGTAAGCCTATGCCCTCTCAAGGCAATCTGTTCCACTATCAAACAAATCTTAGCATTAGGAAATTTCTCTAGACGATTAGCTAAAATCTGGTTTCCTGCATAAATCTTGCAGAATCTCTGCTTCACATAATGCTTGTCTTGTCATATGATCAATTCAATTTTTATACAGTGCAGGCTTATCAAAAGTGCTATTTAACAAGATTTTTTTTAAAAAAACTGCAATAAAATATAACTGGGCTATGACTCAAAACCTCAAACAGCATTTAAAAGCAATAAAACATAACCATTATGCAGTCCTAGAAAGATAACAAAACAGAATGTAACTATAACAGCTATAACAATTTCTACAAGGCAAGGGTTTCTGGCTGAAAAAAAGTATATGTCAGATCTGGGGAAAAATAAATCAAGATCTACTCACAGACTGTTGGATGCTTTGCAGTAGGCTGGGAAAGGTCCTTAATATTTAACAACAACCACAAAAAAAGCTTATTTTCTCTAAATTTGACTATTAGATTTCCCAGCAGGGTAACGGAGTCAGGGCTCAAAGGATCAAAGCACAGTGACTATTTGATTGGCAGGGTCAATGACATCATCTTCCACTCTCTCTCTCTCTTTTAAACAAATACACACACATACACACAAGTTCCATGTTCATTGCCAGTATCTTACAGTGGGAAGTTTAGTTCCTGAGTAACAATATGTTACTATGATGTGGGTGAGGGAGATGAACAGTTTTGGCATCAGCACTGACAGCATGACAATATCTCCCAGTTAAAGCCAAGAAGCTATTTTAGAGGGTGCAGGATAAACCAGACAGCACATGTCTTCCTAGAGAGGAATATGGCCATGGATTTCAGAGAGCACAACTAGGAACTGCCACTGCTGCCCTACCTGCAGCATTTGCCACCTGAGTACATTGCCTCACTCTGCCTAACAGCAGAACTGCCCCTGCCACTGAGGAGTCACAATCCATTTCCAGATCTAGAACTAAAAGAAAAGGCTAATAGGGCAGAGTATTTAACTCCCAGAAAGGTTTGAGCCTTGGCATGTTTAAAGACATTAAGCACAGAGAATTGAAATAGTCGATGTTCTGGGAATCAGCTTTTGCCAAAGTATCAGACAGGGTTACAGGTAACCATGAATAAAAAGTGTCCTCTGTGGGACAGCCCTTCATTTTTCAGTGGACCCTAACCGGTTTACCCATAAAGCTACATCAGCAATACTAATTGGAGGATTCTGGGGGTTGCATTCCCTTGAACCAACATTTCTGGACTCTGGGCTTACCTGGCTGTGGTGGAAAGTTAAAAGGAGCCTTGGGTAGCTAGTCTTCCTACCCTTGGAGTTCCACATAAGACCCCAGAGCCATGTTAACTAAGCCACCTACCTCTGCTTGGAGCCTAAGACTGGTTCGGAGAGCTGGGTCATGGAAAAAAGGGAGGGGGAAGGTCTCTGCACAGGCATCAACAGGATGTCTCGGCAACTACTCAAGAGGCCACATGCTAACACCCTGGTTTGGTCCCTTGTTTGTGTGTGAAATTCTGAGGTCTGTGTGTTATATGTAGAATAAATTCCCCATAGACCAGCTTTCCTCAGGCTTTTTGAAATCTGAAGGCTACCTTCTGAAATCTTTTAAGCCCCCGACTCACCAGGAGACACCTCTTCCATAGGTAAGGATCCAGATTGGTCCTGTCTTTAGGCACAGTGATTACTGACTACTTAATTGGCGGATATGTCCTACTATGCCAGTGGAGGCTTCTGGGAGTTGAGGTACAAAGCAGCTGGAGAATCAAAGGCTGACAACCCCAGTTCTAACTACTATACCACACTGGCTCTGCACATTTGCCACTCTAGGAGCTTCTTGTGTCACCTGCTTTGTGTGGACGTGCCATTTTACTAACTTCCAATCAGTCTTTGCCAATGTGGCACATGCCAGATGTGTTGGACTACAAAACCCACCATCCCAACCATCTGCCAGGACCAAGTCCAGGAAGGCAGCATTACAGCTTCTGCATTACAGTCCAATGTGTTATCTCTAAGAGCCAACCAAGGATACTGGCTTTAGTTGGTTCACCCTTTGGCATTCTTGGCAGAAAGTAAATTAAACGAACATCAGATATATTTTTCTTCATGAGACCCTGCCCGGCTGCACTACCCATCTCGGGAACTTTATTCCAAAAAAGCAACTTTCTCAAGTACTGCACATAGCTTGCATTTAGGCAGCTCACTTTCCGCATCAGTTCGTCTTTAAAACTGGCGAGGTCAAACCAGACCAAGGTGACAATAGGTCCGCTCTGCATGTTGTAAGCATAATGATCATTACTGCGGTTATGATTTCCCGGAACCGGTACACTCCTCGGCACGCCCGGAAACCAGGAGACTCAAAAGCGAGGTACGGAGTGGGGCAGCAGGGGGACGAGTCTAGATAGGCTTACTCGAGAGTCAGATATTCCTCTGGTGGTTAACACGGGATGCTCTCTAGTTAAGCGTGCTGAGGACCGCAACCTTACAGTGACAGAAGGAAACGGAAAGAACTTTTTTCTCGGACCAAGGGCAAGCTTCGGAGTTACACTGGGCTCTGAATCCGGCAGAAAAAACGGCGTCTTTAACTCTACTCTACGGGGAACGCCCCGTTTAAAAAAAAAGTCCCACTTGGGTTTCTCTTTGAAACGAATTCCTGGAGATGCCTCTGTATACGCTGGGTTCTACTGCGCCCTCCCCTGTGCAGGTGGTCCTTTCGGCTCTCCCCCAGACAAGGGACCCTCTCCGGCAGGACTTCAGACTCCACGCTCCCCTCCCTCCGTCCTTCCCGGGAGCCCCTCGATGCCCAAGTTCCTCTCTGGCCCCCCGCCCTCCCTCGGCTCCCTTCGCCACGTACCTTTCCTACATCTCCTCCCGAAGTCCCACCTGGAGGGGAGAGTTTTCGGTCGGTCGGTCGGTCGGTCGGTCCGCCCGCCCTCCCGGATCCCGCACGGCCGCCCACCTCCTGGAGCGGGCGCCGAGGATGTCTCGCCCCGCCCCGCCCCGCCCCGCCCCGCCCCCCGGGCTGAGCTGGCTGGGGACGCGCCAGCCGCGCGCCCCCCGGGCAGCTCCTCCTCGCCGCGATGCCGCCCCGGCCGCCGCCTGCGACGCCCCGATAGGGGCCGCCTTATCGCCGCCGCCAGTCCCCCGCGCGGGCCGCCTCTTCCAGGAAAAGCCCGAGGAGCCGCCGCCGCGGAGGGGAAGGGTCGCCCTCCCGCCTGGTCCGCGTTCCCGTCGCTCCTTCTCCCTCCCCCTCCCTTCTTTCCACGGCGGCCCCTCCCGTGCCCGCGGGGGGCGGGGGGCGGGATGGAGGCTCCTGCGCAAGCCGAGCCTTCTGCGCCGGTCGCGGGCCGGCCTTTCTCGTGTTGGGAAGCGGCGGCAGCGGCGCGCGTGGCGGGCGCCTGGCCGCGCACCCGCTCCCTTTCCCAGCACCGGTGCCATTCGGCCAGCACAAGAGAGTACGAGCACCAGTAGGCGCCTTATACTGGGCCAAGGCCCACGGCCGCACTAGACTGTTATAGTGCTGTTATTCCACTTTCAACATCCTATGAAATCCTGGGGTTTGCAGTTTATAGAATCATAGAAGAGTTGGAAGAGACCCCAGGAGCCATCCAGTCCAACCTGCTGCTATGCAGGAATGCCCTCAAAGCATTCCTAACAGAGGGCCATCCAGCCTCCGCTTAAAAACCTCCAAAGAAGGAGACTCCACCACACTCCCAGGCAGCCTATTCCACTGCCTGGCAGCCCTGACCATCAGGAAGTTCTTCCTGAGGTTCAGGTGGAATCTCCTTTCTTCCTCTGTGGAGCAGCAGAAAATAAGCCCGCTCCCTCCTGGACATGACATCCCTTCAAATATTTAAACGTGGCTATCATGTCCCCTCTTAACCTTCTCTTCTGCAGACGAAACGTACCCAGCTCCCTAAGCTGCTCCTCACAGGACATGGCTTCCGGAGTCTTCACTATTTGGGTCGCCCTCCTCTGGACACGTTTTGGGAGAGGGTAGTTTGAATTCTCAGCTAGGGAGTTCTAGTGCCTCATCAAACTAAAAGCACCAAGATTCCATGGCATGTGGCTGCGGCTGCTACAGCAGAATCAGAGCACTATACTGCGCTGTGTGAAAAGATTCCTGGCCTGAGTCTGCTCAGCATTCAAAATCAGAGGGGATCAGGTGTGTGTGTTGGGGGAGGTGGTATGGAGTGCATAAAGGGTTATGGGTGCAAACAAACAGCAAAAGGACCACCTACAACTTAATAGCCTGTTGAAAGGGAAACCAGTCATTAAGTCAGGTCATACATGTGTGGACACCACTTCTGGAAGACTACTAGATAAATGGACGGATGCATTCCTTCTGAGAACTGCGTGGGTTGGTGGTGATGTGTGTGTAGGCAGGGGTTGCCCTGAGTAAGTTGTCACTTGGACTATATCCACACAATACCCTTTGCTGGTGCCATCCTACAGAATCCCGGGATAGTAGTTTGATGAAGGATTTAGAAGAGAAACTTATACACCCTCCGTAGAGCTCAGGGAAGTAGACTAGATTGTTCTAAGTCCCTTCCCAAACTAAAAATCCCAGCATTCCATAGCATGGACCATGACAAAGTGGTATCACACTGCTAAACTGTGGAGTGTGGATACACCCCAGCCATTGTGTTGTGTCAGGGGACTTTCTCATTGTCATTTGCCCTCTTTGCTACACAGTCAGACTACTTCCCTTGGCAGCTACAAGAGTGCAGAGAGTGACTTCCTTTCCTGGACTGCTTGGTTGCAGTTTTGAATCCCAGGAGTAAAAGCTAAAATCTTTACACAGGATTTCAGATTCTGTACATCATTACCAAACAACTGTCCTGATTTGGCAGGCACAGTCTAGATTAATCCTCTGTCCTCTCCCTTTTTCCACTGCTTTTAAAATGTCTCAGTTTCTCTCTCCTCTTCCCCTTTGTCCTGGGCATACTTCAGTTGCTGCAAACTGTATTTGAAATGCAAAAGGAGTTTTCACTCTATTAACTCAGCAGGGGGAAGAGGAGAGCAGGGGATGAAATCTCCCCAGTAAACTCAGCTAAAAGAAAACTGCTGTAGCCTCTCCTAGATTGTCTGTTCTTCCTCATTTAATAACTTTGCCATCTTGATCACACTCTGATGTTGCCTGGCTGCATCTGTGAACTGTTAGACAGTATGCATTATTTGCTTTGAACTCAAACCAATTTTACAGTGTCAAGGAGAATCAACAAACAATGATACTATCAAGAAAGACAATCACATATTCAGCACCACTGGGCTGATAAGCACTGGGCTTCCCCTCTCCTGTTCTTGTCCCTGCCCTGAGTATCTCCCCTTCTCCTCCTGATCTCCTCCTCCTCTTGCTGCTTCCCATTCACTTTGCCAAATCCTACTACTGCCCAGAAGTAAAAGGGCAAAGCAAGCTGATGCCGCTGTCAGTCTTCTTGCACCTTTTACTGTGCTCATCAGGTAAGCACAGGTGAGATGAAAAATTGCAACAAGAGGAAGGAGAGGTGCAGGGTCTGTGTCAAGTGGCCTCCTGGGTTGTGGGTGTCACCACATAACTGGCAATGTGCTTCTTGCATTTGCACATCCTCTTTGCATTCATACCTGAAGCTGCCTTAGTACCTGACTTAGGTAGAAGCCAGCAGAAATACCTAATACTAGAAGTAGTACCTACTACAGCGAGATGGGAATTGCATGATCCTTCAGGTATTGCTGAAGTACAATTCCCTTTAGCCTTTGGCAGCAGAGCTATGGAGGGGATTGCTGTGAACTCCTGGTCAGCAGCATCTGAAGGGTCACACAATCTCTGTCCCTGCGTAGAGGTACTAACCTCATTTTATGTCTGCTATCTCCTCCAATTCACTCTCTGAAAACAGTACTAAGATACAGTGGTTTAAATAGGAGTCTTTTTAACAATCTGCCCTCATCCTGCTTGATGAAGAATTCTGGAGAAGGTGAAAATCTGCACAGTATTCTTTACTTTCCAGATCACACCTTTATGTACATATTTCTTTTATGTGTCTGCAAATCGTGTTGCTAGATCAAGGGGCCATTAAATAGAAATATAGTCATCCCTTTACATTTCTGCATTTGACCTTGCGAATTTGATTATTCACGAGATACACACATGCCTTCCCCCTCCCCATTGTCTTCCTCTCCCCTTGTGTTTTCCCAGGTGTGGAGAAAGAAGATGCCCAGACAGAAGGCAAGGAAATGAGGGGGGAAGCACATGCATGTCTTCCTTCTCCCTTCTGGGGCTCCCCCCTCCCACTCCCTGCCACTGGCCCCAGCATTGAACACCTGCACCAAACCAAAAGGCAAGAGAATGGGAAGGATCACCAGGGGGCGTTATCCATGGTTTTTCCACATTCGCAAGGGTCCTGTGCTCCAAACCCTCGCAAAAGCGGAGGGGCCACTGTAATGTGGAAAGAATAGGGATAGGTTGCTACACCACAATGAAGAACAGGAGTTCAACACATTTCAGCAAAAATTTTATCCAGCGCTAACACTGTGCACATATGAAACGAAACAGCCAGTTAGCTAAGTCTTTGTAGAAGTAAATAAAAAGTACTTTGAACCTTCTAGAGACCACTGGAAAGTGTGTTCCAAAATGCATCCCAGGATGATTTTTTTTTCTTCCAACAGCCTCCACTTTTCTTCTGATTTCCACTATGGTGGCAAAACCTATAGCTCTATTCTTTTTCAACATGCAAGGGCAGCTGATAAGGCAGGCTAACTTATTTTCCCCTTTTCTGTCTGTTTTGCTCTTCACACATGCAATTCTGTATGCTGCTGTTCACCTAGCCTGTTGTATATAAGCAAGTACAGCTACAGCAGACTCACCTAGAGTAGAATCCCATTCTTTCCCAGATCACATTTTATTTACTGCACACACAGAGCTGCAACCCAACAGTGAAAGCCCGTCTTTTTCTAGCCTTCTTTCTCCATCATTCCAATGCCAATGCTGGACAAAAAAAAAACTTGCAGCTAGACAGAATACAATAAAAAGGCGCTCCCATTTTAAAAACCTTGTAAAGAAGGAGTTTCTTTGTTAACTGAGGTTTGCCTGTAATGGACATAATCCTATGCAAGGCTGCTTATGTATAAATTAAAACCTTTTGTTATACAGAAGAATGTTTCTTCTTTGAAAATATTTTTTAACCCCAATATTTGTCAGAATCTGTCTCTGATAGAAATTAAATCTAACCTGATGGTTCTGCAGAAGGAAAGTTCCAGGAACTTCCTGCTGGGATCTTCTTCCATATGTAGAGGGGCATCCCAACTTTAATTTCTCCTGTTTCTTTGGTGGCAATTTAGCCTGCACATAATAGATAAGCAGAGTGGTCATACTTACCTCTATGCACCTGATAATTTCTACAGATAAAGTTCTCAATAAAGATCGCAGGTGGATCCTTTCCAGTTTTTGGGGGGGGGGTATTAACTGACAACCCTATTTATATGTGTGCTACTTGGCAGGGTTCGTCCAATTACACTGCATACCAAGGTTATTAGTTATTAGATAGTAGTTGTAATGCATGCTAGTCTTTAAAATGACAAGGAATTCTTTGTTGGCTTTGCTTCAGTGGACTAATAGGGCTACTCCTTTTGAAATGCCATACATATGGGCTGAAAACAAATCATGCATGCTGGACAAAAAGTCTGTAAACTGGTCTGCTTCCTCTGCACTGTTCAAGAGGAATGAAAGGACAAATGGCAGCCCATGATCTAGAATGGATGTTCTGTATAACACCGATGCATATTATTCCCTTCTCAGGAGTATATGTGTGCTGCCCTCCACTGTTTTATTTTTGTATACTCTTTTTCATCCTTTATACTTGGAGGCGATTTGGTTTTAACAGTTCTTTTTCTGATTTTGTTTAACAGTTCTTTTATCTACAGCAAGTATTAAAACTTTTTATTCTTACCTTAGTGTATTGTGGTTTTTCCAATTTCTTTGATAAGCTACCTTGAGAGAATGAAAATCCTAAAAGGTACATTTTTAAAAATCTGATTGTGCCAATGCTGCTTTGTACCCTCGCCAAATTGAATCAAGCACAGATTTCCATAGGTGAGGCATCTGCACTCAAGAGGCAAAACTTTGGGAATGGAAGATTAAATAGAGTTGAGTCATGCATCTGATGAAGTGACCCATGGTCCATAAAAACCTATGACATGATCAAGTTGTTGGTCTCAAAGGTGCCACATGACTCTGCCTCATCTACTTTTTACCAGAAATGTGAAAGTTTTGGTGTGACATTAAAAGAAGGGGGGGATTTTCTTTGTTTTGGGGTAGGAACAAGGGAAGACAGAATTTGTGCAGGATTTTTGAAGGCATTGACCTTGCTGCTTCTCTCCCACTCCATGTCACTGTTATTGTTATTCATCATCTAGTCAGCTTTGACTTATGGTGTTGCTATGAATGAAAGACTTCTAAGAGCTTAATTATTAAGAGCTCTGCTCAAGTCTTGCAGACTCTGCCAGCTTTCTTGAATGAATCATTCCCCCTATAATGCCATCTTCCTCTTTTCCTACTGCCTTCCATTTTGCAGAAAGTTATGGTCTTTTCCAGTGACTCATCTTTGTGTTCTCTGTTTTAAATCAATGTTCTCCCCACCCAGCCCATTCCTGGTATCAAAATCAGGAGGGAGGGGAGTGTTTTAAAATAAAGGATCTCAGAACAAAAGAAGGTGAGAGAAGAGGTGTGACTTTACTTCCTCCCCTTGTGCATGCCTTTTGGCCATTTCCACACTACACTTTTATAGTGCGATTATTCCACTTTCAACATCCTATGGAATCCTGGGGCTTGCAGTTTCGGGAGGGGCCAGATGGCCCCTCCCGAAACTGCAAACCCGAGGATTCCATAGGATGTTGAAAGTGGAATAATCGCGCTATAAGAGTATAGTGCGGAAATGGCCTTTGTGTTGAATAAAGCTTGGGCAAATTACTTTGTTAGACTGCAGTTATCCTGGGAGTTGCAGTGTAAAAATAAACCTTTTGAGACCTGGAGCAGACTGTATCTCATTTATTTTTGCTTTATATGAGTGGGGCAAACCCTGTACAGTGGGCCTTCAGTATCCAGCCTCTACCCAGTTGTATACAAAAATTGGTGAATGCTCAAGTCTCATTATGTACAATGGGATAGTAAAATGGTGTCCCATATATAAAATGGTAAAATCAAAGTTTGCTTTTTAGATTTTTTAAAAAAATATTTTCAAGCCATGGCACCATGAATCTGTGGATACCAGATCTGCAGATACAGAGGAGGGCCAGCTGTATTTTATATTTGGCCAGTTCATAAACAAAACGAACTAGTGGCACGTCTTTCCATAGAATGTGCTGGGGTTCTCAGCCTGAATCTACTGGTACAAACTTTTCTATTCCCTTTGGTGAGAAACTGGCCTTGCATGATGCTTTTGCATTTATCATAGTATATTTTTTTACAATCAACAGCTTGGGTTTGTATCTTCCTTTGGCATTGTTCTGATGCCTGCTATTGATTTTCATTAGTTTAATAGCCTTGCCCCACCCTGTCTCTGTAAACTCTTACCAGCATGCTCAGCTATACATCTTCCAGATTCAAGCTGGTGTTCAGATCAGCTAATTAGGTACTCAGGAGGGCATTTGAAAGGCATTCTATGACCCAAGAAATATCTTGGAAACAAAAGAATATGAGGTTGCAATTTATTGTCCCTGGCAGATTTTGTCAATTTGAAATCTGTTTTTAAAAAGCTACATATGTTCAGCTTTCTTGGGTTATGAACCATCACTGAACACTTCATCACTGGGATTCTTTAAGATTTTTACACAATGAAAATAAATACTTTAATCCTGACAGCTCTCATGGTACACTTGCATTTACTAATCTATGCAAGGAAACGCAAAGTGCTCATCAGTTGTATGGCAAAAATAGGGAACCCTTTTAGTCCAAAGTCCACATTCCCATTTCAGAAGACCCTCAGGAGTTTCATACCAGCAATGAGTGAAACTAAAGACATGGGATGAGGGCAAAAATTGTATGAGCAGGGGTATATATTATTCTTACTAATTCTGACACTTTCTCACCAAGTGCAATCAGTTTTATGGCTGGAATCCTGTTGGTGACTTAGGCATGCATAATTTCCCCTAAGTAAGCAGTTGGACATTTTTGCCTGGTGTGAAAGGTTGACATTTGGTTCAAGTTTTCAGAAGCAGAGTCATACATGTGGTGCCATTGCCCACTGGGTTGCCCAACATTGTCGTTCAACACAAGGGTTGCATAGAGCATAAGCGTAGTGGTTGGAGTTGGACTATGACCCTGAACACCAAGCGTTCAATTCAACGCTCAACCATAGAAACCCACTGGGTGACCTTGGGAGCATCACACATTCTCAGCCCCAGAAAACCCCATAGGTCAGAAATGATGAGAAGACACACGACAACAACAACAACAGCCATGCTATGGTGACATTTATGCTATACAATCTCTGCATAGGTTCATGGCCAGTGTGTATGCTCTCTGAGTAAGCCCCAGTGCAATAGCTTCCAGGCATAAAAATCATCCATTAGGTCTATGTTTTACAGGCTTATACACACTAATTGTTAGCTTGCATGTTTGCAGACTTCATGCTTGTTTTGCTTTTCTGTATCTTCTCTTCCTTCATAGCTCTAACCTGCAGCCATTTCTTTTTCCCCTTACTTTCTTCCTTTACACCATGTATTTTATCATGCACACGTATTGTAAATAAAGGTACTTTTACACTTTTTACAAAGAAGACTAAGCTCATTTTTCCCCCTGGTAAAGTTGATGGGTGGGTAGGCATGAGACTGTTGTTCAGCTGCTGCCTTGCCAGTTTCATTACTCTGCTTAGGGCATGAGCAGTTTAACAGGTTATTCAGGCTTTACTTCCTTTTCTATATTTTTGATAGCATTTCCCCATCTCAATGAAATACAAACATGCTAGATTTTTTTTCTTTTTTTGGCTACTGAATTTTCCTAATTGCTAGCCAAGAAAATGTCCTTAACGAATGACAGAAGCCTATGAGATTTACTAATCGTAATTATTAGCAATGGAGAGACAGGATTCAAGCTGGATTAAAAACCCAGGTGAGAGAGGTTGTTGATCTTGTGTCTTAGAAATTTAACTATTCTGCTTGAGACACCCACTACTATCTTTCACACTTCCAACAGTCTGTGCATACTCAGATGTAAATAAAAATGCACCATTCAGGGATTACATAATTAAATATAAATGTTTTATAGCGCATCACCATAACTGAATAAAATCCCAAGGGATAATTATATCCTCAGCATTAATGCCACCTCCTCCTAAATACTATTCCTAGCATATGTATATATAGCGAGATGGGCAATATAAACAGATCCCAAGGAGAAATCTCAAATAGCAATTCCATGAACAAAGAAGAGAAGGGAGATGAGGATAAATGCAGCTACAGGGAATTAAAACTAATTAAGGCAAAGAGGTGACATTACATACCTATGTGCTAAAGGAGTTCCTCACACAAGGAACAGCAAAGGAGAATGGGAAAAACCATTTAAGAGAGCAGGAGACCAGGAAAAGTCCAAAAGATGCAATCAAGGGAAGCTAATGGACACCGTTAGACATATAGAGAAGGAATTCATGCTGGAATATGAACAATGTGGTAGCCTATATTGTTTATAAATCTAAAATTGATGAGGGTCCCAACAGGAAAGTCTTAATGAAGCTGAGTTTAATAAACCTAGCAAACTTGCCAAGTATCTTCTATTTATTAGGGACCCAGTAGTGTAATGGAGAGGAAATTAAGGAAGCATACCTCTGGGTAAATGTAATGATTTAATCTGCCAGAGCACCAGGCAACTGACAGGCCCTCTGTTCTAGCAAGGAATGAGGTGATAATGAGGCTTTTAAGATTTTCTGTAGTTTGTGACAGCTGGACATAAGGGATGCCAGAGAATAAGGAAAACTGTCATGCTGAGGCAGGATATTTCTTTACTTTGCTGGAGTTTTTCCTTGAGGACAGCAATCTGGTAATGCTACTTCGCAAGATTGTTTGTATTTCTCATTAAAAGCTAAATGTTGCAATTTAGCTGGCATTTCATTAAAGCTTAGTTATTTAAGCCAAATCAGTCAGTAGTACCACTGATCACAATACAGTTTAGTCCCCAGAATTCAGAGGTTTAAAAGCTTATTGTTTTTTGGACTCCAACACCCAGAAGTCATAAGTGGCTAGAGGATTATGGGAGTTGTGATGGAAAGAAGTAAAATTTATATGTCCTATAGAAAATTTATTCATAGGATTGAAGTCAGTCATTCCCTGAAAACTTCATTGTGAGATTTCATTAGTGTCTGGTTTTGAATTACTATGTTTTATGAGTTCATAGAATCATAGAATCATAGAGTTGGAAGAGACCCCAGGGGCCATCCAGTCCAACCCCCTGCTATGCAGGAACACACATCAAAGCATTCTCAACAGATAGCCATTCAGCTTCTGCTTAAAAGCCTCCAAAGAAGGGCACTCCACCACACTCCGAGGCAGCATACTCCACTGCCAGACAGCTCTGACCATCAGGAAGTTCTTCCTGAAGTTCAGGTTGAATCTCCTTGCCTGCAGCTTGAATCCATTGCTCCTTGTCTTAGTCGCTGGAGCAGCAGAAAACAAGCCCACTTCCTCCTCGACATGACAGCCCTTCAAACATTTAAACATGGCTCTCATGTCCCCTCTTAACCTTCTCTTCTACAGACTAAATACACTCAGCTCCCTAAGCCGCTCCTCATAGGGCATGGCTTCCAGACCTTTCACCATTTCAGTCGCCCTTTCTGGACATGCTCCAGCTTGTCGATATCCTTCTTGAATTGAGGTGCCCAGAACTGGACACAGTATTCCAAATGATGTCTAACCAATGCAGATTAGAGTGGTACCATTACCTCCCTCAATTTAGACACCATACTCCTATTGAGGCAACCAAGAATTGCGTTGGCTTTCTTGGCTGCCACATCACACTGCTGACTCATGTTCAGCTTGTTACCTACCAAGACTCCTAGATCCCTTTCATACATAATGCTATACAGCCACACGTCTCCCATCCTATATTTGGGCATTCCATTTTTTTCTGCGTAAGTGTAGGACCTTACATTTCTTTCTGTTGAAATTCATTTTGTTAGCTTTGGCCCAGCTCTCCAATCTGTCAAGGTCATTTTGAATTCTGATCGTGTCCTCTGGCAGATTAGCAACCCCTCCCAATTTGGTGTCATCTGCAAATTTGATCAGCATGCCCTCCACTCCTTCATCCAAGTCATTGATGAAGATGGTGAACAGCACTGGGCCCAGGACAGAACCCTGTGGCACCCACTAGTCACTTCTCTCCAGAATGAAAAGCAGCACTAGTGAGCACCCTTTGGGTTCGGTCAGTCAACCAATTATAAATCCACCTAACAGTAGCCCTGCCCAGCCCGCACTTTACTAGCTTCTTTGCAAGAATGTCATGGGGAACTTTGTCAAAGGCCTGAAATCAAGATATGCCATGTCCACAGCATTGTCTTTATCTATCAAGCTTGTAACCCTATTGTAAAAAGAGATAAGATTAGTGTGGCATGACTTATTTCTCAGAACTCCACGTTGACTTTTAGTAATTACGGCATTTCTTTCTAAGTAATTACAAACCGACTGTTGAATGATCTGCTCTAGGATCTTTTCTGGTATTAACATCAGGCTGACCGGGCGATAATTATTTGGGTCCTCTTTTTTCCCTTTTTGAAGATGGGGACAACATTTGCCTCCTCCAGTGTTAGTTCCTTTGAATATTAATAGCAGAAATGCTGTGTCTGTGTGTGTGTGTGTGTGTGTGTGTGTGTACATATATATATGTGTATGCACTCACACACATGCATGTGCATGCCTACCTCCTGCAAGCATGACTGATAGTAGTAGGGCCACAAGTTTCCTACTCCAATGAAGAACTAGCTTGGTAGCCTATGTGACAAGGAATTTCATGCAGGCAAGTACATGAAGTTTCCATGCAGGGTGAGTCAATGAACTGGCAGAAGAGAGATGGTGTGGGTGAGTGGTGTGCATCTACGCTGTGCCCAGCATAGCAATGCTGCAGGCTGCATCTATAGAGACAAAACTCTCCATGGCTGGTCTGCTCCCAGGATGTGTATGTGTATGTGTGTGGTTTCTAGCCACCTGTCAACTTATGGAAACCCCATGAATTTCATAGGGTTTTCGTAGGCAAGGAACACTCAGAGATGGTTCTGCCAGTTCCTTCCTCTGAAATATAGTGGATACAGCATCTGGTATTCATTGGTGGTCCCCCATCCAATTACTAACCAGGGCTGACCCTGGTTAGCTTCCATGATCAGATAGGATCTGGTGCCTTAAGGATACTTAGGTCCAATTTGCTTCCAGCAGGCTCATCATTTATTTTTTTCTGCATGCTAATTATTTTTCTATGGTTGCTCACAGGGCTGATATAAGTGATCAAATAAAATCCTTAAGTAACAAACCAGCAGGTCCTGTAGAACCATCTCAGAATATACCCTTTTCACAAGAAACATGGAAATAATTGTGAACACCATATTTCTAATATAATGAGCAAATTTCATATGGAGACCCCCCACCCCATAAATAATTACACATGTAAAGCAAGCATCATTTGTTTCTTCCTACTGAAAAAAACTCCAGTACCATTCAGGCCATCTATCTAAACAAAGTGATTTCCTCAAAGCAGACACATTTAGGGAAAGATGAAGTGGTTAACTTTAACAAATGCCGCTCACAGCTCTTGGAATTCAAATCGAAGCCAAGGCAAGTGAAGCAAATAAAGCAGAGCCTTCAGGGTCATGATCACTTATTGTTATATAATATTAAAATAATACTTAGTAATAATAAATATATGTAGGATGGAATGGACTTGGAACAGAGAAAAAACCCATCATGAATAAGCAGAGATGATGGTTGGAGTAAAGAGAGAGAGAGGGCAAGGGGAGAAAAGATGCTGTTACAGCAGAACTTCATTTTGCACTTTAATATACGATCATCCTTGGTAGAAGCTGGTGGGTGTAACCCATTGCTTTCTCTGTATAAAATGCAGCCAGAGGTACCCCCTCCCCAGTAATAAATCTGACCTGTGAAACTATTAATTCATGCTATTGTTTCACCAAGGAAAATATTTTACCTTCTGCTCTAATCAGCATCAGGCATTATACAGCAATTAGTGAAGGTTCTATGAAATTTACACATTTTAAGTAGACAAATGTTATTATAGCAGAAGAAATGGCAACATTCAACATCTGTCACAATAACTAGTCACATAATACTACATTATTTAAGATGCATACTGAATTTCTTTCCTTGAATGATTTCATCCCAGTAAACCTGTTTTTAAGATCCCAGAGGTCTTTGTAAAATGCACAGCACCCTCTGCTGGATTTGGGTTTTAATTTCCTACACTGTTTCCATACCGTGGTCAAATAAACGCCTGCCAAGTTTTGGCTGGAGCAAGGGCTTCCAAATTTTACATTAACTCTCAAGGTAGTTTTTGAAGCAGAATGATACTTTCCAGAAAGTTTTGGCTTTGCATTGTTGGGAGGTATTTAAAATCACACGCCTGTGGCTGACATGAGACAAAACACATTCCATCACCAATTGCCTGTGGAAGCTCGTATCAGGTATACACGAGCTCAGTCACAGAAGAGTTCAGTTAAGGAGAGACAGGCTATATTTTAATCTGAACTGGACTGCAGTGGAATCAGAGTGCAGGCAGAAAAAGAACATGGAGGAGCAACTGAGATTCAATGTACTGTGAAATCTATATAGGTCCAGGCACAGTGGAAAAGTAAATAATTACAAACATATTATTTCTAATTCCTTTGGCAACAAAAGAGATGAAACTAAGATACATCATAGCTGTGACATAATAAGAGATAACTTCACTCTTCTTGTAACTATTTTAGTTGCTCTTGTGGTTATAGGGAATATGCCCATTAATAAGTTATAATTTTAGTTAATTTTGGATAGTGATAAGGTGAATTGTTACTTTTTAAAGGGGTGATTACAGACTTCCCTCATGTATCTGACAGGTTAGGGACTGCAGCGCTGTTAGAAAATGGAATTGGTTGAAAAGCAGAAAACAGAACTTCACTGTAGGGAGCATGAATGACTTACAAAGGCTCACTTGTGACTGACCACACGTGTGCTGTTTGAAAAGTCTCTGAGCTGGTTTGGTGCCTTTTCCCCACTCTCAGCTTGCTTTGCAAGCACCATGTGCATGCAAGTGGTTCCAAGCAAGCCACCATGGGCAAAAAGAACTGAAGAAAGAGTGGAACCCCCATTGATTTAATGGAACTTGTCCTTAATTTGGAAGCGTTAAAAGAGCATGTTGTCATATAACAGAGCATCAAAAGATGGGGGCTTCCTGTATAATGGTAACAATCTATTTTGGATGGCTTTGGAAATGTAACCTTTGCCAGAGGTTGCAAAAGTTACTTTTTAATTACAATTCCAAGTATCTCCAAGTTACTACAGCTAGTGTCTGTGCTAGGGGGAATTCTGAGAACTGTAATCCAAGAAAGCAATCTCGTTAGGGTCTGAGTGTAAATATTTTTGAAGGTAACTTTTCAAGCTCTGGACCAGACTTTAGCATTTGGCACCCTCAAGGAACTGTCAGAACCTCAGCACTCCTACAGGGAGTGCATTCATTGATTTTTTAAGTGTTGCTGTCGTGTGCCTTCAAGTCATTTGTGACTTATGCTGACCCTAAAATGAACTTATCACAGGATTTTCTTGCAAGATTCGTTCAGGGAGGATTTGTCTTTTCCTTCCTCTGAGGCTGAGAGTGCAACTTGCCCAAGGCCACCCAGTAGATTACTTTGCCTGGTTGCTCAGTCATAATCCCAATCTTAAACCACTACACCATGCTGATTCTCATTTCTTAAGTAAATTAAACCAATTTTTAAACTAGTTTTCTGGCATGTCTATGAATCCTGGGTGCTGAATGCCACCATATAGATTTCCCACAATTTCCTGGCATTGCATTGCTGTAGGGCATTATGGAAAATGTACATGGTAGTTGTCAGAATATGTTTCCTGCTTGATGCTTACTACCAGGTAAACACAGAAGTAGGCAGGGACATGCCACAGAGAGCAGCCTTGAACTGGCAGGAAGGCCTGCCTGGAGTTATCAGGCACTCTTGTGCTAAATACCCTAAAACAGGAGTGGAAATCATGTGGGCCTCCAGATGCTATTTGACTGCAAGCCCCATCAATCTTAGCAAGCACTGCCAATGCTGAGAGCTGCAGTTCAACAACATTTGTAGAGCCATATTAATCTCACACCTCTTTGCATGTGCTGTAGGATAACACATTTGAACCCAAAGACTGTCTTGCTCAGTCCTTTGCTATGAGAGCTTAACCAGACTATTTCCAGCTCCCGCTTGACTGTTAAGCAACATTTTTTGCCAGTGCCTGGAAAACAAATTCTCTGTTCAAGAGCAACTTCCTGTTAAAAAAATCAGGTAACAGAAATGTTGACAGGCATGTGGAAAGGCATTCCTTATATGTGAGTGCTGATGACCAGAGGGGCTTCTCCTTTGTTCCCACTCACACCATAATGGGAGCCCAGAAATATACAAATATCATAGCAGTGACAGCAGCACAATCCACACATACTTAAAGTGGGGGTCATTGGAAGTCGCAGGTTGGGTGGAACTCAGGAGACAGATGGAAGGAATCATAATCTGGCTTGGGGCTAGGAAAGCAGTAGTTGTGGGAACAATCTGGCAACAAAACCCAGACTTTGGCTTCAACATTGCTGAGAGCAATGCCTGAGAGTGTGCAGTGGTATTAATATGTTTTGATTATATCCACTGAAATCTCAGTATATATTACCATATAATAACTCACCAGCAGAGCTGGGAAAGTTACTTTTTTGGACTACAACTTCCAGTGCCCATCAGCCAACATAGCAAATAGCTACACTCACTGGAAAATTCCAGGAATTTTCACACACACACACACACACACACACACACTTTCCAAGCTCTGTTGTGCAGATCATCCAAGATGGCTCCACCACACTCATCAAAAAGAAAAAACAACAACTGCTGAAGCATTCCTAGAGGAGAAAGGGCATTTCTTTATCCTATCTATCTATTTATTTTGTCCTCTGAAGACTATAACAGTCTAGTGCAGGAATGGCCTTGAAGGCACACAACAACAACAACAACAACAACAACAACAACACATATTATCCATCCCTTTAATTGAAAACCTAGGTCTACCCTGAAGTATACTTACTGTGTTAAAGCAAACAACATTTGCAGCAATCTAACAATTCTTAAGTAATTTCTTCATTATAACTTTTCTAGTTAGAAGTCTGCTAAATGCTGCAGCCCAACATTTTAATTTGTTTGTTGTTATGTGTCTTCAGGTCAATGCCAACTTTTAGCAAGCCTAGTGGTGGTGGTGGTGTTACTGTTATGCAGGCCTTCAAAGTTCTTTCCAACTTATGACTAGCCTCATGAATACTGATCATGGGGTTTTACTGGCAACATTTGTTCAGAGGCAATTTGCCTCAGCCTTCTTCTGAAACAGAGAGAGTGTGACTTGCCCAAGGACACCCAGTGAGTTTCCACGTTTGGATAGGGATTCGAACCTTGGTATCCTAGGGTTCTAATTTAACACTCAGACCACTACACCATGCTAGCTACAACTGTATTGTAGGCTTTTCTTGCCAAGATTTGTTCAGAGGATGTTTGCCAGTGCCTCCCTCAGAATGCAGCCTACAGCACCTGACATTCTGGGGCAGTCTTCTTTCAAAGTACTAACTAGGTAGGTCTAATTCTGTTTAGCTTCCGAGATCAGACAGAATCTGATGCCTTTGGGATATTTAGCAATCTCAGTTTCTCTGAGTACCGTTCCTTGTGTAGCCAAAATGGCAACCATTCTACACACAAGAGGAAGGTGTCAGGCTTGGGAGAATCTCAAACTGCAAGGTGAAAGTCTCTTCTGAAAGTACCAAGTGGTAGCCTACAAGAAATATTAGCACCATCAGGAAAAGTAAAAGCAGTTTTCTGATTAGCTGACCTGATTTCCCCAGTTATGTTAGGAAGTTCCTGTACAGCAAAGGCTGCTTTCAGAGAGCAAGATCGATCGATCGACAGACAGACAGACAGACAGACAGACAGACAGACAGACAGACAGACAGACAGGATAAAGAAATGCTCTTTCTCCTCTAGGCATGCTTTAGCAGTTTTTCTTTTCTTTTTGATGAGTGTGTTGGAGCCATCCACCACATGCATCAAATTTGATCAGCATGCCCTCTACACCTTCCCAACAGATGGCCATCCAGCCTCTGTTTAAAACCCCCCAAAGAAGGAGACTACACCACACTCCTAGGCAGTGTACTCCACTGTCGAACTGCTCTTACCATGAGAAAGTTCTAATAGTATATGAGAAAGAGAAAGGGTTTTTTTCCTGGCCATTTACCACACACAATTTCATAGACATGTTTCCTCCATTTTTTTTGAGCCAGGGCACTCACTGGGTAACTTTGTTCCTTCACTCTCTTTCAACTTGACCTACACTGCAGGTCTGTTGTGAGGGTAAAAGTCAGGAGACAATCCATGTGACCACCTTGATGTCATAGGAGGAAAAGGGGGGTTATAAAGAGGCTCAGTGTAGTCCAGAGCTTCAAAAAGTTGGTTTTGGGGACTATAGCTGCCAGAACCCTGAAGCCACCACTGCCATGGTGACTAGGGTGGGCTACAGAAGCTGTAGTCCAAAAAAGAGAGAGAAAGAGAGAGAGAGCATCTTCCTAACCTCTGGCACAGTCGTGACTCCATAGTCCAAAGACAGGTTGTTCTACCTTCCATAAATCCAGATAACCAACCTGACCTTTACTTACAACCTCAACCAACAGGTAATCACACTCATGTCCCCTCAACACTAATGGGTATACTTGCATGTACATTTTCACTCTGTTCTTTTCTAGATCACAGGAATGAAATTATAGCCAGTATGGTTCCAGTCTTCCTGCCTGTTCATAGGCTGAAAGTTGGGGGCCATGTGATCATGGTACCCTGCCATTATTTTGGGCAACTCACTAGTAAAGGTGTGGGCTTAGTTACAGGTAATCAAAAGGCTAATTCACATTTAGGGGTAGCATCATGTTGAATCTGCAGTGGATCACAAGAGACTTCCAGATGTTTTCGAGATGGGTTATAAAAACATAGCATCTTGTGGGCAAGGGGCTTTTCTTGGGATTGATGGGGGAATAGGCAGGAGTGTTGCCTACACTGATTTCTCTTCACAAGCATGGTCACAGGCTGGACGAAAAGGGTGCAACTTCTCACTTCCATGATGAATTTCCAAAGACCAAATCGTCAACTGCATTGTGAGCAGAACAGAGAATGTGTGGTTAGTTATGTTTAAGCTTATGTTTCTTGTTATCCATGCCTGAATACAATTGAAGACTGTTGAGTAACTTTGTAACTTTCCATGTTTTGCCTGAAGGAAGGTGCCTTCATGTATAAAATGTCTTTTGTTAATGTGATATTTCCTTGCTTAAAATAAAGTTTTCCAAAAAGTCTCTTCTGCTAGCACCCTCCTGCATGCCTGTGATCAGAGCATGCGCATATGTAAGCTCCTATTCCTCATAGGGGAGAGACAAGACCTCTGCAAACCATCACTAATGCACTGGCTGCCAATATGCTTTTTGTCTGAATTCAAGGTGTTTGTGATGACATTTAAAGCCTTAAATTGCTTGGAAACTTGATACCTGGGGGAATGCCTCTCCTATACGTGCCTGCCCAAGGACTGAGGTCTGTGGAGGAGGCCCACTTCTGCACCCCACCAATACTCATTTCATTTAGGTACCAAGGGAGTACTTGGTTGTTCATCAAGGCTTTGGGGCCTCATTAATACATCTTAAATATGGACATGCATAGTTTTAAAAACTTTTAAAATCTTTTAAATCTGTTTTAACTCATTATTATATTTAATTTTTTTAGCATATTTAAATAATTTTTACTGTTTTAAACAGTTTAACTTGTAATTTTCATGTTATCTGTAAGCTGCACCAAGATTTTTTTGATATATGGTAGGACAGAAATATTTTAATAAATAGACAGACAGACAGACAGAAGGAGGAAGATAGACATCTCAGTGACTAACCTGGTCACGTGGGGAGCCCAAGGAAAAGGTTGGTGGTAGCAGCTGTTGAAAAGTCAATAGAAATTGGGGTCCTACTCAAGAGTAGGAGGCAGGGAAACAAGCCATATGTGTGTATTTGTGCCTTCCAATTGCCAATTGGCTTATGTAACCCATGCATTTCATAGGCCCTTTTCGCACGGCATTTTCCATGCGAAAGAGGGCCTGAAGTGTCGCATGATTGTGAGGAGCAATCTGCATGATGCACTCACAATTGCTTGACGCTCCAGGGGCCGGCAAATGCCAATCATGCACCTTTTCATTTTTGGCTAGAAGCCAAAAATGGTGCATGATTGCGCATTGCTCCTGGGCCCTGTGCGCACTTACCGGACATGCAGAGCCTCTGGAGCAGTGCCGGTTGCACTTCCTGCCCCAGCGCAGCCTGGGAAACTCCCAGGCTGCACTGCGGCAGGAAGAGGCAGGGCTCTCGCACGAGCAGGCAGCTCGTGTGGAGCCGAAGGCCCCGGACACGAAAGCCTCTCGCCAAAGGCTGCTCGTGCAATCCCCGTACCCAGCGCTGGAAGAAGGTAAGGTGCAGAAAGGGCCACAAGGCTTTCTTAGGCAAGAAATATTCAGAGATAGGTAGTTTTGCCAGTTGCTTCCTCTGAAATATAACAGCTGTATTAATACTGTACTCATGGTGTCTGCACACATAAGGAAAATATCACATTTGGCCTGTGTTCTAACACTGTAAGCTATTTAGGGTATGGGCCAAATGTGACACTTTAGGACTTTCAGGACAGGATTTTACTTCTACATAGCAGAAGTAAAATATGGTATTAAAAGGGTCAAAAAAAAAAAAGTTAGCCAAAAGCTTCTCAGGGCTTACTGGGAATAAAAAATAGCCTTTATGATATTTAGCCAAAGAACAGTTTGGCTAGACAATGTAACAAAAAGAATTCATTTTCAAATAAAATAAAATAGAGAGATACTCAAAACTACTGTTACTCTTTGGAACTCTAACAAGATGTATGGCAGATATATCCTTCTGAACTTTAAAAATTACTCACAAAATAAGTATATAACATCCTGGCAGCCACCGTAATAATGCTACTGTAGAGGTGACATGTGGCAAAACCACCTCTGAGTATTCCTTGCCTAAGAGACATGACATTCATTGGGTTGCCATAAGTCAACAGGGGACTTGAAGAGGCATGTGTGCACACATACACACACAGCTGCCGAATTTTGCCTGAATAGCACAGGAGAACATATGGTAAAATTTGTCCTCAGTCTCACATATAAGGGATGGAACAGTAACCGATATACAAAATGTTTAACAGCAGAAACCATGTTTTCCTCAGAAAGGTGTAGTTAACAGTTTCAGAAAACATAACCCAGTGGAGAGGGGCTTCTGGTTAAGGAATAGCCAGTGGTGGAGCTTGGAGTGGGAGGGGGGGCAGGAGGGGGGCATGGCTACAGCATGAGGGGCATGGCCACTGTGTGTGGGGGCATGGCTGCTGTGCGTGGAGGTGTGGCCATGGCATGTGGAGGCATGGCCAGGGTGCGTGGGGAGTGGCTACAGGCCAGGACGCCTCAGAAACATTGCCACTCAGGGCGAATTGCCGCCCCTGCCCCCACGTCCCTACGCAACTGGGAATAGCAACTCAGAAAGAGCAAGGTTTGACTACAACCCAAAATCATACTGAGGGGAACCTGTGGAGCTCAAAGCTATTCCTGAAGGGACAAGTACAATAGCTGTCTAGCAAGTACTAAATGTTAATAATATAAAAAACATTACCCACATCAGGTTCCTCTGCATTGATATGAATGTTTTTTCTATGGCTTTCTATGGCTGATTTTAACTGAGGTGCAAATTAATGTCTATTCTCTTACACAAGTTACTAGAGAGTGCCTTCTGGGTAGGAACAGCAATTAAAAAAGAGCAAGAACTGATTACCACCAAAAATCATATTAATGGGATTCTGAAAGAAATGGAAATGGGTATCATCTTGTGAAGAGAGATGCTCAAGGCTACTTATAAGAGGACAAATGCTATAATTGTCTAGCATTACTAACATAAATGAAAGCTATTACCAGTGTCAGCAGTGTCTGAATTGATAGGAATGTGTTTTCTATTGCTGATATTAACTGAGATTAACTGAGATACAAACAACGTTGAGTCGATGTCAGGTATTCCAGGGCACTGCTAATGAAGAATGAGACCTTGCACTGTGCTTTCCACCAGGACATACTTTAATAGGTTGTGATTCCATTGCATCCCTGTGGAAAATTTATGGTTGTGCTAAAGTGCCAAAGATCTGAAACTTTCTGATGCCAAGAATAATAATTCCACAACAATAAATATGATTGGTTAATGGGCTGAATACAATCCTTCTGGTATCCCAGTCTAGCCCTTTGAGGTTCCCCTGATGGCCCTGTCTCCTTCCCCACAATACCATTATTCAGTGGCTTCCAAATTTTTATTTGATTTCTTTTCTGATTCTGAAACATTTCCTCTAGACCTTGGCCATTGGCAGTTAACAGCATTCAGCTAAAATATGTTGGTATTTTCAGTTCTGCTTTGTGACTTTAGAGTCTACTCAACAGCTTGCAGACCTTCTCTGAAACTGAATTTGTCTCTTGCATGTTGAGAAGTGCCCCACCTTTATACTAGGCCATGGGTGGGAATCATGAGACCTTGCAAATGTTGTTAAGACCACAGCTCCCTGTGGTCTTAGCTCCCTGCATTCCTTATCACTGGCTATACTGCTTAGCACTGTTGAGACTTGAAGTCCAACAATATTTTGAGGGCCACATAGTTCTCACCCCTGTGCTATCTAAGCAGTCCTGGAATGATCTCACCTACTTAGGCTGGTAACTGGCTCTTTGTTCCTTGAACTTGCTCTTCAGTGCTAACATGTGGTATGCTTCTTGCTCCTGCTTTTTGGTTTGTCTTTGGTTGTGATACGTACTTCAGTCCTCTCTCCAGTTTTCCTTCTTGATACTGATATGTTCTTCAGTTTTGATAGCTCTTGGCCTAATTTCGCATCCTAAACTGCTCTTCAGTCCTGTCTATTATCATACTTCCATGGCTTCTGGTGTTTGGCTCCCAGTTCACCCTTGACTGATGCCCATGGCCCAGTTCCGACACAAAGACCAAATTGGAATATGCATCCTCAAGATGCCTCCCTTTGAGGAAAGTACTAAGAACATACATTTGGTCATGTATTTCAAGATTCGCATTGTACCAAGATCCTCCTGAAATGGATTTTGTTTGTTTCCCATTTAATCATCCCAAGGTTTTGTGAACCAGGCCTCAAGGATCCAATTTGGCTGAAGCTTGTACTGAAAATGTTAGATTCAATTCCATGCATAATCTGGCATACAGTGAATTTGGCTGCTCTTCAAGGCATGTCCGTGTTCCAATTCAGCCATTATTTAATGTGCAACTATCACAAAATTGCAAAAAGAAAGTGGAAGCCCACTGTGATAAATATAGGTTGAGTTATGAATTGGTTGCATGCCATCAGTCTCTTTACCATGTTGTCCAGCTTTGTAAGCATCTACTCAGCTTGGCCATAAGAAGCCAGGCGTAGTACTCTGCTGTGATTCTGATAGGGATGAAATTCAGGGTGGGGGTTGGGACTGTACTGCAGTTAATCCACATGCCTACAAATGGAGCTGGTCGTACCAGGAGGAAAAGAGATTGTGCGGAAAAAGCCTTAAATTCTCTTGTTTCAGGGCCATAATACTGCATGGCTTAACGTTATAGTACTGGAAAAATGTTTTGTGGATGGAAAGTGTTAAATGCTCTCTGTTTCCTGACCAATTATTCCTTCAAACTAATACAGCAATAAAATGTTGTGCCTGAAAAAGTTAAAGTTGATTGAGACATAAGTAAGGGCTGTGAGAGGCAGGAGTGGGAGTTTGGAGAATTGGATGGCTTCAGTTCTCAAGCCCATCTAGATGTGTCTAAAGTCAATAAGGATTTGTTCAAATGGAGGCTCAGCCTCGAATATTTAACTGCAAGCCTCTGTCACATATCAGTAAACATAATAGAAAAATTCCCCACTTTCCAGTAAATGTAATGGAAAAATCCCCCACCTACCTTAAGCCAGTGGCATCAAAATGATGGGTAGGAAAACACATGGGTGGATTCTGGATGTAAATCTACATTTGTTCTTCCACGATAAAAGGAAATATAAATACATTAAAAGTAAGGGAGGGTGTGGTTTTTTAAACTGAACTAACTGCTATTGCTACGAGAATAAGCAAATATTTTAAGTTCCACAAAACTACTTTTTGGGCAGCATGGAAAGTTAAGAAATGTTCAGAGAACAAAGTGTACAGATAGAATTCTCTTTTCAACTGGGACAAAAGCAGATAATTCAAAGCACTGTTTCTTTCCAAACAGAAAAAGAAATTATATCAATTGCTTTTTGTCTGATTTGTCTTAACTTTTTTCAGAAAGTTGTCAGGCATAACTTGACAGTATTAGTATATCAAAGAATTTGAAACTCATGAGTTATGAGCAACACCCTTAATGAAGTATTCCTTTTGTTGTAACAAACTTTTCACTGGCAGCTCTGGGAAAGGGGATGCTGGGCAAGATAAAGTTTGGGTTTGAAACCCCAGAGTGGATCTGTTATACCTCATTCTCATTTGGATGCTATCACTGATATAGTCCCAGAGGACAAAATTTTGCTCCCAGCTTGTCCAGTGACAGCCCAAAGATATGGAGAGGATATGTGATAAGGTGGACATACATTGTAGTACATACATTGTAGTACATACATTGTAAAGCCATGCCCTTCCTGCCTCAGGATCTGCTGCATATTGTCAGGGTGGGACTGGTCAAGTGGTAAAAGGGGATGAACATGTTTACCACATACAACACAGGGCTCCAGTATACCTAAATAGCCCTCCTTGGATCCCACTATGTTAGCTAATTATCAGCTTATTTCCATTATTCCTTTTGGGGCAAGATAATGTAATTTTAGGGATTCCTGGATGAATCCCTAAAATTAGCCTCTAAAGTCATTTCAGTCGGGTTTGAAGAATGGCTGTTGCATACAGACAGCTTTAGTTAACCTGAAGGATTAACTATGCTGAGAGTTGGGGGTGTGGGCAAAAGGAATGTTTCTCTACAGGTTCTCCTGCAACCATTGCTGTTTTTTATAACATTAATCACACTATCCTTCTTGGCCACTTCATGACAGGTCATGGAGGCACTGTTTTACAATGACTCCATTCCTACCTACAAGGGTAAGTTTATAAGGTGATACTTGGATATTTTTCTTCATTGTCTTTGCCATGGGTCTATGGGGTCCCTCAAGGTTCTGTCATCTCACCTATGAGATTTAATATATATTAGCAGAGGAGGTTGTTTGGAGTTTGGGGCTCTAGTGCCACCAAGCATGCTGTTAACATTCAGCTCTGTTTCTCCATTCCATCGCAATCTAAACAAGCTGCTACCATAAGGTTACCATAGGTTTAGCCTAAATTCTGTAGCCAAGGTTAACATCAAGAGGCAACACACTGGCTAGAATTCAAAGTAATAGTTGCACTGGTGGATTTCCTTCAGTCAGCTGGAATAGAAGGGGGTGATCCCCCTCCCCACTGCATCCCCTATGCACACAATAAAATCTCATCTTATCTTATCTTATCAAGAAAAACCCATGATAGGTAAGCCTTAGGACCACCATAAGTTGGAAACAACTTGAAGGCACACAACAACAAGAAGCTAAGCAGGATTAGCTTCAGCTAATAATTAGACAGGAGATTGCCAATGAATACCAGGTGCTGTAGGCTATATTTCAGAGGAAGAACCTGTAACTGTGGTTCTTTGAGTTGTCATCTATGCCCTCACACAATGGGTTTTTAGGCCTCCATGAAGACTGCATCAAAATGTTCTAGAGCTAAGTAGTTTGGCAGGAGCTCTGCCACCTCCTGTGTACCATGCATGTCCCAGTCCGCCAAGCTACCACCCCTTAGTTTCAAAGTCCAACAAGAAACCAGGGACCTGAAAGAGAGATGTGGCAGGTTTGTGTGAGGACACAGGTAGTCACTCGAAGAACCAGGTAAGAACCAGGTTACCAGGTTACAGGTAAGCAATCTGTTTTTCTTTGTGCTCTCTGTGCCTCACACTATGGCTAACTGTGAAGCTTACCACAGGACAGTGGACCACGTCACTAAAAAATAGAGGATAAGACAGCACAACCAAAATGAGCTCAGCTGTTGCTCTGCAGTCTAGTCTGCTGTGTTGTATGAAAGCAGGTGGCAGCCCTGCACAGTTCAGGTCATAAGACTATGTAGCAGTGCAGCAGAAGATAACAGCTCTTGTGGAATGTGCACAAAATCACAGAGGTACAGGTTGATGCACAAGTCCATTGGTACTGGGTAACCTTGATTACCTACTTAGAAAGGCTCTCAGCCAATACCCATTGCCCTTTTCTTTGCTCATGGTGGCATAGCATAGATAGATAGCCTGAAAGAGGATGCAGCATTATTCACAAAAGGTAAGGGTGTGTCAAACATCCAAAGAATGTAGCGACATTTCTAAAGAAGTGGAAGGCTTTGGGTAGAATGATGGTAATACTATGTCCTGGTTAAGGTGATACTGGGACACCACCTTAGATAGAATAGTTATGTTGGGTCATAATACAACTTTATTACAGGGAAAACCAGAAAAGGTTCATCACGCTGTAGCGCAGTGAGTTCCCCTGATTGATGGGCTGATGTAACTGCAACAAGAAAAAAGACTTCAAGAGTTATAAGATCCACCATTTTTAAGTGGCTCAAAGGGGTGATATATTAGTAAAAATAAAGCTAAGGAAAGTGACCACGGTATTACAGGAAGCAAAACAGTAGGATAAAGATGAGCCAATCCTTTTAAAAACTTCTTCACAACAGGATTAGTGAAAAAAGTGTCAGAACTCTGAGAAGCAGGTTGGTGTACCACAATAGCTACAAGATAGATTCTGAAGAAAATGTTAGACCCTGCTCTTTCATGTTTAACAGAAAATGCAGAACGGTGGAGAGACTATCAGAAGAACCTTGTTCAGACCTAGATAAAGCAAACTAACAAAAATGTATCCATTTATAGAGATAGGATTTCTTAGTGGAATCCTTATGTGATGTCTCTAAAACAGCATCCAGTCTAGGTGAACTCAAGTGGGTTATTCTGAATGCTAACAACTACAACATTGGAATGTCTGGGTGGAGTTTCATCCATGTGAGTGAGACAGAAGATCCAGCCAGTGAGAGAGAATGATAACGATGAGCTCTGGAGATGCAGAGACGTGGGCCAAAATGGAGCTATTAAAATGGCATCTGATTTGTCCTTGTCAAGCTTGGCCATTACTTTCCCTAATAGAGGAGAGGGTAGAAACAGATATAGCAGACATCTGTTCCATTCAAAGAGGAAAGCATCTCCTAGAGAATCTGGTCCTCTCCCTGCTCTTGAGCAAAACAGTTTGCTCATTTTGTTGGTTGCTGTCACAAACAGATTAATGTGAGGACTGTCCCAAATGGAAGTTATTTCTCTGAACGCTGGTCAAGAGAGGGCCCGCTTGTGCTGCAGAACAATACTCCTACAGAGCAAGTCCACAAGGATGTTGTCTGTGCCTACTAAGTGAATGGCAGTAGGATGAATGCCGCACACCATACACCAGTTCCAGAGCTGAGTGACAAGATCAAGCAATGTAGTGGAGCGGGTACCTCCCTGCCAATTGATATAGCATGTGATCATGGTATTGTCCAAAGTCACCAAGACAGTGTTTCCTCTTAGTAACCCCTCCAAAGCTCAAAACACACTGACAATATCCAGCAACTCCAAGGTTTTGATCTGAAGGTTCATCTTCCAGTGCAACCAATGCCTTGAATAGCTGCGTGGCCACAGCAAGCTCCCTATTCCATCAGTGAAGCATCTGTAGTCACGACTATATATGATTGAGGAGTGTTGAATGACTTGCTTGAGAGGACATTCTGAAAACTTGTGCATCACAAAAGATATCTATAAATTTGGAAAGGTACAGTGACCTCCTTACAATGGTAGTCAGTCAAGGGATTGAAATGATGCAAGAACCAGTGCTGCAGAGGGCAGAATTTGAGATGAACTAGTTTCATGACAGTTGCAGTTGCCACCATGAGGCATAAAAGCCCTTGAATGTGCAACAAGTGACATGGCTGGGCTGGGATACTAAACACACTGTTGTACAGCTCTCATGCCCTTTCAAGTAGCAGACAAGCCCTTGATGTTGTTGAGTCAAATGTTGTCCTGGTGAAGTCCAGAATCCTACTGGGTTCCAAAACTGACTTCTTAGGGTTGATATGGAGGTCCAGATGCTGAAGTAAAGAAACAGTCCAGTGCATGTCTTGATATAACTTTTTTCTGCAAGACACCACCAAAAGCCAATCATCTAGGTGTGGATAGGCCTGAATTCCCTGAGTTCTGAGGAAGGAAATCACTACTGTCATGCATTTCAGAAAGGCCCCTGAAGCAGCTGAGAGGCCAAAAGGAAGCACTATGTACTAGTATAGGTCTTCTCCTATTGCAAAGTGAAGATACTTCTAGTGTTGCAGATGGATAGCAACATAGAAGTATGCATCCCATAGCTCTATCAGAGCTATTGTTTTTCCACAGAAATGGAAGGAAGGAACTCAGGATCACTATTTTGAATCTGTGGGACAGGATGTAACTGTTCATACCATATAGGTCTAGCATAGGACATACATTGCCATCTTGCTTCAGAACGGTGAAGTAACAGGAAAAATACCTGTTATTCTTGCAACAAGACTGCATCCTGAATCAACAAAGCAGTGACCACATGTATCAAGACTGAGTTTGGAGGAGCAGAATGGAATACACCAACAGGAGGAGTACTTGAGAATTTCATGGCACATTCCAAATGGGTCATAGTAAGTACCCAAGAAACAATTTTGGGGCCCTGCATGGTAAAGTGCTGGACAGATGAAACTTGGGTTGTGGAGGCATCCTGAGAAAGAAGTCAAAATTGAGACTTGGGGGAACTAATAGACTTCTTGGAGGTAGACTGACAATGTTGCTTGAATGAGAGGTGGCAAGTTGTAGAAGGTAAGGATGATGCTCTAGAAGGTTGAGATAGAAATTTGGACCTGACAGAGGTTGAAGACTGACATTTCCAACAAGAGCAGAATAGCTGTTGGTGTTGTTGGCTGGAAGCCATCTTCTTGGTGGTAAGCCTTGCTTTAGTCAGGTGTACCACAGATTCATCCATTTAGCGTGGAAGAGACCTTCAACATCAAAGGATAAGTCTTCTATCCTACACCTTGTATCTTCTCGAAAGCTTGCAAAGCAAAGCCAGGCATATCTTCAGAGTGCCACTGAACCTGACATGACTTTAGGAGCACACTCAATTGAGTGGTGAGATGACCGTATTTGCTGCACTGCTAAGGTATGTGCCTCCTGGTGGAATTGGAGACCAACATTCTTTTGCTCTTCAGGTAAGTATGTAATAAGTGCCAATATCTTAGCCCAAAGAAAATGCTGACAGAGGAAACAGTCGTGGTCCAGAGGTGACATGAACTTGTAGAGGAATTACTGATGGAAATGAATGCACTTGGATAGAGATAAGAGCTGCAGAAACCCACATTGTAATAGATGGTGGAGATGGAGGAGCTCTTGATACCCTCTCAGTAGACTAGGGTGATGGAGACAGAGGATCAAGTGACAGAATTGGTGACTGAGATAGATTGTCAGGTTACAGTACAAAAGAGAGATGGGCTGGAACAGGTAGTAGAACAGGCAAATGATGAACAGAGAAGTGTTCCTGATGTACTGGAGAGCAGGATTGAGACCAATACAAAGATTGGGATTGAGGAACTGCAGGATGAGAATAACCCCATGGAGAACAAGACTGAGAGTGACACGGGGACTGACAGTGCTAGCAATAGTATGAGGGCCTCTGTGGAGATCAACATCAAAGCTCATAAGCAAGGTGACAATCGCTCTAAGATGGAGAGTAGGATCAATAAGACCATAGAGCCTCCCTCCAACTAAGCTCCCTCCAGTACCGGTTGAGATACGATACTGAGGCAAAGAGTGAGTCCTCACAGAGCCCATAATCATGATATAGAAGGCAAGATGCAGTATATGATCTCTCTCAATGGGACAGGGATCGGTCCTAACTTGTAGTATGATCCATTTTGGAGGCTGAAGAGAAAGAGAAGTCAATGGTTCCCATTATGTCTGCCCTTGGGAGTATTGGAGTGTGCTTGATGACAAGCTTGGTCTCAAGCTCTACCTCTGGTACCACAAAGAGTGACGCCAATGTAGGTGTGACGCACTGAGCTGATACTGTCAGGGCTATTACCATTAATACCAAGGATATGGATGGTTTGTTGACACACTTGATTTTCTTCTTGTTCTCCATATAAGGCTGGCCTGCAGGAGCAGCAGCATCACTAGCATGCTTCTTTTTCTCTCAGAAGTGAGACTGCAGGAATTGATTCTCCTGCCACCAATACTGCATTGGACTGTGGCGTAGCCTCCTCCATAGACAGACAGCACAGGAAAACCCAACTTTGGTACAGAGGAGGTTTGAATCAGTTGCCAAGACCACAGGTGCTGATGTAGAGGTCTGCTTTTAGGTAACAGCATAACACCCAGAACATGCTCAGTTTCATAGATTTCCATGTTGAAATACCAGAAGCATCACCACAAAGGAATGAAAAGCATCCCTACAGTTACATGGGAAACCACATTTTTCACATTTATGAACATGTGTGGTGATAAAGTGAACTGCTTCTCAGTCTCACAGATTTCTGAGAAAAAGCAATCCCTAGAAAATTCTTAAAAAACTGTGATTACCTAAATAGTTTTCACTTATGTTTTTCACACTGCCTTTTCAAAGCAAGGCATGGTTTAAAGTCCAAGGGGGAAACACAAGAAGGAAGTATAGGAGAAGAGCTATAAATAAAAACTACAAGTAGATGCTGTATGTTGGCAAGAAAGAAAGGAAGCAAAAAAGAAATCAACCCTGCACATTTCACAGACTTTTAAAAACTTAATGAAAAATAATTAAGGACTTACTGGTGAGGTCAGAACCACATAAATTTGCAGTAAAATTGAATTCACTAACCCCATCTCACCAACTTGTATGTGTATGTGCCTTCAAGTGGCAGCTTAAACAGCTTACTAGGCAAGGAATATTTTGAGATGGATTGTGTTACTGCAGTTTAGGCCTACTTGGCGATAGCACCCGATATCACTTTGATATCATAATTCAGCCTTACCATACCACCCTTCTCCACGTGTTTGTGAGGCCTCCGGACAAACACGAAACTAGGCTCGGCATTTAACGGCTGAAATATTCTCAAACAATACAGGCAAGCCAGAAATACCCAGATCGCAGATTCAGGGACCTCCCCGGCAAACACCATATTATATATGCGCTACCTACAAAAGGCTCCCTGCCCCAAGCAGGCAACTTGACAAAGGCTGAACCATCCACTGTCAAGCGTTGTGCATTTACGTACTGGCTACACCATTGTTAATTCGGCTCTGATTCCATCATGCTTAATTTTGACCTTTCGGAGACATTGTCTCGCACCCAAAACTCATTGTTGTCCCCGAGTAAGGCATAGCCTGCAGTCACACTTCTCCCTAAAAAACCCCCTGATTCCGAGACCTTCCTCGGATGGCTCCCAAGTTTCAGACCGCCTTGCTGCCACATTGCTTGGCGAGCTTCCCCTCAGCTCCACGTGCTGAGCCACACCAAACCTCAGCATCGCTCTCTATCTTCTCCCGGGCTTCACAGATACAGAACAGGTTTCGTATCACCCAAATCAACTATCCCTCTGAAAATCCTGCTATTGTACTCATACCTTTATTTTCCTCAGTTATCTGTGTATGTGTGTCGCTTATATTGTGTGCCTGTATTTAATAAAGATCATTCATTACTTTCAAACCGGTCTGCTTCTTGACTTGGCCTGACCCTGTAAACACTGGGTTACAAGATCCTGCTCGGTTACCCTGCCTCTCATAACGCTAAAGCAGTGCTCAGAGCTAATTTTCCCCACCTATAATTGAGCACATTTTGGCATCCCTCCCAGGACCCCCAGAAACAGGGTAACATTTGCCATTGTCTTCCTTTGAAATACAGCCTACAGCACTTGGTATTCATTGGTGGTCTCCCAACCAAGTACTAACCAGGGCCTTTCAAAATCAGTTGAAATCTGGTGCTTCCAAAATCAGATCAGATCTGATGTCTTCATGGTATTTAAGTTTTATCATCTACTGGAACTTCTTATAACTGTGTGGAGATATACACATGCACACCCAGTATTTCTATATTGCTCTTCATAATTATGATCCTAGGACTGTCAATATTAACAAAGCAAGAACATAAAAATTTAATACTACTCCCAAGAGCACAGTGCAGTTCTTGTGTACCAAGATGTTCAGTGAGCCTTGTGCCCAAGTATGTACAGGATCACATCTTCAATGTACGTGAAATAAGAACAGAGTTAATGTATAATGGCAGTACACGGTCATACACAGTGTGATTGAATACATTAAATCCTGCAGTGTGACAAGATGCCATTGCCTCTATGAGAAACAGCAGCAAAAACGCTCATTTTCAATGCTGGGCAAAATCTCTGTCTGAAACCTTACCAGTCTACTGTCCATCCATGCACAGACACTGAGACACGAATGGTGTAACAGAGCATGAAAAAATACTTTTTGGACTACAGTTCCCAGAGTCTAGGGGACTATGGGTGCCATAATCCCAAATGAGCTGCTTTCCTATTCTTGTACAAAGGAATAGCAAACTTGGTTGTCCAAGCCAGTTCAGCTGTGTCAAGCTAGAGAATCTCCCTTTGAGATTTTCTGAGAATGGCAACTGATGAATGCATCACACGAAGGAAACCCTAGTTCATGAAAGCTTATGCTACAATGAGATACTTCAAGACAAGTCTACAAGACTCTGTTGTCTTTGTTTTAAACATATTAGCTCAGCTACCCCTCCCTTTAGAAGCCAATTAAGATAACTGCTCATTGCTGCTAATGCTCAAAAATGAGATCTACTGCAGTGGAATGCAAACCATTTGATGCTGCACACAGTGATAACTCTACATAAACAGAGGATCATGGTGGTGAATTGGCACATGCCAGAATGTTCAATCTCCACCCAAAAGGCTGGCCATTCTGTCCAAAATTTTCTTAACACCCTAAATACATTTTCTACATCCTTATATCAGCATAAGGGTGGTAACTGTATGACCCTCTAGATGTTATTGAAATGCAACTCCCAGAAGCTGTAGTGGGCATAATCAATGGTGAGGAATGCTGGGGATTGCAGTCCAAGAAATTGCATACTTTCTATCACTGGTGTATATGCACTTGAACTCATTACATGTACTTCTGAATAAAAAAGTACAGAATTTGCAGCTGTTGCACCCTGGTTTTGAAATGCCTTCCCCTTGGAAACTTGAATGGTACAAACCTTGCCCTTATTTCAATGCTAAGTTAAAGCCTGACTATCCATCTAGGTCTTTAAAAGTCTTTAAGAGATCATAATTTTTTTTTTAGTTTATCAGTACAGATAGACTATTTTGTTCTTCACGAGTTAACAGGTTTAAGGTGATTTTATTGATTGTACCCTGCTGTGAAATCTGCTGATACAGAGTAGGTTAGAAATACATACATACATACATACAGACATAGCACTTTAAGATGAAACTTTTTCACGATATATTTTAATTTTGCAGTGCAATCCTATGCATGCCCACTCTGAAGCAAATCTTATTATGGTTAATGTGACTCACACCCAAGTAAGTGACATAGAATTGCAGAGTTATGGAGAAAATGCCCATATTATGCAACAAGAAATGCAGCCTCCATCCTAGAATCCCAAGTTACCTTAGTACCACTGTGAATTTTAGCATTAAAAGTAAAAAGCATGTTTCCCTATCTGGCTCTGAACAGGTTGGTCGAAACAGAACATTCCTTTCTCTGGGGGCAGTGAAAAAAAAACTTTAAGTCTGACTCACAGGTTTTGCAGAGCTTGTGACTAAAATAGCTTACTAATCTTGTTCTTTCCCCAGGAAAGAAGACTTGCCTGTTTCTCTGCTATCTGAATCTGAACCGTTCTTCACTTTCCTTGGTTGACTACAGTACCAAGTCCTTTGTGTGACGTAAACCAGCCAGTGATTAATATTTTTTAAGCAGTGAGGTCCAAAGATTTCTAGCATTACCTTTTGGGCACACCCTTCTTATCTGGAACTCCAACAATGCCAAGAATGCAAGGGGAGAAATAAACTTCCTTCATAGAAACCTGATAAATCTGTAGTGATAAAACCATCCACATGATGACTTTAAGCATCCAGAGTTCAGCTGCACAGCTTTTACATCTCAGAAGCAGGTCAATTCAACTGACAAGAAAATCCTCTTTGTGTGATCCCTGTAGAGTTTGGGAAAGTTACTTTTTTGAATACTCCCAGTCGCTCCCAGTCAGCAAGACTATTGGCCATGTTCCTTGGAAATGCTCAGAAGTATAGATGAAAAATGACTTTTTGGACATGTGCTCAGCTTATACAAATGCATAGTAATAGGCAACACATTCATATCCTATTTATTCCTTCCAGTACTATAAAATTCTCAAAAAATAAATAAATGGTATATAGAAATGGTTACCAGTATATAATAATAAAGATACAATACAACAGATGTCCTGCATCAGCATGGGCAAGTCTAGTTGATTTTGGTCCCTTCCACTTTTCCTATAATTTGATAGATTTAAATGATGGTATATCATTTGCTTGAGGTGACAGTTCAGAGTAACCAAGGCAAAGGTTCTGAACCGTAAATAGTTACAGCCCAATCTGATCCATGGTTACACAGAAATAGGTGTCACTAGTTGCATGGGGTTTACTCTCAATTAGAATTGTGGTCAAACGTACACATTTCAAGGATATTGTCAGCCAACAAAATGTTATTTATTACAGGTGTTTTTACCTTAGTGTTCAAATAAGTTCCCCTCAAATCCACTTGTCTTACTACACCTGAAAGAACAACTTTTAAGGTGCTGCATCATGAGAATAAATGCCAACTGTTTAGTCCAGCAGAAATTTTGCCGAACTTAATTCCAAACCCTAAACATCTTTATTCCCCTAATGATATGGGCTCCAGACCACAAAAGCTGATGTCATAACAAATCTGTTTTCTATCATTGTAGACTCTTTCAGAAACACAGGCATAAGAATCTTCCACAAGAGTCTTTCAGAAACTCTTTCACAGCTCAGCCTTCTATAGTAAACACAAACAAACCTGTTGTATAGCCTCTTAAAGACTCACTCAGTTTTTTTCAACTACAGTTGGCAGGTAAACAGAGATTTGGTCATGCTGAAATCAGTAGGGATTGCATGTGATGGTGGACTGAGAGCCACTAAACTTATGCTAAAATTTCTGTTTCTCCGTAACTCTCAAAGATGCTATAGGATTGCTTTATTTATTTATTTTGCTGAGACAGACTAACAAGGCTTTGTGTTCAAAGAAAACCTCAATAGGCCTTAAGTCATTTTTAATGTCAGTTCTACTTATTAAAGTTTACTCAAAATATGACTATATCCAGTTTAATAAGTAGAGAACAGTATACACCACAGTTGCAATAGGGGGAAAAAACATGTCTTCCTTGATAATGGAATCCTCAAGGAATTAAACTTAAATATATGCAAATATATGCTAAATAAATAGTGACTTCACAATAACACTGATTTGTTACATTAATTAACACTTTAGCAGATCATGCATCTGTTATCTCTACTGAAACCCAAACAAGTAAGAACTATACTTTTGGAGACATTTCAATTCAACTGTTTAACACTAAATATTGCTCTTTTGAAACTGTATTGTTGCAGAAAGGAATTTCTCAGGTGAGCTACAGAATATACGGGCAGACTGAAATGTCTTCCCACTGGCTTCTAAATGTTGCCATTTCTGATATCAGATGCGTGTCCATTCTTTCTTTTGTTTGTTCTACGTAAATAGCAGCAGGACATTGCTGCAGGTGATAAAATATGTTGCACTGGAAGATAAGCAGGTAAATGCTCACCTCTGATAATATGGCTAATGTTGTAACAATGTCCCCTCAATGGATACGGGAATAAAACCGTAAGCAGCATTTTTAGCTATAAAACAAATATTTTTCCTGAATTCCTCCCTTCCCATCTGCAAATACATCATTACTATGCTCATTTTTTTTTCTGCAAAGGACTTAAAGTCTGACACTTTGTCAAGATTTATGAAATTATACACTATATTTATAATCTTGTACCTTTTGGGATTCATGTTTATGGTCAGTAATGACTGGATGTGACTTCTCTCCTCCACAAAAAACCATTTTTAACCCCTGTAATGCCCCAACCAAAGGGGTTTCCAAGGCCCTACAGACAGTGGCACTAGGAATGGATGACTGCAGAGCTCTCCTGATAACGAGGCGCACTGAGACAAGCAGCCACAGCAAGAACCCAAGGGACTTCTTCAGCTGCCCATCTCAAAGGGGGCCACCACTGGGAGAGTACTGCAGTTTTCACTTCCCAGTTGGGGTACTGCCTGGCTTAAGAGAGAGTACCCCCACGACTGGGTCACCTTGGGGCTACCGTAAGTTAGAAACGACAACTGGAAGATGTAGCTACAACAACAGAGCTCCATCACTGCAGGCACATCTGAAGATGCAGGATCTTGGTCTTTATTTCACAGTCTCCAGATGAGGGGCAATAATTACAACCTTCGGCAAACTGTGGCCATTTCTGCAGTACACTGTTATAGCGCTATTATTCCACTTTCAACATCCTATGGAACCCTGGGGTTTGCAGGTTAGGGAGGGGCCTTTTGAATCCTCAGCCAGAGAGCTCTTTGGCCTCAGTAAACTACAAACCCCAGCATTCCACAGGATGTTGAAAGTGGAATAATAGCACTAAAACAGTGCAGTGTGGAAATGGCCTGTCACTCTATGCATAATGAACTTGGTATTGTTTTGCAAAAGCTACACTATGATTAGCCCAGGCTCATTACTCATGCTTTCTCTCTCTAAATTCCTCAGGCCAGAGATCTCTAAATGCCAGTTAAGTATATAATTTTTTTAGAACAATAAGTATTTTTGATTATACTAGGGAGCTTCTTAAACTTGGAAGAGTTTAGAGGCCTCTCATCATGTCCTAATCCATCCCTGCATGGATCCTGTTGGATTCTTGCTTTCAAAAAATAATGCTTTCCTTGTTTGGGTGGAAATGAAGCTGAGACACCCATTGCCCCACACCAGAGTTAGAGTTTAGAATTAAGATCAAAAATACCTAACTTCCAATCCAGGCCAGGCCAGGCAACTCACTTCAACCTAGTCTACTTTACAAGGTTGTTGTTGTCATTAAAAACAACAGCTGTGTTATCTCTTTGCATGTCAGCTGGTTTCCAGGTCACCTAAACATGCCATCCACTCCTCTGGTGACAGTTTAAATATGCAAACAAAATTAAGCCTTACTAGCTTAAAGTTATGTTTCTCTTTCTTACATTTGTTGCGTTCCTTTCCCCCTTTGTTTATAACAAATCTACCCGCACATTTAGCTTTCCAGCCCTCCGTTCTGAAAAAGGCATAAAAAGAACCAGGTATTTTATGCCTCCCCTCCCAGAGAATAAAATAAACACGAGATATTCTTTACTATTAACGAAACATCTACCAATCCTATTACGGTGCGAGGTTACTCGTGTATTTTTGAAGAATGAGCTCTTTCTCTTCTTCGGCTGCGCAAAGCCATTCCTCTTGGCGCCCCAGCTCTCGCGCCGTTTCCACACTAGACTTTTATAGCGTTATTATCCCACTTTCAACATCCTATGGAATGCGGGGGTTTGAAGTTTAGGGAGGGGCCTCCTCTCCCTAAACTGCAATCCCCAGGATTCGATAGGATATTGAAAGTGGAACAATAGCGCTATAACAGTCTAGCGCGGAAATAGCCTGGGTCTCTCACAACCCAATTCACTCCCCACACTCCCCCCCCGCAACGTGGCTGGGCGCCTTTCTGTTACAACTCAACAGCAGGCGCGCATGCGTCTCCGTATCTCTTTCTTTGGAATCCAGCCCAGCAGGTATTTCTCTCACTTCACTCAAAAGCTCTCCCTTCCTTCCCCTCCCGTCCCGGCCTGGCGCAGGCGCATGCTCGGGCCACCCTATCTTCAACAGCAGGTGCCTTCTGTCTGCTTTCCTCCTCCCCCGCAACAGCAACAGGTGCGCATGCGCCTTCGGGGCTCGCAGGTGTGCCGGGGCTTTCCCTCCTTGCGGCTCCGCTCGCGTCTCAGCACACGCGCATGCGTGCGGTGGGCCATACCCCTCCTCCTGCTCTCCTCTCCCTGGAGCTGCAGGTGCCAGGAGGCGGCGGCTGCGGCTGCTGCGATTGGGCGGCCCCTCCCCCCTGCAATTCCGTGAGGTCGGGTTGACGACGGCGGCGGCGCCTCGGGAGGAGACGGAGGTTCGGCGGAGGGGCGGCCGGGCGGGCTCGGAGCTGCCTCAGCCGCGTCCTGTTGCTGCTCTCTTCGCGTCGCTGAGCTGGCCGTCTGTCCGGCTGACGGACTCGCCCGCGGCATGAACCGGGTCCAGCGAGGAGGAGGAGGGGAAGCCGCGGCCTCGGCACCATGGAAGTGAAGAGCAAGGTGGGTCTCGCCGGGCGGCTGCGGAGCCTCCCTCGCCCCGACTGGATTGGGATCGAGGCGGGATTAGCGTCCACACCGCGGCAGGGGGAGAGCGTTCGGACGTTGCGCTTTAAGGAAGGGTGGGCTTCAGCTCTAATGGGGGAAGGAAGAGCGAGGAGAATGTATTCCCCCCCCCAAAAAATTCGGGGGTTGTTGTGCCTTCTGGTTGTCAAGGTAGCTGGCTGCAATGTCTGGAAGGTGGGTAGGGTTTGTCGAATTTCGGGGTGATTCTTATTACCTGATCCCTAAGTACGGAAGAGTGCTTCTGAGCATATGCGGAGAGCCTTTCAGTCGGAACTGCGTAACCATAGCCACCAGTACACACTTTAAATTGCCTCTAGGACACGCAGCGCTCTGGGGTTTAAGAGTCCGGCCAACTACTAACCGCACTTAAAATCCCAGCACCTTTTTCCTAGAAATGAAGTGCAGTAATGGAGGGTGGATGCGGGCACCTGTATATGCTGGGAAGGAAATGCGTTGCTGTATATCTTCCGCTGTCTCGGTGGGGACATAGGCAATTATCCCCAGAACTGCTTCCACCTATCAACAAAAGCATACTTCTCCTAAGCATACTTCTCCTAATTGCTTTATTTGTCTTTTTGTCTCTAATAGCATGTTAAGTGAGATTCATTTTATGACAGAAGGCATGTGAGCTTAAAGGCAAGGTAGCAATTTTCTCCTGGAGTAATGTTGGGTAATAAGGGTGAATTAAGTGAGTAGTACCAAGAGGGGACATATTATGGGGAGCCACTAGCAGAAGAAAATTTAATGCCCACAAGTTACCTGTGAGGGATACTGTTGTGCTTACTGCTAGCAGTTACAATTAGTAAAAAATTAGATTTTCCCCTTTTGTCTTTTCCAGGCATATGTATAATGGTAGTGCTAATCCTGGCGTGATGGATAACAGAATTAGGGGGTAGTAATTATTCATGATTAGTATGAATTAATTGGGTGTGATGTGTAGGCATTACCTGTTTGTCATGGTTTGTGTTGCCTTTGCTCCCACCCGTCACACCACATTTCCTCCTTTGTGTCTTATCTTCATAATCTTCGTAATACTGTATTTGCTTTTATCGAAGCACAAAGATTCCATGTAGTCTGCTAGGGATTTGTGTTCATGCCAGAGCTTGACAAATGTGGCTGTAACTATTCCTTTAGGGAATTTTGGCCTGGGCTTGACTCGGGGCTTAAAAAATGGCCATTGGACTGTTATATATGAAGTTACCTTGTTTATCCGGGAGGGAATGACTATTGAAATCATCAATTTCTAGGCACAACTTGAGTGCAGATTTTTTCCCCCTTTATTAACAGAAGTCCTGCAGTGTGAAACATAGTTGTTACTTGATGCAGTATTTTATGTACATAGGGAGAAAAAACAACAGTATTCAAAAGCTGCTGTCAAAAACCACACTTTTTTTAAAGTTTGTGCGTTTCCAATCTATTGGCAGGTCACAGCATTTTTTAAGCACTTGCAGCAAATCTTTTGTGGAGAAGGGGTACAGGAGATGCCATTTTGAGCAAATGAAACAGCCTTTTGTTTCCCTTAGCCCCTGAATTGTTCAGCCATGTTAATTCAGCTGTAGCAGTGGCATTGATTACCAGGGTGAGCATTAGGGCTTCCCAAATTGTACACACCTTCCTGGTAAAAGGGGAGCATAGGTGGATGTTAAAGAGACATTCATGGAAGATGGCTTTGGGAAATCATAGGGAGTTTTACACCTGTAACATTTTTGGAGCATTCATAGAGACTGCACTTTGGAATAAAAATCACCGTAGTGTAATTGTTTTTGTATAAAATACTTACCCTGGGGTGATTTTTAGAGCCTCTTTGTATCAGTGAACACACCCTAGTGTACTTCATTGGAGATTAAGGTGCTCTTTTATTATTTGTGAAGTCATGCCACAAATGAGATAGGTGAACTATGCTGCATTGTGGCCTCTGACTAACAGGATGTGTCTTAATATAGACTGTGGCTGTAACGTCATTTTATCACTCATTTATGTGTACTACTTTTATGGCTTGCCATGAAATATATCCGGAAAGCTATAGTTCTGATGACTGGTTATATATGGCAGTAATTATTATGGTCTATATTTAAAATTCTATCAGTTGAAAATAATGAATATTCCAGGTATGCAAAAGAGGAACTTCTTCCTTATTTTAAGACTGAGTGGGCCTTAAATCATATTGCTTGTGATCTGGTATTTTAAATTCAGCATGGAATGCAATACCCTTGTCATCACTCTTTTTCCTCCTTTTTTAGCAAGATTCCCTCTCAGTATTCCTCAAACATTAAAGCCATTGATTACCTATCTTTTTAATATTCAGTTAACTCAGCTCTCCTTATCAAGATAATATTGACCCACAGTCAGTTTATAACTTCTGGCAAAACATAACAGCATGTGCCAAATATATTCACATGGATTTTATATATTTCATTTATTGCGTTTGTAAACCATGAAGTAAATGAAGCTCTCCAAACTACCATTCCAAGTTCTATACTTCCATCAACTGATGTAGAAGAGAACTTTCATTTCCCTAAAAATCCCAATCACTTTAAATTATAACCTCCTTTATTCTGTTAATAGAACAGAATAATTAAAGTGTTAAAGGGTAATTGATCAATCTGTATCACATCTGAAGAAGTAAGTATGTGTGTGTGTGTGTAAGCTCCTGTTAAAATAAAAACCAGTTAGTCATAAGGGTGCTGCTGTATTCTCCCCCCGCGTCTTCCTTTTGATTTTCAATATACATCTTCAAGAGAGCTATCATGGTGTAGTGCTTTAAGCGCTGGGACTACAACTCTGGTGGATCAGGGTTCATATCCCTGCCTGGCTGTGGAAACCCACTGGGTGACCTTGGACAAGTTACACTCTCTCAGCCTCAGAGGAAGGCAAAAACAAACATCCTCTGAACAAATCTTGCCAAGAAAACCCTATGATAGGTTCATCTTAGGGTCTCTATAAGTCAAAAACATCTTGAAGGCACATAACAACAACAACATACATCATCAAATAATCTGTAGTGCTGCCTCATGAAATTAGATTTAAAAAAAATAAAATTAGAAAACTGCTGCATAATTAAGGCAGACTGAGACTTTTTCCCGCTCCTCAAAGAACAGTTATAGTTAATTAGTTCCCAAAGCTGTATTCTCTCCCACAGCCTTCTCCCGACATTCACTGAATTTACATACATATTCCTTCTCCTTGAAGAGAGAGATCCAAAACAATAAATGCTTTTTACTTCTGTAAAAAGCATCTTTTGGGGTTTGACTGTATGAAACTGTCTCAGGCCATACATACAGATGGCCACAGAGCTCGAAACTTAGGCAGTCTTTTGTTGCTGTACGTAAAGACAGGAGCTGGCAAGACTCAATCTCTCTCTCTTTTTTCTTTTTCCTGCCCATATCCCTTCTTTCCCCTTTGCCCACATTCCAGTAACTTCAGCTTGATGTTGCGACTAATAATACGCAATAAATGGTGATTACTGTGTTTTCTGATTTTTTTTCTCTCCTCTCTACCTTCTTTCAACATTGGTAATGGGGTGGTTTCTTCAATCTCTTTGTTTGCCATTTCACATTAAGGAAGTTAGTTTTCCTTAATATATAGGTGCATTCCTGTAAATAAAACGATTGATATAAAGAAAAATAAGAAGCTTGACAGCTTATGCTGTTGTTGTGCTGGCTTTAAAGTGAGAAACAGAGCTTCGCCTAGGCCCAAAGTGCTCTGTATCTCTCTTTCACTCTCAGGCTAGCTCATTATGCACTGGATGGGACTAATTTTTGTCGGTCTGTTCAATGCCAACAAGGAATATTATTATCGTTTATGTGATTTGTACCTTGTCGTTCCTCATAAGAGTTCAGCATGACTAACCATTTTATATACAAGCATATCATTAAAAAATGCAGAATTCTAAAACCAGTAGTCTAAAAATCACATAACTGCATGTATAAAATTGGAAATATCTAAAGTTGTAAATTATACTTATTTGCTAAAATACCATAACAATTATGCAAACAGCACCAGAGACAGGTTAAGCACTTGAATTATTCTCTGAACACTTATGCAGATTTGTTTCTATCCAGTGCCTAAAAGACTGGAGGGGAGTGGACAGCTGCATCTCTAGTAGGAGTAAGTTCATAGCCAAGGTACAGTCAGTGACAAGCCTTGCCATATGTGGTAACCTTTTGAGCCGCACTGCTTTGGGGCATCACTAGCAGAGTTTCGTCAGCTGATCTTAAGTTCTGAATGGTTTGGTGCTAGATCAAGTAGTCCTTCAAGTAGCCTTTTAAGTGGTATTTTAAGGCTTTTTATGTTTAGCTGGACCCAGTGGCTCACTAAGCCAATTCAAGGGTGCCAGGGTGGGTTTCATATGTTTAGTCATTGCTCTCCCTGACACTACCTGGGCAAAGCCCTCTGCACCAGCTGCAGCTTCTCAATCAAGGGAAATTTTATATGAAGTGCATTGTAATAATCTAATTGGGAAGTTATCAGAGCATGAACTACTTTAGCCAAATCATTTTAGTCCAGGAACAGCTGTGGCTAATGCACCAACAACAGTTAGACATAAGGACTTCACAACATCTGCCCATCTAGTGAGAACTTTGAATTGACGACTGCTCCAAGACTGCATATCTACTCCATCCAAATAGTGCTACCCTTTCCAAAACAATTGTCTGCCTGATTCCCCACAAGCCTGGGAATCATCTATCCACAGAGTGTTTGTCTTGTCAAGATTTTAACTTCAGTTTATCATCCAGCTCATCATTGACAACACAAGAGGGACAATCAGAAGAGTGCCTGAGTGTGTGTAAAATGGGCTTGTGAGGCAACCAAGGAAATAACCTTTTGTCAGTTTTGTCCCATTTTCCAGAGGACTCTTGCCACATTATCCTCTTTGTTCTTCCCACTGCTACTTGAGTATATTTGCAAGGAGGAGGAAATGTAAGGGGCTATCCCATCAGTCAGTCTCCTACCAACCAACCCCCCTTTCAGTTTTGTGAGAAACACTTGAACCAATGCAATAGCCTTTCAGATGACAGAGCTGGAGTCAGTGTCTTCTGCTCCAAGAAAAAAATCTTGTGGGGTGGTTTTATTTTGTTAACAAAGAGATGAATGCATATAAGTAAAACTGAGGGATGACAACCAAATAGAAAGTGAAGAAGCATAAGGCTCAGCCTCCCAACAAATCTCTTAAAAAACCCACTCTTTTGAATAGTTGGAAGAATAATACTAAAGGTGGCTGTTTTTCCATTTTCACTATTTTAAAAAGTCAGTTGATCTGCATTATGGGAAAAGCAACTCACAGAGAATACAAGAGGGCTGAATTTGATCACAGCATCCTGCTGATATCCAGGTAAATGAAGGAACAAAGCAGAATAAAGATTTTTTTTCTTCTTAAAACAGCTCATAATTCCTTCTTTTGATTGAAGGAAGTTAACTCCAACAATGCGTGTTTAATTTACTTTGTACAGGTGCAACAAAACAGAATGACTCATCTGTTCTACCTGTTTAGTGTTTAACGTAGGCATGGTAAAATACACAGAAATCAAGACTTTTGGTGAATTCCTTGTTTAAATATGTTTAGGTCAAGATGAAACTTCAAGGTTGATTTTAAACTTTCTCTTTTTGTGTGTGTGTTAATGCTGTGTAAAAATTAAGATGCTAGAATGCAAAAAAGAGTATGGCCAGATATTTCCAAATAAGCACTAATGTTCTTGGAGTTTACACTACATGCTATAGTTGTAATTAACATATGGCATTCCATCAGCTTCATGGGAGATTCTGTTTTTCCTTGATCATTCTATCAATATGTTACATATTTGTCCTACCAAACTGGTCTTACAGTTTCAGTCTTCTGTTTCAAATGTTTTTCTTAAAAGTACTGTTCACTGCTGAACTGTTTTCAATGCGGCATCCTAATGTTGTGGAATGTATCAAAGATTTTTAAAAACTTTAAAATCAATACTGATTGCTACCAAGAATTTGTGTTCATTAAATAAACATGTTGCCTGCCTAAGTAGGGATTAATGCCAGGTTTCTAAGCTCCCAGTTGCTGTTGTGTAATACTAGATGTATGAGTATCTGTGTTGCAACTATACAGTGTTTAAAGAAGAGAACTGAATTCAGACAGCTTATCTGAATTGGAGCATCAAGATACAGCTTACTTTAAATAACCTGCAACCATTTTAAAATGCTTTTGTACACATCATCCATCTTAACTTTGCTGTGATGTTTGAAATTGACATTTGCTTCGATTTAACTGTGGGGGAAAAAGCGTTAGCGTATTTCTAAGTCACCTCCTTGTAGAATAATGATATTCTTACTGCTTTTGATCATTAACAGCTTCCATCATTCTTTAAATTTTGCTGCCTAAGTTTTCTTGTGCTTGACTGTTTGTATTCTGAAAGTTTTCTGATATGACTGCAGTCTTGTGTTCAAATTTGAATGGACTTCATCTGCTGGATTGAATCCAGCTGTAGAAAAAATACTGCTTCCAACATACACAACTCAAATACAATAAGACTACTTTGTAATCTTCTCTCCTCTGTGAAATTAAATGTAAAGCATTTGAAAACTTGTCTCTGTTCAAGTACCATTTTTGGGTGTCATATGCCAGATATCAAGTCCCACATCAAGTTCTTTCAAGAGTCTCTGGCACAGTCTTTGGAACCACTACCAAATTCCACATAGATTATTAAACCATTTTGAGAGCTAGGAGACTGATGCCTTTGAAAAGGTGACAGCACTGAAATGCCTTGAAAAAGCATTTTCTTTCATGGGTGGATTTCAGGTAGCATGTTGCGTTAGAAAGAATGTGCTAGAACATTTTACAGTAGAGCAGAATATGAAATTTTATCATCATTGCAGTGAAACCAGGCAGTTGTGGGGCAGGCTAGGAGATTTGCAGAACAATACTATACAAATTTCATCAGAAAAAAAATCTTATTGCCTTCAAGGCTGTGTGGATTTGTAACTTTAGATATAAGAAATGCTTGCAGACCTTATTCATAGATAATTGGAAAAATTTGCCGGGACTGTATAAAGAAGCAGTTGTGTTCTATGCGATAATTATGAGTTTTCAGCATCTGTAACAGTTTGGTAGTATCAAAGGCAGTCATGAAATATTGAAACATGTTTCCTTTCTTCCTGCAAATGCTATCTTTAAACAGCTGTGATCCAGCACAGAGAGATGTAGCCTCCCTTCTAATGCACCTCCGCAGCTTTCCTTTCAAAGCTGCACCCCCTGAACCGTGCCATTTCTTGTGGAGAATGGAGGGAACAGCAGACAAGTATTCACCTAGTTTCCTGAAGCTGATTGTCAGCAACAGGCATCTGCAGAAGCTCCTGGGGTCCTTCAGGGCTCCCTGCAGATGATATCATTTCTCTGTATCCAGCTGTAGGGAAATAGCTGGATGCTTGTCTGCTTCTCCTCCTGCTCTGTTGTTGTTGTTGGGTGCCTTTAAGTAGTTTCCAGTTTATGGCATCCATAAGGTGAACCTATCAAAGGGTTTTCTCAGGAAGATCTGTTTAGCAGGGGTTTAATCTTTGCCTTTTTCTGAGGCTGGGAGAACGTATCCTGCCCAAGGTCACCCAGTGGGTTTCCATGGCTGAGCAAGGATTTGAGCCCTCCAGAGTTGTTGTCCAATGTTCAGACCACTATACCATACAGTCTTGCTACCAAGAAGTAAGTTGTTGGGATTGGGAGCTGCAGCCAAGAACGGGTGGGTTTGGGATTGATGTTCCATATTCCTGTTGGTTGATTAGATCTAATGTAACTGAGATTAACATCTAGATTTAGGCTGTATACGGGCTGGTGTGGAAATCGTATGGTGCTCCAGATGAAGTTAAACTGAAACTCCCACCATCCCTAGCTAGTATAGCTAATGATGAGAAAACGTTGGAAGTTGCAGTTCAGAACATCTGAAAGGCCCCTCTGAGTGCTACCACTGCTGTAGAAATTGGTAGCACTCAAATTGGATGCTACATTCTGTGACCTGCAGCTTCTGTTCACTAGTCTTGTCTTTGTGGAGGAAGGGTATAGTTACTTAGTGATGAAAGGTATACTTTGGAAATATGCGGACATGGTGTTGCTTACCATCATGTGAATCAGATTTGAGGTTCAGCAGGTTCCTGATTAGAGCTATTCATAAATGCTTGCAAAAGTCTGAGGTGGAAAGGTTCAGGGGATATCTGATGCCAATTTGAGTGCTGTGCCTTCTGAGAGACTCAATTTTTGCAACTTCAAGGCTATGTTTGCATGGTTAAATAGATATCTTGGGGTGTGAGGTGCTTATTTCCCTATTCAAGGCAGGAAATAAAATTGCGTTCAGTAACACCTGGAGTTCTTATTTTTCTTTTAAATATCTAATATATGATATATGATGTGTTAGGGATAGATGCTGCTATGCCATAAAATATTTTGCCTGCCTGTATGAGGTTTTGTGCAAATGCGCATTTATTCCCCTTGGCTTGATGAAAAGAGGTAAAATCCTGTTATTGGTACTGTATATGTATATGCATATACTGCCCACATTTCCAGTTTGATTACTACTTGGAGTAGGTCTGACAGCATGTGTCTTGAACAGTCCAAGGCAAGTCCAGATGCAAAACACATTTTTGTTTGTAGTATGTTTTCAAAATTTCTACCAATACTTGAATGTTATTATAATGTTATGACTTAAATCCAAACACTAATCCCAAACAAAGTAGACTAAATGAATCAATTGCTGAATAGCAATTCAAAACTTAACTATTGGTTTGGTGGATCAGTTGTTAATTGTATATTCTGTTAGATTAGGAAGACGCAGATTCATCTGTGCAACTCACTGCTTGACTTTGTAATCAGTATTGAAATGAATGAGATGTCAGATTCAAGTGGACATTATCTTTTGTTAAAATGATGTCTATTCCATTATTAAAATCATTCTATTTTTATTTATTTCTTGTAGTTTGGTGCAGAATATAGACGATTTTCTTTGGAAAGGTCCAAACCTGGTAAATTTGAGGAATTCTATGGATTACTGCAGCATGTTCACAAAATACCTAATGTTGATGTCCTAGTTGGATATATAGACATTCATGGAGATCTCTTGCCTATCAACAATGATGACAATTACCACAAAGCAGTTTCTACAGCTAATCCTTTGCTTAGGATCTTTATTCAAAGAAAAGGTAAGTGTGCATTTACTAATATAGTCTTCACTAATCTAAACTTCTGTTTATCATTATCACTTCTGTCAGAATGTTGCTGGAACCGTACTTAATGTTATCTCCTTTAAAACCAGTTATTATTTGTATTTCCACAGTTGAATTGTTTCTGTATCATATTCTGTCTTGTGAAAATGTAGCCTATAGTTATGTCATATATTTTGGAATCTATCCTGTTGCTTTTACTTTTAGAGCACAGAGAGAAATTGAAGTCTCAGTAATTTTGCTGTCCCTACCCCCAGATGTTTCATACCACCTGTAATTATGCTTCTGGATTTTTGATCTAAATCTAATTGCTTTTCCCATTAGAATAGACATGTTGAGTTACTGGAATTTACTAAAGTGTTGACCTACCCGATAGTGGATCTGTTTTAATTGGAACTAGCAATTGGATTTTGACAATAACTTTTTTAAAAAATTAATTTTGAATGTGATCATGCCTGTTAGCCTTACTACGATTTTTTTTTCTTTTTTGTTAGAAATCTAGCTGGTAGCTTTATTAGTAGCAATAATAGTATTAATTCACTTATTTTCCTGTTTTCCCCAGAACTGGAATTCAGGGAGATTTACAGAAAGGGGGCGGGGTGGGAATGCAACCATAGGAATGTATAATCTGTTGGTGTGGAAACACAGGGACCAGCACCAGCAATACTTCAACCAAAAAAGGACATCACTGATATCTTAAATGAACTATAGAAGAAATGTAATTTTAAAGTCATCATAAATGATGCTTTAATTTTTTTCTTAATAGTTTATCATCAGCCTAAAACAGTCTCTGCCAACTGTGATAGCTATTCTTTTTAAAAATTCAATAAATAAATAAATATAATAAGGAGTTCATTGAAAATCCCTTGTATAATGTCCAATATCTCTGTAATTAAAATCCATTTTCAGTGCAGTAAATCATGGTCAGATTAAGAGTGAGTTAAGTGTCCCCTTCTCCGCTTTGTACATCTAGTTTCAGATGCTGTAGTTTAACAATCTCATTTTTCCTTTGCTGTCTAGTAAAGCATAGTTTAGGTACTACTTTCAAATTAAGATTAATATAGATGAGCAATAGGGAAGGAGAAGGTGTGGTAATGCAGGACTCATTGATTTGGTACATCTTGATTTCTTGGATTGAACTGTTATATCTAAGGTGGGCCATTATCTGTTTGCCTTATTCTCCTGCGCTGCTCCATTCAGACCAGAGGGGAAGTAACAGACTGCTGTAGAGAATCTTCAAGCCATCTGCTGGGGGAAAAATGCAAACAACCCTGTACAACTTCACAGCAAAATATCACTGTTTTGTCTTGTGCTGAATAACAGAAGTGGTGAAAACTGCCATGCTTAACTCGCTGAAAGCAGAGGATCAAGGAAAACATGGGAGTATTGTGCTGAGCACAATTACATTCTAGAAACACCAATGTGTAACAGAGTAGGATCTGAGAAGGCAGGAACAAAGATAGAAATCTCAAGGGAAGAAGAAGAGAGGGATTGAAAGCAAGGGGTATGGAGAATGAAAGACCAGGCACAGCATGGTAGAAGGGGTCACTTCTTTTTTTTATGCTCATGTATCTATTTCTTCTTTCCTGGCATTTGTCAGACAACTTGTAGCTTTTATAAAAATAGGAACAGTATAAAAAGGAAATGAAAATAAACAATGGAATCCTTAAAATATTCTTAAAAACAATAAATCCTTTAATAATAGAGAGAAGGCATTAAGAGCAAACGTAGAGGTCTACGTAGAGAGTTCACTATATGTACTTTGTTGAATATTAATTTATATTCATTGAGTGGATAGTCTGTCTTTTAGTGTAAGTGTCCACAAGTGACTTAAATTTGATTTCGAGTTAGTGGCATTTGTAACTAAAAATACAAGAACATTAACTGCTAAAAACAGCATTCTAAAACTACAGTCAATTCTTCACTTTCATGGGAATTGGGGTACAAGAAACCCATGAAAGTGGAAAAGTCAGAAATAATAATCAATTGTGAAGGCTATTTTTTTTAAACCCGAGAACACCTCTAGGAATCCCTAGCTCCCCCTGCATAGTTCTGTGGTCAGCTTCTGGTGGAAGTGAACCATAGAGTCATGCTGAAGGACCTAGCAATGCCTAGAGAAGTGTTCTCTTTAGGAATCTCTAGGTCCAGTGCAACCATAGAATCATCCTGGAGGAGCTAGAGATTCCTAGAGAAAACTTTTTTTTTTTACAGCAGGGGCAAATACAGTAAGATTTTTTGAATAAATAAAATAAAATAACCCATGAATGATCTAATCTGTGAATGCTAAACCTGTGGAGAGCTGATTGCAGTTGAACATGCTGAGGCAAGAGGAGAGCAGAAAGTGCCTTCTCTCTACTGAGCACCAGCCTAAATTTTCAGGGCAGGAGCATAACGAGAATGACTTCAAACAGTTACCTCAGTTGTCAAGTAGGCTTTTAGGAAGAATGCAGCCCTTGACACTTCCCAAGACAAAACCTATAATTATAAACAATGTGAGTGCAGTGGATTTGAAATAAGGTCATGTGTGATTTAGATAATCAAATATATATTCTAAAAACACTAGAATACTCTTCTGAGAGCTAGGATTTGCTGCATCTCCCTTGTTTAGTGTACACCTGATAGCAAGTTCACTTGTCTGTTGTGAAGTGGCCCTCATAAATAAAGGTGAGATCCTGATGTAAGTCATACTTAAGAGAACCCAGAGCAGTATATTCCTTACAACTGTTTACATAACACTTTGCAATGGCTGCAGTTCTAAGACACTTATTAGGAAGTAAGCCTAACTGGACGAGTGGAACTTGCTTCCTAGTAGACATGTGTAAAGATTGCATTGTGGCAATTTCTGCGATGACAAGTTTTTACTTTTTGGCTGTCTTTTTCATCTCCTTTTTCTTGTTCTTTTTTTCATAACAAAAACTGAACATATTGAAATAGATGGACCATTTAATAAAATCAGGCTCCTAAGCTCTTTCAGTAGCCATATGACTGGAGCAGATAAGCCACTTTGGGCTGGGATTATATTACTTATGTTTAACCTCATGTGTGTGTGTGTTTGTATGGATTATATAATACATTGCATTCACATCTTCCAACAGTCGTCTTAAGACAGAATTTCTCATTTCTGCAGATTGTATAACATTTCTTTAAAGATCGTACCAGTTACTGAAATGTAGCAAGTGCTACATATGAAATGTCTTATCTTTTTTCCAGAAGTGGAGTTTTTTCTTCAGCATAGATTTTTTGTAGCATGTATGACTCTCCAGTGGAACAACTAGCATCTTACAATGTTGCTTATTAGTTTGTCATGACTAAAATATTAATACATGTCTAGAGTTTATATTTGATTTGTTATTATTGTTTTTATTGTTGTTGTTGCTGTTGCATTTAGCTCATTGTCCGCAGCGTTCAGTTCTAAAAGATGTTTTGTTAAATGTGTATCTATATTTTCAAACATATACCTATAAAAACAGTTCTGACAAAGACAGAAGCAGAAAATCAATCACTGTGTTGTTAATAGCTGGCATTCTTCATTAAAAGTTAGTTTAGCTGCCCTCGATATTTTTCTTCACAAAATTCAGAAGGGTATGGATAAGGGAAGGATTTGTCAGAATGTAACCATTTTAGTGTTATGTTCAAGAATACTATCCTTGGTATTAGATCTAATTTACTGTATATACTCATGTATAGTCAAAAAATCAACCCAAAAAAACTAAGTGGACTTATGCATGGGTCAGTGTAAATACTGTACCTTAACTCTCATCCAAAAAAGAACCATTCCCTTCTCTGAGTAAAGTGGTGAAGGATGAGAGCTTAGTTCATCCTAGGACAGACTAAGTTCTTGCCTTTCTTCACTCTACTCAGATAAGGGAATGGTTCATTTTTTGACAAGAATCAATACTATACCTTAACTTTTGTCAAAAAAACCCAAATCCCATTCTCTTCTCTGAATAGGGTGGTGAACGGCCTTTTCAAATGCTTGGGCAAGAAAATAGCTGCAATACCCAGGGGTGGCTGACCCCCTGAGGTGGCACAGGCGCTTTCCTCTCTCAGCGGAATAATTCATAGACCTATCTGCAGGTCATATCAAGATCCATAATTTTGCCCCCCAAACCTGCTCTCAACTTATAAATGAGGTCAACTTATACATGAGTATATACAGTATATAATGTTTTGGCAAATTGTTTGAAATGTGGACTGAGGAGTGCATTCAGAACACTGTGAACACTGTTCTCTGCTTTAGCCATTTGGCTAAAATGGATTCTGTGGCTGTGGATCAACCTATGGTTTTGGAGGAGGTAGAAAGGAATCTCGGAGCCAGATTTCTGCAATTTAAAATATAGGAATTGGCCTTTCTGCAAAAGAAAACTGTGTGTTTGATAAGAAATATTATTCCTGAACCCAAATATCACCAGCATGTTATCATGCCCTTTGATACACAGTGAGACATGATGCTTGCTGTAATGTTTAGAGTGAAAAAACTGTTATTAACTGTTATAGTGGCAAAACGCTATGAAGCGTAATTATTTTCCAAGAGGAGTCTAGAATTTTGCAGAAAACTGCTATTCTGCAGTAATTCAACACAAATTTATATGGTTTTGGTGGCTAGTTCATTAGCTTACTTTATGTAACATACCTTTGGCTGGCTCACAATACTTTCTAGCAGGAACACATGGTAAAAGTATATATTAACAAGTTTGGTAGAATACATTTGGGAGGAGGGGTGAAAAATACTCTTTTATTTGATTCTACACCTCATTATGATGTAGAGTTTGCTGTGGAGTTTCCTACTGTGGAAACTAGGCAAAGGAGAAGAGTGTTGGTGTTTCTAGAACTCTCGGCATTTGTACAATCAACAGTAATATTCTTTTGGATTGCTTGGGTGTTCAGAACTTAGAAGAACTGTTTTATGCTAGTTCTGATCAGTTCTGGAGGAATGATATAAGAAAATGGTGCTGGTGCTCATGAAATTCCTTGTCCCATCTTATTCCACATGCTGTTTAACAGAGATATGAGAGATTATATAGAGTTTCAAGGTACAGTATTACCAGTATTCTGATGATACGTAACTCTCTATTTTCTGTCTAAATCTGGGAAATATATTTCAGGCAAAATCAGGGTTTGATGTTGATAATGGACTGGTTAAGGATGAGCAAACTTAATTCAGACAAGACAAAAGGCAGATCAGACAATAGGGGTGCAGACTGCATTGGATGTGGTCACAGTCACCTTGCAAACTCTTTAATATAGCCTTGAACCTGCATTCCAAGGTTTCATCAAAGTAAGAAAATAGGAAGGTGTTCCATATTTAGTCAGATCATTGGTCCATCTAGGACAGTACTGTCAAGTTTAACAGTCAGTGACTCACTAAGAGTTGTGGGCAGGATTCTTCCTAAGTCCTTCCTCAAGATCTCTGGTATTCCTTGGTGTCTTTCATCTAGATGTTGATCATGCCCAGCCCTGATTAGTTTCTGAAATCAAACAAGGCCAGGTGTGTCCAGAGTGGTATGGTGATACAGTGTGCTGATTATGATCTGAGAGACGGCCATGACTTGGCTTAGGCTGTTTGAAAGACCTCATTCTCCCATTTCAGCCTGTGTGGATTTTAAGATCCTTCAGTGAGGCCTTTTAAAGAGAGATTCCATCACTGTCCCATTGTAAGAGGCAGTCTTGGTACAAGGAATGCAAGAGTGGATCTTCTCAGTGGCCTCTCTTCAGTGCAGCATTTTTCTGTCAAGGCAGGCAGTGCTTCAAGCTCCACATCTATTGCCTATCCTCTGGCACAGCAATATAATTTTATTCAGGCAGGCTTTTGGTTACTAAGCTGTCTTGTTGCTGAATTAGGTATTAACAAGAAGGCCCAGTTTATTTTTTATTTGATGTCTTGTGTTAATTCTTACTTACCTTTTATTTTTGTTAGGTGTCTTAAGTGGAAAAATGAGATAGAAATTAAATAATATAAATATTGGAAGGTACAAGAAAGTATAGAATTTATATCTTCTGATGAGATACTCTGTTTAGATACATTTGCTTTTGAATAAGAAAAAAGTTGTATCTTCTCAAGATTTATGCAAGGATGAGATCTGCACCACTCTGGTGCTCTTAGCATTCCTCCAGCCCAAATGCCATTTGTTCAGCCTTTGGGATCAGGTTGGTCAGGATCAGGTTGGTGGGGGCAATCATGCTCAAAAGACATGTGTGGCTGAGATGGTCCTGTTGCAGCTGTTCAAGAAATTGTTCAAGCCAATGGCAGTTTGTGACATCCACCTACTTATTTAGAACAGTAGTTCTCAGCCTTTAGTCCTCCAGTTGTTCTGGACTTCAGCTCTCAGAATTCCTGAGCATTGGCCATAGTGGCTGAGATTCCTGGGGAACTAAGTCCAAAAGTTCTAGAGGACCAAAGTTTGAGAACGACTGATCTAGAAAATAGCCTTCCTGGTGGTGATTACATCTGTCAGGCAAGCTCGAGAGTTGGGTGCCTTTTGTGTGGCTCATCCATGCCTGAAGTTTCCATAAGGACAAAGTTATTCTAAGACCCAATATTTCTTTTCCTCCAAAGGTGGCATTGGCCTTTTTTTTTCTTTTTTCTTTGAACCGGAACATTGTTTTGTCTGTATTCATGCAGAATCCTAGAACTGATTTGGACAGGGTTTTGCACTGTCTTGATGATAGGCAAACTCTGACCTTTTACACATCAAGAGGATTTCTGACTTTCTCCAGTCTCAGGGACTTTTTGTGTGTTGCTCCTTGAACAAGAAGTGTCTGCCTGTGTCCTATCAATGCCTCTCTAAGTGAGCTGCTGTCAGCATTCATCTGACATATGAACTGGCAAAGAAGGACCTTCCTGTTCATGTTTGTAGCTGTTCTACCAAGGCTATGGCTACTTCGGTCATTCTGAAAAGCATGTCTTGGGAGGACATTTGCAGGGCAGCTACTTGGTCTCAGCTCCTGACCTTTATTACTCATTATAATTTGGATGCCAGGTCCAGGGCTGATGCTTTGGGAGAAAAGTGCTGTGCTCTTGTGTTGCATCACACTCCCACCTCCTATAATGAGTAACTTGTTAGCCTCCCATTTGTATGAGTCACAGAGACCACAGAAAAGAAAAATGAGTTGCTTACCCATCACTGTGATTCTTCGAGTGGTCATCTGTCAACTTACACAACACCTACCCATCCTCCCCTCAGTGTATGATGCTCTTTCTCCTTTGATACTTGGCTGCTGTTAAGAGAATTGAGGGTTTGAACAGGAATTGGGCTGGCCACATGGATGGGAGGAGAAGGGGCTTCTGCCAAAACACTTGCATAACAGCTGTGGAAGATTCCAAATGATGCAGTGTGCGGGCAAAGTAAAGCCATTTGTGTGAGTTCTCAGATGACTAGTTGAAGAACCACAGTTATAGGTAAGCAATCCATTATTTCACAAAGTTACTTGATTTGTAGAATGATGTGTACCAGTAAAACTAAAGTACTGGATTTGATACTTATACAAGGGTGACAATGGGTTTCCTCAAGACATACGAACTTTGCACTAGTGGAAAGTACAACCCATTGGTTAGTAATGGTGCATTAGAGAACAATTCACAAAGTAAATGATAAAAGGAGTCATTTATAAAATCTGTAAATTCAAAGAGCATAATTTTGTCCTTGTATGACAGATACAATTATACCTTTCTAGGATATTGAGTAGCAGACAACCAAGCACAGTCAGCAGAACATAATTCTATAAATGAATCTGCTAAAGGCTCTCATGTGGGTTAGATCACTAGAGCTGGTCCAAAAACAGTTAGGCAATCTCTCAGTCTTTGTGTCCAGCATGGCAACATGCAGCTTTGGTTTCACATCAGTGATTATGCTTATTAAAAGCAGTTCACCTTTGTCCTTTATCAACATTTGCCTTATTTATGGTAACATTTTTTTACTTACAGCTCCTTGCCAAAAGGTTTTCATTGGACCTGTAAACTGATTCGTTTATGTCAGAACAGTGGTGCCTTTGTACTGAAAGATATTGCTTAAAAAATTATTCAAGGGCTATTGAGGGGCTAAACAGTCGTGCAGCCTGGCTGAGTTTATGAAAATTGGTCTTAAGAGCTGAGTGTATGTATTCTTTCCAAATATTTTGCATATATTTGTGGCACAGTGCTGTCTAAAAAACTGTGTAGACCATATTTCCTGCTGTGCCATAAAATCCTTATTATATCTACATGTCCAAAGCAAATGACAGTGTTTTGCTTTACATAGCATTTTTGCCGTAAGTTCACTGACTCTTTGTTTAGAAATGTGTCATGATACATCTTACAAGACAGATTTCGTAGGATACGAAACACTGATTTGGAAAGATGAGTTTGTAAAACACAAGTTGGCTTCTGTGGAAAAGTTGGCTTCTGTATTTTTAATAAGATGTGAGAAATTCTATTTTCTAAAAGAGTAAATACATGAAGTTAGCATTATTTTTTCATATTCAAAGCTACAAAATAACTCTTCACATTTGCAATAATTTTTCTTTAGCTACATTATTATATAGCTTTCATTTTGTTTAGAATCATGGAACATACATACCTATCTCATGTCATGTGGCTACTATGTAACAGTCTCTGATTCTAGTGCTGCACTGCATGTTTGTCGTTGTTTCTTGGAAAATGCCTTTTCTCCCTTCAAAATTAAATTCCTTAGCTTTTTTTCTTTTAAGAATATGAATTATTTCTCACTATATATAAATAAGAAATTGTTCTTAAATTAACGACCTAAAATCAAGAACTAAAATTGAATAGTTACCTGAGTTTATCCCATTTTAATTTTTTCAGTTATCTTGCTTTTGATAGGAGAACCCCTGTTTATTACAGGAAAGCAGTAAGTGAACTTTCAACCGGGGCAGAAGTTGAACTCTGGGAAAGTAGTACTATTTATAACAAATTTAACTTTAACCTGGGTTAACAATTCTCTCACTCAGTACTCTCTAGCTTTCAAGACAGTTTGAATTCTATTCAGTTTTTTTTCATACAGATACTCTATCCATTCCTCAAGATGATAGTGTTCAAAATACTGAGATGAAATATTAAAATCAATTTTGATTTAATGGATGTCCAATACAATTATAATAGGCAAATGATGAGACTGAAAGCATATACACTGCATTCTTTCTAACAGAAATTGCATTAAACCACTCCCTTCCCAGCTTTTCAACTGGTTCTTATGCCTATGCCAGTTTTAAATGCATAAAAGCAGTTGTTGCAAAGGAACATAGAGCTAGAGTTTCCTGTTGCTCACACGACTACAATGCTTACTCTGCCTGTGGGATTTACAGTCTTGTGATCATGGACAAAGTGAGCAATGACCACTTATTATTGTCACTGAAAGTTTCAAGAGAGATTGTAGCTGAGGGAAGAAATAGCTGAAGTTTGGGACTGCTTAAGATGATGCACCATCTATATTCTCCCTTATATTTGTCCATTTTGACCAAAAGTGGCCAGGAACTGCACTTCATTCCATCTTTGATTGTTAAACAGCTAAATAATTAAAGCATTAGTGACAGCAACATCAATGTTTTTAGATACTGCTATTGACTGTTTATTTACTTTGTGTTCACAGATGCACAAATGGCACAGAGTGGTCCTTTGTACAATTGTACTGTAAGATTTAATTGGCCTTTCTTTCTGGTTCTGGCTCCATACCATATTATGATGCATGGTGGAAAGAAGAATAACTTTTGCATTTTGGTTGTAGGCATTTAAAAAAAATCTGAAAGGCTGTTTGTCCCAATGTTGTGTATATCTGACTTATACTTACAAACTGTCTTAGCCTAAGCCATATTCTTCTTCATAAAAATTCTGGCCACTTAAAGCCCACTGGAAGTGTTTTCATCACACTTCTCCAACACTAGTACCCTGACTTAACTACCTCCAGAATCATGCAACTACCCTGCTAAGTTTCGTGTGGGGTGCCTTATTTTCTCTTGAGCAAATTTCGTCTATATAGAGGAAATAATTTCTTCTCATGGCACTATCATATTCTGGGATATTTTTGTACCTTGCATTTTTCTTATCACAGCAACAAAATGGTTAGTGGTAATTTTCTTCATTGCAAGTTCTGAGCAAGCTTAAAAGTAGTGGCATATATCACCATGCAGGAAATACCCCTACCCAATAACTGACAATTCCCCATCCCACACATCAAGCCTTTCATGGGGAAAGCTCTCAGGGGAAGCTTTTGGGGGTATGCAGAGTTCTGAAATGGGGTAGAGTGAGTAGGGAATTCCAGTTACATGAATATTATGTTAGGTACAATGCATTTTGTTTTGTTAGTGAAATACCTCCCCAGTGCTAAGTATAGGTATGAAATAGCTGAACTGGTTGTTTGCTGTGGCCTTCTAGGTGCTCAGATTCATTATAGACCCTTGGAATTCTGTTCCAGGCTACATAATGTGTATCTCTTCTGGTGCTCTTTTTCTTCTTGTGAGGTCTGTTTGTTGTTATGGATGTAAATAAGCTCCTGTGTACAAAACTCTGCTGATTTGGTTCTTCTCCTCTTGAAATGATTGGATTTAAACTGTTTCCTTTTTCGACTATTCCACCTGAAAATCTGATTTTAGGGAGTTGGTTTTGAACTTGGCATAAATTTGGTGCCAGCTTTATGACTTATGGACAGACATAAATTCCTTGCATAGTGAAGGCCTGATGCTATTCAACATTTTTATACATGACTTGGATGAAAGAACAGAGGTTAGGCTTATCAGATTTGCAAATGACACCAAATTAGGAGGGTAGCTAATACCTTAGAGAACAGGATCAGAATTCAAAATAGCCTTAATAAATCAGAGAGCTGCATCAAAACTAAATTTCAATAGGGAAGAATGTAAAGTACTACTCTTAAGCAGAAAAAAAAAATGAAATGCACATAATGCTTGAAATTCCAGGAACATGGGCTTCTGGCAAGGGATGGGCTGCACCTCACGAAACTTGGCAGGAACGTTTTTGCAAACAGTCTCACAAGGAGGATTAGGAGGGCTTTAAACTAAGTACAACTGGGGAGGGAGACAAGATTATTCAGGACAAGGACTCGGCAAGTGCGGGGGGAAAAGGCCCAAATGATATTGGCCAAGTAGGAATAGCATCCAATAGTGGGAGGGGTGGAAACAATGCTATGGGACTTGCAGGAAGGGCACGGGGACTTAAGTGTCTCTACACTAATGCACGGAGTATGGGAAACAAGATGAATTTGAACTCCTAGTACAGCAAAATAAATACGATTTGATAGGCATCACTGAGACCTGGTGGGATGAGTCTCACGACTGGAATGTAGGAATAGAGGGGTATAGCCTATTTTGTAGAAATAGACCAAATAAGAAAGGAGGAGGAGTAACCTTATATGTCAAGGATGTTTTCACCTGTGAAGAGATCCATGACTTGAACACCGGAAGCCAGGTCGAGAGCATCTGGGTAAGAATTAAGGGAGCGAGAAACAATAGGGATATTATAGTGGGGGTTTACTACAGACTTCCAAGCCAGACTGAGGACCTCGATGGCGCTTTCATAGACCAAATGACTGCACATTCAAAAAGGAGAGATACAGTAATAATGAGAGATTTCAACTACCCGGATATATGTTGGCAGTCAAACTCTGCAAAGGCGGCAAGGTCCAGCAAGTTTCTTGCTTGTCTTGCAGACAATTTCATGGTCCAGAAGGTGGAAGAGTCAACAAGGGGATCAAATATTCTGGATCTGATCCTGACCAACAGGGAAGACCTTGATAATGACGTAGAACTGGTTGGATCTTTAGGAGAGAGTGACCATACCCTATTAGAATTTGGCATTCAGTGGGGAAGAGAAGGCAAGTGTAGCCAGGCATTCGTCTTAGATTTTAAAAAAGCAGACTTCTGTAAACTGAAGGAGCTGCTGGCTGAAATCCCGTGGTCAAGAATAGTCAATGAGAAAGGAGTTCAGGATGCATGGGAGTTCTTTAAAGGGAGGTACTGAAGGCACAGGCTAAAACTGTGCCATTAAGGAGGAAAAATGGAAGGCATCTGAACAAACCGGAATGGTTGACTAAAGAGCTCTCAGCTGAGCTAAGTATTAAGAAAAACATGTACAGGAAATGGAAGAAGGGGGAAATCACCAAAGAAGATTATAAGCAAATAGCCAGGAGATGTAGGGAGAAGGTCAGAAAGGCTAAAGCACAGAACGAACTTAGGCTGGCCAGAGACATTAAAAACAACAAAAAGGGCTTTTTTAAATACGTCCGCAGCAAAAGGAAAAAGAAGGAGACGATAGGGTCACTGCGCAAGGAAGATAGTGAATTAATAACAGGAGGAAGAAAAAAGGCAGAACTCCTCAACACCTTCTTCGCCTCAGTTTTTTCCCAAAAGGATAAAAACACTCAACCTGGCGGTTGGGGAGCAGGTGAGGAAGTGGGGGAAATGCAGCACAGAATAGATAGAGAGGTAGTACAGGAATACCTGGCCACACTGGATGAATTCAAGTCTCCAGGGCCAGATGAATTGCATCCTAGGATTTTAAAAGAACTAGCAGAGGTCATTGCGGAACCTCTTGCTATAATCTTTGAAAACTCTTGGCGGACCGGAGAAGTTCTGGCAGACTGGAGGAGGGCCTTCTCTTCAAGAAGGGAAAAAAGAGGACCCAAATAATTATCGCCCAGTCAGCCTGACATCAGTACCTGGAAAGATCCTGGAGCGGATCATCAAATAGTCAGTTTCTAATTACTTAGAAAACAATGCTGTAATTGCGAAAAGTCAACATGGATTTCTCAAAAATTGGTCATGCCAGACTAATCTTATCTCTTTTTATGATAGAGTTACTTGCTTGATAGATGAAGGGAATGCTGTGGACATAGTATATCTTGATTTCAGTAAGGCCTTTGACAAAGTTCCCCATGACATTCTTGCAAAGAAGCTAGTGAGATGTGGACTGGACAGGGCTACTGTCAGGTGGATTTGTAACTGGTTGACTGACCGTACCCAAAGGGTAGTCACCAATGGCAGATTCTCATCCTGGAGAGAAGTGACTAGCGGGGTGCCACAGAGTTCTGTCCTGGGCCCGGTGCTGTTCAATATCTTCATTAATGACTTGGATGAAGGAATAGAGGGCACGCTGATCAAATTTGGAGATGACACCAAATTGGGAGGGGTTGCTAATACGCCTGATGACAGGATCAAAATTCAAAAGGACCTGGACAGATTGGAGAGCTGGGCCAAGGCTAACAAAATGAATTTCAACAGAGAGAAATGTAAGGTCCTACACTTAGGCAGAAAAAATGGTATGCAGAAATATAGGATGGGGGACACGTGGCTGGCTAACAGTACGTGTGAAAGGGATCTAGGAGTCTTCATAGACCACAAGCTGAACATGAGTCAGCAGTGTGATGCGGCAGCCAAGAAGGCCAACGCAATTCTTGGTTGCATCAATAGGAGTATGGTGTCTAGATCGAGGGAGGTATTGGTACCACTTTATTCTGCATTGGTTAGACCTCATCTTGAATACTACGTCCAGTTCTGAGCACCCCAATTCAAGAAGGATATGGATAAGCTGGAGCAGGTCCAGGGGAGGGCAACCAAAATGGTGAGGGGCCTGGAAGCCATGCCCTATGAGGACAGACTTAGAGAGCTGGGTATGTTTAGTCTGCAGAAGAGAAGGTTGAGAGGGGACATGATAGCCATGTTTAAATATTTGAAGGGGTGTCATGTCGAGGAGGGAGTGGGCTTGTTTTCTCCTGCTCTTGAGACCAGGACAAGGAGCAATGGATGCAAGCTGCAGGAGGGGAGATTCCGCCTGAACCTCAGGAGGAATTTCCTGACAGTCAGGGCTGTCCGACAGTGGAATGTGCTGCCACAGAGTGTGGTGGAGTCTCCTTCTTTGGAGGTTTTTAAGCGGAGGCTGGATGGCCACTTGTCGGGAGTGCTTTGAGGGTTTTCCTGCATGGCAGGGGGTTGGACTGGATGGCCCTTGTGGTCTCTTCCAACTCTACATTTCTATGATTCTATGATTCTATATAAGGGGTGACACCTGGCTTAACAACAGTACATGTGAAAGGGATCTAGGAATTTTAGTAGACCACAAGCTGAACATGAGTCAGTAGTGTGATGTGGCAGCTAAAAAAGCCAACCCAATTCTAGGCTGCATCAATAGAAATATAGTGTCTAGATCAAGGGAAGTAATAGTACCACTCTATTTTGCTTTGGTCAGACCTCACACTAAAGCAGGGCTGGGCAAGATTTGGGGTTCCTTGGGTCAGTTTTCCACTCCTTGTACCTACTGAGCACTTAAACCAGGAAAAAAAATCCTGGAAGTGGCCAGATAAACAAAGGATGTTTTTTTTTTAATGTAAAAAGATGGGAGTGGAAGCTTGCAAATTGTTTGAAAGATGAATCATGTTTGCTGGAGAAGTCCAGGAGTTGTAAGTCACCTTTTTTCACCACAGAGTTTAGAGTAAGCATATGAAGAGAAGGGGTATAAAACCTGGCTTTCCCCCTTGCTACATTAATTTTGATTGAAGTTTGCTGCTGAGAGAGGTTGAGTACAACAAAATGAAGTACTTGCATTTTCAAACAGTTGATACAACCTATCGGCAAGAATTTCAGAAAGAGACAATGATACTGTAAAATTGTATTTTCAAGACCATTCCCCGTATTTTAAACACATAGTCATTTGAAGCTATTTGTAGTGAACTTTCTTTTTTATACTTAATAGTAGCCCTCTGAGTCCTAAGTTGTCTTTAGAACTACTTAAAGCTAGCAGATTTGCCTTTGTCTTTCTTTCCTTCCTTCCTTCAGGCTTAATTCTATTCATAGACCAGGAAAGAACACAAGTTCTTCTTCGTGATCTCTGTGCCTCATACATTAGGAGCTTTTGCGCCTGCGCAATAGCATTCGGAAGATTCTAGAGCTCGTTAGCTTGGCGGAAACCCCTTCCCCATGCTGGTATCGCGCATGCTCAGCCTGCCGAGCAACAGTTTCTCCTCAGTTCTTTCTTGTCTGCCGTTGCGAACGGAAGGTTCTTTCGTTGGCTTGTGCTTTACTACTCGATTCTTGGCGTTTCTGACTTTGGCTTTGGTAATTTTGACTACTCTTCTCAGATTTCGGCTTGGCTTCTGGTATTTCTCGACTGGTTTGACCATTTTTTCTGGCTTGACTACGGTTTTGGATTTCGGACCTCCCGTTGTTGGTTTATGTCAGCCTTGTTCAAAAACTGCGCCTCCTGTGGAAGGAAGGTCGGCCTTTCGGACAAACACAGTGAGTGCCTGTTCTGTTTGGGTGAGGGGCACAACGTTCAGACCTGCCCGGTCTGCCGTCAATTCACCCACCAGACCCTCTGTAACCGTTCCGTGAGACTCAAGTCTCAGTGTTGGGAGGAATCTTTGCGTGCCCAAAAGCCCGAGGCCCACAGTACTATGGCTGAAAAATCGGCATGCCCGACCACTTCTTCGACGGCGGCGGCTGCCGCACCTTCCACCTCGTCGGTACCGGGCTCGGTACCGACCATGAGACTGCCAAGGATCCCCAAGATCTCGGTTCCTTCGGCACAGGAAGATCCTGCAGGCTCGCAGGCCTCCTCCTCCTTCTCTAAGCCGCTAACTCCGGCCCAGAAGAAGCATCCTCCACTCAGGATGCTGGGAAGGAACGAGAGAAGAAGAAGAAAAGAAAGGAGAAGAGACGCTCCCTCCACAGGGAGACTCGCTTGCCAACACCTCCGCCTGCCCAGCCCGCTGAGGAACCCCAAGAGCTCCCTGAGGAGCAAGAGGTCCTCGAGGTGTCCGAAGAGGAGCAAGCTGTGGAGGCCTTGCCCTCGGAGCCGCCCGAGCTCTTGGCTCAGGTTACCCTGCCGGATTGCCATTCATCGGCTGACCGCCGGGAGGAGGCTGCCCGTCCATGGGTCAGCCTCTGGACGTGGAGCGTCCTGCTCTCCTGATGTGAGAGCCAGGCCTCCATCCCCGCGACACTGGGAGATGCGCCTGGAGAGGGCCTACTCCGGGGAGCCTGCCACTCCCCTGCCTCCTACCTTGGTAGATATGGCCAGGAGCACCCTTGGCACAAGCCGGCGGGATCATACTATTCTTATTCCCCGTCGTATAGGGACTGGTACCATCCCGATGTTCGGTACTGGTCACCACGACACCGGTTCGTTCACCATCCAGGGAAGCCCATCACCCCTACTACGAACGGATGCTGAGCCGGTCACCGCGCCGCTCTGACTTGCTGCGTCATCGGAGGTCCCAGGAGCCCTCACCCCGCTACAGGGCAGACTCGCTGCCTCCAAGGACAACCGCAACTGTGACTCGTCCAGCGCCACAGACCACCATGGCCCAAATGACGACTCCGGCGACGTTGACGCAGGCCGCCCACCGCCCTCAGTGGTGCCCCTGCAGGTGACGCTGATACCAACCACGGCGCCCACCTTGATACCAGCACAGCCAGCAGCTCCAACAGTGACCCTGGCCCCACCTGCACGCAAACCATCGCAGGAGAGAGCAGAAGAGAGGTCCCCGACTCCATCTTCTGAGTCCTACGAGTCCGACTCAGACTCTGCAGTGTCGACTCCCTCATCACATGAGTCGCCTCCACTGGCCTTTGGAGAACCTGGTCCAGAGTCGGCCCCGGAAGACGTGAAGCAGTTCTCCGTGATCCTCCTCTGCATGGCCGTGGCCCTGGGTCTGATGGTGACGGAACCGGCTCCAGTGGCGCAGGATCCAGTGTTTCAGACTCTCAAGAGCCACCCACCATCGACTGCATCGCTGCCTTCCTGCCAACGCTAGTCGAGACAATAAAGCAGCCATGGGTGAAACTGGCATCAGCACAGCCGATACCGCATAGGCATACCGCATTTGTACTGGACGCAAAGAGAGAACACAGAGTTCCTCTTTAGCCACCCTGTACCTAATTCAATCGTGGTCGAGTCGGCCCAGACAAAGGGAGGCAACCAAGCGCACACCAACCCTCCGGATCGCGAAGGCTGGAAGCTCGATGCCTTTGGAAGGCGTTTCTACTTAGCGTCTTCCCTGGCGGCTAGGACCCTGAACATGATGGCATGCCTTGCAGCATACCATCGTAATATCCTGGACCAACTCGCCCCGATCCTAGCCAAACTGCCGGAGGAGTTCCGCGCCGCCGCCACGCAGCTCTTCAGCGAGGCCGTCGCGGTCGCGAACCAGCAGATCACCTCCTCGAAGCATGCCATGGAGGCTACGTCGAGGGTGATGATCAGTTCCGTGGCCCTCCGACGACACGCTTGGCTCTGGTCATCTGGGCTGCAGGAGGACAGCCGTCGACGGATTGAAGATCTTCCGTTCGACAGCCAGGGGCTCTTCCACACTTCAACAGATGAGGCCATGGATCACCTCGTTAAGGCCCGTCTAACGACAAAGAAGATGGGCATAAACCAGCCAGCCCAGTCCCACCGCAGCTTCGCCCCCAGGTCATCGTGGAGAAGGTCCTCCTCTTCTTCTGCGTACCAGCCACGGTCTCCATGATCGACCGCGTCCAGGCCATTGACCTCGTCCGCCCCACGAGGGCTTCCGTGACGACGCCTGTCATCGTCCTCAAAGAAGTCTTCATCCGGGACGAAGTCACGATTTTGATGGTTTCAGCAGGACACCACCTATGCCAACCTTCACCCTTCCAGCAGACCTGTGTCATCAACCAAGCCTGGCCAGGCATCTTGCTCAGTGGTGGAAAATCACTGCGGACTCCTGAGTGCTTACCATCATCCGCCTGGGATACGCCATAGAGTTCCCAGGATATCCGCCGCGGAGTGTCTACTACTCCACCCCGGCCAGCTCGGTACTGCTGGAAGAGATCCAGTCCCTCCTACAAAAGGGAGTGATCAAGGCTTTTCCGCCTTCAACCAAGACCACCAGCTTCTTCTCAAGGTACTTCATGGTACCGAAGGCGGATGGATCCCTGCGACCCATCCTAGACCTCAGAGGGGTGAACGACTACATCCGCCCCAAGAGGTTCAAGGTGGTCACGCTGCCCTCAGTCCTGCCCTTCCTCCGGAGAGGGGACTGGTTCGTGTCCATCGACCTCAAAGACGCCTACTTCCACATCTCCATCCGCCCGCAGCACAGACGGTACCTGCGATTCGCGGTCGACGGCACTTGTTACCAGTACTGGGTGCTGCCGTTCGGCCTCTCGACCGCACCACAGGTATTCACCAAGTGCATGGCTCCCATCGTGTCTTTCCTGAAGACGAAAGGCATCTCCGTCTACCCCTACCTGGACGATTGGCTATTGGTGGCGTCCTGCCAACGGAAACTATATCAAGACATTCACCGGACTCTGACCCTTCTCACTCGACTCAGATTCAGGGTCAATCCGAAGAAGTCCCACCTCGAGCCCACAAGGGTTCTCGACTTCATCGGGGTGACCCTAGATGCGGCATCTGCGAGGGCCTTCCTACCAATGGACAGGACATGGACACTTTGTCGGGCAGCGTCTGCCACCTTCCACGCTCCGACGGTATCAGCCAGGACAATACAGCAGCTCCTCGGCTACATGGCCTCGATGACCGCTGTAACCTACCTCTCCAGGCTATGTGCACGGCTGCTTCAGCACTCATTCGTCAGTGCCTTCAATCCTCTCTGGGACGACCAGTCTGGCTGCTACCAGCTGCCTCAACAGGTGCGCCAATCACTATTGTGGTGGCAGTCCTACCGCCACCTCCTGTCGGGCATGCCGTTCCGGGAGCACAACCCCTCGGTCACAGTGACGACAGATGCCTCACTCTCCGGCTGGGGAGCACACTCTGGCGACCTCAGAGTCCATGGGCAATGGATCGGACACGAGACTGCCCTTCACATCAACGCTCTTGAGCTGCTGGCCATCTCGAAAGCTCTGCGGGCATTTCGTCACATCGTTGCAGGCCGCACGGTGTTGATCCTCACCGACAACACGACGGCGGTCTGCTATGTAAACAGACAGGGAGGGACTCACTCCACCACTCTCCTCAACATTGCCCTCGATCCCTGGGACTGGTGCGTCTCGCTACGGATCCATCCGGTGGCAGTTCACCTGGCAGGGCAGGAGAACACCACAGCGGACGCCCTCAGCAAGGACACTTCATCCCACCACGAGTGGTCCCTGTCCAGTGAGGCCTTCCAGATGCTCCAAGACCAATGGGGCAAGCCAACGATCAACCTCTTCACCATCAGCGAGAATGTGAAGTTCCGTCGGTACTGCGCGAGAGCCGGCCGCGATCACCACTCCATCGGCGACGCAGTCCAGTTTTGTTGGAATGAGGGACTTCTTATGCCTTCCCTCTGTTCCCTCTCCTGGGCCGCATGTTAGCGAAGATCCTCGCGGACCGAGCAGACGTGGTTCTCGTGGCAGCGTACTGGCCGAGGCAGCACTTATTTGGGCCCCTGTTCAAGGCCTCCTGGGGACGAATCCTCCAGTTCCCGACAGTACCGGATCTCCTCTCCCACTCCAACAGTCTCGTGCTGCACCCGGACCTGCCGCTCTTGGCCCTCCATGCCTGGAGGATATCGCCGTAGACGACCCTGTCATCAGGAACGTCTTGACCACGGCCAGGAAGGAGTCGACTCACCGCAACTACCACTACAAGTGGCGGCGCTTCATTGCCTTTGCTGAGGAACGCCGAGAGCCGGCATCGCCTGTCAGCCTGTGTACCGTGCTCCACTTCCTCTTGCACCTTCGACAGCAGGGCCTGGCCTTCCCATCGCTGAAGGTGTACCTCGCCGTGATCGTGGCATACCAACTGCCGCGATCCCCATCGGCTGCTCTCTTCAGGGGCGGTACCGTCAAGCAGTTCCTGAAGGGCCTGCAGCACCTCTACCCGCCAGTATCGCCGCCGCTACTGCCATGGTCGCTATCGCTGGTGCTGTCGCAGCTGACGAGGCCGCCCTTCGAACCGATGGTGACAGCAGATGACAGGCTGCTCGCCATGAAGACTGCTTTCCTAGTGGCTGTCACCTCTGCCAGGTGGGCGAGAGAACTGACAGCACTTCAGTCAGACAAGCCATACCTCGTCTTCCACAGAGACAGAGTGGTCCTTCGGCCTGACATCTCTTCCCTGCTGAAGGTGGTGTCCAGTTTCCATCTGAGCCAGGACATCATCCTGCCCACCTTCTACCCGGACCCGACTACACCTCTGAAGCGCTCCCTTCACTCCTTGGATGTCCGTCGGGCCCTGGCGTTCTATAAGGACAGGACTGCCTCTTATAGACAAACACTGCACCTTTTTGTGTGCTATGGCAGGCACTGAAGAGGCCACAAGGTGTCCACCCAGCGTTTTTCCAAGTGAGTGGCCGAGACGATCCACCTGGCGTATGAGCTTGTCAAGAAGCCTCCGCCAGACCTTCTTCGGGCTCATTTCACAAAAGCTGTGGTGACACCTGCGAGGAGTTGATCTGCAGGAACTCTGCTGTGTGGCGACCTGGTCCCAGCCATCGACCTTCGTGCGCCACTACAGGCTCGACTACCGGTCCCGGACGGATGCTCGATTTGGACGTGCTGTGCTGGCTTCTGTTCTGTAGGACCTGGGACCTGACCCACCATCCTACCGGTGAGCTACACAGTCTCCTAATGTATGAGGCACAGAGACCACGAGGAAGAACAACAGGTTGCTTACCTGTAACTGTGGTTCTTCGAGTGGTCATCTGTGCCCTCATGCATGCCCGCCCAACCTTCCCCTCTTTTTTCAAGTCCCATTCTACTCGGCGGACCAGAACTGAGGAGAGATCGTTGCTTGGCGGGCTGAGCATGCGCGATACTGGCATGGGGGAGGGGTTCCCGCCACGCTAACGAGCTCTAGAATCTTCCAAATGCTACCGCGCAGGCGTGAAAGCTCCTAATGTATGAGGGCACAGATGACCACTCGAAGAACCACAATTACAGGTAAGCAACCTGTTCTTTTTTCTGCTAAGGGAAAATAGAGGGTCCAGAAGGCATCAGGGCTAACAGTTGGGCAGAGTCTCTTTGTGAGATAAAAAGGAAATGTTCTTAGGTATAGAGAGTAAATATTTGCAGTTTGAGAACTGAGCGAATTGTGTACTTCAAATAAAGATAATAAAACAGAAGTATGCAAGATCATCCAGATGGGCATGATGGAAGAGTTCTCCTGGTGATATAAAGGATGATGACTCTTAGCCTTATAGCAAGAGTTTGGATCCCAGTGGCTGCAACAACTTTCCAGGCCCTCGTGCCATTATGAAGCTGCAGTAACAGTATGGGACCTGATCTATTTTCTTATTTATATAGGAAAAGTCTTTAATTCACTATGTTACGTGACTTACTCAGTCCTGTGTGTGGCTTTAACATGTCTATGTTCAAATTAAGTTTAACCAGACCAGGTAGAAATTATACAATAAGAAAACATTCATGAATTTGGTTCTCTTGTCCTGAATACTACTTGACAAACTGAGTGAAGGGTTCTTTGTCATTATAATATAAATAAATATCAAGTATATGGCAAATTTACTTTTATAACAGAGCCGGTACTGACATGTTGGACTAGCACTCTGGGAAACCAGTGTTCGAATCTCTGCCCAGCCATGGAAACCCCACTGGGTAGCCTTGGGCAAGTCTCTCAGCCCCAGAGGAAGGCAGTAGCAAACCTCCTGCCAAGAAAACCCTATGATAGGGTCCCCATAAGTCAGAGTCAACTTGAAGACACACAATCAACAGCTATTGTAATGGTTTTCTTCCAGAGTACACTGGATTAAGTGTGATTTTGTAGTGTTGTGGATTTTGTTGTATTTTAATGTTTTAACTTTTCAAGCTGGAGAGACTGTTCCACAAAAGGTAGTGTAGAAATATTTTGAACAAGTAACACTTTCAAGAAAAATAGCTTACCTATAGTGCCTAGCAGTTTGTAGTCGTGGAAGAGTATGTTCTAGGTTTCTGAGTTTTTAAGTTCATCAGTCTTGCCATGTCCCCATGAGTATGTAATATGTAATACCATGTATGTATGTAATATCATGCCACCCTCAACACACCCAGATTTTGGAAGTTAAATAAGGTTTGGCCTGGAAGAGCTAAGACAGAAACCTGCCTCAGACCTTGGAGAGCAGCTGCCAATCAGAGTTGACAGTACTGGCCTGGATGGAGCAGTGGTTTCACTTAGTATGTTGCTCTCCTGTTTTATGACAGAGTATCATCCAGAGCTCTCGGTGGCACAGGAAGTACCTTGTCAGACAAACTATAGAAAGTGTTCCCAGCAGTTATATCCACAGCTCTGTAAACACAGTGCTTGTGATACTGACTGAACTTCTTTGTCAAAACATCACTCAGCTAATTCATTTGCAGGGATTTTCTACTTGCAGATATTTTTGCCTGGATATGGAGTGGCAAGCAGGGTGTAGAATCATCCTTATCAATTGCTGATGTACATTCTGTTGACCTGTGGCCAGTGAGGAAGGACTTTAACCATAAAGGCAAACAAAAATGTATAACCAGATTGAAAATGAATCTGAAAGTGGTCATGTGGCTTTACTCTTAAGAAAAGAGGTTCAGTAATCTTATCTGTTTCTTCAGAGACTTGCAGAGTATTCTAGTCATCTGTAAATAATTTCTCTACTACAATTATTAAAATCTTTTTCAAAGTGGAATTAGAAACTGCAGATTGCAGCATACTTCAGATGTGTGTTGGGCAGGTTGTACTACTGTGTACCAGTCACCTCAACTATATAATGTCAAAGAAATGTTCAGTTCTGGGTGAAATGTCCAGTTTATCCTGAGGAGCTGTAAATTAAAAGAATTTGATTCATTAGCTTGAAATCTGAGGAACCATAACTTCTATTTCTCTGCGTTAGATATCTGTATATAACTTCAGTTAAGCAGTGGATTCAAATAAGGCTTACGAATTCTTCCTCTTGAAACTGGTTTTCAAAACAACCTTGTTGCTATAATAACTGTCTAAAATGAGGTCAGGAAGTTTTTGCAGCTTGAGTTCCAGGGTGCTAGGAGTATTAGTTTGTGATTAAACCATTTGCTAGAAGTATCTTTCAGTATTTAAATATGTTACTTATTTAGTCTCTTACCAGTCACTTTACCTACTCTCAGTGAGGGGCAGGGAAGGGAACTGGTGGAATGGTATTTGTTTTCAGAAGATTAAAACCAGGTCATTTGGCTGACATCCAGATATTTGACAGGAGCAGGTCCACTGGCTGTTTGCCTTTCCTCATTCTTTTTATGCTGATATTCTGAGACTTGAGAAAAAGACAAATGTAATATAGAATTACATTTTGAGGAAAGAATTCTAAGTGCATACCTTATAAACCAAGAGTGGGGACCTCACTCACTCTCAGGAGCTGAAGTTATTTTCAAAGAGGCTTTTCAGGGCCACATTCCAATAGGAGACAAGGCCAAAACAAAAAAGGTGATAGAAAATATCAGTATATTTTAGTTTTAAAAACTTTTTGCCATCATCTAAGTCATAAGGGAAGCATGTCAACCTTTTAAAATAAGAAACCTCAGAAAACACTGCATACTGGTGTCATGAGGAAGGAGTGTGGCCATCTATGAAGTACAAAGGGCCAGACTGAACTCCAGGGCTCCACCTGTTATAAACCATCCTCCAGTACAAACTTCTCTATTAAAAATTTTAGACTGAGGACATTCTGGTCAAAAGTGCATAAAATAAAATACAGGTATGTAGAAACCTGAATGATTGCACTCTTACTAAGAACAGATCATTATAGGATAGAACAGCCTTTCTCAACCTATTGCCATCCATGTTTTGGAACTGTAATTCTTGTCATCTCTGGCCATAGTCCATGCTGGTTATGATGGGAATTGCAGTCCAGAAAGCATCTTGAGGATGACAAAGGAAGGCTGAGATAGCAGTAAAAGAAGTATCTGCTTCTCTCTTCTAGCCCTCACAAAAGCAGGACAAGACTCCTTCAACAATATGACCAGCTTTGGCTGCAGGAAATCTTGACAGATTTGAATAGATATTAGGGCCAGTCCACCATGTCTGGGATTTCTTTAAAAATCTTTCTGCTTTGGAAATTCTTCTGTTTGAAATATTTAATGATGAGAGTTCTTGAACTACAACAAACTCAGGATAGAACTAGATGGAAATGGGGAAGTGATGATGCATGTACTTCACTCACTAGTGACCTACAACTCTCCCTGTTTTTATCAGTTTTCTTGCAACAGAATGCCCAGCTTATAAATGGACTATTTAGAAAATGGCAAGAAAAACAGTATGCTAAATCCAGTTGTTGATTGTTCTTCCGGATGACAGAGACTTCAAACATTGCATTTTGTACTGTGAACATGACTAATATGCAATTTCTCTCCCCCATCCCTTTTATTTTCACAGAAGATGCAGACTACAGTGCTTTTGGGACAGATACCATGACAAGGAAGAAAAATGTCTTAACAAATGTATTGCGTCCAGACAACCATAGGAAAAAGCCACACATTGTAATTAGTATGCCACAAGACTTTAGACCAGTGTCATCTATTATAGATGTAGACATACTCCCAGAAACTCATCGCAGAGTGCGACTTTATAAATATGGAACTGATAAGCCACTAGGATTTTATATACGAGATGGCTCTAGTGTCAGAGTAACATCCCATGGGCTAGAGAAAGTTCCAGGGATTTTCATATCTAGGCTTGTTCCTGGAGGCCTGGCTCAAAGCACGGGTTTACTGGCTGTCAACGATGAAGTTCTGGAAGTGAACGGTATAGAAGTTTCAGGGAAAAGCCTTGATCAGGTTACAGACATGATGATTGCCAACAGTCGTAACTTGATAATTACTGTGCGACCAGCAAACCAGAGGAACAATGTTGTTAGGAACAGCCGGACTTCTGGTAGCTCAGGACAGTCTACAGATACCAGCCTCCCTAGTTACACTCTGCATACTGTGCCGATCTACCAACCTGAAGAAGAGGAAGAAAGTGATGAGGATGATATCATTATTGAAGATAACGGTGAGCCACAACAAATTCCAAAAGCTGCTCCTTCCAATGAAAGCCTAGAATCACTAACACAAACTGAAACCCTTCATGAATCAGTGCAAAATGGCTTCATTTCTTCCAGTGAAGGAAACTTGTATTGTTCAACAAGCAGCATTAACATGGAGTTTCAAAACCAGGACTCGGAACAAAAGACCTTAGAAGAAGATGGGACAATCATAACATTGTGAAATTTCATTACTTTATTCACTTTTTCAAATTAAGAGGCCATAACTTCTTTTTAACTTGGCTGTGTTCAGAACAGTATAGATCTTTCAAATTACCATACTCCAGTTGCTTTTTAAATCTCCAGAATGGAGTTGTCAGTCACATCATTTGTTCCATTTTGATACCTAGCAAAATGAATAATACCGTGGAACATGGAGTAGTTCTCATTTTGTTTCCAGACAGGACAGCATTGCCATAACTTAAAATTGTGCAGATGCGTTTTTCCAGAGCTGACTTTGAAATGAACTGTACATTGATAGGTGATTTCGCTGCTCATTGCTATTGTCTTGGGATTTGGCTGCATGTGTTACTCATGGAATTACAAGTTTCAGTGCTGTCTTTTCTTCATATGAGAATTAGCCGAAGGAGTACCTTATTTCAGCACAAAAACATTAATGAAACACAATAACTAACTACAGCTATTTTAATTCAAGTCATATGCTAATTAAAATATTTTTAAATAATTAAAAACTGATCAGTTTCTTTTTCCTTACAAAATTGAATTAAATTTATAAAATTAGAAGGGGGACCTGTTGGACTTACTGATGCACTGGATAATTGCGAATTATACCTTTTTTTACCTTTTTAAATTAATACTTTACTATATTGTGATGTACTACTGAAAAATCTCCACTGTAAATTGGACAACTCACTTAAAAAAATAAGTTTCTTGTTTGATCTATAATGTATGGCTATGTTTATATGTCCTTTGGTGATAGGAAATAAGATCTTGAAACGTTTTGCTGCAATCCAGGAGCGTTAACACCAGTGGAATTTTCATTGTACTTCAGTGGGAGAATTGCAGGTGTGACATCAGCACATGGATCTTGGAACTTCTGCAAGAATACAAGCAGGACTAAGGACTCATGTCTGTCTTATTCCCCCACAATCCCAAATTGTTGTTGTTTGGATCTTCCATTATTTCCAGGTGGCTGGATGTGGCCATGCACTTAATTTCCCACAGTGTCTCAAGTATTGAAGGAAATTGGAAGCATGGGTCATTTCAGCTTCCCAGACCTGCTGCTATCAGAGCCTAGCCCACAAGGGCCCATTGACAGAGGTGGTGGCCCACCAGAGGATATTTTGCCTCAAGCTCTCTCAAATCTAGAAAGGTCTCATGAAGTTCCATTGTATCCATCATGTGAAAGTCTAAAAATATTATCCATTTTGTACTTAAATGTTACCTTTAATTTATGGTTTCTACTGTTTTCTGTGTCTGGTATGGAATGATTTTCAAAGCTTAAGATCTGTAAAGGCAAGGGCAAGTTCAAATGTCTTTGGCTATCACGTATCTTACAATTGGAAGTTAAAGGTATAAAAGTTTTTCTGTAGTGTTAAGAGTTCCATAAGGAGGTCAAATTGTATAATCATAAATCAGTCAGTTTAGGGTTTGTTGAGTTACCTCCCTTTGACAAAAGTCTTTTTTTACATATAAAGCTTACATATAAAGAAGAATATCTTTTAATTTATCTTTTGAGAATATGTTTATACTGTTCAGTTCACATAATTGTGACTAAGGAACAGTCCAGTTGATTGTAATAAGGAGTTGTTGACCAAATGGATATGACTGTTTGGTTGCATACCTCTTCATCATGGGTGTGTATGTCTGGTACTACTATGGATCTAACATGATAAATTATACTGTAGATGAATTGTAAAATAAATTTTATCGTACACAGAAACATGGAGACCAAAATATTAGTGAAAGAGTCGGATGTTAATTTATTGTGGAAACGTACAGGTTTAGTGTGCTACTCAGCTCATTGACATTGATTTTGGATACGTGCTACAGTCATATGCATGATGGTTTTAGATATATTACACTGCAGTTACAAACTTAAGGAACTGTTTTATTATACTGTGCTTAAATTTCATTCCATAAGATAATATTCTCAATCAGGTAGCTTGCATAATGAGATGGAATATGTTCCTTATCCTATACAAACACATGCACACCTGTAAAAATAAACTTAGTTTGAAGCCATTTCAGAATGCCTAATAAAATTTGAACTTTGGGAATTTGACAAATCAGTGAACATTAGAGATGGGGGAGATAAGCAGAAGGCTTCATGCATTTTGCTATTGAAATGACAGGCTGCACTGCTTATAATTGCAGAGTAGTGCAGTTGCCTTGGTGACAAAACTATAACCTTTCTATCACTACTGGGTTGTTGGTTTGTTTGTTTTTTACTAAATCTGATAAAATCAAATTGCTGAAACAGAGTATAAGAATCTAATTTTATATATAAAAACAGTACTGGGCTTCAGTACAATCAGACTGATGTAAACTTTCATATACTACCTCTTAAATTTCAACTGTTAGCTTCTTGTGAAGGAGGGGGTTGTCTTGTGCTGGAGGAATACATGAAGGCTTGATGTGTGTACAATTTTTAACTGTAAAACCCAGAATCTAAGCAAGATAACTTAGACTTTATTGTGAGTTCTAATATTCTGTTGTATATTTTTATGTATCTGTGTAATGTATGCATTCTTGATTTTTGATTGAAGCTTCTATCATTATGTGTGAACAAATAATTTGGATTGCTTCATCAGGGAATCAAAGTTCTCTAGTTATTTGTATTAATCTACAACAATGAGAAGATTCTAAACCCCTCTCAGCAGTTTGAATACAGATTAGCCTTTAAGTGCACCTTATCTGAAAGAGCAAAATATGGCTACAATAGTACAATTTTTTGGAATTATTTTATAGTTCCAGATGAAATCAAGCTGAACTGTGAAATCGTTGTTCTTCCACCTAATGAAGAATGTTATTGTCATGTACTTATGTGACTTCTGTATTTTCTAACTAAAATCTTTATGCAACATGATTTTTACATGAACATGTATAATATGTCAAATGTCAGTATTTTTCTTACCACTTTAATGTATGATGTACATCAGTACCACTAAATGAACTTTGATTTTACAAAAATCAAATTGGCACGAGTTGTATGTTACTCCTATTTTTACAGACATGATAATAAAAAATATGACTATTGTTAAATTGAATCTTGAAAACCTTCAATAATTTTTCATTCTGTAGTCCAAAGATTTTACAGAGATGATTTGGTGATCTCCCTGGATCACAATGTAATCGTGTAGAATTGTGTATGTTGCAAACGTAGTAATCATTTAGAGAGCTCACTGCTCATCGACAGTCAATTTTATCAGAAGGAGAAAAAGAGGCAGGATCACATAATTTAATGGAGGATGCTGGAATTGAAAATAAAATGGCTGACTTCATTTCAGCTGAAGTGGAACTTAACTTGAAAATGAGTTTCTTACATGCATATTCTACCTTTGTTCTGTGGTAGAACTTGTCCCCCACATCCGCAGGGGATACATTCCTGGACTTACTACGGATAATGAAAAACATGGATAATAGTGAACTCTATTTTTTTCAGTGAGATAAGTGATGTAGGTATCAAGATGAGTACGCAGTTTGGAGAGAAGGCTCTGAAACTGGCCACAACTTTAGAATCTAGGTGAAAGAAGGCTTAATAGCCATTATTTGCATTCCAAAGCCAGTGCATAACTAATAAAAATAAACAACAACATGTGGTCAAAAAAGAGACTGCATTTCCGTGTGGGTAAGTGAAATGGTGTATATCAAGTCATGTGGATACAGGGCATATACTATAGTATACATCTGGTCATCCATCCAGCTGTTAACCAAATCCAGACCTGACTTCACACAAACTTGGATTTATATTACTCTTTATATGTTTGCTATGAAAGATGTGTATTCATTTAATTACAGTAACTTTGAAAACTTCTTTTCACAAAGGCACATATTAGGACTCACTTCTTCTTTCCCACATTAGTGTCTCTGTCAGCCAGAAATTCCTAAACTTCTATTTTGATTTACAGTCCGTTTTAAAGGAGCTGGTAGTTTTACAACAGTTGTCCATAGAAATAGCTCTCTGTTACAGAAAACCTTTCAACTTCTGTAGTAGATGGACAAAAAATGGAAGGGAGATAAAGCATTCAGAATATACTGAAGGGGAACCAAAATGTAGCCAGACCCTATATGCAATTACCTGTTGTGTGAACCTTCATTAAAAACGTATAGGGAATAATTATCTTCCAGAGTGTTAGGGCTTAGGGCTTGGTGATTTATGATCCACCAATGATTTGGCCCCATGTCCCCCCAACACTGAAGAATAGACCATATTAATAAATTCCCTAAGATAAGCTTCCTATAATATCCGGTTACTCTGAGCAGTAACTCCGTTTTGCTCTTGCTTTCCATTCAAAACGTGCAACCTTTTCTCCATATCAGATTGATTTTGCTGAAGACTTATATTCCCTTTTTATTCCTTATCTGTTCTTCTGTCTCACCTCCACCAAGTTGTGTTGTCTCTTCAAAACCTTATTACAGCTTTTTCTTAAGTGGAGACACTTGATCATTTACTTTAGCTTTACATGTCCTGAATTTTGTGTTAAAAATTATGAAATAAAAGTGAAATGAACTATTGTGTTTCATTTTTCTACACATTTAATTTCATAATCTGGAGGCAGGGAGCAAAGAAGAGAGACGATTAGGGTAAAATCATTGCAATAGAGAAAGTGTATGTCCATATATATATATACATATATATATATATAAAATATAGAATATATAGTGGCACTTTGTACAGGCATCCATGAGCTTTCTATTCAGTACATAATAGCCTTTATTAAGATTTGAAAACTCCAGTGTAAATTTTAGACCATGTTTACAGGAATGGATAAAAGATGGCACTATCAAAGTGGAAATTCAACAGATAGTGAAACATAGTTTATCTTAGGCTTCATCATTAGCAATACAGGGTGTGTGTATTCTCCCACATACATAAGGAAATGTTATAATGCTGTAACTAAGATGCAGAAATTCAGTTGGATGAAAATGTTTTGTATTTAAGTGCAGTTTAATATCTGAGTAGGTGAAGTCTGATGAAATCATAAAAAGACAGGTTTCTGCTTTATCATCTGAAGGGTAGATGTGTGAATCCAATTGTGTCACTTGCCAAATTCAAAGGAAGAGACTGTTAAAGGAATTATCTGTGTTGTGTTATAGAGAAACTAGGGTTTTTATGTTGCATGTGGAAAGTTCTGCTGTGTTCATACTTGATTTCCGTTGTGTCTGCTATTTGAACCTATAGATATGTCTATGACACTGTAGATCAGACCTGGGCATTGTACGGTCCCCGGGCCACATACGGCCCTTTGGTTGGCTCTGACCGGCTCGTGTAAGGCTAATTGGAAATTACAAAATAAACATACTTTCTAAGGCCCTTTCCTCACGGGGGGGGGGGCGAAACGGGGCCACACACACAGGGGCAGAACTTACCTGCGAGCGGGTTGCTCCATCCCTGCGGAGAGCGTGGATCCGCCGTTCCAAATGCCGTCGAATTTTGGCGGCGCTCGGCAGCTCCGCCAATCAGGACGTGTGGCCCCATGGAAAAAATAATTGCCCACCCCTGCTGTAGATTATACCATGGATGTGTCAATTCCTATTTACATGATAGTAGGATATTTAAATCACTCTTTGAAGTTATAGCCACAAAGCATAGAATGCTTGGCAAAAAGCAGAAGGAACTCCCAGTCAGAATCTTATCAAGCTTTGTATCAGACTAAGCTTGTATCAGGAGTGCAGAATCACAGCCTCTGAGGATAAATACAACCCTCTTAGAGTCAGAAACAAACCCCCTGAGCTTCACAAAATGCTCTATGCAATTTATATCCTCATGACACATTTATTTGATGGTGGCTTCCTAGATTCTGAGTGCCCTCCCCTCAGTTCTAAAAGATTGAAATGCCATTCCTAAGGCATAATTACTGGTATTCAAAGATATAAGCTAAAATAAGTGGTTATTGTCAGGCTACAGTACCTCACCTTTTTTGCTTCTGATGCCACTCAACACTGGAATATACACCTCTAAGAACAACTCTGAAATTAAGGGTGGGCTTTTGGGCTGAGAGATGTTAGGCTGAGACCATTGTTGACTTAGATGGAGGCAATAGCATATCAGTTCCAAAGGCAGCTGCCACTGGAGTCATCTCCAGTGTAAATAACACTTACTTTATCATGATTTTGCTGAAAGAGTCCTGGGAATGGCTGTATTGGAAGAATTCTCTGCCAGCAATCAATCTCTGTCACAGGGGTGCGCAACCTTTTTTGCCCTGAGGGTTATCGCTGATGGTAGCATGGTAGGGAGACCAGATGTCCCTTATTAGAAGGGATGTCTCCTATATGAAGATTAGAAAGATTTTTCTTTTAAAAAATCCTTAAGATTTTCCTAAGATGCCCCCAAATCCTGTGTTTTGCAGTGTGGGCCCTTCATAAAGACAGAGATTTGTGCATCGTATAATTTATGAATGTGGACAATGTGTTAATTTTACAGAACACATGGCCGGGCTAACTAAAATCAGTACTTTCATTAAGTATTTAAGTAGAACACAAACTTGTTAATAATGTCCTTATTGTCAACTGTGCATGTCCTGGATTTTGATTGTCCCTTATTCATATTTTGAAAACCTGGGAACACTTTGGCATGAAGATGAGCATAACATAGATTTATGTGCATGCACAAACCACAGCAGTCCTCTTTTGTATCTGGAGGTCAGTGGTGAGCTTTTAAATCCATCTCTCCTCCAGCAAGTCTAATACAAATGGCGTTTTTCTTACTGCTAGCATTGGTAAGGGACGATCTGTTATTTGTCATGAAACTGGAAGGCAGGGATTTTGTTGCAACAGTAGGCTATAAGGCAGGCTGTGGTCTGTGCAGCCCTGTGTTATTGGTTGCGCACTGCTGCACCAGTAAAGCTATAATTCCCAAGATTCACTGGGGAAGAATATCTCTGATGCAGAAGAACTTCAATTTAAAATCTGAGGAGTCAGAGTTTTACACCATGGTACTAAAAACTTGTGTCAGTATTGATCAGTTACCAAATAGTCAAATAATTTATTGTTTTTTTCCTTTTTTTCTAGTTGGAACAACACCCACTCTGTTTTATATTACACAATTTTTCCAACTGTAAGACATGATACTGGGATGATGATGACAGGGAGACCATTTTGCATGAAGCTTAATAAACAGAGGCTACCAGATTTGAAATTATATTACTATGCAAATGGAATAACATGGATAAAAGATTGGATAACGCTAAAAAATGAAGAATATTGAAGTTAGAAGGTTCAGATTTAAGATTCGGATGGCATGGGTATGTATGGTAAAATAAAGCAAGTGTTGATTAAGATTTCACTAATCATTACTTAAGGCGTTCATTGTTTGAAATATGGAAGACATTTAAATGGAAGATGCACAGCAGAATCCCATTATGGGTATCATCACATGAGGCACTGTTTGGAAAATGGAAAGACCCCAATGAAAGATGGCTCAGTTATAAAGACATAATAATTGAAGAAAGGAAAGATGTGTTACGATTAAAATCAAGAGAAGAATTAGAAATGGAAGGGTGGAATTGTCAATGGTTCCTGTATATGCAATTGAAAGAAAGATTTAAAATGGATCTAAAACTAGAAGGCTTCAAAATAAACAACTGAATGAATTTGAGAAGATAATATTTGAAAAAATGGAGCATTTAACATCACAACTTTATAGACTTTTGCGAGATCGTGAGCAGAGACCGAAGTGATAAAAGATTCAATGATTATATTGGCCCATAATATAGGATATGAAATCAAGCTAGAACATTTGGAAAAGAGTTGGGAAAACACCCAAAAATTTACATTAGCGCAGAATCTGAAAGAGAACCATCTAAAAATGATGTATAGATGGTTCATGGACCTGGCTAAGATGAGCAAGATGTACAAGACACACAAAAAGAAATGTTGGAAATGTAACGAAGAAGACAGCACTTTCTTCCATATGTGGTGGTTATGTCCAAAACTGAAAAAATATTGGAAAAATGTTCATAAAAAAATTATGGAAATTCTACAAATAAACATTCCACTATCTCCAGAGATTTTCCTATTGCATCCAAGAGACACTGGAAAGCAATATTGTCTGTGGTGACAGTGGCAAGAATAATATATGCTAAGTATTGGAAAAATGACACCGTACCAGAAATTGAGGAATGGTTGATTAAAATGTTGGAATATGCAACATTAGATGAATTAACTTGAGCTATGAAAGGAGAGAAGCAGGGGAAGAAAGAAAGAGAAATGACATTAGTTAAATATTACATTGAGAACAACTGGACGCAAATATGTTAAGTCAGGATGACAATGAATTATAATGACAATGACAAGGACAATGAATAAGAGTCAAAAGAAGGGAGAACAAGTAAAAGCTGATAGATAATCAACATTTCATTGAATCAGGCAAGTCAACATGAGTAAGACTGTTAAAGAAGTAACTTTTTAAAGGAAAGGATAAATCATCCAAACAAGAGAAGATAGGAAGTAGAAATCAGTGTTAAGAAATGAAGATAAGGATCAATAAAGGTAACAATAAATGGTATTAGTGTAAATGTAAATTTTAGGATTTGATATAAGCAAAGGAAAAGAGAAAGTAGATCCTAAAACAATAATATTGAAAAGAATAAGTTAAAGAAGGACTGTATTTTATGCAATTCAGAAAAACAAATATGATGTTTACTGTCTCTTTTTGGAGATGTATATATAAATATTGACTGATTTTAATAAAAATAATAAAAAAATAAAAATTAAAAATGAACAGAGGCCAAGATCCTATGACAGAGCATGGTGTGAAAGTTGCACATGCAGAACTGCCCTTCATCTTTTATTTCAATTCTTCCCCCCACTTGAACTCACTGTTTAGCTGCTGTAGCCCCACTCCACCATTCATTGGTTGGAGGAGAGTGGAGGGATTGAAGAAGTGTCTGGCTGTGCTCCCATACCCAGATACAGGCTGGTTACCTCATCTGAGATCTGCTGGGGTCGTCTGAGGTCTCATTCTGCAGCTGGCTATGGGAGCATAGCCAGACACTTCTCAGATCCCCCCTGTTCTCCACAAATCATTGAATGGCCATTTAGAGGGAGGGAGGAGCAAAACAGTGAATCCAGGAGGAACTGTTGGTCATTGCAAAGGGAGGAAAAGAAAACTAACCTCTGTAATGACAAAACAAATATGTGCAGGGATTGTTGCTGTTGTGTACTTGCAAGTCCCTTCCAACTTATGGTGACCCTAAGGGGGACCTATCATGAGTTTTCTGGGCCAGATTTGTTCAGAGGGAATTTGTTTTTGCCTTCATCTGAGGCTGAAAGACTGTGCCTTGCCCAAGGTCGCTCAGTGGGTTTCCACAGGGAAGTGAGAATTTCAACTCTGGTCTCCAAAGTTCTAGTCAAACACCACTATACCACACTGGCTCTCTATGCAGGCATATGTTGGACTTATGTCTCTATTCATCACTCCATAGGATACTGACCAAAGTGACATTTACAGCAGCAATGGGAATCTCTGTAGCCCTCTAGATATTGTTGGATTGCAACCCCCAGCATTCCTCTATTACGCTATATTGGCTAAAGTTTCTGGGAACTGCAGTCCAGCAACATCTGAAGGATTACAGAGGTTTAAATGCTGTTTTACAGCACAGTAAACAGTGAGAAGTGATAAGGCAACTATCCATTATGTTAAGTTAATTAATACCTGTAATGGAAGAGCACAATGACAACACAGGACAATGGCACGACAGGAAACTATTGTCTCTATCAATGTCCTATCACACTACAGGCATCTATTAAATACCTAAAATGCCCAAAGAGGACAATAGTCTCTCCACACTTATACAGTGGGACTGTACAGTGACCCTAGGAACAATGGTTTCCTCTCCCACTATTGTGCTGCCTTACAACTCCCAGTGTTTATATAACAAAACTTGGTGATTTTACTGTTGTGAGCAGTTCATTAAGTTTTATGTAAAATAGTCACAGACTGTACTGCATCACACATTTGATGAAGTACACTCAATTGTAGGAAAGGTTAAGCCTCAATAAATCTATTTGTCATGAAGGTGCTACAGTTCAAAATAAACATGTGAGTCATATAGTATACCTAAACTGCACAGAGAAGCTTCTTGTTTGCATTCAATGTTTGCATATAAATCTATTTATCTTGATATGAATCTTCCAGTAGGAAGCTGCCAACACAGTGATCAAATGAAAGAACAAATGCGTCACAGAAAAATTCTTAAACCATAACAGTAATGGTCATGGAGGGACATAGCATGGCCCCAAAATGTTGTTGGATTGCAGTTCCCCGCACTTTTCAGCATTGGTTCTGCTAGCTAGGGCTGATAGGAGTGGCAGTCGGATAACATCTGGTGATGCGTTTTGTCTTCTTCTAAATTCCCCAAGTCCCCTTCATCATGATACAGCTGCAGATTGCCTGTTGCTGCTATGGGACAAGAAGCAGGTGAGCTCAGGGCTGGTTTTCTTGGGTGAAATTGTATTCAGTTCCTACCACTCTTGACTTGCATTGGTCTTTATGAGATAGGTGTCAATGGGCAGGTTCAGATGACTTAATAAGCTAAGGATCCATGTGAACACTGGCTTATTAGTTTCAAAAAGCATCTGACTGCATGCTGCTTGGTCACTCCTGCATGCAGTGGGAGCAGGTAAACCACAGAGCTCTGCTGTGCTCTGTGGTTTGCTTAGCATGTTGTTCAAACATAGGTGCAACTCTGGTCTCTGGATTTTTTTCCCCTCATGCAACAAGCTGGGGAAGAAAATCTAAAACAAACCATGGAATCCTTCTCCAGACAAGATTTTCTTGTCTATTCCTGGCTTATTGTATTATTAGGATGGAAAAACATTTGAAAATATTTGGAAAAAATGGACAACAATCATGGGTTGTTTTGGTTTTTTTAGCATCAAGAAACCCTGACAAGATGAACCCTGGATTGATGAGAATCTTTACAGCTTAGGACTTTTTCTGTGCAAAATTTGCACAGCATGTTTGGTGAAGGAAATGTGGTTCCTGGATAGAAAATGGTATAATCGGGGATTTATTTTGCACAAAATTGGCATGTGATCATTGTGTAAAGAAAGCATCATTTTTTTGCACAAGAAACATACGGAACAGAAAATATTTCTGCCCGTATTGTTTTCTGTACAGCAAATGCCATTTCCTGGCAGAAAATGCTGTTTTCTGCACAAAGCATCCACGTGCAAATTTTATGCAGAATTGGTCCCAAATTGTAAATAGGCCTTAAAAACTACAGTTTTTCAAGACTTTTTCACAGTGCGAAGAAAATTGCTAAAATTATTCATTACAGTTGGCCCTTCACATTTGCTAGGGTAAAGGGCACAGGACCCTTGCTAAAGTGGAAAAATCGCAAATATCAAAATGGGTGTCTGTATCTGGGGGAAGGGGCTGAGGCATGGTGGAGAATGGACATCCAGGGTTCAAACCAGATGAAGGAAAGCAGGGAGAAGAAGGTTGGGTCTGTATGGTAGCCCTATGCTTCCTTTCTCTCACCCATTTCCTACCTTGGGCATGTGGGACATCAGGAGAGGGTTTGTGGTGCTGAGAAATTAAGCTGCGAGCTACCCCTTGGCCGGTCAGGTAGAGGCTGGTGGAGGAGGAGGAGGAGGAGGAGGAGGAGGACAAGGGTGGGTTTTTAAAGGGCTGTGAGGCCTGACTGGAGCTGCCAAGAGGGAAGGTTCCTCCAGAGAAGCAGCACCTGAGGTTGGGAGGGGCGGCCAGGCAGGGGTTGAAGAAACTCGCAAATAAACCCATGAAAGTCAAACCTGCAAATGTGGAGGGTCAACTGTATTGCCTTCATGAAGAAACTTCTTTCTCAGTTAGTGTCAAAGGTGCTACAAGATACCTCTGTGTTCAAGAAAATTAGTGAAGAATAACATCCCTATTGTATCATCTCTACCATCTCAAGTATGAATAGGATATATCCTTTCCTTGCTTATATCTACTATGCTGGCAGATTTTGTCCCATACTTTAATAATTCTCATGCTCTTTTGTGTCTGATTAAAGAAAGGTAAAACCAAAAATTACTTGCACAGCTTGAGGAGAGCTACCTAGAAGCAAAACTTCCTACAAGGAGTTCCCTGGAAAAGATCCCACAACAGATTCCCTGGTTCTGTGTGCATATAACTTTAGAGGGTGGGGAAAATCTATAACAGTGCCTCTCTGGATTATTTAAATTTATTCAAAGGCAGCTGGAAGGAAGTACTGATTCAATGACATAGTAGCATAGAGTCAGAAATGTCTGTTGTATAACAGAACCACCTGATAATACTGGTAATACATTGGCAATATTGCCTTGGATGCCTAAATCCATATAGAAACTGCTCTGTTTCTTTGTGACTAAAACCTAGAGCAGGTTATGCATGACAGATAAATTGCAAATACAGCTTGCATAACCATGGGTGTGTACCTTGTACCCATTGCTTATTTTTCACATGAGAGCAAGTTGGCCTTTCACCTGCACTGCACAATGACTTGATTCTCAGGTTTTCTTTTTCTAGCCAAGAAGATAGCTGCTCTTCTGCAATCTGTGCTAAATTTATCTATCTGCCTTTACAGCTGGAATTCCTGAAGCACTGGAACAAGGAAAATAGGCAGGAATACAATGTGATTTAGGCCCTTTCCGCACGTGCGAAAGGAATCGCGCAAAAACGGGACTCACCGGATTTCTTCAGCATCCGAGTGAGTCCGTCCGGATGAGGAGCAGTGTGAGCTCGTCGCTCCACACTGTTCCAGCATCCAAAATGGCGGTTTCCGGCACCAACCGGAGAAGCACGCCAGCCTAAAGCCCGCCACCGGCAGATCTGCAGGCACACACTAGTGCACGCTTGCAAATCTGCACCGGAGCGCAGTGATGGAGCAACACGAAGTTGCGTGCTCCGTGCTTTTTACAAACCTCTTAAAAGAGGTTTTTAAAAAGCATGCTGTGCGACCAGTTCCGGTCGCTCCAAACTGGACTGAGGTGTGGAACTACAAAAAGTAGTCCGCCCTAGTCCACTCCACAGTGCAGAAGGCCTCCGTCAGAGGTCACTCTGCACTGTTTTAATATCCCGGTGTGGAAAGGGTGTTAGAGGGAGAATGTGTGTGAATAAGTTTGGGGGAGAAGGAACATGGCAGTTCTTAACACTATTGCTGAAAATATTAATTTTTTATATTTATTTGTAATATTACAAAAACCACTCTGCATCTAAGAAATTCTCCAGTACTATAGAAAAATCCAAATAGTACCAAATAACTGCACCAATAAGATTATGGTTGACCTTTCAATTCAAAAAGGTTTGCTGAAATCATAAAATCATAGAATCATAGGTCGCAAGGGACCACAAGGGCCACTTGCCAAGCAGGACACATTGTCAAAGTTCTGTGAAGAGATATTAATCCCATCTCTGTTTAAAGGCCCCCAGGGAAGGAGAATTTGTCACCCCTGGAGGCAATATTTCTAGCACATATGAAAAATATGGTGATGTTGGTGCACACATAACATCAAGTAGAAGTGACTTTCAAAGACCAGATGGTATGCAGGGTTAGGGGCACAAGATCCCCATGAGTGGAAAAATCTCAAATATCAAAATGGGAAGGGAGTCAAGGAATGGTGGGGAGAATGGCCACCCAGGATCCAGACCAGGTCAGGGAAAGGAAACGAGGAAAGAGTTGACATGGTGTCCCTAGACTTCTTCTCTCTCAGGGCATTGGGAGCAGGTTTGTGGTGCTGCAAACCATCCTTAGCATGCCAAGCAGCAGCTGATGGTGGACAAGGAGGAGCAGAAATGTTTTTTTCAAAGGGCTATGTTGCCTGATTGGAGCTGCTGAGAGGGAAAAGAAGTGCCTTAGGATGGGGCAGGGGTTGGAAAAGCTTGCAAATAATCAAATCCATGAAATTAAACCTGTAAATATGGAGGGCTGACTGTATACCAAAATTTCTCCTCCTCTAAATGGACATCAGGCCCAGGTGGAACCAGAAGGACCAACTCCTCTATGATTACAAAGAGGGCAAGTTCAATGTACCCTCGTCTGGAGTTGTTTAGAGCTTAGTGCAGAGAGAGGCAAATACAAAGGGGGAACAACTGGGAGATACATCAACATGTTTCAGTGCACTAGAAGTGGCATAATGTCACTTCCAGATGCCTTTTTGGCTGATTTTTAGCCTTTTTTTTTAAATTTAGAAGGCTGAAAGGTCTAAAATTTGGGGGAAGCAATTGCCACATTTGCAAGTGGTCTGGGGCTTTTCACTGCTTTTTTGGGGAAAAAACACCCTAAAATGGTCCGATTTTTTTCTTAAAAGAGTTTTCTGGGGGTGCACTTAGAGCTTCTAATGGCTGCATGCAGCCTCTGGATCACACTTTGACCACCGTGGCTTAGGCCCTTTCCGCAACTTACCTGCGTCCAGCACAGGCGCATGGGGATCACGCAAGCAGCCTCTTCTGTGAGGCTCTCGTGTCTTCTGCTCTGCAGGAGTTGCCTGCCGGCGCCAGACATCATAAGGACTCTGCCTCTTCCTTCCGCAGCACAGCCAGGTATTTTCCCAGGCTGCGCTGAGAGAGGAAGCATGAGGGCCGCAGCTCCAGAGGCGCCGTGTGTACGGTAAGTGCGTGTGGGGCCCCGGAGCGATGTGCGATTGCACACCATTTTCAGCTAAAAGGGGAAAATGATATAGTGAGCGATGGATGCCTGCTGGCCCTGGCAGCGAGGACGTCATCTGAAACGCTCCTCGCAATTGCGCAATGCTCCGGAGGCCCTTTTGCATGAGAAATGCCATGCGAAAAGGGCCTTAGTGTATAAAGCAAAACATTAAACTTGATGTGGCAGTAAATAGGCAGCCAGTGATGTTCACTTAACAAAGATATTTCTTGGTAGACAAAACAGTCAAGCTGCCACAATCTCCACTATCTTGGGCTTCCAGACCAACCAGAAAAGCAGATCATAAGGAAAAGGGGTGGCAATAGGGGAAGGGATTAAGTCCAGAAGATGCTGGCTGCTGTTCTCTCCCTCAGAAGCCACACCAATGGTATTTGGAACAGAGGGAAACCTCTCAGTAGCCATTGGGACTTAGGCACGATGGAGCAGCGTCTGGCTGCTGTACTCAGTAAAAGTATGAACATAGTTGCCAGCCCATGTGCCTCCCAGATGTTCTCAGGACAGAACTTGGGCTCCAGATCTGTCGAGGTTCCCCATCCCTAAAGTATATAGTGCTTTTTAAATAAAGGACTATCTCCTCCTCAAACAGAGGACAGATCTCTGTAAAGAAGGACAGACACATGGCTACCATGAGGATCATGAACATGCATGGTAGATTTCTCCTTGGAAGTGCTAAAGCTGTCCTCAGATGGCCTCTCAAAGCTGTCCACCCTATTGGTGAGCACAAAATATGTGTGTGTGTGTGTATGAGAGAGAGAGAGAGAGAGAGATCAAGTTTCTCAAGGGGAAACAGAAATGTCCAAACAGTTGTCAAACAGGGGGGTTGCCTTAGCGGCATAGCACAGCCTCTACTATTCCCCCACCCACCCCCGTATATTCTTTTTGTTTCTTTATCTTTGTGGTAGCAACCAACACCTATTGTCATTCTGGAGCAGTGTTTAGTCTCTAGGGTGTTTGCCACACACTTACAAAAACAGAGACTATTCAGAAACAATTAAATAAAACATTTTTCTTTTTCTAGAGAAAGAAAAAAACACATAAACTTTCCCAGCCAAAACTTCTTCTAAGAAATGTTGGCACAACCATGAATATTCCTTCCACAATGCTGTGGAGTAGTCTCTGACTTTGCTTTAAAGTCCATTGTGCTTGGCTTCCATTCTCTGTCTGTTCTATTTACCTTGGCCGTTTATGTGTGAAAGCCATTCTTTAATTTCAAAATGTAGACATGGAATTTAAACATTTTTATTCTATTTTATGGCATTTGTTTATCACTTCTTGGCACAGCAGGAAATGTACATAAGTAAAAACATTGAAAACAGTAAATTCAAGGCTAAAACACACTTTTTAAAAGTTGAAAATCTATTTTAAAATACTTCAAAAATCACAGACAGTTAAAAACATTCCAAAACAGCCAAACCAAAGGCCAATCAAAGTAGCACGATACTCTCTAGCGTTTCACAGATGAAAACTAAAAAGCAACATCAGAGTGTGATCAAGATGGCAGCAGCTGGAAGAAGTTTGGAAATGCATACAATTTAAAAGTATTGGGATATGAAGTCTTTTTTTACATTCTAAATGTAAGGTTTTAGTTTTATTAGATTATATTAGCAGAATAGTTTGAAGTTGATCGAGGTATAATCTGTTAATTTCTTCTAGATGCTGTAGTTAATATTATTAATTTGCTGGGCTAATTGCTATTACTTTTATCTTTATTTAGTTTTAATATTAAACATTATTTGCTAATAATGCATATTAGATTGCAACGAAAACGGGCTACTCTAATTTTACTAAAAGCTGTTACTACAGGGGTGGGAACCTTCTTTTAATTGAATGTTAGATGGCTTTGTTCAGTTTTTAAGGTTTAGTTGAGTTACAGTTGTGATAATTGCTGTATTTGCTGGCGTATAGGACTCACTTTCCCCCCAAAAAATGCTGTTTGAAAATAGGGTGCATCTGATACACTTGTGTGTCTTATGTGTCAGCAAATAGTATAAATGGAGTGTATCTTATACACAGGTGCATCTTATATCCGGCAGATACAGGTAAGTATTGTCTTGTTTTGTCTATTTTGCATTGTGTATTGTGTGTTTGTATTGTTCTGTGTATTTTGTATTTTTTAGAGTGTATGTTTTGTAGGAATGTATTTTGTATTTTGTCTTGTTTAATATATTAATATATCAATAAAATATATTAAAAAAGATGGCAGAAGCTATTCATGAGGAAGAACACACAAGCTAAGACAGGCTGCAGCAGTTTGTTTTTGCCAGATCCTATTGGGAAGGGTAAGATTCTGCCTTCTCCTTTGCTTTCCCCTCTGCTACATCCATTGAGCAGATTACTTTTGCCCTTTGAACTCAGTTTGCAGCAACTAAAATAAACTCAGGACCAAGGGAGGAAGTGGGAGGAGGAGAGAGAAAATCTGTAGCTTAAAAGCAGCTGGAAAAGGGAGAGGACTAACTGGAACTGTACCTGCCAAATCAGGACAGTTGCAGACTATGTAACAGGAACTCAGAAGCAATGGAACCAGCACCCATTTTGGTGGTACTGCTACAAAGAAAGTCCTGTTGCATATACCCATCAGCCTACTCTCACGGGATGGTGGGACATGCAACAGGGCCTTCACAGAGGATCTTAAATTTCAGGCTTGTATGGCAGGAGGCAGTCTGTAACTACCCTGGCCCCAAGCTATTGGGTCATTGTAGGCCAAAACCAGCACCTTGAAGGCCCTTTTTGCATGCCAGTCCTGTTGCGAAATGGCCTCAGGAGTGCTGCAGGATCGCGAGGACTGTTTCACATGACATCCTCGCAATTGCGCGACGCTCCCGAGGCCATTCTGTGGCGATCATGCAGTATATAATTTTCGGCTCATTGATGCACATTCACGCATCCCTCCCATGCCCCACCTGCATTTATCTTGTGTGCAGAGCCTCCGGACACACAGCCATCGTGCTTCCTCCCCCAGCGCAGCCTGGGAATGTACCTGGCTGCTTTGCAGAAGGAAGGGGCGGAGCCCTCATGCTTCCTTCTGCCCAGCACAGAGCTGGTGTGGAAGGGAAGCGGAGGGGACGCGAGTGCCTCTTGCAAGAGGCTTCTCGCGTGATCCCCTCGTGACAACACTGAAATGAGGTAAGGTGCAAAAAGGGTCGAAGTGAGCTTGGAAGCAAACTGGAAGTCAGTATAATTCCTGTTATGACTGGTGTTAATACGGTTCTGTAAATGCATCCTCAACCACACATTGTCCTCCATAATCATGCCAGGCAACATGCTTTCAAGCCTGGAAGCTCTTATTTTAAACCAATCTTAGATGTGTGGCAAAGACTGCAGTGTCTCTGTGGTGAGGAAAACATACTCTACATACCTCTGACTACTTTGTTCTGGAATTGAGTTCTTCCCTTCCAATCAGGTACTAGCTCACCTGTTAGTCACCTGCATCATACTAAACTGAAAGCATGCTGAGAATGTGCTAGTTCAATATAGCAAAGAAAAGAGGGAAGCTATCATTTTCTCTCTCTCTTGGATTCCTGTAATCATAATGTTCGATGTAAAGTCAGAGGTTTTCATGGTCGGAATCCATAGGTTGTTGTGGGTTTTCCGGGCTTTGAGGCCATGTTCTATTAGTATTTTTTCTTGATGTTTCACCTGTATTGAGGCTGGCATCTTCAGAGGATCCTCTGAAGATGCCAACCACAGACCTAAAAGCCCGGAAAACCCACAACAACCTGATCATAATGTTGTTCCCCAGTGTTCCATGCGGTGCAGCTGTCTTTCCCTATCTTGCCTCCCAAGAAATAAAAAGAAGGTAAAGAATGAACAGAATAAGAGGTTATGATCCCAGATAATCTCAACATATATCAAATAGCAGTAAATTGATGTGTGTTTGTGTGTGTGTTTGTGTGTTACAGACCTATAACACTCTTTCAGTTAAGTAGCATTTTGTTAAACAAAAAATAAACATACGGGTTTTTAGTGCTAATTAAAAGACTGATTTCATCTATGTAGGAGTGATTAACAAAAAGAATTTAATAAATTAGGAAACTGTTTTGGCTTCTGCCTTTTTTAGTTGCTGAAAACAAAAGTAACTTCTCTCCAAGGTGGCAGTTTATTTCAATTATAAAATGGAGACCATAAAAAAGATTTAACAGTGGTATGAATAGACTAGTGGTTTGAGTACATTCTTCACAGGGTGCCCCCTCCCAATCTTCTCCTGATCACTGGGAGAACAGCTTGGTGGGACAGATTGAGGGGCATGGGGGCTACAGGGAAGAGGAGAGAAAAAAATTGAGTTGAAAAATGTTGGAAACCACTTACTGTGAATATTTGATTTTGCCTTAACCTAAGATTCTACAAGTAACCTGGAGACTGATGTAGAAGCTTAGAAACCAGTGACACTAACAGAAATGCAACAAGCCTAAACACTACTAGAGAGGCCAAATGTGAGATCCTAGTGGTTCCTGATCCAAAAAGACCAGAGAAACCTGAGTTGGAGAATCATGAAGCTAGATCAACACTGCCAGCTCTAGGACATGGCACACCCTTCTTCAATAGCCTCCACACTTCCTGCATCAGTATGCCAGCAGCCTGTTGGGCACCTGCCAGCAGGATGAGCTCTTGAAGTTGGACATGTAGGAGGAATAGTGCTCATTTTCAAGCCAAACTGTCTGCTTCTTTAAAGTTGAGATGGACAACTGTGGTGGGAAGCAAAAATCTCAACAGATGTCACTTCCAATTCTACCACAGTTGTCCATCTCAACCTTTTGGCTTCATTGGGGCCTCTTCAGACTGTTTGGCAGGATGGCATGTTTGGACAAAATCTGCTGGTCCTGGAGGCATTCAGGAGTGTGAATGCCTGTTTGAGGTGGTTTGGAAGGTATTTATCCCCTAGATTTGGCAACTGTGGGGACCTGGAAATAACAAACAACAACAACAAAAATTGGGGGGCCATAGGTGGACCTTAAACTACACTTTCCCATCTCTGCTTTAAGGTCTCATACTTTATGCAAAGCAGTGAAGACAAAGAGAGCTAGTCTGTCCTCGGAGGCATAACAAGCCTCAATTGAGTTTCAGATCTTGTCAGGGCAAGCTGCACATTTGGAGCACTTCTGGGTGCTGTAAAATCTAGGCTGCCTTGCAGCCTGCAGACTTCTCACTATTGCCTTGAATGTGGCAGTTTAGTTATCTGGCCAATAGGTCACAGCCCATGTTAAAATGTGTCTCTGAAAAAGATAGAGTAAGAGGCCTTTTGCACACTGCACTGTTATAGCGCTGTTATTCCATTTTCATCATCCTATGGAATCCAGTATAGAGGGGGGCATTTAGAATTCTGAGCCAGAGAGCTCTTTGGCCTCAGTAAACTACAAGCCCCAGAATTCCACAGGATGTTGAAAGTGGAATATTAGCACTATAACAGTGTAGTGTGGAAATGGCCTAAGGTAACCATCCTCTGGTGCCTTCCAGATGTTTTGGACTTTGTTGTTGCTATGTGCCTTCAAGTCAATTCTGAAGACAGCAATCATATCATACACTTTTCTTGGCAACATTCAGTCAGAGGATGTTTGCCATTGCCTTCCTCTGAGACTGAGAGTGGGTCATTTGCGCATGGTCATTTTTGGACTACAGCTCCCCAAATTTGTGACCACTGCCTATGCTGGCTAGAACTGGTGAGAGTTCATAGTCCAAAACATTTGGAGGATAGCAGGTTATACTATAGTCATCTACATATGTTAAGATTCTGCTACTGTTTTGTTTTTCCCAAAGAACTACTATGTGTGTGAGAGAGAGTGTGTGAAAAGGGAGGAGTACAAGTGAGTAATGACATTGTGCAGACTATGTGTAACATGAGAATGAACAAAACTTAATCGTTCCACACCAACAGAGATGAAAACCAGATCTACCGTCCTGTAGTGCATGGGCTGGCAGCTTTGTGGCCCTCCAGATGTTATTGGATGACAACTCTCACCATATCTAGTCAGCATAGTCAGTAATGAGGAATGGTGGAAGCTCCATTCTAATATCTGTAGGGCCACACATTGCTAACCCTCGTGCTCCTCAAACTTGTGGAAAGTACTTCTGGCTGTTTGTGGTGGGTTCTTATTCCCACCACAGCTCACTCATTCAGGAGGACTTCTCTATAACATTTACATAGGAGCTGGAGGGACTGCTGTAGGAAGAAGGCAGAGCATGGAAAAGTTATTTTTTCAGCCATGCTGACTTAAGAGAATTTGGAAATTGTAGTTACTTTCCCAAGCTTTGGAAAGAGCAGGTTTGGAACTTCACTTTCAGCAGCCTGTTTCATTTTGGTCAAACAACAGAAGCTGCTACAGTCTAAATCAGTTAAAATGAGAGAACAATCCAAAATGATCTATTTGGGGCCAGCTGCCAAGAGAAATGAATATACGAGCAGGGTCCCAGGCTTCCCACCCTCTGCTTTGAAAAGTAGCTCAATTTCTTCCCCAAAGAAGAAAACAAATTGGCAGGGTAGAGTTACTCCCATACTCAATTATCTTTTAAATCATAATACCAATTAGGTTGGCAAAGCCATGGCCTGCAGGAACCATTAACATGTGAGAAAATTATTTATGAAAGACACAAATAAAACGAAGATTGGAGCCATTTAGACAGAATGTGCCCTTGTGGCATTTTGTACTGCCATGTCTGGTGTTTGCACCTAAACAAACCTAGAAAGCTGTGTTTAAATCACTTAAGAATCAACATCTCATTCAGTAAGCTCACCTTCAGACAAAAATGAGACTAGCTGTGTTTTCCCCCTGGATTAAAACAGAATTATATATTATGTAACACTGATCCAAATTCCTTGCCAGAGAAAGCAGTGTCTTTATTCTATTCAACACTGTGTAAGTTTGCTTAATTTTCAGAATTTTGCTAGCTATAGAAAAAGCGAAGACACATTAAGAAAAGTTTTTTTTTTTTTACTACAACTCCCAGAATTGCCCAGGCATTATGGAGTTGTAGTTTAACAACAACAACTGTAGTCCAAAAATAAAGTATGAAGTCTCACATCATAGAGATATAACATAAAAGTTCCACAGGCAGAACTGCACCATGTCTCCTCGCTCTTCTCCCTATAAACTCACTTTTTGCATGTTGCCTGCCCACATAGTGGCTGGTGGCAGGGGGGAAAGTCTGAGAAGCATCTGGCCAAGTCCTTATAGAAAGATGCACAACTGTGAAGGCATCTTCCAGACCTCCCTGTAGACTTTGGAGTAAGGATGAAAACAATATTCAAAAAAAAAAAAAAGAATTAAAAAAAATTTATCAAAAACATGTATTCTGAGTGTTGAGAAACCCTGACAAGAAGAATCATGAATCCAAGAACCTTTGCCATTCAGGACTAATTCTGCACAAAATTCACACATGGTTGTTTTGCACATTAAACAGCATTTTATGTATAGGAAACAGTATTTTTTGCACAGGAAATATGTCTACTCAGAAAAAAAAATCCTGTACAGAAAATGTAATTGCATGAGGGTGACTTATGTAGAAAATATAGTATTTTCTGTGCATGAAAATATTCTGTGTATGAAAACGGAGAATGCTGTTTTCTTCACAAAAAGCTGTATGTGAATTTTTCGTAGAATTAATTCCAAATTGCAAATAGGCCAAAAATCTATGTAGTTTTTGAAGACTTTCTCACAGCAGGAAAAACACTGCTGAAGTTACTTATTGCTTCCTTCATGAAGAACCTTAGCAAAGAATGATAATCTTTACCTTAGAGATCCTACAGAATGATGTCAACATCACGTACCTCACAACAGGGATATAGCCAAATCTTTCTGAGATGTCCCTCACTCTCCACTGGTTATTATATTGCCATGTTGGAGGCAGGCTACACACAAAAGGTAGGTTTACAGGGGGGTTTAGTAATTGTGTGAGAAATGTAAAGTATTCCAATCTTTGCTGTGACCAAAAAGTGAGTTATTCAGTCATTTATATTGGTGTAACTTACTAACTGGATGCCAGTTACATATTGTCCCACCTTTCACAGATGAAAACCTGGATGCAGGTGACCAAGAGGCATCAGAGTGTGGTCAAGATGCCAAAAGTTATTAATGAGAAGGTATAGACAAGCTAGGAGAGGCAGCCACAGTTGGTTTTTGCTTGAGTCTACAGCACAGGTGGGCAAAGAATAGCCCATGAACTACATGCAGGGCCCCCAGGGCTGCTTTTGGGGCTCACAGGGGCCCTCAGAGTAAAAAAAAAAAGTGTAAATTTCCCTCTATTTTGCCACAAAATATTCTCTAGGAGGTATGAGGAGGCATTTTTGCCACGTTTGGTTCCCTCAAGCCATTTTAGGCTCAGGAAAGGAAAACTGGAAGAAAAGACTTCTCCTGGGCCTAAAAGGGAAGGGCAAAAAGCATAGTGAAAATATTCTCACAGCTTATAGAGGGCACTATAGAGCATTTGGGGGCAAAATATTTGGGAAACGGTAATTGGGTGTGTGTGGTGGAGGATGCAGCCCTCCAAGGTATCCTAGGAGGCTTAACCAAACCCCCGGGGCCTCCACAGTTGCCTGCCTTAGCCTACTGGGAAGGGCAAGATTGTGTTCCCACCCTCACTGAGTTAGTTGAGTACAAACTAAGCTTGCACAAGTGGAAATAAGCCAAGGACAGAAGGGAGAAGTGGGAGGAGGAGAGAGAAACTTGGACATTTTTAAAAGCAGCTGAAAAGTGAGACAACAGAGGATTAATCAGGACTGTCTATCAGGAATCAGTTTCTGCAGGTGAACAGCAGCCTTGAAGGAGGACAAACAGACACAAGCACACCAGGAGCTAATCAGGCTGGGATGAGAGCCAGCTGGCTCCAGCCTTTTTAAGGAAGGCAGAGGGTGGTGGATTGATGCTAGAAACAATTAATGCATTTGCTGACCCTTGCTTTTGTGTATGCTACAAATTCCATGCTCATCATTTTCCTGCTTTCTCTGATCTTTGCACTATCTGACCTTGCTGCCCACTGGATTCCTGACTTTTGGATTGACACTTGACTTTGCTTCTGCTTCACTCTGACCAGGCAAACTTTATTGGACTGCTAAGTGTATCCATTGGCTTGCTGAATATCTTGGCACTCCATTGCCTGGCAACAGCCAGCCAACAGCTATGACACTGTCCTTCCCAAATCAAGACTGTTGGAGGATATGCAATTAATGTTTCCAAGATCTGTTAAGAAGCTATACAAGGCATTAAATAGGCCTTAATGCAAATTTTGCCGGTCAAACATGTTAACAGATTAATTACAGGAGGCTTCATTCTGCTCTTCTGGGGAAGAGTTGCCATGTCCAAGCAGAGTACTAAGCGTGCAGATTGCATGTAAGCTTCCTAGAGTAACTGATCCAAAACGGCTCTAAATATATCATATATTACTTGGGAGGCTTTTAAAACCTAAAATACACGTATTTTTTTTAAAATGGTCTGGACTATATAGATAATCATGAATGGTCAACACACACATCCAGCCATGCATTATTCTTGCATTAAACATGGAAGTGGTGATCAAGTTCCTACTCATTTGTGTAAGAGGGCAATCAAGCCATGCTGTACACTGATTTATTACTATTTTCTTTTTAAGAAAAAGAGAGAGGGAAGGAGACTGAATACATGTCATAAGCCCAATGTTTATTTTGGACCTATACTCAAAGTGTGATTGGCCCAGTTTAGGTAACTGTGGAATAGATTTTTGTTGTTCTTGTCATCAATAGTAGGTCTCCATCTAGTGGTGGACAAAGAGATCATCTGAATAAATAGTTACAAATTACAAGGTTAATTATCAGCTAGGTAGGATTCAGTTAAATGTAATTACAGAGACTGAGGAAATAAGGGATAGTCCACAAACATATGAAGGTAAGATAATGATGCAGCACCTATGAGTTTGTTTATCTCAAGTAAAGTATCAAGCATCACAAGTAAAGAAAGTAGGTATTGCAACCTAGCATGGCAATCTGCAATCAAAATTTACAAGACAGTTAATGCCCAGTGTGGCATTTCAAATCAAACGAGACACCAGTGTACTTGCCAGGACCAGATTTACTCATGCCTAAGAATTTTAGACTGCTATTCTTCCTTATTTCTTTTATTAATTTCTATATTGTTTTTACATGTTCCTATTGGATTATCTGAAGAAATGCAGTCAATATATCCAAGCAAATGTTTAAAGGGCATTTAATTTTTTCATTATTTTGCCATCCTATCCTATTAATTGTTAACTAGCAAACTGTGGAAAGAAAGAAAGAAAGAAAGAAAGAAAGAAAGAAAGAAAGAAAGAAAGAACGAACGAACCATGGTTTCTGATGAATTAGTTTCTAATGTTTTCTAAGATGAATTAGTAGATGTCAGACACTTGTCAGTCATGAGACTTGGTTCTGATTTTTATACTCAAATCACAACACATGTCCTTTTGTAACAAATGAGGATGATATTTGGTCATTTTATAAGGTCACAGAATTGGTCTTGAGATTTAACAGCAAATGTCATAAAAAGTTGGAACACAATACATGTTTTGGATACATGCAAACCAGCTATCATAAATAAATTCAGCAATAAATGTGAAGACCAACGTTGGTTGAGATGAGGATGAAATATGGTTGCTTACTGGAGGCACTCGCCTGCATTTCAGTATTTAAAACATCCAGTGTTCTGAGGTGTCTTGCTATTGACAGCACACAGTTCTATTTCTCCTTTTCATTGCAAGGAAGCATGGTCACAAACTGTGTGGTCATTGACTTGGTAACAGTCTGGGTGAGGACCAAAAAGCTGAAGTTCTGCCCAGACATGTCAAGTGACATCATTGCCAGGTGTTTACTTAGTCCAGATTGGTGGGATACAAACAATACTAATGTGTTCACACTTCCTTTTAAACGTGGAGATGGAGACCTCGGGTCCCCTTGGATCCGTCACTGTCAAGCTGTCTTTATAGCAGAGTATTTTCTCCAATAAACTGGTGGGTCAACTGCAACCCCTTCTAGATAGGGATAGCCTAGCTTGGTTATTGCAATGTTCTTTACTTTGAGCTGTCTTTAGGACTGATTGGAGATCAGGATGAGACCTAAGCTTTCTGAACATGTAATTCTACTTCTGGCCTCCTTGCATTGACTGGCAATTGTTTCTGAACTCAATTCAATACGCTGATTTTGATTGATAAAATATTGCATATCTATGAACTCCTGAACATCAAAGACTGTCCCACCTGAATCTGCTTGGACCCAGAGGTCAACAGGAGAAATTCAGAGGGTGGCAAGAACAGAGCAGTATTTTTCCTGTGGTAACTATGGAGTACTTTCCACAAGGAAGCTTTCCTGGCATCAATTTTGTCTTTTGTAAAACACAAACAAGCCCATTCTTTCTTGCTGAATATGTGATTAGCCTGCCTAAATACCCTAAAGGCATCATATTTATCTGATCTTGGAAGCTAAGAAGCTTCACCTCTGGTTAGCACTTGGATGGTACGCCACCAATGTATGCTGGAGGCTATATTTCAAAGGAAGGAACTGGCAAAATCATTTCTTAGTGTTCTTTGTCTAAGAAAATCTTCCAGCATTAATGCAGTTGCCATAAGTCAACAGGCAACATAAGGGCATATGTGCATGTGTGCATCCATACACAAACACACACATAATCATATACACTTAATTAGTCCAACAGCCCAGCTTGAGAGCCAGTATGGTACAGTGGTTTGAATACTGAAACCAGGGTTAGAATCATAGAATCATAGAATCATAGAAATGTAGAGTTGGAAGAGACCACAGGGGCCATCCAGTCCAACCCCCTGCCATGCAGGAACACCCTCAGAGCACTCCCGACAGATGGCCATCCAGCCTCTGCTTAAAAACCTCCAAGGAAGGAGACTCCACTACACTCCGAGGTAGCATGTTCCACTGCCGGACAGCCCTGTCTGTCAGGAAGTTCTTCCTGAGGTTCAGGTGGAATCTCCTTTCCTGCAGCTTGAATCCATTGCTCCTTGTCCTGGTTTCTGGAGCAGCAGAAAACAAATCCTCTCCTTCCTCTACATGGCATCCCTTCAAATATTTAAACAGGGCTATCATGTCCCCTCTTAACCTTCTCTTCTGCAGACTAAACATCCCCAGCTCTCTAAGTCTATCCTCATAGGGCATGGCTTCCAGGCCTCTCACCATTTTGGTCGCCCCCCTCTGGACTTGCTCCAGCTTGACCATGTCCTTCTTGAATTGGGGTGCCCAGAACTGGACACAGTATTCAAGATGAGGTCTAACCAAAGCAGAGTAGAGTGGTACCAGTACCTCCCTCGATCTAGACACCATACTCCTATTGATGCAGCCGAGAATTGCATTGGCTTTCTTGGCTGCCGCATCACACTGCTGACTCATGTTCAGCTTGTAGTCTATGAAGACTCCTAGATTTCACATGTACTGCTATCCAGCCACGTGTCCCCCATCCTATATTTCTGTATTCCATTTTTTCTACCTAAGTGTAGGACCTTACACTTCTCTCTGTTGAATTTCATTTTGTTAGCCTTGGCCCAGCTCTCCAATCTATCCAGGTCATTTTGAATTTTGATCCTGTCCTCTGGCGTATTAGCAACCCCTCCCAATTTGGTGTCATCTGCAAATTTGATGAGCATGCCCTCTATTCCTTCATCCAAGTCGTTGATAAAAATATTGAACAGCATTGGGCCCAGGACAGAACCCTGTGGCACCCCACTAGTTACTTCTCTCCAGGATGAAAAGCAGCCATTCGTGATCACTCTTTGGGTTCGGTCGGTCAACCAATTAGAAATCCAACTAACAGTAGCCCTGTGCAGCCCGCATTTTACTAGTTTCTTTGCAAGAATGTCATGGGGAACTTTGTCAAAGGCCTTACTGAAATCGAGATATGCTACATCCACAGCATTCCCTTCATCTATCAAGGTAGTAACTCTATCATAAAAAGAGATAAGATTAGTCTGGCATGACTTCTTTTTGAGAAATCCATGTTGACTTCTCGTGATCACCGCCTTGCTTTTTAAGTGATTAGAAACTGACTGCTTAACAATCTGCTCCAGGATCTTTCCGGGTACTGATGTCAGGCTGACTGGGCGATAATTATTTGGGTCCTCTTTTTTTCCCTTCTTGAAGATTGGGACAACATTTGCTCTCTTCCAGTCTGCTGGAACTTCTCCTGTCCTTCAAGATTTCTCAAAGATTATAGCAAGCAGTTCTGCAATGACCTCTGCCAGCTCTTTTAATATCCTCGGATGCAATTCATCTGGCCCTGGAGACTTGAATTCATCCAGTGTGGACAGGTATTCCTGTACCACCCCTCTACCTATTACGTGCCTCATTTCCCCTGCTTGCTCACCTGCTCCCCAACTGCCAGGTTGAGTGCTTGTATCCTTCTAGGGAAAAACTGAGGCAAAGAAGGTGTTAAGTAGTTCTGCCTTTTCTCTTCCCCCTGTGAGCAATTCACCATCTTCTCTGTGCAGCGACCCTATCGTCTCCTTCTTTTTCCTTTTGCTGCGGACATATTTAAAAAAGCCCTTTTTATTGTTTTTAATGTCTCTGGCCAGCCTAAGTTCGTTCTGTGCTTTAGCCCTTCTGACCTTCTCCCTACATCTCCGGGCTACTTGCTTAAATTCTTCTTTGGTGGTTTCCCCCTTCTTCCATTTTCTATACATGTTTCTCTTAACACTTAGCTCAGCTGAGAGTTCTTTAGTCAACCATTCTGGTTTCTTCAGATGCCTTCCATTTTTCCTCCTTATTCGCACAGTTTTAGACTGTGCCTTCAATATCTCCCTTTTAAGGAACTCCCATGCCTCCCTTTCCCTGAACTCCCTTTCACTATCCTTGACCACGGAATTCCAGCCATCAGCTCCCTAAGTTTACAGAAGTCTGCTTTTTTAAAATCTAAGATGAGTGTTTGGCTACCCTTATCTTCTCCTTCCCACTGAATGCCAAATTCCAAAAGGGTACGGTCACTGCCCCCTAAAGATCCAACCACTTCTACCTCATTAACAAGGTCATCCCTGTCGGTCAGGATCAGATCTAGAATATTTGACCCCTGTTGGCCTCTTCCACCTTCTGGACCATGAAGTTGTCTGCAAGACAAGCAAGAAACTTGCTGGACCTTGCTGTCTTGGCAGAGTTTGACTGCCAGCATATATCTGGGTTCAAATCCCTGCTCAGCTGGAAAACCAGCAGATGGTCTTGGACAAGTAACACTTCCTGAGCCTTCAAGGAAAGTAATTGCAAATCTCCTCAGAATAAATCTTGCCAAGAAAATCCTATGATGGGATTGCCATAGAGTCAACTTGAAGGCCCCTAACAACAAACAATAGCCCAGCTTGAACAGGCTTTATTAAACATTTGCTTGTATAACAATATAACATTAAGAACATTGGCTGGAATTTTCTTATACACTACTTAGCTACATAACCACCTTAAGTAGTGTCTCCTGGCTCAACTCCACCCATCCCAATTACCCAGCAGCAGCTGGTGCAAGTGACAGAAGTCTGTTCCCCTGTTGATTGGGAAGCAGTTGACTGACATTTCCATCTCCTCCCGTGAGTGATCTCCATTGGAACAGGCAGGAGCAAAGTCTACCATAATTCCCTTTTGCACTAGAAATCATTCATGAGAGGGGAGGATGGAAACATCAGTCAGCTGCTTCCTGACTGATAGGGCAACAGACCCCGACTACTTGCAGTGGTTGCTGCCCGTTAAACTGGAATGGGGGAACTTTCACAATCCCCATATATTCCCTAAACTAGTAAATATGTAGGGATAGTGAATATAACTCTAGGTATTTTTAACTACCTTAGTGAATTCCAGCCTTTTCATTTACAAAGAGTGAGCAACAAGGGAAACAAAATTTAAAAAGAGATCAAAGCCAAAAAGAAATTTCATATCATCTTACAGAAGTGGTCAAAGCTAATTTGGATCACTGGAATTTTTAAAAAATCTGGAACAACTTAAATACTTGTTTAAGAAATAAACACACAAATAACATTGAGTTGCATCAACACTGTTTTTTTAGGCAGCTATGTTTTGATTCATGCCTTTGCTGGATGGGAGATTATTTTTATTCTTTATCTTTGATTGGTTTTCTAATGAATGTGTTGTTACATATTGTGCACTGTGCTTTATCCTTTGGTCAAGTGCTTCAGACTCCCTTTTGGATACAGGAAGTAATTCACAGATGTAATAAACTAAGACTGCCTCTTTCACAGTGGGAGTTTGTAGTAGCAGAAAACTTTTATACACCACAATTGCATGGAACATTTCCTACTCATGCAAACCACAATCCTTTGCAGTATGGTCTCTCTCTTCTCCAACCCCTGTTTGCTGGTTAGGATCAAACTGAGAAATGCCAGTTCCCTCCTCCAGCACTCTACCTTTTGAAAGAGGAAGCTGCCAGCAAGGCATGTCAGGAATTTGTTGGAGAATTCCATGCTTAGTGGAATTTGTTTCCCAACAAATATCAGGGTAGTTCAAGTCCCCCATTACTAACCACTCTTATTTCCACTAATCACATGCAATTTGTTTTAGAGAAACCATTCTGTCCTTGGGATGGCCATTTGCAGCTGCCATAACTCTTTTCTTTCTGTGTTCATCCTCCTGTTCCCATGCTCTCTGAAGGGCTATCTTATTAACTCTCTTGAAATGCTATGCAACTGTATGTTTCTGTAACAACACAGCCATAAGTCCATGTTTACGGGGTCACCTTGAGTCCCAGGAACCCAATCCAGAAAGGGATTCAGTGGGGGAACAAAGCCAGGGTGAGTGGCAGGACACCAAGGGTTGGATCTGCAGGGCCAGCATAGGTAAAAGGATCTGTCATAACAGAGTATCTGCGCTTCGTCAAATCACATTTGTACTCAAGAGTGTCCATTAGAGAGGGCTGCACTAAGTGTCTTGGTGGCGTGTTGTCTGACACAGATCATAATTTTAGCAGACAGATATTGTTTCTAATTCTACTGGCCACTGAGTTAATAGGCCACACTGTGGGGCGGGGGATTGATGCAAACTGTACTCAATCACATACGGATAGTGCCAGTTTGGGGAAAGCTGATTTAGATCATGCAATTTCAAGCTAGCATAAGAAATTAATTTCCAGGATTACATTCCATGTGATCAGCCTACTTAGAAAGAGGTGGAAAAGGAAAACTACCCAGCAGTTAAATGGTTTCAACTCGCTAGCGCAGGCAGCACGGACTGCCTCCCAGCATCCTGCTTTGGCTCGAAATGTTCACTTAGTTTGAAGACTGCACTGGAAAAAGAACCTGCTGCTACCAAACTGAGCAATGAAAGCTATGATCACCTGTAAAGAAGAGCAAGTAAATCTGTGTTCAGTAACAGGAAGACTTACTAGAACTGTAATTACAACATATTTACCAGTGTGTTTTCAGATCTTCTGTGTTTAAAGCAGGCCAAAAGAAACACATGCCTTTTGGTTTAGAACAAATAGGAGATTCAGGAGACCTTGGGCTAGCTTTTTTATATACCACCCTGGGATGCCATGTAGATGAAGGACAGTCAGTAAATGGTACTGGTGGCAGTAGTAACAGACAGCATAGTATAGTAGTTTGAGTGTTGGACTAGATCTCTGGAGAGTAGAGTTTGAATCCCTGCTAAGCCATGGAAACCCACTGGGTGACCCTTGATAAGTCACACTCTCTCAGCCTCAGAGGAAGGCAAAGGCAATTCCCCCCTGAATAAATTTTGCCATGAAAACCCTGTGATATGGTCACCTTAGGATTGCCATAAGTTGGAAACAACATGAAGGCACAAAGCAACAAAGTTGTAATAAATAAAAATATACATTGTCTTATCTTCATCATAAGTCATTGAACTTTTCTATAAATAGAATGCTTTCAGAGCAAAGCCAGTGTCAAGAATCAACATTGTTGGGCAACTAAGGCTCACCTCTTGAGCAGGGTCCTTTTGCCAATCACTGTAGCCTTCTGCCCTGCTGTTCATTTCTTGCTCTGCCGATCTTGTGTCCTCTCTCAGTACCAAGACTGAGAAGGAACAGCATCTCCCACTTGTCTTCCCCAGAGGAAGAGGACAAGTAAATGGGTAGTGGTGACGCAGAGGGGGCCCCATTTAGAGATGTGAAAGTCAGGGGGAATGGAAAAATTCAGGAAAAACGTTTATTTCCAGTTTTTCTCCAAAGCCTTTCCCCCCAAAAAATTGAAATAAAAATGGATTATGGAGTGTTGTTTTTTACAATAAGGTGTTCATATATGTTTTGTTCTGGAACTAGTATACAGTCAGCCCTCCACATTTGCAGGTTTCACTTTTGCAGATTTGATTATTCACGAATTATTTGCTGTCAGCTGTGCTGCTGCCCTGTGCCAATTTTAATAGGGGCTCAGCCTCGTGAGACTGAGAAACTGTGAATGAGGCTTGTAAGTCCCTCTTAAAAACAATGTGGGGCAGCAATGCAGGTGACAGTAACCCCCACCAGCCACCCACTTCTGCCTTGTGAAGCAAGCCTGATACCTCAGAGGAATCTATAGCGGGTTGAATATGGTGATCATACTTTTTGTGTGTGTTAAATATGGTTTGGGACAGCCTAGAGTTATTCACTTTTTTTGACTTTCACAGGGGTCCTGTGCCCCTAACCCCGGTGAATGTGGAGGGATGACTGTATTTCATTCCCAAGACTTTGCTGAGTGCCAAACGCTGATGCTGACATACATTGATAAAGATAAGCTTTACTGGGGGTAAATGATGCAGCAGATGGTATATAGCAGAGAAGTATTCCAGCTCTTTCACTGGTGGGTTCCAGAAAAAACATGTATTTTTCCTATGGCCTCACATTTTTTCTAGCTCTAAGGCCATATTACCCAAGGGCCTCCTAAAACCTGAAGCTTGTGAACTGCTTCAGATACCTTTTTACTCTACAGCAAACAACAAACTAAGCAACATAGGATTTGGTATGGTGGTGATGCAGGACTATTTGATCTGTGATTTATTAAACTAAATACTACACAAACAGTGTGGTTCCCTAATACCTCACAACCTTTGTTTGTTGTCCCATTTAAAGAAAGGATACCCTACAAGTGAGAGCTAGTATGGTGTAGTGTAGTTGTTTGAGCGTTGGATTACGATCCTGGAGATCTGGGTTCAATTCCCCACTCAGCCCTGAAAACCCACTGGATTACATTGGGCGCGTCACACATTCCCAGCCTCAAAAAAACTGTTCCCCATTGGTAAACCCTTCCCCGGGGTCTACAACTTTGATATAAAATATAATCTAACATGCCAGAGAGGTCACCCGGATGAGCACATAGGCAGCAACAATCGTATGATCAGAAACCCAGGTCAGGCCAGTAAACTCCCCCATCATGTAGCCACAGGAGACCTCAGGCTATGCCAACCCACAGTGGACAAAAGGTCCTCAGCCTTTGAGGAGCCAACTTGAAGGGATTAAAGTGCTTTTCCACAAATTGGGCACTGGAAGCAATAGAATCTTATCAGGCAAGGACCATCTACATAAACTCACACTGCAACCCAAAGTGGTGCAAGATCCTGAAACTTTGGTAACACCTTGTTATCTTCTAATATCAAAGAAGGTGCCGGTGTAGTGTTGTTTTTCCGTTGCCATTCTCTTTGTTCTCCCTGGCAGAGGATTTGCCCTCAAGGGACATTTTCCCTACAAATAGTCCCCATTTTTGGCTGGTTCTTTGGATGACTCCCAGTCATGCCAACAGACCGTTTTTCCCCCCACCCCTGGCAGCTGAGTAATCCCCTCAGCATCCTCCTGCTGAGGTTTACTTCTTTGCTGTCTCAGACCAAGGACTTCAGGAAAAGGTGCAGTATCACTCAAACTACAAATCCTCTAATAATCCCTCTATCTAATTTCCACTCTTTGCCTTTCTATAGGGCTTGAATGCGCATGTGAGTGTATGCATTGATGTGTGATATTTCCGTTCAATAAAGTCATTTATTGGATCTTTTTGTGTGGTTTTTGGCTTGGCCTGACCCCGTAAAAATTGGGTAAAAGATCTCGCTAGGTTACCCTTCCTCTCGTAGTGCTATTGCTTGTGCTCTGTTGAGTTTACCTTTGCCATCACTTGGAGCACATCAAGGCGTCCCTTGGGGACCCCCAAAATTTCAGAGTAACAAAACCTTTGATAGGTTCACTCTAGGTCATCATAAGTAGGAAACGACTTGAAGGTACACACCAACATCACCACCAGCAACAACCCTACAAGTATCACAGTGCCTCTTAAACTTCCTGTAGGCTTCCGCTGAGAAGTCACAAGCAGTTCAGAGCTTGATCATTCATTTCCACCTTTGATGATGAGATACATCCCAGAATATATAGCCCAAAACTGTAACTGTTCCAAGCTTTTGTTGTCTGGTGTCTCTAGGTCACCATGAATTTCACTCTGTGGAATTCACATTGTTCCACACAGGCAAGTCAACTGCTGCAAGCCTATTTTTTCTGGAATGGCCATGGGAGAAAACCTTCCACAATTATTGGCAGCATAGTGGTGATGTAGGAACAGAATACTTATTTCCTCCTCCATCAGTCTGCTCAGTAAAAGACATTTTCTCCCAAACCTGCTATGAAGTTAGTAGCCTGTATTTCCATGTTGTCCATTGGTCAGTTAACAAGCCAGTCTTTTAAAAAATGCTGGCTGAATTACATTAAGGTTTCCCCTCCCTCTCTGTGCCTTTTAAAAGCTTGTCTTTAAAATCATAGTCCCAGACTATGATTGATTTTGTGATGGATTATTAGAATGTTGGCTGTAGTACCCTTTGCCTAGAAAGCAGTGCAGCAAGATAATATGCTATACTCTAAGCTCTGAGAATGTAAATATCTTATGGTAAGCAGCTTAAATCTTGTAATAAATGTTTACCTTATGAGATGTTAAATCATATTTCTGATTATCTAGTAAGTAATTTACTGGATTAAGGTATATGGAAACAGCATACTCTTCCATTCCCTTTAGATCATGAACCAGCAGTGACTCATGACCACTAAGTCTGGTGGGTCAGAGGGTAGAGATGAAAGGTTACCAGAGGTGCAACCAACTAGATTTAATTTTATGACGTCTACTCATCCTCCAATATTGCCATGAGACCTTGTCATCTCTTTTTCTAGAAATTAAACAGCTGCCATGAAAATATTTCTTAATTTCTATTGAAAATAGTTTTTAGGAAGGTATTGCTTAATTCCTGTGGGAACACTGCTAACCAAGAATAAATTCTGCCAATATGTAATTTGTGGTCAAGAAGCAAAAATGCCTTTGCCTTTGATAGGCATCTTTTTAAAGATTTTTTAAAAACACATCTCTAAAATTAGTCAGTTGTTTGCCTACTTAATAGATGAATGTTTATATGCAGCCTCAGGAAAACTTCTAAGATTAATCTTTCTTTGTAAGTATAGAGAACAGGTCGGGGGAAAGTGAGCCCTTGTAAATACAGTAGGTCTTCCATATTCACAAAGGATGCCTTCTCAGATTCAAGCAGATGGCAAAAAAATGTGGATAATAGAGGGGTGGGGAAAGAACCATGCTGGGCTTTGCATATCTTATTCAGATTTAATTGGAAGTAAAACTGTGGCCACACAGTTCATGGCAGCACTTTTTTTCCTCAACCTTTCCAACTCAACCTTCTCTTATAGGCCTCTCAAACTTCCTCAGCCCACCACCACTGGTGACCCACACAACACAAAAGTTGTCTGCAAAGCATGTGATTCATTCTCCTAGTAACTATTCTTTCTGGCCTTTTTCAATATGAAGTCCAAGAGCAACAAAAGGTAAAGCACACTTCCACAGTCCTGTCTGCAAAATGAACCAGGCTTGTGATACAGTGAGTCCTAGCACAGTATTCTAAGGGCAGAAAATGGCCACTGCTGGTTTGCTGACCCTTTGAGCATGCACAGGTCGCAACAACAGATAATCAGATGCAATAAGGAATTAATCTCTTCCTCTTTCCTCACTGCCAAATTTCACAGTGAAAACAAACGAAATGTTTCTTGCTCCCTCCCTACAGAGTGGCACTGCAGCACAAGAACTCTTTTCAAAGATCAGTGCGAAACTGAAGCTGCAGCAGACTACCAATTCACTCAGCCCAGGCACCAGCACATTAATTCATTAATTCGTTCAAGAGGAGCTGCCCCCCTGAGCCTCTGATCATTCAATTATTTCATAAGAATTCATGGTCCAAGCCTGTGCATTTTTCCCTTGTGCCTTCTGTTGTTGTTGTTGTTTTCTACATATGTGCAAGAGTTGGACAGTGAACAAAGCCTAAAGGAAGAAAGTCAATTCAGTTGAAATGTGGATCCTAGAAAAAATCAGGGCTGAACTCTCACAAGTACCCAAGATAACTAAACTGACTGCCTTATCATGATATACTGTTATAGTGCTATTATTCCACTTTAACTGCCATGGCAACATTCTGTGGAATTCTGGAGTTTGCAGTTTAATGAGACCCAAGAGCTCTCGGGCTGAGAATTCTAAATGCCCCTCCCTAAACTGCAAATACCAGGATTCCATACAATGAAAGGACAGCTATGAAAGAACCAGACAAGATCCTGAAGTGTAAAGATATATCATTGAATACTAAAGTTAGCATTGTCCATGCCATTGTATTTCCAATTTCTAGGTATGTTTGTGAAAGCTGGACAGCAAAAAAAGTTGCTAGGAAGAAAATGAACTCATTCAAAATATAGTACTGGAGAAGAGTTCGACTGAATACCCAGGACTGCTAAAAAAGACACATGAATGGATCCCACAGCAGATCAAGCTTGAACTCTTTCTGGAAGACAAGATGACTAACAGAGGCTGTCAAACTTTGGCCATATTATGAGAACACATTACTCCGAAGGTAGAAAGCATTGAGGAAAGAGAAAGACCTTATGACAGATAGATGGACTCAGTCAAGGAAAATACCTCCCTGAATCTGCAAGTCTTGAGCAGGGCGTTTGATGACAGGGTGACTTGGAAGTCTCTCATCTGTAGGGTCTTTGTAAGCCTAAATCAACTTGAGGGCATTTAACAACAAAATCCTGAAATGTAAGCTTGGCAAATTGTGTTTCTAGGGAAACATGCATAGCACTGGTCTGAAATGCTACGTCATAATTAGCCATCAATGAACAGCTTTCGCCTTGAGCCACAGATTGCATGCCTCTCCAGAAATAAAATGCACTAGGTTCAATGAGACTTAGGGCCTTTCCGCACTACCCTGTTATAGTGCTATCCTTCCACTTTCAACATCCTATGGAATCCTGGGCTTTGCAGTTTAGGGAGGGGCAGTTAGAATTCTCAGCCAGAGAGCTCTGTGGCCTCAGGAAACTACAAAGCCCAGAATTCCACAGGATGTTGAAAGTGGAATAATAGCACCGTAACAGTGTAATGCGGGAATGGCCATGGTATTTTCGTGGCAAGATTTGTTCAGAGAGGGCTTGCCTTTGCCTTCCTCATGGTTAGGTATATGGAAATACATGTGTCTGGTAAACAACAAATTTAGCCACTCAGGTTGTTGCAGGAGCCCAGAGACCACAGAGCAAGAAAAAGAGTAATTTATTACGCGCGGGCTTTTGGCTGGATGTCTCCAAAAGACCAAAAGCCCTGAATTCAAGTTTCACAGCTCTTTTATAGACAAAGTTCACAGCATACACAAAGATCACAGCAAAGATCGCAGGCATGTCTCGGTCCGCCCCTCTGGGGTCACAAATACCACATGATGTTACTAGCTAATTACCCCCGCACTCAGACCTCGGAACACACCAGCTACATGACACACAAACAACATCCTAGCTACGTGATACATTGGCTCTCGTGACCTTTTTACCCTTCTTAAATCTTTCTCCATTCCTCTGACCTAAGCCCCCAGCTTCTACTTTATTTCTACTTTATTATTTCTAATTCATACCTATATCATTTCCCCCCTTAAATGCATAATTTCTAAACAATTATAGCATTTCGTGACGTTATATCATAAAACAGCGTCAGGCTGAGCCATCAAAGCGTACAGAGCTGCTGTCTTACTGGAAGTAATTTGAAGCATATTACTTATACATCGTATAAAACAAGGAAAGCATATACACAGAAACAGGAATATTAGCACTACTGGCAACAAAATTACAAACAATGCTTTTAGCCAATTCAGGTTTGGTAACCAAGATGTGAGCCACTTCCACCAGCTATCATCCCCTTCATTTATATCCTTTACTACTTCGTGCAGTTTGTTAATTTGTGCTTCTATCACGTTGCTGTTATCAGACAAGTTGAAACAGCACAATTTCTGATGCTTTTCACATCCTACATGATGGAGAAGGAAGAGATAGTCAACGCCTGCCCGATTTTCCAATACAGCATTCCTTAGTTCCCGCTGTTCTTTGTTAAGCAAAGATAATGCTTTGGAAGTAGCATTTATACTTTTGACTAGTGTATAGGCTAATCTATTTATTTCTAGTCTGTCCTCCAAAGCCAATCCTGTTATTCCAACCAGGGAGAATGCTAACGCTATTTTCTCCTCGTCCGACCATGAGTGTGATTGGCCATCACAGTTTTCATCTAGAGGGGCGGCTCTAGCTCTACGGTCTAGCTCCTGAGGCCATGGAGGAAGGACTGTTACCAGACGGCTAAGGCAGCAAGGTTGAGTGTCAGACAGATAGGCTGGTATGTATGACCAGGTTCGAGACCCACAGGTCCAGAACCAGCCATGAGATCAAAGAACATGACCTTGGTAATAAGATATATTTTGGATCTCCTTGCAAGGAATCGGAGGTCCTGGAGCAACCTTGCATTGGCTATTCTTACTCCGACAATTGATCATGCGCGCGCAGGTAGCACTGGCTCCTGCTACTATAGGAGTTCGTAAAGTGAACTCAGTTAGGGGTAGAGAATTTGACGTGACCCCCCAATTTGCGCTGCGAGCATACGACATATCTAAGTGGCTAAAGATCGAACTCTGGTAGTGGGTACTATCCTGGATTTGGCTTGTCTGCCTACACACCGGTATCAGACATGAATTAATGAGTCTATTGGCAGGAACTCCCTGTGGCAAACAGAAATGATCTACCCCGGTTATATTAGCTAGGTGTAACCAATAATTATCAGCCAAACGTGGGGATGCTATCTCTTCAACCCCTTGAGCTTACAAATATCATATACACAGAGAATAATAAGAGTAATATAAAATGCATGTTAGTATTACGTCCCTTCCCAGGCTTCCTGGGGTCTGGCTGTATGCAGGGCTGCTGGAATCCTGGACAGCAGCGATAGAGCCTAGCCCCCGTCTTCTTTCCTTCTCCAGGTGCAGGCTTAGTTGTACGTGGAATTACCAGCTTCCGGAGTGGTAATAGTATAACTCAGCCTGAATTTCCGTGCCGCTTCTTCACGGTGAGCTTGAGTGGGTTAGTAGGGTCCCCAGCTACTGACCACCCCCCTTTTGCTCGCTTTACACATGTCCAATGTATTTATACCAGCCACCCTTACAGCTGTGGGGGTGGAAAGAATGACAGTTTTTGGTCCTTTCCACCAGGGAGTCAATGGATCAGATCTCCAATCCTTAACCCAAACCTCATCCCCTGGCTGGAAAGGGTGAACCTCAGTGATAGGGATGGGGAACCTATTTTCTATTGCATGACGGCGCTGCGACTGCAAAGCTTTACCTAGCGCCTGCACTTCTTGCTGTAGACTGACATTTCCTAGTTCCTGAATGTCCCCCCTTAACCCCGAAAGGATCTGAGGGGGTCTCCCGTACATTAATTCAAAGGGGGACAGCTTGGTGACTCTGTGAGGAGTGCACCGAATTCTAAACAGAGCCAAGGGCAACACCTCCACCCATTTTAATTTTGTTTCCTGACATAGTTTGGCCAGATGTGATTTGAGAGTCCGATTCATTCTTTCTACTTGCCCAGAACTCTGGGGCCGGTATGCACAATACAGCTTCCACTGGATACCAAGCAGCCGATTTACTCCTTGCAACACCTTGTCGAGGAAGCTGGGGCCATTGTCGGATCCGATAGATAAAGGCAACCCGTGCCTCGGTATTATGTCTTTTAGCAGAGCCCGGCTTACTTCCCTCACCTTCTCTGTCCGGGTGGGGTATGCTTCCACCCATCCAGTGAAAGTACAGACAAAAACCAACAGGTATCGATAGTGTCCCGCTCTGGGCATCTCCGTGAAGTCCACTACCAGCGTTTCGAATGGTAGGGCCCCATGTGTTTGAACTCCTGGAGGGGGTCCCTTCCCTTGTCTGGGGTTGTTTCTTGTGCACTCCGGACATCGCGCCAAGGCTGAGTTGGTCAAGGCATGGAGTCCGTTGATGAACACCTGCTTCTGTAGCAATGCGGCCAAAGCGCTCTTCCCTAGATGGGTGGCTCTGTGGGCTGCCTGCACAACCTTCCAAGACAACTGCTGGGGTACGAAGATCCGGCCATCAGGCAATTCCCACCAGCCTTGGGGGGTCTTTTGAGCCCTCATGGGCCCCTGGGCCACCTGATCTTCCCCACTGCTGTACCTTGGGGCCGCATCAGCCAAATCAACTTGGAGCAGCGGGGCTAACACTCCGCTCGTTATCCCGTCTTCTATGGCAACTGTCTTGGCCACTTGATCGGCTCTCCTATTTCCCTGGGCTACTTCACTCTCCCCCCGCTGGTGTCCTCTACAATGCGTCACTGCCACCCTATTCTTCTCATTGAGGAGTATTTGTGGGAAGCCGGCACCTCTCCTCTGCGCGCTTACTTCACAAGGCCAGAGGGCAGGCAGGGGTCTGCTCCCAAAGAGGAGAAGGTATTATGGTAGCCAGGCCCAGGTTTCCCAATACGTGGGGGAAGGGAATGCACATGTTGTTGTTTGTTGTTGTGTGTCTTCAAGTCATACAGCAACCCTAAGGCAAACCTATCATGGGCAATTTCTGCACTACACACTATTAGAGTGCTATTATTACACTCTCAACATCCTGTGGAATCCTGGGGTTTGCAATTTAGGGAGGAGCATTTAGAGTTCTCAGCTAGAGTGCTCTTTGGCCTCAGGAAACTACAAACCCCAGAATTCCACAGGATGTTGAAAATGGAATAATAGCAATATAACAATGTAGTGTGGAAATGGCCTTAGAGACAAACGGGTGGGATTTTGCAGAAGCACCTCCTGGCTCTTCAGAGCAGGGGTTTGTCAGGGGCTCGTCCTGGCCAGGCTTGTCTGTAAGGCCGTTTCCTCACTACTCTGTTATAGCGCTGTTATTCCACTTTCAGCGTCCTGCCGAATGCTGGGGCTTGTAGTTTACTGAGGGTGTTGAAAGTGGAATAATAGCACCGCAAGAGCGCAGAGCGGAAACGGCTTCAGGCGGGAGCCGCTGCAACTCTGCGGCGCATGCACCAGGGGGAGCCGCGAGCTTGCTTGCGGATAACCGAGGAGGGGATTGAAATAAATACATAAATAAATAAATAAATAGCCATACATTAAAAAACAAAACAAAACAACAACCATCCGGCGGCGGCGGCGGCGGCGGCGGCGGCGGAATAGCAGGGCTCCCAGCCGGCGCGACGGCGGGTCTTGCGAGGAAGACGGGCCCGCGGCTTGCCGAGGCGGCCATGAGCAGCGGCGCGGCTGCCGAGGGGAAGCCCTCCGCCCGCTGCAGAGGCTCCTCGGCGTCGCCTCCGCCCTCCTTCGCCCCCGGCGGCGAGCGGGCGGGAGCGGAGGGCGCTTGCGGCCGGGAGGCCCCGGCGAGAGCCGCGGTGGCGGCGGGAGGAGGCGAGGGACGGGGGGCGAGCGAGGCAGGGCGGGGCGCCCTCTGCTTGGGCCCCGGGGCGGCGGCGGCGGCGGCGGCGGCGGTAGGCGGTCGTGGCCTGCGGGGAGGGGAGTGGTCCCTCGCCATCTTTGAGGGGTTCCCCTCAGAGTTTGAGGGGCTGTGTCTGAGAATGAGCTTTACAGAGGCATTTTGGGGGGAATAAGGGGTGCATGTCTCCCACTCCCTTCTTTCCTGAGGGCTGCGAGGTAAGGAGGGAGCCCCGGCAAGAGTTTATTCCCGCTGCTTCTGTTCTCGGCCGTTTCCGCACTGGACTGTTATAGCGCTGTTATTCCACTTTCAACATCCTATGGAATCCTGGGGGTTGCAGTGTAGGGAGGGGGCTTGGGCAAACACCAGCGCTGTAATATATTAGCGCTGAAACAGTCCAGTGTGGCAGTGGCCCTGGCGGCTTAGAGATGTTGTCACACCCACTGCGATGCAACGATGGTGATATAATCGGATTATAACGCATTATGTTATGATGTTTATTGCCTCTGCTGGCTTCTGAGGCAGCTGACAATCAGGAAGAGAAATATAATTGCAGTGGAGATGTTATCATAGGATTGTAACCCATTGTCTTACAATGTTTATTGCCCCCCCCCGGGGTTGTGAGGCAGCTGAGGGTCTGGAAGAGGAATATAACTGCAGGGGAAATGTTGCCATAGTCCAGTGTGATTGCATTTAGACCCTTTCCAGTGCGATGGGTGTGAGAAGTCCCTCTGGTGAATGACTTGTGATGGGGAAAGTGTAGGGGGTGACTTTGCTGGTTCTCCTGGGCTGTCAGTGCAAATGAACATGGCATCTTTCTAGGTTGCTTCTCTCTGGGAGGAGCCTAGATGGCTTGCAGTTGAACTCTGTTGGGTGCAACCTTGTCAGTGGCTCTAGTCTACAAGTCCTGTCACCTATGGTTTTCAGAACCTATTTGAAGCCATTTGGCAACACAGAGGAGAATTCCAGGGATCCCGTTACTCTCTCTGGGTCTTCCCCCAAGGAGGACACAGACAACACGAAAATGTGTTTGGAAGCCCATTTCTGGGCAGTGCATTTGAGTCATGTTATACCTATTTTGTGCCAGGTACATTGGCTGCCTATTTACTTCTGGACTTAGTTCAAAGTGCTGGAATTAATCTTTAAAGCATTGAACCATTTGAGACCGTTTACTTGAAGAACTTTCTGGACCTGTTCAAATGAGCTAAAGCATTTTATTCTGCAGCAAGGTCCCTTTTCCAGAGTCTGTGCTTAGGAACTACTAGATGAGCAGGTGTGACAGAGTGGATGTTTTCTAAGGTGTCTCTATACTTGCAAAATTCTCTTCTGTAAAATGTAAGCTTAGTATCTGTCAGTTCATAAAGGCTTTTTTATTTTAGTCCCCTTTTCAGTAAGAAGATGAGTTTGCTACTCAAAGTACTGGTCTGTGAATGTTGGACCCTGGAGATAAGTGTAGCAAGTGGGCACAAATATGGTATTGTTTCCTGACACATCAGGAGGAAGAATTGCTGGTCCCCCACATCAGATAATGGAAGATGTCCTTATTTTCAGTTGGCTGGCCTTTTGAATTTGTGAGTGCTTTTTTTTAAAAAGTCATACTTTTTAAAATTTTGTTCTGATTTTTTAAAATTATTTTTATTAGAATTTTTACAATATATAAACTCACTAAGACATTATATTATTCATGAAAAAACAACAACTGTGCATTCTTATGTATCTTGTTTTTCATTCTCTAATCCTACATAGGACTTATTTTTATTTACAAGTGTATTCATACTTCTAACATGAAATCATCTCTTTGTTCCTGATGTATACATTTAAATATTTATATTTATATATTAAATCATTTGACTTCATCTTTGTATATTATTGCTTATACACTTAAAATAAAATTTCCTGAATTTTGTTCTGATTTTTTGAAAATTGTGGACACAACTTCAGGAAATTTTATTTGAAAAATGTAAAGAAATTAAGACACTACCAAAACTAACAAACAGACAGTACAATAAAATGCAGTACTTGCATAACTCCCCTCTGTTTACAAACAAGAGTGTACTTTTTTGTAAACACACCACTCTGCAGAAGCTAGTGAAGGTTCTTGGAAGAAGATGTATATACACTGCTGTGCTCTGCACAGTTACCCAGGAGTAAGCAATGCAAAGCCAAACTTACTTTTGAGTAAGTAACCATAGATCTATACAGTAAAAATCTAGATGGGGCATACTCAAAGAAGTTTTCAGCACATTCTTCACCAGAGGTTATCTAAGGACATCCTCTCAGGTTTGCAGAAGTACATCAAGGAGCAGTGGCACCAGAATAACACAATTTTGTGGCATAAACTCCACTTCAACTCACAACTGCTTTCTGGTATCTCTCATGAAGATATGAAATGTATGTGGGCAAAGAGACAACCTCCTGTGATTATCGGTATTTCCCCCCGCCAAAAAAGTGATGTTTATTTTTGCTTTTCGAATTAAGATTTGAATCTTTATGTATACTGATCACTGTAAGGCTAATAATTTACAAACCTCTTAAACAGAAGTTTCACAAGAGGCTTTTTGTAATCTGTAGGAACACTCAGTGATTAGCCTGGACAACTGCAAATGTGTATAACACACTTATGTTTTTAAAATAACTTTATTAATAAATGCAAAAATGAGAAAAGTAAAGCACACAGAGGTGTGTGTATGAATAAATAAAAGAGTATGTATGCATGTACGAGCACACAGAGTCTGAAACATTTATGTAAGCAATTTAAACTGAAAGAAACAGATACTTCATTATAAGAACAATGCCTGAATTCTGACATTACATCAATATTTGTTATTCTAATTTTTTTTTAATTATTTCAAATGCTCATATTTTAGTAGCTGAATAAGATTCTGTTCTCTAGTGGTCTAGATTCAAGAGGACAGCTTGCATCTTAGTCTCAGATTAGACATGATGGTAGCAAATTAATCAATTTATTCTGGAACAAGGTTACTCCAGTCAGGAAAAGGGAGGTGACTTTAAGAGCAGAAAGACTTCACAGACGAGAAAGATGAATCACCTCTTTCTGTGGATTTTCGTTGTCATTGTGTCATTGACCAGGGTTCAAATCCCCACTCAGCCACCCATTGAGTCACACTCTCTCATCTTCAAAGGAAGGCAATGACAACCTCTCTGAACAAATATTGTCAACAAACCCCCATGATAGGTTCACTTAGGGTTGCCATACATTGGAATTACTTGAAGGCACTTAGCAACAGTGAAAAAATAGGCGCTTTAGTGCCTTACTGAAAGGAAGTAAGCGACCAATTGACCCTGTTATGTTAATACTGTGGACCTGCTTGATACAGGACAGGCCTAGAAGAAAAAGTGACAGTGTCACGCTTACTGTCTCTGCTCACTAATGAACTCACCTCTGTATTCTGTCAATTAACTACTGCCTATTTTTAACATGTAAACTTCTCTCTCACAAACTTTGGGTAGCAGATTGGTCCTCATTTAGACATTCCAGTAAATTAAGCAGCTACTAGGGACAGTCGCCCACAAAACCAGGAAGCAGGTTTTGAAACAAATCCAGAAACGAACTCTGTTCTCATGTCTATTTAGGAATATGGTATCAGGGTTACTCAGAAGCAAAGTATTATCGCAGTATTGCTCTAGTGAATTGTTCATTGTGTTCTTTTATACAGTTAGGCTACAAATTAACACAGGGCTGCTTTATTTCCCACATTTCACAGACTTTTAATTCCATTGGTTATAGTTTGCTTCTCTTTGTTCTGTGTATATCGGTGAATGAGCACAACACTGCGCATTTCTGTTCATGTAGGCTCTAGTGTATGTCATAGTCAATCTGCTAGCCTTGGGATGGCACCAAAAATTGTCTTTGTTTGTTTATATATTGTAGCAGTAATTTTGTTTTTATTTAACTTTTATTTATTTATTTAACTTTTGTATAATTATATTTATAATTATTTATAAAAATTTATAAAAATGATTTTTCCATAAGTATTTTAGTGGACTTGGACAGTCAGCTTCTAACTGACTGCATATAGTTGTTTGAACATGTATGCATATGTCAAAAGGCTTTGAGAAAGATGAACAAATATTCTAGGAGCATAGTCTTTTTCCTGTTTTTGTCATTTGCAGCAGTATTGCTGAATGTGGCTGGATTGGCCCAGAGAAAAATAACAGGAATTAGATGTTGTTTGGGCCATTGGCTGACCCACCCCATCACTGTATCTTAAGATAGCAGTATTGTGTGATATATTACTTCTGTGAGTTGGTTGCTTTTCTGTTCTTTCTTCTTCTTTTCTTCTTTTTTTCAAAATTGATACTACAGTATCTGCCAGGGTTTGGTTCCTGGACCTCATATGGATATCAAAATTTGTGGATGCTCAAATCCTATTATATGATCATGTGGTAAAACAATGTCCCTTATATAAAATGGCAAAATCAAATTTTGCTTTTTGCAATTTTTTTTGAATATTTTCAAGTGGTGGTTGGTTAAATCATTAAATACAGAATCTGCAGATATGGAGGGCCAACTGTAACTATAAAATAAGGTTTCAGCCGGCACTTAATATGAAATAGCTGAGTACTGTTCTCTTGTGAATATAGTCTGTGATTTGTTCTGCAACATGCTTCATTTTAGGGCAAAATAGAGCTTTACTCTACTGGAGCTAACTCAGTTCTTGGCCAACTTCACCTTGTTGCTTAGTCTTGGATCACTTTATACATTTAGTAGTTAGATATAATAAGGTGGTCTTACTTTCAATGTATGAAATGGTCAGTATTGCACCAGATCTAAAAAGATTGCTGCAATTGGAGGGCCATTTCACACAGTGCTGTGTTGACATGATGAGAATCCAGTGCTGGCAGACCTGTTAAACTAATTTGGGGACCCATAAATCAAGAATTTAGTAGAGGTGAGATAAAAACATGAACATGGAAAGAAGTCACAGCTTGGCTCACAGAGTAGCCTTGAGAAACATGGCTCCTTGCCTAGTCTGATTTGCATTGTTCTTAGAGAGAGAAAATACAAATAAGTGCAATTCCAAACACTTTTTAAATGCTTCATTCCAAAGACTTTAAAATTGTGTCTGCACAAGGGTTCGTTGAAAGTTGACAAATGTGTTTCTAAAGTAAACAAAAAAGATAATAAAATATGTAATAAAGATATATAAAAATACCCCTGTCAAAGTTTGTGATTAATGGTTTTCTGACTTGGACAATTCTAGTAAATCCATAAATGGATTTCTGCATGCTTCCTTAGGATGTCCCTTACTCTGTACTGTGGGCAATCATTCTTTTATCATAGAAATTTTTATTGTTCTTACTATGGCAGCTACAGTGATTAGAGTAACCGGACTAGCTGTGGAACTGAATCTCCATACATTTAGTGGTGTCACTGCCTTTATATCCTGCTGTTTTAAATATAAAGTATGAATTTCACATGAATCTATATAGATCCAGTACTACGACCATTTCCTGTGTTGCTCAATTTCTTCTCTGTGTGCAGTTCAGTTCTCTGTACATTAAATGTTTATCAGCTACTTTCTAGTGCTCACAATAGTTGAGAAGTTCACACAGTCAATGTGGTGTCACAGAACATATATGGACATGTTAAAGCCATTTACAGCATGGTAGCTTTTTCTGACAATATTTGCTTAGTGCATTTGTTTATGAAGCTGTAATACTGTATATCCATTGTATCTCCAAATTGCTTGATAGTCTTCACTGGCTAGGAGAGGCTTGTAAATTCACATTCTATAGGAAATTCATCATTGGATGAAGTTATTGGATGAAATGTGGCCTTGAACAAACCCCTGCACAAAGCTTCTGGTTTTGTATAGTGTATAGTTTATATAATAATACAATTGTATTTTTGTCTGCATGTAAAATTGTTGTTAATGTATTTGCCACTTTTCAAATAGTATTTTAAGAGACAAAAAGTGAAAGCAATGTATGAAGAGCTATTGAAAGGTTTCAGTGCTATTTTTAAAAATTGTTCTAAGGCAGCAAGGGCAAACAAAATTCTTATGCTTAAAGTACTGAAATAGCTTTCCTTCTTCTGCAGAATGAAAAACAAAATAGTTTCATAGAAACAAACCCTGTTTTGTGGTTGGGCTGTAGAATTTGCAAGTATAAAGATGTTTGCTTCTTCATTGGTGATGGATGTAACATAGATAGTACTATGTGAATATTACTTTTAAAATCTTTTCAGTGTTGAAGAGAACTTTTATCTAACCAAAATGGACACTGAAAGAAAATCAAGATAATTCTTTTTTGTTTGTATATTAGATTGATAGTGTTACAAACAATCAATCAATGTTGCAATCAAAATACAATCAAAGAAACAGAAGGAAGCAAAAGAGATGAAAAAATGAGGGGTGACCTGTAACTGAAATGCAATAGGGTTCTGAGTTCCCAGTCCTGACTGTAATGAAAAAATAACAAATAAAAAATAACAAATAAATAAAAAAGAGGAAAAATATTATTCTTTCATTACATATCCAGGTAGAATCACAGAGGATTACATCGTTAGATTTCTTATTGCTCAAAAATCCATAAACAATTTCCAATATTTAAAAAACTTCACTTGGCTTATCTTTCAAAACCCATGTTAATATGACAATTTGGGCCAGCTAAACAACCTTAACAATCCATTCTTCCATCCTCAGTGCTTCAGTCCGCTTCCAAGTTTGAGCAAACAACATTCTTGCTGCTCTTGTCATGTACCCAAGGAGTAAGCTATTTTTACTATCCAGTTTTTTATCCACAGTGCCTAACAAAAACATTTCAGGTAACATTACAAAAAGTATCCTTAAAAATTTTTGGATTAACATATAAATCTTCGATCAGTAACTTTTTGCCTTCTTACAAGACCACCACATATGAAAAGGTACCCTTCATTCTCTTGGCATCCCCAGCATTCATTTGAAACATTTTGGGACATTTTTGACAGCTTCTTTGGGGTTAAATAAATCTGTACAGCATCCTATACATGCTTTCTTTGGAATTACAGTCAGCCCTCCACATTTGTTGGTTTCATTTTTGTGGATTTGATTATTCATGGATTATTTTTGCTGTCACCTCTGCTGCCTCCCTATGCCTTTTTTAATAGGGACTGCAAGCCTCGTGAGACTGAGAAACTGCAAGGGAGGCTTATAAATCCCTATTAAAAATGGTGCGGGGCAGCAGTGGAGGTGGCAGTAAGCCCTACCAGCCATCCACTTCTGCCTTATGGAGGAACCCTGATGCCTCAGAGGAATCCATGGTGGGTTGAATATGGTGATCATATTTTTCTCTGTGTGTTAAATATGGTTTGGGAGGATCTAAAGTTATTCATGTTTTTTTCACATTCACGGGTCCTGTGCCCCAGCCCGAGCAAATGTGGAGGGATGACTGTACTACACAATGTCTTTAGACCACATTTCCCCCCTGTACATCAATAAGGACATCATGCCCGAAATTTTGGGCCTGCTTGGTCATGTACTCTTTTACAGGTTCATCTGTCTCTAGTTTTGAAAGCCATTTATATTTACATGGTCATTGTCTTTGCACAACTCTCAGTACAATTTTTCTTTAACATTTATGGCTGCATTTCTCTTATCTTGAACAAATCTGTCCTTAAGTTGATTATAAACAAATTATGAGCTTTAACCTTCTTTAAAAATTGCCTTTCTTGCTTTAAACTTCCAGCTCTCTTGTTCAAAATATGAAAGATCTTTATGAAGCAACCACTTCTAATTTTTCAGCCATTGTTTCCTAAAATAGGCTTTCCTCACTGAGGTGACTAGTATTATCTTAGGAAAAAGTCTGTGCTGGTACTTATATCAAAGTCATAGGAGAGCCTGTCTAATACAATGATTTTTAGATTCAGCATGTGCGTTAACTTTATCATACCAAAGATAATTGTGCCACCCAACTTCCAAGAGTCTCACATCTAAGCAATAGTCATTGCTTCAGCCCTACAAAACAACAGTCCTCAAAATATAATTTAACATTAGGAATTCCCAAGCTGCTATGTTCTTTAGTATCTTGCAATGGTTTAAATTTTATTCTGGTTTCTTTACCTGCCAGATAAATCTGGAAATCTCTTTTTCCCATTGCGCAAAAGGTACTCTATTTCTTATAAAAGGGATTGTTTGAAAGAGAAATAAAAGCCTTGGCAAAATGTTTGCTTTTTTAAATTGCATTTCTACCCAGAAGAAGTTAATTTAACAATCTCCATTTCTCAGAGTTTCTTTCAATTTCTTTTGAGACTTTTTCATAATTATTTTGAAATAATATGCTGTTGTTCTTCATAATTGTAACTCCCAAATATTTAATCCTCTTGACACAAAACATTGGTTTTGTTCCAAGCGTAATTTCTCCAATTGGAGTTTATCCAAGTTACTTCTGATACTCTAAGTTTTTTTCATTGTCTTTTGCATATAAGCCTTTATAATATTCCTCAAAGGCTTTTAATATTTCCAAATTGTTCACTACAAACTGATCTCCCTTCTTGATCTGTGTGACAGTTTTCTTTATCCTTTCTTGTCTCAAGATATACGAAAGCTACTGTCCAAGTTTGTTCATGAATTCAAAATTCTTTTGCCTAAAATATAGTGGTTTGGTATTCATTTTGTGGACCGTGAGCAATTAAATCTGTTGTTCAAGCAACTTAATCATTTGTTAAGTCTCTTTATCAAAATTTTCCTTATTTTTTTCTCCAAAACCTTTATTTTGTCCATCAACCTCCTCTTTTTAGCTTCTCTTTCTTTTTTCAGTCTATAACCATATTTTATAAATTGTCCTCTCATATAAACTTTGCTTGCATCCAAAACAATTGTAGGCTCTGTACCCTCATTTAAGTTAAGCTCAAAAATTTGTTTCAGTTCTTGTTTACATAATTTTAACATTTCTGTCTTCAGGACTAACTGTCCATTTAATTTCAGTCTGAACTGTGTTAGCTCCATTTTCAGGGACATTGTAGTAGGTTTATGATCTGAAAAAAAAAATGGTAAAATGTCCATACTTTTCACTTAGCCATATTCTTAGAAATCCAAAACATATCTATTCTACAGAAAGATTCATGATGATCTGAAAAAAAAGTATAGTCTCTAGTGTTTGGCTGCAAATGTCCCCAATCATCTACTGATCCAAAGTACTCTGCATATTTAGAAAAGCTTCTAGATAGTTTCTTGTGATTTTTCTTATTGGCTATACTGGAACATTTGTCTTCATTAGGATCAACAACCCCGTGCTAGTCACCCATGTAAATCAGCTTTTGTAGGTCTAGTACCAAAGTCTTTCATAATAAATTTTCATAAAATGTTGATTTCTCATTATTGGGGCCATAGATACCTATTAAATGCATTATCTTGCCATTCAAGTTGATTTCCACGATTACGCCTTGTCCATCTTCAAAAATCAATTTAAGTTGTAATGTTTGGTTTATGGAAAAGACTACTACATTTCTTTTGCTCTTTCTTTACAAACACAAACTCTAGGTCCATATTTCTATTCTGTAAAAGTTTACCATCTCCTTTTCTTATATGAGATTCTTGAAGACAAATAATTTCATGATTGGGATTTTTTTTTAAAAAAAATAATGCCCTTTCCCCCTTTCCTGGGCTGAATTCAGTCCTTTTACATTCCATGAAATTATTTTCAGAGTTATTTTGGTGGTGTTATTAAGATATCTTATTACGTTGTTATTCTTAACAATTCTCAACCATTTGGATGTCTCCTTCAGGGGCTTCTTGTTGAAAAATAGGATTCAGAAGACAAAAAAGATAGTGAAAATAATCTTTATCTAATCCGTTTGAAAAGTAACAAGCAATATGTCTAAATCAGAACAATATTCAAAAGCAAAACATAGTCAAAGTATTAAAATTAACAAGAGTGATAAGGCAAGTAAATAATACAAAACAGCAAAGATACCAAAGATAAAAAAAAAACACCACAATGAAGCAGGGTCAAACAAGATACAGTGCAAAAGAGAAAGCAGCAGCAGGTAAGCTCACAGTAGAACGCTAGCCTTATAGAGGCTCTACAGTTGATCTGGATAACACCTACAGCTGAAGATTGTTTCTGTCTCAGTAACACACCATTAGCCCTATAATGATGGAAGTTGAAGATCTTGTCCATGTTCCAACACTCCTAACTACAACTTTTTGACCAAATTTCTTGCTCTCTCCGAAGAGTTTATGGTATATTTGTCACCTACATAAGTGGTTAGCAAACCATCTGGGACTATGCAGTGAAAGATTGTATCTTTTTTTTCCAAGCACCTCCACCAAAAATTTATACTCTCTACATTTCTTCAGAACTCTGTCAGGAATTTTGTTAAAAATAATTATTTCATTGTCATTTATTTTAAGCTTTTTCCTAAGGTGTGCTCTGAATATTTCATCTGTGACAAAATAGTTCCGTAGGAACTGACTCTGTTTTGTGGTTAGGCCTTAGAATCTGCAAGTTTAAACTTGTTTGCTTCTTGCAGTGGTGATGTGGATTGTACTATGTGAATGCTAATCTTAAAAATCTCTAAATTTTGAAGAGACCTTTTATCTGACTGAAATAGAAGTTGAAAGAAGACCAACATACTTGTTTTTTGATTTAGAGCTGAACACTACTGAATGCATGTTGCTTAATCATGGCTTTGTTTTTCCTTGCATACATTTCAGTTATTATTTTCATAGAACCTAACAAAGGAAGTAACTGGCAGTTCATATAGCCCAATGATGGGAAAGGTGTAGACCTCCACATATTGTTCAACTGAACCTCATAGGATTCTTCATCATTAGCTGTGATGGCAAAGGCTGCTGAAAGTTGCAGCCCAACAACATGTGGAGGTACGCAGAATTTGCATATCTGGCCTAGTCTAAATTCCCTTTTTGTAAAACAGATTCTTTTCCTGTTTTAGTGATAGTGCCTATACCACTGATGACAAGGAGATCTTCAAAATGGTTCTTAAGGTTCCTAGTTGTCAAGGATTGGAAGTTTATAGTATGGTGTAAAACTCTTCTGGTTTTATTCTGCTTTGAAAAATAGTTCTGTGTTACTCAAAAGCTTACAAATATTTTAAACATTATCACATGGAATTTTACCTGTCTTTGACTAATTATCACTATGACTGCTTTTAGAAAAGGCTTAAAATGTATATTTTTTTAATTTGGCTTTTTAAATTGCTTTAGCGTTTATTGTTGTTTTTAATCTTTTTAAGTATTTTTGTTGTTTTTTTCATTTTATGATTTTGTGTGCTGTACACAGCTTGGTGATTTTTATAGAGAATATGTCATATAAATAAAATTACATACATTTGGTTACTTCTATAGTAGCTCTTTAACCTAGAATTTCTAGCCTTGATTTCCTTCAGCTGTAATGGAGAATCTGGATGAAATTGTTGCCAATCTATGCTGCATTTCAGTGTTTTCTGTGTTGGCTTCCTATATTTTACAGACCTTATTTGTGGCGATGTTTCTCACTTAAAATTCAGTTGCACCAGCCTGTCTGTTATGGTTGGCAAAGTGCAACTGAGGCTTTTGAGGGTTCGTCTACCTTTAATTAGATTTGATGCTTATTTCTTGCAGTTGATGCATTTAATTGGTTCCCATTTGATGTAGGTGCTTCGTTGCTAATGAGGAGCCCCATATTACTCAGTTCATGTTCCCCTGTGGAGTGGCTTTAATAACTAGTTCCCTTTTCTTTTTTCATTTTTAATTGATAAAAAGCTCCAAAAGAACAGCAACTGACTTATTAAGAGACAATTGGTAGTGAATGCTATTGCTGTGCTGAACTTTAGGCAGTTAGAGGAAGGTGTGATATATGGAACAAGTTTCAGATTGTTATAGAGAACTTTACAGAGTAGGACATGCTTTGGAACAAATACTCAAGGATTTGTTTTGACCGATGGCATTTGGAACTACCATATTATTTCTGAGCTTAGATATCTTGGAAAAGCAGTGCAGTATCAGAGCTGAAGGGCCTTATTGTAGGAACAGACTTAAACCAGCCAGTCATTTTCATATTGGGGTTATTTGTCATATTCAACAGATGTACTGCATGTAACTTGAAAATAATTTTTGAGACATCAGGCTTTGGGGTATATGTTCATTTTTATCTCCACTTTTTTTTCCCTTTGAAATTGGGGGGTATAGCTGGAACTTTTAAAATAAGTAAGCAGGAGTATCTTTTTCCAGAGGGGAAAAATGCAGTTCTCTAGCTGCCAGTGCCAGAAGAGCATTGCTGCTAGAATAACATTTAATTTGGTCCCTTCCTACTTCCTCTTCAAATTTTACAATAAAATTTGATTCCACTGTGTTTATTTCTGGTGCTGTGCTCCAAACCAGGGATGCTCAGCTATTCCCACCCCAAATATTAATACAAATATTTCTTTTTTCTTTTCTTTTCTTAAAACTATTATTCTGGCTTCAAATTGCATAGCTTGAAAATTCTTGTGGGTTTACATCACTGTACTGCAGTAGTAGTTGAAGATTTTAGGATCAGGATTTCCTGTGCTACAGAGTATTACTACCGTCAGTACCTTCTGCTTTACATGTAGTTTTGCATCACAGAGTGCACAGGGAATTTCACAAAATCTACAGTTGTGCAACATCCTAGCGATAGTACCGCTAACAGTGCATTTCTGTATAAGAAGGTAACATACCTTGAAGCCCAAGTTTCTCTACTTTGGCTCAGCAGGAAGGATGGAGATTCTTTTGGACAGATCAAAATCAGCTTTCTTGGAAGAGCCACACAGCGGGTGCCTCTCTAAGGAGGAACACTATTGCCAAATAGAGGAGGTGGACACTTGGATTAAGAATTAAGCAAAATCCACAGAAGGAAAATGATCAAGAATAATGCTGTATGTTTGGAGGTATACAACTGATTCCAAGATATCCCCTTGATCAGTGATCATGAGCCACATAAACAGAGGCAACAGTCCTCAGACAGATGTAGGTGGGCTTTAGAGGATGGCAGAGCTTCTGCCAAATCTGAGAGAAGGCCAAATATTGTCTCCTTTTTTTTAAAAAGGGGGGAAATCAAGGAAAAAAAGTTCTTCAGCAGATCATTAAATAGTCAGCGTGTGAGCACTCAGAAAGTAATGGCATGATTACTAAGAATCAGGATGATTTTCTCAAAAAGTGAGTCATGCCAAATTAATCTTATCTCTTTGTTGATTAAATTAAAAGGTTGATAGATGAGGAAAATGCTGTGGATATAATATATCTTGATTTCAGTAAGGCTTCGGACAAGGTCTCCCATGATATTCTTGCAGACAAGCTGGTAAAAAGTAGACTAGATTAGGTTGAGTATGTGTCTTTTGGAGAAGGGAAGACTGAGAAGTGACATGATAGCCATCTTTAAGTATCTGAAGAGTTGTCATGGTAATTGGTGTTTGATAGTGGAATAGCTTAGCTTGGAAGTTAGTGGATTCTTCTTCTTGGAGCTTACAAAAAAAGGTTGGAGTGCTTTACCTGTATGTTTTTGCAGGGAGTTGGACTAGAATGACCTTGTGACCTCTTCCAACTCTGATTTCCAGAAGAAGTTGTAGGAGCAACATAGTAGCCATTTTATCTGTATTTCAGATATCGGTAGATGGGATATACAGATGTGAATGGTGAGCTGCATTGGGAATCAACTAGACTGAGGTTGCAACAAAGTATTTTGAATAGAACCTCATGTCTTTGAGAATCAACTTCCCATCATCCTAAAAACAACTATCTTTGGATATTTTTTTCAAAAACCCCTTTCTCTTATTGTTTTTCAACAACTGATTAGCAAGAACTGAGTGATGAAGAAGAGGTTATTTTCCAGCATATATTTCCCCCAAATATCAAGAACTTTCACACTTCCTATATGGTAGAGGATTGGACTAGATTGCCTTTGGAACTTTTTAAGCTCTGTAATTCTATTATTCTGTGTTTAATCGGAAGTAGATTCTACTGTATTCATTGAAGCTTACTCCCAAGAAAGTATGCTTGGATTGTTGCAGCATAAATCAGTGTTTTTCTTCAACTATTATAGCTCATCCTTCACCCAAAAGCTTCTGACAGTATCCTTCCAGAGAAAGGGGAGAGGATTTTAGTACAGGTATAACTCAGTTAATGAAATAGATGTGTTCCTGGGCTTTACTTCTTTAACAGAAACTTTGGCACCAGAGGTAGAAATAACATAATATGGAAATAATAGGGATTGGTTCCTGCACTGCAAAAGAGCAGTTTAACTTGTTTCAGCAATTTTTTTTTATTCAAAACTAACATTTGCACAAGTGAAATGAAATAACTAGACCAGGTAAGTCTTGTATAACTAAACAAAAACATGTTGAATCTTCTAATGACCACTAGAAAGTAGACTGGGCTCCTGTAAATATCCTTTGTAAAAAGAAAAGGGCTTCTTTATCAGAGGCTTTGTTAATTGAGGTGTGTCTGTATTTAAATAGACCCTCATCCCTCCAGTGAGAGAGGAGATAATTTCATATCATATGTTGCCAACAGTGTTAAGCTTAACCTAAAATACTAACCACACAAAAATCCACTAGGACAGTGCTTCCCATTCCTTTTTTCACTTGTGTTCCCCTTTGCAGCCCATTTCCATAAACTGAACCCCCTGCCACCATCACATCCTTTCTTTGTGGGTGGAGGAAGCCCATCAGACAGCTTTCCTATTGAAGAAAGTGAAGGAAGAAAGTCAAAAGCAAGGGTTACAGTTGAACATTAAGAAAACAAAAATAATGACCATAGGTGATATACATAACTTTAAAAGTGAATGATGAAGACATCAAAATAAAGATTTTCTGTAACTTAGCTCAGTCATAAATCAAAATGGAGACTGTAGTGAAGAAATCAGAAGACTAGGAAGGGAAACTATGAGGGAACTAGGCAAGATTCTCATGTGTAAAGATATATAATTGAATAAGCAAAATCAAGATCATCCATGTCATTGTATTTCTTATTTCTGTGTATGATTGTGAAAGCTGGATGGTAGAGAAAGCTAACAGGAAGAATATCAACTTATTTCAAATGTGATGCTAGAGGAGAGCTCTGTGGATACTATGAACTGGCAAAAAGACAAATAGATGGGTCCTAAAGCAAAGCAAATCTGAGCATTCCCTAGAAGTCAAAATGTCTAAACTGAGTGCTGTCATACTTTGGGAATATCATGATATAATGTAATTCATTAGAAAAGATGACAACTGCATGCTGAAGTGGAAGGCAATAGGGAAAAAGAGGAAGACCACGTTACAGGTGGATAGACTTGATCAAGAAAGCAACAGCCCTGAGTTTGAAAGACCTTGACAGAGCTGTTAATAAGAGGATGGGTTGGAGGCCTCTCATCCACAAGGTTTCATAAGTCAGGATTGGGCAAATGTGGAAGAATAAGGGGCTACAGTAGCTACCCGAGAGATCTTGGAGAAGCCATACCCCCATCACATGTGCTGCTGAAAAACAATTCAACTTTTTTGCCCCCAAACACATTCTAGAGGACAAGGGGACATTTTTACCATGTTTCGTTTCATGGTTCCAAAAAAAAAAAGGCTCCTTTGGGCTTACATTTGGCTAAGCTATGCCCAAAACACGTTGGAAATGTCCCATACCTTCTAGAGGGCATTTTGGGGCAAAAACATTTTTGAATTTTTTTTCAAAAATTTTATTTGACTGCTGGGGAGGCAGGGGACCTCTGAATATGATGGGAATGCATTCAATAGCCCCAGAGGACTTTGGAGGGCATTTTGGAGCAAAAAGTTTGTTTTTGACCTTCTGGGGGGCCACAAAAGTGGTTCTTGGGGGCCATATTTTACCCACCTCTGCCATAAGTCAAAGATAACTTGACAACAAATAATGACAGACTACATGGATAGTGGTAAGGAACATCATCTTATTGTATACAATGCACAGGTAAGCATAATAGATCTCATATTCTTACAAAAGCTTTATAGTGTCTAGCAATGTTATGTTATCTATCTTATCATATATAAAATATTTCTTACATAGCCCAATCTAGAGAAGAGCAGCACTTTCCTTCTCTGTTATCAGCATTATATAGTATGGTTTCAAGTCTAGGAGACAGCCATAAGAGGCAGCTGTTGGAAATAGCTGTATGCAAAGCCAGTGGAAGTAATCATGAGACTGCTCCACTTACCTGGCCTGAGATTGAATTTTTGTCTACCTTCCAACCAGATTGTTAATATTTTCCAACCAAAGTTTTGTTGGAACTAGAGTCTGACTGCTTGCCAGAGTATCTGCTGATCTTACTTATGTGTTAATCAGGAATGAATTTTCACTGTGTTCTCTTTATGTTGCAGTCTGACTTCAAGCATGTCTAAGCATGAGTAAGATTTATTATGTCAATTGATTGAACCTGGTTTGGTTCTGGGTTTTTTAATAACTTATTGGGCTGCTTCTTGTTGACATTTATATTATTTCTATTTAAAGTTACATGGGCATCGTGCCCAGGCAAAAGTAGAAAACTATTTTTTTTTTTTTTAAATGTAGAACTGTCTGTTTTAACTCTGGGAAGGAACTATTCGTTAACTCAGGGTACAATCACTACCCTCTGTGTGTGTACCTTTATTTCAGATTTATGGCAACTCTAAGGCAAATTTAGCACAGAGTTTTCTTGGCAAGATGTTTTCAAAGTAGATTTGCCATTGCTTTCCTCTGAGACTGAGGCCATTTCCGCACTACACTGTTACAATGCTATTATTCCACTTTCAACATCCTGTGGAATTCTGGCATTTGTAGTTTGCTGAGGCTGAAGAGCTCTCTGGCTGAGAATTCTGAATGCCCCTCCCTAAACTACAAACCCCAGGATTCCATAGGATGTTGAAAGTGGAATAATAGCACTATGGCCCTTTCCGCACGTGGCGAGGGACATGTTCCCTGCCGCTACTCACTGGCTTTTTGGTGGGTCCGTTTGGGTCTGTCCTGACGAGGAGCAGTGCAAGCTCGTTGCTCCGCACTGCTCCGGCATCCAAAATGGTGGCTTCCAGTTGGTGGAGGCTCCCCACCAACCGCTGAAGCTCGCCAGCCTAAAGCCTGCCCCCGGCAGATCTGCAGGCTCGCACTGCTGCACGCCTGCAAATCTGCACTGGAGCGCAGGAACGGAGTGGCATGGAGTGGCGCGCTCCGTGATTTTGAAAAACCTGTAAAAACAGGTTTTTAAAAAGCACGCTGTGCGACCACTTCGGGTCGCTCCGGAGCGGACTGAGGTGCAGAACTTCAAGTTGTGGAACAAGTAGTTTGACCCAGTCCACTCCCAAGGTGTGGACGACCTCCGTCAGAGGTCACACCGTGCCATTCTACTTACCCTGTGTGGAAATGGCCTATGACAGTGTAGTGTGGAAATGGCCAGAGAAAGTATGAGCTGCCCAAGGTCAGTCAGTGGGTATCCGTGACTGAATGGTGTTTGAACTCTGGTCTCTTAGAGTTCCAGGCTAACACTCTAACCACAACACTATGCTGGCTCTCACAATCACTTTCACATTAACCCTTTTTTACAATTAGTAACCAATTTTGGAGCCTACAATTGATAAAATATGTCTGTCTCAACTGTGCCAGCATGGTGTAGTGGTTTGAATGTTGCACTGTGACTCTGGAGGTCAAGGTTTGAATCTCTACCCAACCATGGATAACTACCGGTGATCTTGGGCCAGTCTCACTCTCTTAGCCTCAGGAGGTCAAAGGCAAGCACCTTCTGAACCAATCTTGCCAAGAAAAACCCATGGTAGGCTTGCTTTAGGGTCTCCATAAGTTGGAAATGACTTGAAGACACACAGCGACAAGACTGTGTTACAAGAGAGTTGGACTGATTACCTTTTTGTCTATCTCTGACTCCAACTTTACATTCTTGGAATAATATTAACTGTATACTGTATATGAGGAGCCCTGGTGGCGCAGTGGTTAAATGCCAGTACTGCAACCACAAGGTTGTGAGTTCGATCCTGCCAGGCTCCAAGGTTGACTCAGCCTTCCATCCTTTCGCAGGTCGGTAAAATGAGTACCCAGCTTGTTGGGGGCAATTAGCTAAAAATACATTGTAAACCGCTTAGATAACACTAGTTGATAGGTGGTATAGAAATAAATGCTATTGCTATACTTCCTTGCATTCATTTACACGGACTATCTAGGAGACACCTTCTTCAAAGAATTCACAGTTTTGGCATAAGAACAGGTATGAGTTATGTAGATTGAAGGTATTTCAACAGAGTTTAAGAGGAAGCCTGAAATTTTTCCAGTTCTTGATAAATGCTTCACAATGGAACAATTTCCCTGTAGCATTTGATTATAATTCCCACCAATCCTTTAATTTTTGCCCCCATAATGTCAATGTTGTATTGTTGTCTTGAGGGTATAACGTAATTAAAATGTCAAAATTGTTGTCAGATTATAAAGAAGTTCATTTTAGAGGAGATGATGAATTTCTTTGTCTTGGCATGGAGTGTGTTGTAGCTAATAACCCATTTCCATCTTTGAAGATCTTGAAGATCTTGAAAGTTTTGTAATCTTCAACACTGGACAACCATGGCACTGATTAATACAGAATTCCAAGCAGTTTCCAACTCTGCATAATCATAATGATAAGTAAAACCTACTGAATTCAAAGTTTCTTAATTAAATATTAACAAACCTATTGTGGTGTGGATTACTGTACAGAACAAAATACGGTAATATTTTGTTGACATTTCCCCTCCGCTTTGGGCTATCCCAGGCGTTACTTATTGCCCACTGTAGATATACATGGTTTAGTGCTGCATGAAGAGAGCAGAAATGAACCTTAAACTTGCAGAGATCCTCCTTTTCTGCTGTGGTATGGCTGCAAAGAGATTGCAAACATTCATTCTTGTTTCAGATGAGGAACATTGACCCCATTTGATCAGATGCTCACCCATAGTTTGTTATGTCCATGACCCTGATCTCCCTGCCTCTCACCTTCTCTTGTGCGGTTCTGATGGATGAAAGGACCGGGAGCTTTGGCTTCCATTTTCAAGTCAATATACAGTCATCCCTCCACATTCGCTAGGGTTAGGGGCACAGGACCCTGTGAAAGTGAAAAAAAAACACGAATAACTCTAGGCCCTCCCAAACCATATTTAACACACACAAAAAAAGTGTGATCACCATATTCAACCCACCATGGGTTCCTTTGAGGCATCAGGGTTCCTTCACAAGGCAGAAGTGGGTGGCTGGTAGGGCTACTGCCACCTTCACTGCTGCCCTGCACCCTTTTTAATAGGGACTTCCATGCCTTGGCCGCAATTTCTCAGTCTCATGAGGCTTGCACTCGCTATTAAAAATGGTATAGGGCAGCAGCAGAGGAGACAGCAAATAATCCATGAATAATCAAATCTGCAAAAGTGAAACCTGCAAATGTGGAAAACTGACTGTAGTTTGCTGAGAGGTACGTACTATGACAAACTGTGTGTGGTTTTAACTCTTCTTTGTTCAAATAAAGATGGTAAACCATGTTTTTTAAATTTTACAGATATTAAATTCCTCCTGATTCAAAGACAACACACTTAAAATGGAAGGAAATACTGCCAAGCTCCTCCTTTTGGCTGTGCTGGAAGAGGAGAAATGAGAGGAGAGGATATAAGCATAACATTTATTCACAAAGCCTTATATGATATTTTAGTTTTGCATCCATTTCAGGCTCTACTTAGTTTAAAATTTGTTTTGTCATAAGCCAAGATAAACCTCTGGTTTGTAACCCTGACCTGTTATCAAACTACAGTTTAACCTAGGCCGTTTCCTCACTAGATTTGTTATAGTACTATTATTCCACTTTCAACATTCTATGGAATCCTGGGGTTTGCAGTTTAGGAGGGGCCTTTGAGGATCTGCTCTAAACTGCAAACCCCAGGATTCCATAGAATGTTAAAAGTGGAATAATAGTACTATAACAGTCTAGTGTGGAAATGGCCCTATAGTATCTCCAGTTCATATGTGAGTATAAACTCAGCTTAACTTAAAATAGTAAGCAGATGTTATTCTCTTGACATAGCAGAAAGGTGGAGGAGATTCTGATTAAGGGATCTCTGTTGCTCATTCATATTGGCCCACACTGTAGTTTAGCTTTCTCTGAAATGGTTCAGTGTGCCTTCCTGCTTCTTAACCACAGATCAGTGGCCCTCTCCCAGTCCCTCCCTCACTTTTACCATAGTTAAGGCTAGTATAATCCATCCAAAGGTGAATTGCATTGTTCCACTCCTGGAGGACGGCTGCTGCTGCTGGCTCTCATCCCTAACTGCTCTCCTAACTTGCCCCACCTTCATTTTCTGCCCTCTGCCATATCCCCCTTTCTTGTTTCTTTTTGCATTCTGCTGCTGCGTTTCCTACCTGCTTTCTTCCTTCTCTTACCTTGTGACACCACATCTCCTGCTTGGCCTCAGAGGGAGCGAAGAACAGGCAGGCAGAGCTATAATCTGCTCATGTTAAGTGCCATATGTACTGATGATGCTATATAAATAAGTGATAATCTCTCTCTCTTGCACCTTGTCCTCCTCCTCATCCCCTGTATGGCTTTGTTGTGTGCTTTCAAGTCATTTCTGACTTATCTGAAACAATCTTATCACAGAGTTTTTTGGCAGAATTTGTTCAAAAGTGGGGTTGCCTTTGCTTCCCTCTGAGGTTGTCGGAGTGTGGCTTGCCCAATGTTACCCAGAAGGTTTCCATGGCTGGCAGGGGATTGGAACCCTGGTCTCCAGAGCTATGGTCCAATGCTCAAATCACTATGCCATGTTGGCTCCCTATATAGCTTAGGTCCAGACTTGTCTGAAGGCCAGTGTTTCCTCATATGAGCCTGCTTGAATGTTACAATCTTTATGGGAGGGCTTCTCTCCATCCCAAACACCCCCAGGCTCATCTGGTGAGGAATCAGGAGAGCGCCTTATCACTGGCTGCTCCTAAGCTATGGAACTCCTTCCTGGGGACGGCCAATTGGACCCCTCTCTTCTGCTGTCTTCTACCTCTCTGCTCTGCTTTTGCCAGTGGGCAAAGACCTTCCTATTTAAACAGAGCTCAAACAGGATGTGCTGTGAGGTTTTTTAAATAGCTAGTATGTGTTGTATATGTTTTTAATTGTTTTATATCAGTTTCTTAAAGTACTATTTAATTGGATTGATTATTTAATGCTTAAAAAACCCTCTTTAGCTCACATAGTTTAGCCATTTTGTTTTAACCTATATTGTAACCCACCTTGAGTCTCATTTTTGGAGAAAGGTAAGATATAAAATAAATAAAATGCCTATATCTCTGACTCCTTGCACCCTGCCAATGAACCTCTCACCTTTCCTTCCCTTTTCACCCTCTCATCTTTCCTTCACTTTCCCTTCCCTCAAACTCAGTGGTGGATGGAGGGTTAATGGTGCCCAAGGCAATGGGGTGGGGCAACCAGCAGTGGCAGGGTGACCAGCGGGGTGGGGAAGCATGAGTGGGGGTGGGGCGAGTGGAGAGTGGAGGTGGGTGAGACGAGGGACGGAAGTGGGTGGGGCAAACAGTGGAAGTGAGCAGGGTGAGTAGAGGTGGGTAGGGCAGGTAGAAGTGTTTAGGGAGAACAGGGTCAGGTTGCAGAGAGGGTGGAGGTGGTTGGGGTGAACAGCAGCAGGGGGCAGGCAGGGAGGATTCCTCTTTTTCATGCCCCCCGACATTGGCACTCAAGGCAAGTGCCCCAATTGCCCCACACTAGATCCACCTCTGGTCAAACTCCTTCCCTTGGCTCACCTCACACTGTGCCCTTCCCTTGCTTCTTGCAACCCACATACTCCTTGACCACAAAGTGCCTCCTCATTTTATCCTATATCTTAGATTCTATAAGAGCTAGAAACTTAACTTTTAAGAAAGGGAAAGCTTGGAAACCTGCCCGGATAATGATCCAAATGGGCACTAAGTAGCATGCCTGGAATCCAGATAAACCTGGCCAAGCTAGACATGTATCAGCCCTAGTTAAGGTTATGCAGTTTTCATTGTTAGCAGCAATGGAAATCCAGTGTTGGAACTGCTATTCATGTTTAATGCTGTTAAAGCAGGATATCTGTTCCAACATAATGTTTAATTACAATTAAGGCTAGTAAATGTAAGACATTTTGTGACAGAGGAAGAGAGAGCTCATACTCATGATTAGACACGGTTTAAACTCTGTCCATAGTAGACATGGGTTCAGTTGGGATTGGATATGGAAACCTCTGTATTCTCTTTTATCTGTCATTAGTCTGTTTTTTTATATTATGGTCTATTTTAAGTGATTTTTAAATTTCTTGAGCGGGATGTGCTATATATATAAATAAATAAATCCTCAGTCCTAAGCATTCCTGCAGGCATACAGAGAAGATGGTGTTGTGTAACTTAGTATTTCCAAGCTAAACTTATGTGGGAGGCCAGCAGATTTGTTTTCTTCTAATGTGCCAGTGACTGGTACCATATTTGTGACCACTGGCTACAACTTTTTCTTTATTTTCTGGAAGCTGAATCATGAACTGGTACCAATCCAGAGATCACAACTTTTGAGTAGCACTACTGTAAATAATGTCTACCTTGGACCTAGGAGAACAGAGAAGCCAGGAGAGACTGCTAATTTTAGCAGAGTTATTTCCTTTGAATTCACTCCAAGTTTTTGAAGTACTTTGACATTTAGAAAATGATAATTATCTTAGGGCAGAATTCCGCATTCTTGTTCAAAAAATCTGGAGGGTACCAGGTCAAAAAAAGCTACTTTAGGACAAGAGATCTATCAAGATTCAAGTAGTTTTTGAAACAGCAAATTTGGACAAAATGTATAAATATAAAGAACACATTTGGCTTTTAAACTTCCATCATTCTAAAGGAGAGGAAAAGTTTGCATTTGTAGGCAGTTCAAGCTTTGCTGTCTCTTGCCCTTTACATGTTTTTGTTTTTGTAAAATAATGTGTTTTTGTAAAAAAAAATTGAGGGGGGCATTTGCTAATTTTGATAAAGGACTCTTAACCGTCTTTGAAATGACATTCTAAAAGAAGTATAAAATCAAGTAAACAGCTCAACTGTTACTGTCTGCTTAGATGTGATTTCCAGTTTTGTTTTGTTTTGTTTTTTTGTTTTTTAAATCTCTGCACGGACTGTCTCTTGGTGTGTTCTTGGGAACTTTAGAAATTCATAGTCTTGACGATCTCTTATGCTTAAGGACTATAATAGAGAAACGTAAAACTTAACTAAATGCCTTGAATGAGTAAATAAATAACAACTTGGAAATGTAAGAGGTTTGAAAATATAGCAAATGTATTAAAATTGTAGCCTTGTACAGATGAGTATACATGTGACTTACTGCATGTGAATTATTTTTTGATGGTCAGAATTTAAATTTGCTAAATAAATCATTATTTTACTGGGACATAGACTGTTAATATTTGTCCTTTGAAGGTAGTTGCATCTGTGTTTCATAGATGTAACTATCTTAAATTGTCGCTCTTTTTTTTTCAGATGAAAGAAGCAGAAGAATGTATAGAAGAAATGTTAATAAAACTGGATGAGTTCTGTAGTATCACTGATACGGTATGTGCTTAGCTCAACTCCTGTAGACTTTGGAGAATGTAACTGTTCTCTGTGTGTTAGTCTCTGAGGAGGCCATCTTGTGAGTGATTTAGAAACCAAGCAGCTCAGGCAAGGCAGCTGCCGGCTGTGCTGGGAAGCGAACTCTCTCTCTCAATCTTTGTCTCTCATACACACACACACACACACACACACACACACACACACACACACACTCTTCCTGAGGCAGCCATCTTGATAGCAACTTTCCCTGAAATGGATTTTATTACAGAGAATAGTGATGGTTGAACCACAAGGTGGCACTATGGTGCACTAATAGCTAAGGGCCTAGACCAGTGCTGTCTACTTGTAAATATCATGTGCTCCATACTCTCTCTCTCTCTCTCTCTCTCTCTCTCTCTCTCTGAAGAGCATGGATATTCTTATGGTTTTCTAACCTTTGCTGTTTAAGCAGTCCAAAAGGGTACTACTCTATCCCAACTGTGTATGTTCCTCCTATCTTCCTAGAGAGGACAACATTTAAAGACATTAAATTCATAGCTGCCTGAAGGTCATTTTGGGAAAATCAGTTCACTACTGATCCTTCAGTTTTTTATTTAAGGAAGTCATAAGCATATTCTTACAAGGTTCCATGCTGTCTTCTCGTGGTGAATGGCTTCTTTCTATTTGGTGGCTTAAGAACAGTGGTAGGTTTTTGATAATACTTTAGTCTTCAGGATACCACAGATGGAAGTTATTGCTTGAAATAAAGTGATAAAGTTGTTATGATCACTTCTGTTCGTGACAATGACCATTTCCGTACTACACTGTTATAGTGGAATTATTCCACTTTCAGCATCCTATGGAATCCTGGGGCTTGCACTTTAGGGAGGGGCATTTAGATTTCTCAACCAGAGAGCTCTTTGGCCTCGGTAAACTTCAAACCCCAGAATTCCACAGGAGGTCAAAAGGGGAATGATAGCTATAACAGTGTAGGGCGGAAAGACCCAAAGCAATTTAAAATGCTTAGCAGACATGGGATGTTGTACACTGTCCCAATGATTGTTTTCCAGTGGTATTGACACTGACAAAACATTTAAGACAGCAGTTTTTCTACTGATGTGGATCAGTAAGTCATAGTTCTGAGCTCACACATGTAATAGTACACTGTATTTAATTAAGTAAACCTGGAACATAAGTAGTACTGTGACTAGAAAACCAAGAACTTTCCAAAGATTAAAATTAGTTAATTATTCCACTTAATTAAAATCAATCTGTGTTTTTCAGTCTGACTCTTTGGTTCCAAAGTTCTCATGTAACAATGGGGACAGAAATGCAGTTTATTCTATTCTATTCTATTCCATTCCATTCTATTCTATTCTATTCTGTTTTTGAAACCTGCTTTCCATTGGCCAGGTTTCAAGCCTCTGGCACAATGCACCAACATCAGCCGTTCTCTAAAAAAACAAAAAGAACCTCAAATTTGCTAAGTGGTCCTGAACTTGCATGAAATATTCAAGGCATCAACCTATGTGTAAATATCAAGTTTTGTCAGAAGTGGCTCACACATTTTCAAAAAGAAAAAACAAAAACAAAAAAAGAAAACCAAAAATCTGAAATCTGTTTGTTCAGAAGGCATCCAAAGTACTTGGTAGACCAGGTCCATTACTGCACTCTTTGTTTTGTTCCAATGAGATAACAAGGGCAGAGATCCTGTATGAGCAGTGTAACATAATAGTTCATCATGCTGACCTATGCTACATCTGTCCACTTAGCACCCCCCCCAACTTGCCATTTAACCACTGCAGACCATCCTCTCAAGGATCCACAGTCCTTCAGAAGTCTCAGCAATTGATATAATAATTTTGCGTCTGGCTACAGGGACATAGCCAGACAGTTCTCCAACACCCAACTATGAAATTGTTGTGCAGGGACTACAGTGGTTAAAATGTGAATCACTGGGAGCTTTGGTCATTGCAGAGGGTGCAATAGAATATGAGCTCCTGCAATGACTGAAAAAAGAGATACACAAGATGTAAGCAAGTGTAAGGTGGACTTACTCCTTTGTATGCCGTGAACAGGATGCCAGCCAAGATTTGGTGACAAATGGACAAATAATGTTATTTACAACATAGATTTATTTACATTTATCTAGAGCCTTCATTCAGAATTTCCAAGGGGGTTGCCAAATATAAATAAATCTTTAAAAAAGTAAATGACAAACTAAAAACTTACAGTGGGAGAAATCAGTCAGAGGTTAAAAGCTTCAGAAGATAAACATATATTAGCTTAAGTGCTCTGTGAAGCTCACACAGGGAGAGAGCTGAACAAATGAATTGCAATTACCAAAAATAGTCCTTTCTTACCTAGTATTCATCTGCCTTCATTTCATGCACACCTGGAAGAAAGGTTCTGAGAAATATTTTAATGTACTGCAGGCTGATGCAGGAGAAGACATTGTTCAGGTCGCAAACCATATGGTCCTTTAAATAGAAGCAGCCTTATTTTGAATTATGCTTTCAGATGCAAGCCAACATTCTTGGAACTATAAAGGTCATAATGGCTGCTTTAAAGAGCTTGGGGAGACGTCTTGCTTAAGATTACTTATTTAATATTTCATGAAATACGGATTCTCTTCAGGAAGTAACTCCAAAGAAACGAGTCAAAAGACTTATTGTGAGCCATCTAATACAATGGTTGTTTCAGTTTCAGGTCTGAAGCTGTTAAAGTGGATAGATTTTGTGCCTGTATAGAGTTTTTTCATGTTTGAAGGCCACTGAAGGAACAGTTACGTTTTTTCCCTTTTTGGATTCTTTATAGCAGGGACGGGGAACAAATGGGCCTCTTGATGTTTCTAGACTGCAGCTTTCACAGTCCCTTGCCATTGCCTGTGCATACTAGGAGTGGTGGGAGTTGTAGTCCCATCCTTGTCTTATAAGGAGACCTCCCTAAACTGTTTTTTTTTAAATGGGGTTCACTGTGTTTTATTGGCGCTTTAGCTGTTTAAGTATTCAAAAATCACTTAAGCCGGTTCAATAAACTTTGATATCTCTCTAAAGACTTTTCCCCAGCCTCTTTCCTAGCAGGTGCCAACACTGGAGTTTATTTGCTTCCTCTTTATTTGTGAAGCAAATGTATTTCCACTATATGAAAGTGGCTGAATAACTGAGATTGTATACAGATTATTTACCTTATCTGATAGTATCAATTTGTTTTGCTTAGTCTGCCGAATTTGTGCTTTGCAGTGCTAAACATCTTGAATGACATTCTTTCCAGCATATAAAACAATACCTGAGGCTACAAAAGTTTGTGTTACCTTTCAGTTTCACTCCAATGCTTTTATGTAGAAATAAACAAATCCACAGTGTTCCGTTTGCATTCAACAAGAAATGGAGTCATTTCTTTCAATTAGTCAATAAAACATTCTACATATATTCATTTAGCTGCTTTTAGCGTCTTCCTCCTCTGGGCAAATATATTTGTCACAATTATTTGACACAGTTATTCTTTGTTGAATATATTTACATATATTTTTAATATGTTATTTCCTCTGATTTGTGAGAATATTAATGTTTAACAATGTTTTGGCAATTATGAGGGTGAACTAAAATACTATGTAGAAAAAAAATAAAATTTATTAAAATTATAAAATGAAATCGATTGTGTTAGACAAGTATGACATCAATTCTTATTTCAAAGCTGTACGATTTGATAATGGAACAAGCATTTGTGAAGTGACAGCTCTGTAGCTGAATCTTGGTTATGTTATGTAGACATTCCACAGCTGCTAGTTTATGAATGAATTTCTAATACTTAGATATGATCCCTGATTGAAAGGGACTGAAAGACACAGGGCTACTCTTTCTAGCAGTCTGCTAGAACCTTGTGTGCTTACACCTTGTGTTGGAGAAGCTAAGTTAGAATTGGAGTTCTGTTGATGTGCTGAACTTTGCCTGAGATGATAGGTATGATCTTACACTTGATGCCGAGAACTAGAAGACTGATGGGTCCTGGGGGAATTTAATATCTATTCTGGGATTGCTTTGCTTGGGATTTATTGGCTGCCACAACAATCATGAGTCTATTGAAAATATTATCAAGTGCATATAATGTCAAATAATAATATTCAAATAATACCAAGCACACCACCTTGGATGATATGTTTGTTTGTTTGTTTTATTTATATACCACCTTTCTCCTTATGCAGGATCCAAAGCAGTTCTGTTGAGGACTGATGGAGGATCATATGTCAATAGGGAGCCCAGCAGTGGTTCACTTGTCATGGACAGATCATTACTTGATCAAAGTTCTGTAGATAGAGGAATCTGCTCTCAGATTTGACCACAAAGGCTAATAATGAATTTGGACTTTCTGAAAATCTTTGGGGATTTTTCTACAGCCTGAGATGCCTGACATTTACCTGGAATGGGGTGATGACTAAGTCCATAAATATGATTACTCTGAAATGTCCTCAGCCCATTGGAGAAATGTGTTGTCTCCTTCGTATTTTGGGGAACTGAAAACAATTGAATAATTGAGTACAAATGGTAGAAGACTTGTGCTAAACATGGCCAAACACAAGCAAGAATCCCTCTTTGTGTGTATCTGATGGCACTAAAGTTGGCAAAGAAAACTTATTTTTCTGCTGTTATTGTATCTATGCTTTGCTAGCCAGTGGGATTATCCTTGACTGGTAAAACACCTCCTTATTAAAATTCGGGAGGCCAATTAGTGAACAGTTGAAGCACATTATAATCATTTTGCTTTGTATTTTGTTTTTGTGTGTGTGTGTGCATGCACACGTGTGTGGATTGCCTTTACATGAATAGGATAGTTTTAACCGAATTGCAGATGGATGGAACTAGAACACTGTTTAGTCATATTTTTATGTATTCCCCTGTACTAAAGGCTTGAGATTTATCATGCATTCTTTGGATCCTTGCCCTTTTGAATAATAAGATCTATCAGGGCAGATTTGAGATCTTGAACTGGAGGGGAGTGAAACATTTCTTAAAGGGAGATGTAGCAAGTAAGCAATAAGGAGTTCCTTGATAAAGAAACCAAGCCTATGGCCATCAGCGGCAATAACTGCCATGTACTACATCTTTTCTTTTAGGGTCAGATGCTGGAGAAGATGGTAGCTTCTCAGCTCCCAGTAGTTTTGGAGGAAACATTAATTATATCCATTACAATACAGGCAGTGACCTAATTTTGAGACATAAACTGCCATAGTCACCTTGTGAATGACTGGTTCCTCATGAGCTAATAGCAGCTTTCAGTATCATTGATCATAATATCTTTTTGAGCTACTTTTCTTGATTGGATATAGAGCGACTCAAGAACTTCCTGGAGGTTTGATTATAGAATGATGTGCTAGGGAGATACCCATTCAAGCCCTTGACTTTCCACTTTGTCCCCTGTTCTCTTTAATGTTTACATGAAGCTGCTAGGGAAGGTCATCCCGCCATTAGGGCTGCTTACTTCTGGTATGCAGATACTGCACAGCTTGTACCTACTTTCACTCTATGGATCCTGTGGAAGTTGTGGAAATCCTAAACAGATGCTTGGAAGCAGTTTTGGAATGGAAAAGGGTAACTTTAAAATTTAAATAAGACAGAGCCACCGTGGGTTTGGGGCACTTGTTACCCTGTAAACTGGGGGTCCCGGGAGGGATGCCCAAATAACCAAACAAAACAAGCAAAATTGGGGAAATTAGCTGGAGCACTCTCTTGGCTAACAAGAGGCAGGGCAACGCAGTGAGATCTTTTATCCTATGTATACCGGTTCAGGTCAGTGAGGAGGCAAGCAGTTCAAACAATAACAATATTTATTAAGCAAGAAAAATAATAAAAACACAAGCACACTCCTAACTAAGAAAGGAGGAGAGAGAAAGAGGTTGGGGGAAAATAAACCATACGCCACCTGTCCAAAGTCCTGGAGCAGCCAAATTGAAGATGAAGAAACCCGGTGTGAAGACCGAGGGGAATCTGGAGGGCCAAGCGGCAGCAAGGCGGTCCGGCAAGAGTTCCGGACGGGTTGACTGATTTCAGCTCAGTGATCCAATGAAAGTTCCGTTGGCTCAAGTGATTTCATCAGGGCCTAGCAAGAGTTCCAAAGAGCTCTCAAGAACAAGGCATTTTTATAGGGTGAAAGACGACCGCAGGCTAGTCTAGTTTTGAATGAGAACAATGAGTTTTGGACTGGGAACAAAGCCTCCGAAAGGTCGGAATTTGCATGATTGAGTTGTGAACTGAATTGACAGTGGTATAGCTGGTATGTAGATGGACTAGCCCAACCGTTAAGTGGCTAGCTCAGGCGGAGAGTCCATTTTGTTTTACTTTGCATTTTTGATTGGGGTGTTTGTATCAGCGTTCTCCCCTAAAGCGGAACTGGCTATCTATGGAATTTTGAATGACCATGCCTAGCTCAGCGCTTGTCTGGCGAGGCGTTTTCCAAACATGTGTCTGAGAGTCAAGTAAGACCGAATTATGATATCAAAATGATATCTCTATTTCACTAAAACTAGGCCAGTTCGCGGTGGTAACACACTGATGGATCTGAAGGGAGCTTTGAAGTTCAAGCCTGGATTGGGTCACATTTGCCACTAAGCAGCATGCTTATTGTTTAGAAGTATTCCGGTAGTTGTTGCTAGTGATGGAGGTGATACAGAATATTTTGTATGTGGCAGAAGTTCATGCTGTTACAGAATCAATGGAAATTACAGCTTACAAGTTGTTTACCTTGGTTGAAGTTTTAAGAACAATTAAAGTTCACCTGATTCTGCTCTATGAAAAAGAACCTTTGCATTTGTTATTATGTGCTTATTTCATATAAACACCTCTGTTGGTATTATTCTAAAACTGGCTTCATTCCTCTGTTTTCTGGCCTAAAAAGCAAAACAAAACAGAAACATGCTGTTGTACATCTTGTACTAAGTATTCATTTCTCCATAAAGAGGACGATGGCTGCTTTGACCTTGCAATGGTGTAGGGTTAGCCTTCTCTGTTCATCAGTTGATTAATATCTTCCTTGTTGTGTCTACTTACAGGCGGTATTTGTATTAAATTTACTTAGCTTGCTTACTGAATGATCATTTCTTCTTTCTACTGCTTTCAGTATTAAGAAGCAACTTTCATTTGCTTACCTTTGGCAGCTCAGAATCAGTTTCTAACCCTTACTGTATTGCATCTTCTCCAAGTAGTAAAACTTTAAAATATTTTAAAATATTTCCAGGATGTTTATAAATATATCTGAAAAAATAGCCATTTCAGTCTGTTGCAGGAAAAGTAGCAGAGTCTTATAGCATCCATAAGGCAAACAAACAAATTCTGTTACAGCATTAGTTGGATTAGAGCCTGTGCCATCATAAATGGGTTCATTTTTAAGATGCTGTAAGATTCCTTATCTAGTTTAGAGGCATACAAAACAGAGGTGATGTTGGTAATGATGGAGTTGGCAGTGGCAGTGATGACAGCTTTTCTGGTTCAGTTTTTGTTAGCGTATTATGCAGAATTTTTTTTGGTAAGTTTTGAAGGTAACTAATTTTCAGTTACAGAGTGCTCACAGGACATGGAAAACCAGATGGAGATGCTGTGATCTGATGATAAGAATGTGAATATTGTTTTTATGTATGGCCATATTCTTGTATAGGATATTCCTGTGGTTTGCATAATAGTTGGACGTGGTCATTCATAAGGGAGCATCGGATAACTGTAGCATTATTCAGGACAAGTGAATTCAGACTGATCTGTAGTTACATGGATGAACACTGAGATGCATGTTTGTGGTAGTGCTATAAGTAAAATAAAATCACTAACACTTATAAATATTAGGTTCTGGTATTTATTGATAAATTTCTGATACTTTTTTTTATTTTGTGCAGATTAGAACTGATACATCTCAACTCTTGGATGAAGTGATTCCATTTATTAACGCCAAAGTGATAGAAATGAACAACATTTATACCAAAGTGGATAAATTAGAGGTTTGTTATTTAAAGCACACATTCTTTGTCCAAAAGAGTGTGCATTTGAAAATTCTTCTCTTGTGCATGTAGGGGTATAAAACAGCCTTCTACAAATGTAGTGCTGCCTAGATTTTTAAGAAATGTTATGTACCTTTCTGCAGGGCTGTTACATAGAAATTTAAAATATTTTTTACATTGCAAGTACAGTCATCCCTCCATACTTGCTAGGGTTAGGAGCACAGGACCACCGTGAAAGTGGAAAAAACCCTCCCAAATCATATTTAACACACAAAAAAGGTATGATCACCATATTCAGCCCACCATGGATTCCTTTGAGGCATCAGGGTTTCTTCATAAGGCAGAAATGGGTGGCTGGTGGGACTTACTGCTACCTCCACTGCCGTCCTACACCATTTTTAATAGGGATTTGCATGCCTCGTTTGCAGTTTCTCAGTCTCACAGGACTTGCAGTCCTGTTGAAAATGGCATAGGGTGGCAGCAGAGGTGACAGCAAATGATCCGTGAATGATCAAATCCGCAAAAGTGAAACCCACAGATGTGGATGGTTGACTGTATTGATAAAAAGAATTAAGCCATGGCAATACAATGGTTGGTATGTTGTAGTCCACTTGGTCCTCAGCAATGTTTTAGATAATCTTTTTAAGAACTTTTGATGACTATAGAGAGGTCAGTAAGATAAATCATATGTAAAACATGCAAAACTGCAGATATAAGTTGGTTTGGGGAAGCGAGTTACCAAATCAGGTAGACTAAAAATTAAATGATTCTTAGTGACTGTTATTTTCCTAGCTATTGATGGTGAGAGCTCTGGGTCTATCAGGTTGAAATAAGATCTTGGGTGCACCTGTTGGGGTGTCATGGAATGCTTACAATCATTTTGATTGCTTGTATTAAAAAGTATATGAAAGGCTCAAAGGTACTTGTTAAGTGTTTGTGGTTGGGAGCAGGTTTGGGGCTTAAAAGAGGGCCCCAAATTCCTGGGGCCCAGCAGCCTGGAAACAGCTCCTGGGCTCCACTATGTTGTAAATGTTTTTGTTTTTCTCAGTAGTATTTTTATTTATTGATTGGTTTTGACATCCATTGTAAAATTGGTGAATTTGAAGGAACATAATAGCGATGTGCAAAACTTGAGATTGCATAACGATTTTTAGCTGGTCCAGCAGGGGCTCAAAACTACTGCCAGAGAGCTCCTTTCCTGCTTGACCCAAGACTTCCACTCTGTTTTAGAGGTCCTTACCCAGCCAGCTTTCAGTCACCCACTGGTAGGCCCCAATCATCAATGCAGATCTGCTGTTGGGAACAGCTGGGAAGCCTACGTGAAAAGAATTTCAGGACCTGAAAGTACTGTTAGCAGCCTTCTTGCAGAAAAGGGAGTTGGCAGCATTACTAAAATATTGGTCTGCTGCTAGATTCTAAATGTGCATTTACCTGAGTAAAAAGCAATATTGAAAATTCAGAAAACTGCTACAGTATTTCTAGTGGCAATACCTTGTTTGTTAAAAGTAATCTTTCACTGTTCTTCAGTGTGCCTTAATTGTTGTGCTGCCAATTGATGTGTTTGCAGTATAATTCTTAGTTCTAATTTGTTTGAAAATCTTTTGGGGAGCAGGTACTTTTTTAGACAGGGGGAAAAAAAAACCAAGTAGCCAATTAAAAACACACACGTTTACAAAAAAGTCACCAAAGCTGACTGAAGTAAATCTGCATGTAGTCAACCATGGTGGCCACGCCATTTCATCCTCTTCGGGAAAAAATGCCTAGGGGCACTATTAGTACTAGACTGTGGGAAATCAGTGTGGTGCTAATGGTGGCAGTACATCATGGCTCCTTCTCTTCTGTTTGAGCTAGCTACCATCAGAAGCAGGATTTTTCCCTTTTCCCTTTGCACATGCCGTGCTTTGATTCAATATGTCCATCACTCACAATTGGATGACTGAAGCAAGCAACAGCTCGGTGGAGAATAGAGGCCAGAAGGTTACTTTTAACAAATAAATAATTTGTTATACAGCCTTTTACTGTTAACTACCATCCATACTATGGTATGTAATTTGCTATCTGTTTCATTAGTTTTTGTTCTTCAAAAAACATCTATCAACAGCAATGAGTAAATACCCTTCATCGCATGGAAAAAGTAATGACATTATTAATTGTTATGTTACTTTCCAAATATATAATATTTTACAGCTAATGTTGTTATTTATCCAGGGTTTCATACTACTCCTGTAGAAATCTTCCAGTGATCAAAGACGCTGGCCAGGCTAGCTTACAGATTCTGGGAACTGTAAGCTAGATACTTTCCGTTGTCCAAAAAGTAATTTTGCCAAGCTCTACTTGTAACTTGTTACTTCCAGGTTCTAGGAGAGACCTTCTCAAATTTAGAATGTTGAGCCGGGCTAATTATCTTTATTTATTTTTGAGCATTTCTAGGCCTTTGTGAAAATGGTGGCATACCATGTTTCCTTCCTAGAAGAGCAAGTGATCCAAGCTGAGAAAGCTCATGCCACCTTTCCTTGCACTGTCCAGAAGCTGCTTGGTTCCATAACTATTCCTTCATTTAAAAAAGTAAGTGTGAAAATTCTTGATGGCTACGGAAAACACATGTTGAAAGTGCTCTTTTCTTCTATTTACTACTAATCAGTTGTTGCAAAATATTAAAGATGAGGGTTTTTTTTAAAATCCAAAGATTTAAATCTTAGGGTGATGGTTAGAAGGTGGTTCATAAAGATGTGGGGATGTATTCAGAATAGTTGAGGCCCCACATTTTGTTGCTCCCAAATATAGTCCATCATCTCTATATCCCATCTACCTTCATTGGAAATATACAGAAAATGGCTACTGTCTTGCTCATATTACTTGTAGAGATCATAAAATCATAGAGCTGGAAGAGACTGCAAAGGATGTTCTAGTCTAATCCCTTGCAGGAATACACAGATAAAGCAATTCTAAGGGGGTGTTCCTGATTCTCAAAGATTATAGACAAAGGATCTAAGTTCCTTTAGTTCACTTGGATGCAGTTCATCAGGCTTTAGTGTCTTAAATTCATTTATAGGAGCCATGTATTCCCATACCACCTCTTTACCTGTTCTGGGCTGCAGTCACCAATGTACATCATTTGCTCTATTTTCACCCAATATTTTTTTGGGAGAAAGTAATGGTGAAATAGGTGTTGAGCAGCTCCATGTATTAATAACATATTGTTTTAACATTGTGGGTTTTTTAAAACTAAACTGACATTTCACCATTCAGATAATAGCCCTACTACTTCTTCCGTCTTTCTCTTGCTTCAGATGTAGCCAAAACCCTCATTATTCTTAACTTCTCTTGCAATACTGAGCTCATTCTGAGCTTGAGTTCTAACTTTTTCCTTTCACATACTGGCAACATGTTTGTATTCCTCTTTGGTGGTTTCCTCATTTTCTGTACATGTCTCTCTTAAATCTTAACTCATTTCAAAGTTCCTTACACGTTGATCCTGGTTCCTTTAGACACTTCCCATTTGCTGTGAGATCTAGCCAGGATTCATTATCCTTGTGCTCCCCTTCCAAAAGGGTCTGCTGTACTCTGTCCAAAAACCCTTCATCATTGCTGATGAGTTGTAGATAGGTAGACTTCAAGCTGTTGTAACTTCTCTTTCAACAGGGTAGGACAACCAGCTTGCACTTGCTGCAGATACTGCTTTTCACACCCTCAGGCAAGAAAACATACAAAGCACAGGTTTTTCAGGTCACTACAGCAATTCCACCATCTTCTGTATAGGTATTGTCACAGCACTCTTAGCCTCCCTTTCAGTCTCCCCTGCTGATGCCATGCATTTGTTTGGAATGTCGCCCACAAAAAACACCCATAAAATGCCCACATTTTCTTCTCTCTCTTAAGCGATCTCCAGAGACTGAGACTGCAGCTGTAGAGAATTAATGGCTGCTAACTCCAGCCCCAACAAAATCTGCATTTCAGAGTGATAGTGGTTCCTCAGCTGGAACCTTAGGATGTCATCTCCGTTTTAGATCCAAAAGGAAGATGAAAATATATGGAGACTAACTTAACCATGTCCAGTTATCTTGAGTATCCATCCTATATTGATTCCCATCCTATTCTTTAATTATCAGATTAATCTCTTTTCATGAGCAATGACCATTGTGAAGAGAGTCCATGACACTGTTTATTAATTAATTCTATAAGGCATTTGTGTTGCACCTTTCATTAGCCTGCTTGAGTTTTAAGGTCTTCAAGGGAAAGCTTTCTCTTGTTTCTACCACCATCACAGGCATGTTTGGTGAGGACATGAGAAAGAACTTTCTCAGTGGCTGCTCTCAGATCACGGAATTCCCTTCTGTGGGAAGTTTCATTGGCACCCACACTCACTCACTCTCTCTCTCTCCCCTTTCTTTTCGTTGGAAGGCAAAACCTTTGGCGTATAATTTATGTGACCAAAAGAGCTTTTAATGGGCTAGTGCACTGGTTCCCAAATTTTGGTCCTCCTGGTGTTTTGGACTTGAACTCCCAGAAGCCCTGGCCAGCATGACCAACAGTAAGGAATTATGGGAGCAGAAGGTCACAGCATCTGCAGGACCAAAGGTTGGGAACAACTAGGGTAATGTTTTTGATCTGTTTTTATTTATAGTTATCTGTTTATGCCTTTTTTTAAACTATGTTTTAATTGCTTGTTGTGTTAAAATGGTGTTTTTAAAATGAATTGACATTTAATTATGGTTTAACTTTTGTATGATTAATTTTTAAAACTGTACCATGTTTTATAAATCTTTGGAAGCCACCTTGGATCCAGTATAAGGAGAAAGGTGGGATGTTGAATGAATGAATGAATGAATGAATAAATGAATGAATGTTCTCCTGAGGAAGCTTACAAGGCAGATAAAACCATGTGAAATAATATTCAATAGAACAGTTCCCAAACCTCCATAAATCCATCGGACAAAGCTGGCTTCTTAAATGTTTTTAAAATTAGAGGGAAGAAGACAAGCTCCTTGTGGTACGCACCTGACAGCAGTACAGACATGAGGTGAACACTGTAAGTTCTGTAATTGGGATACCATCAGGCGCTTTTGTCTAGTAGCCTTCTGCTTTAAGTCTGAAGGGTGGAGTACTCAGAGAAGAAGGTCTTACCTCAGAAGATGATCTCACGTGTCAGGCCTGCTCACATGGGATAAAGTGAACTTTAGATACTGTGGTTTAAGCTGTTTAGTGCTTTAAAGATCAAAACTAGCACTGTGCTTGGAAACAAATCCAAAAGCCGGTGGAGGTATTTCTGCCCTAGAGTAATGTGTCTACAGCAGTTAATAGTTTGGCTATTACAGCACCTGAAGTACAGGGAGCCCTTAGAGAGAGCCCTATATATAAAGCATTGCAGTAATTTAGTCAGGATTTTATCAGAACATGGATAACTGTTTCCAGGTCATCTCTCTGAGCAGATGAATTTATCATTAAAGGGTTACTTACAGGTGATTGTGGTTTTGCTCCATTCCATACTAATGTATTGTTGTTATTCTGTTTCTCTCTTAAAACATTGATTACCTTCTTTAACTTGAATATTTGGGGGTAAATCTCTTGCAACAAGTACAAATGGAAGTATTTTCACTTTCCTTACAAATTAGTTCAAAAGATTTCTGGAAAGATGCATTTTTAAAATCTTTTTCAACATGATGTGTAAAGCCATTTGTTTGCCAAGCAAAATTTTTCAAAGAATATTAAAATCCTGTTTAATTTTCCATAGTACTGAGATTGAGTACTGTAATATTTCTGCTGTGGTAGGAATACTTGAAACAATCCTGTAGTTATACAGTGGCCCCTGCACATTCATGAAGGTTCAGGATGTAGAACTCTCACAAAAGTGGAAAAACTGTGAATAGCCCCCGGTAAGTCCCCTCCCATTCTTCTGCAGAGCTTTTACCTCCTATTCCCTTGCCTCTGGCCCTGGCATTTCTGGGGTGGGGGAAGAAAAAAGATAAGGTAAAGAGCTTACCAGTACTTTCCTCTGAGACAGAGAAGAGCGGAACACTGACTTCTGACATTCTAGATACTTCTGGTCACCGTCTTGAGAAAGGAGATTCCTCCCAGAGTGGGGGCATAGAAACAAAGAGAGCACCTGACCACTCAGTAGCCATTTCACAGCAGAATGTGCAGCCACATGGCAGAGAGAACAAGCCTCCAGCAGTAATGGGGGCTTTGCTCACCCAAAAGAAAAGAAACATCAGTTTTAAACACAAACCTCACAAGCCTGGGGTGAGGAATGCAAGGGGATGGGAGAAGGAGAATGGGGGGTGGGGGCAAGTATGTACCTCATAAATAATCAGATTTGTGAAGGTCAAACTCACAAGTGTGGAAGGAAGACTGTAGTTACATTACTTGGGACATATTGCAAAGCATTTAACATTGGAAATGAAGATAGCACATTTGTGTCTTTTACGTATACAGTGGGCCCTCAGCATCCACTGGGGATTGGTTCCAGGGCTCCCTGTGGATACCAAAAAAATGTGAATGCTCAAGTCCCTATTAAAAATGGTGTAGGGCAGCAGCAGGGACAGTGGCAAGTCCTGGATGTCAGTTGCACCACTAGGCATGCATTCATCCCTGCCCTTAGGAAGCCCACCTGCCACCCACTTCTGCCTTTGAGCAATTTCCACAGGGACTTGGCGATTGGCTGTGGTGCTTCTGTTTGGTCGTTTGTGAACAAACATGCAGGACCATCACCCTTACTTCCAATCACCATATCCGTGTAGAAGCTGCTTGAAGACGGAAACAGGTAGCTGGCAGGCTCCCTGCAGTGGGGGAGAATGCATGCCTGGTGGGCTGGGTCTTACCGCTGCATCTGCTGCTTCCCTTCACCTCACTCTCAGCCTAACAAGAAAACAGCCTGCAAACCCTGTTTTAGGTAAATCTTGCCCAAAAAACACACCTTATGATAAGGTTACCGTAAGTCAGAAGCCACAACAACTGGACACAATATTGGGAAAGTCTACACATGCATAACCATATTATGTCTCTTGTCCAGCCCCTACCCCACGCACTGCTGTGGGTCCATGGCAATTAGATCATCCCCAGGAACCTCTAGAGCAGAGCTTTCCAAATTTTTTATGTTGGTGACACACTTTTTAGACATGCATCATTTTGCAACACAGCAATTCAGTAAGTAATTCAGTAAGTGGAGGCAGCCCCTCCATCAGAGCCTGGCCTGCTGCCGCCACTGCCCTTAGTGGGGTCTTTCTCTGCCCAGGGTGGCTGCAGTGGTGACAGGAAAGACAGGCCCTTCACCCAAACCTGGCCCGCCACTGCCCTTGCTGGGGTCTTCCTCAGCCCTGGGCGGCAGCAGAGGCAGCCTCTTCACCTGGGCCTGACCTGCTGCACTGGCAGGAGAGCTAGCCCCTCCACCTGTTACATTCACGAAACACACCTACACACTGTAGGCAACACACTAATGTGTTGTAACACACAGTTTGGAAATCTCTGCTCTAGAGGGCTTCTAGGAGATATTGAGGATGCCTGTTTGTATTGTACAGCCATAGGAAAGCAGCTATATGCTTCTTTGCTACCTGCCACTGGCCAAGAAATGGCCATGTCTGGTCAGGACTGCAGCAGAGAAAATGTGGGTTTCTGAGGGAGATTTCAGTCGTTTTATGGTTGGTACAGAATTCCAACCTCATGCATGACCAAAAAATTGAGTTAGGATGTTGGAGGTAAGACTTAGGCCATTATAACTCACTAACTAGATGTCAGCTAGATGTTTGAATGCCTTTCTGAACATGATTATTTCACTTGATATAATCACCAGTTATATAATCTATCTGTGCTGTTAATCTGTGTGATTAGGATTGCTCAACTATAAATTATGACTTGATTAATAAGTGTTGACCTCTCTTGTGGGAAGTGGCAAAAGGTCACTGATTCCTGCCATGTGAACCTAAACCTGTGTGGCAAAACCTAAACCTGGGTAGGCAAAGTCTGACCCTCTAGATGTTGTCATTTCTCATCAGCCATAGCCAGCATAGCCAGTGGTGGGGAATGCTGTTGAATTGCAGTCCAGCAACATCTGACAGCCTGCCTTTACTCGTACCTGCCCTAGTCTTTTGTTCACTGCTGTCTGTACAATGCAGGTAGGTTGGGCAGGGGGTGACAGATCCAAAATCTATTGTCTTTCAAAAATATTGCCAGGATTACAAAAATATTGTTGTCACATGTATGTTTCATTTGGTGATTCTCAAGGTCTTGTCAAGAATGTAATCAAATCCTATTTTCTATCTGTTTAGGGAAATGTGTTTGTGTGTACATATTCTGGGAAGAGGGACATTGTGGGGGGTTTTCTAATCCTTATATCCCATCAACTGTGGGGTTTTCCATTCAGGCAATCTTACCAGTGCTGCCAGCACTCAAAGTTCCTCTCAGGGAATCCCACCACTGGGGCCAAATGTAGGATTTCTACTCTTTAACCCACCAAATATGAAGACTTCCACAATGCTCACTGCAGTTATCAAGAGTGAGGGCTTTCCATAGTGTAAGGGCTTCTTTTTGTCCCACGTGTGTAACACCAACTGTGGAGACCATCTAAATGCCTTCAAGGTACCTGTGAGGGGTTATGTTACTTCTGTCTTCAGTGAACACCAACCCTCTATATTCAGTGTTGCCACCACAGATGCTTGTCTCAATCCAAGCTGTCAGATAGCATTTTTGAAAGCTAAAACTGTATAAAACAAAAACTAATTCTTCTTTTTATTGTATATATTTTTATTGAAATTTTACACAGAAAAATACCCTCCCTCGCTTCCAAGCATCTGTTTTCCAGTTGAGTTTGTGTTTACATCCCATTTAGACATTATTTCTATTTAAGAGTTAATTTAAGAGTTAATCACACTATCACACTATTACTTTTAACATTGTTACATTCAGCTTATACTTTTTCTATAACATTCTTAATTTTCATTACCAACATTTCCAACACTCTTCTTTTGTTTCTTCTTTTCCTCATTCCTTTATCCAATTCAAAACTTCTTTCCATTCTCTTTCAAAATGCTGGATTGGTTTATTTTTAAGTGAAAAGGTTAACTTTTCTATTTCTACCATATCCAGAACTTTTAATTTCCATTCTTTTATATCAATATAATTTCCTTCTTTCCAATATTGTGCATATGTCATTCTTGCAGCAGTTATTACATATAACAATGTTTTCTGATAAGATCTTATTTCTCTTTGTTGCCCTGACATGTTCAACAAATAAAATTCTGGTTTCATTTCAGAGTTTAAGCTATGCATTCTTTGAATTTCATCATGTATTTCTTTCCAGAATTTCCTTGCTACCTTACAAGTCCACCACCTGTGAAAAAAGGACCCTGCTTTTTCATCACATTTCCAACATTTTCCATTCCCATTTTTTGTTATTCTTTTCAACCTTACAGGTGTCATCTGTATAACATTTTATAAAAATTTTCCCTTAAATTTAAACTTGGTGTAAATTTTATATCTGTTTTCCATGCCCTCACCCATGTATCCAATTCAATTGGGTGTCCAATATTTTGAGCCCATCTAACCATATTATCTTTTATCATCTCTGGTTCCATTTCTCTTTGCAACAATATTTTGTAAAATCTAGAAATTCCCCTTTTCTGGTCCCCTTTCATCAACACATCTAATTCATTATCCTTTTTTTCAAACCCGTACAATTTTTGATCCATCTTGAACCTCTCTCTTAATTGTCTCCATGGGAACCAATTAAATTCATGCCCTAACTCTTTTAATTCCTCTTCTGTGCGCATTCTAGGTTTGTCTCCATCCCATTTTAACAGTTCTCAATACGTTAAAAGATTTCCTTGTTTTGTTGGAGCAATTTTAAAAGCTTCTTGCGGTGAGGTCCACGTTCTTCTGTAAAATCTACGCTTTATTTGTGTCCACACTTTCAATATAGTCTTTCATATACAATGATTATTAAAGTCATTATTTACAATTGCTTTGTCATAATGTAAGTATCTGTGCCAAAAAAATCTATTATTTGTCAAAACTAATTCTTCATTTACAGAAGTTAACCATAACACAGAAGATTAATTATTACATGTAAAACACCACACAGCCTCTGCCGCACTCCTGCTAAACTAACTGAGGCTGATTATACCAAACCCCAACTAAAACTGTCTTCTGTACCTCCAACTCTAGTCTAGCTCCCCAAAACTCACCTAACTGAACTCCCAGTTAACATTCACCAACTATCATTCACCATCCTTATGCAAATCTCCTCAAACATTCTATCAGTCAGCATTCAGTCCAACATTCCATTCTTTCCTTCTTCCCAACAGCTGCTTACCTTATATTCTGATACACAATAAATAAATCAAACAAAATTTTCAAATAGAAATCTATTATACCACAGCTGTAAGCCTGTGCCAATATGTACATTCTTATTTTCCCCTCGTGCCATATATGGATAACATAGGCATACCCATCACTGTCTTCCCATTGTGGTGCTGCTAAAAAACTTCCAGCTAGACAGAGGATAAGAAGGACAAGGGGGCTGGAGGCATAAAAAACTTTGTAAAAAAAGGAGCTTCTTTTTCAGAGGCTTTGTTAAACTGAAGAATATCTTTACTGATCTACTTCACAATGGCAATGTAAGGATAACTGAGAGAATGTGTGAAGTGTTCTGAATCCTTGCTGCTTCTGTTGTGCTTTCAACACTTGAAATACGCTATGCAAATGCTTATTATAATTATATAGCAGAAGAGAGACATACAGACAGGTACAGTATTAGCAGGTTCTAAATCTAGATCATTTCTAGGTACTAAACTATCTTTTAATCTCATATGTTCTCTGAGGAGCTCAAAGTAGTGTAAGCAGTTTGCTCATTTCATTTTACCCTGTCAACAATTCTGTTTTAAGCTGAGAGAAAATGATTGGCCCAGGTTTACCTCGTGAACCCCATGTTTGTATGGATTTGAACCCAGATCTCCTTGGTCTTAGTCTGTTACTTTATACCACTACACTGGCTGTGTCACGCAAGATTACAAGTTACTGAAATCCTAATGGCTAGATCAGACAACTGAGTGAGTTCATGTTTGTCTTAGTTAAAACATTTACCTATATCTTGAGCTGGAATTCAGTGAGAAGAATGTGTTGTTTAAGCTACACAAGTAGCTACATTTGTTGTTAGTTCTTTATCAAACACATGTATTTCCATATACCTAACCGTGAGGAAGGCAAAGGGCAAACCCTCTCTGAACAAATCTGGCCACGAAAACACCATGGCCATTTCCGCATTACATTGTTATAGTGCTATTATTCCACTTTCAATATCCTGTAGAATTCTGGGCTCTGTAGTTTACTGAGGCCAAAGAGCTCTCTGGCTGAGAATTCTAAATGCCCCTCCCTAAACTGCAAACCCCAGGATTCTATAAGATGTTGAAAGTGGAATAATTGCACTATAACAGTGTAGTGTAGAAATGGCTTGTGATAGGTTTGCCTTAGGGTTGCTGTATGACTTGAAGACACACAACAACAGCAATATGTACATTCCCTTCCACCAAGTATTGGGAAACCTGGGCCTGGCTACTGTAATACTTTCTTCTCTTTGGGAGCAGACCCCTGCCTGCCCTCTGGCCTTGTGAAGTAAATGTGCAGAGGAGAGGCACTGTCCTTCCTGCAAGTACTCCCCAGTACAGCCAAGACAGCCAAGTGCAACTTGTCCTTGTTGTGTAGAAGGAGCTTTGTTACTTGCAGGCAGATGTGCTTGTACTGCCAAAATGGTAGATTTCTGTGTGCTGCTGGAGGAAGAAGCTTGCACATCCCACTAAACAGCAAGACTGAGCTTAATATCTTGTAGCAGTCTTAGATATGCCTATTCACAAAAGACACAAGTGCTTACACAGAGCAAAATTTGAAAGTCACTAGGTGAAGGATGTATTTTTCTAACATCTTCAGCCCTATAGCAATGGCATGTTTTTTCTTCCTTCTTGCTGTCCTTCTTTGATTTCACTTGTCCATTTGCTTACAAAGTTTGGGTAGCGTTTTATAGAGTAATTTATAGAATACATAGGCAACTATGTGAACAATATTACATTTGACACTAGTTGCAAATTAAATACCAGATGGAATAAGTGAAAGGTCAACAAGTGAAAAGTGTATATGTAGTTAGTGAACAGTTCCATGGTCAACAGGTAACTTGAAGGCGCCTACACAATGCACACAGACTTGAACTTGAAACTTACTGAGCCAGAGGACAAGCTCTGTTCATTAGTATCTGTAAGAAGTTGGGCAAAAAAGCTCTTTTGCGTATCTATAAGAGGGAGGCTGACTCCAAAGTTAGTTCTAAATTTCTTTATTAGAGCCGTCTTCCTCCATTTCAGACTGCTGTTCCATGTGCACAGGCAGTGGGAATTAAAAACTTGAGCACAGTCTTTGGATTTTGAAATAGCTGGGAATCTTCATCCTTGGCCAAGTTACAGATCTGGATCAGGTTTCAACAAAAAGGTCAAAATTCAGTGCCCCCTTTTTGCTTGGTTTATTAGTTCCCAGCTATACAGAAAACTATTTATACTTCATACACAAATTGCAGGCTCCTGTGTTTGTGTCTTTCTCCCTAGACCAGTGGTTCTCAACCTGTGGGTCCCCAGATGTTCATGGACTTCAGCTCCCAGAAGCCCTGAGCATTGGCCATAGTGGCTGGGGCTTCTGGGAGCTGAAGTCCATGAACATCTGGGGACCCACAGGTTGAGAACCACTGCCCTAGACCGTCATGCTGTTGCCTGTTGTATTTTGTTTGTATGCCCCTCCTTGTGTCTGATGCTTTCCAATCAGCAGCACAGCACTTTCGGACCTGTGTGATTTTCCTAATGCAAAACCAAGCGCTTCTTCACTGATCATCAGTGTTAACTATGATGAAGGAACAGCTGACATTTTACTTAAGAGACTTAAGACTGTGAAACCTTTGTTGATCCCTGGGTAAGATGGGATCAGTGTCTCAGAAGAATTAGGCAGTTGTTAGCAAATTCATGAATTTATTTTCTTGATAATAGTGTCACCAACAAAATAATATTACAACAGTGTAACTGTAAAAAAAACCCCTCACATCTTTGTCTCTGGCATGAGAATACTGCAGTGTACTTTGTGTGTGGCTCTCTCTTTTGGAAATTACTTCTGCTTGACTCTGTTCTTCTGGAGGCCGAGATGTATTTGAGTTTTAGTGGAAGATTACTCCCCAGAGATTTTTAAAGTATGTTTTTTTTTATAGTAATTTTATTATAATTTCAACACATAAAACAAACAATTATCACTGTACTTTAAATGAATTGTTACACCTGTCTTCCATTCCTCTCTGGATTTCAATTTCTGTTATTTCATTGACATGTTAATATTTTGCATCGCAATCAATTTTCTAACATACCCTGATGGTTCCCGCTTACCATCTCACCTTTACATGTTTCATGATATCCCCCTGATTTCCAACAGTCTAATTTCAATTGTTACCATGAATTATGAACTATTTCCTGTCAACACCCCCCACTTCCCGAAAATATATTCCACTCTTTATTAATATCATCTTCTGATTTTCCCTTTAATCTCTGTGAGACAATATCTGCATTCCGATTCTCAATAAGTGTAGCCCCCCATTGTTCCATAGTAGGTATCTGTTCAGTTTTCCATAACCTTGCACATTCAATACGGGCTGTTGTAATCATATACTGAGATTTTTAAAGTATGTTTTAATTATTTTTTCTTTCTTCCTTTTTATTAATTTTTATTAACTAATTACCTATCAATTGCATGCATGTTTGCTCAGAAGTAAACCTCATTTGTTTTTAGTGGGGCTTAATCGTGGGGATGTAGTGTAGAATTGCTATCTTAGCCTTTTAAAAGACAGACGAGCCCCGTAAACACGTACTCAGAATTTGAATACAGCCTTTGTATGATTTCAGAGGCTTGTTTGACAGTCAAATGTAAATCTGTTTATATTTTATTAATTTTTGCTTTTCAAACTTACAGTAATTTCCATCTTCAGCTCACTAACCACTCCCTGTAATTATCCTGAATTAAATTTATTTTATTTATATTTATACATTTGTTTATATCTACCCATCCAAAGCATTCAAGACAGTACACATGCCCGTCCATTTAGTTTTATTTTCACAACAAACTTGTGAGAGGTAGGTAAGACTGGAGTATACAGCGACTTAAGCTATACAGCTGAAAGAGTTTTTAACCAGTTACTGTTGGAAAAGGTAGTGGGGAGGCTTGAGTCTATATAAAGGGTGCTGTGATTTAGATTTTTATACTGAAATTCTCAAGCATAGGAAGTGGATTCTGATGCCCTTCCTCATGTCAATTTCACTTTGAAATTGTCCTTAGATGAATAAGGTTCTATATTTTAAATGTTGTTTTAATTAAAGTTATTTTAATGAATCCTGATATTTGTTGGCACTCAACCTCTGCCAAGACCGCAAGGCCCAACAGGTTCCTTGCTTGCCTTGCAGACAGTTTTATAGTCCAGAAGGTTGAAAAGGTGACAAGGGGATTGACTATTTTAGATCTGATCCTGACCAACAGGGATGACCTTGTTGATGAGGTGGAGGTGGTGGGATCCTTAGGGGGGAGTGACCATGCTCTTTTGGAATTTGTCATTCAGTGGGAAGGAGAAGCCAAGTGTAGCCAGACACGCATCCTAGACTTTAAAAAAGTTGATTTCTGTAAACTTAGGGAGTTACTTGCTGAAATTCCGTGGTCAAGAATACTGAAAGAGAAAGTTGTTCAGGACAGATGGGAGTTTCTTAAAAGTGAGGTACTGAAGGCACAATTGAAAACTGTGCCAATAAGGAGGAAAAATGGCAGGTGTCTGAAGAAACCAGAATGGCTGATGAAAGAACTCTCAGCTGAGCTAAGTGTTAAAAGAATCATGTACAGGAAATGGAAGAATGGTGAAACCACCAAAGAGGAATTCAAGCAAATAGCCAGGATATGTAGGGAGAAGGTCAGAAAAGCTAAAGTGCAGAATGAACTCAGCCTTGCCAGGGACATTCAAACGATAAAAAAGGGCTTTTTAGATATGTTTGCAGCAAAAGGAAAAACAAGGAAATAATAGGGTCGCTGCGTGGACAAGATGGCCAATTACTAACAGGGGGAAGAGAGAAGGCAGAACTAATCAATACCTTCTTTGCCTCAGTTTTCTCCCAAAAGGATAGAAGTACTCAACCTGGGCGGTGGGAAGCAGGTGAGGAAGAGGGGGAAATGCAGCACAGAATAAGTAGAGCAGTAGTACAGGAATATCTGGCTAAACTAGATGAATTCAAGTCTCCAGGGCCAGATGAATTACATCCAAGGATATTAAAAGAACTAGCAGAAGTCATTTCTGAAACACTCGCAATAGTCTTTGAGAACTCTTGGAGAACAGGAGAAGTCCCAGCAGACTAGAGGAGAGCAAATGTCATCCCCATCTTCAAAGAGAAAAAAAGAAGACCCAAATAATTATTGCCCGGTCAGCCTGATGTTAATACCAGAAAAGATCCTAGAGCAGATCATTCAACAGTCGGTTTGTAATTACTTAGAAAGAAATGCCGTGATTACTAAAAGTCAACGTGGAGTTCTGAGAAATAAGTCATGCCACACTAATCTTATCTCTTTTTACAATAGGGTTACAAGCTTGATAGATGAAGAGAATGCTGTGGACGTAGCATATCTTGATTTCAGGCCTTTGACAAAGTTCCTCATGACATTCTTGCAAAGAAGCTAGTAAAGTGCGGGCTGGGCAGGGCTACTGTTAGGTGGATTTATAATTGGTTGACTGACCGAACTCAAAGGGTGCTCACTAGTGCTGCTTTTCATTCTGGAGAGAAGTGACTAGTGGGTGCCACAGGGTTCTGTCCTGGGCCCAGTGCTGTTCAACATCTTCATCAATGACTTGGATGAAGGAGTGGAGGGCATGCTGATCAAATTTGCAGATGACACCAAATTGGGAGGGGTTGCTAATCTGCCAGAGGACACGATCAGAATTCAAAATGACCTTGACAGATTGGAGAGCTGGGCCAAAGCTAACAAAATGAATTTCAACAGAAAGAAATGTAAGGTCCTACACTTACGCAGAAAAAAATAGAATGCCCAAATATAGGATGGGAGACGTGTGGCTGGATAGCATTATGTATGAAAGTGATTTAGGAGTCTTGGTAGGTCTCAAGCTGAACATGAGACAGCAGTGTGATGCGGCAGCCAAGAAAGCCAATGCAATTCTCGGTTGCATCAATAGGAGTATGGTGTCTAAATTGAGGGAGGTAATGGTACCACTCTAATCTGCATTGGTTAGGCCTCATTTGGAATACTGTGTCCAGTTCTGGGCATCTCAGTTCAAGAAGGATATCAACAAGCTGGAGCATGTCCAGAGGAGGGCGACCAAAATGGTGAGGGGTCTGGAAGCTGTACACTATGAGGAGCAGCTTAGGTTGCTGGGTATGTTTAGTCTACGGAAGAGAAGGTTAAGACAGGACTTGATGGCCATATTTAAATATTTGAAGGGATGTCATGTCAAGGAGGGAGCGGGCTTGTTTTTCACTGCCCCAGAGACTAGGACAAGGAGCAATGGCTTCAAGCTGCAGGCAAGGAGATTCAACCTGAACCCGAGGAAGAAATTCCTGACAGTCAGAGCTGTACGGCAGTGGAATATGCTGCCTCGGAGTGTGGTGGAGTCTCCTTTGGAGGTTTTAAGCAGAAGCTGGATGGCCATCTGTTGGGAATGCTTTGATGTGTGTTCCTGCACAACAGGGCGTTGGACTGGATGGCCCTTGTGGTCTCTTCCACCTCTATGATTCTATGATTGTATGAATCTTATACAATGTCCAGAATTTGGTGATGAAGAGTAAATTTGATATAAATTGATAAATAATGGTTGTAAATAATTAGTGACCTATTTTCCAGCTTTGAATTTAGTAAACAAAACAGTGTGGTTTCACAGAAGCCTCTTGATGCTCTGATACTGGCTCAATTGTCGAGCTTAAAAAGCTGGGCAACCCTGAAGCAGCATACATAGGTGTTGAGCATCCAAGCCTATGTCTCTTTTTTCATCCAACTGCCTAGCTGCTGATCTTGTTGCACATAGCACTCCTGAATTTTTGGTCTTCTGCCAATAGGAGGCTGCTGGTGCCAGATCACAGGAAAAGCATCAGAGATACAGTCTATAGCAGTGGTTCTCAACCCCTGATGTTTTTGGACTTCAGCTCCCAGAAGCCCTGAGCATTGGCCATAGTGGTTGGGGCTTCCGGGAGCTCAAGTCCAAAAACATCTGGGGACCCACAGGTTGAGAACCACTGGTCTATAGTGTGCATGCAGAAGAGGAATCTTTCAGAAGCAGTCTTGTGTTATATTAGGTAACCCAAAGAATAAGAATTAGGAACGAGGAAGCTTTTCCAGGAAGCTTTTAACAACTTTTGTCATTGAGTGCATAGGAGATACCTCTGATGAGCTGCCTTGACATTGCAGATTTCCATTCAAAGGGATAACTGGCAGGATTTCTAAGAGAACTATTTTAAGGTCAGAGCAACTCCTATTCCTGGGGCCTTCATCCCTAGCTGCTACCAAGATCCAGATCTCACTAGCAGAGTTCCAAGATCTCAGAGCCTGAACTTCGTCTCTAGTCCTCAGGGTAAGGATGTAGGCTCTCAGGGCAGCCTTGAAAAATGTATTACATCTATTTTCTTTGTTCCACATGGTGTTTTATATTTGAAAGGTATATCTTATGTAACTGTGATTGATGTTTCAAGTATCACACTTAATGTCATTTTCCTGGTTTAAAAGAAAGGTACATATTGTGAGCCTAAAGGAGTTGAGAGGGCTTGGCAAAATTGCTCACCAGGAGATTTGGGGAAGCATTTTCAGTTAGAAAAGGTAAAAGAAATCTGTGTGGGAGTATGGCTGGGTGGTGCAGCCTTTTGAGGGCCATGTGTAGCCCCCAGACTTTATACAGTTGCCTGCTCCTGACATAGGAGATACTGTTCTGTCCTTAAGCTTTGGTTTGGATATGGTGGTGAAAAGGATGAAATGACAGGAAACTGAACCCAAGTAAGTTAGAAATGATTCTGATGGGAAAGTTTTTGCCCTGGAGAGTTAAAAATACCAGAAATCGGTAGAGTGATTTTTTTTCACCATTGGTATAGGCTTACAGCTTTGGTGTCATCCATATGAGAAGGTAGAATAGAGAGCTGACTTTCATGTCTTCCAGTTAGGACAAATATGGATCAAATGTTTTTGACCACACCAGTGTCCAGTGTCCACATTTTTTAAATGTTCATTAATTATTGTGCAATTCAACCTTCATAATGGCATTCTCACTGGCTACCTATATTGTAAAACCTGTAGACTTTACTTTGTGTCTTGGGATAGAGATTAATCTGTGTGCCATCTTCACACTTCAGAGACATTTTTTTTAAAGACCCCTGAGGAATCCATGGGACTGTACTGTCAAGTGATAGAACTACATTTATTTTTACTCAGAACAGTGGGACTAAAACTACAGTTTCAAAACAGTGCTGAAGTCTAGGTATAATGAATTCACCAACTGCCTATCAATGGATGATAAATACATCTTTTTAACTGCTAAAAGCTGAACTATTCTGAAATTTGTGGAAAGGAATGTTATGGCCAGACTTCAAAGAGATTATTTCAGTATTTGGTGCCATACAGCCTAGCTGCCACTGCCTCATAAAATCTTTAATATACAACTTGTTCTCTCTCTCTCTTTCTCTCTTTTTTCTCTACTGACATATTTGGTCTATGCTTGAAATGAAGTCATACTGTAGTGTCCCTGTTTTATTTCTAGATATTGGTAAAACCCACTAGGATCAAATCTGAGAACATCTTCACCCTGCTAGCTTTGTTCTTGACTGCACAAGATTGACTTGTTCTTGACATTCAGTATCATTAAATGTAGATCCTCATATGACAGCGAAGAAGGGAAAGAACTGAGACAGACTTTGTGATCTAAATTTCCAAGCCTCATACTTTTGTTTGGAGGGATACTGTTACATAAGACTGCTCCCATTTGTGGATAAAAACAATTTTAGCTTCTTCACTCTTTGTTGATCTTTAACCATAAACTTTACAGTATTTTAGTTTTTGCAGTGTGTCATCAAGTAGCATATGTACTTTCTTTGCAGGAGTTTGCATTCACTTTATTTCTTGATAATAATAGGTCTAAAGTTAATATTAAAAGTATCTAAATGCCATTCATCATTGTTGGCAATGGTGTTATGAATTCTTAGAATTTGTTGTCAGATTTTTAGCATAAAATAGTATCTTTCATACTAATTTTGTAACATGATCCTAGCCCTACAATTGATCATTTTGACATTTCAGCTGACATGCCGGCGTGCAACACTTACTCATTTTTGGCATGCGAATGCCTCGTGATTTTGTTGTCAGATTTGCTCTGTGCTGTATTGAAACACACAAATTGTATCTGCAACAACAAGCAGACATAATTGATTCCAGAGGAAGTAGACAGTAAATCTCCCACTTTTTTCCTGTGACCCTTTTTAGCTACTGCACTTGGGATTGAGACTCCAGCATGATGGTAGCTACTGCAGCACTATTGACTAAATGTCTGAATGGCATACTTTCTAAGGAAGTTAACTGTAAACTTTGAAAGTTCATGTTAAATCAGCCTGTCTTAAAGGTGCTGCAAAGCCCCTTTCATTCCTTACTTTTTAACCATGTATACTTACTTAGTGGGCACAAATTGCTTCCTGGATTTGAATCTGGTTGTTGCTGCAGTGGTTTCCATTGTTAAATAGACTGGCAGATAGCATGTGGTTCCATTTACCTTTCAAGCACTTGGATTAGCTTCTGATATATGAAGACCCTGCTATTCTGTATCTAAACTGCAACAGCAGCAATAGAGATGGTCACATTTTGGAATTATTTGCTGTAAATAACTGCAAATAAATCACAGTAAAGCAAATTAACACACAGTAACCAATGTTAAAAGGATCATTAAGGGGAAATCTTTGCTGTCTAGTTTACTCTGCCTCATTTTCCATATGATCTGCCCATGTCTTGAAATCTTTGGGGGAACCCATTGTCTCACTTCCTTCAGTGGCACATCTGAGAGGAATATGGAAGAGGACCTCCTTGGTGGCCGCTCTCGGGCTCTGAAAATTTCTCTCCACAGAGGTTATACTAACAGTCTCCTTGCCATCCTTTCACAGGCATTTAAAAACCTTTTTGTTTCAGCAGGCTTTGGGGCTAAGTGGACCTTTGCTTTGGCATCATTACATATTCAAATCTGGCTAGAATCTTGCAACCATAATGAAATTTAATACACAGCGACTAAAGTCTATTCATGTACATGTGTTAAGAACTTCTGCCTTGCATTTATCCTTAATCTTTTAATTTGTTTTTCTTTTAACTGGAAAGGGTGATAGTACAGTTTGCTGAGTTTGGTATGATGTAATGTAAGGGTTATGTGTATAAACAAGCAAAATAATGCACTCCCTTCCTAAGTAGGTTGAAGTAAATTTGTATGGCGCATACAGCACAGCTTCTAGCTAGAATTTCATTTCAGGGCCTGAGTCATGGTCTGGTGTGTGGAGCTGATTGCTGCCTTCCTGTCTCACCCTCCCCCAGCTTCATGCGTGCCTCCAGTCAGGCCCCTGCTTTGCTGCTTCCCCAGGTTCCTGGCGGAGTGGCCTTGCCACTTCAGTTTAGCTCAGATTATCCGTGTTTTGAATATTTGCTACTTTGTAAACACCATATATAAGCAACATTTCTTCAGTACTCTTTTGCTGCGGGTGGAATTTGTTGTTGTTTGGAAATGTTATTCCTAAACTTCTTTAAAATTCAGGTTTAGTGTGTGCACACGTAAAAACCTACATGAGGTGGGGGGATGGATACTAGAAAGCAACATGAGCCTGCATAGACATAAAGCAAATCTTTAAGGGGTTTGCTATGTTACTCTGTCTCATAAAACAGAATTTGAAATGTGTTTTTAAAAAGAGAAATCTGAGAGAGAAAACTCTCAACAGCGATCTGTGGAAAGCCTTTTGTGCAATTTAAATTTTGATGATGATTTTCTAGTGCAGTGGTTCTCAACCTGTGGGTCCCCAGATGTTTGTGGACTTCAGCTCCCAGAAGCCCCAGCCACTATGGTCAATGCTCAGGGCTTCTGGGAGAAAAGTCCAAAAACATCTGGGGACCCACAGGTTGAGAACCACTGTTCTAATGAATGCAATTCCATCTGTGCAGCTTTTTGGGAATGGATTGCCTGTATAATTATGCAGTATTCTGTGCAGGCTAGAATGATTTTTAGGAAAGTTAACTTGAGCCAAAGACAAACATGGCCAATTCTGCTACTAGATTCTGTAAATCGAAATGTTTTGCAGCTGCACAATAGAAGGAATCATAAAATGAGAAAACTTGATTGGGGTCTTTCTAAAGATGTGAAAAGGTCTGCCCTCTGCTATTAGTAAGGATGAGTGAATTTTGCTTGAGTCACATCTTTAAGTTAACTTACCTAATTCATATTTCTTGAAGAAAATAACACATAGAATCTTATCCTTTGGTATTTGTGCTTCTCTGACTTTTGCGATGGAGTTCTGAAAATGTATATAAATGTGTATATTGGGATAAAATTCATAGAAATTGTGGATTTTAGAATAGAATACATACTGAAGAGAACATTTTGTGCGGAAGAGGAAGCACAGTTTGTACTCAAATTAATGCAACATTTTCTAGTATTTTTTTTAAATTCTAAAAACCACACATTTGTTTTGGACTTGGAACAGAACAGACTTGTGAATTAATGTGCATGAACTGAAACATAATGATAAATGTATCATTCTTACAATCTTCCAAATTTGCCAAAAAACAAATATCACAGCAAAGAAAAACAACAGAAAAGAACTAGTTATCTCTTCTCCAAAGATTGTGTTCTCCTCTCTGTAATTCTGTTTTTAACTGCTTCTTGGTACGCTTCCACAGAGTTATAACTAGACTGAAATTAATACTGAATAGGGCAGAGATGCGGAATATGTAGCCCTGCATTTGTCCTTGGACTGCAACTCCCACTATCCCTCACCACTGGCTATGTTGGCTATGGTTGATGCGAGCTGCAGTCAAATAACAACTGGAGGGCAGACATTCCCAATTTCTGAAGCAGGGTTTTATAGTATCTGGGATGAACTGTACCACAACATACTAGTTCCTTTTCACGCTTTATATGGCTTTGACTACAGGTGAGCAAATGTCACATTTCCCCATAATGTTATATTAACTACATGCAAACTGAAAATTAACTAATGTTATTGTGAGCATGCTGCATGTATTTCTGCCTGCAAAGTTTGTAGGTCTTTTCCCTTAGAATGAAGCCTAACATGCTGACTTGGCTTTCCCATCCTGGATCATGGTGACTGAATAAAAGTATGACTTTTTAATATTACTGGTCCTTGGTAACTAAATGTGTGGGGGATTTGTATCTGGACCCCACTGAACTTGATGGCCTCTTGTGCTTTGAAATCACATGTCTACATAACTAGAATTTTCAATTAGAACATTAAAGTTAGAACTATTGGCAGAATTCCTAATTGCTAGGATTAGTTGTATACAGAGGGCATTCCCCTGCCATTTTAGGAGGAAAATTCAGCTCCTTACCACCAGCGTATTCCACCTGCTAAGATACTAAGATAGGGATCTGATACCATGATATCATGGAATCCATATTCTTTTGAATTGAAAGCAAGGGAATGCAAACTGAACTGCTAGTGCATGCAGTCAGTCTGCAGTGCTCTGAGCAAGGAAGAGCAGATTGCCTAGTGTTACTACTGTTATTGTTATAACATATTGGAAAGAAAATGAGTGTTTAGGGGAATAAAGTGAAAGGAAATGATCCTGAGGTAGGATTAGATCTGGTTGCAGTGCTCAAACCCCATCTCTTTTTTATTTTGGGTGTCAAAACACATGGGATGAGTGAATCTGGTACCTATGTCTTCTGTCACTCTGTATTTTGTGTAAAGGAATTGCTGTAGCTTCTGATTAGGATCAGGGCCTTAGCCCTGGTGCACAGATGGGTTAACCATCTACTCAGCACTTTTTTCTGTTGAAATATTCTTCCCTAAAAGTGACCTTTGTCCCATTAGGACAAAGAGGCATCACAGAATGTTACATAATTAGGGATATTCTGCCTTGGAAACTGGAGTTTCATTTTGTAATCATGGCTGATAGAACAGGCTTTCACTAGTAGTGCAGGGATAAGGAGGGATGGGTTTATTTAAATTGACAGAATCAAAAGAGACTCTGACAGGAATAATTTGGCAGGATTGTTATGCCTTAAAACACCCTACTTCTTGGATGTACCAGATATCCCTACTTAGGATTCTAAACATCTGGAGTCAGTTACTAGCAAGGGTGACGAAGTAGTGGAAAAATTACTCAACTGGTTTCCTGTTTCCTCTACCCCCTCCCTAGATTTTGAGTGTTTTTGTAAAGAAACAGGAAGGTAAGTATGAAAGAGGGCAGTATTGGTTCAGACAGCCTTTTTCTGAATGTGGAAAGCTTAGAAGTATCTAAAACAGGCTTGTAACAGTAAGGCCATAAAAATAATGTTAGGTATGCTTTGAGCAGTTTCTTTTCCTTTCTTTTTTCTCACTATCACTATTGTATTTGCAGAACCAATTTGATTGTTTCCTCTCCTCCATGGTTAAGAATTGTAATTCCATTGTGAAAATTATGCCATGGCTTACTGTGAAACAAGGTTCAGATTGATAGTTTACAACTGTCAGCCCACAACTCTTTGCTTCAGTTAGAGAACTGAATTGTGTAAAGCTATGATGAACCCAAAGTACCCATCAGTGAGTTGACTGTATGTTGCAGACCACCTGTTGCATTGACTTGAAGGCACACAACAGCAATCATCTCCCCAGCTATCAGATTAGAAGAAAACATTAATTTATCTCTTTGTTCATGAAAGAATGATTAAGTCTTTAGAAGGATGACTCCTTACAATGAATTAGATTCAAACATACTCCTACTTACAATAGATCCATTGAAATCAGTGGGAATTGTTAATTGCAGAGAACTGACTTCATTTGATTTTAATAGGTCTAATTCTGACTAATTCCAACCCAGTGCTTGTAAATATGTTAAATTATTTATATTTGTTTTCTTTTTCTAGTGAAGAATTGAAGATTCAATCTTGTTGGCTTTTAGAAAAATCTGTTTGATATAACTTGTAGTAATATTCAAAGACAGAGCTGTGTTAGTCTGGATCAACATACAAAGAATTCATTTCGCGCCTTTGAAACTAACTAGGAGAAAGACATTTGTAGAAGAAGTTTTTGTAGACTTGCTCTGATGAAGTAGAGTTAATTCTGATAAAGCAGACTGAATCTATTTTTGTGCTACAAATTCATTTCTCCCAGTTAGTCTCAAAATTGCTGCAAGAGTTCTTTGTATGCTGATACAAGTAAAATTTTATACCTTAGTTTAGCTGCTTCTGAATGAATGAGTGGCCACGTTGTGTCAGATCATGTTACTTGGAAGGCCAAAGTTTTGGCCTGTTCAACACACAAAAATGTATGATCAGCGTATTTAACCCACCGTGGGTTCTTCTGAGGCATCAGGGTTCTTTCACAAGGCAGACGCGAGTGGCTGGTGGGTCTCATTGCCACCTCCACTGCTGCCCCACACCGTTTTTAATAGGGACTTACAAGCCTCATTTGCAGTTTCTCAGTCTCACGAGGCTTGCAGGCCCTATTAAAAATGGCATAAGGAGGCAGCAGAGGTGACAGCAAATAATCTGTGAATAATCAAATCCCACAAAAGTGAATCCTGCAGATGTGGAGGGCTGACTAAATACAAACAATAATTGTGCTAAGGTTTTAATATTCCAGAGTATGGATAGTCCTGAAGCCTATATTGTCAGTAATCCTGATATCCTTTATAGAAAATGCCCATTCTGCTGAGTCACTAAATTCACAGTCTTAAAGCAGATAGCATTGAAACTCCACAGCCATAGTATAACACAATACATTCTTAGAAACCTGATTGACAATAGGTCAAGGAAACAAATTTGTTGATAAAGCTGCATTTTGTCTGCGTTTTCTTCTCTAATGAGCCAGTTAGTGGTTTTCTGCAGTTTTCTGCTTTTGAGCTTTACAGTATGATCAGCCAGTTAATGGTATATGGGACCTTGCATGCTGTTCGTTCAGATTAAGAGACTAGTATTCTTTAAGAGGAGCGGTAAGGGTATAATTAGGTAAGTCTGACTAAACCAAGATTCAGCAACCTGATACTTTCCACAGCGGTAGCCCAGTCTCTCCCCCTGCTCTTGGCCACAGTTTTCTTGGCCTTCTATGGATATTTACGAAGGGCTCTTGCTTATAAGAAGAGAATTGTTTCTGATAACGCAAGCAGAAACTTTTCTACAAGTCTCCAGCAGCATGGTTGTGTGGAGGGGTGGGGTGTGTGTGTGTGTGTTGTGTCTGCTCTTGGCTGGAAGGGTTATGGCCATTTTCTGTGGAACGCTAGCAGCTGTGCCTGCGCTGTAATGGTGGTTGCAGCAAAGGTGCTGTTCTCCACTGTGGCCTGCAGGAGCCAGAACATTTGACTGATCTCTCGCCTGTCTCCACCACAATGCATTCGCTCTCCACTTTCAACTTGCCACCCTTCCCCCACCTCTCTCCACAGAGCCTTTCCCCGAGGCAAATTTCTTGCTGTCTGGAGTATCAAATATGCACAGGCACTTTTTCCTTTCCTTTCTCCCTCTAAAGGATTTCCCAGCTTAGTTATTACCATGCAAGGCGCACCTAGAAAGACACCTTTTGTGTGTGCGCACTTTGTTTTCTAGTGATCTGTGCTTATCTGTATTTATTCAGCTTGTTTATTTTGCCTCACTCAACTTTATCACATGCATATGCGCACATGTACACAGTGAAACAAACTCTTGCTCACTCAGTCACAGACTATGAGTGTGTGTGTCTTTACAGTTCTAATTTATTTCCTGTGGTGAAAATGCAACATGAGCAGATGGCAAGTATTAACATACAAAATGCAGCGAGTGCCTCTAGAGGCTGATTTAACAATGATATAGGTTTCTGTCATGGACTTGCTTTTAGTTAACTAGTGTTTACAAGTTAATGAATTTGTTCCACTTTAAATGTTTGATATTTGTTAGCAGCCAGTGACTCCTTCAGGAGGAATCAAGATTGCAGAATTTTGGTATTAACTAGCCCTCCTCTTTATCACTCATTTGTCCTCAATTTAAAATAGTTACTATTTCGGTAGGGTGGTGAATGTAATGAGAATGTGGAAAACTAATTCCTTTTATTTCTGCAGGCTTTCCTTTCTGTTGGCATCATAAGCTTGAGACACACATCTCCAAACATGGATAAACAGTTTATACAAAGCAAATCTGAATGATTGCTTTACATCATATGTTTGCCTCTCAGCTTGCCCATTCAAAAAGATAAAACAGCAGTATAAACTGATACAGATCGGAATCGCTCATGCAAGTTGCATGGGAAGTTGGCATAGCGAAGCTCCCCTCACCCCCTGGTCTGATAATATTTGCAGGTCTACTGCTGCTTGGGAAATTGAAATATGCAATTTCTTGCTTTAGCCAGAAAGTGCAGATATTCATGTCATTTCAAATCAACATAAAGTTACGGCAATTGTGAATGGTTTCCTGTACCCTAAGCTGTTGTAAATTTTTCAGTGACTAGGCCCTTAGCAAATGCAGTTTAAATTCCATTACCATAACTTTGTTCTATATCTGATGATGTGCTCTTCTATTTGTATTTGATGTCCATAAGCCTAAGGCAAGAATTTAAACTGATCCTTGGTACATTGCTGTAAAGCCTTTCTGTTAGCATTCTATGAACAGGAATGTGAAATGTTGAATAGGACAGATACAAAAATTGACTGATAACTAATACGCCTGAGAGGGAGGGTAAAATTCTACATGCTGCAATCATATATTAAGTTTATTCCTACTACATATGGGTTCAATTCAGGCTTTCATGCTTTAGCCCCATTGAAATCAATGGAACATGTTTATCCATCATTAACTTAACTGTGATTGACTTTAATGGGTCCAAAGGATGATTAACATAGTTTATATCCAGCCCTATGTTTATATACGCAGTACACAAACACTGCTTCCAAAGGTTTATTGGTTTAGACTGCTGAGTGGGTCAGAGAAGATCTTTGTTTGGAACAAAAAAAAAAAGTTTGCTGCCAACTAGACATTGCTGCAAATAGCTATAGACTTAGCTCAGATCTTGTATGATTTCAGTCCAGTTAGTCATCTGGTTAAAGCAGTAAATACACAAGTATAATTACTTAACAACATATCTGTATAATTACTATACTAATCTGGTCCTGCATAGCTTTCCTATTCATTCCTACATATTTAAGTCTAAATTTCTAAACAGAGAGGTGTTGAACAATGAAACAGTAAGCCCAGCTAGCAAACAGTTCTTTTGTGGATGACAGTGAGAATATTTACATAATGTTAGTCATGGTTTAGATAGTTTTTATTTATTTAACATTCCAAGTTTTTTAACTAAAGCAAACGAACACCAACAGTTATCCTTAACTGACCCATCCTCAGTTGTGTGCACAACTGTAACTCTACAACATTTAATTCAGCCAATAAAATCAGTGCAGTGTGTGTGCATTGTGATTTTCTGTTGGATTAAGTGCAGCCATAGAGCTATAGAGGAGTTCTTGACATTTGCAAGGAGAGAGTTCTAGTTAGAGGTGTTCAGTGGCTTCTCTAGTTCAGCAGCTTGTCAGTTCACTGTTCATCTAATGTATAATCAAGCTCAGTTCTAATGTGAGAACATGGAAACCTGTGTGTCCACGTGAATAAATGCAAACATCATAGTATTCCAGATGCTTCTGATGCCACCAGGCACCTGGACCAGCATATACCTTAGACAGTACATAAGTTGTAAATATTGCCAAAAGGCAGTGCGGAGAGCTTGATTTTTGACTTAAGATCATCAAATGATTTGAAGAACTCTTCTGTATAAGCAAATATGATAGTGCCATAATATTGGTTTCCCTGCAGTTTTTATATTAGGGTTGCTCCACAGTGTGATATCTCAATATGTTTCAAAGCCCAGTGGTGATCCCAAGGCCCTCCTTGTAGATTTGAGATATATATATACGGACAGCATTTAGGGCTCCTCATGCCTTTAATAATGCTGTTTTCTGCCTTTTAATCCTGCTATTCATCATATTCTTTCAATACTTTCTTCCTAAATCATCATCATTCTTGGACAATCATGAAAGTGATCAGTAGACTTTGATGTTAGAGAGACAAAATCTGCTTAATTTAATTGGTAGCTGTAAATTAATAAATGCACTGCAAGATCTTTGACCAGTTCCCTACATAAAGAGTTAAAACAATGCAATTATATGAGCAGATATAGGATGGACAACATCTGACTTGATCACAGTATATGGGAAAGAGATCTAGGACCAGAAGCTGAATGTGAGTAAGCAGTGTAGTGCAGCAGTTAAAAAAGCCAGTGCAATTCAAGACTGCATCATTAGGAGTATAGAGTCTAGGTCAAGGGAAGTAATGGTATCATTTTATTCTGCTTTGATCAGACCTCACCTGGAATACCGTGTCCAGTTCTGGGCACCACCATTCAAGAAGGATATTAACAAAGCTGGAACATGTCCAGAGGAGGGTAACCAAAATGGTAAAAGGGATGGAAATCATACCATATGAGGAACGGTTTAGGACCTGAGTATATTTAGTTTGGAGAAGAGAAGGTTAAGAAGTGACATGATAGCCATGTTTAAATATTTGAAGGGAAGTCATATGGATGATGGAGCAAATGTATTTTCTGTTTCTCCAGAGACTAGGGCACGAAGCAGTGGCTTCAAACTTGAAGAAAAGAGGTTCCATCTAAACATTAGGAAAAACGTTATAACAGAGAGAGCAGTTAAGCAGTGGAATACACTGCCTCCGAGTGTGGTAAAGTCTCCTTCAGAGGTTTTAAGCAGAGGCTGGATGGCCATCTGTCAGGGGTGATTTGATCGTGTATTCCTGCATGGCAAGAGGTTGGACGAAATGACCCTTGTCTCTTTCAGCTCTATGATTCTATGATCATGAACTCCTTTCTCTTTTAATATTCCTGACTATAGGATCAAGCCAAGTATTTCTTTAAGTTTACTGAAGCCAGCTTTCTTAAAGTCTAGAATGCATGTTTGACTACACTTGGCTTCCCCTTTCCACAGTATAATAAACTCCAGGAGAACATGGTCCCTCCCATCGAAGGATCCTACCATTTCCATTTGATTAACCATGTCATCACTGTTGGCTAGGATCAGGTCCAAAATAGCAGATCTCTTTGTTGCCCTCTCCATCTTCCGGGCAATGAAATTGTCTGCAAGGCAATTGACAAATTTGTTGGGCCTTATATTCTTGTCAGAATAGTGTGTAAGGGGAAATACTTTCTGGTACCATCAAGGTACTGCTGGATACAATCCAGTGACTTGACTTGATATGAGTAACTGTATTTTAGTCTGCACAGAAAGCTTTTTATATTTTCTTGAATTGATATGTCACTATCATATGTATCTCTTTCTAACAGGCTGATTTAGATTTCAGATGTGTTTAGTAGGCTACTGAAACCTAAAACTTGAGGAAAGGCAGATGAATAAAGTATTTATGCTTTACTTCATGAGTCATAGGAAGTGGGAGGAAGCTTGCTTTCTGCTGCTTCAGAGATTAGGACACAGAGCAATGGCTTCAAACTTCAGGAAAAGATTCCACCTAAGCATTAGGAAGAATGCCTGACTGTAAGAGCACTTTGGCAGTGGAATACACTGCCTTGGAGTATGGTAAAGTCTCCTTCCTTGGAGGTGTTTAAATAGAGGTTGCATAGCCATCTGTCAGCAGAGCTTTGTATATTTCTGCATGGCCCAGAGTTGAACTGGTTGGCTCTTGTCTCTTCTAGTTGTATGATTCGAATTTCTAGAAAGCAGTGGCAAGTCTGGTCACTGACAGATTTCACAAGATTGGACAGTCACTAGACTGTTTTAGAAAGATAACTAGTGGATGGCACTCTTGTTAGCAAAAGCAGTTAGATATGAAATGATTCTGTTCTTGTTATAAAACAGATATGAAATGATTATTTGCTCCTCTCTGCCTGAGTGTTTCAAACTGTCTTCATCCCTTCCCAAAGGCACCAGAACATCTTGTTAAATAGCTACTGTTAAGGCTGTTGTTACCATTAATACCACAAGGAAAGAGTTCTAGCCCCCCTCCCACATGGTGTTCTTCCCCTAGTCAGTAGGAGTTAAGGAGATTTCCTGGCCTGCCTGGAAGATTCTAGCTCTTTCTTTGCAGTTGCTGTGGCTAGCGGTTGCTATTACACGGTATTTCAGTGCAGTTTATCTAGCAGAGCTCAGCCTGCAGGAGACGCCATGATTACTGCAGCTTTCCTCCTGGCTGCCCTTCCCCCTTCCATTCTGCAGTGCCAGTTCCATGGTGAGGGAGAGCAGGAGAGACCGTGTGTGTTTTCACATAGCCATGCACAGACTATTTTTATTCCTCCTAGCTGGCAAAGCTGTGCCATGTTGAATGGGAGTTTGTCAGGATCTGTTCACCCATATTGCCTATTCTTTCCAAAACTTATAGGGTCTCCCGGAGTGAGGATTCCAGCTTCTTTAAACATTTCATTGACAAACAACTTTTTATTATTTCAGGCTTTGAGTTTTCTGTCTTCACTGGAAGTGAAAATTATGTTAAAGTTACATCTGTAACTCATTTGTACCACTTCTCTTTGGAGGAAGTAGTAAAGTTTATTTGCATGATTGCTCATTTCCATACTCTTTCTTACCTGAAGCTTTTCCTTGCTTCTGCCTCTAGATAGTTTTCTATATTCATCTCTTAATTATAACAAGATCTGAATGTCTAGCTTCTCTGGACTCAGTTTTCCTTTTTTAAATAAAAAAAAGTAGAAAATACAGTTGTGCCTCCATGTTCAGTAGGGTTGAGGGCACAGGAACCCCACAAAAGTGGAAAAACTGCAAATATCAAAATGTGTTTATCTGTCTGTGGGAAGGGGCCTGAGGTGTGTGTGGTAGGGATAGTGGGGCACCCAGGGTCCAAACCTGGCCCAGGAAGGGCTGCATAATGGTCCTAGACTTCCTCCTCCTTGCCAATCTCTTTGGGTGTGCTGGGGCATCAGGAGAGGATTTATGGTGATGGCAGGCTGTGAGACTTCCTTAGCTGGCTAGGCAGCTGCTGGTGGAGGAGGAAGAGGACCAGAGGTGGGTTTTTAACATGCTGTGTAGCCTGGTCAGAGTTGCTGAGAGGGAATGTTTCCTGAGAAAAGCACTTGATGTGAGGGGCAGGGGTTGGAGAAACTTGCAAATCATCAAATCTGTGAAAGTGAAATCTGCAGATGTGGAGGGACAATTGCACTTTCTCATTAACTGAGTATGCTCTGGCATTGTAGTACAATTGTAGTTTTGCAGCTGTCTGCCAATGGGAATACCACAGGTAGAACAGTGGGTAGAATAGTCTATTGCTTGAGAACCATGCAATGGAAGGAATTTGTTTTAACTTTTTTTTTTTGAGAAGTTGTAACATTGACAGTTTTTTGTTTCTTCCATTCAGTAAAAGTGTGTCTTATTTGGAGCTGAAGCTATACAGTCTTTCCAGGAAGTAGAGCAAAATGCTCTTGCACAAAGCCTAGAATGCCAGCAGATACAGACTGTCAGGATGATAGCAAACAGCAGATAGAAAATGAGCAGATGCCCTCATTTTATACACATGTTGCTTCCAGCAAATCGTTCAGAGAAGCCTAGCAAAGTCTTTGACTGAAAGGTGGAGAAAGTAGCATGAGGTTTCATGCCAAGGAGACACCCCTGGTGTAAGAAGGAATTTGGTGTTGTAAATAGTACAGTTAGATTAATTTCCAGCTTTATGTTCAGGGCCCTGTGCACTTAGAGCTGGCATTCTGTTGGTTAGTCCCAGCTAGAGCAGACACTTCCATTTACTTACTGAATAGTGAGTCAATGTATGGGTAAATTCCATTGATCTAATGGGTCTGCTCTAATCAGGACTAACAACAACATTTGGGCATGAGTATGTTTTGTGATTTCACCATCCAAATATCTAATCCCACATGCCTTCCTAAAAATTTCATCTATTTTTCATAATAAAAATCTAATCCTAAAAGCTGCATTCTAAGTACAGGAAGTTATCTAAATCAGTTCTGTTTAATCACTGGTTAATATTCTGCAGGGTTCCATATTTCCATTCCATGGTACCTGCATCCTGCCATGTATCTAATCTCTGTGCCTTTATTTTACATTCTTCTCCTATTTCCAGTACATATCCTTACTTTTATTCTGCTGTGATACAGATGTTCATTATCTGAATTGTTTCCTTCTCAAAGCATTATTTGTTTGTTTGATTGTTTGTCATGGAGTGAAAAACACTGATAGGAAGAAAAGCAGTTCTTTTGAAAAATAGTGCTGGAGGAGAGTCCTGCAAATATCATGGACTGACAAAAAGACAAATGAATCCTAGAACACCAGATGCTGTAGGCCATACTTCAGAGGAAGGAATGGGCAGAACCACCTCTAAGGATTCTTTGCGTAAGAAAACCCTGTGAAATTCATGGGGTTGCCATAAGTTGATAGGCAACTGGAAGGCACATGTACACCCACCAACACGCACATCCATACAAACATGGGGGGAGCAAATAAAGCCAGTCTTCTCCCTATAAGCCAGTGGCTCTCAACCTGTGGGTCCCCAGATGTTTTTGGACTTGAGCTCCCAGAAGCCCCAGCCACTATGGTCAATGCTCAGGGCTTCTGGGAGCTGAAGTCCAAAAACATCTGGGGACCCACAGGTTGAGAACCACTGCTATAAGCCAAGATACAAATGGAATGGTTGTACTTTGGACATATCATGAGAAGGCTTGACTCATTAGGAAAGACAGTGATGCTTGGCAAGAGAGAAGGTAATAGAAAAAGAGGAAGACTGCATTACAGTTGGATAGACTCTATCAACAAAGTGATGGCCCTGAGTTTGCAAGATCTGAGCAGGGCTGTTAATAACAGTTAATGATTTGGAGATCCTTCATTCATCGGATCACCCTAACTTGAAGTTGACTTGACAGCAGTTAACAACAATAAATGATAAGTTTCAATGGGTTGACTCCAGATTTGGTCTTACTTGGAGTACATCATTGAAATCAGTGGGACATATTAGTCATGAACAGAATTTTGTGCAGTGGAATAGGTTTTACCATAGTTCTTTACAGATATACCTCAGGTAATGAAGTAGGTATGTTCCTAAGGCATTAGTTCTTTAACAGATAATTTAGTGCCAGAGGCAGAAATAACATGGAAAGAATAGGAATAGTTTCTTATACCCTAAAAAAAGAATAGCAGTTCCACATGTTCTGACAGATTTTTTTATCCAAGACTAACCATATGCATATGTGAAATGAAACAAATTAAAATATATCCTGATTAAAAGTTTAATTAAAAGACTGGGTAGGCCTTCAGAAGAGAGAGGTCTTTAGCACTTTTTTTGAATTCAGATGGCATATTTTGGTACCAAATATCTTCTGGCAGGTCATTCCACAGTCTAGGAGTGGCCAATGAAAAGATCCTTTGGGTCACCGTTGCCAGTCTAGTCCTGGCCAGTTTAAGTAAATAGTCCCCAGAGGACCTGAGTGTACAAGGCGGATTGTATGGGAGGAAGCAATCCTGCAGGTAACTTGGACCCAACCATGTAGGAATTTAAAGATAATAACACTTTGTATGTTGGCAGGAAACTAATTGGCAGCCAGTGGAGTGATTTTAATATCGATGTGATATGCTCACTCCTTGCTGTACCTGTAATCAATCTGGCTGCCATATTTTTGGACCAGTTGGAGTTTCTGAACTTGGCACAAAGGTAGCCCAATGTACAGTGCATTGCAGAAGTCCAACCTTGAAGTTATCAGTGCGCGCACTACCATCTTTAGGTCATCCAGTTCTAAGAAGGGGTGCAATTGGCGTATCAGCTGAAGCTGATAAGCACTTCTGACCATTGCATCTATCTGGGTTGACATTTGGAAGGTGGATCCAGGAGCATTCCCAAACTGTGAACAGTCATTCAGGAGGAGTTGACATACCTCCAACCCCAGATTAGGACCCTTAATAGTAAGCATCTCTGTCTTGTCTGGATTCAGTAACAGGCTTTCTTCATCCAGCCCATTACCTCCTTCAGGCATTCATTCAGAGGAGATACACTGTCCTTAGCAGAAGCTGTTTTTGAAGGCATGGAGAAATATATTTGAGTGTTATCAATGTACTGATAGTACCCCACCTCATGCCTCTGGATGATCTTTCCCAACGGTTTCATGTAGATGTTAAAAAGCATTGGGGAATAGAATGGCACCTTATGGTATGCCATATAACAGCTTCCTTTTTGAAGAGCAGCTAGCCTCAAGCACCACCATCTGGAACCTTCCTGAGAGGTAAGATCAGAACCGCTGCAACACGATGTCTCCGATTCCCAACCCTGCCAGGTGTTCCAGAAGGATATCATGGTCAATGGCATTGAACACCACTGAGAAGTCTAAAAGCATCAACAGGGACACACTCCTCCTGCCAACACTAAAACGGAGATTGTCCACTAAGGCGACCATAGCAGTCTCAACTCCATATCCTGCTCTGAAGCCAGTTTGAAATGGGTCAGGGAAGTGTGTGTCATCCAAGACCACCTGGAGCTGGAAGGCAACTACCTTCTCGATCACCTTGCCCAGAAAAAATAAGGTTACAGACTAGTCTATAATTATTAAGGGCCAGGGGATCCAGGGTGGGCTTTTTCAGAATTGGTGTAACCACAGCCTCTTTTAAATAGATGGAATGTTCTTCTCCAAGAGAGGTATTAATAATATATTGTATTTGAAGTCTAGTTACATCTCCTCTCTGGATGACTAGCCAGGATAGACACGGATTGAGAAAGCAAGTTGTCTTCCTTACTTGCCTCAGCAGCGTGTCCACATCAGCAATACTTACCAATTGAAACTGATCCAGTGTAATCCCACTAACAGAGTTGCTGGACACCTCAGTATCAATTTCTGCTCCAACAATGGCATCTAAGCTGGCTCTTATGCAAGAGATTTTATCTGCATAACAATCATTAAAGTCATCACAGTGAGCTACTGAAGGCTCTAAAATTGGGTTCTGGGGGAAGATGCCTGGGTTAGACCTCTCACCACCCTGAACAGCTTCAGCTGGATGTGAATTCATAGATGCAATATTTGCAGAGAAGAACGTTTTCTTTGCTGAACATATTGGCACTCTATAGGAACAAAAATGTTTTCTATATCATATATCTTGTCACATAAAAGTTGAGCTTTCTGCTATCTGCACTCTAGTCATCATCCTGTTTTTGCTCCCTGAAGGTTTCTGTATACCAGAGTGCCTGTTTACTAACAGGTCAGAAAGGACATTTGGAGGCCTTTAAATGGCAAATGGATGCATGTACAGGCACTGAGAAGCTGCCTTGTGGTGGGAGAGGACAGAGGAAAAGCCGCCCAAGTATGCTTGCATGTCACTCAGGACTGTACCTAGTGTTTTGGGGAATTTTTTCACCAGTGAAGAACTAGCATAAAGTAATAAGCCATCTTCCCCTACCCCTTCAAATACGGCCACATCAAAAAAGGCAGACAATTTTTTTTAAAAAAAATTGGTTTTGACAGCTAGAAAATAGTAGTAGGTTATATATTTCCCAAAGGCAAAGTTGTACCTCTCCTGTCTGCTATACATAATGACATGGTTGCATGTGGCGACTTTCACAAACTTGGCATCAGACCTTGGCAGGAATTGTGGTGTGTAGTGCACTTTGGTAGAAACTATTTTGTTATTCTGGTAGACTATTATCCCATGGTAACATTAATGTTGAGAGCCAGTGTGCTGTAGTGGTCTGACTGCTGGACTATGACCCTGAAGACCAGGGTTCGAATCTCTGCTCCGCCATGGAAACCTACTGGTTGACCTTAGGCACATGGGCACTCTCAGCCCCGAAAAGACCCTGTGATAGGTACACTTTAGGGTTACCATAAGTCAGAAATGATCTGAAGGCACGCAACAACATTAACGATAGGTGTTCCTTAAAAGAATGGGTAGTATTTCAGGACATACATTCATTTCTCAAGTCTCTTGGTTTAGAATAAGGTTTCTGTTGTTTCCCACTAGAAATGAAGGGGTAGGCTTTTCTTTAAAAAAGGAATCAGTCAAGTTGATTACTTTATTAGTAAAAAAAACAAGGACAAACATTAGCTCAAAGACATGAACATGTATTTTCTGGTACTGGGTGTTTGGGTGTTGTGGAACATGCTTGATTCTTCACACACAAATACTCCTGTAGACAAAGGCCATTCTTTTATGCTGCAGTACACTGAAATTCTGTTGGTGTCTGAAAATCACTCCTGATACTTCTTTGATGATGTTTTCTGTTCCCCTTTTCATCCACTCTGTATGAATATTCAGTTTCTTTAAATGCATATAATCTCTGAACCAATTAGTGCTCACATACGTCAGTACTAACGTTTCTACCACCATTTCATTGCTTCTACCTCCATTTATTTCCTTACTCTTCCCCACACTTCTACAAAAACAAAAAACAGAGCAAAACATGGCTATCCTTGCCAAAATTAAACTTAGACATTTATAAATTTGAAAGTCCCCTCTTTCCTTTTTTCTAAAACTACCATTCTTGCTCATGGAAAAATTAGCATTCCTCATGAAAGTGTAAAAGGTTAGTTTAGAAACCTTCATTATAACTATGACATTCTTCTTGTTCTTGTGTACCTTCAAGTTGTTTCCTATTAACTACTAACTAAAGCTCTGAAGCTAAACGCTAGAACTTTATATTGTGCTCTGCAATCAGTCAGCTCCCAGAGAAAGTGTTTCTGATTGACAAGAAGTGTTCATTAAAACCAGTGCTACTTTGCAATATAGAGATATATTCTAAGCTAACAAGTTTCTAAGAAATCTTCAGTAGCGGGCCCTGACACAAAAAGTAATGTAATCAAGTCTGGATACTATCAGGATACAAATAGCAATAGGTAGGCTATTTTTGTACTGGAGAGATTGAAGTTTGCATACCTAGACCTGTAATGATGGATAGATCAGCAGGCCCAGATTACAGGCCCGCCATATTATGGGAACACAGTTCCAAGGACTGGCCTCTCCCTCTGCCCCTGGTCTTAAAGCAGAGATGAAGTTTTACTATTTAACTTTCTTAACTTGTTAATTCACAGGGATGAGAAGGGTGGGGGGAACAGATGAAATTAAAAGCTTTTTCCTTATTTATCATAATCTCAATAGATTATGGAACAAAAGAGGCAGGCTATCGTTAGAGAAAATACTTTCTTATTTTCTAGAAAGGAGTTTTACATGCAAAAAAGGAAAAAGAGAATCTGGAAAGAATACATGCTTTGCATCTACACCAGCGTATGACTCAACTGTGTGTGCGCGCTTAGGAAAGAGCTGGCCTCATTGTCCATTTTGTTCCTTCCTCAGAGGTTAGCACGCATGGCCACTGTTTGATGCTTCACGTGCTGTACCACTGCATTTCATACAAAAAAGTGGGGAAGTGACTGCTGAAGGACAGGAGGAACATACAACTGCGCCTAATTCTATTTTGTTATCTGAACTGTGATCCTTTCTACAGGCATTGGTCTTTGGCACATTTCAACCTTGCTCTGCTTCACATAATGCTTCAGTTAAGTTATAGAGATGTCAGTTGCTTAGGAAGAAAACCAGTTCACTGTCTTGTATGACCAACTACTGAGGCCCAAAGCCTTTCCAGTTGACATTACAGCAAAAGGATAAAGGGCTGTTTCTGCTTCCTACACCAATTCTTGATTCCATATTCTTTACCACCCTGGTAGGCTTCAACAATGCTGCTAAATTTGGGAAATGTTGCCAGGTCAGGATTATCCCACTCCCAGTTACAAAGGGAAGCCTCAGCAATGTCATTAAGGATACATCATAGTGACACACAGTATGGTATTCAAATATAAAGTACCACGTCTAATAAGTGAGAATAGATGTACACAGTTTTCAAGGCGGTGCTCTTACCAGGCCAAGGAGACCGTCCGGGTCCTGAGATCTGAGAACCTGATATGGGAAGAACCTAAGTGGGAGAAAGAACTGCTTAATTTAGGAAAGTGTTACCATCTTCCTGTATGCTTTCTCTGCCACTGAGGAAAGGGTGGGCTGGAGTAACCACACTATACTAAGTGCTGAGGTAAAAGTATTAAGTATTTTATAACTTATATCATGTCACCTCCTTTCTTGGCACTTATGGAGATTAGTTTCATCTAGATCCCACTTTACAGTTGCTGAGATTATACAAGTTGGCCTCCATGGTGGGACTGAGAGCAGTCACTGCTGCTTACCTGCTCCACAACGTTTAAAACTCTGTCAAACTGTTGTGAGGTGTTAGGGAACACTCATGAATTCTGGCTGAAGGATGGGTAGCTGCGTCCCAGCAACCATTTTGCTCAACTTCCACTTCAAAAGTGGAGAGATAGTGGAAGATAGGCAGCAGTATAGCATTGCTGGTCAGCTTCTTTTACCTTCATTACTGGCTGCTTTCCCACTTTGTCTGGTTAAGAGAAAAGGTTAAGCACAGGAAACCTGGACAGAAGAGAAAGACTATCTCCCATCCAGCTGTGAGATTAAGTCACAATGAAACATGGCCCATGGCATGCAGATGCTTCCCTTGCAAAAGAAGTGAAGAGTGAAATAAAATTCTAACTATTTTAAAAGTTCAGGTAGGTGCTATTGTGCCTGATACTTTGGTCTGGTAGGCACATTGGGTAGACCTTACCCAGCTGTCATTCTTGCAAAAGAGCCCATCAACCAAAAGGACAGACTGCCTGGAAGTAAACTGCCTGCCCTGTAGTCATAAACACAAATTATGATATAAGATAAGGGAATCCAAATCAACCTTTCTCCCACATCACAGCTAACCTCCTGATTGCAGGCACAAGGGGAAAAATACCTTCATGTAAGCCTATTCAAAAATGCTTTATATTTCATTCAGAAACATATAATTATTAGTCTGGCTGCCAGGTGAATGCATTTAGCAAGATACCTGTGCAGAGGGCAAACCTTTTATTCCACATACAGTAATTGATTTTTTTTTTAAAAAAATATTTTGCTGCTATGTCTAGGATGTCCATTAAACCTCTAGGAGGATATGAAGAATGAATTGGAGGTCTCCAACAAAATGCATTTAAAAGCATCTTGCAGTGGGGGAAGTGTTATCAGCAATAATAAAGTGAAATTGTCATCAGAGGTTTTAAGTATCTTGACACGTTTCTTTCCCTGACTGAGTTCTTGCCTCTAAATTCCAGCCACTTGCTTGCAACTGAGGTCCCAATCTTAAATTATTAATTATCCTTTGGAGTTAAGTAATCATGTATTGGATTGGACTGAGCTTCCAGACTCATGCTGTTCCTATTATGCATAACTATTTGAGAAACTTTTCCATCACCTTTCTTATTTGCGTTCAACCCCACACTGAGCAGCAGACTTACCCTATCCAATCAGCTTTATCTGTCAGGGTATGTAGAAGAGGAAGGCTGGAGCCACAATCCAAAAGGAGTTAAGCTTGTTCTTCAGAAGCAATATACCACTGATTAGCTTAAGCTGTGGACTACAACACAGAGGATGCACTTACACATGTATCAAAATCAGTGAACATGTATTCTGGGAATTGTAGAAATGGGCATTTGTACACAAGACTCAGAAACAAGTTGATGCAATGTTCATAGTGCAAGGAGAAACTTTCCTGTAAGAATTCTTGTGGTTCAAGGACCATATGGATTAGACACCATATATGATTTTCTCTGGGCCCAATATGCAAGAAAAGCATCAGCTGAGAAATACCAGTTTGTAAGTTCACAGGTTTTGGCTGTACTAGCATAATTCTATGGATAACAACTGATCCATCATTCACTATACATTGGCTTGGTATGCACCCATCCAAAAGTCACCACTAAGTGAGTGTGCTTATCTCTTCCTTTACCCACAAAGTCTCTTCTTCAGCTCCCATCACACACTCTTTCAGACTCATTTCTAGAGAAAAAGCCCAGACGAAGCAATCCAGTGAAGGGGAAGAAAAGGTCATTTGATCATCCAAAACTGCCCACCACCTGTGCCACCACCTCTTAACGCTGCAAGACTGAGAAACAGGAATCATATTTGGCTTCTAGTAAGAGCTTCTTGTTTCAAAATACCCAAATGTGAGACACAGAGTCAGGGCAACCAGCAGCTGAAATAGGATGGGCTTTTGCATCCTTTCAGGACTAACCTTGGATGCTGCAACAAAATAGAGCAGTTGCCCTTTTCTCATTCTCATTTTGTGTCATTTGGAATCTTCCTCATTCTTTCATGTACTATATGCTGAAACTGAGTGCTTAACATTCATTTTAAATACTGTACAGTTGACATACAGAACAAGGACTGTTGAATGGATCAACAGTGGCAAAACTCAGGGGCAGAGAGAGCTTGAATCATACAGTATTTGCTGTAGCCATCATTAACAGGTGATGCTGAGAAAGCAAACTGCACAACTTCCAAGACCCTTTGAACAACTCACTAGCATGCAGACATCACATGTAGCTGCACTCGCCTTCCTTACTGAACTTACTGCTTCACCTTCACCTTTGAAACAAAAAATAAAAAGATTTGCCATGGAGTTACAAGTTTCCCCTAAACTGTAAAGCAACTCAAGGTAATAGTACACTCTGGAAACAAACTTAACTTAGATCTCGGTACAAACAGATTTGGAAATTCCTTATCAGTTATTTTTAGCTTGCATTTACTGCTATAAATGGAAATGTTCAGTATTCCATGATGTGGTTATTTTTCAGATGTATAAAAGGTACTTCCATTAATATTTTGTTTTACATACATATAAATTTAAATTAGTAAACAATGACTATAATACTTCTGTATTCAGTCTGAGTAACATTTTTTTTCTCTCATTTCAGAAATGTTCTTCTCCACACCGTGCTTATAAACTGCCAGAACTCTACAGAACTGAAGACTATTTTAACAACAAATATATAGGTAGCAAGTATCAAAACTGCTAGTGCTGTATTATAGCATTATAGCCAAACTGATGTGTATGTTTTAGCAAAGAAACAAAGAACCTGTATTTTTGCACCATGTACGTCTACTGTAAGGAAGAAACTATTCAATTTGAAGTTCTGCTGAATTTTACCTATCAACAGTTTCTGTATGTTGTTTACATTTGGTATGGGACACAGGAGGCAGTGTAATTGTCCAGATTTGGTGGCAGTTATTAATCTTAAGTTGTATGGTGATGTTAGACACTCTTAGAAACATACTTCAGAAGCTCCTTCCCTACTGTTAACAAATAAAGTCTATTATACTCACTAGGGCTGCTTCAGTACAAACACTATGGGCTGGATCCAGACTTAGTCATAGAGGAAATCCACGGAAATAACTGGCATTTAAGTCAGTTTTGATTAATTTTTCTGTTGATTCCCTTAGGCTATATTTTAGATAAAGGAGCTAGCAAAACCATCTCCAAAGTATTCTTTGCCTAGGAAAACCCTATAAAATTCATAGGGTTGCCATATGTTGACAAGTGACTTTATGGCACATACATACTCTTTTTAAGTCTGAACCCAACCCCTGCACTGAACATAGCTGCCAAAATGACACAAACTTAGAATTTAGAAGAAAAATACAAAGCCTGTTCAAGCTATGTTTTCCTGCTCAGCAGTATATTCATAGTACTTGTGTAATGCTACAAGTGCTACAAATAAAAGGTCTGAAGAATGTATTTGGAATAAATGGTAGAGCAAAACATCTTCTAAATAAAAAAAATAGGCAATATAGGAAGGAAATATAAGCATAATGAAATCAAGGCAGCCTTCAGTGTGCAGCTTTCCTGTATGCCTTGGAAGACAAGTTACATTCTGATCCAGAGTATAAATACACAGCTATCTTTGTGGATTGTCTGGAACGCCAGGCCCTGATTATTAGGAGCCATGCCTTGGTTCACTCCAAACCTTCCAGTGGTTTCACTCACTTCAGCAGGTAACATGCTTAGAACAGTTGAGATACACACAACAGTTATATGCTGATAATATGACTTACAAATACAAGTAGCATAGGTCTGACAGTACATAAGCGTCAAATCCAGGAAAGTGAGATTTTATATTTTCACAAAAGTGGCATTTCTTGTACTGTGAAATAAAGAAAAGTCTGCTCTATAGAGTAACTTGTATTTTTAAAATTGAAGTCACTATCTTGCTATTCTAAGCCTAAGCCACTGACAAGAATGTCTTCCAGTGTCCCTGCATGTTGCCTGCACTTGGTAATATAATTTTGTGTTAAAGTCACACAGACCAAAATGAAACAGTAAAAATACACTTAAATTCCTTTTTTACTTTGTTAGTACATTACATACAGTCTCTCGAATTCTTGTATGCTAGAATTTGTAAGTAAATATTTATGGAACAAACTAAACCAAGATGAAAAACAGATCTTACTAAAAATCAAACCAGTGAAACACCTTTGTTGCAAACTATGGACTGAAATCACACGAACAAGTCCTGCAAATTTCAGGTACCTGATAGGATCTGTAGAGAACTTTTAATGTTTCCAAACTTTAGTCTATCTGATTCATCTAGTATCTGTTCTAAAGTGTAAGGTTAAACTACATCTTTTGCAAACTTACCAGCTAACATATAAAACATCAATAAACTCTTAAGAGCCTGGAAATACTCAGTTGCTGCAGTAAGCATTTACCTATTTTTAGTTTGTCACCACTCTCTGCTAGAACATACAATGTATCCTTCACATACAATGCAAGGAAAATAAATTAAGACAGTTAAAGCTTTCCTAAAGCAGACTTCAGAGAACTACTTACAGTACCAAGTGAATAAGCCATGTCATTTCAACAGCATGGTATCTCTACAAAATTGAGAAGTCAGATCTCTCCCCCTGCAACTGTGTTACAGGGTAAAATTAGTTCTGGCATTTTAGAAAAAAAGGGGTATAAGCAATTCTCCTTCACTATCAGAAAGAAAGGTAAGATGCCTCATGAGATTACTTTTAACAAATGTATTCATTATATTAGTAAGAAACCCCAACACCTCAAATGTTACTAAATGCACAGCTATCTTCTTTCCATACTAATTGTCTGCCCTGTCTCTTTTCCCTCACACGTTAAACCAGTGGTCCTACATAAAATACTGAAATAGTATCTGCAAGGTCATCATGTCATCCATATAAAATACAGGTCACTGCCTGGATTAATTTGCTGAAAGGAACCCATCTTTAAAATAGTTTGCTTAAATAGGCTAAAACAGACAACAGCATGATCCAGTATTTTTCAATTCAGTTGATTACAACAGGAGAGTTAAGCACATGCTTAATATCCCCACAAAAAGCAACTAATAATAAAAAATTCACATCCATCCATTTGCTTGCTTAAGTTCCATACAGTACTATTTTCATACAAGTAGTTGACTTTTTAATTGGTATGTGACTACAGTAGAAATCTTTCATATTTTTCAAGGCGTCAACTTGAGCATCCGTGTTTGTTTTCTTTCCACAAAAGGCAGCATAACGGAGCATGTTTTGAGAAACAGGATGCACACCTTGTAATAAAGCAAGTGGTTACATTAAGCACAATACAGCAATTTATTTAGATGCTTAAATGAATACAAAGGGGAAATAAAGATCACAAAATTATTCATACTACAACAATGTGTCATATATTAGATGGTATAAATGAATACAACACCATGCTGGTGTTAACTAAAGATAAAACTAAATATCCAAAAATTGCAGCACTCATTTCTGTATGCTGCTTTAACACAGTACACTTTTATACAGATCTAAAAGGTGTCAAAATTAGTAGCTGCAAACTTGTTTCTTGCATGTGATTTTTTAGCTTAAAAGATTTCAGAAAACAGCTCTGAAATACATAGTCATCAGTTGTAATGTCAAGGATATTCAAGAACAAGAAAATTCTATAATACAATAGAGTCCAGATATATTTTATGTTGCTGGCCTCTGTTTGAGATTGTACAAGGTTATGTGCAAAAACTAAGTCTGTCAAAAGTCATACTATAGCAGTTTCAAGCTTTCCGCTAGGTAAACTAGATACAGCATTTATTACACAGCAGGGCAACACTAAAAAAAACAAAAAACAAATCTATGATGGATACACAAGAACAATAGCATAAGCATCACTTGAATAGGTCTAAAAGACTGTACAAATATACATTTCAACTATTCAGAATGATACATGAAAAAACAATTTTCCCAGAGTCTACTATACACATTGAACTGGTAGCTCATATGTTGGCCCTATAACTACCATGTGGAAAAGGGTAATGTTTAAAAAGACATACAGCTGAACATATACAGAGTGAAATCAATGTTGAAAATGCCGATAAAATAAACCTTTGCTTTTCTTCAGTGAACAACTGGGAGCCACCAGCATATCAGTTTTCACATTAAGTTACTGTGCTCGTCACAGCAGATACTCTCAAGTGAGATTTGCCAACAGCATACCTTGAAATAAGAACTGGAATTGGTGGTCTCACAGCCAGTGGCCAGATGACCTTGCGCTCAAAAGGCAGTACCAGTTACAATGAATTCTAGCAGTCTTTCTGAAATGAAAGTGTGTAGACAGTTGTCAAGTGGAGGATATGACGCTAGCAAGTTGAACACCTTATGCTTGCTGGCTACTCAGCTCTACCCCAGTCAGGCTACTATGCATTGATTCTGTAACCCCATCAGTCACACTGTCAAACTGGTCTCCATCCTCACTGTCAATTGTGCTATTCTGCCACTCCATCTGCTGATTGGACAAACTTTCTTCAATTTCTGTTGCATTTTTCCACTGTGACTGGTCCTTAGACCAAAATTCACCCACTTTTCCATAGGAACTATTCTTCCACTTTGACTGTTCTTCATCACTCTCAGAGGCAACACCTTTAGTTTCTGCAACTGGTTTTCTATTATTAGCATCTTCACTTTGCGAGGATTCATCTGTCCAAGTTTCTGGTTTTACTTCAGATGTGTTGTCTTCAAAGTCAGATGCTTGCTGAGAACCAGGTCCACTTTCAGATGGTGATGCTTCATCTTTCCATTCAGCAGCATCATCATGGTCTTCTTGGTCACCTTCACTCTCTGAACCATCAGTTACCAGCTTTGCTGGTTCTTCTGCAGAACAACTCTCACTGTATTTTGGGTCTCCTTCCTCCTCTTTTTGGTCTTTCTTTTCTGGAGACTCCAAGGTAGCTTCGTCAGGAGTCTCCTTAGATATGCTTTCATCTGGGTTCTCATTTATGCTATTTACAGACGTTTTATGACCAGAGTTAGGAACAGATTCCACAAATGGACTATTGCTTTCATTGAATTCTTCTATATTCTCATAACTATCAGAAGAACTTTCATTGTCTTTATCTAGGTTTATTTTTTTATCAACAGTTTTGCTAGCATTGACTCTAGAATTCTCTTCATCATGGTTTTCAAACAGCCACTCAGCATCAAAATCCATTTCATGTTTAACTTTATTTAATTCTTTCATGTTAAATCCTAGGAGAACACCCAGTTTATATCTTTCACAATCTCTAACACATTTCTTCCTTTTGTTACTGAAGTGTGAAGCAATGTCAGATTTCCACAGCCAAAGACTGGCAGCCAGTTTTTCTATCTCCCTCCGACTAGGATACGGTTGCTTATTGAAGTACTTTGTGAGAAATGTTTTTCTGGCTTCATAAGAATCATCTTCATGACCCTTGGGATCTAAAGCCAATACTACAGGTTCTTCAGGCTTCTCCTCAAAGACAGAAGGGGAATCATCGTCATCTATTTTTCGTTTCTTCAACAGAGAGAACTCCATATGTTCATAAGTACGTTTCACAGGTCCTGCACCTGGAGACTGATTTAGCCGGGAGGGAACATTAGATTTATCTTGACCGTTCTGAGTCTTGCCCACACCCCTACAGTGGACAAGGTGCAGTGTTATAGTTGAAGCAGTCATGTTACTGGTATACACTCCAAGGCAATGAATACATTTGTATGTAAGCTTCTTCTCTACTGGATGAACCGTTTGAATAACTTGATGTCTCTCCCTTAAGTGATGTGCTAGTGCATCAGAGATGGGTCCTTTCAGGATGGAAAAGCACAAAGGACAAAGTGTTTTCCCCACATCTTTTTTATAGGGAACAGCTGCTTGAGGAGAACTTTTTACAGGTACATCTGCCTTCTCCTGAATTTTTGGCTGTGGTTTTGGGGGAACTGGAGGGGTATTCTGAGCATGGTAAGCTACGGATTCAGCAGGGGCATCCCTCAAGTTGTAGGTAGTTACAAGTAGATGTATATTGGTGTGACTGCCCTGCTGCAATGTTAAATCAAAGGTTAATGTAGAATCAGTTTTAGGTCCCATTTCTTCATCAACGTGAGCCATTCGCATATGAGCAGCCATCTTTTCAACATCATTGAAAGTTGAGCGGCAGTAAGGACAAGACAGACCATGGATTAGCATGTGATTAAGCAATGTGTCAGTAGGCAAGTAGCGATTACAGTATAAACATTTGCTAGTAAAATTATGTATTTTCATTATGTAGTTAGCTACTGCGGGCACCTTTTCAGCCTTGTGCTCTTTCTCAAAATGAACACTGTACACATTTTCTGGGAACAGCTCATTACAGATTGTACAGATTTTCCATTTTTGAGTTGATGAAGTATTGACAGCAGCAGCACCTGTAGCACCAGCTCCAAGAGGTTTAGGCGTAGACTGGGCTAATACTCTGGATGCGGCCTGAGACTGAGCTAATGATGTTGATTTCAAGGAGCCTGATGAAAGTGAAGATGAGTTGGCAGACTGAAGAGAGTACCTTGCTGTAGCCTGTGATCTTGGTTCCCCTCCAAGGGGGTAGGCTCTTCCATTCCCACTTGGAGGATACTGTTTCATTGATTGAGACTGCTGGGACAAAGAAACTGGAGAGCTTCCAGTTAGGCTTAGCCTTCCTCCTGTGTGACTAACATAACTGGGTGGAACCGATTTAACTCCATAATTGTTCTGCTGTAAGTGAACACTGGACATCATATTCACTCCTCCAGCATTTAATGTAGGCTTTGGTATATTTAGTCGATTCATCATTTGCTGTGATGGAAGAGAGCGGACATTTCCAGGGGACAGAGGGCCCATCCTCTGAGGAAGTCCCATAGGCTTTTTATCCTGTGGTTTTGGAGCAATTAGCATCAAAGGTTTGGATCTTGGGACTACAACATTAGTGTGCCCTATCATTGCTGTCACCTGATATCCTATACGCTCGTGGTCTTCAATAACATGCTGTACTAAAGCTTCATACGATTTCGGCATAAAAAGGCATCGTTTGCAGTGAATCATGCCCTCCTCTCGGGTACTGGAACTCAGGGATACAGCCCCATTGAGTGACTTTTCACTTGCCTTTGCTATATAAGGTGCAGCAACATGCTGAAAATGTTCCCTGTAAATGTGCTTTCTAACTATTTCGTAGAGAGGATCTCGGTAAGTGCACTTCTTACAGTAATAAACAGCTTGTTCTACACTGTCAGCCTGCTTAGGTTTAAGGCTATCATGCTTGTTTTTATCTTTAAAAGTGCTGATGCCTCCACTTGGTGTGTTGGCATTTGGAGCATGAAATATTTTAATGTGCGTTTCCAAAGTCTTTTTGTCTGCATTGAAAGTACAGTAGGGACAATTAAGAAGGATCCTGTTTTCAAAGTCTTCACTATGAACATTTCGGAAATGACTTTTGTAGGCAGAAAAGAACTTTGAGGAAAACGGACATGCACTGCAGCAAAAGGGTTTTGTCCGATAGTCCTTAAACAAAAACAAAAGAGAAAACCTCAGTATCATCAATAATTACATTCACATTTTCCCCTAAGTGTTCTGGTCAATGAACAAAATCTCATCAATTTAACATTATTTTTTTTTACGCTGGCAGAATCAGTTTTGTAGTTCTGCTTCTTACCAACACAAATGTTATTCAAGTTGTGTATAGAAAACTATCAACACCTTCTTTTAAAATTTGGTTGCAACAGTTGACAGGAGTATCTGTCACGACATTTCACAAAGGTATTCTGAAATGTTCTGACTTGCAATTTTTGCTCTGGAAGAAATTCTACCTAGCCCCGATTTTAAAATCAAATAAATGTATTTCAACGATGGCATACAAGCCATCATTTAAGCAATGTTAGAAAGAGAAGGAAAAAGATTTTCTCATGTTCTAAAAGGGCTTATTGCTTTAAGTTACACATTTGTCTTAACCAACTTAGGCCCGGTGATTTATAAATATATTAAATAAATAAGTGCAAACACAGTAAGCTCAAATGTCCAAAAGCAGACTTGATAATCCAAGAGGACTTGAAGATGTCTCAAAATGCTGCATGAATTTACTGTTTAATACATCAGAAACCCATTCTTTGGTAACTACAATCAAATCATAAGGCCTTGGTTTGCTCACTACCATAACTCAAATAACACCATTACACTGCCTTTTCTGCTACTTTCTCAATGTTACAGCATAGGGAATTATTTCAATATAATTTTAAGATAAAATATGAAAAGGAATTAACATTATTTGTAACTGTGAAAGTTGAACTAAAGTCATCACATACTAAAAGGATAAGGAATCAGTTTTCCTCCCTCGTATACTACACTGTACCCTGAATATCTTGCTCACGCAGATCATCCAAGTTGGTTGTTCTCATGTTAGTTGAAGGAATTTTATAAAAAAAGACATTCTTCTTATTTCTGATTATCTGCTTACTACAAATCAAACCAAATAATACCTAAACAACCTTCATACCTACTGAGAGTTCAGAGTTTCCTATTACAAGTATCTGCCGCAGTGTGACTTGGACTATGCAGTCCCACCTGTCTTGAGCACATGATGAAAGGAACTAAAAGCTAGTGCCTTTCAACTAACTTTAGTTAACACCAGACTGGGGCCAAAACTTGTACAGTACTTATTCAGATCAGTGAACAAATCATAATTCCCCAAAGTTCACATGCAATGAGAACTCTCTTTGGTTCTAAAGGGAAAAGCAGAAGTCTTCAATCCCCCTTCCCCCACTGCTGCTGAGGTAAGTAAGAGGATAGCATGTAAACTCAAGATGTGCCAAAGCGCTCTGTCTAACTGCTTCCCATTAGGTCTGAACAGGAACCCTAATTAATCCAAGGATACGAGGTTCCCAACCATGATCAATACTCAATTATGCATGTGTTCCTTCCAGAAAGTTTTTATGACCCTGGAATAATTTATTAGTGCAATTTTTGACTTTGACTTTATAGAGCTATCAAGTGCCACAAAATTCTTGCCTATCAAGTGTAATTACAACTACCGGTACACTGAGATACGCGCTCAGTTAAACAGTCACTGACAGAGCAGACATCACATTAAGTCATGGTTTGTGGTTAGTTTAGAAACCCAAACAATGTTTCAGATTCTAAACATTCAACAACCACGATTCACAGTTGTCTGCTGGCTTTTGATTTCTATCTTCCCAGCTTCCTAAGTGCCTGAATTCACTTGTCTCCATGATGAGAAAGTTTCTGAAAGAAAAGCAACAACCATAACTATGGTTTGCCAGCCATAGTGCGGCACTGTTTATGAGCTGAGAACTCGTTTCACATTATGGCTTCAGATTCTAGTTCAATTGCTACCATTAACTAAAGTCAGCCCTCCAATTTGTTTGATTCATTTTCACGGATTTCACTGTGAATTTCTCCAATTCTGTCCCCACTCCCTGTGCTTCTTTTCAGGGACAGCCTTCCTTCTCTGCAAGCTCTAATTAGGCTGCACAGCCTTTTTAAAACCCACCTCTCCTCCTCCTCTACCAGCTGCTATCTGGCCAGCTAATGGCTTGCAGCCCAACTTCTCACTACCACAAACCCTCTTCCTCACTGCCTCTCTCCTCACCATGCCCCAGCCTCCTTGCCACAGACACACACACACACACACTTTGATATCTGTAATTTTTCCACTTTTGCAGTGGTCCTGTGCCCCTAACCATAGCAAATGTGGAAGGCTGACTATATAAATTCTGTTTCTTCAGTCACCATATCAAAACACAGGTAAATTCCCTTAACTATGGTTTGGCACAACGTAAACACCGAACCCCCTGACTTGCCAATAATTTTACTCTCAAATCTGGTACACAAGACCAAACTGTTCAAAGCTCTAGTGAATGAGTACATAAAACTGACTTTTAGAAGTTTTTAAATACTATTTTAATGTGTTTTAAACATGTTTTTATCTTTCTTTTGTTTTATCTTTGTATTTTTAATTGTTTTTTATTTGTTCATCACTCAAGGACCCTAGTGGACCAGAGGGGGTGATACAGAAATATTTTAAATAAATAATAAAATTTGTGCATTATATTTTTCTGACAAGATGAAATGAAAAGAAATTATTTAGAAGGACCACAAAGTTTGTCCATATTGTTAAATATAGTTAACTATTTTTGTAAACTACAGCTCAATATAAAACAAATGGCTACAACCTGTTATCCTTCTCCATCTACTTTTCAAACTGTTAGGGCTCTAATCTTATGTACATTTATATGCAAATACATCCTACTGAAATCAGTCAAAATTATGACTGCATACAGGCTGAGTATGGAATATAAATTAACAGCCATTGTAAAAGTGCAATTTCAAACTACCTGGTATCAGATTTAAGAATTTTTTTATGCAACAGTATTACTAACCTGATTTTTTGTAAGTGAAGGGTCCCATAAGCCAACATCTTCCCATGTAGTGTTTTTCAAATAGAAGTCATTGGGTTCAAACTGCTTAAAATCCTGCAAAGGCAGAAAAGATTCACAAAAGCCTAAGTTGAAATAATATACCACAAGACGGGCCTATTGATTTCTTAAGTCTTCAAAAGGTCAAGAAACCTGAAGTAACTAACAAATGCAAGTTGAGTGACTCAGAAACTGTGCCCCAAAGAACATAAAAACAGTGCATACTTTTTAAGAACTATGGGCCAGATCCAGCCATTTCAACACAAGAAATAATACTTAACACCCCCTTCTAAATGAATGAGTCTTCAAAAGTGCCTAACTGTGTTTGGCTCCTGTCCCATTTTTTCCCTATGAAGTCAGTTTAATTTTTAAATTAGCATCTTACTACAGAGTCATGCACTAATCGCTCACGCAGGACATCTAAGAATTTATTCCATGCAAGTAGCTTCTATTACTCAAACAGTCATATGGGGATACAAATTTCTGCAAAAGTACAGACTATTTTGTGGGCTGGTAAGATATTTGTACCTTTGTTAATACTGTCAATAAGTGAGGTAGAAATCTAGGTAACAGGAGATAAAAAATAAAGAAATCTGTAAAAAGCTAGGGTACACTGGAAATGTACTAGTCAGCCCTCCACATTTGCAGGTATCACTTTTGCAGATTTGATTACTCATGGATTGTTTGCTGTCATCTCTGCTGCCTCCCTATGCCATTTTTAATAGAGCCTGCAAGCTTCCTGAGACTGAGAAACTACGAACGAGGCTTGTAAGTCCCTATTAAAAATGGTGTGGGGCAGCAGTACACCCCCCTAGTCACCCATTTCTGCCTTGTGAAGGAACGCTGATGCCTCAAAGGAATCCATGGTGGGTTGAATATGGTGATCATACTTTTTTGTGTGTTAAATACTGTTTGAGAGGGCCTAGAGTTATTCATGGTTTTTCCACATTCAAGAGGGTCCTGTACCCCTAACCCTTGCAAATGTGGAGGGATGACTGTACTTATATGATATTGCCCTCACAGCAGTCAAGGAAAAGGAGTGGGAAGGTGTTTGCACCATCCCATAATATATTCACTGTGAGCAACAAGCTTCCCACTAACAGAAAATGGCACAATTGCCAGCTCCCTGGCCGGAGCTCTAGAACCTTCCCAGATTTATTAGACCTAGTTGTAGAACCCATCTGCCTGTCTGCAAAAACACTGCGAAGAAATATAGAAGTGATTAGGTCTTAGTCTTATAGATTTGCCAGGTTTTCAAAGAACTTAGTGCTCAGACTATTTCCAGTCAAGCTAATCAGAACTGTATGTGCAAATCTTGAAATTAAACTTGAACATCAACATTGATGCCAAAATGACATGTGCCCATATAATTGCAATAATCTCAAACTTTTAATATTAGAAGAGTATCACTTGCTAGATTCTTAGTACAATTATCAACTCAAGCTTAGGAATACAAGACTCTCACACACCACAATTCAGAAAACATGAATCTCTGCTGCAAAAAAAAAGGCAATTCAAAGCACTGTTTTACTAGAACAGAATGATGCTGTTGTATACATGACATTCTTTGCTGCCAGAGCTGCACTGTTAAAAATACAGCATCAGCTCCTTTATCTGTGCTCTCAAGCAGTTTGTGTACTGTAGCCAAAAGGCCTTCTTTTAATAGTGCAAAAACATGCTTGTATGATTCTTCTGTTGCAGGCACAAAATGTGACACAGGTGCTCCATCCAGAAATTAAATTGGCATTACTCTCCCCCTCAGAAAACGGGAATACAAACAGCTTTGCTTGCCATAACAAAAGAGCCACCATTGACTTGCAACAGTGATAAGACCTTGACTTCTTCCAATCTTTTACAATGGTGGAGGTGTACCCTGTTGCAATTCCCCTCTTCTCCCAACTAAAAGATTTAGTAGGAAAACAAGAAGCATTTTGGTTGCTGTATTGCCTAGGGGGCCTCTGTAGTGTACAACCACAATGCAACTTCCATCCTGCACACCACTTTTTCCTGTACCAGAGCAAGGGAAGAATATGAGGCTTCCTTGAATTCCATAGCCATATTATCTAGAGATGGAAAATGTTCACTAATATTTTTTTAAAAAGGCATATTTTTAAGCGTTTAAAAACCCTGAAAAGAAAAAATCCTGGAGAGAATCTTTACAGTTTAGGACCAATTTTAACCCCCCCCCAAAAAAAAAGTTTTGTGCAGGAAAAGGCATTGTCTGTGAAGGAAATTATAGTTCTATACAGGAATACCATTTCCTGCACAGAAAAGGTTATTTTCTGTACAGCAAAGGCTGTAATTGGGAACTTATTCTATGTAAAGTTTGTATATATGTGATTTGGCTACAAAACATATTTTTCTGTTCAGGAAATAATATTTCTGCATAGAACTATTATTTCCTGTGCAAAAATGCCGCTGCCAGTCAAAACAACTATATGTTAATTTTGTGTAGACTCAGTCCTGAATTGCCAATAGGCTTCAAAAACTGCACATTTTGAAGACTTTCTCACAGTGGAAAAAAGATTGCTAAAATTATTTGTTGCTTCCTTTGAGAAGAAACTTAGTGAAGACTTACATCCTTAAGGTCATCAAGAGTGCCCCAATCAAACAATAGTTAGATGAGCATTAAATATAACCAACAAAGGGATGCAAGAGACATAGGAGAGGGGACTTCAGCCAAGGAGATCAGTTGCTTGGATGCTGCTAGAGAGTTACAATAGTATAAATAGCCAATGCTGCCATCATACCCCCCTTTTGTCACTGTAGAGGTTAGAATTATGTTCTGACCAGGGACAAACACAGCTTCCCCAAGTTCAGTGTGCTCCCCCAAAGATGCTCGTTTCTGTGCTGGTGGAGAGCAAAGGGAGCAGCAGAGATATGTTAAGCTATTTTTCTTTAGTTGTATGCACAGCAATAACATCATCCATGGGGACCTGGGGGAGGGGCCTTGAGGATGCCTGTCAAGTGTGCATCCAGCTGAAGGGAAAAAAAGCTGGATATGTCTCTGCTGCTCTGCCCACTCTCCACTGAAATGGAAATGGCATCTTAATTAGGCTGCCACATTGAAAAGGTGGGTTTGTGGGGACTGCCCTGGGAAACATACCATAGCTACACATCACAGGTTGGCCTATACGTTTCAGACTATCGTTTGGATAGCAATACACACCGGCCAAAATTTGTAAATTCCAACTCAGAGAATTGTTAAGGGCCCAAATAGTCCCATTCTAATACTAATGTATCACTGTTTTCCTAAAACTCCAAAAATGCAACTGAATATATCCTCAGTGAAAGATGGAAACCTCTCAATGTAACTGCAACTGAAAAGCTCGATGAACAGCCATACTTACTTCTATATGCTCTTTACAGTATTCCAAACCAATGTCACTTAATATCTTTTTCACAGTTTTTCGGGCTTTTCTTAAACTGCCAAGGTTGTTGACAGGAAGTTGGAACATAGTTTCTACTGGGAGAGAAACAGAAAGTAATTCACTGAAAGTATATGGTCTGTTATTCAACTTTAATTTTACTTTTTACATTTTTAACTCAAAGGAAGCAAAATCATCCTACCATCTTGTTTTAAAAGATGAACCAGCTAATGATTTTAAAAGGTGACCAAGAGGAGGAGCAGAAAGCCTGAACACTGAAATGCAGAGTAGAGAACCCAGAGTTAATCTACCACACATCACTCCCTACAGTGAGCAGCTTATACTTCAAGTCATTTTAACATACTTGCCCCTCCATGAAAAGTCAAAATCATGGCAGAAAAGTTACTTCAAACTAGTGTCTATAATTTTGGGTCACCACAGGTGGCTAAACCCAACAAAGGCCGGCATTCTATTCAGTATTTGTGATGCTGCATGCTAGATTTACCACACTGTAAATGTTTGTATTCACATTTATGGTTGTTGCACCAGTGCAAAATCAAGACTCTGTAAAAAATCCCCTTAGAAGCCAGGCACCTGCATTAATACCAAAATGTCTGAGATAGTGAGTGAAGCAGCATCTAGCCTCTCCTGGCAGTGAGATGCTCTGAGGCAAACAGATGTGTTCCTGCAGCTGCATGTTACAAATCCAATCCCAGCTAAGAGAAGGCTGGATGCTTCTTCACTCACTGTCCTGCCCTTCAGTGCCTTGGAAATCTCTACAGTGGCAAAGCTGCCTAGCTTATAAGGTAGATTTGAGGGGTCCCATTGGTAGACACAGCAATGACGATGAAGCTCCATCACTGGCAGTTAACATCTCCTGATGTAGGATTTCAGCTATTATTTTTGTATTGTTTTAATCTGCATGGAGTACACAACCATTCAAGATATTTATGGAGTCCTAGTGGCAAAGAAGTTATTTATAATTAACATGATTATAATTAAACAGCAACTTAAATGTAAGCTCAAAACTGTAGTTGTCAAGTCTCTTTCTGGCAAGTGCCCTTCTCCCCAGAGTACTGCTTGAGTACTGCTACCTGAATCCACCCTGAACTACTCTGCACAGCAACATCCAAGAATCAGCCTTCTGGGTAAGGGAAATTTTGGTGCAGAGTGCCAGGTTGCTGTAAATGCTCAGATCATGTACTCAGTAGTCAATACTCCACAGCCTGTCCTAAGGGAACAGCTGAAAAGGGAGTTCTTTGGCTCAACAGAAGGTGCAGCAGTAAAGAAGAGCCCTAAATCCCTCCACACACCATTAACATTCTCAAGCAGCTGTATGCCATTTCTTTCTCAATCTATTTTTTCAGCTCTAGAACAAGAAAATCCAATGGGTTTGGTTTGGTTTTCCTCCTGCTTCCATTTGTTGCTAAGGAAGTTAACTATCCAGCTGCCCCATAACTCTGGAGCTGGGAAGATGGCAGAAAACACTGTCTAACTACCATGACAGTCTTGACCCACACTGACAGCCTCAGAGTGGGAAGAAGGCTAGTTGCTTAAGATGACTATCAGAGGGGAATGCCACACGTTCTATATGTGGTGAATTTTGAACCTTTTCTTTAGCAAGCTTTCCACTTCCATAAAAGATAAATGAACTGGCTGTTGCTCATACAATGCTCCCATTCCCCAACAAGCTACGTTAGCACTATGATGCTGTGATTTCCCTATTTCAGGGTTCCATCCATTCTGCATAAACAGTGTTGTGTTATGGATTTGCAAGGAGAAATGAATAATGAGTATAAGCAGCTCAAATAGTGAACTCTACAGAACTCTTCAAGGAAGACCCAAGTATAGCAAAAAAAAATTGACTAAGCGGTGCCTACAGAAAACTTTTCAAAACTGAAAATGACTGCTAAACATTTGCTAAAATGCAAGGTTTTAATCACTGAAGTTTACTGAAGCATTTTTCTTAATACTGCAACATAAAATAAAGCTACCACAACCCCCATACCTCTCTGGATTTCTCATCTTAGTCCCATAACCCATACATCATGCTTCAAACAAGAACTGCTCTCTCCATGAAATCCTTAAAATTTCAACTGCTGATATTCTATCTTGGCAATATGTACAACTAAATCATCCTTTTAATCCTCTATCTGTCCTTGACACCTTGGCAACATCTGTAATCCCAGGCACATGGCATCTGCTTTAAGTTTAAAAATACTATCCACAAGCAAAGAGGACAGTATCTTTAAAATACATATAAATATCTATGTAAGATTATACAGTAGGCCTTCCCCTTCCCCCAGAGTACATGTTTATCTCAGTTAACAAAGTAGGTCTGTTCCTGGGCATTACTTCTGTAACAGAAAATTTCATACCTGAGGCAAAAATAATAAGGAAAGAATAGGGATAGGTTCATGTATATGCATATGCAAAGAACAGTAGTGCAACATCTTTCTTCAAACTTTTTATTCAGAACTAATAATATTCACAAGTGAAATAACCAAGTCAGATAGCCTTTTACAAGTAAACAATAACATTTTGAACCTTCTAGAGAACACCTGAAACTTTCTTCTACAATGCATCCAGGGATGACTTTTACTTTCACCAGCCTTCACTTTTCTAATGATTTCCTTTTTGGTGGCTGAACCTTATAGATTTTTTTTTAGTTTTTTATATATATATATATTTTCACATGCTGAGGCAAGCTTATGTGCCCTCCACTTTCTATCTGTTTTCCTATTCGTGCATGCAAGGGATTCCGAAGCAACTGCTTTTTACCTTGCCTGCTGTAAGCAGGCACACACAGCTACAGTAAGAATGACTAAAGTAGAATCATTCCTTCCCAACTCAAATTTCACAGCGTTGTTTATTTCAGACAGTGTGTGTTCCTCCTGTCCTCCTTCACCATCCTACTAGTGCAATGGTGCTAAAAATCATCTAGCTAGAGAGACGACAAGGAGAAAAAAAGGACCTTAGGCAGGCATGAAAAAAAGAACTTTTGATAAAGAAGCTTCTTTGTTAGAGGCTTTGTTAACTCAGGAATCCCTGTATAAGGAAATGTAGAGATAAATAAGCATACGTGATAAATGTTTGGCTACAGTTAACTGTACCATAATTATTGAAAGCATCTAGAGAATCAAGTAGTACAAAATATTTCAAATGCCTAGTAGACAGGATTGTGAATTGTATGTTTGCCATGAAATAGTGCTCTCCATCCATAATCAGAAACTAATCACAATTACAAGCAGAAATCATACTCTAGAAAATTTGTATCCATAAAATCTCTGAGAGGAATTGCACTACAGAAACATAAAGCACACTAACTCTTTGACATACCATCATTATACTTCGCTACTGTAACACACAACTAATCCTTATTTACATTTCTACATAATCCTCCACGAACTATTCTCTCCAAAAATTCTAATATTTACACACATCAGATCAGACAGTTTCTGTACATGGTTTTCAAAATAAATACAGTGAATAAACATGAAAAGCTCTCTGCCAAATGTGTATTTGCCTGTGTGATTTTTATGAGTAAGTCACTCTTAAATATTGACCTTTAATTTTACGTTCATGGCCGTGGGTCAAAGATTTTGCCAGAAACATGTAAGAAACGTTTTATGCCAGTTTGGAAACAGTAAGCCCTCCCACACTGCACTTGTAGAATCAGTATGACTCAAATGAAGAAGCAGTAATTCTTCTGAAAGCAGGCTGCCTCAAGCCGTAACTGTTGCTAAGCAGAAGTAACTGCTGTTACAATGCTCTCTTCCCAAACAACTCAGTAGAGTGCACTGTCTTCTTGTCAACAACAGCTAGTCCCATTGATCAACTTTCTTTCTGAAGCTCTGCTTCTATCTAATGGTTTTTATAGAGCAATCTCCTTAGTGAGGGCGTTCCTGATGCTCAAAATGATTAACAGAAATAATTGGTTTTTTTTAAGGGAATCAGTCAGTCTGATTAATCAATATGCAAGTATGGCAAGATCAATACGCAAGTATGGCAAAATCATATTCTTAATGAGTACTGTCAAAATAGCAAATATTATGTTTTGTGCAGAAAATGAAATAAATAGAAAGTAAATTTGATTTTAGGAAGTGTGACATCAAATACTTTTGTTACACTGCAACAGAAGCAACAATTCTGAAGCTGATTAAGTTTGTAAGCTACACACTATGAAATTTATAGTCCTATAACATGCAACAGCAACTAAGAAACTTGCAATAACATGTCTGAAGAGGACACATGAATTGTTGGGATTAAGATGTTATTAAAAGAATCAATCTGTTCTCTGTATGATCTTCATCAATCATTTATTTTGTATTTAAAAATTAATTTGTTTTATGGTATCAAGAACAACTGCTGAAACAAAAACTGCTTAGGACCGTGCTTTAAAAACTGCCACAGGCAACAATAAAACAATGTTAACGCACTATCAGTGTTAATGGCATCTCCATAAAAAACAGATCACTGCAAATACCATGTCTGAATAGGACAGAAAAATACGTTCAGAGTGAAACATCACACTAACCAATACAGCATAGAATTCTGCATAGGTTTGAAGCACAACAGCCACTTACCCATAGAAGAATTCTGCCAATCTGAGCTTTTGGACATGCAGCAGTAAAATGTGTTATGATCTGGTAATTTTTGTACCTAACAGCTAAATTGTGCCTGTGATGCTTTTTTTCTCCCAATCCCCAGTTTAGGATTTAGTTTTGCTTGGGAACATATCTTGCAAAAATGAACTGTTAATGCCTTGCAAATAGCTGAAATTCCCTAGACCTGCCATCAAATATTAAGGCAATCCAACTATAGTACTCAAAATTTTTCTTCAGAGATGCAACTTCTGAAGCAGCAAATTCTTGTAAAATACAAATCTCTCCGATGTCCTGTACAGGCTTTCCTTTATGAACAATTATAAAAATACTAAATTGTAAACAAATATTTCTGATACATGGTAACATTTATTTTTTTCATTTATATGCCACCTTTCTCCCAGAGTGGGACCCAAAGTGAATCACAAAAGAGATTAGCTAAAACTCAACAATATATTTTAAAGACCATTAAAATTATCCCATTTCAAACAGTATGAAACTATTTAAAAAGCATTCTGATATTAAAAATAAATAAAGCACACACCCTAACAAGAAGCTTCCCTGCAAGCAATTACCATTATTAATAGACTGCTTAAACAAAAAGGTCTTTTCCTGCCAGCAAAAGCAGAGCACAGAGGGGGCCAGCCTAGCTTTTCACACATGGGACTTCAAGAGGGTGGGAGCAGCCACCAAGAAGGCTGTCCCCTCTGTCCTCATCAAGTGAGCTATGACGGCGGAGGGACAGAGAGAAAGCCCTCCCTCGTACATCTTAAGATTCTGTCAGATTTGTATAGGGAGATACAGTCTTTCAGACAGGACCTAAACTAAATGGGAGGAGCTTTACAAGTCATGACCAGCATTTCGAATTGTGCCCAAAATTTAAAATGTTCCTGATGGCTTTTGTAGTTTATAAACAGTAAAATTTCCACAATATAAAAGGAAGAAATAAGTAATTAAATGCTGTGATTTTGATTCACAAAAACTAAACATCTGCTACAGTATCACATCTTAAAATGCTTGCATCAGTAAGAAATGAAGTCAGTAAGAAATGAAGATAACAAATTTATGTTCACAAGTAGCATGAACTGGATTTTAGGAATGCTTCATTTTACTTGTCAATTTTAAATACCTATAGTTTCCCATTTCCACAAAGTTGGAGAAAACGGTGTCAACTTTATCTGCACAAGTGATGTATTAATGCTAGTGATGTGAGTGAGAGAAGGAAGTTAACTAATGGCAACATGAACGAGATGGAAAAATATGGAGTAAAGAAACGGCCTTCAGCATCTCAAAGTCTGAACTCAGATATACAGACAATGAGCTACACTAGGTAGAACTTTGTTCTGGTGAGCAGCTAGATGACACAGGAACTGTAAGAAAGCCATCTTACTATATGCTAAAAACACAGGACTTTCATTCAACCATCATATGTTCAGTAAATTTCCCCTTAAATTCTTTTTTAGAGAAAAAATACAATTATTTATTATCCTAGACTGCTCATCTCTGTATCTTGCCAACTATCCATCTTAGCAGGAACCATCCTTTACACCCAATATATAAACAACCAGGCACATACCCCTTTGTAGCTGCTGAAGACAATGAGTTCCTGGAGCCTTTCTATTCCTGCAAAGTTCCTCTTCTGCTACAGTTTCTGTATCTTATGACTTCTGGTAGGAAGTACCATTAATGCCTGCAGTAATGAATCAGAATGAAATGTTGGTCTGCCATCAAAATATTCTGAATGATAATCTAGATGGGCATCCAGCAAAAGAAGGCTGCTATCAAAAGATACAAGAAAAAGCCCAGGTGTAAGAACTATTATACCAAGGATAAACTGGCCAGACATATACAGAAAAGACCAGGTTGCCTTTTTTCCTAAATAAATGAATGAATGAATGAATGAATGAATGAATGAATGTCTGAACAGATTTTTAAAAAGGCAAACAGATACTACATTCTAGTACCTGAAAATGCCACGAAACCTTAGGATTTTGAGGGAAATGTATTAATGCACATGGCATGCATACACAGACAATAGTCCCTGAACCAAAACTATCTCATTGGCGATTGTTTTTTTAAAACTGGATAAGTCTTATGTTCATTAAATATGGGAACTGGGGTTGGCAATCTTGTATATAAAAAATTTAATTTAGGTGCAGAGAGGCCTACAGAAATATGCAATATACACAGGAAGTGAAATGAGAGCACTAGAGAAAGAGGGAAGCGTAAATAAAAGGAAGAAAACTGGCCAGAGGAACAGAACAGAAATGGCAAAAAGGAGGAATAGGGAAAAGGATGATAAATGGGTAGATGATGGAACTGAGGAAAATGAAAGAGAGGAATGCGAGAAGACATCAAACTACAATCTTCTTTTTTAAAAGTTTTAAGACTGTGCCCAACTGAGACAGTAAAGCTATTCTCTACAATTTTGTCACCTATTTTTTCAATCCAAAGGAAAGGCTCTGGAAAGTCCTCCCTGATGAAACTATTACAGAGCCACAAGGATCAGAGCTTCACTATGTGACTTATCTCAAGCCTCCCAAGCCCATTCTTGAGACACTTTCTTTTTTTAGTTCACCTCCAAGCTGCAGGACAAGACAATATCAAACTGACTCATAGCCATGACTTACCAGTTTAAATTTATCAATTACAAAAAAAGGCTGGAAAATGTTGAAATGTGATGATTAATTCTATGATAAAATATGTGTTACTGTAAGATCAATTTATGTTTCCCGGATCCAAGATGTTCTAAAACCCACGTGGACAATTTTCACTTTGATCAAATTTGCCTGAAAGCTCTATATAGCTCTTACTACACAGAATTTCAAGTAGCAAGGTTAAGAGAGGACTGAGTCTTAGTCTTTGGCAACCTATATTGAGCTAGATGGATTTATTAAAAGGCAGCTTCATATATTAATCTCTGTCCTGGGAAGTGGCAATCTTTCCTCAAGCTTCTTGTACTTAGCTGTGGCTCAGTAGCAGAGCATATACTTTACATGCAAAAGTACCTAGGCTTAATCCCTAGATTCTCTAATTACAGTTACAGGTAATATTGACAGGGTAAAAAAGCATTCAGAGCATACAATAGTAGGCTAGTTGAACCAATGATCTGACAATACAGCTTATGGTCCTCACAATTTGCAATGTTCTGTGTATTAACTATGGCAAATGGTTATGTTACATCATGATACACTTTTGATGCTAGGGGATTTCTGATGTTCAGTTGGCCCCCTCATATTTGCTAGGGTTAGGAGCACAAGACCCTTGTAAAAGTGGAAAAAGCACAAATATCAAAGAGTGTGTGTGTGTGTTGGGGGGTAGGGGGCCAAGGCATGGTGGGGACAGAGGGCACCAAGAGTCCAAACCAAGTCAGGCAAAGGAAAGGGGAAAGGAGGTTGAGTCAGCCTGGTGGTCTTATACTTCCTCTCTCTTACCCACATCCCTTCTTGGGTGTTGGGGGGAGAGTCTCGGAAGAGGGTCTGTGGTGCTGAGAAATCAAGCCAAGATCTATCCTTAGCTGGCCAGGCAGTGGCTGCTGGAGGAGAAAGAGGACCAGAGGCAAGTTTTTAAAGATCCTAGCCACAGAAAGGCAAAGTTCCCGCAAAAAAAGAAGTTCTCGAGGTGGGAGGGCAGAAGTTGGAGGAATCTGCAAATACTCAAATCTGTGAAAGTCAACCCCACACAAATGCAGAGAGGCAACTGTATCTATTTTCAGATGAACAGCTAATTCCCTTTTCACAGATACATGAATGAGGTATTGAAGCAGAGTACAAAAGGTGCACAAAACAGTAAAAAGGTTAAAAATTAGAGGAAAAAAAGACCTGAGCAAATCAGCAAAAGAAGAAACCCAGGCTTCCTACATCTGAAATCTCTGTAGCAATACTTACAATCATTCTATATTGGGTCAATTAAAACACAGCCCTCCCACCACTTACGGCCACTAGACTTAGCTCCTTTGTTTTTACAGAATGCTGTTCCATTAGGACAAGCAGGACACTGTCCTCCCAAGCCTCAGGCCCAAGGCCCCAGCCAACTATTCCTACCTGCCTCAGTACTTGTTAGAATGGCCATACAATTCCTTTGCTGTAACAGCTCCACTGACTACTGGTCTGTTTCAGGCACAATTTGCTGGTTGTGACCTATAAGGCCCTATACAGATTATGTCCAAGCTGTCTAAAGTGCCCTTATCTCCCCATAGGAGCCTGCCAGGCCCTGAGATACTAAGGAGAAGCCTTGCTCTCGGTTCCAACACCTTCATCAGTACTGTTAGAGGGAATGCAAGATAGGGCCTGCCTAGTGGCAGCTGCCAGGCTCTGAAGCTCCCTTCTTAGCGATGCTGCAAAGGCCCTGTCTTTGCTCTTCTTCTAGTGGGAAGCAAAGACTTTTATTCCAACTGGCTTTTGAGAACTGAAGGTTCTAAAGAAAGGGCTTTTTAAGAGGATGCTGTACTGGTTTTTAAAATCACCTTTATATAAATGTTGTCTAGGTTTATTTTTGGTTTTGGGAAAGGGGGTATAAATAAAGTTATTAATAACCACTATCGAGCCATGATGTGGCACTGCCTATTGGTTTCCTCAATTTCTTACAGCCTTATCACACACCATACCTTAATCCCATGTTGTTCTGTTGGAATCCCACTATAGCCATTCCTGTGATGGTATTAGGTTAACACCTTCTATTGCATCTTTTTGAAATCTGCAGATTAGTAGTGTCATTTGCCCTGTTCTTCCCTCTCCATTACAGTGTTATTGCTGAGTCCTTTTCCCCACTCCACACCTCATGATTGGTCCTTTTAAAATTGGTTTTAATTATGCTGTACTTGCACAGTAATGTTCTAATGTCATGATGTAAGGACGTACGAGTCCAAAACATCTTGACACCCACACCATGCCCACTGCTGGATCAGCTACAGAAAGAAGTGCTAATAGGAAACTGCACTCCCACAGCTAACTGGATTGTTACGGGAAAGGGGGTCATTAACAGATTATTTACAGCATGGAAAAAGGACATATTTCAAATGGATTCCAATGCAATAGCTGCTGGTGAGCAACAACTTTGTGTGATACCCAGAAATACTGCATTGTTCTGCTGGTATGACACCTTGGTGTGATAAGGATCTTAGTCTCTTTACAGAACTCAAAAGTAAGTCTTTCCTAAGTAGGCAGGCTCAGGTGCACAGATTTTAACTCGGAGGCTACAAGAGAGTCTCCAAAGTCTCTACCCTTTAACAAACAATGGGGAAGGAGGCATAACAAGGGCTGGAATGGAAGACTGACAGGGTCAGTTAATGGATTCTTGTGCAGTAAGTGACTTGTCAGGAACCCAGAGGGACAACAGTAGCTTTTGTCCCAGGCTGGGTGGACTGCTAAACTGCTACAGCCTTAGGTTTTAGTTTCACACTGATGCTGGCAAAGGTTCTTGTACTGCAGCCCCACTCTGACAGGAAAGCAAGATGAAGCATTTCTTTGTTTTATTGTGATTTTCAGGGAACAGAGAGAGGGAAACTTACCTTGAAGAGCTAATCTTTATTTTATTTATTTGGTGTGGAGATGTGCACACATCAGACTGGTGGCCATCTTCTGTCTGGAGTTCCTGCACTAGGACTCAAGTCATATGCATGGTTTACTTTGCTGTTATTTGGACACAGCTGCAGCAGACAGGAGTCTGGGAGTATATCTTTCTCTTTGTCTTGAACTTCATACTAAGAAAGGATCAGAAGGAGCAATAAAGCCCTGAAGTATCAAAGAACACATTTTCAACTGACTGTGTGAATAACCTTCCTATGAACAGGAATGTATGCATTTAACACTGGAGCCAAGAGACTGTGCTGATTTGTGCTAGGATGACTTGCAAGACAATATAATTAATTTTATACTGCTCTTTTCAAGCTGTACTTACAAGTACTCATTCTGTCCTTGGCCTTTTCACTATACTTTTAAACAAAGCATATTAAGTTTTCCCAAAAGTGCTGATATACTTGGGCTAACAGATTATTTTACTGCCCCCCCCTTTCAAGTAGCATACGAGGTCAATAACACAGATGGGACTTTTGGTGAGGTAATTAGAGTTACCATTAAAAGACAGAATAGCAGTATTAACGTATCTTTGATAATTTCTCTCCAGCAAGTCTTTCAGCAGGAAGTGGCACAAAGAAAAGGGGCAGTACTACAGAAACAATCAATTTTGAATCAAACAGGATGAATGGAAAAGAGAACGAAATCGAAACTGGAATACAGGTGTGTCTGTCTCTTGTTGAAGATGCAAGAGAATGAGTCCACACACAAATGCATGAATGAAAGGGAAAGACATGTATAAGGTACTGTCAATACGAAATTTAAAATTCCAATGGATCTTCAAATTGTAATGTTTATTCCTGTTTCTTCCCTTTCATTTACTAAAAGGAAAAAGTGAAGCAAAGTGAGCTTCATAATGCCTCATATATAACTTATGGTAGTGGGCCTAGCAAGTGGAAAAACACACAGACAGCTGTAGAAATAATAATAATACATCAGTTAGCCTCTAATTAACTTAGCACTGACTCTTTTTACCATACCAAAAGTGCCTTGACATATGGAAACCACTGCTATTTTATCATGTATTGTGATCTAACATGTTTCTTAATTTATAATTTGTCACTTTACTTCCCTCTGAGGCTGGAACCCTAAATGTATCTTCTTTGGGAGCATCACTCACTGAATATAGCTGGACACTGAGTCATTTCATGGACAAGATTGGGCAGCAAATAGATAATAAGAATGAATTTCTTTCTATCAGTCAATAGCATATTGCTAATAAAGTGACTGCACATATGTGGGTCCACACACACGTTCCTTCACGTCACCAGTCAACTTATGGGAGCTCCATGAGTTTCGTAGGGTTTTCTATACTCAAAGTGGTGTTGCCAGTTCCTTCCTGTGAAATGTAACTTATAGCACCCGGTATTCATTGGGGGTCTCCCACTGAAGTACTAACCAGAGCTGACCATGCTCAGCTTCCAAGATTAGGTTATTCAGGCTATTTGACTATACATGTACCACTAGTATATTCAGACAAATATCATTGCCTGGAAAAAGAGAATAATCTCAACAAATTAAAAAAAATGTTTTCAACACTGTTTAGACAGTAATTATTTCCAAACATCATGGGAAATAAAAACATCACTCAAGACAAAATCACTCAACCAACTGACGGAATCTACTTGAAATCTGATTTAACATTGTTGGACTCTAGTTCCTACCATCCCGTCACCATGTCCTATGTTCCAGAAGTATCCAATAATGACACCATGGAGGTGAGAGCTGACCCATATTTATGAGTCTCCGAAACCAAGAAAAACTTTAAATACTTAATATAAAAATATTCCACAGAATGCTACAGTAGTGAAGATAGGAACAATTGGGGATTAATACTCATTAAACTTTTACTTAAGGCACATACAGCTTTGATATCTACATCTATACCTATACCTGTATCTATCGAACCTCTTCCATGTCCAGAAAGTCAAAGATTCCTTCTAACTCCAACCCAAATGCTGCATCACAAGTAATTCAGCAACAGGGTTTGAAATGACAGATTTCAAAATTAAGTAGTTAGTGCTGACTGTTAGAAATTGGGAGATTAACCTATTGTCACTGACACCAATAACTCTTTAATTTGTGAACACGGAGCATTTTTGCTTGAGCACATTTTTATTGACTCCTTCAAAAGGGTCATTTTACTATTGCCTTCCACCAGCCTAGATTTTTTTTCCACTTGCCCCATAGTTGCTGGCTAGGGGTAGCAGAACTGCAAAATATCTGGAAATGGTCAGGTTAGGAAAGGCTGCATCTTTCTTGTTTTTACCACCTGCCAAGAGGTACCCCATTCATTCATATTTCAAAAACTTCGTTGATTGAAAGTTAATAAGATGTTAATGGTTATTACAGAATGGTATGTTTATTTAATCTACAAATCACTGATCACTGTGGGTCTTTTACCTGTAAGATCTGTGGAACCTACTTCTGAGTAAACAGGAGGAAGAACATGGGCTTACCTAACTGAATCTTGGCTGTAAACTAACAGCTGCAACTTATCAAACCTCTCAGAACATGTGACCCAGTGAAGCAGCAGGGGATGGAGAGCAGAAGGGGAGATAGAGAAGATCCAAGACAGGAAGAAATAGAAGGGGTGGAAAGAAGAAACCATTTCACTTAACGATATTCAAGTGGCAAGCACACTGTGGGCACTAAAAACACTAAAGTACTACAAAGTGGCTCTCTGTGGCACATTCCAAATAGTAATACACAAAACCAGGAAATTAACACAATAAAAGTTAAGAGAATTGAACGTGCTCACAATTCCACCAGCAACACCTAGCAGGATAACAATTTCTACACAGCTCAGTGGAGATTCGGGCATCAGCCTTCAGTCCTAAATAGCCTGATGTTCCAAGGCACACCTGATGTCCTCCTGCTGAGCAAACCAATCTCTTCTTCTCCCTAGGAAATACATTCAGGGATAGCCATGTTGGCTACATAGAAAAAATACAACAAAATCCAAAATCCACAAGAGCAATAAGATTATTGGCCATTTTTGTGCATTTTGATCAGTCACTCTTTTGTGTATTTTGTTGTATTCTTCTCCCCAGACATATCTCATCCCAGATCTCACCATTTCACTAGCTGAACCACAAATTAGGGGGGAGGTATCCAAGGAATCAGTATTTTAATGAACACATAAACAAATTTTCCCAAGCTCTGTTCATGAATTCTTGACGAGGAGAGCAGGAGATTGAGTCAAACTCCACCAACCATCATCTTGATGCTACACAGAGAAAACCAACAGACTAGTTCAGAGATTAATATTGCTGGCTAAAGAAACTTTACTAAGCCATGAACAAGATGCTGTTCCACACACGTACAACCTACACACCACAAGTTCCCCTTAACAACTGAAGTGGCAAATTGGGAATTAGCACCTAGAAGATGGTGGAAGATTCTCATTAGAAAATGGCAGTAAACTATGCTTCCCTGTTCTGGATGTCCACAGGGCTGAAATACCAAAGCCTGCACCTGAAGGAGGGAGACAGAGGTATTGGCCAAGGAATACATTTTAAAAATTCCACCAGCTCACTGAATCAAGCCCACCTCCCAATTTGAAAAAACACACAGAGCCCCCAGATGGTCTTGAAAGCTTCAGAAACAACACTGAACAACATGAATTTCTTTTACTTGATCTTAGCAATTCCACTGTCCCTGTTAAAGGAGTTCACTACTACTGCTTTACTGCAAAATGCCTCAGTTTAACTAATTTATCTTGTTTAAAAAACCTACACATTGCTAAAGAATAAAAAATGAGTGTTAAGAGATCCTAGGTCTAAAGCTTTTATCCCAGCAACCACAGGAGGCCCTGTAATCCAATACTTCTTGCAAATTCAACATCAAGTGACAGCTGGTCGCCCAGACAATAACTTCAAACAATGTAGCCTGAAAACTACTTCACCCTGCAATGGAGATGCACATCATCTTTGACTATGTTCATTAACAAAGCTAAGCACTAAATGGGAGAGTGTCTTTCTTCACTCAAATGTGTTAAGCAGAATTTATCTACTTTCAGTATCAACAAACCCTTAATAATAAAAAACTGAAACCTGAATATTTACAAAGGATATAATCACAGTTTGGAAGGAACTAGAAAACGTCCGAATACCTGCAAGACCACATATAGAAAGGTTCCTGAAAGACTGGAATTTATTTTATTTGAATGAAGATTTAAAATCCTTTATTCAATTTAAAATAAGTACTCAGAAGCAAGTGTATGTGTACATGTGCATTTTGCATGTATGTATGAGAGAGCCAGCGTGGTGTCTGGATGTTTGACTACGATCCTGGAGACTAGGAATCAATTCTCTGCTCAGCCATGGAAACCACTGGGTGACCTTGAGTGAGTCACACATTCTCACTCCCAGAAAATCCTGCAACTGGTTTGTTTTAGGGTTGTCTTAAGTCAGAAATGACTTGAAGGCACATAACAGCACCAACATATGTATCTCTCTGTCTCACACACACATCTAAGAAAATACAGACAGAAGCACCCCTTAAAAAAAAAAAACACCACTTCTATGCCTCATTATCATGAGGGAAGTCTCTTCCACAACCTCTTACTCCTGCACTACCCTCTATCAGTAATGAATGAACTCAGCGAAAAGAGTCCACTCATGACTTACTGGTTCTATACTTACATCACTCAGTGGGAGGACACTGCTCACAACTAGTCTATCTCTGTTCTCATGACAGGTCCAAGTAAATTTACTTATAATTATCCAGTCTTTCCTTGACATGAATATATTAGATATACAAGGAATGACTTTACTGCTTCAATATGTCATTTCCTACTCATTCATCTCATGTTTTTCCCCACCAAGACCCAGATCTACCCAACTCTGGCCTCTTCTCACCTAGGAACCACAGTACATGTTCCAAGTCTTGCCACCCCCAGCCTAAAATAGGAGGGCAGATATTTCCATCCTGTGGGGCTGAGCTCAGAGTGCCAAAGCTGGAGTTGTATGCACAGCAAGGGCTGTCTTCCTCCATATGACCCCACTGAAAGAAGGGGGAGGGGAATACACAGGCAGGGGGTGACTCTCAGGAGGTAAGTCTAGACATGGCCCACTTATCACCTGCTGTCTTCTTCCTTCACCTTCGGCTCCTCTCCTTGTCTTTCAGAGAAGTTCTCAATCTGCCTCTTTTTCACTAGATTTGCTCCTTCCATTTCTACCCCCCCCCTTCAGTCTTTTGGCCTCTGTTGTTCTTACCCAGTCAGCTTTCCTTAGGCCCTTCTACATTTCTTTCCTCGAAACTGTCCACCTCCCTATCTTGACCACTCCTCCTCTTCTCCCTCTTTAAATGGTCATCTCCCTTCTGGCCTCACTCTTCTAACAGCAGCTGTTGCCTATTCCACGCCTCAGGCAGTGTCAGAAGCATGTGCCACCCATATGTATTATCATCCACAGGTGTCACAGACACCCATACTCCACAATCAATTCTTCCATCAAGGAGGCTGGGGTCATACAGTGCAGTGAACCATGACCTGCTTCACCAGATCATATAAATGAATCAAACTCTTAAAATCAGAAAACTCAAGAAAGAAGAAATGCAAACTTATCAGAGAATCACCTGACTATTCTCAAGGATCTAGCCTCTGAAACAGACAGTACTTCCTGCAGAGATTCATTACTTAAAATCAGTGAAAGAACATGGATGATTCAAGTTAAGACAGCCAAGCCAAAAGGCTGCAGAGATTTTTGGTTTTGGCAGAGTACTTTGAAGGTCACAGCAGCATGAACTAGGATTTATCTAACTATCACCAACTGGACAAGAATAACTGTAAACCAGTTAGTGTCAGGCTACTACATACCTCTTCAAATAATGTGGTATGAAGTGGCAATTACTTCTGCACTAAATATCCAATATTATGGGACAGGACCAAAGTTCTTTCTCTATAGCATTTACCATCAAATTTCAGTATACCTTGCTCTTATTCGTTGTACATCACTCTCATAGGACCCAGAGGGCTCAAGGGTGATAAACAAATACTTAAATAACATTTAAGAAAGTAAAAACGAATAAATTTTTTCTAGATTTTGCCAGTATTTTATCATTTCCATTGCATTCTGGTTAGTTTCTAACTTCAATTTGTAAGCCGTCAAGCTCAAACTTAATTTATAAAGCTTTCATGGTTTGAAGTCTAAGTAACTAAAGTCTTTTCCCATATGTTTGTACTCATGCTATGAGAACATCATCTAACATCCAACAGATCAAGGTTTCATGGGTGGCTACCTGTGAATGACCCCAAAACTGTGGAACGCTGAGGATGCCAGGAAAGCACCTTTTTATTCTCAAAGATCTCTTAAATAGTTATGTGCCTTCAAGATGTTTCTAACTTATGGAGACCCCAAACTGAACATTTCATAGGTTTTCTTGGCATGATTTGTTCAGAAGGGGATTGTCATTTCCTTCCTTTGAGGCTGAAGAGTACAACTTGCCCACAATCACCCCATGAAATTTCATGGTTGAGGATTCAAATTCTGGTCTTCCAGAATCCTTGAGCAACATTCAAATCACTTCACCATGCTGTCTCCCCTTGAATAAGTATAGTGCTAGATTTTTAAAACTGCATGCTCCATGGTCTGATAATTATCATCCGTTCTCAATGTGCTATTCTGTAACTTGTTTTAAATTTGTGTTTTAAGGGATGCTTACTTGTTTCTACTGACGTGTATGTTATTGTCTTATCACTTATGCTGCCCTAAGAGCTGAAGCACCAGGGCAATTCACAAACATTTATCTTGCATGTTCACTATAATAACAGGCAACTAGCAGTTGGGGGGAGGAATTTTCTCACCCACTCACACACAATTAGAAGGTATGCATGCAGTTTTAATACTACTAACTGAACTATATTCTATTGAGGTAAAGCTATATTTTATTGAGGTAAAGCCTATCTACAGTTCCTGCTGCCAGACAACTGCTAGAGACTGTGGGTATCAGAACAAGAAACACTGAACTGCAGGCACTGCTGGCTGGTTAAGAACTGTTTATCACAGCAAGTGCTCTCCTTATTCTATTTCCTGTGTTTATCTGAAAACAAACGTTATAATAATCTCCTGGGGAAAAGCAATGTAAAAAGCAGTTCGGCTCACCCTGTTTTTAAATGGAAAAAAGCAAGTAAAGAAAATCTTCAGAACCAAGGTCATCCATCCTCTCCAGCCAACTCAAATAATTGGTGAACAAGTTAAATCAGCTTATACACATCAGTTAATATCAAAGGGATGAATCTTTAAACACTTAAAAATATAAAATGAAGAAAGAAGATTACCTAAGCAAAATCACAGCTCTGTAGCTGATCACCTGGACTGTATGAGTGATGAGAGGGAAACCCAAATACCTGATCTTAAGCAGTCTTTTGCTTCAGTGTTAGGAGCACTCTGTTTCTTAAGTGACTGTATGTCACAAACTTTCAACTCAAGTTTATTTCACTGGATGCATTAAGTATGATCTGCAGTTGGGACATATATGTACACGTGGTAGACAGTTTGAGTCAAATAAGACTATGTGATAATACAGATGAATTACAACATCTGGAGTAATCCAACATCTGGAGGACTTCATTTCTATCACCTTTGACTTCATTGTGCTGTACTCAAAGATGTTAATTAGTAATGCTAGGACCTTTATGCTATCATATACATCTGATGAAATGACTACTGTCCATATGAATTCCCATAAATCTTGTCTATATTTATCAGCTCCGTTATCTAGAGTATATTTAAAATCCATTCACATAAGGAGGTTATCTTGGCAACAAACCAAACAATGTCACTGAAATCTCACTGTATCTGTTGTGCGGTGAAGAAACTGGTTGCAGTGTGTGCTTACGTGATTTAATTTTTTGCTCTAAATATAGTATGCATGTGTACACATCACCACTTGTTTTCATTCATCAGTCAAAGTACAGACTATGTTGTTTCCTGGGCTGCTGTCTGACACATTCATTTGAAAACATCAGTTTAAATGAAAAAATATTATTTTTCACTGTCTTGTATATACAGTAAGAAACTGTAGTTTTAAACTACTCTCCAGCTGGTCATAGTAGCTGATACAGTCTCAGTGGTAAAAAAGAGCAAGTTCCAAACTTATTGTTCCCTCTCGATATAAATAATACAATTTCTGAGGCTACCACCAGACTGCAGGAAAATCCTAGTAATAATTTTAGACAGCGGATTCACCAAATTGCCATGCCAGTCAGATTCTATTGAAATTGGAAGGGGATGAATTCACTGTGATTTTTATTTTTAAAAAAAGAAAGAAAGACAAAATAAAACAATTGCATTTCTCTTAAACAACACGACCATAACAAATAATCTTAACATAAGCATAGTAAATCATAGAGGCAGTCTCTGAACTGAGTATCTGTCATCTCTGAATACAATAGGAATTTTGCAAGTTGATACTTATCTCAATTCTTTCAAATCGTGGGCTGGCGAGGGAGTACTCCAATTGGAACTAAGAATTAGATTTAGGCCAGTGAATTAAAGATTAAGATTTATTTAAGTATATTCAGAACCAATTTGATAACCAAAATGACATTTCATTTTTACCTCACAGAGACAAACCTCTCTAAGCCTGACTACTAATTAACCAACTTTATTCCAACCCATCAGCCATGGACATTTCATCTTTATTTACTGTTTTATTTTTTAAGACTGCAAGTGAAGTACTCTTAAGACAGAATGTAACAAAAAGGAACAATATTTAAAAACAGAGAAAGCAAAATTGTCTATTGCACAGAAGCCTATATTCTCATATACTTAACCCTTATCAGGACTGCTTGTTATAACAAAGACCCCTACACAGCAGGTGTGGAAAAATTAGTGTTCTCCAGCTGTTTTGAACTATAACCCCAGTCAAACCCAGACAGCATAGACAACAGTCAAGGATGATGGGTCTTGGAATCAAAAACATATGGAGAGCAACAGGTTGTCTTGTTTTATGTAGGAAGCTATCCAAATATTTTAAAAACACTTGCAGGGGGGTGAAGAGGGAAGGCAGCCAGGTTGCATATGAGGCAACAATCAAACGCAAGGCCTGATTGTAAGAACGAAAGAGTAAATTACTGCAGACGCAAATATGGTCCAATAATCAGATTTTCACTACTGTTAAGGAAATATATGAAGTATTAACAAGAAGGATAATGCCAAGCAATTAAACTTTCAAATCCAAGGATATGTGCATGAAGCAAATTACTATGTGGCTCATTCACATACCAATAATCACAAGAAGACAGCAATTTCAAAATAAACTGTATCAACATGGTTTATTCACATATTTCTGTAAAAGTCTGCAGCAAGAGTACTACCCCTTGTATTCTTCCCTCCCAGTAAGTTTTGCAGTCAGGAATCAGCAGAAACACACTTCTAATAAATAAAATAATAAAATAGTATCCGGCTTGTGAAGTACAAAAGTGCCTTCAAATCTACAGAAAAAGCAAAATAGTCTCTTCAAATACAAATCTTTATAACTCATCCTCTGTGTGCACTGTTTTGATATCTACACACACAAGAGCTGTTTGAGGAAAAGACTGTTAATTTGTTTATTGCCTAGGAATACAATTTGGCATACTGTATCCTTCTAAATTATTTTATGGTAAAAGACTTTTAAACTGAAGCCGTCATAAATAAATTGGCGCCTGTAGTATTCTAGGGAAAACTTGATTACGAGGAATAAAATGCCTCTGTGAATGAGACAATAAAAAGAATTCTCTCATAAAAAAGCAAAGTACACAAAACTTCCAAGCGCAGCCTCATTCATAAATATGATGGAAATCAATCGAGGAAACATTTAAATTATTTTTCCAAAGAGGTGCCATTAAATATTTTTCTGAAATGAATTAACTTATAACTAATGTTGTAAGAGCAACCTCACTAAGAGGCATTAAACCATCTGGGCTTCAAATGTTTTGTTTACCTGTAAAGGTGGCATCTAAAATTACTATTTTCCTAGAACATGTTTTGAGGTTTGCGTTATTCATTTCAGCAAGTCATGTCACTATCATTTTTTTGTTACTTGCTGAATTCTCCCTTCCGAAAAGCAGCGCTTAAAGAGACCCAGCCAGCATTTCAAGTAAGTGTTTCTTATAAGACCATGAGTAACAGCCAGTATCATCCAAACTGACTTCTTCTGCTTATATATAGGACGTCTCTCTCCTAGTATTCCAGAAGCCTGTTTCTGGAGGGTTCCTCACACTTATAGAACAGATATGAGGGCCAAGCAGAGGAAGAGTTCCATTAGTAGCATCCACTCCATTACCAGATGACATAACAGATACCACAGTGTGCTCAAACAACAGTAACTCAAACTTAATTAACAAGGCTCTTTCCACAAATTATATAGGCAAAGAACTTTCAGTTGTTGCAGAATACACAATATCTTCAGGCATTTTGTTCATGAATACAATCTGAGGTTTTGCTAAGCATACCCCTTCAGTAACATTATGACATGACAACAGCACAACACTGCCTCCAATTCCTCTTGCTTCTTTTAAATTCCTCTAGCTTCTGCAGCATGCAAAAAGTGTAAGAGCTATGTTTTGAAATACACCGAATCAAGACAAGCAGAAGTGTGAAATAATAAAGATGTGTGTTTATATCTGGACAAGGTTACAGTTTAGAAATATCCATGAGAATGATAAAAAAATAAACAACTACTTGCAGTGATAGTTCAGAAAATCAAACAGATTATGCTTCATGTCACAAAACTTTTCAATGAAATCTGTCCTCTTCCCTTTAACCTCACCTCCTGCCCTGGAAATGTTTAATGCTGTGGAAGCAACTAAGTTCAAAATACAAAAGAACTATTTTGCTTTATTACAATGGTGATGATTTCTTCTGTTTTCACCTTTAACCTTTTTGTCTGCTTCTCATAAACTGGCAAACAATTAAAAGATTTACTAGTTTTCTTACAGTTTGGCAGTCTGAAGATCCATTTATAACAAAATTAAAAGCATTTAAAATTAAATTCGGTCAATAAATTATTGTCTGAATAAACTTTCTTACTTATTATACCCAACCATGATACTTTGATGTACAGCCAAATTATACATGACACATTATATGTTGCTAAAATAACAGACTGATTTAGGTTTGTGAGAGGTGCTGAATAAACAATACATATCCCTCTATTTCTTCCAACATTTCTTCCCATTTCCACCTTATGGTTTTGAAATTCCCCAGAATTCTATACTTCTAGTTCCAAACATTTTATCATAAAAGTAAACAGCAGACTGTCAGTCTTATGTTGCACAGTGTCAATATGTTTATTAATGATCAACATTATACAAAATGAGTAGTATTCCTTTCTATTTATCAAAACCACTGGACTTTCTTAACATTTTTATATATTAGTATGCATTTAGTTCACAGCCTGCTAAGAAAATAGAATATGGAAACATAATTTTCTCACTGCTATTTGTAAAATGTCTTCATTCCATACAGGCATAATGTTACTGGCTCCCAATTCTTCTCAGGGAAACCACCTTCAGAAACAGTTTACTGATAGTTTTTGAACACACTATTCTATTATAATCCTACATAGCAACTTTCTTTGAGATGCTATAGACCAAAGTTTATTAAACAAGTTGATGTGATGGACAGGCATACTCCTCACCCCAGATGTGCCAAGGACAGACACTATATCTGTGCCTCATTGCTATTTTTTCTTTCTTTCCTGGTAACTTGCTGCAGACTGGCAACCAATGGTTCACTGCTGGGTACTAGTTCACAGACCACCACTTTGAATAGTACTGATGTGTACATGTTTGTATATAACGACAAGCCAAAAATAAAATGTTACTTACTAAACAATCAAAGAAAAAACAGCAAACTGCTTAGAAATAACCAACTAAGGGCAATTATATTTCAAGGACAGGACTTCTGTTCATTTAAAAATAATAAACAGTAAGTAACAAGTACAATTTTACTGTCACTACAACAGAAGCTACACCTGTTTTCTGCAGATATGTTAACAGGACAGAATTCTTATCACTGGTGGAATATAGTCACTCTAAACAATATTCCTGCATTGAGATCAAGGTTGTCTTTTTTGGAATTCATGTGATATTCCCAATGCTACTTACTTAGAAATGATATCCGCAGACATTAGCAGCATTAGCTACAGCAATTAACAACACCTAAAAGAGACATACACATCCTGCAAAATAAAGTCTAGAAAGCTTAATAATGGCTAGGGAAAAAAACTCCAGTCATCTGGGTTACAATTATTACAATAAGCATTCTTCATTACTCTTTCACAGAAAAGAAACCCTGAACTAATCTCCACTACATATACCCCTGTAATGAAACTAGCATCAACTGTCCTCACGTTCGGCAGGTTTGTTCCAGAATTGCATAAAAGAGAACTTCTTGAACAAGTTCCCAAATATGGAACTATGGCAGTGGGGAAGGAAATTTTCACTGTTTCATCCTCTGCCTACAGCTCTCAAAAGTTTATTCTGAAGGCACTGGAACCCTCCTGAACTGTTCATGGCATTATACTGGGTGAGAAGGAACTGGGAAATATCACTGCCCAACATCCTTCCCCAGTTCTTTCACCAACAGAAAGAACCCTTCCTTTCACAAGAAGGTCAGTTCTGGATCAGGCCTTTGTACAGTTACATCCATGTTAATGGAGTTTTACAAGAAAATAATATGCCTACATTTAAAAATAAACAACAAAAAATAGAACAGGAAGTGAGGCAAGAGTAATTGAGGAAACAATAATCAGAATTCAGTTACATCTACTCATGCTTAGTTACAGAAGGGCATAAATCTAATAGGTTGTTCTCACGGTTTCACAAAAGAAGGTCCTTCATTGCCTCTCCCAAAGGAGTGGAGTTTTATATGTCTCTCTAAGTTAAAACAATTAGTTCCATGCCTGGAAGATACAAGTTCCTATGCTGTACCCATAATACCAGCTCGATGGTGTGAACAATGAGAACAAAACCATCCATGGGAATAAATTACATTCTTTAAACAACTTCCTATTTGCACCGTTTCATTTATAAAGCACTGCAACAACCTTCCCTATATAGTGCCCTACAGCACACCCGTCATCCCCAAACAGCACTAGGGGCAATGGGGTTTGTAGTACAAATCTTCTAGAACACATTTCACTATAGTTTTATTAAGGCCTGAGTTGAACTAGTATTATTAAGCCATGGCACATTTTAAAATACCATATTTGCCGGCATATAAGATGCACCAGCATTTAAGATGCATCTCATTTATATGTCAGCAAATACTATTTGCCAGCATATAAGACACACTGATGTATAAGACACACCCCATTTTCAAATACTATTTTTAATGGAAAAAAAATGAATCTTATATGCCAGCAAACAGAGTAATAGTGAAAATTAAACACACAGCCCAGAATCTAGAGCTCTTTGAGGGACTTCTGCTAGTCTTTGAGATTGTTCTCACTCAAAAGTTAGTCTTCATGCTACATCACAATCTGTTTTCTGAAACCTCTCTCAGCTTTAAAAGCAAGAGGATTACACTTCCAGGGATAATGGCTGATGTTGCAAAGAAACATCAAAAGCCCCTTTGGGCTCAAATAATTATTCATGGTTATGTGGATGTTGCTCATAGACCAACTGAAATCTGGACTGCATCAACAAAAATGTATTCTATAGCTTGAAAACTGTCAATTCATTATTCTTTCACTAGTCAGGCCACAGCACAAAGAACACTGGCTAGGAGAGGTTAGGACCGGAATTTGACAGTTTCATGGCAATTGGGGTTAGAGGCTGTCAGACAGGTAGAATTACAGTTGCTAATAGAAAACAATCCAAGCAAGGCAGACGCTCACTCTTAAAGATGCAACAATGCAACAAAAGATGATAAACTGGACTGGAAGAGACTTGGAAGAAAAAGGAATCATTCCGTGCAAATGTAAATGTAACCCTAAATATTCTCATTCTTTATCAATGTTCAAAAGATGTCTGCTAGCTCTTATTACAGTGTTAGAAGATATACTCTATTTCCATTAATATTCCTTACTGGCTGCCTCTTCCGAGTGATGGAATACCACTACAAATTTGCCACACTCAAATCTGACACCCTTCAGAAGGAAGGACTGCAGATCCGTTTGAGTTAGCTGAAGGGCTCAGGTTCAAACGGAGGAAATACATGAATTTAAGTTAAAATTTGTCTCACATGAAATTATTTTCCTTTCGTTACATCCACATCCCACACATCTCTGCAGTCAAGTGGGCCATAGATCTACATTAGTTTTAAACAACAAGATCCTTGACAGACCAGGGGGAAAGTGAATTCAAACTACATCAGAGTGATCATGGCTATATTACAGGAAATCTTTATACAGGAGTGAGAAATCACTCCATGGTCCAATTAAATTTATAGGTTACAAATGTTTATTCCAGCGGTAACTTGTCCGGACACAAGTTAAAAGCACCATCTCAAATTTAAATTAGTATGAAACTCATCATTTTCAATCAGCAACAACTATACGTCTCAATGAGTGCAACTAATCACAAGCAAGATGTAACAGCCGTATAAGTAACTTTACTTACGTCCACAGCTAAATTTTCAGAAAAAGCTAAGTGTCAACAATTCCACCAACATCAGTGCTGTGTAAAAATGAACATATTTTCAACCACTAAATGTCTCATAATTTGACCCTTGGTGACAGAAAAATAATCAGCACTTCCATCTTTCAGAGTACTCCACTATCACTGATCATACTGCCATGAACACAGTCTGATTTTGAAAGCTAAACATGGCGGTGCCTGGTTAGTACTGGATGGAATATCCCCAGGGAATATCAGCTAGGGCTAGGAAATAAACCTGCCGCAACCCTGAAACTGCAGCCAATCATAGTTCTGGGCTAGCTGGCCCAATGGTCTGAGCCAGAATAAGATACCTTCCTATATTTTCATCTTCCTCATTAAGGAATAACAGCAGTATTTCTACACAGATTTTTAACTGACAAACAGACAGCACAAAAAGTCACTGAAAGATGATGTTTACAAAACGAAGTTCTATGTATTGCCAAAAGACTATAAATTTCAAAGTGTGGGTTAATGTTTGTTCATCTCAACTTCTTTGTGCCTTTGACATTATTGTTTAGAACAACTCCTAAGGTTACTACTCTGGTTAGGAAAGCTTTCTAAACAGAAGCTCAGGAAGGGTTTCTGACACATACTTTTTCAAAAGAAATAAATGAGAATGATTTTACATTGATTTTAATTTAATGGTACCTAGCTGCAAACACCTTTAACACTCTGAGCACTGTAACTTCTGTAAAACAAGTAAAAGCTTTTTCTCAGGATGGGCTAAGCTGTATTTTTTATACCCCCCCCCAATGAAACAGACATGTACAGCACTATATTCCTTTATTTTTGAAAAGCCTCAGGTTACAGACACTTATGATGCATCATCTGACCATATTCATTTGAAGAATTTTGGTAAAGGCTGCTAGGCATAAGCTAAGAACTATCTTCCTTCTTTCGGTCTAAGCCTTCCCGTTGGTTATGCAGCCTAACAAAGAGTTGACTCTCTTGAGTCACATACATTTCACACTCATAGTGAGTTCTGGAATTTTCCACTGGCAGCTGACATGCCATCTAGTGGACATGCAGCCAAACTTCTTAGCAGAAAAGGAATTGTTATTTTCTTATGAATCTGAATATTACTTTTTATATAGCATTTGTGCTATTACTTTTGACATAAACATACCTTTCTACTATCTTGAATTCTAATAAAAGCGACAGTTATTCAGGGGCAACATGCAAAATAGGAAGCATCTTTAAAATTAGCAAGCTTTGGATCCTTTTACACAACTTTTCATCCATATGAACAGTTCTTGCCTTCTCCAGGAGAGTATGTGAGTCAAAGAAAATATCACCAGCCAAGTTATAAACTGTGAGTATCTATGTCATACATCAATGCAACACAAAATTCACAACAGGGATGACTACGGTAGTTAATGCAGATTTTTTAAAGGCAGTGTCTGAAGTAGACCTATCAACCATTACATGGAAAGTATGTGCAAACATTTGGCTGTTTCCCTAGAGGTTAATACAAACTGAAGATTCTACACTTAAAAAGACAGTGTCAAATCTACTGGTGTCCCCAAAGTGTTTTGAGAGGAAGGATGTAGTGTTTAAGATTACACATGTGGAATAACAGTAAGGTCTTCAGAGTAATTTAGCCATGTTATTTTGGGGAGCGACAACAAAAGCAGTGCCTGCTCACTGCAATCTCAATCTTATTTGTTGGATGGCCTTAGTCAAGTCACCTTCTGCCCCAGCTTTCCACCTATGAAGATAACATGGCTCAGTTGTTGAGACTGGTTATTTACATGGAGTATCTTTTGGCACTCATGCTAAATAAATACTTGTTTTAAATAGTTTTAATGGCTAGCCACTCTGGAAACCCAATTAGGATTGAACAATGAAAAAGAAATCTATGTAAAAAAAACATACTCAGGGCATGATGATCCCAAAACAGCCAAATGATCTGAAGTCTCACTGATTAGAATGGGAGTTAAACAAATACTTAACAATGTAGTTCTTCATACAATCAGAAATCTCACAAAAGTTAAGAAGACATATTTCTCAGTAGATACATATTCAATTGCACTGTAATCTTTTCTCACTTACAGAGTTCTACAATTCAAATCACTTCAAAGCGCTTAGCTTTGGCTGGTGTGTGCCCAAAGTATTTGTATGTTAAATCCTTCCCACAGTCTGGACACTTTATCCAAAAGTAGTAATACTGAGATACATAATCTAAAAATAAGTCAGTATTTCTTACTGCACACACAGCTATATGCATATTATAGAATAGTGCCCCCTCATCCACAGGCATTACATTTCAACACCCCCCCTCCATGGGTGCCTGATACTGTAGATTGTACCAAACCCTATACCATCATCTGAAGTAGTCCGCTAGCTTCAGAGGGAACACAGGCAGTTTTATACTACTGAACATTATGAAGTATCTCTTCGGTCCTTGTGAAAATAGAGGGCTACTCCCAATGATGCAAGAGCCGTTTCCTGTGATGGTGTTTGGTGGAGGGGGAATGAAAGGGCCCAGAGCAAGCTATGTGGGGTGTCATCACCTGGATACCAGGGGACGGATTGCAGCAAATGGTGAAAGGACAGAAGGTGAGTCTGTGAGGGAAGAGGCTGACCACATGTAACTGAAACAGTGGAAAGCAAAAGCATGGGTAAGGGGGGACTACTGTAAAGCCTGCAGACAATTAGTAATACACTATTAGTAACAGGAAAATAAAAATCAAGAAACATGAATACTCCTTATAGCGCATCTACATTTAGTACATTGATTATTTACGACAGAATAGAGACATACAAAAGAATATGGAAACACTCAGGTACAAAAAGACAGAAACAGAAATGTCAGGAAGACTGATATTTCCTAATTGCAAATCACCACTGTGTGCAAATACTGCACTAGGTACAAAGGCAGCATTTAGAACAGGACTGGAGAACTGTCATCCTCCATATGTTGCTGAACCATATTTCCCACGAAGCCCAACGAACATACCCAATGATGAGGGATGAGAAGAATAACAGTTAATCAAGATCCAGAGTGCACCACACCTGATCTGAAAGCTGGAAGTCACCTACTGAAATCCTTTTAGCTAACTTAGCAGATCTCACAGTTCAATAATAAATCTTAGCGTTACCAGAAGTTTATGATCTGAAACTGAGAGAGGAACTATATGCAATCTTCCAGGTATCCCTAAACTTTTTATGCTATCCAGGTTCAAATGTAGCATTCACAGTGTAACAAATTGCCACTTACTAGAGTTGCAGTAATATAAGCAAGAAACATGTTCTCATTCCTAGGCTACAGATAATTCCTAGTTTGTTAAACCAGCTTTCCCATGATATCCAAAAAGAAAAACTATGGTTTAACCAGAGCTTTCCAAACTTTTCATGTTGGTGACACATTTTTTTTAGACATGCATCATTTTGTGACACAGTAATTCAGTTTTACTAGCAAACCGGAGGTTAAACCAACCCCTTGTAAGAGATACAGACAAATACATAACTGTAATAACAAAATGTATGAGGACACAACATATCTCATGAAAACCTTTTTTTAGAAATATATGATTTATAAATAATAAGATACATTTCCAAGATTGTAGGTGACACACCTACACATTTCAGACGACACACTAACACGTCGCAGCACACCATTTGGAAAGCCCTGGTTTAAGCACTCACTACAAATAAGATTTGTAAACTAGAAACTATCATGGTTCACAGAGAAAGTTTACAAGACAATTTCCTGCGCTGGACCTTATGGAAAAACAGCAGCTTAATGATCCAGTAGGTTGGGGAGGTTACTTTTTTCCAACAAGCCATAATTTAGATTCATATAACCAATAGGAATAGATGAAGTGGGCCCCTGAACAGACCAAAGACAATGACAATGACACACACACACACAGTTGCACAAAGCTGTGGCAGTTTCACACCAAGTATCCAGAAAGGATGTGCTGCCAAGAAGATACTGGATGGTTAGATCAGACAAAAATAATCATGTGTCCTGTGGTGACAACAGGAGGGAAACATTTACTCTGCAATCAAATAGATTAAGCTGGGACGGGCTAAGACGAAGATGGAAAAAAGGACAGTAAACAGGCTTCAGAAAACACTACAGCAGAAACCAAAGCCAAAGACATTCCTTTATAACATAACATCTCAATACCCTTTGCCGTAATCTCTTAGGTCTAGTATAAAGTCTTAAAACACTAATTAAGTAACTGTGTACAGAGTCATACACTTTAATACTGATTATAAAATCAAGCACTGTGTTTAAAAATATCATATCATAATTTAAAACATTTATTAAACTGTGGCTTTTAGTCTTTTATAGGGCTGTGAGTTTATTGCCATTTTTTTTTTTAAGTATACCACCTGGACATCTTGCCTTAAAACTGGTCGTGAACATCCTACAGCTTGGTTTAAGGGAATTAACTAGATGAAGAAACATTTAACCAGTTGTGGTTTGCCTTTTCTGGCAAGTGTGCTCACAGATTGAGACAGCACCCCTGTCGTGCAGACTAGGTTGATGCAGCTCACAAGACTTGGGATGTTTTTGCCTCTCATTCACTGAAGTAGCAGTCAGCAATTAGGAGAGGCAGCTAGGAGTGTAGACTGCTAACTGATTCTGTCTGTAAAAATACAAAGGTAACTCTGCTAACCATAAGAGAAATTCCAAAGTCCATACTGCGGTAATACCTTTACTGGGCCAACCAAAAAGACACAAAAATCTCTGTGCAAGCTTTCAAAGCTCACTTTTATTCTTGAGACAAGAATAAGCCTTTATTTTTCCCTGTGAGCTCATGGCCACTGGGGCCATGGTCTGATAGTCTACAAGATCCTTCCTCTGTACTAGCCCACACTATATCACTAAAATCAGCTTGTTCTCCATGTCCCCCCACCATTTTCCTTGTGCACTTTTTTTATCATCTTTGTCCAATGAAGAAACATGCACTTTGAACGCTTGCAAAGCAAACTGTGCCTTTTTTGGTTGCCTAAGGAAGGTATTAGCTACAGTATCAAGTTTGGAATGATTCTGCTCACACCTGTTCGAAACCACACGAAGCTGCCCTTGTGATAGAATGTGTATTTTTGTAATACTAGTAGAAATATTCACTATTATTTCTTTATTTGTCCTTCCAAATCAAATGTAGCACAATACTGCTTTAAAAAATAAAGCAGCACATGACTAAATCCTGAGAGAGAAACTTCATAATCCAATTCTGATTTTCTCACTTTTTGTATTAACGCTCATTTATATTCTATACTCATGTAAAATAAAAACACAAAGTTATCTCACATGAATCTGCCTATTCTAATCCACCCTGTCCAGAACTATCTACTCCAACTGCTTTCCAAATTTCAGGCAGGTATATCCCAACTCTTCATCTACTAGAGGTGCTACAAGCTAGACCTGCAATCTATTCAACATAATGTATATATTCTTGCCTAAGACCTGCCCTCTCCTTCATGGTAGAACGAAGCCATAACCAAAATTTCCTCCAAATGACATAAGCTTCCTTTCTGACCAAATGTTTACTCCAGTGTATTTCTTTATAGGAATATATACTGACATTACATTTTTCCACTTAAAAATTATGGCAAAATTTATACTTTACTTAAAACGTCCAAGAACTAATAGCCAAACAGTTATATATCTGTATCTAAATTTCAAAATGCCACCAAAACACAATTTTTTGTTAATGTACCACGCTGTAGGCAAAGTACGGATCTGTCCATCTTCACTACCTCAACACAATTACATGCTGAAAAGAGCGTCTGCATGCCCCCCCTTTCATTCCACATTATTAATGTTGCTGGGAGTCACCAAAGCACTTGCTTACCTTTTCTAAAAGTGTTTTGCTAGGGGGAAAAGGCATGCTTCCATCGTTTTTCAGTGATTACGGAACTTTGAATTTGGAATGACAACACTGCCAGACAACTCATCTTCTGTGTATGTCACAGGGAGATTATCAATGTTTAACTCTTTACTTCTTCTAGTACCTTTATCATCTATATATACTCAGACATTGCATTTTAATACACTAACCTCTAGAAAGGTGTTACAGATGTAATTCAGTCTAGCAATTTTGCACATATATGTCTGTAATTTACAATTAACTTACACCTCATAGCATAAATTTCCCATGCTTTTGGCTTTACAATAAGCTATAGCTAAGTTCTCTATTAGATTTCCAGTAAGATTCAAAATACCATGTGCCCAAACTTAAGGTAAACTGTTTTAAAATTTCTTTTTTAAAATTTCTTTTTCCATTTACCACAATAGAACAACCAATGCAAAATTAAGCTATCTGCTCCCAGCTCTAATGGGATAACAATAAATATTTTAAACATACATTGAAGTATTTGAGGAAGTATCATCTCAAGCATATTAACCCAAAATAGTTTTTATAACCTATCAAAATTATTCACCATCAATTACTGAAGCACTGGAGTAGAACAATCAAATCTCAAAATTACTTCAAGCAAAGATGCTGAATTTTCCAATTGCAATGTGGCTGTTACTTCTCAAATACCAAAAAGCCAAGTAGAAAGGAACAAGAACATTTCTTGACATTAAATTGACAGGGAACTCTATTAGTATTTTATAGAACTCAGTGGATTTCTCTATACAATCTATAAGCTTAGACAGATGTTTGAATATATTTCTATTAAACACAAAGTTCATAAACTATGATGAAATGCACATCTTTCCTGACAGATGTATATATTCTGTGTATTAAAAGCAGTGTCATGCTTTTAAATAACCACACTACATCAACCAACTATACTTGGGAAGTTATACTTCTTTCATTTCTTTAAGATGTTCTGGCTTTGTTGCACGTCACAAAAATGTGTTGACTGATTGCAACTCAACTGCTTCTACCTGCTATTAAAATGTTCTGGAGCAATGCAGAATATTGGTAGGCCTTCTTTTGGTCTCACCTTTAAAGCAACTTGTCAGGAGCCCCTGCTTTTTGCAGGGTTTCATTTTAAATTATGGCCAAAGGGTTTGGCACAGAATCACTTCTGTCCAAGTGAAAGAAGTTGTAGCTGATATCCTGTGACAAGAAACAGAATTTAGTACCCTTATAGCAACAAACTTCTAACATCAAGGAGTTGGATGCTTCTGTATAAATGTAGGTCACACCATAATACACATATGGCATTTTTCTTTCCATATATTACCCCTACTAAACAGCGAAACATTGTTTTATTGTTCGAAGAACTCATAATTTAATCATATAGTTTATTTGTAATAATGATCAGCAGCTACCATCTATGGAAGAATCCAACTATCCAAGCAGCATGCAGACAAATGAAAAACAGTGCCTACAGAAAAGTACTGCATTGTGGCAAACTTAATCTTTTTTATTATCAGGACAAGAAACAGCTTTGCAACTATGCAAGATCAATGGCATCTACTGTCACAAATAAGTTGAACTGCAGTCCTTTACTCACTGTAAACTTAATGTCCAAGTCAAGAAGAGATAAGCTTCCTTTGTGGGTTGCAGTTCTCTCACTCTCAACTTAAACCACTACTTTGATCCTGGGGGGAAGCACAGCATCAACTCCTTAACCACCAGACACTTTCAGTGGCACAATGAAGATCAACTTTAATGAATGTTAATAAGAACTTCTGGCAGGTAACATACACCAAGGATGGCACAAATTTCTAGTCCTACACCAAGATTACACTTCTGGCCACCAATTCCCAGGGAAACGGGTGAAGTGGTCAGATTTTTTGAATCAATGCTCTGCTCACTAAACCTTTTCCCTGTGCTACTGCTGTCAGCTCCTAGGAACAACTAAGCCTGCAGTGATAGGCCCATTTTCCCAGGCCTATAGAAGGCGCTGTGCAGCAACTCCATTCTGTGCATCTGGGGCCCTTCCCCCCACCTCTCTGCAGCAGCCTTACCCAGTGTAGAGAATGCGCCCCCTACTGACTTCTACGTTCATTTCTCCATTCCACCGACTTGGCTGCGGTGCATTTTGGGTGGGGGCTGGTATTTTTTTTCTTCCTCCGATGGCCGTAAACCCCCAAGCAACGGTAGTTTTAAGGTGAAGCCACAGGCTCATCAGGTCTATGTCAAAGTAAAAATGAACTGGGTTGACAAAGATGCATAGCCATAGCTACGAGGCGTGCTATTAGGAAAAAAAAGCTCCAGGTTTGTTTTTTTTCCCGGCGACAGAAGCAGAAGACAGACTCCTTTTCCTCTTCTTTGTCTGAGAAATAGGTTAAAGCAACTATTGGCCGGGATGGATGCAGTACGGAAGAGTTGCAGAGGTGGATGGGTGCCTGTTAAGTCTCCTAGAGCTGCTACTCTGGTTCAGCCACGAATCCCGCCTTTTCCAACACACCCGACACCTCTACTTAGGGAAAGGGAGGGGGTGGCAGAGGAGAGGAGGCTCTTCCCCATTGATTGTTCCGCAGCCTGCTCCAGATTTCCAGCGCCAACTCTGCAGTCATGAGGGGGCTTTCCTCGTTTCCGTCCTCTCCCCCCTCCCGCCGCCTCACGGGCGCACATGCTGGAGAAAAAGAAGGAGCTCTCAGCATGCCTGAAAGGACGGCTGTATTCGCCATCCTCTCGCCTCCCTCCTTCCACCCCCCCGCACCCGCCACTTGCAAAGCTACCCTCCTTCCACGATGCAGACCGTGCAATCACAGCCACACTCGGGGGCGCAACATCGATGTGCCACCTCCCTGTATGGAACGGGAGGAGGAGGAGGAGGAAAAGGAACGGGGGGTAGGTGGGAGAAACTGGGAAAAGCAATACATCGGAGAGGCTGCATCTGAATCAAGCGGGAAGGAGGGCGGGTGGAGAAGAAGAGCGAGAGGAAAGAGCCGGCAGAGGACGCAGGCTCTCTCGCGCCTCGCAACCCGGCCGCGGGACGGATGGAGGAGGAGGAGGAACGGGGAAGAAACGGCTCTCCCACCGCATGTGTGAGGACAGCAGCGGGAGCAGCAGCAGCCACCGGGCCCCACAGAGCTGGAAGAGGAGGGCAGAAAAGGCGTGGGGAGGAGGGGAGAGAAAGGGTTTGCGCCGGGCTCCCGCGCGCGCTCTCTCTCAGGCACCTACCTGGCTGGCTGGCTGGCTGGCGCGCGCTCTCCTCCTCCTCCTCCTCCTCCTCGCGGCGGCGGGCGCTTTCTCTCAGGCGGCGGCGGCGCTGTTCTTACTAGCGGCTCCCGGCTGGAGGTTTGACTCTGCCCGGCGGAGGCTGGGCTGGGCGGGCGAGCACCGAGAGCGGAGCCGGCGGCGGCGAGGGGGAGACAAAGGGGGCTGGATGGCGGGCGGGGGGGGCGCTGCAGGCTGAGAGGGGGGCAGGGCGGGGGCTCGGCCTGCGCGGGGCTGAGGGGGCGGCGTCGGGCTCGGCTCCGCAGGGCTCGGTCGCCGGGGCGCAGGGTGTCGGGCTCCGGGCCGCGGCGGGGAAGGGGGGGGGGGGCTCCCTCGGCGCCCTGCAGACAATACAGCCGGGTCCCTCCTGCCCAGAACCTGCCCTGGCCAAGATGGCGGCCGAGAAAGAGCGGAAGTGACGCGGGGCTCTCATTAGCATATGGGACTCATTGTCCGGCCGGAGAGGAGGGGGATGTGCCCCCCTTGGGGGTGAGGGAGGAAAGGGGGCGACTGCACCCCAATAAAAGGGACTTGTTTTCCCGTCGTTCCTCGCTCGCTCTATTGCCCTGACAGGAAGCGGGCCTTTTAAAGGAGGTGGAGGGGAGCGGGTTACATAACCCCGTCAGAGTGGGGGGATTCTCGCGAGAAAGGGTGCCGGCGGCGGGATCTGCCCCGGCTCCGCTAGGAGGCGCCGCGCCCTGCGGCTGGGGCCGTAGAGAGGAACGCGGCACCGCCCGCTTATCCATCCGCCGCCCCAGCCGGGACTACATCTTTCCCTGAGGGGAGGAGGGGAAGGGGTCACCACGCGTGGGGAGGGGTGAGGAGAAGAGCCTGGAGAGCGCCCGCCTCCACGTGACCCGATTGTGAGCGCACCACGTGACGAGAGGTTCACCTGAGCGAGCATCATGACACCTCGTGCGGTTAAGCTGGTGGTCACACGCCTTGCACTAGTGCGTGAGTGCGTGTGGCAGGTCAGGTCGTGGGGAAACTGAGCATCCTGTCCTGGAGCCTGGGGGGCTGCTGTTGGATACGCCAAAGGGAACTTTTTGCATTGTCCACTACCAGTATGCTCTACATACCTCCCAGCCACATCTCTTCCTGCCCAATAGTGATCGCCCAGGGGCACAGCAGTTGCACCATGGGTGGATCAACAGGGAGAATGTAAGGCCATGACCACATAGACTGAAAGAATTACTGTGACTGTTCTTCCACAATGGCATGGGTGAGAGTGTGATGATGATAATTTCTATTGGGCAGATCTCTTTTTCATTCTCATGACCTGTAGAGTTGCTCTACACAACCTGAGCAGTCATTGAAGAGCTGTTGTGTAAAGCTGTAAGACAAACTATGCTATCTCAGAGTCATCTGCAAAATTGCAAGGAATTGTGCAGGACCCCTACAAAGTCAGGCTATGTGCTGTGTCGCAAAATGTTTTGGGACAGCCATGGACCTTTACTTAAGGTTTCACTCCTTAGATGAGATCAGTATACTGTTAGTACTGTATAAGAAATCAAACATACAAAAGACAGTTGAACTGTGACAACAGCTAGTAGAGGCGGAAGTAGTAGTACTTCAATGCAAAAACAAAGATAATTGCACAAATCACTACTGTATTAGTGGCCGTTCACTAAAGCTAACAAGTGTAACCACAACAAAACAATCAGCAGTCATCATGCACTGTGTGGTAATAGCACAGTCTCATTACTGACTATGCATGGGAGTGCAATGATACGTTGCATAACGTGATTGTACTGTGCATGCAAATATACCAAGCATACACAATAATGCTCATCACACAAGGGGGCTATGAAATGTTGTGGCACCATAGCAGCAATAGAAATCGAGCATGCTATTAGCAATGCCACTGTAACTGCGTAGCAGGTATATTTATGCTGTACAGAGTTATTAAATGTTTGCTGTTCTGATAATAATCTGTTTATCATCTGTCATAAGAACATCAGAAGAGCCATTCAGGATCTCACCAGAGATGTAACTAGTCCAGTGTTTTTGACTCAGCAGCCAGCCAGTAGCCTGTAGGAAATACACAAGGAGGACACAACCCTGTTCTGTCCTCGTGATCCCCAGTAAGTGAAATACAGAGGCCCACTGGTCCTCACTCTGAAGAGAATAGATATCCACCACTGATTGACTTGTTTTTCTTTAATGTGTCTAGTCCTCAATTAAAGGCATCCAAGCTGGTGACCATCACCACCTCCTGTGACAGTTAATTCCACAATTTAACAATACGATGAAGAAGTATTTTATCTCATCCAAATCTCTCCCAAATTCAGTTTCAGTGAGTGACCCTGGATTCCAATACTATAACAAATTGGGGGAGGGAAATCTCCCTTATCTACTGAATTGTATAATTGTATATGCCTCTTCACTCACCTTTGTGTGTGCACGCTTGGGCATATGGGCTCAAAGCATCATCACCTAAATAAATAAACATAACCTTTCCTTACAAGGGAGTGGCTCCACTCCATCCGTTAGGTTGCCCTTCTCTGCAGTATATCTTTTTTTCTGTTGCAGTGACAGTTATAGCACTATGATTCCACTTTAGCTGTCATTGGAACATCTTATGGAATTCTGAGATATATTATTGAGGGAGGAGTACTTAGAATTTTCAACCAGTGAGCTCTATTGCCTCACCAGACTGCAACTCCCAGGATTCAATAGGATGGAATCATAACAAAATGGAGCCATAGTGCTATCATTGTGTAGTGTGAAACTGTCTATGAACTGTACGCAGGATAGGAAGTTCCTGTTATTCTAAGTCACCATTGTAACTTTTCATCAAATTTCAGCTAAAATTTAGTATAGTTTGGGGGAAGAAAAAACTTTTTCAGCTGGGAAAAAAAATGGAGAGTCCAGGGCCTCTGGGTCATCACTGGGGATTTCAAGGGTCATACCAGAGCCTCAAATGACTGCATGCAGCTGAAGGCTAGAGGGTTCCACACCTTCTGGGAAACATTTTTTTGAAAGAGTGCTATGTTCAGTTCCCCTCAAAGAAGCAATATTAAGACATTTTCTCAAGAAACTATCATTGGATCCCATGTAAATATTGGCCAGCTTCCAATCTTTGTTTTTAAGTAACATCTTAAAGCAAGTGATGACAGCCCAACTATAGACTTTTTATGTGAAGCTGACTATTTGATTGTGTTCCAATCTAGTTTTAGGCCCAATTTTGAGACAGAAACAGTCTTGGGTGCTTTGGTGGATGACCTATGTCAGGAACTGGCCCTCTTCATTGCAGTTACTCCATCACTTACAATATCCTTCTTGGATGTTTGCCCAATATAAGACCTGGATGCATCATTTTGCAATAGTCCAAAGCAGAGGTTCTCTTGTGCAGCAAAAAAGCCAACCTGGGATGGGGTTGAAACCTGTTCTAAATGGGAATACACCTCCTGTGATGGCTCAGGTTCACAGTTTAGAGGTGCTATTCAACTCAGCACTGCTCTTAGAATGCCGGGGTACCTTTGCACAACTTTTATTGATGCAGCAGCTGTAGCCTTTCCTAAAGGAGGCAGTTGTGCCTGTGGTGATACATGCCTTAATTATTTATGAAGTAGACTACTACCATGCACTCCAGGTGGGTCTGCCCTTGAAAAGCATTTCCAAACTAGTGCAAAATACAGTGGCCAGATTCTTGTCTGATATGTGCAATCCACACCTTATTTCAACAGGTCTTGAATCAACTTCACTAGTTTTTAACTTATTTACAAGCTCAGTTCAATGTGATTTTTTTCCCTGTGATTTGAGACCAGGATATTTGAAAAACTACTTCCTCCTATATGAGCCTGCCCATATTTTGACATGTTTAACAAATACCTGTTACATTGTACCACTAACCCCAGAGGCAATGATGATGGGTCTACAAAATAGGACTTTTCTGTAGCAGCATCGTAATTATGAAGCTTCATCTCAAAGAAAGTCAGTTTGCATTCATCCTAGTTGAGTCTCAGATAGACAGTTCATAGTGCAATGTTCCATTAACCTTGTTTTTTTTCTTTTTAAACTTTTGAACAAAGGTTTCACCTCTGCCTTTTAAAACAGGTGTTCACCACCTTACTAATTGTCCATTCTCTTCTCCTTTGTCCCCGTAGTAAGCTACTTTTATTAGTCAAGAAGGGAAAGAATCAAGCACACACATGGTAGTTCTCATCTCTCCAAGGAGTTTGCCCACATGCTTGGGCTGAAAAAAAATTAAATGTATACATTATAATTGGACAAGCAGAGTCCATACTAGCATCAACTGGATCTGTATCAACGATGATAGTGCTAATCCATGGACTACTGGTGGTCTTTTTGCTATTGGCTGTGAATCCACTGTGACTTTCTAATTGTGAAAGAAACAGTTGTAGCCAAATGGGAACAAACAAGATACTGGTCCTTGGAACATTAGAGAAAACGCATGCTTGTTCGCAACGTTAGGCAGCCTGAGAAGCACTGAACTATGATACTCAAGTCAGAACAAAACCAAGTAATCTTATTCCCAAAGTTTTATGCAGTTGTTTTCACAATGTACTGTCAAGTGGTCCACATGCTTTCTTGGGCCAAAACATGAAAGATCTTTGACCATATGAAACAGTGTTTTTGGATGACTTTCTGCAGACACAACATACCCTGCAATGAAGTAGACCTTGAGATGGGCTCAAATTCATCTTTGAATTTCCTCTGAGTTTTCTATCAACCCAGGTGTAATCCTGATGTGGACATTTTCCCATTGACAGAAATGGGTGAACTGAAACCCTCAGCATGTTCTGGAGAAGGCTGGATGACAGACCTTTCTTACATTAAGATCTATATTTTTTCCCCATAAAGACATATATACTTACGTAGTCTCCCACTTTCAGTCTGATGCAGTACTTCCTTGATACCATTTATCACCTGAGTAAGAAGTAGGTCTAAGCATGTATTTAAAAGAAAAAAAAGATGTATACAGCTACCACTCTTCTCTTGCATTCATGCCATGTAGAACATTGGCTCTGTTTTGGTTAGATCCCATGTGCTAAGTAACTCTTCACCAACATGATGTTCTCACCCCTGCTGCAGTTGCCCCATATCTCCAGAAGAAAAGGAAACATTCTACTGTACCAGTCTGTTGGACCCTGTAATGCTCTGATTCCTTCTGGGACGATAGAAAGAAAGGGGTTGGCAACACCCAGTTGTGGCAACATACTTGTAGCAGTACTAACTCTGCTGTATTCTGTTGTGGTAGTTGATGGTGATAAGTGTTGGTGTCAGATCATGTGTTGCCCACTGCAGTTCTAGCTGCTGTCCCACTCATTTTATCACAGTCTTTTGGAACAGGGCAATAGTCCCTTCTGTGTGGAATAATCTTTGCTCTTATGTTAGACATGTTCCAACAGTTTTTAATGTTAGGTGTTGAAGACTTGCCTGCTTTTGCAAGCCTTCCTGCTATAGACAAATTACCATTTATTTTATATCTATTTATATCTATTTTATAAACATTATATCTTGATCTTAGATAGAGATGGGCCAACTGAATCCTTGAATCCTCGGCAGGGATTTGAGATTCGCGAATCTGAATCCCTGCACCAAAATAGGCAAACCGAATCTTTCGAGTCCACCAACCAAATAGTTTGATGCCTGAAAACCTAGGCGACTGGGATGCACAAGGGGAGACAGCAAGTAGGTGAGTTTTTCCTGTGGAGTAATAATGGCCTTTGCTAACAATTTCAGAAATTACATCTGAGGTTGTATTCTAATGTATTTAAATAGAACATTTAATATTTAAGGTCAGCACTATTTTCTGTGCTGAAAATCAATGACATGTATAAATGCTGGGGTCAGTGGGTCTGACACCTACCAGAAGTAGTGGGCCAGAGGGCAAGGTCACACAATCTCATCCAGTGATTGCTACATGTAAGCCAGTGCAGTGCCTGGTTGTAAACCTATAGCTAGAATAGGATGAGAAGTGAAATGTCTGTCATGGTTTCTCATGAACCACATGACAAAGCACATGTAGTGGAAAGGAAAAATTATTTTTTTAAAAATTGGTGCCTCTGGGGCCCGCCAAAGGCCTGATTGGCCAGTGAGCCCCTGGGCATGTGAAGATCACAGCGTAAAGCCACATCCGCACTGGAGGCTGCTTGTGCCTAGGGCTGCTGCCTGTGCCTGTGGGATGGGCTGTCTGTGCTTGCGGGGCGGGCTGTCTGTGCCCATGGAGCTGCCTGCCTGTGTCCACTCTTGCTGTCTGTACCCGCTCAGCTGCCTGTGTCCACTGGGGCTGCCTGCTTGTGCCTGCTCAGCCGCCTGTGTCCACTGGGGCTGCCTGTGCCTACCTCTCTCTGTAAGGTAATATAACTGTTCTCTATTCTTTTGACTTGAGACTGGAGAGTAGCGATTGGGAATTAATTGAGACTGGAGTAGAGACTTAACTTGAAAGTCCTTTGCAGAACTTGACACTGGACTTGAGCGCAGAGAATTGATACTGGACTAGAGGCTGGTGTGTTTTTTTAAAGCGCCTTCCTTGTTCCAGGACTGGAGACTGGACTTGAGACTGCAGGGTACAGAACTGAGACTGGACTAAAGGCTAGTGTTTTTTTAAAGTGCCTTGTTGTAGTACTTGGGACTTGACTGGAAGATACAGTCTTCTTTAGATTTCAAGGACAGCTGAAAGATTCCTTTGCATAGCTCCCTTCCAAAGCTCTTTCATAAACAATTCTGGAGTTTGTAGTTTAACAAGGTGTCACAGCTTTCTCTGCCAAAGTGTGCTGGTGCATCATCAAACTACAAACTCCAGGATGCTATAAGGAGCTATGCAGAGAGAATCCAGTTTTGACCTGGATTATCTTGGTACTGTAGTATGTGGCCCTGTTTTCACTGGCAGGAAAATATGGGATTAATCCACATTTTCCTGCCTATGTAGAAAGGGCCTTCATGTCATTTTCAATCCAGGGAGATCCTGAGGCAAAACAATGATAATTGTCCTGGCAGATTTCTTCAGTGGACACAGGCTTTTGCCCAGGCTTTTGCTAAGGTGGAGAGAGTGTGTCTTGCCCAAGATTATCCTTCTTTCCCTTGCTTTTTAAACCTTTTTTAAAAAAAGGATTCAAAAGATCTGAGATTTGTAGATTCCCAGAACCTTGTAGGGCTCCGGATCCGGAAAATTCTGGATTCGTCCCATCCCTAATCTTAGGTATTGTTTTCATAATGTATATTTTGCTGTTGTACACCTTTTAAAAATATATTTATAAGCTATGTATAAATATTTGCTAACTAATATTAATCCATACTTAAATTATGCAATTATTAAAGTACAGCATCTGAGTTGGCCACATGTCCTTTCTTACAGAGAGCAGTCTTTGGTTCAAAAGGCTGTCTAATCCAAATGTATTTTAAATAGCCATGAGAAAGGAGCCCCAAGGGGCTGGAGGTTTCTCACTCAGAGCCACAAAAGTCTTCCCACTAAAGGGAGAGGTTATATATTTCTCTTTATAGTAATTATTTGAATGTTTTTGTATAAATAATCTTCATCCATCAGGAGGAGGGGCAAAGCATAAATGGCCACTCGAACATACATAACGTCATCTGTGATGTTTCTTGGAGCAATATCTTCATTGTTATCAAAAGCTTGGAAAGGAATTTTAAGAGCCACAAAACTGAAGACGCTGCCATTATTTACTTTAGTGAACTAGATTTCTCACGTTAGAGAAGCTGAGTAATGATGGTGCTGGTGTAGTCATGGTATGAGCTACTTAATTTGTCCAATAGTCCACAGACTTCAAGTGAAATAGACCCAGTTTCTCCAGTCATTTCCCTATGTGTGACATCTATAGCAGACCCAGATTTAAGCAGTTCTTCAGCAGACAATAATGAACTCATATAATAAATTACACAAGGATGCAATGATGGTTAACAAGTATTCATTATCATTGTTTTAAAAATGCAGTACGCTAACTAGAAAAAATAATTTGTCCAGACATTTCTGTTATTGCTACAACCTATTTCCTTTAGGAACTTGAGAATTTGGGAGCATTTGATTTTAAAAAATGAATAAAATTGCTCTGTGATTCCCCCTCCTCATCATTTTTATATTTTTAAATGCATTATTTTAGAACACAATTGGTTATGAAAAAAGAAGAGCAGCACTCCCCCTTTTTCTGACACTCAAATGTGAGTGAAAATATCTTTCAAGATAGGGTCTATCCCCCTTTAGCAATGTATCTTTTTTGAGCTTGAAAAGTTTTAATGAATGAACAGTTGCAGTTTCAAGGGGCCTGCAACACAGTTACTATTATAGCTGGCCCTCCACATTCACTAGGGTTAGTGGTGGCAGGATCCTCATAAAAGTGGAAAATCTGCAAATATCAAAATGTGTGTATCTGTCTTCCTGTCTGTGGGAAGGGAGTTGAGGCACAATGTGGAGAAGAGGCACCCAAGCTCCAAAGTAGGTCAAGAAAAGGAGAGGGAAGGGATGATGGGTTGACATGGTGGCCCTCTACTTCCTCTCTCTCACCCATCTCCTTCCTTGGGAGTGAAGTGGCATTGGCAGAGGTTTTACGGTGCTGAGAAACTGAGCTGCAAGGTGTCCTTAGCTGGCCAGGCAGTGGCTGGTGAAGTAGGAGGAGGATCAGAGATGGGTTTTTAAAGGGCTGCACGGCCTGAGCAAAGCCGCCAAGAAGGAAGGTACCCCTGGAAAAGAAGCACCTGAGGTGGAGGGGCAGGGGTTGAAGAAACTCACAAATACAGTGGCGCCTCCACATTTGTGAGGGTTCGGGGGACAGAACCCTTGCAAAAATAGAAAAATCACAAATAACTACCCCCTGCAACCCCCCTCCCATTCTCTTCCAGGGCTCTGGCATGGGAGCTTTCCTTCTCTGTGCCTGGGCCAGAGGCAAGGGAGTGGGGGGGGGAGCCCCAGACGGGAGAAGGAAGGAGTCTGTGTGCCCAGCCATTGCTTTACCTATACACTATAAGTACACATTTGTTTATTTGAAATCTTGACTATGGAGCGAAGCACAAAACTGTTTTTTTTTAAAGCCAGCAATGGTTTATTAATTGCCATTTAAAAAAAATAAAAAGGAGGAAGGAAAGGATGTGGCAGTCTCTTTAAATTTTTTTTTATTTTTGCATGAGCTTTTGTGGCTATAAACCTACTTGATCAGATGCAGTATAGATGCTTTATACAGGTATAAAGGATATTTATACTGTTGTGGGAGCAGGATAGAATGTAACAGGATCCAGCAATATGCAAATCATGTCCCTCGCCCTAAATATTCAAAGGGCTAAGCAAGGTGACACAGGTCTTTCAGATTTTTACACTGATCAGTTAGTGTGGATGTATGAAAGCAATAAATATGTTTTCCAAAAGTCAGTTTCTCCGGTTTCAAACTCTGAGAAGATTCCTTTGATTGTATGTACTGTAGCAAGGACTCTTGTATTAATATATGTGGTGTGCCATGAAGCCATTGTCTTTGTTCATACCTCCGCTGATGGAGTGGAATTTGTGAATATAATTCAATTCAGCTGTTTCTCTTTCTACTCTTCCATTGTAATTTTCTTGTTCAAGGACCCCAACCTGTCAGTCCCTTACTGTATGTCCATAAAGGTTTTTGGATAATGCCATTTCTAATATCAGATTTATATGCATTTATCCTCTTGCATTGAGACTGTCCAGACTGTCCAGTATAGAGGAGCATTGCTGTCATAGGGTGGTATATATCACATTGGAAAAAAAGCAAGTAAATGCACCTCTTATGCTGTGGGTGATGTTACTATAGGAATATTTGGTTATCTATATCAAGCAGAGTGCAGCACAGCCAGTGCAATATGAGCTTGTAGTAGACACCCAGATGCTTTTGTAAGGTTTTAAGGTTTTGTAAGGTTTTTAAAAAGGAAAACTTATATTTATCATTTCAGGAAATCAATCTTTGGATAGGAAAGGAGATAGATAAAAGCAGATTACCTAAATTTCAGTAAGAGAGCCCCCTAAAAGCTGGCTCCCATGTGGCATTCTGAGGCAGGAGCCTCATGGATGCTCCATTCCCAAAGGACTAACTTACTTTTGGAAGAAGGGGAAAATGACCTTTTCAGACAGGAAGAAAGCAAAAAGGCTTGAGAACATTGATTTCAAAAGAGAAACAGAGGTGAAACAAAAGGGCAGGCATGCTCTCTAGAATTCTCTCTCACTAATCATTTTATATAAGCATTGATGCCTCTTTGCTTCCAACAGTTATTGACCTCTGTAATATTGCTCCTAAAGTGGATGTGTGGACAGAGTGGCATCTGGGTTTGTGGCAGCGTCTTTTCCCTGTATTACCATCCATGTTATGTATCCTGTTGTAAGTAGTTAAGATTTCGAGACTGTCTGTAGGCCAATAAAGGCCTGCCTCCCAGAGCTTGTGAGAGGACTATGGGCAGTTCAAGAAATGCCTGTTGTAAACCCAGGAGTTTTGAGTCTCTGTTTTGTGGATCTGAGCAGATCCACAAAGGCTGAACTATAAACAATATATTTTGTAGTGTGTTAGAAGGCTGAACTATAAACAATATATTTCATAGTGTGTTCTGGGTAGAAACTAAAGGCATGTGAGTGATAAGTGGGTTTTCAGTAGAGTGAAAAAACTGACCACCGTAAAGATCTGAAAGACCTCACCCTTTGAAAATCTAGGACAAGGGATATGATTTGCATCTTTCTGGATTCTATGATATTGTATCCCACTCCCACAACTATATAAATATGCTTTACACTGAGACATTAATATCACTCTGTACTGCATCTGAAGAAATGGGCTTATATCCACAAAACTAAAATGAAAACCAGCTATTATTAAAGGCACTGCTACATTCCTTTTTAAATCCCCCCTTCTTCTCCTTTCTATGCTGCAAGAGACTAATGAGGCTATTTCCTTAAAAAAAAAAGCAATGTTTTCTTCAAAGCTATTTATATGCAAATAAAATTGATTGATTGTTAACATTTTTGCAATTAATTAACAAAGATTTCCTTTAAATGAGTTACAGCTGTATGTTTGAGTATGCATGGACATAAAAGGGAGAGGAGAAGCAATGTGTATCCAATACTTTCCACCTGAACGCAACACAGGGGGAACTTTCAGAGATGAATTGCTGAGGGACCAAAGCGAAATATGTGTCCAGCCCCCTTTTTTCATTCTGGCCCTCAACAATTGGTACAACTTAGTGAGAAATGATTCAGCCTAAATTATTGTGATTTTATTTTGCATGTGTTCATATTATTGTTCTGTGACATCTTCTAATTTTTTTTTTTATAACAAAATTCTTGCTGGGATTCAAAAGATCCACACGCTTAGATGATTTTTCGCCAGCTAAAGAAGGAACTTATCATAAAGAAACCACACACATAATTTCCAGGAAGTTTCAGCTGTGAAATAAATTATTACTATTGTGCCTAATAGGTATGGTAATATTCTAATGTTTTATTTTTACTCTTTAATAAATCTATTTAAAAAGAAAAATCCCTACTTTTTGTCATGGATTTCTTCCCGTAAAATTTATTTTTGGTTTTGCAGTTCTTTGAGCAACCTCTGAGGAAAAGACCATGGTGACGTGAGCTCTATGAGTTATCATGGAGCAAACTGTTTCTGCCTTTGCAGGAGGTCATCTTGGTGCATGAGGATCAGGTGGCTGACATTGGAACAAGTAAGACATCATGCTGAATGTGTTGCTGCCACTGAAAATTGCAGCTTAATGTCTAGTTCCCCATCTTCAGCCCTGATAATGTCTACAACACCTTCCTTATCTCCTACTATTGTGCATTCCCATGGCTTCCTTATACATCATTAGAATGACAGCTAAGATCATCCGGACAAATAATTGTGAGAGATGGCATTGGAGGGCCTTTTAGCTTAGAGAAAAGGTAAGGTGGGATTGTGTGCATGTGCACACCTTCAAGCCACCTATGAATGTAGGGTAACTCCATGAATTTAATGAGGTTTTCTTAGACAGAGAAAACTCAGAGGTAGGGTTGCCAGACTGAAAACTGGAGAGGGCTCCTATACCTTTCATGGTCATGTAGAAAGGAAAATTTGAGCAGGTGTCTGAGAAGTGACAAGCAACATCTGCTGAAAGTGCACCTTTTACACAACCATGAAAGGCTCTCTCCAGTTTTCAGTCTGGTAATTCAGCATGGTGTAGCATTAGACTGTGACCCTGGAGACCAGGGTTCAATTCCCTGCTCAGCCATGGAAACACCCTGGGTGACCTTGGACACATCACACACTCTCAGCCCCAGAAAACCCCATGATAGATTCACTTTAGGGTTGTCATAAGTCAGAAACAACTTAACCCTATTCAGAGGTGGTTTGCCATGGTCTTCTTCAGAAATATAGCCTATAGCACCTCGCATTCCTTGGTGGTCCACCACTCAAGTATTGACAAGGTCTGATTCTCTTTAGCTTCCAAGATTGGACGGAATCTGGTACCTACAGGGAATTTAGGCCACAATGGATATTTTAGTTATATAAATTATGTGTGGCATTGAGAAAGTGGGTAGGAAAAGATTTTTCTTCTTTCATAAGAAAAGAATGGGGTAGTTACCTAATGAAGCTAAATAGTGAGAGTTTCAGAACACATGGAAGTACTTCATACAATTCATAATTAAAGGAAATAGGTAGCACAAAGGAACAGTTATGATCCAGAGCTAGTTGATTTCATTTATAACAAGGGTTTAAAGAAATTATATTTCAAAAGTTTAAAAAGTAAAAGCAGTTTTTAAAATCTAAAAATATAAAAGTATGACAAGTATAAAGTAAGAGTGAAATTAATGATGTAATGACTAATTCTCTGGTTACTTTGAAAAGTTATTTTTAAAGGCCATTTTGACAGGATATTTTTGTTGTATCAATAGTAAGGTTTTTCTCTCAAAAAAGTAATGCACAGTAATAGAAAAGTAATGAACAGCGCAAAAAGTAATTTATAAGATTATTTTTTTCAAAGAGTAACACTAATGAATTACTTTGCAAACATAGCAAAGAAGTGTTAAAAGTAATTTTCCAAGCTGTATGATGGCCATCAACTTCAACGGCTTTAAAGGATGCTCAGATAAATCCATGGAGGTTAAAGCTATCTGTGTTCACTTGTCATGATGGTGTAGTTGTTTGAGTGTTGGACTATAATCCAGGAGATCAGAGTTTGATTCCTTTTTCAGCAATGGAAACCCATTGGGTGACCTTGGGTGTGCCACACACTTTCAGCTCTCACAAAACTCTGTGACACAGTCATCCTAGGATCACCATAACTCAGAAACAAATTGAAGGCATACAACAACAAATCAGAGTTAGTATGTCTCTGAACAGCTACTGGGAAAGGAGGAATGACTGAAACTGCTGTTGTTTCCATGCTCTGCTTATAGGCTTCTCGCAGGCAATTGAAATAAACAGGCCAGCGAGGCTCTTCACATGTTCAAGAATATACAGTTAGGGAATATACGGCAGTTGGACATCTAAATTACATTCTGGTATTATGTCTGAATAGGGCACAGGCTCATGTAAGACAGCTGAGTTCATCACTCCATCAACCCATGAGTAAAGAAGGTCTATCCACTTGTTCGAGTATAAATAGAAGATTCTGCACAATTGGGACAGTTACTATTTAGACTACTACTTTATCATAGCTGAACATGTATAGAGGTCTAACTTGTGCTGAATCAAGTATGGAAGGCAGGGCCATGCATGAGTACTCTGAACATAGGGTTATCACCCATGGCTTAGAACCTCTTATGTGTAAAATAAGCAGGAGTCTATTCAGGTATTATGCCTGAATAGGGTTTTAATATAGTACCAAATATGGTTTTTCAACATCTAGCCTCAGGATGCACAAAGGGTAAAAACCAAACTCCGAAAAGTGATACAAGGTTCTTAAACACAAGCAAACTGTCATTCCTTAAAAAGGAATGCTTTATTCTCAAGTAATACATTTCTTGTTCCAGTTATTTCTAAGCAATTTCTTACTGTTTGAAGGATGCAAACATAATATCACCATGCTAGCAAGGGAGAAATTAAATAATATTTGTCAAACAGAAGTTGATGGGGAGAGGTATGTTACCAAGAAAGTGTAAAAAGAATAGTGTTCTGTCGTCATATTTCTATGTCAGAATAGCTTGTAATGTGCCTGTCCTTTCTCTTAGCTTCAATTCTTTTAGGAAGAGTAGTGTCATAGCTTACAGGGTTGTGCTGGGGGTAGACAGAAGATACCATTCCACAGTCCTAGATTATTTAAGGGACTCTTATACTAGTTAAGATTGTCCTTCCAAAGCATTTCACAAGAAATTTTCAACATAAAGAATACAACAAGAATACAACAAAACAGCAAAACCACACACATACACATAACATAAATAGCTAAAAAAAAACTCCAGAATTTGTTCTAAAATCAGATTAGTCAAAGAAGTAACCAAGAGGCCAATGGTAATTCTGAAAGAGATGGAGAAATCCACAGCTGGGATGGGAGAAACCGTCCATGGAATAGCTATCACAGCTATCATACAGACACTACACAAAGCTGAACTTCACTGAAGAATGGCGAAAAGAAAGCTATTGCTGAAACGAACCCTGAATTTCAAAGCCTGTTTGGAAGTTGTAAAAGCCATGTAGAAAATGGTTCTGTAATTTGATGAGACCAAAATTCAACTTTTTGATTTTGTTGCAAAACGCTGTGTGGAACAAAGCCAACAGTGCTCATTACCCTGAGAACACCACACTCACAGTGAAGGATGGTGGTGGCAGTATTATGTTGTGGGACTATTTCCCTTGGCAGGGACTGAGAAGCTAGACAAGATGGATGGAGCCAAGGAAAACCTGTTTTACTCTATAAGGGGCGTAGGGCTAGGGTGGAGATTCACTTTTCAGCAAGACAATTGCTCTGAACACACAAAGTAACACTGGAGTAGTTTAAAGACAAGAACCTAAATATCTGAGAATGGCTGAGTTCAAAGCCCAGCTCCCACTCTGACTAAGAACCTATAATAGCACTTGGAAGAGTTATAAAACCTGGTATTCACCAACATTCCCCATCAAACCAGACAGAGCTTTAGAGCAATTTTTCCAAGAAGAATTGGAAAAATTGCAGGATCTTGATGCTCAAAGCTGATAAACATTTTTTCAAGGAGACTCATAGTTGTAATTTCTGCCAAAAGTGCTCCCATCAGTTACTGATTCAGGGGAGTGAATATTTATCCAATCAAAACATGTGAGTTTGCTTTTATTTACTTTTATATCACAATAAAAGTATTTTCCATCTTCACAGTCTTGCGTAAATTGTGTACATCAAATGATAACATTACCAATGCAATCCATTTCAGTTTAAGATTGTAACACACAGATACACACACAAAAAGTCAGAGAGAATGAACACTTCTCAAGGCATTGCAATTGTTTCCTGACTGGTTACCGTGCCACTCCCTCAACAGAAAAGTAACTAAATTCCACAGGTACTACAACCATCTCCAGTTACGGTTCAGGGTACCCCATCTAATATCTCTGGAAATCTGGTATGATTTATTAATAATCATAGTTGTATTTCATGCTGTACTTGTTTTAGAAATCAAGAGGTTAAAAGGTATTTCATTATGTAAATGGCAGGAAAATATTAAGTTTGAATTCTGCATCACAGCATAGCTAGCCAAAACAGAACAAGATAAAGAAAAAGTGACACAGAGCCAGTCTGTCCAAAAGAAGCCACCTGCAAAGTTCCAAAGCTGGAGAAAACACAGTCAATACTTGTTTTTTTGAATTACTCCACAAGATGGGAAGCACCATATAAGGGTGATAGGAAACCAAATTAGACATTTTGGACCTATCATACAGGGTTCATTTGAGAAGCAATAGCCCCCACCCATTGCTGGATGAGAACCAAATAAACAAATGACTGTAACAGCTATAAAAGCTGTCACACTGCAACACTAGTGAGCTTCTGGGTAACCAAGCCAGAAGTCATCTATGCTATTGATCCCCTGTAATATAAGGTAAGATTTATAATACTCTGGCTGAAATGACTGTTCCCAAGCAGAAACAATATTGTTTCTGAAACAATAATTATAGCTATGCTGAAGTGATGTAATGTATTGGAAATGCTGAAATGGTACCAAATATTAAAACTGTGTAAACAATCTGTATGAAATTCCTGCAAACATTGGGCAAGATGATATTCTTTACCTCTAAAATTGTAGTATGTTCACATGTTGTCTTGCCTTACAAGAAGGTACATCCCTAAACTAAGTAATATCTATGAAAGAAAATGTGCCTAGACTGGAAGAGTCTACATGATATGATGACTCTCCAAAAGGAGTTTAACCGCATAAGTAATTGCTTTATTTAATATATAAAAAGAATTAAAGCAGTGTTTTTATTCTCCTGTAGTATAAATTTCCCAAAAGACTAAAGCTTAAAATATTAAGGGGAATGATTATGCTTGTCTGCCTACTAGACAATACTTATTTACAACTTTAGGAGCTCAAGTGACCAAAAATGGTAAATGAACTTCAGTTAGACATCAACTGACTACCCTAAGACAAAGAGATTCCTTTACAAAGAGATGGGGTCGGGGAGCCATACCTTTTCAAGACAACTGTGTAATCTTGATTATCAGATCCTAACTTGGAAGAAACCCAATATATTATGCAAATCAAATGTGAACTCTTCAGGGCAGCTATGAAGGGGGTTTTGGATGCTGGATTAGTTTTCTCACTGGGGATCCACCCTGGCAGAGTCTGAATGGCAGCTTGCTCACTGCTCCCACTGCTCCTCAGTCACAAAGTTGGGGTGTGCTGGAGGGAACTCTCATCTTAAAATCTGGGTTCATAGTGAAGGCCAGACAGAAAGCTATTGGGGTCAAGATTTGATTCCTAACAGTTGACCCCTACAGACGTTTTTGCACCAGACCCAGCAACAGCAAATATGGTAACAACAGACAGTCCCCTGCACCATTTAGCCCTGCATACTGACAGAACAGACTATCTCCTCCGTTTCACGAAGAGGAAGAGAGCTTGTAATAGTATCAATTTAGTATCAACAAAACACTTCTAGCAGCGAGGCCTAGTAGCCACCAGTACCAGATCACATTTTTTCTCCACCTTTCATAGAACTAAGAGATGAATTCAATGAATTTTATCATTTCCAGGCCTGGTAAGTAAATATGGAAAACATGACACTATAAAATCACTATACATTGGAAGGCATACAACGTATGCTAATAATTCCACTCTCTTGCAGATGTCTCTGTTATATCTGAGCTTTCAGCCTTGGTATTAGGAAATTAAATTTCCGTGAGGTATCATTTTATATAATAATATAGGTCAAGATGGACCCAGCAAGATTTAGTGTTGGACTAGCCCTTCAGAAGACAGCCAACATGGTGTAGTGGTTTGAGTGTTGAACTACAGCCCTGGAGACCAGGGTTCAATTCCCATCTTGGCCACAGAAACCCACCTGCGTGACCTTCTCAGCCTCAGAAAATGCCACAATAGCTTTACCTTAGGGTGGTCATAAGTCAAAAATGACCTGAAGGCACACAACAACAACAACAACAACACACTCTAGATTAGGGTTCGAATCCCCACTCAGCCACAGAAACCCAGTGGACAACCTTGGGGCAAATCATACTCCTTTAGCCTCAGAGGAAGGTAATGGCAAATACCTCTTGAGCAGATCTTGCCAAGAAAACCCAGTGACAGATTCACCTTAGGGTTGTCATAAGACAGAAATGATTTGATAAATGATAACAAGCCAAAATCGAACAGTGTAGTCTTTTGATATACAATCCATGAACTGGGACTTTCTCCCTCTTCTCTGCTCCCTGTAGCTCTTTGTCATACCGAAACCTCCTCTGGAAGCTTCCTCAGATTTTTAGGGACCAGAGGGCTGCAGAAGGGAGGGGAATCACTAATTTTCAGCAGAAGATGAAGGATCGAGCCAATGTTTATCTTTGGATCATGGCCAGAGAAACAAGCTGTAATCTACAGTTTGTCATAGACTAACCCCAAGCAAGGTTTTAACTTTAACTATGGAACTTGGAATTATGGGACTAAAATGTATGGCAACATTTGTACTCTCTCTGACAACGTTATAATAAAAGCAATCTTTCTCCTTAAAATAGAGAGCCCCAATATTTGAGGCTTTTCTCACACTGAAAGTGTTCCACATCTGAATAATCTGTTCTCTCCTATTTAAACTCTGTAATTTTACTTTATTTTATTATTTTATTTTGAAAAGTGCTATCTAAAACATTCAGCCAAACGGATGATCCACTCTCTCTCCTCTCTATTAAAAATTTGAGGAACTTAAACTGTGTATGGTAAATATAGCATAATAAGGAAATTTCCATTCACACATGAATTGCTGAATAAAATCCCACATGCTGTGGCTTATTCTACAGCTTCAGAGAAGGAAAAGCTAGAACTGGATTTCATTTGGAGTTATAAGCATGTGAGTTGCCACATTACATCAAAGACACTTATTTCTCTCCCACACACATTCCTAAACGACAGAATAAGACCACTGAAAAGAAAGCAAAGCCAGGACCTATTATTTTGTCCTGAAATTTTAGATTCCTAACTCAACAGCAAGTTTCATTTCCCCATGTACACATTAGACACAATATGATAGATGTGGACATGGTTTGCTTCCTTCTCCCACTCACTTAGGTTGTCATGGTACTGAAATTGAAATATAAGGTAAGTTCATGAAATCATCATAGATCGTATTGTTTTTCATAAACAGTTCAAAGTTCTTACTAATGTAAACAATCAACTACATATAGAAGGTTGTTTACTGAGGAAAAATGTCACTGCACTAGTTGCCCTGATCAGCATATCACATGCTACCACTATCTTTTATATTTTATTATTATTTTAAATAATAAAACCAAAAACATAGGTTAGCAAAAGAACTTCACAGAACAAACTGTCTGAAATATATTGTGGGACACACGTACGACACTTCTCGCTAGTCCAAGCAGAAGTGTAACACTCATATGCAGTATCTGTGTGTAAAATCTTGTGTACCAAATTTGTAGCAGTCAATACATCGTAATCTCCTTCTTTGACGAAAAAATTAACATCATCATGTTTGTGTGCAAATTTATTATTAGAATAATCAACAGTACTCAGTGATCATTATTCATAGTTAATAAATAAGATTATAGCTGTATTTACTGTCTTTGTTTTCTTTCAAATCAGAAATTAGCAATGATCTGGTATCTGTAGCCACAAGGAAACTTAACAAGGTATAAAAATAATTCTTCAATCCAATTTAAGGTTACATGGAATGTAGAGGAAAATATCTTCACTATGTAGTTGCAAACAAAGTTAGAAGTCCCTTCAGAAAAGAAACTATTTCATTGCCTCCTAATTTAGATTCTCCGTAGACTCGGTCCACAAATGATATAGGTACCTATTGAAGGAAACAAATCACAAAATCATTCCATTTGTAGAAGTAGCTTCATGAAGCAATAAAAAGGGAGCAGAAACACATTAATGCAAAGTTTAGTATTACTTTAACATTACATGGAGATGTCAACATGCTTTGCGAAAAAGTATGGAACTACAATAGCTATAATTATAGGGCACTGTGGTTATCATCAAGGAGAGTATACTACAATAATACTAGCAAAGTCTTCAAGAATCTATTATATTTATTGAGTTTATGTCTTTAAACAGAGGCTGGATGGGCATATTTTAGGAATGTTTCAGGTGTATATTTTTGCACGGCTGAGGACTGTACTACATGACTCTTGGTGATCCTTTCCAAATCAAAAAGTTCTATTATTTTTACATTAATATCCCACCTTTGTGTAAAAAAGGGGGGCAGGTGAAGTACCTCATGTCATACAGTTCAAATAAGAAGAAATATTGCAACTACATAATGAAGGAACACTGATTAAAATATAATTAAAATACACTAGGTTCTTTTTAATCAGTTTGACCTATAATGATGGTATTTGAAGTCAACCATATTTGTGAGAACACTAGGTTGAGGAAGATTTAAGTGCCAGTGTCCAACAAATCTTGGCTAGTGTAAAATTGTTCTGAACAAAACACTACCATTTGAGATGCTCCTTTATCTCTATAGTCATTGTTGGGTACATCCAATATCACGCTGGCAGTCACAACAAAGTTTTTTTCCATTTCACCTGTAAACCTCCATACAACCCAGAAACTGGTTCTGAGAAGTTGCCCTGCCTCCTAATGCTTGTTTTGGAGGTGCATAAGAGTCTCAGTAGAGAGGTCTGGTCACCTCTCCTTCTGATCCCATTCTTATTCTGGTAGAATAAGTGCACCTTCAGCAGACAACTTTCCTATACTTCTAGTGGAATTTAAGTTTGATCATATATTTGCCATATGTGATATTATGTTAATCCTATCATATTCTTCCCCCGATTGTTTTATAGTATAGTTTTAGATAGTATTGTATGTTCAAAAGGCAAGTTGTGTACCTATTTTACAAATAAATACAATGTGGAGTCCATTTCTCCTTTCTTTCCATCATCCAAAATTATTAAATGCTCTAGATTATGACATCCGTCCTCCCACTTTTTAAACAGAATTCTCAACAGTTAAAAATGCTCTACTTATAATTTCCAAGGGATATACATTTAGGCTACAATCCCAGATAGACTTACATAGGAGTAGGCCCCCCAGTCTCTGACGCAGATACATAGGAATGGATTGTGGACAGTCCAGTGAACACAGTGGTGGACTGAAATATGAACTCCCAGTTTAACGGTGAACTGATATGGCCCTGGGAAATTATTCTCATACTGTGCTTACTGTATAAGTAATTGCTGTTACTAGAGACAAGAAAGGCAAAAACTTGTTAAGGGTTGGCTTGAAAATGTTAAAGAAAAGATTACAAATGATAAATTTAACATTTATTTTCCTTCTATTATGAACATAGTATTGCTCATTTAAAATGACTGCAGGTGGCTCCAATTCACTAGCTGTTCCTGAAGTGTAGTAAACAATGATTTGTGGTGCTTTAGACCATCAGTTATTTTCAGCATAGCGAAACAGGGACTTCTAACATTCCAGTATGTAAGACTATACGTTAAATACCCCAAGTCCTAAACTGAGTTTGTGGAATCTACAGAAAATTTGGCTAGACACTTTAGTTGGCGCAGTCAACCAGAAATCAACTGGCAAGCAAAAATGGAAAAAGACACCTCCCACACCCATGCTTTCATGCCAAACCAAAGTTATTGCATCTCTAGGCAATAGTTTCTTCTGACAGCAGTGAGCCCAAAGAAGATTGCCTAATACATCTTCTGCTGCCTCACAAACACTACAGCACTAAAGACAGGAAAGACCATAGTTAAAAGTGTCCTAAGGGAGATTATTCCCTATATAAACAAGTGGTCTGTGTATTACTTGTGACAGGATTAGAAAGTTTGGAACTCTTATGTTAAATGGGTTTTGTTAAAGTTCCTTGTCATTTCTCAGTTAAAGCAAGCTAACATTTTAAGAAAACTTTTGTGACAGGACATCTAGATACTTAATCAGCAGAACTATCCACAACCTGCTGCTGTTTAGAACAGGTCATTATTAGATACATATTTATTATAGTACTTAAGAGTCCAATATCAAACCTTCACTAATTAAAGCTTTTAAACATAGCATGATATGAATAGTAATTTCAGTTGTTTCTAGTACATGAAGAGCAAGAAACCTAAATGATGTAGGAAGTATTCAAAGACATAGCCATCTAAGTCTGTTTCAGTATAAAAGGACATAAATAGCCTTGTAGCACCTTTGAGACTGGGAAAAGAAAACTGAGAAGAAGAAATTTCTAGCACAAACTTCAATGGACTCCAGCCCATTTTATCAGATGCACGGAATGAAGCCTTTACTGACAGACATATACCGGTATGTCAAATGTGAGTGTGTGTCTGTAATTCTGGTGATGGGGTATGATGAATTCAACGGTTCTAAGCAGTAGTTAAAAGGACAACATTTGAGAGATGGGCTTTATACAGAAGCCAAGATGAACTGGTAAACATATAAACACTGGTGGAGACTCTTGGTCTCATGCACTGATATAGGTATAGGATAAATAAAGTGTTACAATAAAGCTGGTATGAGAATCCTTTTTAGTAGATGGGATGTCAACTAGTGTATTAAAATGTTTGCTGTTGTGCACCTTCAAATCATTTTCAATTTACTGTGAACTTATCATGGGCTTTTCTTGGCAAGAACTGTTAGAGAGGGTTTGCCATTGCCTTTCTCTGAGGTTGAGAGAGTATATGACTTGTCCCTGGTCACTCAGTGGGCTTCCACAGTCAAGCAAGGATTTCAATCCTGGTATCCCAGAGTTCTAGACCTATACTCTAACCACTACATCACACTGGCTTTCTTAATATGTATAGTGTGTAAAGAAGCCGTTTACCTCTCCCCCCCACCCACACCCACATTGGTATATATGTTTGTCCACAGAGGCTTCATTCCATGCAACTAAAGAAGTGGACTGGAGTCCATGAAAACTTATTCTATAAATTTCTTTTTCTCAATTACTCTCAAAAGTGCTAAGGTATCCCTTTGCATCTTGTTACTGGAAGGTTAGAGAGAACGACTGATGAGGGATCACAGCTTGAGTAATTCCTTTGATTTAGTGTCCATGACTACAAAGAGGGCACTAGGGCTTATTGTAGCAGACCAATTCAATTCATCCATTTTTGTAAATCCACAGAACTCATGTGAGTAGCTGCCTCACCTCCACCCAGAGGATCACATCAAATGAGAAAAGATTAAATGATCACTTTTTTTACAGTGACCATTATCTCCCCACATCTTTTGGTCACTGACAGCTGGGCTCTTGGTCCTGCAATTTCTATAGTAATACCAGAGCTATTATTTCTCAGACTGTTTTATAGATCTCCAGCAATTGAGATTTTACTGTACAGCTACTAAGAATAGTGACTTTCACAGGAAATTAAGTTTCCTGAGCATTTTCACCTGTCAGCTAATTATGACTCCAGCAGTGGTTAGGTAAACAAGTAACTTTAAGAATGAAATGAAGCTGTTCTGCTTGTATTTTAAGATTTTCATCATACCTCTCCAATGGAGTAACCAAGTTGTCTGGCTCGGACAATCATTTCCATCTGAAAAACGTAACCTTTTGAAACACACTTCTCCATCAGTTTTTGTAAAACCTCTTTTCTATATAACCTGCAAGCAAATATACATGACATTAAGCTCTCCCACAACATTTCAGTTACACACAAATGCCCTCTGAAAATCATCCATAGACAGTCTATACAGAATGTTTAACACCAAATTTCAAATGCTATATCTAATACCAAATTTCACCTATGGGTACCAGAACTCTGCTCTGTCAGTTCCAAAACCATTTAACTTGCTCATACCAAGTAATTACATAATACTCCAAAACCAACATACCTGAAGCTTCCTGTTAAGTCAGATGCACCTGGCCGCAGTAAAACTTGTGTTAGGAAGTTAGCGCCTCGACTGGCAAAGAAAATAGAGAATGTTAATAAACAGTCAAAATCTGAAGTTGCCAAAAACACTGTTTTAAAGATAGGATCTCACAGTTATAATGACAGAAAAGATATGTTTCCTCAGGACAACATAAAAAAAAAAGGGAAAGATCAATCTGTAGAAGCTAAGAGATTTTTTTCTGTATTTCTTTATAGCTTATTTAAATATCACCTAATATACCTAGGAGGCTTACAAAACCAAGAGACGATCAAATCTTTGACTATAGACTTATAGCCTATGAAGCAGGGGAGACAAAATTGTTGACACTTAAGACATTAAGAAAGATGAAAGATCAGTAGGAAACAATATAAAAGAAAAAAATTACAACAGAACTGAGCATTTCAATCATTATGTATTTTCCTATCATAGGGAAGCAAAGATGAGAACAATTTAACATATCTCTTAAATTAGAAAAATTGTCTCAGGATATCAATTTGGCATTTAAAAATAATCTTCTCATTCAAAAAAGTGAACAGCCACATAAAATATATACAGTCGGTCCTCTGCATTTGCGAGTTTGACATTTACAGATTTTATTATTTGTGAGTTTCTCCAACCCCTGCATTCTCCACCTCTTTTTTGTTTGGGGGAACTTTCACTCTTGGCAGCTCCGATCAGGCCACACAGCTCTTTAGAAACCTGCCTCCAGTCCTCCTCCTCCTGCACCAGCTGCTGCCTGGCCAGCTTAGGAGAGCTCATAGCCCAATTTCTCAGCACCATAAACCCTCTCCCAATGGCCCCCCCATCCAAAAAAGGAGAAGGGCAAGAGAGAGGAAATATAGGGCCACCATGTCAACTCTCTGTTCCTTGGCCTGGCCTGTTCTGCCCACACATGCCTCAGCCCGCTTCCCACGCCTCAGCCTGCTTTCCACAGACATACACACACATTCTGATATTTGCAATTTTTTACTTTTGCGAGGGTCTTGTGCCCCTGATCCTAGCGAATGTGGAGTGCCAGCTGTATGTCTGAAAAGGCCTGATGAACCTGGCTAATGTGGTATTTCAGAATGGAGCCAGAAAGCTAAAGTGAAAGGCCCTCCTAGTTCAAAGTTTGCATTCTGCAACTCCCAACAGGAGCTGCTACTTGTTAATTTATTGAGATTTCATCACATCCATCACACAGTTTTGATGCTGAAGATTTGCCAGCCAGAGAGTTAATATCTCTGAAAAGCATGGTGACAGCTGGTAGGCCAGGCACAAGGATATGACTACTGACCTGATTAATTTTCGTTTCAAATCCCATCCATGCACACCTCCATTTCCTTTATATCGAGTTCCAGACACAATGTCAAAATCACCTTCTTTCTGTGTTCTATAGGAATAAACATTGCACAAGAGGAAAACACCATTAGAGTTCATAACAGTTCAAGCTATAATGTATTTAGGCTGAGATCCTTCATCAGAAGTCCCAGCATGCAACTCCTGTAGTGAATTGCAAATAGGTATGTTGGCATGTCTCATACAATATCTTGTGGCAGAACTTGACCTGAAGCACTATGATACCTATTGTGGAACAGAACCCATAGCGCAAAAGACATGCCGCAGTCTCCACACACACAAAGGTTCCTGCCACATAGCTATGGCTCTGCTCCCCGCTTGGAGAATATGGGCATTGTGCTTGTAAATCAGTTTACAATGATGTAAATATCTAACAGGATGCCAGCCTCAGTCTTTAAGGCGTCTTAATATTCATTGTTTTGGTGCAATGGACTAACAAAATAACACGCTTGAAAATTAACAAAAATTCTAGTATCTTTTAATAACTAGATTAGAAGTTAAGATAGTTAGATAAAGCTACAGTTCCAAGGTAGTTGAATATACTGACTAATGCTAAAAATATTTAAATACAGGATAAAGATTTCAACCTGACTAAAAATATGTCATGTGTTTTTCACTGCTTTCCAGAATGTACTCCATGGTTACAGAGTAAATCCAGTATTTCAGATATTCTGTATGTTCAAATGCCAAAAAGATAATAACAATCAGCCAGACTATGCAGGTTAAATGAGTGTGCTATAAAAGACCAGAGAATCAGAGTTTTTATTCAATAAAATTATGTTCTATGGTTGGATGTCAGAGATGGTGAAAATACTCAAAAATTAAAAAAGAAACACCATTTATAAAGAACACCAGCTCGTTATGCTTACAAATCGCAGTATTTGTAGTTTTGAAGACTGCAATTATCTTTAAGTATTTGTTTATAACAACGGCTAGGAGTAGGCTAAGACAGCCTACTTCTTACCAGTGGATAACAAATTGGTCTCAGACACAAGTTTACACATATACCTTCTTCACTTTACCATAGTTTCCTTGCATCAACATGCATTAGATTTCAAATATTAACAATTTTACCCACCTGATAAACTCTGGAATGAATTTTGGCTGCAATGCAAAAGAGAGGTGTAAGGGAAGAAAAAGAAAAGAAAAAGCAGTAAAACAAATATTAAGAAACACGGGCAGGACAAACTTACATGGTGTGACAGGTCAGCATCCATTATAATTATGAAGTTTCCTGTTGCATGCTTCATCCCATGAATGTAGGCAGTTCCTGATGTTAATAATACAAAAGCCACTTCTATTAACCATATTTGAAAATCAAATAACAGCATGTTTGTCAGAGATTGATTCCAGAAGGCCCATGAGAACAGGTAAATCCTCTAAAATTCTTTGAACTCTTTTCCTATGAAGATATATTTCAATTTTTTATCTCAATAGAAGTCTTTTAAGGCTATGAAATTGGTAAGAAAAGCTGTACTACAGAGGCAAAACACAAGTTAAAAACGTTACTTTAGATTCTATGTATTAATAGATATTTTTCTGATTTCTCTAGCTGATAATCATTAAAGCCCCACTCCTGTCATCTAGTCACCTCTTCTCTAACTGTTTAAATTCATAATGGAAACCCTGACCTGAAGGCATTTTCAAAAAAACCTACATTATGACTTGGGGTGTAATCATACGGCCCCTGGGAGGTTTCCCATTCTATTAGCATTTTACAGAACTCCCACTCTGCAAAGAGGGAGGCTTTCTTGAAGCAGGAGGTCTGCTGCCAGAGGCCTCCTTATTGTAATAGTGGAAGTCCCCTGCACCATCGATGCTCCATCAGAGGATGGAGAAACAAGGTGGGCTGGGAATAAATTGTGGGACATCTTGAATCTATAGGAGTAGGGATGGGGAAAAACAAGGCTTCTCTGCCTCCCATATAGCTGAACATTTTGTGTCTTGTTTGGATGTATTGGTAGCTTCTTCAGTCCATAGTCTTCACCCAAATTAAATAAAATTGCTTTGCTGTAGGGTAAACTCCTTCCAAAAACAGTTAAAAAGTTGCAATTATATAACTTTCCCATTACCTGGGAGTTACTCTGCGCAATAAACTGTTTAAGAATTATCTGCTCCTTTACATTATCGAGTCATTATGCCCCTACATTATCTTAACACTAACATCATTCCCAAAATAACACATTGTAAATTTCTATGGGATACAACTACATTCATAGTGAACAGTGATGAAACACTCTGCTGAAAAAATAACCTGCTTTCTTGCTTCAAGAGAACGTATGAATACGTATGCTTTTCCAAAATCCCAAAATGCACATACAACACAACTAGCTAATATCAGAATTAAATGCATTATTACATTTTGGGTTTTTTTTAAAGGAAATGTAAGCTATCTGAGAATTTGAAGATCAATTTAAAAATTACCATAATATAATAAATTAACGCTTACCCAATCCAAGCTTCTTTGCTCTGGGTCTTAAAAGCTGTACAATATAAGAGGACAAAATAATAGTGAACTGTGTTATAAAGTCTGTAGTCACAGATTATGCATTCCTTTAAAATGTCTATCACAATTTTTTCTTCTCTCCAACAGGATTGCTGCTCATCCATAGGATGCTCATTCAACAATATTAAAATAGATTTCCAGCAACAAAATGGAACTTGTCCTTCTCCTTCCCCCTATACCCGATGCCCTTTCAAAGCCTGTCCCAATTCTCTAGAGGAGATGGGAGGGGGGCTCTATGGACAGAGAGATCCTCCCTGTTCTCCTGACTCTTTTTAAGGGAAACGGGCTGGGGTCCACCCATATTCCTACAGCAACCCTCACAACTGCACTGGATAGGCAACAATTTAAATGAAAGCAATCATGGAATACAGGAAGGGAAACGAGGGGTGGACACATGTGTGGAGACAGTCATCAACTCCCCATTCTCCACCCACCCCCATAGGGTTCAGAGGGCTTTGGGAGACAGGTAGGGGGCTCTGGGAGCCAGAAAAGTGTGAGCAAGGGGCTGCATATGATCCAGAGGCCATACTTTCCCCATCTGGATATAGACCAAGTTCAGAAGATTTGCTTAATCCCTGCTGAAGCTTTCATATTACGAGGCAGGGGAAGTAAAATGGGGAGGGCACTGAATTCCCCTACCCTAACCTCTCTGTGGGTCAAACGAAGTCATGTAAAATAGCCATAGCCCATGATGTCATCACATTCCTGGCTGCGGCACAAAGGAAGCATTTCCACTCTATGCTTTGGTTAGGAAGAAGGCTTTGCTCACCCATTCTCCTTCCCCAGCATAAGAATGAAAGACTTTCAGCCAGCACTCACAGGACTTCCCGGAAGCATCAGCTGAAAGGCAAGATCACCTTCCCTCCTCTTTACCCACTCAATGATAGAAGACAGGGAGCAATATGTTGTCAGGCAAAACTTCCAGAAGCTGGCTGAATCCAGTCAGCTCTGCAAGCAACAGATTACATGAAAAGAATCAGAGACTGAAGATAACAGTAGGATACACTTACAGGCACAAGGGAATCATCTCTGTTATCTGTAACAGGAAACAGGTGGGCAGAGTTTTGGCAAGATTCAGGGACTTGTGGGAAACCTACAGCAGGCCAGATTCCAACTGCTGGTGGGTCAGACAAGCCATGACAAGGAACAGAAGTTCCCTTCCCCTGCAACCCTTGTTATAGAATGAAATGCTTCATTATTGGCTAGAATGAACATTTTCCATCTGCAGCAATGTGACACGTATAAAAAGAATTTTAGTGAAGCACCTGATAGCACTACAGCAAGCCTTCCACTTTTGTAGGAGTTAAGGGTGCAAGACCCCTGCGAAAGTAGAAAAAACACAAATAAAAGTAAAATAAAATCTGCTGTTTTTCTTACCTGAGAACACTTCTCTAGGAATCTCTAGGTCCTCCAGCACAATTCTATGGTCAACTTCTGGCGGAAGTCAACACAGAATAGCACTGGAAGACATAGCAATACCTAGAGAAATGTTATCTCAAGCAATCTCTACAGCCTCTGTTGTGACTATACGTCCACTTCCAGTGGATGCTGACCATAGAATCATACTGTAGGACTTAGACATTCCTAGAGGACATATTTTTTCCTATAGCAGGGTAAAATAGAGTAACATATTTGAATAAATTAAAAAAGCACAAATAATCAAATCTGCAAGAGCTAAGCCTAGAAAGTAGATGGCCAACTATATAGTATTATGATGACAGTAACATGGCATACAAGTGTTCTCACTTCTATACATGTAAGAAATGCCTGTATCATCTAAAAATCTGCCACCAAATTTACCTGAATTATTTCTGTTCCCCCAAGGGGTGTTATTCCATGATTGTTTTCTGCAAACAGGAGTGGACACAATTGTAATGGAAAATGAATGGATTATTCAGATAAAGAGGAGTGGCTAATAACTGGTTCCACTCCCTTGTTGCTAGGTTGCACATATAAACCTTTTAGTATATATCACAGTGCCGTAATGATAAAGAAAGTTCTGCCTGACTATTTTTTCCCCAGACAGCTACTTCTAGAACATTTTGTAGAACCTAAGATCAAACATAACTTTTAAAAGAGAGAATCAAAGCTGACACTAAATATATTAATGAATTAAATATCAAAACGCTCTTTATCTTAGACAAACATTGCAGCCTTATTTTCAATCAAGTTCAAAAGCAGACCCCCAGCCATTGTCAGTTAAGAAAATTACTCCTTAATTCCCAAATTCCATTCTTCAGTACAAATTAAAATAATTTAAAATAAAATTGTTGCAAAGGTCTAGCAGCCAAGACAAACATGACTTACAATTTTATCTGATCCATAAATCTTTATCAACTGTTCTGCAACTTCCTGTGTCCCATCTGGGCTTCCATCATCTATGATGATAATTTCAAATTCATTTCCACTGGAGAGAAAAAAGGAATTGAGTTTGTTATTCCAGTTTCAAATGCTCTACCACTTCAAAAGTATGAAGGATGAACAATTATTCAATGGTCCTCAAAGATTATGTACATTCTTACATTGCAGAACAAGACCAAATAACTTCACAGGCTCTTTCCGCACCCAACCGGCGTCTGTCGTTGTCTGGTCCCAATCCTGGCAGCGCCTCTGCTGAGATGAGAGTGGAGACACAAAGGCTCTCCTCCACACCAGCTGGCCTCCTGCCCAAGGAAGTGCAATAGACATGCCTCTTCCTTCTGCAGTGCAGCCAGGCACCTTCCCAGGCTGCACTGGGGTAGGAGGTGCCTCCATTGTGCTTCCGGAGCTTCCGCAGGCCAGGTAAGTGTGGGATGGTTGTACAATCGCAAGTCACTGACAGGGAAAACCTGTCAATAGTTTAATCTGCAATTGCGCCACCTGGCAACGGGAGGAGGAAAGGACCTCAATGACATTGTGCAGAAGCGTCATCGTGGCCCTGCTCCTCTCCTGTCCTCATGCTGGGATGGGAGGCTCCTGTGGAAAGGGCCATAGTTTATGTTCCAGGTTGCTGGAGAGAAGCTCATGATCAACCACTTTCATTTACAGTCTCAAGGTTTAAAAAATATTCTATTTCACAGGCTCCTGTTTAGTAGTCCTATTGCTATTGTTAGCATAAAAAGAGCATCATCATCATCAGTGTAAGGAACAGTTTTGTTTAACAGAGATTGCAGCATTCAAGTCACACAAAGGCTACTGATAACGTCTCGAGTCCATACACCAGTTTTCCCTGACCTGGTATCCTCCAAGTACGATAGACTACAAGCCCTATCATTTCTAGCCATGGCCGTGCTGACTGGGGACAATATATTTGGTGAGCACTAACTTGGGAAGGCTGACTGATATGCTTATTTTAGACTCTTACATTTATTTACTCTACCAAAAATATCAAGGCCATAAATCTGGGATGTGAATAATACTGTATAGTACTATTGTGAGGGGCAGGCTGATAGTGCACAAAGCTGCACAAAGCTTGTTTGCAGTAATTACAATAGTCACAGTGTACACACCTGTCAAGAACATTTATTTGGTCAGTCAGCATGCATTCTCAGCATGCAGAGTTGCAGGTCATCTATTGTTCTACCATATCACAACTTACTGTACACTGAAAAATGTCCACATTTCATACATAAGATCATCTGAATTCTCTGATCCTTCATTCTAAAAGCATTTGAAAATGACTCTATGAAGAACCTAGCAAAATTACTATCCAATAAATTAAGCTGTGAGATCAGATGCTGACACTCAAATCACAGCTACTAAAAAATTTGCAGCTAGATACAGAAAATATATGTTTGTGCCAAGGAAATCATACACAGCTTAGTTTGTGAGAAAACACTGAATATTTACACAGTAGAGAAAAAAAACAGAAACACGAGCCTGGACAGCCATGCAAATTGGTCCTAAGAACCCAAAGATTAGCAACAAAAGCTTACTAAACTGGACACAACCTCCTCATACGCAAGTAATCTGGACTGCCAAATTTAAATTAAGGAAAAAGAAGACTGTACACACTTGCCTAGAAATAAACCCCATTCATTATACAGAATGAGACTTAATTCTGAATAAACATATACAAGAACTGCACTGCCCACTTTGGTTTTTTAAAAAGATCATGCTTAAACTTACAATTTATGGAAAAATGTCCTATGGGGACATAACAGTCCAACAGAAGAACTTTTAGACATTGTTGTAAACTGGCTTGAAAACTTGATTTAACGGCTGTACATTAACACTTAACGTAAATGAAATCAAGGAACAGCAGATCCCTGGAAGGTAAGGTAGCCCAACACAGACCTACTTTGGGCTTCACACTCAAGATAATCTCACCCGGATCTGTTACTCCACATCCTCAAACCACTTTGTCAGGAGGCAGTTAATATTTTTTGAATAAAAAAGCTACCTTCTTCCCCTATGAAGTGAGTCATTCTAACGCCCTATGGCAAACATGTCAAACACAAGGTCCTTGAGCTTAATCCAGTCCGCCAGGCCATTTCATGTGGCTCTCCTGCAGCTGCGGCACTCCCCACACCTGGAGAGCCAGATCCTCACACTGTGGGCCCCTCAGCTGCCGGTATTCTGAAGAGGGGTCCAGCAACCAGCACTTGTGATCTACTTCTACTTCTGACTGCAACTCTGTCCAAGTCTCACCACCAGAGCGTTGCTGCAGGTTGCCATGGCAACGCTCCCTGCTGCTCGCAAGAGTTGGACAGAGGAGCAGTCAGAAGCAGTAGATTGGGAGCGCTGGCTGCTGGGCCTCTCTTCAGAATACCAGCAGCTGGGGGCCCCACAATGTGGGAATCGGGCTTGCCAGGTACAAAGAGGGGCAGGAGGGCAGAAAGGAGGGCGGGAGTGGACAGAAAGAGGTACAGGTAATATTAAAAAAAAAACTTTCTGTTTTCAAAACTTATGGTCAATAAATTATACAATAGTTGTACACCTGAATATCTCTGTGTCGTTATTTTTCCTAGATGTCTAATTTCAGACTAGTTATTACTAAAACCGGTAATAATTGAAAGCAGAGGCTATTATTTAAATATGATAAAAGAGTAGCTAATTTATATAGCCTTACAGATACAACCAGCCCTCTGAGGGCAACCATAATGCTGGTGTGGTCCAAGATGAAATTGAGTTTGACACCCCTGAACCGAGGAGCACGCCTTTAATTCAGGATTAACTAATGGGGGGAGGGCTGGAACCAGTCCTATAGGTTTTGAGGCGTTAATGCAGCAAATTTACAGGACGAGCGGGTAGGTGGGGGAGGCACGAAAAGCCCACGCTTCACCCCCCCCCCGATTTCCCCTTCTCTGCCTGCCCGGGCGCCAATCACCTCTGCTCGAAGCTCTTCACCAGCAGCCACACGATGAGCGGCAAGTTCTCGCGCTCGTTGTAGGTCGGCAGCAGCACCGAGTACTTCTCCGGGGAGGCCGCCGCCATCATGGCGGCAAAAGCGGAACCCCACCGACGACGCCTGCGCCTCGGCCGCCCAGCAGGTTAGGCCGCCTGCGTGGGCTTTTCGCGCGGGCGTTTGCCCTCGGCGACGGAAACGGAAGAGGCGAGGCTTTCTCCTCGCTGAGATTTGTAATTAAAGCATGTCTATCCCTGCGTGACTTCTCTGGGAGGGGAGAATTGCTATCGCTGAGGTAATGGCGGCGGCGGCGGCGGGGGCAGTTCGGGTTTTGGCTGAGCAGGACGTGGTTGCTGACGGGCGCGGCGGCCCGGACGCGGTTGCTGAAGAGAAGGAGGCGCCGCCGCCGCCGCCGCCGCCGCCGCCCCCCGCACCGAGCTGAGCCGGTTGGAAATCCAGCGCTACTCGCGGCAGTTGGTCCTCCCGGAGCTGGGCCTGCGGGGGCAGCTACGGCTCTCGGGCTGCTCGGTGCTGGTGGTGGGCTGCGGAGGCCTGGGCTGCCCGCTGGCCCAGTACCTGGCCGCCGCCGGGGTGGGTCGCCTGGGGCTGGTGGACCACGATGTCGTGGAGCTGAACAACCTCCACAGGCAGGTGTTGCACCGGGAGAGCCGCCTGGGAAGCTCCAAAGCGAAGTCCGCGGCGGCGGCCTTGAAGGAGCTCAATTCTTCTGTGCAGTGTGTGCCCTACGAGCTGGCCCTGAGCTCCTCCACTGCCCTGCAGCTAGCCAGTGGCTACGACGTTGTGGCCGACTGCTCCGACAACGTGCCCACCCGCTACCTGGTCAATGATGCCTGCGTGCTGGCGGGGAAGCCCTTGGTGTCTGCCAGCGCCCTGAGGCTGGAGGGGCAGCTGGTCGTATACAATTACCAAGGGGGCCCCTGCTATCGCTGCCTTTTCCCCAAGCCCCCTCCTCCAGAGACAGTCACCAGTTGCGCAGATGGCGGGGTCTTAGGCGTTGTGCCAGGCATCCTTGGGTCCCTCCAGGCTTTGGAGGTGCTCAAGATTGCCTCTGGGATGGGCACCTCCTTCAACCGGTCTATGCTACTCTTTGATGCCCTGGAAGGAAGATTTCGCCACATCAAATTAAGACCCAGAAATCCAGACTGCTCTGTGTGTGGGGACCAACCCTCTGTGACAGGCCTCCAGGACTATGAAGCATTTTGTGGGTCATCAGCAACAGACAAGTGTCGAATGTTACACCTCTTGAATAGTGAAGAGCGCATATCTGTAGAAGAGTACAAAAAGATACTGGACAGCCAAGCACTACATGTGCTGGTAGATGTCCGCCCACCAGTAGAAGTGGAAATATGTCGCCTTCCACAGTCCTTAAACGTTCCCTTAAGTAAACTAGAAGGAAAAGATGAAGAATGCTTGAAGTTGCTGTGCCAGACAATTCGTGAAGCAAAGCAGAGGACTGATGATGACTCGGTTTTCCCAGTTTATGTTGTTTGCAAATTAGGAAATGATTCTCAGAAGGCTGTGCAAATATTACAAGGATTGTCTCTTGATGGACTAGGCTTAATTTCTATTAAGGATATCAGAGGAGGACTCATGGCTTGGGCTAACAAAATTGATCAAGATTTTCCGCAGTATTAATGCTCAGTTATAGGAGTAATGTATTTTTAATCAATGGTTGTATCGATCATTAACCTCTTCAGAAAACAGCATGTTAGAAATTTGTTTTATTGAAAATGAAACCTCTTTTGTACAAAAAAACTCCAAAAAACAAAAGCGTGCGCGCGTAAGTTTGCTGAAAGTGCCATGTTGCTTCAGAAAAAAAAAACTTTAATAACAAGATGATCCGTTTACATCTTAACTTTTTTTTTTTAAAAAAAATAATTTTTATTAAGTTTCACAAATAAAAAACATCATCTCAAATTGTACTTTTACATATAATGTTTTGGTTCTTCCACTCTGATCTAGTTTTCATTTTCTAGACATCTATTCACATATAAAAAATTATGCCTCACAATTCTATGTTCATCTAACATGCTTGATCTTGCATTTCTCTCATCAACTCCTGTTATGTTACAGTTATTCCTCTTTAATTTCAACCACATCTTAACTTTTAGAACTAGAAATCTTTACTAAGAATGTTTGTCCCAAACAGTGGCCAAAGCGATATATCAGGTTCTATATGTGTCTGTATATACTCCTTGTAGTACTGAATGCCACTGATTCAGCTGTAACATGCCCCAACTTCTCAGTTATATAATATTGATAGGGGACAACCAGCTTCTTCATGTCTTCCTCTTTTCCTTCGGCACTTTATTCTACACTGCCAACTTGGTTACTGCTATCTTTCTCACTATAGCTCAGCTATGTGCTTTTGAGTCCCAGCAGATATATGGCATTTGTGTCTTGTAGCTATCCCCACTGAATTTCTTTTCCAGCACTTGGCTAGGATCTCTTGCCTGGCGTATCCTTATTTTCTTTGGTCACAAGCAAGCATACCCATCCTTTCTTATAGGTTATGGTTTGGCTATAATCTGCAGAGGCATATGGGAAGTGACAGGAGGCAGTTATTTAATTTATATTGTACCTCCCAGCACAGGACCCAAGATGGCTTACAGAAATTAAAACCAAGTATAGCTAATTTGAAGGGAAGCTCTTCTGATCCATAACTTGTACAGAGCTTTTATTGTATTTCTTTGATGCACTTTCATTGAAAGACTCATTCTCTACAGCCAACTGGTATAGTACAAAACCCAATCAGCTTCCATTACATTCCTTATCTAGCTTGAATTCTATACTAGTGTCAAAATTCTCTCTGACATAGGAAAGGAATATCATATGAGCTTGATCAACAAGCAGATCTGAAGACTGTGCTGATACAGGGACATGTAAGTGCTGTTAATTCTGATCAATGCTGTGGGTTCGATACAGTGTTATCATTCAGCCAATGGAATTGCTACCGCACACGTATGGTCCATAATGTGTCCCCAAAGTTTTTCCAGAGGGCTACAAAACTCTACAGAGCAAATGTGGTTAGGCAGAGCCTAGCTGGGGAGAAAGACCCTTTGCATTAGCAGATTTTCCCTGTCTTGTGTGATACCAGCTGCTGTAGGCTAGATTTCAGAGAAAGGAACTGACAAAAGTACTTCTTGAGTATTCCTTGTCTAAGAAATCCTATGAAATTAATGAGATTGCCATAAGTTGACAAGTGGTTTGAAGGGACATTCACAGATGTGCACATGCACATGCATGCACACACACATGCACCTTGTTTATTTGGTTCTTCTACTCTGCAGTTCATCTCTAGAACAATCCTGTGAGGTAATTCAGGCTGAGAGAATGTAATTGCCCCAAGGTCACTCTGTTTCATGGCTGCATGGGGACTAGAAGCTGGGGTTTCCCATGTCTCTGGGGGAAAAAATGAAGCAAATACATGTACTGAATGTATAAGCAGAAGTATGGCTTAATTGGTTTGAGGATCAGAATGCAAGCATACTTATGTCTGTATTCTGTTCTAGTCAGGCCTCATCTGGAATACTCCAGTTCTGGGCACTTCATTTTAAGAAGGATATAGACAAGTTGGAACAGGTTCAGAGAAAGGCAACAAGGATAACAAGACCTATGGGGAACAAAACATAGGAGGAAAGATTGAGAGAGTTGAACATGTTCAGAAGAAAAGAGAGAGGTGGCAAGATTGCAGTCTTTAAATGCCTCAAGGGCTGTCTCAGAGGAGAAGGTGCAAATTTGTTCTCTGATTTCCCAGAGGGAAGGGCCAGATGTAAGTTACAGGATGGTAGGTTTTGATTGAACAGTAGAAAGAACTTTTTGACAGTAGGAAAGGTTAGACAATGGAAATAATTACTTAGAGAAGCGATGGAGTCTCTTTCTCTGGATGTCCTCAAAAAGAGTGGACAACTACCTGCTGAGGATACCCTGAGTTCTTGCATTGAGCTTTATGTCACTAGATTTATATTCCTCAAAAATCAGTGCATCTCTGATTTTTGTCTAGGTGTCAGTATATTGCTTCCTCTGTTAGATTTTCATACTTATAGATTCCACATTGGCTGCCACATGGAAGCAGTTTTCCCACACAGTGATTATAATATGCAGAGCTGCTCATGCCACACATTGCACATGGTATATAGGGAAGCCTATGCAGCAGAGCCCTATTCTTTGCTGGTATCTAGCACTGGCTTTAACACTTCTCAAGTGATTCAGTCAAGCCATATGGTGCCTCAGCTGGCTTTTCACATTATGGATGCCATGGAGCTTGCACAAAAATGCTGACATCCGTGTTGGTTAGTCCCAGTTAGAGTAGATATATTGAATCAATTGTTGAATGGTGAGTCAAAACATCAGTAAAACTCATTGATTCAGTGGGATTACTCTAATTGGGAGTAGTAACAGGATTCAGGCCAGACATTTTCAGTTGACAACATTTTAGGACAGGTATAATGTGTAAAATCAGCCTACAATGAATTCCAGGGCTAAACCACCTTTTACATTTATACAGTGAAATAAATAGGTACTAGGTGGCGCTGCAGGGTAATAAATGATTCACTGCATGACAAAAAGCAAAGCTAGGCTTCTTGAGGAATAAGAAAAAAATTGAAATCCTTACTGGTTTAATACCTTTAATATTAACTGATCTGAATATAAGGAATGCAAATGAGCTGTTTTGTTTTGAAAGCAATTATATCTGTATAGAGTTGAATTTTTACGAGATGATATAAAAGGGGACACAGCAATTTGGTATTTACAGCTCGTCATCTCTAAAACTAAATAATGATGACAAGACAGCAGAAGGAGATTTTTAAAAGTGTGGTTTGAAAAAAAAATGCCATGTTGCCTCTCTTTGTTCCACGTAAGGCCCTGCAGTATGCGTGCAACTTTCATCAAAATGAATGGAGGATGCTCTGTAATTTGAACAAACTGGCTATTCAGTCTGCATTTCCCACCTGATCTGCATGTTCTGTACATGGGTATTTACTGTACCTAAAACTATCCAAATGTGGTGCTTTCAGAAAGTTAAGTTCTAAGAAAATTGGAGGGTTTTCTTTAAGGTATTTGTTTCCCATATAAACTTGTTTCATGTGAAGAATTGTATTGTGATTCCTTCAAACATCAGGATTATCAGTCCTGATTAATGCATTTTTCTACCATTCTACAAAGAATTCAAATGAGTTCAGGAATGTCTTGTTTTATTTCAAAAATGTAAGACTTGATTATTGCTATAAACACAGATCTGAGAAAAATTAAAACAGCTATGTTTCCTGTTGATGTTGATCATCCTGCTTTATCCTGCTTTCCTTTTCAGTGCAAAGCTGATTACTTACCAATTCATGTTGTTACTAAGGTCAAACTAGACATTAGAGAAATATCTATTACCTTTGATTAACCTGTTTTCCCTTGCACAACAGGATTTCTTCAGATATGTGTTTCTGTCATCAGATGTACAAACCAAGCCTCTGCTTCCCTTCCAGAGCTCAATCACAGAATATATCTGTGTTGTGCACTAAATGCAACATAAGTTGGTAAGGAAGATCATGTTCTGTGACAATCAGATGTGTTTCCCTACTGAAGGAAGCATCTCTTCTGTAAACTTGTGAGACATATTATCTAGTTTGATCCGCAGTCTCAGTGGGATCTCTCCTAACTTTGTTCTAACAAATTCTGCACAAATTTGTATTAAGTGATAGATAAAAATAATGCTTAATGCTTTAGTAGTTGTCATGATAATAATAATAGTAATATCTTAACCACCTCCCCCTATGAATTGAGATGGACAGCAACAGATTAAAATACAGCAACAAATAAACACATAACACAGTTAAAAACGCAAACACCAGTTAAAAATACATAACCAGTTAAAAGAGTATAACCTCAGTTGCAAAAGCATACATATTAAAAATAATCAATTCATAATTTACAAACATCAGGATAGGCCCGTTGGAAGAAATTGATCATGAATGAATGAATTAATGTTATGTTAAACACAGACAGTATATCTAGCTATCAAATCTTTTTGATAAAAAATGCAAGACCCTGTCCTCACGTTGCACCTATGTTTTTGACCTTATTCTTGGCAAACTCAAGAACGATCTGTGTGTTCCCCTCTTTCTGGTTCCTTCAGATAACAAGAGCTCAGTATAACTATACAGCATACAGCCCAAATCCTACCAGCTAGGGCCATTATCCTTAATGGGGCAAGTAACTTATTTATTTATTTGCAGTGGTTCTCAACCTGTGGGTCCCCAGATGTTTCTGGACTTCAGCTCCCAGAAGCCCTGAGTATTGACCATAGTGGCTGGGGCTTCTGGGAGCTGAAGTCCACAAACATCTGGGGACCCACAGGTTGAGAACCACTGATTTAGAGCATTTATACCCAGCTGTTCAGCCAAAAAAGGCTCTCAGAGTGGTGAGTGGTGTGGTGGTGGTGGTGGTGGTGGTGGTTGTGTACCTTCAAGTTGTTTCTGATTTATGGTGACACTAAGGTGACCCTATCATGGGGTTTTCTGGGGCTGGGAGTAGATGTGCCCAAGGTCACCCAATGGGTTTCCATGGCCAAGCAGTGTATCAAACCCTGGTCTTCAGGGTTGTAGTCCAACGTTCAAACTACTACATCATGCTGGCTCTGTCCAGGAGGGCTTATAAATGGTTAATTTGACAATTCCCTGCCTTCAGGCTTATAATCTAAAAAAACATAAAACACAAGGAACAGGAGATGGAAGTGGGGTAGGGGAATATAAGCATCTGAGGGGCTGTTTTGGCCTACCATGGATTTGAGTGAGTTGCAGTGCAGATTTAGTCCCCCCAAATGACAAATTGTGCCCCCCAAATTCTCTGGAGTGCTAATGTTTCCCATTTAGATAGGGATGGGATGAATCCAGAATTTTCCGAATCCCTGGAAGGTTCTGGGAATCCATGAATCTCACAAATCTTGAATCTTTCGAATCCTTTTTTTAAAAAGAGATTAAAAAGCAAAGGAAAGAATGATAATCTTGAGCAAGACACACTCTCTCAGCCTTAGTAAAAGCCTAGGCAAAGGCAAACCTCCCTCTGAAGAAATCTGGCCAAGACAATTGTCATAGTTTTGCCTCAGGATCTCCCCAGATTGAAGATGACATGAAGGCCCTTTCGATATAGGCAGGAAAACGTAGATTAATCCCACATTTTCCTGCCTGTGTAAACAGGACCACATACTACAGTACAGAGATAATCCAGGTCAAAACTGGATTTTCTTTGCATAGCTCCTTCTGGCATCCTGGGGTTTGTAGTTTCATGATGCACCAATACACTTTGGCAGAGAAGGCTGTGACACCTTGTAAAACTCCAAACCCCAGAATTGTGCATGAAAGAGGTTTGCAAGGGAGCCATGCAAAGGAATGTTTCAGCTGTCCTTGAAATCTCAAGCCTGTTGTTACTGTGGTGTATAGTCTGAGCCCGAGGTCTACTGAATATTATTTAACATCTAAAGACTGGCCATTCCAAACTGCTCCCCTCAATGTGCTTGCGAGGCCCCCAGACAAGCATGCACACGGACACGGCCGACCAGGCTGAAAAATACAAAACAAATCCAGGCAGTCCAGTAATTTTCCAGCATGCAGCTTTAGGAGACCTCCAGGCAAATATCTTTTAAACCTAAATTACGTATGCATCAAGCATACAAAAGATTCTCTGCTCCGAACAGGCAGCTTGACGAGATTAGTACTTCCGAATAGCTAACTGTCAAGCACTCCCCATTAACATACTGTCTGTGCTATTGACAACGCTGTCAAAATCCAATCATGCTAAATACGGACCTTTCGGAGGCTTTGTCTCCAACCCGAAACCCATTGTTTTCCCTGGGAACAGACTACCCTACAGGCATATTTCCCCTACAAGAACCCCTGATTTTGAGTGCTTCTTCGGATCACTCTTGGCTTCCATCCTGCCTTGCTGCCGCTCCGTTTGCCGAGCCTTCCCCTCAGCTTCCACGTGCTGAGAATCTTCGCTCCAACTGACTTTCTTCTGGCTACCTGGGCTACAGGATCAGGTGTAGTATTTCCCCTGAAAATCTCTCTCAAAATCCTCTATCAAACCTTCTCCCTTTACTCTCTTAGGTCTGTGTGAGTGAGTGCGTAAGTGCGCAGTGACTGTCTTTTAAAATAAAGAAAAACAATTATAATTTACGTTTGCTTGGTCTGTGACTCGGCCTGACCCCATAAACATTGGGTAAAAGATCTTGCTATGTTGCCCTGCCTCTTGCATTGCTTTAGCTTGTGCTCTAGCTAATTCCCATTCCCCATTATTTGGAGCACATTGAGGTGTCCCCAACGGGACCCCAGAAATCAGGTTAACACTGTAGCTTCCAGTCAAGTACTGAACTTAAATATGAAATGTTTAATTTAAATATCTTAGAATACAAGCCCAGCTGTAATTTCTGAAATTGTTAGCAAAGGCCATTATTACTCCAAGGAAAAACTCACCTACTTACTATCTTCCCTTGTATGTCCAGTTGCCCAGGTTTTCAGGCATCCCTGTCTCCAACAATCTATTTGGTTGGCGGATTTGGAAGATTCGCTTTGCTTATTTTGGCACAAGGATTCAGATTCAGGAATCTCGAATCTTTGCCCAGGATTCGAGGATTCAGTTGGCCCATCCCTACATTTAGATATAGCATCGTTATTACCACTAGAATACCAAGGATGAAAAAAGGGAATGAATGGAGATCCAAGCTGTACTTTCACTGGTCCTAAATCCATCCTGTTTACAGCTGAGCCCTGATGAATTGTTACTTCGTGGCTTCGTATGTTTTGTGCCCACTCCTGAGATCATTTTCTGCTCCTACTAAGATTTCTTGCCTAGTGCTAAGTCCTTGTATTAAGGCTTTCCTTTGCCACCTACTGCTCTTTATCCTCCAAGCAGGAAGAGGTAATACAAGGAAGGAGAAATGCTGTTAAATCCTTTTGCTTAACGTACCCTTCTGCTACCCAGTATAATGCATTTGCAACCCAGACTATGAATTCTTCATTGTCTTTACTCCTTGTTCTAGAAGTGGATTGAAGACGCTAATTTTACAGAAAACACTGATAAGTTGTTAAAAGCTACTTTGATTTCAGGAGGTTCAGTATTTCACTGCTACCAAAGATAGTCCAGGATGCCATAAGCCTTGTTAAGACATACAACAATTTTGAGCTTAGGAGTTGTGGAGAAGCAAACTTTAAGCCACTGTGTTCACCGTAGACAGCTGGATCTCAACAACAGAATGGGAGAATACTCCACTTTCAGACATATACTTCAATTTCCCCAGTTTTCTAGTTTTCCTGCTAAGTACAGTCAGTCCTCCACATTTACTGGTTTCCCTTTTCCCTTTTGATTTGTGGACTTGATTAATATGTTCTGTCTAGAAATCTCTATGTCCTCCAGCATGGTTCTGTGGTTAACTTCCACCAGATTTTAAAGTTATATTTGTATTTTTTCCACTTTGCATTCACATATCCATGGTGGCAGCGTTATATACAGACGAGTGGTGTCAACTGAGGGTACAAGTTGCATACATCCTCATACGTATCTTGAGGGCACTTAGATGGCACCCAAAGCTGGTGTCACAGAGGTGGAGATCCAGGAAAGCCCTGAGTCTTGATAATTGTTGTGAGCACCATGTAGATCTTCAGTTAGTGGGTTAAATGGTAAAATTCCACATTTGGCCACAGTGGTGGGATTGCCTGGTAGGAATCCTCACAGCTTATGGCAATGATCAGATTGCCCAAGTATAAATCCTACAGTTAGTGGGATAAGGGTTGGTAAATCTCTACATTGGAGATCACAGTAGTGGGATAAATGATGGAATCCTCACAGTAGTGGGATAAATGATGGAATCCTCACAGAAACTCCACATTTGGTGACAAGAGGTGGGATTACCTACAAGAAGAACTGTCCACAGATGGCTTTTACAAAATAGTGTGCTCAGGCTCCCTTGTTGTTGTTGTTGTTGTTGTTGTTGTTGTTGTGTGTCTTCAAGTCATTTCTGCTTATGATAACCCTAAGGTAAACCTATTACGGGGTTTTCTTGACAAGATTGGTTCAGAGAGGGATTTGCCTTTGCCTCCCTCTGAGGCAAATGTCACCTAGTGGGTTTCCATGGCTGAACAGGGATTTGAACTCCAGAGTGTGTTTGTGTGTGTGTGCATGCGTCTGCACACCTTCAGGTAACCAGTTAACTTATGGCAACCCCATGATTTTCATAGGATTTTCTTAGGCAAGGAATAAGAGATGGTTTTGCCAGGTTCTTCCTCTGAAATACAGTCCACAGCATCTGACACTTACTAGAGGCATCTGAATACTAAGCGGGGGTTACCCTACTCAGCTCCCAAGATCAGGCAGGAGTTGGTGCCTTTAAGATATTTGGTCCCTTTACCCAGTATCTATTACTTAAATTTCAGTTGTGACAGAATCTGGTCCATATTGGTGTAAATGTGTATGGAAAAAGCCAGCACATCTCTTTTAAACTTTCAGCCAGTAAATGCTGATGGATATATCCTAGGTGTATCAATTTTATAAATGAGAATTAATATGATATTGAAGATTCTTAAGTTTACTGAAGCCAGTGTGATACAGTGGTTGGAGTGCTAGACATCTGACTTTGGAGACTTATGGTTCAAACTCCCATGCGGCTATAAAGCTCACTGGGTGACTTTGTGGTAGTCATCATCTCTCAGACTAACCTACCTTGCAAGGTTGTTGTGTGAGTATGTTGATCTGTATGTTGACCTGAGTTCTTTAGAGGAAAAACAAATTACCGTAACATTTATAATAGTGTCATATTAATGTTATAAACATTATACTGTACTCAGTTTTGCAAGGATTCATAAGCTAGTATGTATACAAGTCAAAACTGGAAATGGGGCTCTTTGGTAGTGATGCTTGGTGTTGCACCCCCTTTTTAATGAATGTGAAAGGGTATACTTTCTCATGATCTGAGCAAAGTATTAAGATAAGTAATTTAGCCTTATCCATTTCTTAAAAAAAGAAATCAACAAACAAATAAAGTTACAGGTTCTGACTTAAACTTTTCAAAGTATCATTACAGAGGGAATTAATTCAATTATGGAATACTTTCAAATAACCTTCACTTTCCAGATAATTAGGTGAATGAATGGTACTCCTCCAAGCTTTGAAAGATAATTAGAGCTCTGATTGATTATCTTCAGGATTTTTTTTTTTGTCATGCATGGATTCATCTTTCATTGATATAGGTTGAAAATGCAGTATGAAGCAGAATATGGGAATCATACCAAACAATATGGTCTTGAAAGGGAAAAAATAAAATTTTAGAAATTATTATTTTCTTCACTTATATTTTATGTCTGTGATTTTAGCCTATTAAGAATCATGGTTCAGAATGAATTACAACATATAATCAGAAGTGAGATGTTAACATCACCTTATTGTTCACTATGATGGGCATTTTGCTGGTATGTCATAATTCCGAACAATAGACTGTTTTAATATATCTGAACCTACTTCTTGGTAGCTTAGTTGACTGGGTGTTTTGTTCCTCAGGTTGAATTGTTCTGTCAGGAAAGATAATAGGCTCACATCACTATTTCCTCCCCACTAGACTGAGTCATTACAAATTCAATTTGAACAGCGCTTCTGCTGTCACCTAGTTTATAAATGCCTGCGACTAGGACTAATTATCTGAGACTGTTTTGCAAAGAACTGTGCCTCAGTAAGAAACCTTACATGAAACGGAGGGCATCACCTGACAGCTATTCAAACTATTTTGTGCAAGTAGATAATATGTGGGCTCTGTGAACAGAAAATGCTTGCCCTTTGCAAGTGCTCTGTTTTGTCTGCTGTACAGATGATGGCATTTCCTGTACAGTGAAGTTGCTACTGTAGCTCTGTGTCATGTGGATATGTGCGAACAAAGCCTACAGGACGGATTTTGATGAGCAGAATATGGCCTTCAATCAACAGAATGAACAAAATGCAAGGCTCTAGCTAGGAAGAATAGAGTCCTGAACAGAACTCTCATATTTTGGGGTGGAGATAATGTGACCCTTCAGATGTTATTGGATTGTAACTCCTAGCCTGCCTCACAACTGACCTGGCTGACTTACATTCCTGGAATTGGAGGGCTGCGTGGTTCACACTTCTGTTTCATTTGCCCATCTAGTTTCCGTGTTTTGAAGGACCTTAGAAAAGATTAACTCTGATAGCCTGCTTTTCTTTGATTGTCTTTCCCCCTCCTTGTCCGTTACATAGAAAGAAAAGGCAGGGAACGGCAGTTTCACCGCCTCAGAAGTTTCAGAGTGAAAAATCTGGAAGACTTCTTAGACATTGGATCCTTAGAGGTAACCTAAATATGCTGCACTCTGTATTGTGGATGCAGTTGGAGGGGCTACTAACTCATCACCAAAATAAAGACAGTTACTAAAGACAGAAGACAGTTATTTACTGTGACTCAAATTCTACAAATCCAAATACGTTAGCACAGCCTTTTCTAATTTGGTGTCTCTCAAAGTGACTTGGCACTTCAGGTTGCGCCCCCTCCAAAACTTCATCCCTGGCACATACTTACATCCAAATTTTCAGGCAGATCTTTGGAGACAGAAGCAAAAAGTGGGATGGCAGGGAGCCTGTCACTTCTCCTCTCTCCAAAACAAACAAGCAAACAAACAGTTCAGCCATTGTGTTCGTTGGACACAGAATGGTCACTGGTAGTTTCAGGGAATAGAAAACTCTAAGGTGTGATAAATGGAATGGAATATTCTGGAAAATAGCATGACTGAACCTTGACCAGAAGTGCTCCAGCATTTCATTGTTAGTCCTACTTATATTTTATACTGATGTTTTGTTATTTTGATTTAATGCTACCCTTCCCTGAAGGACTATTTAATCATTAAAGAAAAGAAAATGACTACAACATTATAATATGCTCCTTTGATTTTTTTTTATATTAGTGTTTGTGTGACATGGGAGATCTTTGATTATGGAAAAAGTGGTCCCAGAGAGTAGGAGACAACAAGTAACATTAAGAAATTAATTTCTGCTCCTAGCCTAATTGCACATTGCCTCACACACATTTCTGTTAAACTGTCAGTCTGGACATTTTCTCACACAAAGCTTTAAAAAATATTTTATGGTACCTTGTATACTATTTTATTTATTTCTTTGAGGCATTTTTATCTCCTCTCAATACCTCAAGACCACCCAGTTGATATATAATCGATAAAAACATTTAAAATGGTAAACACATGGATAAATACATTTAAAAGCAAACATGCAACAGGACCTCTGTTGAGGACCTTAAGTATGGGCAGGTTTATATGGGAGGAGGACATCATTCACATGTGTTTATAGGCTTCTGTTTCTTCACCTCACTGAAAAAAAAAATGACAACATCTTAAAAGCCATTGCAAAACTGCTTTGAGAGATTAAGGGTGCATAGAGGAACATGTATTGCTGATACCACAGATCTTATCCAATACATATTCTTTATAGCCAGGCGTTTTCCAGATCAGGCTAAGCTCATCCAACACTAAGCAGAGCCAGTTATTTAGAACCAGTGGTCACTCCCAATATGGAAATATACTGAATACAATTTTTTGCAGACATTTTTCTCTACTTTTGGTGCTCTTAAAAGCTTAGGTTTGTCTCTCTCCTTTGTAGTGTGTTCATTCTAGTGTAACATTTTCCATATGTATTTCTTCACCAGACATTGATCAAGGCATCCCTGTGGAGGAACTGGCCTCAGATCAAATGGAAGTATATGATGCCTTAGCCAGTTTGAAATCAGAGTGCATAATCATGCTGAAGATCAAATAAGGATCAGAGAGAGAGAGAGAGAAAACAGCAAGCAATTGCCTCTCCATCAGGCTTGGCTCCATTTCGAGCTGTGATTCCCCCTTGGTCTGGCTTCCAATTGCCACTGCTGTGGATCGCAGAAAAAGGAGAAGCAGCAGCCCTTCCATTGTGCTTATATTTGGCTCTGACCTACTGAACTTTGTAATCAAGAATCTAGAACCAAGGTATACTTTTCCCTTGCTCCCCCCACATCCCCTTTCCTTTTTGTGCTATATCTTTTAGCTCAGATTTCTTCCTTTTATAAGTCACTCTGGAAACTGTTTGGAGAGAAGAGCAATGTAGAAATTTGGTAAATAAAGAATTAATATATTTGGTAAATAAGAATTAATAAAAATAATAATGAAGTCCATAAAGAACCAAACATGATGTCAACTAGCTTGTCACAGAGGTTCCTGCTTCCTTTTCTACTCAGTTTCCAAGTAAAGGACATATTAGGCCATGATAATCCTCAACCTATTGTCATGCTGGTTAGGATAATGGAAGTAATAGCCCAAAAAAACCTAGAGGACAGCAGACTGGAGAAGACTGATGACTGGAAACATGACCACAGTGCTGGGAAGATGGATATCTGCCACTCCCAACTTCCCTTTCCAATTCACTTTGTCCAGTTTTTCTTATTCTTGGCTCTTACTTGCTTCCTCTCCTTTGAGAACCTTACCTTTGCTCATGATCTAGAATCTGCTTCCCAGCTATAGAACTCCCTGCTATAGGAGACTAGGTTGCCCCTTCTCCTTGTTCCCCTTCCACCAGTTATGTGGAAAGATCTATAATGGGATGTGTTAAGATCTGTATAACACCTCTGGCAAGAGGTATAGGTATATGTTCTACAATGGGATCTCATTGACTGGCTGGCTGTGGACAGCAAACATTAGAAGGAACTTCTTGACTGTGAGAGCAGATCAGCAATGGAACGAACTGACTAGAGAGGTGGTCTCCTTCTCTGGATGTCTTCAAAAAGAGGCTGGACAGCTATTCCTGGGAATGCTCTAGCTGGAGATCCTGCATTGAGCAGGAGGTTGGACTTAATAGCCCATAGGGTCCCTTCCAACTCTGTGCTTCTGTGGATCCCTAAAGCTTCACATTGCTTAATTCCAAATTCTTGTAAGCTTGGTCATTTTGAATTAGTATCTCCTGATACTAAAGCAATTGTGTTCTATTATGTATGTGTTTGTATTTTGCATGTACTATTTGCCATTTATGAAGCTCTACCATAATATTTGCTATTCCCTAATGCAGCTCGTGTGTATACCTTGATTACTGTGTGTCCCATAAAATTCTCCTTTTAGAGAGTTCTATGTGAATGTGAGTTTTTTATTCCAGGTTGCCTAAGATATGCTATTGGTCAAGGTCATAAAATCGCTTGCAGGCCTGTGCACTCTGAACATGTGTAAATCCATTCATGTGCACTGAGGTCATACCTAGTAAAACATGTCTGTACCGCATTTTTTGTTATTCTTATGTTTTTAAATGATTTTATGTTGTTTCAAAATATTGCTGTTTTATTATTGCTCCTTATTTTTAATTAAACTTTTTTTACTGTTAATTTTTAATTCATGTACTTTGCTTTAGGCAGGACATAAATTCAAGCTGTGAGCTACCTTGGATCCTGTTTGGAAAAAAAGGCAGGATATAAATTAAAGAAATCCTTCAGATCCTGCTGTTACTGCTTTTTCCCCCTAGTATAGTAGCTCTCCTGGCCATTATTTACCTCTGTATATTTATATTTTAAAAATCTTTTTCTTAGTCACCTAGCAGAAAATGACTTGGACACCGGGTGTACTTCAAGTGGTAATAACTTTTTGTGTAAAGCCGATGGTGCTGATGCAGCTACCTGAATCTGGCTGTTCTCAGTCATGAGTAGATTTTGGAAAAGTTACTTATCATGGCCATGTTGGCTTGGGAATTCTGGGAGATGTAATCTCTCAAAAGTTAACCCTTCCAAACTCCTACCATGGCTGGTTTTAAGCAACATACAGGCCATTTCTGCACTAGCTTGTTATAGCGCGATGATTCCACTTTCAACATCCTCTGGAATCCTGGGGTTTGCAGTTCCGGGAGGGGCCACCTGGCCACTAGGAACTCATCAGCATGGCATCTTAACCTGACTCCCATCTTTTTGTTCTCAAACAAACCAGGATTCATAAGGCAGTTTGAAATGCAGCGTTCAGACTCTGGCTTTTCATTTTAGAAGTAGTGCAAAGGTTTTTCTTCCTGGTGAGGTCCTGGTTACTAAAGCCACTCCTACTGATGAAGGGGCTCAAGTGAGAACAATCTGGCAGCAGCCAGGAGCATATTTCCTCAATTAATACTTAACAAACCATGATTCTCTGGAACTCTGAATTATATATAGTGTAGAATTATAGTATAGAATTCTGGAATTATATATAGTATGAACGTAGGCGCTTTCCGCATGAGGCGAGTGAATCGCTCCATGCCATTACTCACCGCTTCTTCTTGGCTCGAAGCAACGCGGACTCTCCCTTAAGCCCTTCTGCAGGGCTCCTCTGTTTGTTCCAGGGCAATGCGGAGTGGTGCAAGTTCTTCAGATCTGCACTGGTGAGGCTTACAAAATGGCGGCTTCCAGTTGTTTGTGGGTCCGGACCAACCGCTGAAGCTGGCCACGCCCACAGCCTGCCCTCCGCTGATTGCAGGCTCGCATTGGTGCAAATCTGCGTATCTGCACAACTGAGCAGGAACGAAATGGCGCGCTCTGGAAAATTGAAACACCGATTTTTTTCCAGTCTTCACATAGTGTGCTGGAGGACCACTTGGGGGCGTTTTGGATTGGACTTAGGTGCGGAACTAAGATAAATAGTCCAAACCTAGTCTGATCCAAGGTGCAGATGACTCTGTGACAGGACGCCTTGACCCATCTTAACTTCCCCGTGCAGAAAGGGCCACAGTCATCTTTCTCCCCAGACTGCCATGGCTGCCATGACAGATTGTTACATATGAGCTTCTTTTTCTCTCCCATCCTTGCTCTGTGTTTACACTGCAAATGTATATACCACTGAATAGAAAGAACATTACACATATGTGTACAACATGATCATCACAACAATAAAAGTATAGAATGAAAAAATAGAACTGTCACATAATCAATAGGGGCTTTTCTGCACTACACTGTTATAGTGCTATTATTCCACTTTCAACGTCCTATGGAATCCTGGGGTTTGCAGTTTAGGGAGGGGCCATTAGAATTCTCAGCCAGGAGAGCTCTTTGGCCTCAGTAAACTACAAAGCCCAGAATTCCACAGGATGTTGAAAGTGGCATAATAGCACTATAACAGCATTACGCGGAAAGGCCCTAAAACACAGTGGGGTCGTACTTCAGGAAAAGCCTAACTGAAAAGGTAGACCTTTAATGGGCTTCTGAAATTGCCTGCATGGGTAACAATAGATATTTGTTGATAATTGACGTATTTTTATAAAACCACATCCTGCTTAGATTCCAACTCTGCATTTTCCTGGATTGTGGAACTGATACTACCTGTTGAAAGTTTGCTAGGATTGCAAAAGTGAAACCTGGTTAAGGGAGAAGTAGAAGAGGGATTTTCAGCCGGTGTCACTTGTTGCCTGGTTGCATGATGCCTATCTGTTTGGAATGTTTTGATTCTGTATTCCTGCGTGGCAGGGGGTTAGACTGGATGGCCTTTGTGGTCTCTTCCAACTCCATGATTCTACCTGCTAAAATTCCCTCTTTTATGTCACCATTAATAGTATATTAAATCTGACAAACCTCGGTTTGTACACTCGGGGAAGTCCAGATTCCATGCTACATTTGGCTAAATAAGGATTTAAGATTACTATTAAAGTGTGTACCTGTCATAGTTTTTACAGACAAAATGTCAGTCACTGTGACCCTAAAAAAGCAAGAAACTGACAGGCAAGGCCAGCCTTTGGCACATGGCCCTGTTTTCACAAAGCTGCTGCTCTTTTGTCCATAAGATATTCATCCAGTTGCTAGGAAACACCATCTGAGGAAGGAAAGTTATATTTCCAATTTAAAATTCTTAATCTCATTACTTTAACTTCAAGTATTAATTCTCTCTTCCAGAAACTGGAGCTTGCCTGAACTTGAATACTGAGAACCAGCTTGAATCTCACGAAATAAAAACATTTGCTGCCAGTGCAGAGAGATTTAGTTCTCTCTGCTAGAAGTGGGCAAACTTGTGAATACTGAAAGAGCTTGATTTTTTATTTCATACTTTTGGGAACTCAGAAATACATTAATGATTTTTTTAAAAAATTATATTGCTTCTGACCACACAGGCACAGTAATATGATGCAGTATAGAGATATATTTCTTCCTTCATGCTTAGTAGAGGAAATCTCTAAGTCATATCTTTTCCCAAAAGAGTTTTCACACAGAGGAAACAACAACATTGCAATAAGATAGTGATTTTCCTTTAAAACTGAAATCTTCCTCCCTCACCATACACACACAGAGGGTTGGAACTTCTGATATACTGATATACTATCCCAGTTTTCTATCCTTAAGTGTGAAAAACCTCAGGACTTTGTAGCCATTAAGAAAAAACGAATGAGTGAGCCAGAGAGCATGAGAGAATCTCTTACAGAATTTTTGAGTACATGCAAAGTATTTGATCTATGTCTGATCTGTTCAATCAGGAGTGGTGGGCAGGGATAGGGCGGGGAGAGGCGTGACTGGGAAGTTGCCAGGGATGCTGAGCTGCAGAAGTTGCACCAGATGCAATGCCGGTGCTGTCCCATCAACACCGGGGAGCCTGCAGAACATGGAGGCTCCATACTGATTCAACCTGATATTGGCGATCCCACAATGACACCAGAATGCTGCGCTATTGAGGTACGCTGCAGAAATGTTTGAAATTGCTGTTTTAAATATTTCAAAACTGGATTTTAGTTTTGTTTTTACGCTGCTTTCAGGAGTTTTTAAAGAGTATTTTCATGTGTTTTAAAAATGTTTTCATCTTTGCATTGTTTTAATTGGCTTTTATTTGTTCATTGCTTCCAGAGCACTTTTGGGCTGGGAGGCAATACAGAAATACTTTAAACAAACCAACAACTCACTTTTTTTTAAAACAAAAAGGAACATGATATAAATGGGGTGACCATGCAGATGCATACCATTGTGGAATGACCAGATGTTGAACTACGGTGGAGGGGCCATTGTTCTTCTGTGGAAAACCTGTTGTAATTTCCGGTGATGTAGACTCGAGTTGATAGCCTTGTAGTAGAACTGAGATAGAGACCCACAGTTTTAGGAAAAAGATTTATTGTGCACAATGTCTCAGTGAGATAATTCTCAAAAGTCTGAGCCCCGCCTCTTTACATTCAAAGCAATTTATACATCTCCAGAGCAAATTCATCACGTGTCCAAGAAAGGAAATTGACACAAACAATGGTTCTCATCATCTTCCAGTGTAATCTTACAAATGTTGCAAAGTAAAGGAAGCATAGCGAAGCACATTTCATCCTCCCTAACATTCTATTTCACAGTGTCCTATTGTTCTTCTTTCAAACACAGAGTCACTTCAATTGCAGGGAAAATTAACTGCTTTTCTCAACTGCTTTTCCCTCACACCCAGAGGTCATCTGGGCTGACCCGAAACTGCACGTCCACTATATTCCCCCCTTTTATGCTGAATTCTTTAGCAATTCAAGTATAACTACTTCAATTGTGCCATCAAAGCATATACAGCAGCCTTCTCTATTACTCTAATTATTACAGATTGGAAATAACATGCAGAGTATTGCCAAGCAGATTTAGGAAGACCATTATTTACGTATAAAGCAATTCTACAAGCAATGCCTTTACCCATATTTACTTAGGAAACCAGATAATCATGTCCACATGCCTGCAGACTACAAGAATGATTTTCTAATATTGAATACTTCAGAGTGCATTTTTCCGTTTTACATTTAAACTTATTTACATAATAGGAGAGAGTCTAAAGCTATTTCATGCTGGACTGACAGCCAACAACGCATCTGCCTCACATGAAAAGCAATTCTTTCCATGGGGATCATGGTGACTCCCAACCGCTCAGATATGTACTGTCAGAATCATACCCATTGCTTTCATCATAAGCTCTTTTCATTCTTGCCCAGCCAGACTATATTGGTTTGTGTACTGGGTGAAAGGTGATACCCTCAGTGGCCAAACCAATTCATCCCAGAAGATAAACCATATACCCATTTACCATTGTAAAAGCTGGTTACTTTCTAGAACTCCTTTAAGGAGGACCAGCCACCCTTATTCTCATATAACACAATGAAACCATTGCTATAACCAAAGAAGAAGTTAACATTGGGATATTTTCCTGGGCATGCCTGTAGAGATTCAGAGATTTCAAACTTTACATTACAGTGGGGATAGTCTCCTAGCTTAGCCCATGAATACATACCCAGACATTATTGACATTCAAAGTGTTTGGTTAGACCTCATCTTGAATACTGTGTCCAGTTCTGGGCACCCCAATTCAAGAAGGACATGGTCAAGCTGGAGCAAGTCCAGAGGAGGGCGACCAAAATGGTGAGAGGCCTGGAAGCCATGCCCTATGAGGATAGACTTAGAGAGCTGGGTATGTTTAGTCTGCAGAAGAGAAGGTTAAGAGGGGACGTGATAGCTATGTTTAAATATTTGAAGGGATGCCATGTAGAGGAAGGACAGGGCTTGTTTTCTGCTTCTCCAGAGACCAGGACAAGGAGCAATGGATTCAAGCTGCAGGAAAGGAGATTCCACCTGAACCTCAGGAAGAACTTCCTGACAGTCAGGGCTGTCCGGTAGTGGAAGACGCTGCCTTGGAGTGTAGTGGAGTCTCCTTCCTTGGAGGTTTTTAAGCAGAGGCTAGATGGCCATCTGTTGGGAGTGCTTTGAGGGTGTTCCTGCATAGCAGGGGTTTGGACTGGATGGCCCCTGTGGTCTCTTCCGACTCTACATTTCTATGATTCTATGATCTGATTGACTAGTTGGTGGAATTCTTTCACCTCCCAGCCTCCCTTGTTCTGCATCATCCTCATCATCACCAACAGTTGCCATATACACATATCTTCCAATCCCACAAAACATCCGTCTGTAGTGATAAAATAGGTAAGCCAGGGTTCCTGCCCCTCCTATGCCTGCCACAACCCATGTTATTATCTCCCACATTCAGGATCTGATCGTGCGTAGAGCAGTATGTGTCCTTGGTCGCAACCGCAGCAGGAATCAGTCTCAATTCTTCTTTCCTCTCCAGGTGGAGATCTGGCCGTGCGCTGGGTGTCTGGCTTCTGGCTATTGCAGACACAAACAGGGCCTAGTTTCAGATCTTCTTACTGCATTCTGGTGATTTTCAGCCTCAAAGGTTGCCCTGTCATTGGGGCAGCAGTCCAGTCAAAGTGAGCCTTTTATCCTAGTGTAATACACCCAAGGCTTCATCCTGGCCACCTTGACTACAGTGGGAGTTGTCACCATTACCTGATAGGGTCTCCTCCACCCATGACCAAGTTGCCTCCAATCCTTCACCCATATCTCCTGGTTGGAAGGGGAAGGAGTGTGCCTGTAGAAAGGGGAATCCCTGTCTTAACATTTTCTCCTTTGTTTTCCCTAATGCACTAACTCCCTTCTGTAGAGTTATGTTTCCTTAATCCACCCAAAATGGCTTCATACTTTGGCTAAAAAGGGGACAACCTTATGGTTCTGTGAGGTGTGCACCTTATCCTATGCCTTATCATAATGGGGCTCTGGGAAGAACAAAAACACTCCTGGTTTCTCTGTTGTGGGCTGCACATGGAACGAAAGTGAAAAGTTTCTGTAAAATGGGCTAGGAAGATGAATGTGGTATCATGCCACTTGCTCTGTGGTGGCATCCAGTCCAAAGACATAGCCAGCGCTGTTATCTGGGCCATACACGTTGAACTACTGTGTCTTCAGGATTTTGTTTCATCTTCTCCACTTTCCTTGAGTTCTGAGGTCTGCAGGTACAATGTGACTCCTCTAGGTGATTCCTAGAACAGTGGATCATTCTTTGATGATCTTGTGGTCAAATGCAGGTCTGTCATTTGAGCCTATATGGTGTGGGCCTCTTTGGGGCTGACGTTAGTCTCCTGGCTGTCTCACAGCCTTCAAGTGTCCCTTTCTCTGTCCTCCACCCTTTCAGTCAAGAGTCCTGCAGCTATAGTTCCACTTTCAGCCTGGAGGGACGCTCTATCGCCTCTCAGAAGTGCCCCATTACCTTCTCCCTCACAGCTCAGAGGTGCACCATCACCTTCTTCCAGCTTGAAGGGGTGCTCCATCGCCTCCTTAGCCTGCTGGGGCTGAGCCAGGGAGCCTTACCAATTGCAGCTTTATCAGGAACTGGTGGGGGGGCAATTTGGACTGCCTTGCATCTAGGACTCCATCTTTTTCTGTGTTCTTCATGCTCTTGCTGCCAACTTCTTCCAGAACATCACAGCTCCAGAACTTTGCCCTTCTCTGTCTGAGGGATGGGGGACAAAACTTTTTCCTCAGTCTGCCCTTGTCAGCTGGTCCCAGACACCTTTACAGCCTCTGCTTCTCTCTCCTTTCAGTGCCTTCATTGAAGCTAGCACAGAAGCTTGCTGCTTTGCAAATCTCTCAGCTCTTTTGGCCCCTTTTTCTCTTCTGTCCAATTCTAAAGTCCTAAACATCAAATGAACTAAGAAAGAGGGGGGCTGTATCCCCCCTTTTGGGTCTGACAAGTTGGGAATGAGAGCGGGATGGGGGTAGCCTCCTCTGCTTCTGCTTTGGCTGCCGTCCCTATTCCTTTTCCATCTCGCCCAGCCTCGGATGCATCTGCCAGCCTCCGCTCCCCTCATCACTTTCCTGACCTCTTGGCCGGCGCCTCAGCTGGGGGAGGGGGAGCCGCCGTAGCCATTGCTTCTCCCGGTCTCACTCTCCTCTCTTTCATGCAAATAGAGGCAGGAGCTCTCACTCTCGCAGGTTCCTTTGGAGGTGGGAGGGGCTGGCCGTTTCCTAAAGAGTCACTGCTGCAGCTTCAGAACCTCTGTGGGGCTTGCCTAACACTTCACTTGTCTGTTCTTTGCATTTGTAACCCTTAGAAGGAATCTATTCAGGTACTACAATTCCCATGTGTCCAAAGTTTCTATGCCAACTGCTTTTTCCAAAAATTCATTGTCAGATAGAGTTTTGCAGCCCTTTTTTTAAAATTCCATGTCAAGGGGGCGGGCAAAAGTCAGTCAGTCCTAAACTTTCCCCTTTTCCTCCTCCTTTCTATTTGTTGAATTAGAAAGGACTGGCTTTTCCTGCTAGGAAGAGAGTGTTGTAAATTAACACCCCATTGTTCAGGTGCTACTTTCTGGTTTATTAATGCAATTAAAGTTTTCAAACTTCCCTGCTGCCAGTCTTGGCATCAGAATTGCAAAATCAAAGGGCTGTCAAGTTTTTTTTTTCCTTTCTCCTTTCAGCAGGGAGGGGCGAGAGGGGATTCCTGGTAACAGCAGACTTCTCTTTTCTTCTTCTTCTTCCCAGATGCAGCTTTTAAACAAAAGGACTCTTTAAGCTGAACTCTGTAAACTGAATTGTAATCTTTTGCTTAGAAAATGTTGCAAAAAGTACTGGAGGAGAATCTTCAGAGTTTTAAAGCTATGTTTTCAAAGTTTGGAGGCAGATTTGCTGAGCCCAGGACTTTTCCAGTTCCTTGCATGTCTTCCCATTATTCAAGATCAAGCCTCCCTTTTTTTTCTTTTCACTATTTCCTATCAAACACCTAAAGGTTTGTTTTCTCAGTAATTTACTAACTTAATTTCTGCTATTTCCAAACCTCTTGGCTAAATGAACTTCTAGCCCCAAAACAGCAACTATAGGGTTAAATCTGAGAGCCTGAGGAGGAGGGGCCGTGGGGAAATGGCTTCAAGCACCGAAAAGCAATTGCAAACAAAGGAGAAGCGACATTTTTTCCCTGGAATTTTCCTTACACAGATTAAAACATTATCTGACCTCAAGCCATACATAAAGGCACAGGAAAAGGAAAAAAAAAAAAGCTTTCTTGGAGTTTTTTCTCAACATACATTGAAGCAGAGTCTGTCGACTGCCTCCCTCCACCTAAATTCCTCCCAAAACAACAACACACAATAGGGGAGGGGGTGAGCTGCGGGTAGGGGGTCCCAACAGCTTGAAACAATGAGGTAGACAACTTTCACACGCGTTGACTCACGCAGCCAGACGTTCCGACGGTCTGCTAATGAGAACTGCAATGCCAGTCACGCGCACACCTTTCACGCTACGAACACAGCCTCCCACCTTTCCTGTGTGTGTGTGTATGGAATCCTGCGGTTTCAGCAGCTCCACCTGTTTGGAGTTGCTATACTAGGGCTGGATTCCAGGGGGTGATCAGTCCCCTCTTCTTCTCCAGTGTCCCACACTTTAGGGAAAGGGCCTTGACACACTTACCTATGGCTCTGTTCTGTGGCTGTGTTCTGTCAATTTTCCAAACCATTCCTGGGTTCTTTAGCTGGCAACCATTCCCCCGTCCTTCACACTCCCACAAATAGGACCATCTGATAAAAGAATCGGGGGTACCCAAGAAACAGCTGCCGCTTCAAGAGGGCAAAAAGCCCATCTATCCTGCACCCGAGCCCCCAAAAGCCTCAGAATCAAGTCGGAGTTAAGTCGCTTCAGTGACTCGACTCAGACTCGACTCAGCAATAAACGATGCACTGGCTTGACTCGACTCAAGACTTGTATATTTTTAATGACTGACTTGCTGCCCTTGGTTCAGTAATATAACACATTCATCCAGAAACCTTATGACTTTGAATAACACCTCCATTTCTTTTTGCCTATTGGTCACATGGCAATCTGTCTCAAGCCCAAAGTGTTGGTACATTTCTCAGAGGGGAACAGCAAATGTGCTAGGCAGTGGGCTTGAGGCAGGCTTGAAGTCTGCTCAGCAGTCTGTCCCTGCTGCTTATTTGAGAAGCCTTCTAAAATTTTTCCTAAGAGCAGAAGGCAAGACTTGCCTCCAGAGTGCAGGCTGCATTTCTCAGAAGGGAACAGCAAATGTGTTAGGCAACAGGCCTGAGAACGAAGGATCCTTCCTTCTAAAAATTTTGAAGCTTCAGTAATGGGGAATAAGAAGGATCCTATTCCCCACTTTTGAAGCGGCAAATGGCAAAATCACAAATGTGGGGGCCCAACTCTGCTTAAATTGTTAAAAGTGACTTTATTTGACTCTGTCCAAAAATTCTGGAATTTTGGTTGGGGTATAAAGTTGACTTCCAGACTTGAGACTTGACTTGAAAGTATCTTCAAGGACTTGAGACTTAAAGGTAGAGACTTGAGACTTAACTTGAGACTTGGAGTAAAAGACTTAAATACATCATTGGTAATTTCAGAAAAATCTGCACTTGGCCTTTGAATCTGGCTGTGCTCACTTATCAAATATGTAAATTCTGACCTGTAAAATCATCTTGCCACCATGGGCACATCTGATCACATTTGATTTTGGAAAATAAGCAGAATCAGGCATATCAGTACTTGGATGGATGAAGACCAGGAAAATCCAGGGATCATCAGGCACAGCAAGAAAAGACTCTTGTCTGAAATCCTCAAGAACTGCTGCCAGTCAAATTTGACAATACTAGATAATTTGGACACCAATGGTATAACTCACCATAAGATAGTGTATGTTCCAAAAACTAGAAAATTTTGCAGCTCACATGTGCTGAATTTACTACACTGATGGTGCATTGATCAAGCAATAGGGAATATCTTACCCCAATGTAGTGCAGGCAGGTAGCTCAATATTCAGAATATTCAGAAAATTGTGAAAAACGTATTTCCTGAATGTTGAGAAATGCTGATGGGAAAAATCCAGGACTGATGAGAATCTTTGCAGTTGGGGACTTACTCAATGCAAAATTTGCATATGGTGCAGAAACAACATTTTTTTTCTATACATAAATTTATTATTTCTGCATAGAAATTATATTTTTTGCCTAGTCTATTCTGCACAGAAAACAGAGGCTATATATGCACAAAAAATGCTATTGTCTGCACAAAACAGCCAAGTACATGTAAGTTTCAAGTTGTAAATATTTTTCTGAAAACTGTCCCATTTTCAAAGACTTTCTCACAGCAAGAAGAAAATTGCTAAGAAAACTCATGCATATCATAGCAACGTATGTTCTTTTTTGTCTTTTCAAGAATGAGTGTCAATAATTATTTTATTATTTACAAATAAAAATAATAATAAAAAATAAGAAAATTGCTAACATTACTCATTGCTTCTTTAAAGAAAAAAAAAAGTAAAGAATTACATCTCTAGGGTGCAGCGCCTGCTTCGTCTTGCTCAGACCATGTGCTGTTAATTATCCTCAATGCCCACACTCATGGAGATGATAATAACTTATGGCAATCACAGTTTTAGGGTTAGATGATATTCATACTTTGCTCTCTTAGGGAGACAAGGCTTATGTGCAGTTAATGAAGTCTTATTTTAAACTACAGTCAGCCTTTCACCTTTATGGGTTTGACATTCACAAATTTGATTATTTGCGAGTTTCTCCAACCCCTGCCCCCCCCACCTCAGGTGTTTCTTTTTTCAGGAAAACTTTCCTCTTGGTGGGTCCTATCAGGCCACACAGCTCTTTAAAAACTCACCTCCAGTCCTCCTCCTCATCCACCATCCGCTGTCTTGCCAGCTAAGGGCAGCTCATAGCCTGATTTCTCAGCACCACAAACCCTCTCCCAATGCCCTTCAGATACCCAAGGAAGGAGATGAGCAAGAGAGAAGAAGTATAGGGCCACCATGCTACCCTTCTCCTTTCCCTGTTCTGGTATGGACCATAGGTGCCTGCTCTCCCCACCCATGCTTCAGCCTCCTTCCCACACCCACCCACTCACCCATTTTGATATTTGCAATTTTTTCACTTCTGCAAGGGTCCTTTGCCCCTAACCCTGGCAAATGTGGAGGGCCAACTGTAGACTTTAGACCATAATGAACATAAACAAGAATTTTTACCTATATTTTCACTTCTGTGTAGTAAATTTATTTTTCTGCACCTTTTCCCATACAAGGTAAGTCTGCTAGATTTGGACTGTTGTCTTATTTGATCATCATCTGGTAAAGATAGCCTTCTCAGATTGTGGTATTTTCTGTTATATTGCACAGAGAGGATGCCAAAACTTGAGCAATATACCTAAGCAGTAGCTGTTGCTCTCAGTCTGTTTTTAAAAAATGATTTAGATACACATAAAACTAGTGAATATTTTACACATGTGCAAATGTTGGTCTCCAAACTGCGTCAGCAAGAAAACTACACAGAGAGCTATTATGAGAAAGTACTAAATAAATTCATTGAAGACCTGTAGGTGGCACTGTAGGATGCACAAACAAATAATTTTATTCAAAGTTCCTGGTCTTTGTAGAACTAAATAGAAGGTAAAAAATCCTCCCAGGAATCCTTAGTGCACATTTGTGGACCCTGAAACCCATCATGATACTCTCCATGAGATCCATGGGAAACGGACAAAACTCAATGCATCTGATGGAGGGTAATGTACTGGTATAATTATTTTATTACATTTCTGTCCTATCCCTTGTGGCTGTATGCTGTATAGCTCAGAGTAGCGTGCATCAGTAATTTTTGTTCCCAAGAGTCCAGAAAATACAAAAAAGTTTTGCTCCCAAATGCTCCCAAATGACTTCTAGTGCTGTGGAGGACATTTCCACCATGTTTGGAGGTTTCTGCCCCTTCAGAAGTAAACAACCAACCAACCAAAAACAACAGTAACACACTTTTAATTTTTTCAGATTTTTTTCAAAAATGTCCTCTAGCACTGGGGGAATTTCCATCTTGTGGATAGGGGGGTCAATTTATGCCCAGGACAGGTCTTTCTTTTTTCAAACAGGAAGTGAACAATAAGTGACATCTGATATTTGGTTAAAAAAGACGCTCCTGGGCTTAAAATGGCCTAGGAATATCCCAAAACTGAAAATGCCCCTATTGTCCTTTAGAGGGTATTTGGGGCATTTGAAGGCAACTTTTTTTGTGGAAGAAGGTGTGTATGGGGGTGCAGCCCCCCATTGTCCCCTGGGAGGCTAATGCGGCTCCCTATACTTCCAAAGCTACTCATCCCTATTACATGCTGGCCATGAGATGTAGAAGACTTCTGAAAGAGATGAGAAAAATCTCTTGATCCCATCCAGCCAAGAGATGGAACAGCAATTTATTGCTTGCTTTCCAAACTTTGGAGCCCACTGAATAAATAGAACTGGAAACAATTATTGCCAGACAATCCAAACTGTGTGTATTTTGCAACTGCACCATGAAGGATCACAAGTGGTGCAGAGAATACACTGTCCTAGATATGAAAGATCGTGGGTAACAATCAGTGAAAGATCTGAGAGGTATGGTGAACTGGTGAATCTTGAATGCCACCTTAAACAGAGATTATTGGTTCATCCGACTCTGTCTTGCCTACATTGTCAATGGCTTCCTAAGAACTTAGGACGAAGTCCCATCACCTGCTACCTGGATCCTTTTAGAACCAGAGATACCAGGAAGTGGAACAGGAATGTTTGCATGCAAAGCATGGATTTTTCCGAAGCATGCAGGGAAAGTACATAGCCATGCTTCTAATTGTTGAATAGCACAGGGAAATATTCATTCCTAACATTGTTCTTGCCCTTCTCCATGACTAGTAGAAGGAATGACACAAAATGAGCAAAAGTACTTTTTTCCAAACAAGTAAAAGGAGTTTTTGGAGGGTGGTGTGTAGGAAGGCACATCACCTTCCAAACAGAATTGCTTTGAGTTTCATTTGGCAGAAGAAAATCAGGGTACAAATAAAACCAAAGAATAAATCAATAGCTCTTATGTGTTCTCTCTTGGCTGTGAACCTCATCCCTCGGCCATTTCTGCACTACACTGTTATAGTGCTATTATTCCACTTTCAACATCGTATGGAATCCTGGGGATTACTGTTTAAGGAGGGGCATTTAGAATTCTCAGCCAGAGAGCTCTTTGGCCTCAGGAAACTACAAACCTCAGAATTCCACAGGATGTTGAAAGTGGAACAATAGCACTGTAAGTGTAGGGTGGAAATGGCCCTTGTCTATGATTATTCAATGGGCCATGGCTTGGACATGAATTTGGTCTTGTCTTGCTCTTGGAGAAAGAGGCTGTGATTTTACTGGCTAGACTAACTATGCCAACTTACGGGCAGGTATAGGCAGGAGTGAAGGCACAGGTCACATGGCCAAAAGTGCTATGACAAGGAATGGGGACAGAAAAGCCAGATAAAAATGTCTTTTACTGCCAACCCACTGCTACCACAACACATTGCTCAAGAAAATGCCTGGCCTGAGTAGCAGACAGTTACAATGATGTAAGTCAGCAACAGAATCTTGGCAAGAGGAAGCAATTGGCATTCCAGACGAGTCAGAAAAAGAGAGAAGAGACATTCTAGGCAGAGTTAGCATTAAACTGGAGGCGCCAATATTCCCAAGAGCTTTGGGGTAGTGAAAGCCAAAGCCAGCTTTTCAAGTTGTCCAATATGTTTTTGACAGGGGGACAGATTGCAGAGTGACCCTTGTCTTTTTCTGTGCAATGAGCTTTGGGACTGGTCTGCTTGCCATGTGATTAGTGGGTTAGCATTTTTTCTTCAAACATAAAATACCCTTACAAAGAAAAAATTACTTGCCCAATTTTTTGTTTATAAATTTTTGTTTACAAGGGGAATATGAGACAGCCAGGAGCAAGCCCATTAGAAAGTTATCCACTCAAATTGCTTGTTATTTTTGCTGGCAAACATCTTCCAAACATCTCTGTGTTTTAGAGCCTCCTGGTTTTAACCTCCTAGTTCTGTGGTCCTTAAATAGATATCTTCATAGAACAGGGACGGCCAAACTGTGGTCTTTGGGCTGGTGGTAGCCCACAAGTTCCCCAGTTTGAAACTGCCTAAACCCCTGACTGCCCCAAAATTTTAAAAATTTCTTTCTGGTAATTTTTGACTCAAGACCTGCCAAAAGTTGGACAAAGCAACACCATCAAGCCCACAAACATTAAAGAAGAAACTTTAAAATTGGTCCAAAACTGTCTGAAACTGGAAGTGATGTGAAACCACTGGGTATGTCCTCCTGTTGGGGAGAAAATGCCCCCCCTCTGCAGTTGACCACTTTTGGTGTTGAACCATAGACACATATGAGGCACAGCTCTACCATGAGACCGAGTTAGTCATCTCAGGAAGCTGATGATGATGGGGCATGGAAGAAGTAGAGTTGTATATGCCATATGAGCTCCCCTTTGTCCTCCCTGCTGTCACCAGTGCCAATGAAATCTGGTCACTAGTGCTAAAATAAGATGCAGCTGTCCCTGAGATGTCATCTTGATGTTCATCTCAGGCGGCAAAATGTTGGGGTCAGTTCTGGCACAAAGGGTTGCATTCACATTATTGGAGTTGCTACACGGCTGCGTGAAAGACAAAAGCTGGAAGAAAAAGATTGCTTTCAGAAGCAACAAAGATTTGCAAAGAGCCCAGAAGAGCCCTGACAGTTCATAATCTGCATGTACAATGAAGGCTCGTATAGACCCTTGGGTACAATTCATTTGCTGAGGTTCCTTTACAGTCATGCTGGAGCTTATATAAATGTGGATAAATAATGTATGATAGAGGACCCGCTGCTTCGAACTTTGCTCATGGCTCTGAACCTCTGGGCCTTGTTATGTAATGAAAGTTGTGTGAGCATAATGGATAGCAGGGCCAGATTCTTCATTTCTATATTAGGTGATACTCTTTATCTGGAGCAGATCTGAAAAGCAGAAAGGAAGTCACAGTCCTATTAGAGAAAGAGAAGACACAGCTGTTACCAGCATAACATGTGCTAAACATGTCACTTTGTCTTTTGGGCCTACATCTTAGCTGGTATGTCTCCAGTGCTGACATTGATAGTGATTGCTGTAGAGGATACTACAGTATGCTGGTTCAGAAAAAGGGAAAGAGAAAAAAGAAGGAGACATGAAACAGGCATTAGAAGAAATAAGGAGGGAGAAATCATTAACATTCATTAAACTCTTAAAATGTTTTGTCTGTTGAGACAAGGTCATATCAGGCAAGAGCTGGGGTTGTCAACTGACCAGAAATAATCAGTCCCATCTGTTCCTGCACTTTTAATAGGTAATAACTGCTTGATCTCCAGAACTCAGCTGGGAGAACTTTTCACAGCATGGGGATAATCAATATGAGTGCCCGCAGCACAAACTGCTGTTCCAGACACCAGAACAGCAGGTGTTGGTAAAATGGAAAAATAGAAAGAAATAACTCTCAAAAAATTTATATTTCTTTTACTTCACAAATTTATGTATTTCATATAATGAAGGGGTGGGGCAAAGCTCAGAAAAGTTTTTTTTAGGGGGTGATTATGGGTCCTTTCATGTTACACCATTATAGCACTATGATTCCACTTCAAGTGCCATGGTTTCATCCTCTGGAATCCTGTGAGGTACAGTTTAGAGAAGGGTGTTCAGAATTCTCAGCTAGAGAGCACTATTGCTTCCCCAAACTACAAGTCCCAGGATTCCAGAGGACACAGCCATGGCAGTTAAAGTGGAATCATAACACTATAATTGTGTAGTCTGAAAGGATGCTACTATTTCCAGAATTCCAATGCACCGACCATGTTGGCTTGGGAATATGGGAAGATGCAATCTAAAAAGTAACTTTTCTAAGTTTAGAAGAAGCTTAGGAATCAGAGCATCTGTGATCCTACCTGCATTGTCAAAGTTGTGCTAACAAATCTACCCTAGAACCTGGTGAGTAGACCACTTCCTGGAGCATTTGGTGGCACTTTAATGGGCATACTTTTAGTGGAAGGCAATAGTCCCATACGTCTAGTAGTTATCAAGAACCTTCTTCCTCACCTTAAGACCCCTTAGCAGATGAATATAGGATTGTATGTTTAAAGGGCTTTTAAATATAATTTTCTTATGTAGTTTAGTCCCTTTTCCACACTCTTCCCAGTGTGAGATCTGCCCAAAGGGGAGCGGAACAGAACTTGAGGGGTTTTTTTGTTTTGTTGTTGTTTTGAGGGGGGACCCTGGCTCTCAGAATACCCCAAGTCACACAGCAACTAGCAATATTAGTTAGGGGATATAAGCCAGAATCCTATTGGAGACTTATAGCTTCGTAAGTAGACTCACATATATTGGAATTAGAACTGCACAGTTGAGGAATGCCCATATACAGGAGAGTAATGCTGTTATGCTGTTTTGCAGCAGAGCCAGCAAAGTGCCAGATGGGCATTGGTGCCTAACGCGTAACAGGATCAATGTAGATTGCATTGATCCTGATGCAGACTGGGCACTCTTGCTGGTGTGTTGTTATGCATCTTTGCAATTCAGCAAAGGGGTTTCTTAGCACCTCCAGTATGTAGATAGGTATTTGTAAAGTTAGGTAACATAAAAGGTCATATAGGATCCCAGCAGTAGTTCCCAAAATAATTTTTCCAGGCTCTGACAAGATGGCACCTCTTTCTCCATGCCATGTATGAAAGGTGGCTAGATTGGCAATTAAAACTCACTTCTGTACTGGTAATGGGACTGTATCTCATGCAGCAACATAGTTAAGGGAAGCTTGTGTGACATACATTGCTCTGTACTTCCATGGAGAGAGCTGCCCAGCAGTGCCACTATTTTTTCCCAGCATCTGCTACATGACCCAACTGCTCTATCCCACTGGTAGGGCTGGCCATGGATCTCTCTCTCTCTCTCTCTCTCTCTCTCTGTGTCTCTCTTGATATTATCATAATCTGTGTCATCATGTTAGACATCTCACGAGTGTCCCACATCTCAGAAGGATGTGGAGTTGTTGTGTGCCTTCAAGTTGTTTCCATCTTATGGCAACCCTAACGCATATTGCTATGGAAATACTAGCAAGGAGATGATTTAATTTTCATGTGCTCTGGGGTCAAGAGAAAAACACAGCAACTGTTGGGGGCCCACAGTGGAATGCCACTCCAGAAGAGGTAGAAGGATCCCTGTACTTATACAGCTAGATTATCAGGAAGAGGGTCCCTATGTAGCATTCCTGTTGAAATGGGTGTCTTCTCTTTTGAAATACAGTCAGCCCTCCACATTTGCGGGTTTGTCTTTTACAGATTTGGCTAATTGCGAGTCTTTTCAACCTCTGCCTTCCCCAACTCAGGGGCTTCTTTCCCAGGGGAAGCTTCCCTCTCGGTGGCTCTGATCAGGCCATACAGCCCTTTAAAAACCTGCCTCTGGTCCTCTTCCTCCTCCACCAGTCACTGTTTGGCCAGCAAAGGACAGTTCGCAGCCCACTTTCTCAGCACCACGAACCCTTTCCCAGTGCCCCCCCACACACCCAAGGAAGAAGATGGGCAAGAAGAGATGTATAGGGCCACTATGCCAACTCACTCCCTTGCTCTCTCCTTTCCCTTACGTGGTTTGGATCCTGAGTGCCAGCTCTCCTCACTATGCCGTAGCCCCTGTCCCACAGACACACATGCATCTTTTGATATTTGTGACTTTTCCTCTTTTGCAAGGGCCCTGTGCGCCAACCCTAACAAACGCAGAGGGCTGACAGCAAAATAAATAAAAATATAGACAAGCGTTCAGTTAGATGAGCCCACATTTCAGGGAGAAACAGACCAAAGCCTAGAGAAATCCTGTTATGAAGGGAAGAAAAAATCTTCAGGTAAAAGGTTGAGCATCATGGAAGAGCCAAAGAAAGAAAAACTCTGCCAAGGTTTGCAGCTATAAATTTTTAGAGGCAACTGCTGATTAGCCCAGGAAGATGCTTTTGGAGAGAGTGAATAAAGATAAGGAGCCAATAAATTATCAAATAATGTAGTCAGCATTTTGGCCATATAACAGGATGTCAGATGCCACTTCTGACTCCGAGTTCAGAAAAGTTGCTTTTTGAATTATTTCTCCCAGAGTCCCCTAGCCAGCACGGCCACTGGGAGATTCTGGGAGTTATCACTGACAAAATAAATTTTCCAAGTTTTGTACTGAAACTTCACACGGGAAGAGATCAAGTCAGTGCGGGAAACTGAAAGAAAGGAAGCAGAATCAGGAAAAGGAAACAGGACTCTGCTAAGATCAGATGCAAGCAAATTGTATCATCTTGACAAAAAGTGGCTCAGTGCCTTTCCCCCCTCTCAGCTCACTTTGCAAACAACATGCATGTGTGAGCAGTTCAAAATGAGCCACCATAGGCAAAAAGAACTGACAAAAGAGTGGAACCCTTATCAAATTAATAGAACTAGTTCTTAATATGAAAGAGTCAAAACTGCAAGTGGTCAGATAACCAGGGCATCAAAAAGTGGGGGCTTCCTATACCAGAAAAGGAGAATGGAGTTGCTGGATACCTGCTAGATTATTTCTGGAGTGAAATAATTACACCAAGAATAACTGAGGGGTGAAATTATTTGGGCAATATGACACCTTAGGACACTATGGCCTGAATCCTATTCATCCTGACCACAGCGAATATGTTGAATCAGTTCTTGAATAGTGAGTTGGCGCTTATGTAAGTCCCATTCGTAGGATTCAGGCCAACGTATGTCATTTGGATCGTCTCAAAATAAACTGCACAGTCTTGCGACCAACAGTCCCATAAAGCGAACTATAAAACCTGCCTAAATTTCATCTAAAGCTCCTTGACTCCAGAATGTTAGCATCTAAGCACCATCTGAAGTAACAATGAGTCCTTTTCTGTATTTCCAAATCTCGTCCAGCTGGGAAACCTTTGATATGAGAAGTCTGGGGTGAATATTCAAACACATTTCCTTTAACACTCTTCTGTCTTTATCTCCCTGAACCAAGGGTGGAAAGGAGGATCAAACATTTGATTAGTAAACTAAGCCAAGCAAATTACTCCTGTGCAAAGCTTGGAAAATGTTACTTTTTTGGAATAAAACTCCTAGAATCTCTCATCCAAAAAGTAATTTTTGCAAGCTCTGTTTCTACCCCTCTCCCTGTTCAAACTGAATAAATATGAGATATGTACTTTTTCTCTTTGATCACACCGGATCTTCATCATTTCACCTAACCTGTTATGGAGATGGAGTATCTTACAATTCTCCAGGTAATCCCCTTATGAGCATTTTATCTTGAAGGGTTTAGTGTTAAGATAGCAATCTATTTTTATTTCAAATTCCTATTCTCTTTCCTTTCCTTTTTTTTTTTTTTTTTTTGGATCTCTGGATATATTCCTTCAACAAACATTTTCTTTTAATTTGGATTAAGGGCTTTACAGGATGGATTTCTAACCAAATTCAAAAAAGAAGTGTTTTCTCACCCTACTTAGCTATCAGTATTCTCTGATTTGTTCCTGCAGGGGGATAAGCGCAGGCTGCCTATCCACATTTAAGAGGTTTATTGTTATCTCATAACAGACATATGGCCTCTAGCTTTGGGGTCCATTTACTTATAGTAAGAGGAAGAAAGTAAAGGAAGAATACTAGCAATCCAACAGAATTATGCACAGCTTATCTGCCTTGTAAGGCAGTTGTGGCAACTGAGAGATTTTCTTCTCAGTGCCTGTGGCAGAAAAGTCCACAAGCACTTTTTACTCCTTCTCTCTCAAAATAAAATAAAATAAAATAAAATAAAATAAAATAAAATAAAATAAAATAAAAGGTAATAACTAATTAAAATGACAAAAAAATTTCTTGCTGCTATATGTTATTTTTGTTATAGCAATAGCAGTTATTTCTATACCACTTATCAGTGTGAAGTACTCCCTAAGTGGTTTACAATGTTGTAAGCTAATTGCCCCCAACAAACTGGGTACTCATTTTACTGACCTACGGAAGGCTGGAAGGCTGAGTCAACCTGGAGCCCCGCTGGATCGAACTCACAATGTTGTGGCTGCAGTACCGGCATTTAACCACTGCGCCATCAGGGTTATATGCCATCAAATCAGTTTCACCTAACGGAGTGAGCCTATGAATGAGAGTCAGTCTAAGAGCCCTGGTCATCCACTGCTCTGTCCATCCCTTGCGTACTCATAGTTGCTTCCATCAAGAGGCTAAAGCTGATCAAGAATTTAGAATGATAGCAGGGTCATCCGAAGTATTACAGTCAAAGTGGAGAAGCACCAGAGATAGGCCATTTCTGCACTACACTGTTATAGTGCTGTTATTCCACTTTCAACTTCCTATGGAATCCTGGGCCTTGCAGTTTAGGGAAGGGCATTTAGAATTCCCAGCCAGAGAGCTTTTTGGCCTCAGTTAACTACAAACCCCAGAATTCCACAGGATGTTAAAAGAGGAACAATAGCACTGTAACTGTGTAGTGCAGAAATGGCCTAAGATACATCCATCCCCTTCAGGAAGTAATGTCTGCATAAGCACAAGACAATTTGGTTCCAATGGCAAGGGTGTCAGGAAGGCCCAGAAGGGAAACTACTGGTCAATGGCAGTAATGGTGGGATATGATGTGCAAATGGCAGAGGATCTCTCAGAGAGAATAGCAGTGGCACTTCAGCTAACTGATTATTACTGTACAGAAGGTGGCACTGGTAAGCCACTACTGAGGGTTTTTTTTCCCTTGAAAACTGTATGGATGAAATAATCCAAAATAAACCCCAACCTTTCAACTGCTTAAGGCACTTTTGTTCTCTCTGTCTAACAGAAGGAATGGCCCTGAGTGTCTCTTTGACCTCCTTGACTTTACAGGTCATAGTTGTATTGTACCTTCGCTGATCACTACCCATTATTCCCCAGACTGTCCTTTCCTTTCCTGAGCCACACAATTTAAAACCTGAGACACCCCTCAAAGGCCCTTCTCCTTCTCTCTGGTTCACTGCTCTCCCGAAGACCAGCCTCCAGATAGGCTGGACTACAACTCCCATCATTCCAGCCAGTGGCACAAACAGTTACACTGCAGTTCAACACAGCTGGAGGGCACCAGGCTGGGGGAGGCTGGCCTAAGATGGCTATTCTCCCCAGCTCCTCACACCTCTGACATTTCAGAGAGGGCTAGAAAAAAGAATACTTTACATTTTTTTAAGCAGCACAGTGTCCTTCTCCCCCTTTGCCCTTATGAATATTGCTCCTTTCTCGGAATTCCCTGTAACAGGTAGGAGAAAGATTTATGCATCTCCCCCTTATGGTAGAATGTGGAAGTGCAAGTACAGTCGGCCCTCCACATTCACTAGTGTTGGTGGCACAAAACACTCAAAAAAGTAGAAACAATTCAAATAAGATTTTTATTTGACTACTAAAACCAAATTTATAGCACCAGCATCCACGAGGGAGGGGATCCTCCACTCAGTCTCCCAGCTTTTCAACAGATCCATCTCCTACCCTCTTAGGACACCTTCCCACCACACACACTTTTTATCCAGCACTTCGAAGCCACACAACTCAATGGGATTTTGAAGGCAGCCACCTGGGGATCCTCCACTTTATTTTCCACCTTGCTTTTCCCTCCATCTCACATCATTTAAACAGATTCCATTGATTTGTGTGACTACTAAATGCTGAATAAGAGGTGTGTGTGTCTGGGAAAGTGTGTGAAGAAGGCCAGCAGGGTAAGGGTGTGGAGCTTCCAGCAAGCAGTGGCTGCTGCTTTCAAAATCAGATTGAATTGGGCAAAGACGGATCTAGGGTGGGGCAACTGGGGCGCATGCCCTGGGTGCCATTTCTGGGGGGCTCAAAAGCTGCTGTCCCCTCTGCCTGCTGGCCACCCCCTGCACCCTTCTGTGCCCACCCACCACCTTTTTGCACCTTCCTGCACCTGCCCACCACCTCCCCTATGCTCGCCCACCACACTCTTTGCTCGCCCACCACACTCTTTGCACCTTCCTGTATTCTCCTGCCACCCCCATGCACACTTTTGCACCCGCCCACCACCCCCACACACTTTGGCACCTGCCCGCCACCCCTCATGCACTTCTGCGCCCCCCTGCCGCCAGTCACATGCTCTTCTGTGCCTGCTCACCACCACCTCTGTCCTTCCTGGCCTGTTTATGGGGGGACGGCAGCAGCAGTAGCACCTGGGGTGCAACTTCTGCACTTGCCCCGGTACTGCTGAGCCTAGGTAAGCCACTGGAATTGGGTGGCTGCCAAATGAATTAGTCCTGTGAGTGCAAAGGTGGGGTTCTTGGAATGGGAGATGGAGAGAATTGGGGAGCAAGGAGCTACAAACTTGTGAATAATCAAATTTGCAAAAAGAAACCTGCAAAAGAGAAGGGTCAACTATACTTGTTTTTCACCAGTCCTTCGTTGTTGCTGTTAACGGTTGTCAGATTGACTTCAACTCTGGGCAAGATTTCCAAGTCACTCTATCATCAACAGCCCTGCTCAGGTTTTGCAGACCCAGGGCTGTGGCTTCTTTGATTGGGACTATCCAATGCAGCCTTCCTCTTTTCCTACCGCTTTCTGCCTTCTGCTGCAGCACACTAAATGGCTCTGAAGGCAGAAAAAGCTGTGATTGCCCAAAGCACTTACCACTGAGAATGGCAAGCCTTGCATCGTTTCCCTTCTTCACTCATGTTTCTGAATTGTGAAATGTGATGATATCTCAGTGTTCTTTTTCATGTTCCACATAATTGGCTGCTCTTGGGACAGCTCATAGAAGCGTAAACTGTAATGACACAATGCATTTCAAGAACTAAAGATCCTCTGGCTATTTCCGCACCGTACCTCCTTCCGTTGTCCTCCTGTCGCGGCCCTGGCAGCGCCTTTGCTGGGAAGGCAGCACAACATCAACACTGCACCCGGCCAGCTCCCTGCAGAAAGAAGTGTGAGTGACATGCTCCTTCCTTCCGCAGCACAGCTGGCCTCTTTCCCATGCTGCACTGGGGAAAGAAGCACATGATTGCACCTCCGCTCCTTCTGCATGGCTGCTGGTAATGGCAGCACCATGCGATCGTAGGCGCTTAACAATTTTTTCCATTAAGCGACTATCCCGTGATCACAATGGGTGGAGGTGTGTTGGCAGCGGGACTGCGACAATGTTGTGCAAAAGCATGACTCATGGAGTACTGCCAGCACATCGTTATCACATGACAGCAACACCATGTGGAAATGGCCTGTGTTTTAGGAACCTGTAGAGGGGAAACCTGATAGAGAGTGGTTGGTTTTGGCAACAAATGACATCTGGCATTATAATCTTTTCCATTTTCAGGCTGCAGTCCTTAATACACTTACCTGAGATAAAGTTCTGTTGAACTCTGTGGAATTTACTTCTGAGTGGATATGCTCAGAATCACACTGTTACCCTTTAGGCCATGCATGAATGTTGCTGTTGTAGAGAGTTCTCCAATGAACAGCATCCCCACTCTTCTCTGCTGTGTAATCCACAGGCCGAGACACAAGGCTTGAATCTTACTCCGGTCACCAGCTCATGAGGTGGTCTTAGGTAGGCTGTATGATAATAACGCTGACATCTTACAGGATGCTGACATCTTATACGATTGGTATAAGAAGTATAACTAGAGGTGCTTATAAACATAACGAATAAAACAGTAACTTATCTATTTTATTAATTATGTTTGTATTTGCTAAAAACGTGTAGGTGTGCCAAACACAAATAGGAACCCTTTGAACATTTGAAAGCACTATATAAGTTTAAGGCCATATCTGCACTACACAGTTATAGCGCTATTATTCCACTTTCAACACTCTATGGCATCCTGGGATTTGCAGTTTAGGGAGGGGTATTTAGAATTCTCAGCAAGAGAGATCTTTGGCCTCAGTAAGCTACAAACCTGAAGTCCACAGGATGTTGAAAGTGGAATAATATAACAATGTAGGGTAGTAATGACCTAAATATGGTGACTTCTTATGTTGCTGTTTCAGTTCAGAACACCAGCACAGGATTTACAAGGGATCATGTACAGTTTAGTGTGCTCAATGCTTCAATTCAACAGGGTTCATATATCAGTTACAAAAGAAATTTATCTTTAAGGTATTAAGTGGGAGTGAATGCTCACATTCCTTCCTTCCTTCCTTCCTTCCTTCCTTCCTTCCTTCCTTCCTTCCTTCCTTCTCTCTCTCTCTCTCTCTCTTTTTTTTTTTTTAAAAAAACCACTTTCGGTACATTTTATTCTGCCCTATCTCAGAGGTAAATGATATTCTACAGCCACCTCCTGCAAAACCCTGCAACAGAAACACCAGTTCTGAGACTATAGCCATTTCCGCACTTGACTGTTATATTGCTATGACTCCACTTTCAACATGCCACAGAATCCTGGAGTTTGCAGTTTCAGGAGGGGCTGGCCAGCAACTGACGTTGGATCATCTTCAGTCACAGCTATGGCTCAGCATTGGGAAGGGGTTAGATTGGTTGAGCTTTAGAATCCTTTCTGATGCTAATATTCTATACAGTCAGCCCACCACATTTGCGGGTTTCACTTTTGTGGATTTGATTATTCACGGATTATTAGCTGTCACCTCTCCTGCCTCCCTATGCCATTTTTAATAGGGACTGCAAGCCTCGTGAGACTGAGAAACTGTGAACGAGGCTTATAAGTCCCTCTTAAAAATGGTGTGGGGCAGCAGTGGAGGTGGCAAGTAAGCCCCCCCCAGCCACCCACTGCTGCCTTGTGAAAGAACCCTGATGCCTCAAAGGAATCGGTGGTGGGTTGAATATGGTGATCATACTTTTTTGTGTGTTAAATATAGTTTGGGAGGGCCTAGAGTTATTCATGATTTTTCCATTTTCACAGGGTCCTATGCCCTCACAAATGCAGAGGGATGACTGTATAAGCTTCCTTAAGCTTATTCAAGAAAAGGCTGGAGTAACTTAAAAGGAGAGCACCTCTGTAAAAAGAAAAAAATTGGTGAGTCATTTCTTGGAACATTTCATAACAAATCTCCAATTTGGGGCAATAGAGAAAGAGAACACTATTGACAAGAGAGGTTTGTTGAATATGTAGGTGGAATGGATTTTAAAATTAAAATCTTTAGTCACTAGAAGCCTGAAGGAATGGTACTATGAAAATAATAGATAACTTTAATTTGTTGTTATCCTAATATTCTTTTTATATTATGAGTAAGTAAGGTTACTCTAATGAAAGTAGGCTAAGTTAAAATTAAATAATGTACAGAATTAATTAGTTAGGAAACAGTACAAGTTTATTACTAATGTTATAAACATATTATATGTATACCTAAGAATTATTAATTTTGATTTACAATACAGTAAGAATATGCCATTATTGACTAGAATCATTATATAATAATCAATTAAGTAATAATTAAGTTTTGAAAAAAATTGTACTTACTAAGTCAGAATTAATATTAATAACCCACCTAGGACTACAAAGTACAGACCAATTTACTAAGTTCATTATGATTATAGAAATAAACATAGGCAAGAAATATTAAATTTCATTATAATTTGGGATTTAACAGTTAGTAGTTATTATAATTACTACGCATCTGCAGCAGGGTGGGAACCAATTTTTTAGTTGTGTATAGTTTGGTGTTTGGTAGTTTAGACTGAAATTTGTAGCTTTTTGTTTGGTACTGTTTTTTCAGTTCATTTGTATAATCTATTATTATGTATTACTTTGTTTTGTGGATTGTTATTCTCTTTTATATGTTCTTTTTATGTGTTTTTGTTTGTTTTCTGTGTTTTTATTCAATTAAAAATAAAAATTAAAAGCTTGAAGGAAAATGTAGACTTCCTCTCACTCTTGTAAAGTCTTTCATAGTTTTCAGATAGTCCCTTTCTCTTTAGCCCAGATACATGCATGTGCCCTTGAATGTTATGCATATTTTCAATATCATCTGCTCACAAGATATTTTTTAAAAAACCCTCAAATACTAAAAAGCCTTTGCTCACATGTTTTGATTTGCCCAGTAAATAGCTTAAGATTCCTACTTCAGACATTTCGGAAGTTTGATTCTAAATATTCTAAATACTGGCTATAGGCTACGTACAAATTTAATAATGATTTTATGCAATGTAATATTTATGTGCTATCCTTTTATGATTTTAAACATCCCCTCAAAGAAAAGCCTTAAGAGGCCAAAATGCATCCAGTTGTTCTACTAACAAACAGATCATGATGTAAGCATTTCGGGATGTGTCTCTTGTTTCTTCTGTATAACACTAAATAAATTGAAGCACAACCATTAGCTGAAATTCATGCCATCTGAAGGATCTTCTGTAGAAATCAGCTGCTTGAGCTCTGAAAACACGAAATGGATTTCAACCTGTGAATCTTCCATATAACTAATATAAACACAATAGAAAAATGGAGGACAAGTGAAAAGTGCTTATTATAGAGTGCAGTTTGTAGTTGAGTGTTGAGAAGTTAACCTGACACAAAATTCTTACACACTCAAAATTCTTTGGAAGGAGGAACAAGCTGGAAAAAAAAAATATTGCTCTCCACAGGAATCCTTCACTTCATGCAGACTGAAACACTCATCTAAAGTCTGCCCACATAGATTGTACATACTCAGTTCATGCCAGTTTTTCCTTGCTGTCATACACGCTGAATGAACATATGACTCAGCTTGGCACAAGTGCTCTTGCAATAGATACAGTTAAAAATCTGTCCAGTCCACCTATCCAAACCAAAACCAAAACCAAAACCAAAACAAATGACAATCCCCAAAGAACCAAATTTTTCAGGGGATGCTGTGCGAATTTCCATGAAACAAAGGATAGTAATTGCTTTCCAGAATGCCTGAACATGGCAGTGCAAGGATGGGCAAAGCATGCCCTGGGGCTGCATGTGGCCTCCAAAGGCTCTTTTTGTGACCCTTGATTCCTCCAGACTTCCCAACCTACTGTTTTTCTGACCCCCAAATAATATGTGGCCTCCAAAGGCTTTTTTTGTGGCCCTCGATTCCTCCAGATTTCCCAAACTGCTTTTTTGCTGACCCCCACAAAGGTGAATTTCCTGTCCTGGAAGCATCCTGTGGAGTCAATTCAGCTTTTCAGTTTCAGCTGTTCAAACATCAAATAATACTAATTTTTAAAAATTAGATGTGGCCTTCTGGCCGCGTCTTTTAGGGAGTTTTTCCCCTACAGTTTGGGGGTGTCTGTGCAGTCCCTGAAGGATCCCAAAAGCAGAACACTCTTGCCTGGGGTGAATGCAGTCGCCCATCCCTGTTTCAATGCATATGTTGCCGATCCAGCAAGTAATTCACTTAGCACAGGCAGAGAATTAAATGAAGATCAACTGCATTGTGACAGGTTACTTGAGAGACATCTTGAATCACTGTAATTGTTTCTAGGAGAAATGTTTTACAGCTTGCTGGATCAGACCCCATCTATTTAGCATAGCCTACAGTTAGGACCAGCCCAAGACACAGAGTAGGAAATGCCACATTCCTCTGACCCAAGTCAATGCATATAATACACAGAGCCAGAGACAGAAGTTGCTTTGTTTGGACTAAAATTCATACAGTACTTCTACAGGTTAGCTAGAGGTTAGGAATTTTCCCCATCTCTGCTGAAAATGAGCCTGTTTATCTTGGTTCATCAAGAAGAAAATCACAGAAGCCCCCTTTTCATTCCCCATTGATAAAAATGTAGTAACAATATAAATAGCTAACAACCTGCATCTCTTTCAGCACTTCCAGAATTTACCTCCTGGAGTGTCTGCCCTACTCTGCCTAATGGTAGGCCCACTCCACCTACGGCTTCCCATGAGAGCTACCTGGAAGCCTTTAGAAGTTCAGAAGGTGGGCTTTGAAAATAACAGGCCTTTCCTACTGTTATTCCTCAACAACTGGTTCTCAGAAGCAGGATGTCTCTGAAGTAAAGCTTGGAAAATATTTTCAAGTTCTGCTCTGATCTTGGAGGTTTCTGCATATGCGTATGAGAATTTAGATCCAATCACTTTCTATTTCTTCTGTTGTCTCCAGTTTTCCTTCTCCTCAAGAACTTACAGTAGCTAGTTCAGCATCCCCCTAAAACAGAAAACACATCACCCAAAAGAGGAAGATAAAGGACACCAGCTTCCGTATACTAATTTATACATATAAATCCAAAATTTAAATAATTCCTGCAATTTAAATGACAATTCAAACATCTCACCATAATGGAAAGACCGGGTGACCTGTGTGCCTACCTTTTTAGTCTGTTGTCCAAGTGTTGCTGGTGATCACTATGCTCCTATCTGCTGTCCAGGACAAATTCAAGGCCACATTTTTTTCTTCTTGTGCTTCATCTCCAAGCTGGACTCTGACTGGACAACTCTTCAAACATCAGTCATCTGACAGCATGATGTACCACCACCCTTGCTCAGCCTTAGACAAAAAGAATGGAAAAGGGGTCTTCTACAAAAAAGAAGAATTTGCTCCAGAAGCAGGTATTGATGTTAACGCAGAAGTCCCATTGTAATGATGTGACAAGTATGACCTTTGGCGAGGCATGAATTCAAAAGGTATTTGGTTTGCAGACAGCATCTGTCCTCCTTCTTCCCTGCAATCTTCCCATTGACTATGAGATTTAGGAAAGCTCTACCTGCATTACCATACCGAAGAATTACAAGTGATTACCACAGCCTCCTGAGGATGGAAATGGAACTAATGATATTGGATGTACAGCAGAATTTATCCTCTTTGAAATTCCAGGTAGCACAGCAAATCATTTTACAGAATATACAGGCAGTCCTCCATATCCACAGATTCTGTATTGATGGATTCAACCAGCCATGGCTTGAAAATATTTTTTAAAATCCCTAAAAGTAAACTTTGATTTTGCTATTTTATATAAGGAATGCCATTTTATTACACTGTTGTACATAATGGGACTTGAGGATCCATGAATTTTGGTATCCACAGAAGGTCTTGGAACCAAACCCCAGGGCCCAGTGTAAACACCATTTCCCCCATCATCTCATCACTTGAACCAGTTGCTACATGCTCTTAATACTGGGCTGGTAGAAACCAGGCTTGACAGGTCTCTAAAAGAGACATGGAATCATGAGGTCCACCACATGAAGGCTGATACAAAATAGTAGCTCAAGGGAAAAGATCTACATTTACAGTTAAGAACCAGGGAATCACTTGAGCATATGCTTGTTTTTACTGAGATAACAGCTTTTTCAACACAAAGATCCATTTTTGGTTCCACTTTAAGACTTCATCTATGGGTCCTAATTAAAAGGGAGCGGGAAAGCTTTTTAAACTGCTGCTACTGTTAAAAGCAAAAGAAATTCAGAAAGCTTTGCTCTACCTCAAATAATGCTGAATTGAAAATTTTGGTTTGAACTTTTTTCAGTGGAACGGGGTGAGGTCAACAGCTGCAGAGGTCTCACCAGTGGTAGCGGTCTCCACCTGTTCAATTAATGTTGATAAAGATGGTAATAGCTTCAGATTTTGCCACAGACAGTGGTTTTTCCCCATAGTATCATGGAATAATGCTATTAGTAGGGGTGTTTTACAGAAAACAAAATGGCAGCTGTATTACAAAGAGTGGAATCCACTGCTGGAAATCCTGCTCTAGAAAAAAAGAATCAAGTCACTCCAATGGTGAGCCCCTCAAAGCTTGCAGGAGGATGACAGCCACCCTCCCAAGAATAATGTCTTCCCAGTCTGCTATCAACTACTTGGAGGGGTATTTTCCAAAAGCCCTAAAACCCGCCCCATCTACAAATGTCCACCTCAGTTGCTGGGCTCAGTCCTGAAAAGTGACAGTGTCTTTTTAGACAGTGTCTAAGAAAGATCCATGTTCTCACACCCTTAGGATGCTGTTGCCATGTTGCTTAGCCTTTCAGCATTCCCTGGATTTCAGTAAACAAGCAGAAATAACCACCACATAAGCTTGATCAAGACTGGGCCTGGATAGTTCCAGTCTTGGAGATTAGGAACAACACTAAGCTATCCACAGAAATAGCAGGACACAAACATCAAGTCACAAATAAAAATAAAAAGTAAATCCATCCTTTTTATTAACCAAAATGAACATGGTTGCTACTGTTTGTACTGAAATTATGCACGCTGTTGCAAATATACACAAGACAGCTGTCTCTGAATTGCCACTGAACTGACATTAAAAAAATCACTTCATAAAATTTTACAAGGTATATCTCCATTTCACACTTATCACTTTTTATCAGTGGTAATTTCACTGTTGTATTGTACTTAATAAAAGAACATCATGTTTTCATAAAGGCTTTTCAGCTGCTGTTTAAATTTACATGGGGGGGTTTAAAAAAGCTCAGACTTGGGAACATACAGTTAAAGATTCCCCTTCCCAACTCTTCTATAATTTTAATGAAATTGACTTTGAAAATCAAAATGCAATTATGCTCTAGAAACAGTTGATCTCTTTTCAGATCTGTTTTCAGCAGCTGGAAGTGGGACACACAATGGGGATTCAAGGCAAATACTACGATACTTGAGAATTTCACTGTTAGCATCAAAAACATATTCTTTTTGATATTATGAAATGGGAGAAAACAAGTTCTTACAATGATTCAGAAGATATTTTTGCAGCTCACAAGCAATTTGTTACCAAGACACAAATCAACACAGGCCAACTTCATCTGTTTCAGAATGAGCCACCCTCTGCATATATATTTAGAACTAAAGCCCATTGTGTTGAATGAGACTTATTCCCAAATAACTCTGCATGGCAATACTATGAGCTAAAGTTATTTTGCACGTTCAGGTAAGCAACCACTCATCAAGTTAATATCCACATAAGAAACCAGCATTATACATTTTTTTTCTATTATTTTAATATCTGGTCCATCATCCCTCAAATTTTGATGTGTTCCATTCTATCGTGCAAAGGAGTACCAACGTGAATTAAAGACCCTGAAAACTAACCCCACTGTACATCCTTGTTAACTTATAAACAGATGCAAATCAATAGATATGTCTAACAGAAATTACTGAAGACTTCATATTTTGGTCTGGAATGTTAATAAACTGTGCCCTGACATTGTACCAAAGACTATTGCCATTACAAATGTCTGGAAGAGATCTAGTGGATCATAGACCAGTGATTTTTGAAAGTCTTTTTTTCAGGGAGAATCTCATTGATTGAACAGTGCCTCCCTGCGGAACTCCTGTGTTGGAAAGTATACTGGGGTGTATTCCAATGAGTGTGTCTGTTGGGCTTACCCATCAACCTTGTACAAACACACCACTGTAACTGTACATCAGAGGGCCAACTTGTCACAGGGAATCTTGGCCAAAATACAACTTAACACTAATCTGATAGTGCAGTTGTGCTGTCCTGTGCAAACAAACTGTGCAAGAGGTTGTGAGACTAGTTGGACAACCAGTTGTGCATGAACTCACACAAAAGGTTGTGAAACTGATTGCACAACAGTCAAGGAACTGCTATGAGTAACTGTCTGTATAATAAACTATATGGGATACTATCTTTGCACAACCTCTAAAAAGGGATTAGTACAACACTAGCATCTTGCAGAACTGCAAGACAAAATTCGATATAGATCGTCATCTGCCAGAGTTGATATTCTTACTGTGAAAGTTTTAGTGTGTTTCCAAGGACCTCCAGGGTTGGAACATAGTTTATAGTTATATGATGATTGGTATGTCAAGAGAACTGGTCCACTCATTGTAGACCAATGCTCTTGGTACCAGAGGATTAACCACACAATTGCAAAATGGTCTGTGCATCTTGCTTCTCAATCCAAACAATGTTTGTTCTTTCCCTAGATTGACAGCACCTACATACAGTATGCGAACTGTGCTACTTGACTGTGAGTAGTTTACTACAAACCTGAACTACAAAGAGGCGTCTGATACAATCGTGTGAATTTTGTCACTGGAGATATATCCACAGCTTGGGCAAGCACATTTACCAAAGTTTAGCAAGCATGTGCTTCATTTCATGCACAGATTTATAGAAAAACAAGCCCAGTTGGTATTAAAGTGAATTAGACCTGAATGAACAGGGGTACAGGCAGGCTTGGGTTTGCTTTTCACTGTTCAGCAAGCACTCTGATTGATTGCAATGGAGCTTACCATACTAGGGAAGAATGAGATAATTAATAAAAGACTTTTACACCTTTTCAATTTTCCTCATGGGAGGCTTACTGTGTTTCCCATGACTCATCTGGTATATTAACATCTTCGTTATGTTTTTGGCCACTTGTTTTTGATAATTTTTGCTCCTTTCAAGGAGCCAGATGCCCATGAGTTATTATCAACTATCACACTAATAATTCTGGCAATTAAGCTCATCATATGAGTTTTATTTCCTTCTATTTGACGCAGAAGGAAACAACCATGCGGCAACGATTGGCATGGTGTGATATTTCAGTGCATATTCTGTTTGATTTGCAGTTAGGTACCTTTTTGCTGTTAATTTTCGAGGACAGAGAACAGAAGGACAGCCATTCCAAGTCAATCTAGCAGTCAGTATCTAGGAGACAGAGTACGTTGTGCTTTCATGTAAACACCCAAAAGACAACATATGTGAGAACCCAGAGGATAAATATGAAGGTTTTATGGCCTAGTTTCTACTAGGGACACAATTCTTCACTAAGTTTCTTCTTGACTGTAGCAACAGGTAATTTCAGAAATTTTACCTTTGTTGTGAGAAATTCTTCAAAAGCAATGCAGTTTTTGAAGGCTACTCATAATTCAGCTTACTCTGTGCAAAATCTGCACATGGTTGTTTTGTATAGAAAATAGCACTTCCTGCACAGAAATCAGCATTTTCTGCATAGAAAAATAATATTTCAATGCAGAAATATTACTTCCTGATCATAACATGCTTTTTTTACTCATAAAAATTCTATTTTATGCACTACACAACCATGTGCAAATTTTGTGCAGAACAATTCCTAAACTGGGAAGATTCTCATCAGTCCAGGAATCTTCTTGTCAGGGTTTCTTAACACTAGAAAAACTTATTTTCAATCATTTTTAAAAAATATTTTTGAATATTCTTTCCATACCTAGTTCTAACCAACCCTAGAGGAAGCTGTGATCTCCTATGTTTAGGATGATAGAGATGGATATGTAAGACTTCCACAGAACACAGTTAAGTCTCAATTCGTTTTTCAGAACAAATTATCTCACAAGAAATCACATGCAGTGGCACTGAGGTTATGACCCAGAAAGAAATGCTGCTCACCAATGGTGAGCAAACAGGTGCTCAATTAAAAGGCTGCCTGAGAATCAAGCAATTACGTTATTTAAATTATGGCTCAAAAGAGGAGAAATGCTACTATTGCTTATTCAGGCCCAGAAAATAACCCAAGCCTGAGTTTGTAAAAGTTATTTTTGGAAACTATGAAAAGCCTCCAACATCATGGCCATTGGAATCTGGGTGTCATAGTCCCCAAAAGTAACACTTTTAAGTTCATGCTAATGCTTCTTGGAATTCTCTGTCTTTGAATCTTATGTCAGCAGTTTGGAGACGGATGGACAAGGAAGCTTCTTTATTCTACAGAAACAGTTAACAATAAAATAAAAACAATGCACTCCTCTGCACATGGTTAACTCCAGTAAAAACAATGGAGTTATGCACACAAGAATTAATGCAGATCTCTGGCATGGTATGGTTCACAAGTATTGATATAAATAAGCAACAAAAGGTCAAGGAAACGAATGATCAAAATGTTGACATTCACAGTCGTTTTCTTGGAAAATGGCTTGCCTCTTTATGTTACACATGGCAACAGATGATTGTGCCCAGTACGTAATTTTAGACTGTTTTCCTCCTTTTGGTTAACAATGCTTGCTTTGTTTTTCAAAATCTCATTACACGAGCTTGCATCTAGACTGCACAGTCTATTGGAAAGCAAGGATCTGATTCCCCCATCCCTAATGATAATGCTAATATGCATCATGATAAATAATCCCCCAGCTGGCATAATGGCTAAAAGCCCTTTGCAAGTCATTTGTACAATGCATCTCCCAAATGCCTCCAGGAGCGAATGCCAAGATGAAATCTGTTACTATTTGCTCAGCAACAGGCAGACATGGAAACTTTTCACTCATGTTCTCTGGTCTCTGAAGAGATACTTGGAAATATGTCGCTCCCTTGTGAGGCGTTACTTAACTGTGACTTGGTTTTCATTAAGAACTGTGCTCTCCGGTACATAATTCTTTCTTGCTCCTGCTTCAGCTCAATGTATGAACGGGAAAACGTGTGGAAGATGGATGTGACAGGAAAGGCCATGAGAAGGATACCACTCAGGATGCTGCTCAGTGCCACCACCTGGCCTGGGATGCTTCTGGGTACCATATCACCATAGCCCACTGTTGTCATAGTGATGACAGCCCACCAATAGGAAGCAGGGATGCTGGTGAACTCCTGAGAGCCGGCCATCTCATTTTCAATCACATACAAGAGGGGTGCAAACAGCGCAATGGCTACACAAAGAAACAGCAGCAAGAGCCCAAACTCGCGAGTGCACCTCCGAGCAGTGAGCCCCAAGGTCTGAAGGCCTAGCGAGTGCCTGGCAAGCCGCATGACGTAGAGAATCCTCAAGGCACGGAGTATGCGAAGCACCAAGCCTACCTTGTCCAGGTAGATGTTTCCAGAGCTTGGCTTTTTATTACTGCCCACTGAAGCAGTGTCTAGTAACAGAGTGATGTAATAGGGCAAGATGGCAACTAGATCAATCAGGGTTAATGGGTTCCTCAGAAACACAAATTTGCTGGGTGCCTGGATGAACCTCAAAATGAATTCCAAAGAAAACCACCCTACGCAGACCGATTCCACTATGAAAATGTTGTAGCACATCTGAGAACATTCACCCTGGAGTAAGAGAGAAGGATACTGCATGAGCTCATGAAGTTAGTTTGGCAAAAATCACAGCAAAATTCCACTGAGAACATAAAAATTGCCAGCTGGGTCAGTACAAGGGCTATTTAGTTCAGCATTTCCATTTCCAGCAATGGCCAGATGGCCTCAAGAAGCTCAGAAGTCAAAATGGATGTGAAAGTGATTGATTATTCCTATCCCCAGATCGAGTTTTCAGAAAAAAGCTGCTTCAGGCCAGAGAGGTTCTGTTTCATACATAGAAAGGGAATATATGGCTCTCCAAATGTGGGACTGCAACTTCCATCATTCCTTAGTGCTGGCAGGACCAATGGGAGCTGGAGTTCAACATCATCTGGAGGGCAGACATTTCCCAGTCCTTTAGCAATGTAGCTAATAGCCACTGGTAGAACACAAAAGAGAGTTCCCTCAAAAGAACTGTAAAAGCAACAGGCCAGGACCTGAAAAATATCACTTATACCTAACTGGGATAAAGGATATACATAGTCAGAAGTGAATGGATCCAGACTAACAGATGCCTGGACAAAAGTGTTTCATAATGTGGGCAATTTAATAATATTTTACATGTTTAGCATAAGGATTAAGCAGCCATGTTTGGTACATCAAGAGGGGAGCAGTTCTTCATATTATTAAATCTATGGGACTCAAGTTGATTGTGACTATATCTGCACTCCAGAGTTACAGCAGTTTCGTACCACATTAAATCTCATGGCTCCATCCTATGGAATCCTGAGACCTAAAGTTCTACCCTCCTGAACTACATTTCTAGAGATATTTTACAAAGGACTCTGAACATTCATCAAGCTACATATCTCAGTATTCCATTAGACAGAGCCACAACAGTTCAACAGGTATTGAACTGTTAATAATCATGGAGTACAGATTCTGTGTATATCCTGTCCCATTCCTTTCAGTAGGACAGGCTCTCCAGATATTTTGGACAACTCCTCAAATCCCGGAACACTGCCCGTGCTAACTGGTATTGATGATAACTATATCCACTTGGACTGCATCAAACTGGGAAAGACTGCAGTAGGGTTATGTATACAGTTGTGGTGGGGGGAATTCTTTTCTGGAAACATATCTCTTTCTTTTGAGTGCAAAACAGTATTCTCCCCAGTTCAACTACTAGGGAAAATTGTTCTTCCAGTGTCTAGCCAAAGCTGTGAAGAAAAGCTTGCTGGTCCTTCTGTCAATCAAATCTCTCTCCCACATAACACTTTTTGAAGCATTTTTTAAAATGTAAATTAGACTGTGTAAAGAAAATGTAAGACATTAAAACAAACAGTCCATCTGAACCATGGATGAAGAACTGAAGTATGGGAAGGAAATCAGTGTTCAGTCTTTGGATTGTACATGTGTCTTTCCAGGAGTGAAGGTAGAATAGAGGGTAATGGGAAGCAGAACTTACCCAGCAACGACAAATAACCTATGCATAGATCTAAATCTTATTGTTAGCTTTCAAAAGAGTAGCCCTATTGAATCAAGTGGATTTTCCTGTGTATTGAGCTATCTTTCAACAATTAATTTTAGGTGGGACTAACCAAGAGGATTCTGGCTGTAATCTTTGTGGATATATTGGCATGCAGCCTTAGTCACAAATAACATTTGCTGCCATGGGCTCCTTGTCCCTCAGTCCTTCAGTTATTTGGGGGTGTAGTGGCAGAGAAACAGAAATATAGGGACCAGAAAAAATGGAAAAATTCAGAAAAGAACACATTTTTCTCTATCTCCCCCAAATTTTTTCCCCTCCAGAAAAAATGAAAAGAAATGGATTACAGAATATTTTCTTTTTGAATGATGAATAAAATATTTAAGACAAATAGTTCATAAATTTACCGTCCCAGAATCATTTCTACAACTTATATAAGAGGAAGACTTTTATGTAACACCATATACAGTTTGAGGTCACTATAAGTCCTAATCTTGGTTTTCCCTTCTTGGTTCATCTTGTGCGTTGTGAGTACATTGTCTCCTTGACACTATGGAAAACTAGTGGAAACAAAATAATTTTCTCTTTTTTACTGGTGCTTTTTTACTGATGTTTTCTTCTGTTTTTATTGCCCCTTTTCTGGTCTGTTCCCCAAAGACGTAAAACCAAAGGAGTTCTTTATAGTTTAGATATTCCTTACAGTTCAGGACCTCTTATCTCCCTTTACAACAAAAAATAAAAATAATATAGTAAAAATAATAATAAAAAGTAAGCTCAATTTGTAACTATACTCTGAATAAAATGCACTTTGGTTATATTAAATATGATAATTTTATGCCAAACTAAGTTATATATATAATGAATTTTACATTCCTAAAGGTCAAAATCACTTTCAATCTGTAAAGTGAGGTTAATACTGGTATTTTGAAATTGTTTTTGAAAAAATCCCCTCCCCCCAACCACAATGGCTTTAAAATTTCTGGAAATTTACAACCCTGGGGAGAAAGGAGAAGAAGTTTTCACTTCCATTTTCTGTTTGGAGAGATTCAGGTTCCGTTCTACAAGATACACACCACTGATATCAATACATCTGAGTAGCCAAAAGGCAATACTCTACAAAACTAGTCAAAATCACCCCTTTCATGTGGGGTGAGAGGGGGAAGAAGGGAAGTGGGCTTAGTTGCAGCCCCTTTGAGCTCAGTGGGGAATCAAAAACTAAAGTGTAGAAAGTTTCCCTTTATATATTTAGCTTGAAAGTACTATTACGTGACCTTCCCCAGCCCAGTGTCCCTGCAGATGTACTGGACTACACCTCCCATCACTGGACACACTGTCTGATGGAGCTTGCTAACCACACAAATCTGAAAGAATCCCAGGATAGGAAAGCGTGTTCTAATGGAAATCAGATGAGCCTCTATTTATTCAGTTACGACTACAGAAGAGCCTTAACAAATGAATTCACAAGGACATCAGCTGGCACAATTTTAAAAATCTTGCATGCATCATATATTTACATTAGTCTTTTGTGGCACACTGATGGCCTGAAAATTGCTAGTGCTTTATCATCAAACCAATTATCTTCCCCATTTTAAAATGCTTCCACTCCAAATGGAAGAAGCTGATTCTCCACAGGTAACAGACTAGGCATAGCCCTGCTGTACAGTGTTATATCGCCCCCTCTCAACACCAACTTACTTTGTCCTCTTCCTCTCTTAAACCAGGCATGGTGCTGATAGACAGGTTGACTGCAGTGATAGTCACAAAAAGCACTGATAAACAGGCAAACACTTTCCCAGGAATCCCAGATTGCGGCCTCTCTACCATGTCTCGTAGATTTTTCATGCAAAGGCCAGCTTTGGTTTCCACCACAGCATCACACTGGTTTTCACTATCAATGAATTCATCCTCTGTCTCATTAAGTTCAGCAAATTCTTCCATCTTCTGCAGATACCTTCTCTTGCAGCACCACTCCAGGTTGTCTTCCTCAATGCCCCAGTAAAGCAGCTCCTCTTGAAATGAAAGCGCGCACATCTCTCTCAAGAGCCGAAGCTTCCCTGCCCGCAGGAAAGTCAAGATGGTCCTAAATGCCCCTGGATTCCGGTCGAAAAAGAACTCATTACAAGTGACATCATAATCGTCGCAAATGTTGAGGATGTCATCAAAGTTGTTGCAAAATTTCAGCTGTCCCAATCGGGTCATGGGGAATTCATCAAGAATGGTCCACGGGAGCAAATATTTAAAGCCTCCCACATTGATGATGATATGATGCTTCCGGTCTTCTGGGTGAATGCATTCATAGAGGTCTTTCCCAGGGTGAATGAGTTTGGCTCTTTGGTAAAAAACACCTTTGAGAGCTTCTGTTTCAGCAAAGAAAGGGTGGTTGAAAGAAGCATCTGAAGCACAGCTCAAGGCGCTGTAGTCATAGTCTGAATTTTCTCCTGGTAAAAGAGTCATCTTGGTCACCAGGTTATTTCACATCACTGTGGAACCCCAGCTATAGATTTGTGCAACTGCAAAGGGGGGAAAAAAAGATTCTGGGGTCACAGTTTTTGTATTTTCTTTCATCCAGTAATAGGAATGAGGGGAAAAACCCCCTCTATTTAAATACTTTCAATAAGCAAATACTTTCATACAACCTTTGGTGAAAAAAGTTGCATTTAATCTTTTTTTTCCCTAAAATATTTTTTCAAAATATGCATTATGTTAGCAAGCAAGCAATTTTGTTCGGCAAAAGCTGAATGATTTTATAAGAATAAAAGTGCTTGCTTGCTTGCTAGATTGCTAATAAAATCATTTATGTACCAACAAAATTGCTAATCACTGTACACACTGATTATATTGTACTTCACTTAGGCAGAAAAAAATTTAAAAAATACTTTTAATAATAATAAAAAATAAAAAAATGCAATGAAGCATGGAACACAAAAAGGGACTACATTATCATGGAAACGACCATGAACAAATATTAAGGTCCCATTATGGATAATATCTGGGAAAACAGAAGGCACTTGAGAACTGGCAGCACCTGGCAGGGAAAAGAAGCCTGAATCACACAACCCATCTGTTGCCAATTGTGGTTACCAAAGAAAACCTGCCTCTATATTCTTTAAAAGCAATCAAGAAAGTTGGCAGGGAAGGATATCAGGCAGCCACATGGTTCAGATTTCATACTAAGAAGTCACAGTATGCAGTAGGGCTATGATTGCAGATGTCTATGGATTTTGTCTGGTCACTTTTTAAAATGAGCCAACCAGATTTGCACCTCCCAAATTAAGATGTCAACCACAATGCAATTATTCTGCCACTTGTGCATATTTCCAAACAATCCCTCCACTCAATGGTGGGATCTGTCACAAAGTGGCCAGGTAATACCCTAAAGGCAAATCCATCTAATCTTAAAAGTTGAACAGGATTAGCCCTGGTTATACTTGGACAGGAGACTGTTCACCAAATACCAGAAGACCATGTCTATTTTTGCTCTACTTTGTTATGGTGCTATTATTCTACTTCCAACATCCTGTGGAATTCTGGGGTTTGTAGTTTACTGAAGTCAAAGAGCTCTCTGGCTGAGAATTCTAAACACCCCTCCCTAAACTGCAAAGCCCAGGATTCCGTAGGATGTTAAAAGTGGAATAATAACACTATAACAGTGTAGTGCAGAAATGGCCTGTATCTTAGAGGAAAGAACTGGCAAATCACTTTTGAGTATTCATTGCCAAAGAAAGCCCTATGAAATTCATGGGGTCACTGTTAAATTGACAGGTGACTTGAAGACACAAACACACCACAGTATATTAATGCCTTCAGTTTGTATCACACTGGTGTGTGAACTGATTTTACTTGGTCTAATTAGGGTTTTGTACTTGGTTCCCAAATAAGTTTCAGAAAATAAACGAATGGTGTATAATTTGTCTCCTTCATAATTTATTCTGCAGTTATTCATCCAGCTTCAGTAACAGATTGGGCCTCAGATGGTTGCCATGCAGTACAGCAGGGGTGGGAATTGCATAGCACTTCAAATGTTGTCTAATTGCAACTCTTAGTAACTCTGTTTAGCACAACCAATGGTGGCAACTGTAGTCCAAACACATCTGGAGAGCTGCACAATTCCCAACCCTGGAAGAGGGAGAAGGCCAGAAGGGTAAAAGGGAATCAATGCACACACTTCAAGTTTTGAATTTCTTTGGTTTATAAAAGTGTAAATGTGAATGCATAATGTAAAATAATGTTTCCAGTATATTGTACCATGATTTGGAGGAAGCTGTGATTCATGGGAGTTAATGAGGGTATGTTCATCCTAGCCAAGGTTGTTACTCAAACAAAATCTGTAAGACAATATTAGCTAAGGGTAGGGGGATATGAATACCCTAGAGCTAGTCCTTGTCCACAAACACTGTAGATCAAGAAAGACAAAATGGACTGTTGATTCTGTGCTAATACAGAGCAAGAAAGTTGCTCAGTTTCTTGGAAAACTATGATTCTCACCCCCTCCGACTCCTGGCTATACCCTTGAGCCTACCAAGATCGCAGGATGACAAAATAGCCTTTGGATCCAGCAACTGCTATACAATACTCTGGTGTGGAATATCTGTGACTAGTCTACTGACATTGGAAAAGTTCTGCTTAACCATTCAGTTGTACTTAGTTACCTTGAAGGATTGTCTGTGCATGAAGTAAGAAAACTTTGGCCTCCAAATATTTTGAATACAACTCCCACAATACCTTAAGTAGTGGTCATACCAGTCAGAGTTTCTGGGAGTTAAAGGCCCTTTTTGCACGGCATCTGCCATGCGAAAGAGGGCCTGGAGCCGCGCGCGATTGCGAGGAGCGATCTGCATGGTGCAATTATGCAAGGCTCCAGGGGCCGGCAGGCAACGATCACGCACCTTTGCATTTTCGGCTTTCCGCTGAAAATGCTGCGTGATCACGCATGGCTCCCGGGCCCCGCGCGCACTTGCCTGGTGTGTGGGGCCTTGGGAGCCGGGCCAGTCGCGCTTCCTGTCTCAGTGCAGCCTGGGAAGGTCCCAGGCTGCACTGCAAAAGGAAGAGGCGGGGCTCTCACATGGGCAGGAAGCTCATGCGGAGCTGAAGAAGCAGGGAAGCAAGAGCCTCTCACAAGAGGCTGCTCGCGCGATCACCGCACCCCAGCGCCGAGAAAAGGTAGGATGAGGAAAGGGCTAAAGTCTGGAAGGCCGCAATTTCCCCCATTCTTGTTATACATGATAATTTGCTGGGTTGGACTGTAAACCATGATTTTTTTTTCCAAAGAAAATTTTGCTGGTTAATTTGCACCTTTCAAGTTGTGGGAGCAAGACTAGCTGCCTTGTTTGTAAACATTCAGGCACTGACACTCCATTCGTGGAGCATTTGAAACTTCATTTAGTAACTACAGTATTCTGAAATCTTATCAAGCGTTTCCCACGCAATTTAAAATACATCTCTGCAACAATCCTACACTCACAGGAACCTGTCAGGACTTTATGCTTGGTTTTAGAAATTCTGCTTGCAGTCCTGCCATCAAGGTCCATCAGACTCACAGGTGATACAGGCAGCTTCTTTTCAGCAGGAGCCCCATACCGGGGCCATTTCTACACTACACAGTTATAGTGGTATTATTCCTCTTTCAACATCCTGTGGAATTCTGGGGTTTGTAGTTTATTGAGGCCAAAGAGTTCTCTGGCTGAGAATTCTAAATGCCTCTCCCTAATCTACAAACCCCAGAATTCCACAGGATATTGAAAGTGGAATAATAGTACTACAACAGTGTGAGGAAATGACCTGAAACTCACTCCTGAAGGAAATACCTATAACCTCACGTTTGTTAAATAGACCTTTGAAGCAAACAAATATGTTCCCAATAAAGCCACCGTCACACTACAAGTGTAGTATCTGGTCTCTTAAATAGTTACTATTTCCAATTTTGCATTGTATAAAAATGTTTTGCATTGTTTTAATTATTTCTGTAAGCCAGCTTGAAGGGAATTTAAGTTTCTTGAATCTATCCACTTATACTTTCCTTACTTTCTCCAACATCATTTGGAAATGCTGCATAGCAACTAGGTTATGAACAAAATTACGTTTTCAGTCATTTGTGTGTGCCTATTCCCCATCAGCTCACATTAACTACAACAGTCCCACTGACAATTCTGGATGGAGACCCAGCAGCTGGGGTGTGGGAGAACCTGTAACAGGAAGACTGCCTCCAGCTTGGATGTGACCTTTTTATGTTGGAGGCCTTCTCTCGGAAACAGCAAGTGTTCTATTTAAATGCCATTTAAACATAATGAATCAAGAACTCCTAGTGCGGGGCAGGGTCAGCAAGAATGGAGCCATATATTGAGACTAATGAGAAATTGTGAGTAACTATGAGGTGAAGGAAATGAACCATTTTCTTGTCTATTCCATCAGTTTTCACTCTGCCAGGCAATCCGGTCATTTAGTTGAAACCTCTGATGCAGAAAAGTCCACTGCCAGACTGATTGTTGACCATCTGGTCTGTGCTTTATAACCACTCACAAAGGTGAGTTTAGTCTCTTCCTTGTATTTAGAGGAAGCTCTTCTTAATATACATGCTATCTGAACCTGTAGGTTTATTATCATCTGGACCAAAAGAAAACAAATGTGCTTCATCGGCTGAAGATGGCTATCACATCTTAGAGAGTCAGTGTGGTATAATGGTTTGAGCATTGGACTATGATCCTGGAGGCTAGAGTCTGATTCCCTGCTTGGCCATAGAAACCCACTGGGTGACCTTGGTCACAGTCGCACACTTTCGGTCTCAGAAAACCGCATGATAGGTTCATCTGATGGTCGCCATAAATCGGAACTGACTTGAAGGCCACATTCTTTTTCCTTTGGGCCAAATATACTCAACTTTTTCAATTTTTCCTCTCCCAATTTTGGTCTTCAGGCTTGCCATCATAATCTCTGTCATTTCTCAGCATATATAACCTCTGTCGTAATCTCTTTAGGACCCATTCCATTATCTTGTCATTACTGTGTTCATCACCAATGGAGCACAGTACTCCAAATGTGGACTGATCAGAGCAGATATGAATACTGCCTTCCTGTTGATGCAGGCCACAACCGCATTAGCTGTTTTGCCACAGAATTACACATCATTATTTCAAGACAAATAGTTCTCAAGTTCTTGTCCAAGTAGCTTACTATCTAAATTTAGCGAATATGGATGACAACAGAGAGAAGGAAGGAAGATAGAGAAGAAAGTAAAATTTGGCAGCAAATTAGGGAAGAAAATTAAATTCACAACAGTCAATATCACAGCCAATTAATTTTCTTTTAGTTCAGTATCAATGTGTGTACACATATCTTCAAGTTACCTGCTGGCTTACGGCAACTCCATGTATTTCATTGGGTTTTATTGGGCGAGCAGTACTCAGGGGTGGCTTTGCCAGTTTCCTCTAAAATATAGCCTACAGCTCCTGATATTTGTTGGCAATCCCCCACCCAAGTACTCACTAAGGCTGACTCCACTTAGCTTCTAAAATCAGAAGCGATGTGGTGCCTTTAGGGAATTTAGGCCTCAATATCAATAGTCAATATCATATTAAAGTTGATCTAAAGTTGATCTGGCCATTTTTCTTGACCAAAGCTCTTTTTCTTGAGCAATGGTTGCATAAAAGGCTAAATTTGTGACCTGGGAAGTCAATGGGTCAAATTTCACTTCAGCTAAAAATACATTTGCTGGTCTAAGAGAAGCCACTATTCCTCGCCTCCTTACCACTTTCCACTATGACACGAATAACACCACCCTCAGATGATGAAGCACTAAGCAGGAAGGTAACAGACAGAGGGCTCTAAGAAGGATGATATTACAAGCAAAGCAGGAAGTTAATAGAGACACTGCCCAAAAATTCCAGTAAATGTCAGGAGATTCTGTTACAGGATTTCACACCTTATGGTGTAATTATTTGAGTGCTGGACTACCACCCTGGAGACCAGGGTTCGATTCTCCACTCAGCCATGGAAACCCTATGGGTGACCTTAGGTGCATCACATACTCTCAGTCCCAGAAAACCCCATGATAGTCTTCGCCTTAGGGTCGCCATAACTAAGGCCTTTTCCGCATCCTACCTCTTCTCGGCGCTGGGGTGTGGTGCTTGCGCAAGCAGCCTCTTGTGAGAGGCCATCATGTCCAGGTTTCTTCAGCTTCACATTAGCTTCCTGCTCGTGCGAGAGCCCCACCTCTTCCTTTCGCGGTGCAGCCTGGGACCTTCCCAGGCTGCACTGAGACAGGAAGTGCAACTGGCCTGGCTCCCGAGGCTCCGCACGCAAGGTAAGTGCGTGCGGGGCCTTCGAGCAATATGCGATCATGCACCGTTTTTAGCTTAAAGCCAAAAATAAAAAGCCCTGGAGCATCGTGCAAATGTGAGTGCGTCGTGTGGACTGCTCCTCACATTTGCGCGACACTCGAGGAACCCTTTCGCATGGAAAACACCATGCAAAAAAGGCCTAAGAAACAACTCGAAGGCACAGAACAACAACAATAGTTGTTTCCACACTTGCATCCTATTGTCCCTTAAATATTCCAGGGTTTTGGACCCGGTCTGTTGTTGTTTATAGTGGATTTTAGTGCTATCTCTGATCTATATGTTAGTTTTTGACCACTCCCCTTCCCCATCTGAGGTGCAGTTAAGCTATGGTGTAGGTTTGGTTTCCTTCTACCCCCAGCATCCCCTCTCTTAATTCAACATCTCACCCTCAATGGACCCAACTTCAGTATCTACCTTCCCTGTCTCATGTTTTTTTTTAAAATTGTAGTTAAAAAAGGGATAGAATGCTATAGTGCTATAGCACTGTAAAGCTAACAAGAAGAGGGAAAATATAAAGGTCTTGCCATTACTGCAGTGCAGCACAAGGGAGTGGAAATTGCATAACTCGAAATGAAATGGAGGGAGGAAGGACAATGGAAAATCTCTGAGGCAAAAGGCCACAGCTCCATTCAACATGTTATCAGTGGGACCACCCAAAATACAGCAGAAGGAAGACAGACAAGTGACGTTTACCTCAGCCTACGTCAGAAACTCCTCGGGCAGAAAAAACAAAAAAGCCTCCCATAGGAATAAATATAGCTAGGATCAGAATTCATGAGAAAACACTAGGACAGGAGGAACATTGTATGGATATACATACATACATACATACATTTTTTTTAAAAAAAATAATCTGGTAAGTTCAGCTGCAGTTCCTGCCAAATTCTGAGACTTTTGGCCACTTTGGAGAAGCCCAAGATGGGAAACAGCCGTTTTTTTTCTGACCAGCAGATAACACTTCCACTGATTCAGTTTTTGGTTTTGCTAGCAAAGCGTGTTTATGGCCAATTCTGCACAACCCTGTTATAGTGCTATTATTCCACTTTCAACATCCTGTGGAATCCTGGGGTTTGCAGTTTAGGGAGGGGCATTTAGAATTCTCAGCCAGAGAGCTCTTTGGCCTCAGGAAACTACAAAGCCCAGAGTTCCACAGGATGTTGAAAGTGGAGTAATAGCACTATAATAGTGTAGTGTGGAAACGGCCTACATCTTTGAAACTTTGCTCCATACTGCCTCCACAGAAAAACTAACGGGGATCTTTCCTTGTTGTCCTACAAGCAGGCAAAGATCATGGTCCCCTTCACACAATACAAATGTAACACTACAATACCATTTTACCTGACATGACAATGTCCAATGGAATCTTGAGGTTTGTAGTTTGCTGAGTCACTGGAGCTCCCTGGCTAAGAATTTTAAATATCTGTCCCTAAACTACAAATCCCAAGATTCCATAAGACAGTTAAAGTAGACGCATAGTGCCATAACTGTACAGTGTGAAAAGGACTCCTTCTTCAATCACTTCTGGCAACTGATCAGCTGCTGGACAAAAGGCTCTCCAAAGCTGGGTGCTCAACTTTTTTTATTGCTGGGCTTTTAATTGCTTCAAATTTCATTGTACTTTAAGATACTAATTTATTTAGTTGGTTTTTATTTATTTTCTTTTTTAAAAAGTTAATTCTCTTAACTACCTTCAGTCTCTGTTTGGGAAGAGAGGTAAAATATTAAATAAATAAATAAATAAATAAATATGTAACTGGAATCTCCTTAGGAGGATTCAGAGAACTGCTTCCTAGGATCTCTTTCTGGGAACTATAGTGAAATATATTTGCTTATTTTGCATGATTCTGCCTTACACAGAGAGGGAGAAAATGGGCTAGCCAGGGCACCGATAATCTGGCCTACCAGCTTCTGGAATTCCCCCTCAGGTAGGCGGAGAGGAAATAACATCAACCGGACAATCTGTCATCTTATTTTTCTTCCAAATCCTGGTTTCTTTGCAATTTAATACATGGGGGAAGGGGAAGAACACCATTGCCTTTCCAAGGTTTGTTCTCAATCCTGGTCATACACAGCTAAGCCGAGGAAAGACATTTTTTTTTTTTTTTGCAAATTTATGGAATTAAGGCCATTTCCGCACTAGACTGTTACTGTGTTATTATTCTACTTTTGACATCCTATGGAATCCTTTGAGGCCCCTCCCACAACTGTAAACCCCAGGATTCCATAGGATGTTGACACTGGAATAATAGCACTATAACAGTCTAATGCAGAAATGGCCCATAATTAATCTTTGAAGATAAAGAAAAGGCCAATATGTATAGGAGGCTACAAGAAAGTAAGTATGTCAAGGAAAGAATCCTGCACTGAAGCAGAGGTATACTACTTCAGGAATTACTTGTTGTACAGAAAGAGAAGTGAAACCACTCTTCAAGTTTTATGCTGCAACAGAGTTTCTATGAGGTAGTATCATAAGGCAAGAGAGACAGGGCCTTGTTCATGATCCCTACTTCTGTATCTCCCAGCCAGAGGGGCCCATTCACGCTAAATCTTTCTAGTGACAGGCAAAGGCACTTTTTAAAAAAACTTTTAACACAGTACTAAGGTTTTTATGATAATGCTATTTTATTTGTCTTTTATTCCCAGCTGCCCTGAGTAGTATTTTTTATAAATATAGATTGTAAATGTAATAACTAAACAAATTAAAAAATAAGACTTAACTTTCCTCAACACAAGGCTCTCCAGACATATTATATTTCCCATTATCCCCAGCCAGAATGGGCATGCTGAGTGAGCTGATGAGAGTTTGTAGTCCAACAACTCCGGAGCGCACCTGCTTAGGGAAGGCAGATATTTAACAGCATTTGGTTTAACTGAAAAATGAATAGTTTTCCTGTTCAACAGTACTACTGTGTTATCTGTTTGAAAACATATGATAGAAAAAGGAAAATATATAGAAACCATATTAAGAGTTGCCGAGCTGAGAAATAAACTTAATAAAGGATAAAATGCACATACATGCATTTGGAAGTAAGGACCAATGAATGTAATTAGATTTATTTCTCAATAAGCTCACATAGTGGGATGAAAGACTCCCCCCCCCTCCATTCCATGAACCAAATCACATTTAGGAATTGCATGACCAGTTTCCTATTCACAAGAGTTGGGGAAGACATTGTCAGGCTAAATGGATGAAGAAGACTTGCCTTTCTGGGAGCAGGAAAGAGGAGCAGCAACTTTAGTGTTAAAAATTCCAGTTCTCCCCCCACCACTTCCAAATTTCCTCTGCAGTATTTTGATTTCTGCAATGCATCTCTGATGTAATCAGAGATCCTGTGAAAAAGGGCTTGCTACCATTTTGTGGTGCAGGCAATCTTAGAGCTGTTCCCTGGATGAAAACGATAATAACCTACTGTAAGCTGTCGGGCTCAGCAGAGTAAGCTGTAAAAAGTCTGAACAGACTCCTGATGCGGTGAAACTCCTCAGTACTCATTATTTTTCCTCTGCAGCATTAATGCCAAAATAATCGGTGGTCTTTCTAAACGAAGGCATAACCACCAGAAATGAAAGCCCCATACAGTTCTGTTACTGACTGACCTTTCCAACTAGAAGAGAAGTCTACTGATGGCTACCAGTTGTTGTTGTTGTTGTTGTTGTTGTGTGCCTTCAAGTCACTTCTGACTCATGGTGATCCTAAGGCAAACCTATTGTGGGATTTTTGGATGCTGAGGGTGTGTGATGCACCCAAGGCCACTTAGTGGGCTTCCACAGCTGAACAGGGAACTGAACCTGGTTTCCAGGGTCACAGTCCAATGCTCATACCGCTACACGATGCTGGCTCTCTGCAGTGATAGCTAAATGCACCCTCTAAGTTGCAGAGGCAATATTAAAGAGGCATGTGTCTCTGTGTGATTCTCTTGGAAAGATGTAACTGGTCACAGAGACATAGGTTGCTTCTCCAGAAAGAACTCTAATCTGATCCACAGGGGCTATTCTTATGTAGCCCTCCTGAATTAGGTATGCCTTTTTTTAAAAAAAAAAATCAGCAGGGACAAAAGTTCAACACATTGTTCTGCACTATCTGAAAGACACCTTAAACATCACTCTTCTCTCCCCTTCCCATAGCCATCTTTCAAGTTCTGATTTGGCAGATTAAATTCTCTGTACTGACAAGGTCACCTCAAAACTTTTGCACTGCCTTATAAAACAGAACTGGGAACTACCACAAAATGAGATTATTGGCATATCGTGAAAATAAAAATGAAGGTTTATTATCGCACACTGCAGCTGTTAACCACAGCTGAACGATTATATACCTGGGGGGAAAATCAATTCAATATTGCTCTAAGTTTTGGATTTGCAGAAAGTCTATTATGGCCTTTATTACTATGCAGAAGCAAGAATGCTACTTTATTCCTACAGTTATAGACTGTTCTGTAAGCAGCAGGGATTTACTCAGCTATTAATTCTCACTACAATGGAAAAGAGGGTGTGTGTACAATAGACAGATACACAGTAATATACATATACTGTATGTGCATGGCAATTATGTATGTGTGTGTATACATGTACACACAAGAAGGGCTGTGTGTATAAGCACACACATATATATATGTCCTATAAATTACTTCTGAATGAAACATTCTGCAGGCACACATATTCCTGCAAAAAATTGTTGAGTTGTTATTAAGCCCTTAAGCAGCTACTTATAGGTACATCAAAAGAGAAACAACTCACGGACATGCTTATTGCAATAGATACTCCACCAAACAGAAGAAACTGAAATGCAGCAGCGATGAAAATAAGTTGTGAAGCCATAAAGCATGGTATCAGTACTGAAAGAATAAATTCACTCCATTGTTCAGGTAAAAGGACAACTGCAGGGAAGGTGAAAACTCTCTTCAATGCATCACATTCCTCAGACTGACAGAAAACATTCAACTCAGGAAAGAACAAGATACCAGAGGAGCAAAAACTGATGTCAGTAAGACATCAACTATATCCCTTAGCTATACAGCTGCCAATCAATCACAGTTAAAGCAACTGAAGGCAAACAACACAGGAAAGCTCAAAAAGCCAGCAAACAGGAGAAGAGTTCAGTTGTTTCGAAAACATCACAGCCCCTAGTCAAGCAAAGCAGACCAAGCAATTTTGTCAGTGCAAGCAATGAGAAAATAAAAGAGACTTTGGAGCCCTCCTAGGCCATTTATGCACTAGACTGTTACAGCGCTCTTATTCCACTTTCAACATCTTATGGAATCCCGGGGTTTGCAGTTAAGGGAGGGGCCGGCCTCTGGTGCGGAAATGGTCCTAGGATACATACAGTTCAGCTGAGTTAAGGCAAGTGTCAACATTAGCATCTACAACACTGTACTCTATTCAAAGTGCCCCTGCTCCACCAGGGAACTCTCATCCACTCTAACATTGGATTCCTGTTAAGGCAAATGTTTTGCGGCTGGTGCAGGCAGGATAAAGCAAAAGGAATGAGCAGTGCAAAATCAAAGCTACACTTCTAGGCGTACTTACTTGGAAACACCACCACCAGAGCGCCAATGATAATACGGACACCACAGGACCCCTCTCAGAGTGGTGTCAGTAGAATGGTTCATCCGCTCTGGGTTTTACTCTGAACTTTAGAGAAGCCATTGGAGGTGCTGTACTTCGGAGACAGAATTCAACGCCTTGGACAGCTCCTTTGAAGTTCAGAGTTAAATCCACAGCAGACTCTGCCCCGCAATGAGATGGAAGCCACCAGCGGCCAGCTAGCAGAAATGAAGAATGAAAGCACAAAGACATCATCTATAGGGCAAAATCACACTTAATGGGAACGCGTGTATAGTTCTCCCAACCACAACGCGTGCCCAAATGGGGCTGTGGCGGGACAGGCAGAAAAGAAAGCACACTAGCACTGTTTCTTAATTAATTAATCCTCAATAATGGGCGCGAAAGAAAGGTCGTGGATGAGCGCCGGCGGCGGAGGGAGCAGCCAAACCTCCTCTCGACGGTTCGCGCCCCTTCCTCTCGGGCGAGAGATCCGGCTCGAAATCTTTTAAGGTGGAGCGACGCCCCCATCGACAGCGAGCCGGCCCCTCGATGCGGTTGCGGGTCTGTTCCTCCCACGGAAGAAAGTTCGCCAGAAACTTGCCTGCCCGCCTGCGAAGTGCGGCAGAGCCCCGAGGCTGGCCCGTCCGAGCCAAGGAAGCGAAGACCGGGACGGGTAGCGAGGGCGCTCACTTACGTGCGAGCCCGGCTTGGGTTCTCCTCCCGGGCGCGCCGAGCGGGCGAAGAGAAAGCCGGGGAGAGCGCGCGGGCGTGAGTGAGCAACGAGGACGCCCCGCGCCCCCCGCCCGCGGCAGAGGCGGCGGCGGCGGCGGCGGGGCCACCCCCGCGGGACAGTCTCGCCGCTGCGGTTGCGGTTGCGGTTGCTGCTGCAGCTGCCCCTGGGAGGGAGGGGGGAAGCCGCGTACATGGTAAAAGGCGGCCGAGAACGCCCGGGAGCTCGCCTCGGAGCCAGAGGGACGGCTCCTGCGCGGCAAGGAGTGGCAAGGCGGGCGTCCAAGGAGGCCGAGGCCGAGGACACACCCTGCACACGCAGCCGAGCCGACGCGTGCACAGCCCTCCTCCCGCCGCCCCGCGGTCGCGCAGGCAGGAGCCCCGGCGGCGGCAGCTGCAGAGCGGGTCGGGCGTGCAACAGGCGCGCTTGGACGCGCGGCCGCCGGCAACAGGTACACGCCATTCCCCCACCGGGCACGGTAGCTTATTAGAGTGCTGTTATTCCACTTTCCACATCCCTTGGAATCCTGGGGTTTGCAGTTTAGGGAGGGGCCATTGAGGCAAACCCCAGGATACCATAGGACGTGGAAAGTGGAATAATAGCGCTATCGCTGTCTAGTGCGGAAATGGCCACCGAGAGGGGGCCTTCGTCATGCCCCCTTTGGGCTCCAGGCGGGCATGCGCGGCGTGGACGCGCGCCCGCCGCGCAACAAGTGAGCCCGCAAGAAACACCTCTCGCCCGAAAGTGCAGATCGGGGCCGACGAGTCGTTCGGACCTTCGACGCCTTGTTCCCACGGGAGCCAAGCGCCTCGTGGAAACGGCTAACCCCACCGCTTTAAAAGTCGATAGCCCCTTTCCGTGGACATCTGAACAGCTGTAGCAAAAAGAACGCCGGGATGGGAGGTTCCTTGGCCGCCCTGATGCTCGGAACGGGGCTCCCACTCTCCGCAAGCCGCGGCGCAAATGCTCACCTCGGTCCCGAAGAACGCGAACAGGGCGTGAGCGTCGACGTGTTTACCTGGGTGGTTTTGTTTTAATAAGTAACCACGCCTGTTAAACAGAATTAATGCATTCCACTGAGAAGGCAAATTTGCAGAGGATAACAACATGCATCCATGCACAGTGTGTGTGCGTGTATGTAGTGGGGGGAGATGTAGTAGTGGGTGTGCCATTCAATAAAGCAACAGCAATCAATCAATCAGTCAGAAAGGGGGCACGTAGATCAGGCTTCCGTGGATGGTGTTGTATCAAAACTTGGGTAATAGCCGTTTCTTCTACTCCGCATTGAACCGTGAAACTCACAGGGTGACATCGAAGGAAGCTTGTTATGTCTTTCTCTCTCTCTGAGCTACCACACACAGTTGTTACAGTTATAGACTCTTAGAGAAGGAAGAGACCACAAGGGCCATCTAGTTCAACCCTCTGCAGTGCAGGAATATGGGACATAAGCATGCCGGAAAGATGCCTATCTGTCTTCTTAAGCATCACCAAAAATGGAGAGTCCAGCAGCATACCACCCAATCTGTTCCACTGTTGAACGGCTTTTTCAAGTAGATATATAAAAAAGTACTTCTTAATCTCTTTTCCACTAGTTTGAACCCAAGGACAATTGGTTGCAAGGATAGCTCTGCAAGTGGGGAAGAGATGAGCCACCTATTTTGCCTTTAGCAGTTTGGAGGAAGAATAGGAGAGAAGTGTGACTCAGGGTCAGGCCTGGTTGGTACTTGGCAGAGAAACTGCCAAGGAATACCAGATGCTGGAGGCTGTATTCAGAGGAAGGCAGTGGCAAATCATCTCTGAATATTCCTTGCTTAAGAAAGCGCTATGCAATTCATGGGCTTGCTATAATGTGACAGGCAACTGTAAGGCACACACTACTACTAATAAATAATGAAATCACAATGTTTCATAGATAGACTCTTATAGGGGATCCCGATTGTAATTGCTGTACTTTTTCACCCATGCAAGGTGGACATGAGGGGCTTCGGACCTCCTTAAGACTAGGTTGGTTGCAGAAATTATCTAGTGAAAGTAGACCACCAAGACTCCTATGTTGTTGAGTTCTCAAGAGAATTATCAATCAGAAGTGTGCTAAATGATCAAGCACTAGTATTAAGACAGAGGTTGACACTGAACCTTCCTAGGAATAATAGAGGTTGTCTGTAATCTATCCTGTGCACATTTACTTGGGAGTGAGTGGCACTGAATGCATGAAGAGAACTGTTAAGTAAGCATTGTTCTTGCAGGAGTTTTTGTTTTTAAGGGTATTTCAGTGATAATGGATGTTAAAAGTAAAATTGTTACCTCCCTGCAAATTCAAAGAGAGCCATTGTGATACAGTGACTTGAATGTGAGATAAGGAGTCCAGGAGACCAAGAATGGAACTGTGGAAACCCACTGGGTGACCTTGGGCAAGTCATACTCTCTCAGCCTCAGAGGAAGCCAATGGCAAACCCCCTCTGAACAAACCTTGTCAAGAAAACCCTATGATAGAGTCATCATAAGTCAGAAACGTGTTGAAGGCACAAAACCATGACAGGAACTGCAAGTATCTGCCAGGGAGCAAAATTAGTAACAACCTGCCTGCCAAAGCTGAATCCCCAAGGTTAAAAATAGTTCCAGGGGCCTTGTTTGTTGTACCTTTTCGTCCCATTATAGCTGCCTATCTGGAAGCCGGGCTGGCCCTGCCATTAGGTAGAATGAACGGAAATCACTTCAGTCAGTTTAGAGTATCATGGAAAGGCACCAAATTGTTAGTTTTAATTCTATCATGACTTTGTTTTTACCGTTAGGGAGGAGAAAGGGAACTGTGATCTGTGACCTTCTACCTCATTTGCTGAACATAGCTTAATTAACTTTGAGTACTGTACTGTTCTTGACATAAGGAAGGGATGAGTTGAGGGTGTCCTTTGCTACTCTGTCTCAGACAGCAAAACATCTTTCATGGTCTCTGTCACCATGGAACATTTTAAACATGAGAATCAAGCACTAAATGCAATTGAGAGCAAGGAGGTAGGCAACCTCTGTGAGTTAAGGTATATTCCACACACACACATGCATCGCTTAGGTGTTGTTATACTGGAAAAAAGAATTTATGTAGCTTCTCAAATCACAACACTGGGGAATTTGTTAGTGAGGAAGGTATGAAAGGGAATTCAAAGGGTGGCAGACTTAGAAACATCTGCAGAGCTTGGAAGAGTTACATTTTGAACCATAACTCCCAGTTTCTACTGGATTATATACTTTGAACTATAGACAATTAGATTTTGGATAACTCCCAGTAAGTGGTACAGTGACAAATTCTGAAGCGTAGGCCCTCATTGTGCACATCCCTATAGTGACAAAGTAAGTCTAAAAAATGCAGCTGGCTATGTTTTGAGATATGTATGTACATATAGCAATTTCTAGCTGTTTCTACCCCTCCCAGGAGGAGCAGGGTTTCTGTAAGGCTATTGGGTCTTGCCAACTCAAGACTAGACCATCCCAAAATTCATTGTATTATGACAGTGATGCTGTAACAACAATATAGTGTTGTTGAGGAAACCAATTTCTTCAACAGCCATTAAACTCGAAAGAAGTCTGGGAGCCCCTTGGGGTGAGTGGGAAATGATGTCATATTCCATGCATGTGGGAAAGTCCCCAAGACTTTAATTCCTTGAATCCAGACTCCATTCTACAATTGGATGTAGCCCAAAATATCATTTTTCCAAACTTGATTCACATTGGTCCATATGGCCAGTATTGTGTTCTACAGTATCTGGACTCCAGGAACAGAGCTGCAAAGCTGTGTTCTATCACTAAGCTACAGTTCCTACCATTTAGGCACATATTACAACCTTGCTACCATGCAAAAATAAATAGATTTACACTGTGAATAAATGAGTTCTCTATCTTATTTCCTGAATGAAGCCAAAGTGCCATTTGGGTAATTTTTCACAAGTTCCTTTCTGCAGGAACTCCTTCCCTATGCCTTGTTACTGTGGACCTGGGCCATTAGGTGTCGCTGCATTGCTGTTAGCGAGGTCTATTTTTGTTTGCTTCAACAGTGAGGTTCGGGCACTCTTTACATTTTCATGAATTTGAACAGCAGGCTGCTATTCGCACACGTGTTCCTTCTCGTACTCTTTCTGCTATTAATAATTTGACCTCATCTTTTAAAAACCTCTTGTACTTTATCTTTTTCTCATATCAAGGCAACTTGGAATGATAACTTTTTTTAAAGGCAATTTTAAACGTACGAAAATAGTTAGAAATTGTCCTAGAAATCCCACCCAGACAATTAAAGCTGAATGAGAGTTTGCCTCACTGACAGTTCAAAAATAATCAGAAGGAAGATGGCTCAAATTAAAGCAATGGAGAAGCTGTTTAATAATTTCACATATGATTTATTTATAAATTTGTTTTACCTTTCAGGAAATTGAAAGAATTTAGCATCATACTGAGGACTGTGACCTGTATTCGCATGTTCAATTAATTTAGGTTATTTATACTGGATACTAAATGCTGACTTTGTAAGTAGAAGGTCAGACTACAATCTAGAAAACTTTGATTCATTGCCCAGTTCTGCCCAGTTTATAATAGACAGGTCTCTTCTATTGAAGTTCAACTGATACCACGTATGGGACTGGGACGCTGCGTCATTCCAAAGCAGATGTTTTTCTTCATCTGCTATGCTAGTATTGGCTATTATGACTAAGATCTCTAGGGTTCAGTGAGGGGATGATAGAAAGTCAGGAGCTATGTAAGACGGCAAAAATGGGAATGGTTCTTTTCCTCTCACAATACCTCTCTCTTTTCCTCTGTTTCCTTTTGTAAAACAAAACTTGGTATTTCTCAGGACATCTAATAAAGATGCATAATATGGCTATATCATGCAAGTCATGAGAAAGAGATTCCAAGGAACCAATAAATACCAATCATTGTATTGCAGCTTTTACCCTGCTTTACTGTATCTCTCCTCCTTCACTCCAGTGACTTCATTGCTTTCTGTGCAGTATTTTAAAAAAAGAGCTCTGCAAAACAGACTTTCAGAAGCTAGACTTTACTGCAGTATTGTAACATTCACCTAGGGAACTGAGAAATGATGGTCACGTATGTCAACCATAGCTGTGAAACTTTACTCCTTGCCTAAACATGTGCAAAGGCAGAAAGGGGTAAGCTTTTTTTTCCTTGCAAAATAATTGGACAGAAAAATGATTGCACATTTTGCCTTGTAATTTTACTTTCTCAAGGGATAGAGACTTACCTTTTTTTTCCTAGGGATAATTTGGAATCTCTTCTAGAGGGTGGTCTAAACAACCTCTGTCTGACCTGCCTGGAAACTGGATAAAACACAGACATCTGAAGGGCATGATACTTGCTGTGATGCTTTGAATAATCATTTCGCAGATAAAATCTCTCAGATAAGAGCCGATTTGGATGCCGGTGTTACTGCAGAGGTTACGAGTGGAGTGTATGGCAATTCCATGAACAGAATTATATTGGATCAGTTTCAGTCAGTGAATACCGAGGACATAGACAAGCTCCTTGGAAATATAAGAAATACAACTTGCCCTCTTGATCCCTGCCCTTCATGGCTGGTCGTTCAGGGAGCAGTTGCAATTGAGACCCATTTAAGATACATTATTAATGCATCCCTTAGGGAGGACAATTTTCCAGCTTGTTTAAAAGAAGCAATTATACGGCTGCTTCTAAAAAAGCCCTCCATAGATCCCCTGGATATGAATAATTATAGACCAGTCTCCCATCTCCCATTCTTAAGCAAGGTGGTCCAGAAGGCTGTTGGTCTTCAGCTCCAAGCTGTCTTGGATGAAACAGACTATCTAGACCCATTTCAAACTGGCTTCAGGGAGGGTATGGAGTCGAGACTGCCATGGTCACCTTAGTGGATAATCTTTGTCTAGGTATCGACAGGGGAAGTGTGACCCTACTGGTCCTCTTGGACCTCTCAGTGGCTTTCAATACCATAGACCATGGTATCCTTCTGGAACGCCTGAGAAGGTTAGGGATCGGGGGCACTGCTTAAATGGTTCCGGTCCTATCTCTCAGGTAGATACGAGATGGTGATGCTTGGGGACAGCTGCTCCTCGAAAAAGGAGCTTAAATCTGGCATCCCTCAGGGCGCTGTCTTGTCCCCAATGCTATTTAACATCTACATGAAACTGCTGGGAGAGACCATCAGGAGGCATGGAGAAAGGTGCTATCAGTACGCTGATGACACCCAGGTATATCTCTCCATGCCTCGGATAATAGCATCAACTAAAGATGGCATCTCGCCTCTGAATGAATGTCTTGAAACAGTAATGGACTGGATGAGGAAAAACAGACTGAAGCTGAACCCAGATAAGGCGGAGGTACTCACTGCTAGGGGCCCTAGCCCAGACATGGAGGTTTGTCAACCAGTCCTAGTTGTTCACACTTCCCCTGAAAGACTGTGTTTGCAGCTTGGGGGTGCTGCTAGACTCGCCACTTCAGATGACAGCTCAAATAGATGCGGCGGCCAGGAGTGCCTGTTATCAGCTCCAGCTGATACGCCAGCTTCGCCCCTTTCTGGAGCTGGAACACCTAAAAACAGTGGTGCATGCGCTGGTAACTTTATGGCTTGACTTCTGCAATGCGCTCTACATAGGGCTACCCTTGTGCTTAGTCCAGAAACTTCAATTAGTTCAGAATATGGCAGCCAGGTTGGTCACCGGGAGACCTAAAACTGACCATATAACACCAATTTTAAAGTCTCTTCATTGGCTGCCTATTAGTTTCCGGGCACAGTACAAGGTGTTGGTTATTACCTTTAAAGCCCTTCATGGCTTGGGGCCAGCCTACCTGCGGGATCGCCTTCACCCATATAAACTGCCCCACACATTAAGGTCCTCTGGGAGGAATTTACTGCAGCCAGTCAGATCTAGGTTGGCTGCAGTTACCCAGAGGACCTTTTCTTCTATGGCTTCCAAGTTATAGAATGGCCTGCCAGAGGAGACCCAACATATTACCAGTTTTGACTGCTTTAAAAAAGCGGTCAAGACTGATCTCTTCCGACAAAAACTAGCATTTCCAAGACTAGCATTTCCATTGCCTCCCATCAATTGTTCTGCTGCTTTGTTAATAGTTAATTGATTGACTGTTAATTGTTGTGTGTTTTAAGGGGTTGGGTTAGGTGGGTTGGTGGGTGGGGATGATTGGGTATGTTTTTAATGTCTTTTAATGTCTTTAATGTATTTCATGTTGATTGCTGCCTCAATCCATGTGGCGAGGCGGGATGGAAATAAATAAATAAATAATAATAATAATAATAATAATAATAATTATTATTATTATTATTATTATTATTACAAAAACAGCCTGGGAGAGTGTATCTTGACCACCTCAGCTTACATGTCTGGAGGAGTTCCATTCATCATTTTTTCTTATCAGTACTTTTTCCCTTGCCCACAAAATATCCCTCCGACAGAATACCTAAGCAAATGTTCATTGGATTTTTTGGGAGGAAAGAGTAAGGAGGAGGTATAGTTAATCTGCAGCCGGTGAATATATTATAGCTTCCACCAAAGGCCTGGAGGTAGAGAGGCATTCCCCCTGCTTGAGCTATAAGTTGTCTATATCTTTCACCCTGAATGCTTGGAAGCCTAGGGATCTGGCTTTAGAATCCATCCCTTTCTTTTTGTGCTTTGTTGGGGATTTGAAACTATGGTGTAACTCTTCTGTTAGCAACCTGCAAAACCCTTGAATTTAGGCTGAAAAATGTATGACCTTGAGGATGTCAAAGTAAAGATGGTTTTAAAATAGTTTCTCCCCATATAATCTGCCTGCATATTAAACTAGCAGGGGTTCCTTGCATACTTAAATTAATCTGTCCTTGAAGATTTAGCTCCAAAAGAAAAAAAAATCCTCTTTTCATTACTTTTTGTTGCTTGAGGGCCACTTCACCTTCTGTTTCTCTGAATCCTGGAGGTGGAAATTTTCCTACCTACTCCCTGTGTTCTGAAGATAATTCTAGTGCCATTCTGCAGTTAGTAACAATGCTGAAGGCAAAAAAACAGTGGCTTTGGTTTGGTAGCTGATAAATTTTATGCTGTGCAAGGCTTCAGCAAAACTCAGTAGGGTCTGTAAAAACCCAGCAGTGAAACATTCCTTATATGGAGTAGATGTAGAAATAGTCATAGAAAGAAGATGCAATAATGGTCAACTCAAAAACATTGTTCTCTTAAAAGAAATACAGTACACTGGTTTGAAATCCTTGCTTCGTGTAGGACAGGGCAACTGCAAGAGACTAGAAAGCTATGGTAGCATTCCAAGAGACCATGGAAGGCAACCTCACTTGGAATTACACCCCCCCCAAAAAATTGCCCCCAAATGCCCTGTATTTGGGCATTTCCACCATATTTTCTGCCCCCTATTTTAGGCCCAGGATGGGGTTTTTTAAAAACAACAGGAAGTTACTCCCTGTTTACTTCTTGTTTTTAAAATGAACTCTTGAGCCTAAGGCCCAGGGGGCCAAAATGTGGCAAAACACCTCCACACCCTCTATAGAATATTTGGGGGCAGGTTTTTTTTTGCAAAACTTTTTTTCTTCCAAATCTTTTTTGATCCATGGGACTTAGGGACATAGAAAAAAACCCTAGGTTTATGGGCAGCATATTGTCCACTTGTGTTGTTTATGCATTTTAATCTATTTTTTTTCTTGCCTGTAATAAGATTGGTTGTAAGTGCATATTAATAAAACACATAGCCACTTGAGCCTTCATTACATAGGTATTGTACCAGTGATAGCAAATGAAAGAGCCGGTAGGTGCATAGCAACAACAAGGGTCTATATAAGGCTCAGTGAAAAGAAGTGGTTATCTATTTAAAATATTAATAGGCCTTTTGTCACTGAAAAGACAAAGCAATGAGAATATTTACAGGAACTGAGGCATACTAAGTCAGGCCTAGAATAAGTTTCAGGGAAATGAAATGCTTTGTGGAGGAGAATCAGGGAAACATCAGTGACCCAAACTAAACATGTGCAAAATCTATTCGACTGTTTGGTTCCTGGCACATATTCAGGTGCTCTTTAAGGTAGAAATGAAAAGAGAGGGAATTGAGACAAGCCTGAGGTCTTTTTGATGTTTCCATGAAAAGGCAAGTCACTCCTCTGTTTATTTTTCAAAGGTAATCAGAGCACAAGCAACAAAGGGAACAAGCAAAAGCAAAATGTGAACACTAGTTCTTAATAAAACAAAGTTTAAGAATCATAGTATAAGAGGAACTCCATATTTCAGTTCTCTACCCTAATGTTGAATGGATTTCTGAGGAAAGCTGGGCTCCTAATTTGGTTTTCTGCTGCCATTTTTTGAATAATTCAAGATATGTATTGGTACACATTTCTTCAACTAGGGAGAATTTCCAGGGTCAGTGCTACTGAGTTATGTTCCCTTTAGATGGAAAAGCACTGGAGGATTAAGGTGACTTTGTACCATTTGCTTTATTTAGAAAAAATACAAGCAGAACATAAGTGAAGCCACAGAATAGAGCTTGGAAAAGTTAGGTTTTTGGATTACAGTTCCCAGAATACTTCATGGAATTTGCAGATCCAAATCTTTCCCAATATCTCCACCTGCACCAATGGTGACTGGTGGCTACCATGTCAGTGGAGCAGAGAATCCACTCCAGGTTTTCATTAACAGTATATAGGAGCTATCCATGGTGCTGAATCTCAGTGCTCAGCAGCTTCAGCAGCTCATTTATTGCTGTGAAACACCTGGGAAGGAGTCAGTGCCTCACTGACCTGAGAACCACCAGTTACTATTGATCTGCATACCCACCTGTTCACTCCCAGTATTCTTTCTCTTTATGAGTCATGACCTTCAGCAGGAAGGAATGATGAAACAACCAACTGTGTTCTCACATCCTTCACCTTCCTATTCAGATCCTTCTAATTGTTTGCAGTATTGTGTCTAGCAGCATGATTATTTGTGTTCAGAAGGAAGGAGTTAGAATTGGTGGTCTGGTTGAGAATTAGCTGCCTCTGTGTCATGTTTTGGGTCCTCATTTCACAGAGTCATAGAATCATAGAGTTGGAAGAGACCACGGGGACCATTCAGTCCAACGTGCTGCCATGCAGGAACCCACATCAAAGCACTCCCAACAGTTGGCCATCCAGCCTCTGCTTAAAAACCTCCAAGGAAGAAGACTCCACCACACTCCAAGGCAGCATATTCTACTGCCAAACAGCTCTGACTGTCAGGAAGTTCTTCCTGAGGTTTAAGTAGAATCTCTTTTACTGTAGTTTGAATCCATTGCTCCTTGTCCTAGTCTTTGGAACAGTGGAAAACAAGCCTCCTCCCTCCTCAACATGACATCCCTTCAAATATTTAAACATGGCTATCATGTCCCCTGTTAACCTTCTATTCTGCAGACTAAACATACCCAGCTCCCTAAGATGCTCCTCATAGGGCATGGCTTCCAGACTCTTCACCATTTTGGTGACCCTCCTCTGAACACGCTCCAGCTTGTCGATATACTTCTTGAATTGAGGTGCCCAGAACTGGACACAGAATTCCAGATGAGGTGTAACCAAAGCAGAACAGAGTGGTACTATTACTTCCCTTGATCTTTCTGATTTCAGAAAGATACTTCTTGAAAAATCATGCCAGGTGGCATTGCTGACTCTTTCTCCCCTCAATAGAGAATCACCTACCACCACCACCACCACTGCCACATGCCTCTTCCTTCTCTGGCAAGTGGGAGGAATCCTTCCATCCAAATGGACACCCATAACCACCTCCATGTGGCCTCTGACCACCACCCCTGTTACTGTCATCTGGAATAGACATCCATGAGGGAGGATCTGGAACTGATTGTGTAGCTTCACAGGAAGAACCTGATTCCTGTTAGAACTCACAGCCCAAACACATGCAAGCAGACACAGCCAAGCAAACAGTTTGCGGAACAACCAAACTTAAACAAAAAGATACAAGCTTCCCTTGTTTTGGTCTCTTTTGCCAGTTCCAACTATCACTATTTACTCTCCCATTTTGTGAGTTCTTGGTCTGAGAAATTTGTTTCACATGTTTGGCCACATTTGTTGTGCTGAATTAGGGTTGCCATCTCTTTTTTCCCCCTGGACTCCTCTTTAACAGCTTCATGGCTGGCTGTTACAACTTGAGCCTTTCCATACTGAGAATAGCACTAGCTATTTAATTTGGCCATTGCAAGTGAGAGGTAATTTTGTATCAGCATTTTTTTTTATGCATGAGCCAAAATTCTTCTAATTTGGGTTGGAAAGAGCTTGAGAAGTTTTTTTTTTTAATGTACCCATGAGAGAAAGCCAATAGGCTTTTTGCTATTCCTGTTTTAGAAAGGGAGAGTTCATGCTTAGGGAATCTACTTTGTTTCATTTGGATGGTTGCTTGGTATCAATATCAAACACCATCTTAAGTGAAGAGGAAGTATTTATTAAGGAAATTACAGGCCTTAGAGAGAGGAATGGGGATTGCACTCTATAGCTACGTGACTAGGACAGAGGCTGTGTGCAAAGAAAAGGGATGAGTGGAAATGAATTCAGAATGTCTGAGAAGAGGGAATGCATCAATAGATTCTTACAAGGCTGTCTCTGTCAGCCCCTTCAGGGACCACAGCCACCTATGTTGTTACCTCAAAACCTGGGTGATTCAGGGACCCACTCATGATGCCAGTACCTCCGTGCCAAGTTGGGGAATTATTATCAAAATCAGGCAGCCTGCAAGAGGAGAGTAATCTAACAAGATCTTTGATACCAATGTTTACAGGGGCCTGTGCAGGGAAGAACCAGCCAGAGATTCACAAGTAAGATAAACTGTGTTTTATTGGAATTAGTCATGCACACGAGGTCCAAACAGTCACGCACTCACATAAAGCTAATTAAAGGAAAAGGGAGGAAAGGTTTTAGCAAGATTTCAGGGGGTAGTGGGTGATATTTACCAGTTATGAATAGTAATAAAGAAGCAGCATTGTGGCTTAGGGTCATGTCTAAGGACAGTACACAATTGGGAATCAGAGTGGTGACCAGCAATTGTACTGTGAGTTGACTGGCCAAAACAAGGGGTTTATATACCTGATTTCTGCCTGGAGGTCATGGGTGTGAATGGGTCTCTGGTTGGGTAAACAATGGGGTTCTGCAGAGTGGACAGTGAGGTCTAGAATGGGCTAATGGTCTTAGTGTTAGGTGATGAAGGGCTAATAGATATTGTGATAGGACTGTAATGATTGGACAAGTGTGACAATAGTAGAGAGTTTTATAGATCAGAGGGAGGAGGAGTTAAGACAATCAGTGGTTTGGTGGGAATTTTCCAGACACTATTGTCCAAAAGGCAGAGTGATTAAGCCTATTATCTATGGGGTTACCTGACTATGACCTAGCTACGCCTAGATGAGGTTTCTGACCAAATTAGCAGAGCACATGTTCAGCTAGTCTTTTCTTTTTGTCCAGCTTGGCCATATAGCAGGGCATATTTTATATCAAAGCCAATTAATCTGTTTTGCCAATTAAAACATACTTCACCATATCAAAGTGTGGGACTGTACTGCCTAGTAACAATGTTTGTGTGGTTGCTCACATTTCTTCTCTTTCAACATTTTTTTGTTAGATCACCCATGTCTACCAATCAAAGACAGGAGCAAAATTGTGAATGGCCTCAGCTGGGTTACAGTCATGGAGTCTGATACAAAATCTTGGCTCTGGGAAGCAAGCCACTTTCCTGTTGCTCCCTTAGACTACAAGCAGAAAATCTATTTTGTCATAATTAAGTACAAAATCTACATCTACATGACTACAGGTACTACAGTGTCTATATGACTAGCTACTATCTATCTTACTGAAATATCAGATACTTTTTATAAGCATCCCTTTTCAATCATTGTATTAAATTATTTCAGTGTTATAGTATCCCACTGGAATCCAGGTTCTACCTGAAAACAGTCCTCTTTAGTTGTTGTTTTTTAATAATTTTTATCAACTGGCTTGCAGAGCTGCACAGATATGTCTGTTCAAAGGCAACCAATTAATATGGACAGGTAAGGAACACTGAAGCATAAGCAATTAGTACAGTATGAAAGGGATCTTATAGCACCTTGGAGACAAGGCCATTGCACTACACCATTATAGTGCTATTATTCCACTTTCAACATCCTGTGGAACTCTGGGGTTTGTAGTTTACTGAGGCCAAAAAGCTCTCTGGCTGCGAATTCACAAAGCCCCTTCCTCAATTCCAAATCCCAGGATTCCATAGGATGTTGAAAGTGGAATAATAGCACTATAACAGTGTAGTGCAGAATGGCCTAAGAGAAAGAAATTAGTGGCATAAGCTTTTGTTAGACTTGTCTGCTTCAACAGATATATGGAATGAAGTACATAGGAACTTCATTCCAAGCATCCAATGAAGGAGACCTAAGTCTACAAAGCCTATGCTACCAACTTCTTTCTCTCAGCCTCAAAGGTGCCACAAGATCCCAGGGTTATGTTTTTAATTAGCACAAAGGTGGCATTGCTGATCAATTTCAGAATTCTTATGTTGGGAATCTGAAATCCTTGCTGATCTGCTTCAAGTAGATCTCAAACAGTCAATAGCCACTCCACTTACCCTTTGCTAGAAAACAACCTCAGCAGTTCCCCTAGCTGCATCCTTCATTCCAGCATGAAGAATCAATTAACTCTAGCTTGAAACTCTCGTCTCTGTCCCCTGATGCCTCTCTGTTTTTCCACTACAGTCTCTCAAGCAATTGTCTCAGATGTGGAGGTGAAAATACCCACAGATACTAAAGAACATTAGCATGCTTTTGTCAAACATTTTGATTCCCTTCAGGCTGTACTTCAGGCAAAGCTATCAGAGCAATTAGACAGCCGTGCCACACTATTTAAGACTGTGGGCTAACATGGGTGGTCTTTCTTTTTGTTGTTTTTACTTTATGGCCTTCGTCTGCTCCAAATATAGGTTTTAGGGCACTCAGGATGACCATATCCCCTACTTAACAGAGGACAGATCTCTGCTTCAGGTGTGGGCAGCCTCAAATGTTACAAGAGATGCACCCACCCCATTTCCTGAAACCCCACTGGCCATACTAATCCATTTTTTTTTTGAAAATTGGAAATGAGAGTGCAATTGCTTCAATTTTTTTAAATGATTATTCTGGCCCTCCAAAGGTTTGACAAGGAGCGAGCATGAAGTAGTGGTATAAGTATTGAACTGTAACTCTGGAGACCAGGGTTTGAATCCCTGCTCAGCCAGGTGACCTTGGGCAACTCACACTCTCTCAGCCTCAGAGAAAGGCAAGGGCAAGCCCCCTCTGAACAAATCTTGCCCAGAAAACCCTGCCATTGGTTTGTCTTAGGGTTGCCATAAGTTGGAAATGACTTGAAGACACACAACAGCAAAGGTTTGGCAGAATGAAATAGATTTAAAACCCAGTATTAGGCACAATTATCCACCACCATCCCCGCTGTGATGTGGGTACTTGAGAAGGTGGCATGGGAGGACAGCATTTTCTCTGCAGAAACTAATATTTCAGCCTTGAAACATTGTTTTCCTCACAGAAAATGCTGTTTCCTGTAAAGAAAATGTTATTTTCTGTGCAAAAAGTTCTGAATTATGAATAGCTTTTCAAAACTGCACAGTTTTCAAAGATTTTCTTGTGAAGAATATTGCTGAAATTACTCATTGCTACCTCTGAGAAGAAACTTAGTGAAGAATTGCATCTTTACCTGGAAGTTGCCCATTAGCAGATGGCACATGGATATTAGTCTGAGAAGAGCAGCCATCCAAGTCTCCTGGTCATCATCTTTCTTAATATGCTGAGAGGGTTTTTATTTCTTTTTAAATTAGAGTAATCTCTTCTAATGTCATCTACATGTAAAATGTACATACACCTATCCCCTTTTTTTGGCAATGGGTTTCTTCTTCATCGATAATGCGTAAATGGCTGTACTAATGTCACTTTAGCCAAAACTATAATGATGAGATGTATTGAGAGCAAAGAGTATTGTTTAGGGCAAGAATGGATAAAAGCACAGCCTGTGGGATAGATGTACCACCAACTACTTTTTGTGTGCCTCCCTAACATCAAATAAGCAACTCTACTGTTAAAATTCAATAGTGTGAACTTGCAGAGGTGCTATTTGCTGCTTAATGTGATGGCCAACTGTGGCTACATTTTCTGGAGAAAACCAGAGGACTGCTGCTTCTGCTTTGAATTTTTGTCTTCCACTTCTACTGTCTGCAAAGTAGCAGAAGCAAGAAAATACAATGGGCATTTCAAAGCTAAGCAGAACCTGCCTGCAAGAAAAAGACAAAGGCACTGTTATCAACACCAATCTCTACTATCTAGAATAGTGGTTCCCAAACTTTTTTTTACTTCTGTACCCCTTGGCAGCCCATTTCCATACATTGTACCCTTCGTATTAGCAAAATATTTGCAACTAATATAGTTGCTGTTATTTCAAATTACACTGACCCACCTCTGATAATACATGAATTGAAAAATTAATTTAAAACTTAAAATGATGACATAGAGAAGAGATAGAGAGAAGACCCAGAAGAACCCACTCACTGAACACTGCTCACAGGACTGACTGAGATGCCCATTTATATATACACCAGTGCCACAGTACTGAAAAGTTCACAAAATAGAGGAGAGTGAAAGCTGAGCCTATGAAGGGTGCACAGCTGAGCATGCACAGTGTAGTGGTGTGTTCACAACACATTGTTTAGAGAGGGAGTCCTCAGCACTTGCCGAAATAACACAGTGAGGGAATGGGACTTTTTCTGAGGATAAATAATAGGGCAATAATAGGACACAGAAGATCTGCTCTGCCACCCATTAAAATGTTCAATCAATTTCACAGTTTTTGACTTGTATCTTGTTTTACACTGTTGACATATGTGCTTTTTCCTGCTATTATTCAATTTTTTTTATTTTTTATTTTTGCTGGTATCCCTAAATGTCCCAATTTGTACCCTTAGGGTATACATACTGCAGGTTGGAACACTGATCTAGAACCATCTACTTCCTGAATGGTTGTCTCATTGGGTCTTTAGAACTAAGCTGGGACAAGTGGACTGGGAGAGGTGGGATAACTAGGAAAATTGCTTATGTCGCAATAAAGGTAATTTTCTAAATCACTCCTGCCCTCCTGCCCACAGATCCTGCCTGTGAAGACACAGACCTTGGTTCTGAAGACCAACAGCCGGGCATTTGGCAAAAGGATGGTTGTATACAGTGGAGGCAGTGGCTAGGGCTGGAGACAGAGAACAGAAGGCAAGGAAAATAGCTGGACTGCTGATTCCCCCTCCAACAGCATGGAAATAGCCATTTGGGAGCAGGAGGGCTGCATTCCTTTCTCAGTAGGTTTGCAGGGTTCGTGTTGGGAGATGTAGCTACATGATCCACTTAAGTCTTCCTATGCAGAATTTCAACTGTTATTTCTACCTCAAGTACCTTTACTATTTTTAAAGGAAATTAAACTTTTTTCAAATTAAATGCAAAAATTAAAACAAATCACAAAAGTGATCCTTTAGCATTTAAACATCTTGGACAGTGGCCCCCAGCTTCTCTGAAACTACATACCCCATTTAGAGGATGTCGCTGTTACCTGTCTACCTTTAATTTCTGGTTGCACTGTATTTAAGGATTGCATCATCATTGGGCCCTTAGATACAGATGCTCTCCAGCAGGGGTAGGCAATTGTGAAAGGCTAGGGGGCTGCATTAGGAGACCTTGGAGGCTGCATGTCTGTAACAAAAACCTCTCTCTCCTCCACAAGTGCCATCAGATACCCTCCAGAGAGCATTTTCACCATGTTCTAAGGTCTTCCTGGCCCTTTTTAGGTCCAGGAGCAGCTCTTTTTAACTTTCTACTCGTTTCTTATTTTTTTTAAAAAAATGCCTCAATTGGGGCTACATTGGCCTAGTTCCTACGCAACATGGTAGAAATGCCGTACATTTCTTAGAGGGCATTTGAGGGCTTTTTTTTTTCTTTGCAAAAGCACAATTTTAAGGGCAGCTGGTCAGTGTTCTGCCTCGCCTCCTTCTGTGCCTTGCGCACCTGATGCAGAAGACAGCAGAAGATGTGTTGCCTCTCTCCTGATGTGCTTTCTCCCCCAGGGAAGCCTGCTGGAGAAGACACAGCAGGAGAACACCATTTCCCCTCAGTTTTTCTTTGTGTGCTCCTGTGAAGAAGAATGATCATTGAATGGCAAGCCCCCGTAGGATCAGCAGTTGCCACCTCTTCTCGTCCCGGTAGAGAGCATCTGCACATTTTTCTATCCCCTCAAAATGTAAGCTCTGATGTGTCATGCTTTAGACTGCTTTAAAATATATAGTGGGTTGAATAAACTCTTAACTTTATGTCTAGTTCAGGTCTGTTTGGACACATTTCTTTGCTCTCCAATGATTCCTTATGGAATTAGCTCAGTCCCGTTTGGTCTCAATTTACATTGCAAGTCCAGGAATGCAATGCTGATGTAAATTGAGACCCACTTGTATTTTTTTTTCTTTGATAGATCTATATATTAATTTGCAAGTGAAACCAGTGTTTCAATGGGTGTGGAGAAATATTAGCAAAACCATGTGGATTTTGGGGTCTCAACATACCAGCCACTGTGCTACTATAGTCCACACATCTCAGAACTTGGACTCTGATAATGGAGCACTAGGCAGCCTAACCTGTGTTCCACAATGGCAGCTTGCAGGTGGATGTATTAAGTGGAACCTGGAGAAGTTACATTGTGGTTAGCAAAGGCCATGCTGGCTGGGGAATCCTGGGAGTTGTACTCCTAGAGAATATTTTTCCAAGCTCTGTTTGATGGGGAAAATGGATGTCAGCTGAAAATGAAACCTTAAAGAAATTGGGCTTGGTCAGAAAACTGGACAGCTAAACAGCCTAAGAACCATGTGGGAAAATTAAGCCTTTAAGAGCCTTGGACCCTTTGAAGCTTGGAGAATCCAGACAGCCTCATGTTCCCTCACCGTGGTATGCACGGATTGTTTTTCTTTACTTCTTGGATGAAGCTATATGGTAATAGGTATCTGAAAGCTGAATTAAGAAAAAAGGCATGTCCTTCTCTGATTTGTTTGAACACTGTGAAAAATAAGTATTATTGATATTTTCTTTGCAACTGTGTAATCGTGTGTCTCTCGTGTTTTCCCTTTAACTGACAGAAAAAAATGGATATAAATGAACGGACAGAAATGAATCTCAATAAATCTGACAAGGGCTGTAATCCAGAGAATTTGTTGGGATGTGCTCAATCATTTACTCATGCCTAAGGCACTTCTGAATCCGCTTTTCTCACTCCAAAACAATTTCCCATGCCATTTCACATCAGGTTTTTTTTTCAGGTTCAAAATTTTAAGAGAGCTGATATTGAAAACACATGCAGAGAAATCAAAACATCTTGCTGGCTGCATAGAATAACCCTCATCACTCATTAGCCTGAATATATAAGAGATAAAAGAGAGAAGAGGCTGCAGGGAATGACATAACCTCCAGCTTTTCTGATTTGGCACAAGACAGTCCCAGTTAATCCTCTGTTGTTCCACTTTTTCAGCTACTTTTGAAAATGTCCCAGATTCTCTGTCTTCTTCACACTTTTCTTCCTTGTGCTCAGCTTACTTCAGTTGCTGCAAGTTCAAAGTGCAAAAGTAGTTTGCACTCAAATAACTCAGGGTTGGGCTGTAGGAAGGGGAGAGCTTGGAGTCTTGCCCTACCCAGTAGGGAAAAGCAAACTGCTGCAGTCTCTCCTAGCTTGTGTGTTCTTTCCCATTAATAACCTTTGCCTTTGCTAAGGGACGCAAAGTTTTCTGTTAAGCAGAGTTTTTATTTTGAAGAATCCTAGGCCATTAAACACAACAACCAGGAGCCTTCTAAGGTTGTTCACTTGATCACAGGTAGACTTTTCCTTGGATCTTCACACTAAGTGTATAAAGGCTAAGGTGGAGTGGATGAAGACACTGGAGGCAGGAGGGATATTGAAATGTACTAATTCCATCTTCCTTTCCACTTGCTGGGGTATCCCACAACTGGAAGTCAAACTGGAAAGAAGGCGGAGAAGCAACAGATGCATGTGAAAAAGCAAACATTCATAGCTGTCATATGATCAATAACATCATCAGTGAGAAAACCCATGGAATACACAGATACACAAACTCTTCCAGGAAATAGTGAGATGAAAAGAAAGAAAAATCTGTACCTGGTAGGAATAAAATATTTATTTATTTACAATTTATACCCTGCCTTTCTCCCAGCAAGGGACTCGAGCAGTTTGCCTAAATTTAAAAAACAAAATCTTACTTACATTTTTTAAAAACCAATTAAACAGACAATTCTATTTAAAAAGCACATAGTTAAAGCAGTTTGAAACACATTTAAAACATCATTAAAAGATAAAAGACAAAAGCACTGCACACCACATTCCAAACATCCTCCTGTCTCATCGTTTAAGCACCAAAGTCCTGACTAAATAAAAAGGTCTTTGTCAGCCAGAGGAAAGAAAGCAGAGAGGGGCAAATCAGATCTCCTGTGGAAGGAAGTTCCATAGCCTAGGAGCAGCCTCTGAGAAGGCTCTCTCCTATGTTCTTACCAAATGTGCCTGCAATAGTGGTGCAAATGAGAGAAAGGCTTCCCCCACAGGCCTGTTCATGTAAGGATATATGGTCTTTTTTAAGATAAAAAGCCACAATTACTACCTGGCGTTCCTTTGAAATGCATCAGGATGAAAGAAATATCTCGGAAATAATTGTGCTTGTTTGTTCTTGTGTGCCTTCAAATCATTTCCAGCTTAAGGTGACGCTAAGGCAACAGTGTTTTCTGGGGGCTGAGAGTGTGTGTGATGTGCCAAAGGTCACCCAGTGGGTTTCCATGGCTGAATGGGAAATCAAACCCTGGTCTCCAGGATCACAGTCCAATGTTCAAACCACTACACCATCCTGGCTCAATTGTACTTGTACCTACAGGTAAAATTAATGTTTGACACATTTACCTTGCTTGGATCTACACTTGACTGCTTCACAATTTTGTTAAACTCTGGGATGCAGCTGGTCTGAGGCTGTCAGTCTTGGTGCTGGTAAGAAAACTTTCTCTCAGAAAAAGTTATCTTTCAATGCTTGGTGGCAGGGGAGAAAGGGGAGTGACACCCTGTCTCCTACCTGTGAACATCACCATAGCTTCCGGAAAGCCAATCCTCTTAGAATACATAACCTACACTTGTGAAAGCTTTCCTTTATTCTCCTCTTAGAAAGGTGAACACTAGCATCCTATCTGAAAACTTGAAAGGCCTGTTTGGAACTAAAGGAACATTTTCTGAGCAGTGCAGTCCTGTGGACCACCTCATTTGAGGCTGTGTCAAAGTTCAGCTGAAGGGACAGGAGAATACCTTGTCTGTATTTTCTGTTCCTACATCCTTTCCCCATTTATTTATCATCAGTAAAACTGAACTCTCAGAGTCTTAATTTTACTTCAGTGTATCCTTGAAGCCTAACATGAGTAGGACCTCAGTTAGGGTTGCCAAGTATCCTTTATTATGAGAAATGAAATGTTTGTCTCTTATACGCCTGGGAGGTGTTCCTTATTATAATGGATGTCCTCTATTTGAGGGTTTTCCATTTATATAGATTGAACAAGATGTCAAAAATCCTTTAATTTGGCATGTGGGCCCTTCATAAAGACAGAAATGCAGGTTTTCAAAAGAGCAATAAGAGACAATTGAAAATCATGACATGTAGGGTTGACAGTCAGGAAGTGGCATTAAGAAGTTTGTATTCTAATAGAATACCAAATGAAAGTATTGATTTCGTCAACCAAACCATGTATTTCTCTGCAAAATTAACATACCGTCCATATTCATAAATTACATGTGTGATTCTCATCCCTGATATAGATGAAATCCACTTCCTTGCAATTTCTACTCACTCTTTCTAATGCCATTCTGCTCTCTGAAGCAGGAGAAGATAAGTCTATACCATCTTAGCATGGCAGTCTCGTAGATGTTTGATAATGACTGAGGGGAGGCATGCATGGTCTTCTTTTCTCTGGGTTAAGCATCCCCAGCTCTTTCAACTGTTCCTTATAGGACCTTATTTCACATTCTATCTTCTTCCTCTGCTCATGTGTTTCAGTTTGCCAATGTCTTTAGAATATCAAAGAAACAAATGACTTACCTACGCCACTGACCTGATCAGAGCTTGGAAAAATTAGTCTTTTTTTAAAAAAATTACAGCTCCCACAGTCCTCTAGCCAGCAACACTACACTGTGACCTACGGTGGGGGACTGACTCTACAAAATCCAATAACAGTCTCTGGGAAGCCTAACTCTTAGAATGGGGGAAAAGAGAGATTTAATGGAGACCTGTCAGCTTTTTGCCAATCTACCATTCCTATATTATTTCTTTAGAACAAGCCATAACAGTTAAAACTGGCAGAAAACCAAACTAGGTATACATTGTAGATATGCCCAAACTCTTGTTTCACTGCTCTTTTATTTTTTTTAAGTTACACAATTAAATTTCTAATAGTAACTAATTACTTCTGGTAATATTTTTTTTAATGAGAGAAGCCAATGTAAAATTTTGTTATGTCTCTCAATTTTTAACTGTGTGGTAATCAGTTTAATTTATTAACATAATGGCTTCTTCTTTTCAGTGTGTATAATTATTCTAATGTCTTCTTATTCAAAATTACTAAGCAAAAATAAATCATATTCTAAAAGGATAAAGTATAAATTCATCCTTAATTATTTCCATTTCATTGTTTCCTCACTGTAGAAGAAATAGTACTTATTCAGAATGCTGAATTATTTTTTTTCCCTTTTGAAGACTTAATTATGGGTTCTACAAGTCATTAATTATTGGAATTGTTTTGTAGCTCTGTTGGTTATTTTAAATAAGCATTTAAATATCAACCCATGCACCATCCTCTGTTATTTATTCAATATTGTAATTAATGGAAATACAGTTGTGCACAATTTAAAAGAAAAGCTAGAAACATTTGTTGGAAGCTGTGTGAGAAGCACTTTACTTTCTCTTGTACACAAATGCATAAACATTTCTTTTTCAACACACTTTGAGCAAACAGATTTGGCAGATTTTCAACATCTGAAAGACATTTTTTTAAAAAAAAAATTGAAGCCCTAGACAAATGGGAAGCAGAAGTGGAAAGGGCAGTAGGTGGGGCAGACAGTCTTGTACTGTCTAGAAGATGGTCAACCAAGAAGCCCATCTGGAGGGAAGCCAAAACAAGAGATGTATTGAGTTGGGCCTCTGCCATTAGTCAGATGGGATTTTAGAATCTCCCTTAGTATCAAGGCCAATCATTAACAGCTGTCTAGTGTTTTGCAGATGGTTAATTGGTATTAGTGACTTTCGCCATTCCCGAGTGGCATCGCAGTCCAATTATGGGGACAAGATGGCAGCGATCGAAGGCTGCTGTGCTTCTGCATGATGCCGTCATGGTCGTGCTGCCATCCTGCCCCCATCTGTCATGGTTGTGGGATATTTGTTTAACATTAAATCCATTAAGCGCCCACAATCGTGATGTTCCTGTCCTTACCTGCCATGCAGAAATGCTGGAAGTGTGATGGAGGCACTTCCTTCCCCAGCACAGCATGGGAAAGAGCCTGTGGAAGGCAGGTGTGTGTTGCTTGCACTCCCTTCTGCAGGAAGCCATCTGGATGAGGAGGGAAGCGTCCCCATCACACTTCCTTCTCTTCAAAGGCACTGCTGGGATTGCGACAGAAGGATGACGACATAAGGTAATGTGTGGAAATAGCCTTTGTTAGATACTTTTTGCATTAGCTTAGCAGTTTGAGACCATGAAAAGATGAAGGTTGAGAAAATACTAGAACAGTGCATTTTCTTCCATTACAGGCTGAGTATCCAGTATCTGAAATGCTTAAGACAAGAAGTGTTTTGGATTTTGGATTTTTATTGGATTTTGGAATACTTGTATTTACATATACATAAAATACAGTACAGGGGGTCTCCAGGAAGGCCACAAAAGAATAAGCAGGAGCATCATAGTCACCGCTTCATGCCGAGAACTGTGCTGAGATTCCCACCATTTCACAGATCCTTGTGTCTTTCTCCAGGCTCACAAACAAGCAGTAGTGCTGCAACCACTGCCTTGAAGGTAGAAGTGGGTGGCAGGTGACAAAAAGTTTTGGCTTTTGAAGGTTCTTGGATTTTGGATTTCTAGATTAGGGGTACTCAAGTTGTTCTAATCTGCTTGTTCAGTTTTCATAACTATAGTGGAAGGAGATGGGTCTTGCTTCCACACTTTACTTTTTGTTCACTTCTTCACTCTATAACCCTTGGGGGTCCATCTGTGCACCTCAGCCCTGGGTTTCCCCATTTAGTCAGCCATGGAGAATTAGATTGCTGGCCAGAGACAGTCTACATAGATGTAGTGGTTTAGAAGCCCAGTTCTACAATTTGTTATGAAGGGATAGAACACTTCTCTGCAATGTATAATCTGCCAAATTTTTTACCACCTATAAAGCTTATCTTGTAGATGTAATGTATGTCAAGATTCAGCACTAACCAGACTTGGGAACACTTGGAACTACACTCAGTTCCAGCACAGAACAAGGGAGTAGGAAGAAAGGCAAGCAAGCTCATGAGGAAATGAGTGAACTGGAAGGGAAACTGATAAGCAACAAGGAATAAGGGAGATCTTGGGGCAAGCAAACAAAGCCAAAGTCTGGTACTTGATCAGAGAAAGAGCCACACCACATGTGGAAATTGCACAATCAGGGCTGGAGAGGGTACATTATTTCACTGTGCTCCCTTTAGTGGTTCACATTAAGGTAGTAGTGGGAATCATGCAGCTTTCCAGATATTGGTCTGCAATTCTCATCACCCCTAGCAGGCATCACCAATAGTAAGGAATGCTGGGTGTGGAAATCCAACAACATATGGTGAGACAAAAAATTCTCCCCACATGAAGGAGTACTTAGTAACTCACAGTTTCCAGGAAGCTACTGGATGAATCCCATCAGATTCTGAAAATTTCTATCACAGGGCACACTGCCTCAACATAAATTGGGGCCACTCATAATGACTGGCCACTTACTTCTTCATTAAGAATATTAATGATCATGGTGGTTGGGTGGTTGGGGAAGCTGTAGTCTAAGAATTTAATTCTTGTAAACTCTGGTTAATTATTTCTAAAGTTTGAAATTAAACAACAACAAAGTACACTGCTGATAACTTGTTAGCATGGCATCAGATTTTCTGTTTCCAATATTCAGGGGGTTCTAATACTCAAGGGGCATGAGGTTAGAATAGTAACAAATGTTCATGAAGTATCTCATCATGGCAGGGCCAACCCAAGTCATTTTGCTGCTTGAGGCAAAGGAAAGCATTACACCCTGCTTGCTGCCCCCCCATATCATCTGAACAAAAATCATTTAAGCATCTGACACTCTGGCCAGAATTCAATTAATCTACTCTAGTCTGGATTGGATTTAGGCTTCCATATAACTTGGTCCTAACTATGTCAGGAAGGACTACATCTTAGTGCAGGTACAGACATATTTCAGTTAACAGAGCCTCTGAGAACAAAACTTTTCTTCATGAAGGCTTTTGGGCACACATGGCATACCTGCCAATATTTCCCAGATGAAAACTGAGACACATGTGGCCAAGCAACATCAAAGTGTGGTCAATGTGGCAAAAGGTGTTAATGATGAACACACAAGTTAGGAGAAGCTCAGTAGTTTGCTTTTGCCTGAGAGTCTATTGAGAAGAGCAAGATTCTACCCTTTCCTGTCCTTTCCTCCTATGCTGAGTTAATTGAGTGCAAATTTCTTTTGCACTTTGAACTCATTTTGAATCAATTGAATTAAAATGAGGACAAAGGGGGAAGGTGGGAGGAAGAGAGAGAAACTTGGACAATTTAACAGTAGCTGAAAAAGTGAGATGACAGAGGATTAATCAAGAATGTCTTTTCCAAATCAGGAGAGTTATGTTACCATAACCTACCACCCCCGCTACAAGATATGCAATATTCATAAATTGGACTTATTAATGATCAGTGAACACAATCAGGGTCACGCTGCCTGGAGAACATGTTTGGGGTCACGCTGACCGTAGATGTTGTTGGGGTCATGAAAGTTCACATAAGATTATGCAGAAAACCTAACACTGATGCGTTTGTGCTAATCACTTCACCACTTTAGGCTCTTGGCATTTTTGACTACAATGAAAAATAAACTGCCCAGATTGGTGAGCAATCAGAGGCCATCCCTTGATCTTACTGTATGGGGATCTTCCCTATACACCCTACCTGATTGAACATTAAGAGATTGTCATGAGTTCCATCAATGTTTTGTCATTCTGCAGTTAAGCAATCAGCACATTCTGAGCCCCTTTGTTAATCCCATGAGAAATCCATTATGGCTTTGCCAACACACTCCTTCAGGGTGTGAAATAGGGCAAAAAACCTAGCTTCAACCTCAGCCAACTGTAGACTGCTGTTCCTCCATGCTACCCTCAGATGCTGTCAGAGACACTCTGCTGTTACCTTTTCTTCAGGACTGGTAACTATGATCCTTTTCACCCCTTATCTCCCTGTATTCAATCTTTCCTGCCTCACTTTCTGATAGCTTTGTATGGTTGTTAAGAGTGTCTGATTTCTCATATGTTTATCAATTCAAATAAAATACTTTGTTTAACTTTAACTGGAGTCGTCTCTACACTTCGGACTGGTATACATAGGTGAAAAGATCCTGTTTGTTACTCTCCTCTTGGAGGCCTATTTTGAGTATAATTCTGCCAAATTCCAAGGAGATGTTGGCAGTGTGGGAGGACCCCAACATCCCCCACCTCTTAGGGTAACAGCTAGATTGTATGACATGGCTAGAAGGGGGGTCTGTCTTGTACAGTGAAAAGAAAACCTTCCTGGCAGCACCAGGCAACTCACCAGTCTTGAAGCTTTAGTGATGAATTAGCTCCATGTCTCTAGTGAGTGACTGGACTGAAGACTAAAGACTACACTCTTTAGATTATTAACAAAGATTGACCTAAAACATATGCATTTACAGTGTAGAGCAGAGTAACTCTCCCCAGAGAGAGAGGGGCGGGGAGAGAGTGAGAGAGAGAGAGAACGAGAAAGAGAGCGAGGGAAGGATGGGGAGAGATATACAGAGGAAGTAGCTGTAGGTGATTCCCAAAACTTGCTGCTAACTCAGGAAGCCTTTATGTTCAAGTTTTCAGTGACTCAGAAGTCTTGTAGAACTGCAGTTTAAATTGCTACAGTGAGATGCTACATGATGAAAGAAAGAAGGCAGACACCCTTGGAAGAAGTTTTCAAGTGGTCAATAGAAGACTGATATTCCGTTTGTGAGCAAGGGGATCGGTGGTGACATATCCAGCTATTTCCCTTTAGCTGGATACACTGCAAGAATATTATCTGCAAGGAAATCTAGGGATCCTTCCCTGAGGTTCTGTCAGTGTCTGCACAGCATGCCTAGCTACAGAAAAATAGTGGACACATTGCCATTGATCCCCTCATTCTCTGACAACCTGGAAATCGCCATGTTGTGTGTGTGTATGGGTGTGTGTACGCGCACAGCTTACACAGTGGGTTTAGTGAGGCTTTTGGTCACTGCATGGTGATCATTTTCTGTTAAAGAAGCAGTGACCAGGAACACATTTACTCCATTAACTGACATATACTCCTGTATGCATTGTATGCAGAAGGTTCTGAATTCAAACCCAATTATCACCCTTGTAAAGAATCATGTATCAGCTAATTAAAAGACCATGACTTCAGGCTCAGAATTTCTGCTGCCATTCAAAGTAGGCTATATTCCTGTGCTCTTGTCATATCTGTCCATTTTGCCCTTTGGGCAAAATCTTCTTTGACCCAACTTTATTCCTTCTATCCCTTTTCTCTCTAAGTCATATCCAGTTGTGACTGAACATAGTCCCCTCTCAGTCCTTGATGTTACCTCACCTCTCTTTCAGTCTTTCCTTCCCCTGCCCCAAAGAATCCAGTTTATTTCCCCCCTATTTATTTTGAAATGACTCCCAGCTCCCTGATAATTTGTGTTGCTTTCCTTTGTACTTTGCTCTTTTGTATCTGTAACACATGGCAGTGACAACATGAACCTGCTTATTTTCCTTCTGTTCACAAGAAAGTTTCTCACTGTTTCTTTGTGTCTCACTCTGCTCATTAACAGCAATAGTGTGAATGAGTGTTTCATTATGTCTTTCAGGTTGTGGTGTTCTGTGAATTTTTTTTTTAAATGAAATATACCAGTTTGATTAGTTTGAGGGTTGCATAGAGAAAGAAATTACCATCATTTTGATTGAGAGTGGCAAAGCTCCTTAGAAAGCTATTGTTGAAGAACAATACTTCTCCATGTTTCTTCTTCTGGCCTTACTTAATCAGTAGGAAATCTGAGGCTGCTTTTGATGGTGTCACTTTCCTTATGGAGAAAGGACTCCTGCAGCCTGGCTCAAACATAATGCTCAACCATATTTTCCCCAGATCATGAAAGCTTTCCACCTTTTCTCTCCTCCCTCCCTTGTATGATTACCTTCTACCTCCCTGAATAGTGTCAACTATTGCCTAGCATAATACCTGCCACCAGCATAGTCATTTTTACCTCTAATCACGGTTAGCATTTACGTCAGAGACTAAGGCTGCAGTCTTAAACGCACATTAGCCAAGTGTGGGCAACTTCTGGCTCTCCAGATATTGTCAAACTACAGCTTGCAGCATCCTTCTATTACCCCAAAACGTAGGGGATCCTTGAGGTCCTCTAGAAGCACCTGCACCTCCGTGAAAAAATGGGGAATCAATTAATTCTAATCAGGATGGCTATGAGAGGTGGGGTAACCTAATGAGATCTTCTACCAATGTTTATGGAGTTCTTTGCGGGAAAGAACTAGCCAGAAGTTCCAAAAGTAAACTAAAATGTGTTTTATTAAAGAGAGTTAAATCACACACACACAAAATCCAAGCACTCACACAAGGCTAACTGAAGGAAAGAGGAGGAAAGTTGTCAATAGTGAAGTTTTAGGCATTGGGTGATAATTACCAATCTGGAGAGTGGTGAACAAAGCAATTATGTGGCTTAGACTTGTGCCTAAGGACAATACTTGTCCAGGAATCAGAGTGAGAGCATGGCATTTAGCAAGCAAGATACTGCATCTGACTGCTCAAAACTGGTGTGAGGTTTAAACCCAAAATCTGGAGGGCAATAGTGTGAATGGTTCTCTGACAATGGGGGTTGCAGAGTGGACAATTATGTCTGGACAGTGTTAATGATCTTGGTGTCAGATGACAAGGAATTAATGGCTGTTGTAATAGCTTGGTAATGGTGCACAGTAACGGAAACGCACAGGTTAATGGAAGGAAGGGCTGAAACAACCAGTGGTTTGGTGAGAACTTCTTGTCATTATTGTCTGACAGCAGGATCATTATAGCTTAGATTAAGCCTATTACTTCTGGAGTTACCTGGTGACTTCCTGACCATAATCTGGCTACACCTAGAGGGGATCTCTGACCTACCTTGCAGCACACGTTTTTAGCCAGTGTTTTTCTTCTGCCTGGTTTTGCCTTACAGTCACATGAGGGTCCGTTTTATATCAATGCCAATTAATATATTTTGACAATTAAACCATATCAAATTTGGGGGGCGTGTGGGCCACCATTCACCATTGTCTAAGCTGGCTACAGGTGATAGGCATTGCTGTGCATCAACATATAGAGAGCCACATGTTGCCCATCTCTGTGTTAGCAGGTAAATCATATTCAAATATCACTTACTTGTAAATAAATATGCTTAGGGCTATCGTGATAATAACGGTTTGAAGTTGTATTCAAATGTGGCTGTGGTGCTACAGTTGTGAATAATGGTAAATATGTCCTCATGAAATATGGTGTTATTTTTTCTCCATAATGCTCTTTGGACAAGGGACTGTCCAAGGAAGATGAGTGACAGGAAGGACTATTTATACATATACAGCTTAGGCAAGTAGCAAACAAAATCCCTATCTATCCTAATGCAATATTAGCATCTCTAAATACAAAAAACTTCACCTGTTAACCTGGTCCAAGTTCCACTCCCTCCCTTCTAAAATTAATTCTGGCACTGGAGGGAATATACAGCCATGATGACTAATAGCGGTGGTAGTATTAACATCTGAGAATCCAGATTTTCTGGCCATTACCATTTCTTATTTTAATTTTAGGCCATATGAAGAAGTACTACCTTCTGTCTCTCCCGAATGTTCCGCCTTTCAGATTCATTGTACATCCCTTGGTTCTAATATTATGAAATAGTTCTTCTTCTAAACTTGTCCCACTCTGTGTATCATTTCATGCACTCTAAGGATACATGAAGTTATATTGATTCAAGGCACAAAGAGTTGGAAAAATCAGAAGAGGAAGAGAGAGGAAGAGGAATAAGACAAGCTGAATGGTTTGAGAAAGTATGTGGATTTGGTAGTAGTTGACTGATTGTTACTTATCTGAGGAATATAAATATAGTTGTGTTGTTGTTTTGAACCCCCAAGTCATTTTCAACTTTTGTAGCTCGTAAGAGGAACCTATCACATGGGTTTCTTTGCAAGATTTGTTCAGAGGGGGCTTTCCATTGCCTTCTACTGATGCCAAGAGAGGGTGACTTGCCCAAGGTGAGCCAACGGGTTTCCATGACAGAGCAGAGACTTGAACTCTGGTATCCCAGATTCTTAGTTCAGTACTCAAACCACTGTATCATGTCGGCTCTCATAGAAATACAATTGCATTGACTTTAATCTAAACTAGATGGTAATGGATTGGGAAGACAGTGAATTCAGGTTACCAAGGGCAGATATTTATAACAATGGAGTTGAGGAATTAATGTGAAGTTCAAACAGTATATGTGCTTTTTATAATTCAGAAAATTTGAAAAAATCCACAAAGATATGAGGCATACATAATACAATCATTATACACATACGCCTTGCATAGGGCAAAATTACCATGAAATGCAGTCTGGCTATCTGGTTAATGATTCTTGCCCTTACAAATTAAGTTTAGGAAACATTATTCTAAAATAAGTCCTTTATTAAGCAGACACAAGAATCTGATAATGGTATTTCATGGTAATTGTACCATAAATCTTCCCCATTTCCTGACCTTTCCAAGTCTTCATCTAAAAACAAACAATTCCCTTGATGTTTCTTCCCTCACCCTCACCCCTTATAATTCTGTATGCCACTTTTCTGCTTAGAAACACATAATAATCTACAGGCTTTATATTTTCTGTAGATCAACTAATACAGAGATCTGAGGAGTCTGTGCTCAGTTCTCATGGTGGCAAATGTACAGAATGTACTAGAGAATAAAAATAAGGTCGAACACATTAACTAACAAATCAGTAGATTTTGGATAAGTTAGCCTCTCAACAAAGTGTACTCAGCAAGTTCCTTCCTATATAGGCATGGCCTCTTAAGATTTGCCCAAGAGAGTTTATTTTGTAGGATAATAGAAGAACAGATTTTCCATGTTTGTTTTTCTTTAACTGTAAGGAGTTGCAAAGCCCTTGTGTGTGGCAGTTCTCTCACACCTGCCATTTTGCTTCCTTTCAGTACTCTAGATGAGGAGTTCCTAACCTTTGTTTTTCCAAAGGCTTTGGACTCCCAGAACCCGCTATTAATGTGGCCAATGATTTGGGATTCTGGAAAATGAAGTCCAAAACAATGAAGGACTGAAAACTGAGAACCACTGTCCATTTCCTTGGCATTAATTCCCAGTCTGGGGCTCAAGGTAGCTTACAGAAGTTAAAATAGATACAACTAAAAAAATGACATTGTACAAAAGTTAAAAATATAATTAAACTGCCGATGAAATTAAAAGAAGTTAAAAATCATTACAAAGAATAGCAACAGACAGAAACAACACAGTGCATGAAAGACCCTTTCCCCCAGCAGTCAGCCCTCAAGTGCCTGCCAAAACAGAAAGGACTTCATCTGCCTACAGAAGGATAACAAGGAGGGCACCCATCTAGAAAGGGAGCTCCAGAGCTTGAAGTGGCCACCAAGAAAGCCCTCTCTCCCATTCGCATCAGATGTATTTATGATGGTGATGGGACAGAAAGAAGATCTCAAGATGCAAGCAGGATTGTATAGGGAGATATGATCTTTCAGATAATCTGAACTATATAGTGCTTTGTAGGTCATTACTACCCCTTTGAATTGTGCCCAGAAAAGGGGCCAACAGCCAGTGGGGCTGTTGCATTAAGGGAGTTGTGTGTTCCCTGTATCTAGGTCCGGTAATCAATCTAGATGCACTTCTTTGGAGCAGGTGAAGTTTCTGAATATGCTTCAAAGACAGCACCACAGAGAGCACGTTACAGTCATCCAAGTGGGATGTAACTAAGGCCATTTTTGCATGATGTTGCTGTCCCTCAATGGGGATACATTGGCAGTGGTCTGCGAGTGATACGTTCATATGATGTCATTGTGGTTCTGCAGCCAGCTGTCCCCCGTCACGATCACAGTATATTAATGGAAAAAATTAATAATGGAAAAAATGGGAAAAAATCCATAAGCACCTGGAATCGTGCAATGTGCCCATCACTGCTGGCTATGTGGAATGGGTGGAAGCATGATGTAGATGCTTCCTTTCTCAGTGCAGCACCAGAAAGAGGCTGGCTGCGCTGTGAAACGAACGTGCATGTCACCCATGCTCCCTTCTGCTGGCCTGGTGCAGAGGGGAGTGTTTGTATCGTGCTCCCTTCCCAGCAAAGGCACTACCAGGATGACACTGGAACCATGACGGGAACTGGTAAGGTGCAGAAATGACCTAAGTGTCATCCCTCACCTTCTGAATGAGTCTGAGTCAGACACAGACTCAGAAATTGCAGTGCCTCCTGAGGCAGAAGGGGACTCCAAACCCCAGCAGACAGATGGGGATTCTATCTCCCAGCAGAGGGAGACGGTGAGAATATGGTAACTTCCTTTATGGACTAAAGGAGAGCCAAAGAGAATTTGTGTAGGTCCCAATGGCTCTTGAATAGGAGGCACGAATTAATCAGACACCAGCTGTGTCAAGACAGCTACCTATAAATATCCTAGCACCTCCATGGCAAATTGTTGCCCACAACCAGCCTATCTGGCTAATTAGCAAACCTTTAGGCTTCATGTTTCCTTTATGAATTTGGACCTTCTTTCATTCAACAAATGCTGCTTTTAGACTTTGAGCTCTGGGCACTTGCTGGCAAAAACAGGACACTAAAGCATATGTCACTGTAGCCAGATATGACATTTCAAGAAATGGGTGTAGTTGGTATACAAATCTTGACTGTATGAATGGGAGACATACTACAAAGGAAGCTTGAACTTGTGCCACATACTTTCTCATAGATGCAGCACAGTCTCCACAGGTCATTTTCATCCCTTCATAATAATTTCCTGAGCAACCTCTTCATAACTAATTTTGCTTCTTTGTTTGCAGATGCTGTTGGCCTTTCTGACTGATAGATAAGATAGGCCTCTGAAAAGCCAGTCCTCTTTGAAAACCTGTCTTCTGTGAGACCAGCATATGAAGCTTTCCCTCTCTATAATCTGCAGTTAAATAACTCTTGTGGGCTTCTACCACACTTGTCCTTGAAATGTCTAAGTGTCAGTTTAAGCCTTGCTATATCTCCATTTCATCTGATTAAATGCATTAGGCAGAATTGTATAGTATGTTTGCCATTAAGTTAATATGTATTTGTCACCGTAAATGATATATTTGGAATAGGGCTGCAGTGAAATTACGCACTATTATACATGACACCATATCAGAAATACACAAGCAAAAACAAAAAACAAAATAAAGCACAGAAAGCATTTTCTTACAGTTATAAAAGTATTTCTTTGGGCTTAAGATATGCACAAAAACCTAGTAGCAGCCTCTATTATGAAAATGGACCATGTTAATACGTTTGTTTGATTTGCTGAGAAATAGTCTTTTCTTTCATTTTTTAATATTTATTTATTGAATTCATATATCACCTTTCTCCCAAGGAGGGGATATAGCAAGGCTTAGTAGAAAAATTAGAAAGTAGAAAGCAGTCCCAAAAACTGGAACTGGTCAAAAGAACATTTCAGGTTTTTTTAAACAGTACTTTTTAATATTAAGCAGTGCTGTGCAGCCCCCCCGCCCCCATTTCTTTGAAAGGTAAAGAGATATTTCTGAAAACTTCTGGGAGAGGCAGTTCATTCTTTTTGTGAGGTAAGAAGGGCGTTCTAATGATTTTGGAGGGGTTAAAGACTACAAGTGGCTGCCAGGATGACACATTGCTCACACCTGTTTTGAACTATGGACTTAGACCATTTCCACACGGGGATATAGCCCGCGCTGGGACGACCTCACCAGGAGATTGTCTACACCGCGGGGTGCGCTAGGGCGGTTTGAAAAGGTGAGGTTCTACACCTCAAAGTGCCCTCACGCAGCCGTGGGGGTGGCGCTGCATGTTTTATAAAGACCACCTTTCAAGTGGTCTTTTTAAAACAAGAGCGCGCTAGCCCATCTCAGCGCCCTGTGAAGAACTGCAGGGGTGCCCAAGAGCGTCCCTGTAGAGCTGCTTGGGGCAGGCTTCCGGCTGGTGTGCTGCCCCGATTGGCGGAGCGCCACCGGAAGCCGCTGGACGCCATTTTGGGCGCCGCCGGACGCCAGTGGCGTGTAGAGCAGCGAACGCACACTGCTCCCTGCAGGGACGGAGCCACCCGGATTAAGGTAAGCTCCGTCCCCGCGTGCGCCGCCCTGTTCCGCTGTGTTTCGGGCTCCCCCGTGTGGAAAGGTCCTTAGTGGTCTCATGGAAGCACCCTCTTTGGATGGGAATGTGTCCTTCTTTAATTTCTTCAAAATGTAAGTCAGCCCTGTTGAGTTTAGGCAGAAGTGGGCAACAGTAGGAAGCTAGGAGGATACATTACTTCTGTAGGAGACTATGGCCCTTTCCGCACAAGGCAGTTAAAACAGGCCAAGGTGTCCTGGCACGGAGGTCGTCCGCACCTTGGATCGGACTAGGTGCGGACTATTTAACTTAGTTCCACACCTTGGTCCTATCCAACCTGCCCCCAAGTGGTCCTCCCCCGCGCTAAGCAAAGACCGGAAAAATCAAGTCTTTACATTTTCTGGAACGCGCCATTGCGTTCCTACTTACCTGTGCAGATGTGCAGGCTTGCACCAATGCGAGCCTGCGATCAGTGGAGGGCGAGCTGTGGGCATGCCCAGCGTCAGCAGTTGGTCCACTCCCATGAAGACACCAGAAGCCACCATTTTGAGCTGGAAGCCACAGGAAGCTGCCATTTTGAGCCGGAGCAGTGCGGATCTACAGACTTCACACTGCTCCGGTTCGCCCTGCACTAATGGAGGAGCCCTGCGGAAGGGCTCAAGGGAAAGTCTGTGTTACTTCAGACCCAAGAAGAGCTGGTAAGTAACGGCACAGAGCGATTCGCTCACCTCGTGCGGAAAGGGCCCTAGAGGGCTGTAACCTCTTCAATGCAAAATAAAGGAATAAATAAAATAAAATAAAATTGGCCCCAAATATCCCCCAATGCCTTCTAGGAACTTGGGGAACATTTCCACCATGTTTTTAGACTCCCAGGGGCATTTTAGGCCCAGAAGAGATCTATTTTCAAAACAGGAAGTGACTGGAAGCCACTTCCAGTTTACTTCCAGTTTAAACAAGGCCTTTCCTGTCCCTAAAATGGCCAGGGGGAATAAGATGAAAATGCCCTCCATACCCCAAAGAGGACATCTGGGGCATATTTGACCCCGGGGTTTCCTAAGGACCTTTGGGGGCCATATGCAGGCTGTGGGCCACACTTTGCCCCTCCCTGAGTTGAGGGAACCCATTACTCATGCTTCCTTCTTCTGAGTGGACTCTGGGCCCTATCTGCACCACACTCCCAACCCACCATTGGGATGGGAGAAAGAGGAGACTGCGATAGCAGTTCTGCATTATGTCATCATGGTCCTGTTCTTCTCCTGTGCCCAGGTGGTGCTATCATGGATTAAATCATTGATGGGTTTTCCTCTTCAATGACCTGTGATTGTGCCACCATCACAGACTTACCTGCCTTAGCTTACCTGTCTTGCAGAAGCCCAGAAAGTGCAATGGTTGCGCTTCCTGTCCCAGCACAACCTGGGAAGGTACCTGGCTATGTTGCAGAAGGAAGAGGCATGGCCATGGCACTTCCTTCACCACTGAGCCAGCTGGTGCAGAGATGATGCTACAGGAGCACTCTCCTCCTGTCAGAGTCGATGCCGGGATCTTCACTGGAGGACTCCACAAAAAGGTAGGGTGCAGAAAGGGCCTGAGTTTCTGCACCAAAGTCCTGACTGACAGTATTATTAATTGCATGGATTTTGACCTTTATGGCTTAATCTGGAATGCAAAAGTTTGGAGTAGGAAAACTTGTCAGTTTTGCTTTGAACAGTCAAAAGGGCACAAAAGTCCCATTTGCACTGGTCATTTGTTAATTTCCAAGAAATAGCTAAATAATTCCAAAACACATACACGCCCCCTGAATATCAAGGAACTTTCCAGAACCAAATGTACTTGTATGATTACTTCCTCCCAAAATATAGCTACTATGGGACAACTCCAAAGCATATGTGCCAAGGAAGCATTAGCAGTATTACATCTCTAACAATTCTACTGATTTAGAAAGTCCTTTCTTGAACAGATGTTGTGGCATCCAATATACTCGAAAGAGGAATTCCTGCTGTATGAGATGCAGTTAGAGACCTATAGCCATCTTAGTTATAGATATTAAAATCAATAGCCATTGATTAGTCAGAACTGGATTTTCCTATTCTTTATTCCATTTTTGCTGTAAACCTCACATGTCATATTTATTTCTAGATAACAGAAATTTATATATATCGTTGCCATGATATGCTAAGGCCCTTTTTGCACCTTACCTGGTGCTGCTGGCATTATGCAAGGATCGCGTGAAAAGCCTCCTCCGGGAGGGAATCGTGTCCCCTGTGCTTCCCTCTGCATCAGCTCCATGCTGGATGGAAGCAAGTGTGATAGATCCACTCCTTCCTTCTGCAGTGCAACTGGGTACTTTCCCAGGCTGCACTGGGGGAGGAAGCACGGCCATCACACTTCCTGAGGTTCCACATGCCAGGTAAGTGCAGGAGGGATGTGGGAGGAATACGCAATCACACATCGTTTTCAGGAAAAACCTGAAAATGATATAATGTGCAATTGCTGTGAGATCGCTACGGGAGTGATGCGCGATCGTGAGAATGTCATGCTGAACTGTCCTTGCGATTCAGCATTGCTCCTGTGGCCGTTTCGCGTTCCAAGTCTCGTGTGAAAAGGGCCTAAGATGGGGAAGGTCAATGTGAGGGGAAAAATGCCTGCATGTCTTGTTGGGGAATTTAATCATTGAAACTATAAGGATCCACGTAAAACCTCAAAAATTGTATGTTTACATCTATGGGCAGGAGGCATGGTTAACAGCAATATGGGCAGGATTTTCTTCCCTTCTTTTCCTTTTCCAAGGAATACATCAGCAGGGACCACTCAAAGGTACTGTAGGAAGTGAGCCAAAGGATCTCCATGAACCTCTATATTAGAATCTCTTGGGACTTTAAAGAAAGAAACACTTCCTGCTCTGCATTTCACATGGCATAGCTTGTCATGGGACTTCACTAGAAATAGACTGGGACGAGTGATTTGTTGTAGGAGTAACTACTGCAAACTCCCAAGGTGTTTCACCAATCTTGATCTCTTAAACTACTATGGCTTGATACAATTCCTTTTCAAATCTACATACATTTGTTTCCATCATGCGGGTGTCATTTCTGCTGTATTTTTGGTGACAACAGAAGTGTACCTTCCTTCCTCAGATCCTGCCCAAAACCTACCTCTGATTTTGAAACTTTCCCACTTTTTATCACAAACAGTAGGGCTGGCCCAAGGCATTTTACTGCTTGAAGAGAAGGACAAGATAGTGCCTTGTCCCTAGAAGTTGACTGGACTAGCAGCTGACTTTACTTGAACACATGGTAGTGGAAATTCACATTTGCTTCCAAATGCTTGAAAATGGATTGAAATGCATTTGGAAGCAAATGATAATTTCTTTTGGGGTCCTCTAAACAGATAGAAGAGAACTAGTGTGAGGTAGTGGTTTCAGTGCTGGACTATAACCCTGGAGACCAGGGCCAGGAAATCCTGGGGTTTGCAGTTTATGGGAGAGGGCTTTAGCACTATAACAGTCTAGTGTGGAAATGAGACAGGGTTCAATTTCCTGCTCAGCCATAGAAACCCACTGGGTGACCTTGAGTGCATTACATACTCTCAGCCTCAGAAAGCACCATGATAGGTTCACCTTAGGGTTGCCATACATTGGAAATGACTTGAAGGCACAGAACAACAGCAACAGAAAAAGCACTCCTCCCAAAGTCTCCAAAGGTGACCTGCAGTGATATGCATGCACATGAGCTACTGATGCACCCTTCATTAACACTGGCTGATGACGGGGCTAGCCTGACAAACAAGATTTGTAGTATTGCACTGCTACAAAAACTTTCCTAGCTGTTTGGTTAGTTGTGATTGCGGGCCAAAGAAACCGACTGCAAACCCTTTTATGCAACTGTATCCTCCATGAAGAACAATGACTCTGTTCTACCATTTTATTTACTATGGAAAAAGTCCAACTGAATTCACTTACATTTACTAAAGCAAAGACAGGCATAGCTTGACACTGCAGTAGTTTATCAGCAATTGTCTTAAAAACCTACTTAAACTGAGTTGGGTTAAATTTATCACCTCTCCAAATATCTTCTTCCAAGAAAACACCTTCCATTTCAGTGGTAAATCTGGCCTGTTATTTGATTGTAAATGTCAGGTAAGATAATCAGGAAAGAAAGCGCAAATGCAAATTCTCTTTGTGAAAAAAAAAGAAAGGACAAGAGGAATAGAAGAAGCACTTATTGGCAACGCAGCGTCTTTATACTTGAACAGATAGGGCAGAGACAGGAACAACAACAAAAGATATAACATGTACTAAATTATCTGCCCTTTTAGTTCTGTCATTGTTACAGCACTTCCTATCATCACTGCTTCATTGGTTCAGAGCAGTGAATGACATTTCTTCGAATGTTTGTGCTAGCAAAGAATCCACGATCTTTACAGCCTGTAGATTTAATATTTTTAAGTCTGACAATGAGGTTTTATCTGCAGAAAATGGCTTTTCTCCCTCCTGCGTGTCTATGAATTAAAAGAACAATTTGCTGCACAATGTCCAAAGAAAGTTATAAAAAGAAGCTTATGAAATTGTTCTTCCTTTGACATCCGCCCTCCAATAAAATAACCCAGGAAGTTACTGTGTACTGAAAGAAACTACTGGTCTATCTAGCCCCAATAATCTTGATTGGTGGCAGTGGCTTTTAAGGATTTCAGACAAGATTCCCTCTTAGCCCTGCATGGAGATCCCTGGTGTTCACTTGTTAGTTGTCTGTTCAAGTATTAACCAGGCCTGAACTTCTTAGCTTCCAAAATTAGATGTGTTTGGGATGGCAGGGTGGTATAATTTAAAAAAGGTCTTCTGGATCAGACAAAAGACTTGTTGAGTGTAGCGTCCTATTTCCTACAGTAGCCAATCATACACATTCTGCAAAATCTACAAACAGGGCTTAAAGTCCAAACTGGGCCTTTTTCTGCTCCCTGCCCTCAACAGCTGGTACTCTATAGTGCAGTCAGATCTCGGAAACATTGTATTTTTGGACTATAGCTCCCGGAATCCTTTCAGCTGGCTAGCATTGGACAGCAGATGCTGAGAGGTATAGTCCAAAAAAAGAAAAAAAGCAGCTTTTCCAAGCTTTGATGCAAACAGAAAATTTAGAACTCTGGAACTTCTGGGAGAGAGTATTTAAGCAGGAATTTGAATTAATTCAGTTGAATTGGGGAGCAACCTTGCTGCATCTGATTTAGGGATGCTTCTGAGTGGGATCGTGGATTTCTGCTCTTAAGTCCTACACTGATGGTAGTATTTCTTGTATTCACTGACATACATTCATCAGGACTATTAGCCATTCATAGACTTATCGTACATTAAAGCCTTCTAAGACAGTGGACACAACAGTGGTGGGTGTGAGTTCCATTAATTAATCATGCCCTGAATGTTTCTTTTTGTTAGAATTAGGGTTGTCGGAATAAAAACATGGAGATTTCTCTTGTTTCTTGGTAATTTGGTAAATGGTAATTTAAAAGAGGGCATTTCAGCTGCTGTTGCTTGTTACCTGGTTCCGTGACAAGCAATACCTGCTGAAATTCCCTCTTCTACTCATCCATTAAAAGTACTGGAACATGCTCCAGTTTTTCAAGCTGGCAACTTTCTAACTCTAGTTAAAAAATTATTTTCAGTGAATGATTGCCATTTTTTTTTAAAAAAAAGAATCTGATAACTCTGAGTTTCTAGTACTCTGGTATTCTAAAAAGACAACTCTGTGCACCATGCTATCTGCTCTGTCCCCACCTTTTTAGAAACCTTAAATGTCTATGCTGCCCTCATGTTTATCAAGCTTAAAAAGAAGGAAGGAGAAGGGATAAGGCTCTTCTGCTTTAGAATTTTCGACCTAGTGGGGAATTGTGCCTGTTGTGTTTTGTAGCCTGAAAGACTTGCACTATGAAGGGAAACACATACCGCCTACAGGCCTCATGTGGTCTCTGCACCCATTCTTGCTGTCTGCTGCAGGGCCCTTGGCCAGAAGTTGCAGCAATTTCCCTGCCTTGTTTGCAATTTATTTTTTACTTTTGGTCAAGGCCCACGGGGCCTGTTAAGGGAAATTAAGGCCTCTTAAGGGAAATACAGGAGGAGGGAAAGAAAGAAAGAAAGAAAGAAAGAAAGAAAGAAAGAGAAAGTGACCTCGGCACTGGGTTCACCATACACTTGTCATGTTTCTCCCAGTGGTGGAGGTTGGAGTATGGGGAGGGGGGTGGGGCTATGGTGTCAGGGATGTGGCCACTGTGCATGGGGCGGGGCTATAGTGCATGGGGCGTGGCATGGTGCATGGGTGCGCAGGGGTGTGGCTACAGACCAGAACATCCCAAAAACATTGCCGCCCATGGCAAACCACCCCTCCCGCCCCCATAGCCCTATGTGACTGGTTTCTCTTGATCCATTACTTCTGAATGTAATGGAATACTTGACGGAACCCACTTTTGCTATGAAAATAGAAGAAATGAGTCCCATTCTCTGATGCAATTCCTGGTAGGAAAGGACCATGTACTGTTTTCCAAATGAAAAGTTATAGAACGCATTAACTATGTCTATTAGCTTTTCTTTTTTCTCTCAGTCTGCAAAGGGGTGATTTCCCCACATACACTGGCAAAGAAACTGGGAAGAGGGAGAGGCAGGTTTTCTTAAAAGTGAGGAACATTGTTGTAGATGGCTGTACATCATTCGTTCTGCAGTAACAATGGACTACTGAAGATGGTTCATACTTTTGGTTGATCTATTCCAGCCTCCCAAAAGCTGGTGCCCTCCAAATGTGTTGAAGTGTAATTTCTATCACTTCCATTCACAAAGACTGTTTCTGGTGACTGGGGATAATGGGAATTGTTATCTCATACCCTCCAATATCTTGATTTGGAGGGACATTCTGAATTAATCCTCTGTCATCCCAAATTTCAGATGATTTTTAAATGTCCCAGTTTCTCTCTGCTCCCACTTTCCCCTTTCTTTTCAACTTACTTCAGTTGTTTTAAACTGAGTTGAAAGGGAAAAGTAGGCCCTTTCCACACGGGGGATGGGGGAACGGGGCAGCGCACGCAGGGACGGATCTTACCTGAAAACGGGTTACTCCGTCCCTGCGGGGAGTGCGCGTTCGTCGCTCCACACGCTGGCGAGTTTCGGCGGTGTTCGGCGGCGCCCAAAATGGCGGCCGGCGACTTCCGGTGGCGCTCCGCCAATCAGGGCAGCGCGGCAGCCGGAAGCCCGCCCCTGGGCAGCTCTGCAGGGACGCGCTAGCGCGTCCCTGCAGTTTCACATGGGGCGCTGCAATGGGTTAGCGCTCTCGCGTTTCGTAAAAACCTCAGAAAATGTGGTTTTTAAAAAACGCGCCGCGACACCCCTTGCGGCCGCGCTAGCGCGGTTTGAGGTGTGGAACCTCCACTATTCAAACCGCTCTAGCGTGCTCCACGGTGTGGACGACCTCTGGATGAGTCGCCCTAAGCCGTTTTTTTTTCCCCGTGTGGAAAGGGCCGTAGTTTGTATTAAATTAACTCAGAAAGGAAGGGAGAAGAGGAGGGGACAGAAAGATGTAGGAAAGAAAAGTGAAAGCAAACTGCTGCAGCCTTTCCTAGTTTGTGCTTTCTTCATCATTAACTACTAGAGACAGATCCATAGGGCCTTTCCACACTACATTGTTATAGTGCTATTATTCCACTTTCAACAGCCTGTGGAATTCTGGGGTTTGTAGTTTACTGAGTCCCAAGAGCTCTCTAGGTGAGAATTCTAAATGCCCCTCTCTAAACTGCAAACCCCAGGATTCCATAGGAGGTTGAAAGTGGAATAATAGCACTATAACTGTTGTGCAGAAAGGCCCATAGAACCAAGCCCAAGCCCAACTGTGCAGGAAACTTTTGCCAACTTGGCCACACTCAGATGTTCCTTGGCCACAAGCATCCTGGTTTTTATCTCTGAAAGGCTGAAGAGTATGTAACCCAATCAGGCAATTGCCAGTTTGGGGAAGTTTGAGTGTATTCTCACTCACTGCTTTCAGCAGCTGAAGGCATTCATGTCCTTTGTTTAAAAACCAGTTCCAAAAATGGGCTGCAAAGTATAGCAAACGTAAACCTATAAAATATTGACCTTTCTGTTTTGTAGCCACACAATTGTGTACAGTAGTTTTCTTGAAGTGTTTGGTCACTCTGTTCTCCATACAATTCCCCTGCTCTACTTCTCTTAATTGGAACAGATGGAAGCTTATTATCAGACACACAGCTTTCAGGATGGCAGGAAAATTAGAATTTCTAAACTGCCCCACCTCCGGCTGAAGAATAAGTGCTACTTTGCAAGACTGTGAAGGATGATTACAGCCTGCTAAATAAGATGTGGAGATTACTTTCAGCTGCTGTTTTACATGGCAAGATGATTTTTTTTAAAAAAAACTTCTTAAGGAAGGAATGTTTTGACATAAACATATACAGATTGATACTAACTTGAGAGGCAAAGAAATATAGGAGATATGAGGGACATAAAAGAAGTGGTCAATGCAAGGAGAGCTGAATCTCTTTGAGCTGAATCTGTGGCCCCGAATGTGGCTATATAGTCCAAAACAACCAGATAGCCATATTCTGGGCTGCAGATTTTGCATCCTACTAGAATGATTATTTTATTTTAGCAAAATCAACAAGGGAACCTACAGGTAGGGAAAATGTGTCAGGAAACTGCTTGCAATCATGGTATTTGTTGCTGTTGGTTGTTGTTGCTGCTGTTGTGTGTCTTCAAGTCACATCCAGCTTATGGTGACCCTAAGGTGTCCCTATCATAAGGTTTTCTTGGCATGATTTGTTCTGAGGAGGTTTCCCTTTGCCTTCCTTTGAGAGTGAGAGAATGTGACTCGTCCAAGGCCACCCGGTGAGTTTCTGTGTCTGAGCAGGGATTCGAACTCTGGTCTCCAGAGTCCGGTACTCAAATTACTACAGCGTTCTGGCTTTGTTTGTGTCGCTGTACTTCTTGTTTTTTTCCTTTCCAAAACAGGGTAATCATATGTCCTCCTCTTCCTAGATATTGCCCCTTTTTCAGAACTAAGATTTCTGTCCTGACAGATTTTTAAAGTGTTAGCTGTTGCTTCTCCTCTTCTCCACTATGAGAAGGGATGGAGGCAGGTCTGATAGAGAGAGGTTTCAGGCTGGTGAGAAGAAGAGAGATAGACCTGGAAGGGGAAGGCAAGCTAGCTAAGTGAGGAAGCTGAGGGAGCCTCTGGCCACTCTGAGAGTATGGAAGAGAGTGGCTTGGTGGAGTGAGTGAGGTTGCTGTTGGAAGAGGTGGCGAAGGGAAAAAGGAAAGATAAATTGCTGTTATTTAAATGCAACAAGGTTAGGAGTATTATCAGTTATCACAGCTTATATATTACACCAACCGAATACTTCAAACCACCAATAGCTATGATAGCTATCAGTGGTTTAGTCCGTTGGTAAATGAATCCTCTTTTTCGCTCTTTGAAAACATGTTAAACTTATTTAAAACATCCAAGCAATGTTTCTTTTGTCCTGGACTATTTTCTGGCAGTTCCTGGCATCAGTTGCAACATTTTATTCCTGCCCTTGTGTGGGTTTGTTTTTAATTCTGGCCATTTCCGGCACTATATAAATCAAGTGATGGATGGATGGATGGCTTTTTTGTTCTTTTATCTACCAGAGGCCATTTCTGCACCACACTGTAATACTGCTATTATCCCACTTTCAACATCCTATGGAATCCAGGGATTTGCAGTTTAGGGAGGGGCATTTGGAATTCTCAGCCAGAGAGCAATTTGGCCTCAGTAAACTGCAAACCCCAGAATTCCGCAGGATTTTGAAAATCAGTTGCGTAGGGACAGGGAGACGGGGGGGGACAATTCGCCCCCGGCAGCAATATTTTTGGGGCGTCCTGGCCTATAGTCACACCTCCATGTGCCTTGGCCATGCCCCTCTTCACAATGGTCATGCCCCTCATGCTGTAGCCCCACTCCCTCCTGCCCCCTCTCCCCACACTCCAAACTCCGCCACTGTTGAAAATGGAATAATAGCATTATAACAGTGTAGTGCAGAAAGACCCTAAGATAGATGAACCTTATCCCTTCTATTCTAAGAGAACTGGACATTATTTAGATTACTCCCACCCTGGCTTAACTTTGCCAGTATTCTTGTGTTTCCTTGGGGTATAAGAGACTTGGGTCTGATGTAATATGGGTCCTCTTTTTGCCCAGCAGAGTGGAACTGCTGACAGCTCTGTTGGTATTGCTCAGAGATGAACTGGCAGGAGGCATGTCTGGTGGCACAAGATTCTTCTTCTAATCCTAAACTTTTACACCCAGTGAGGACTGAGTGAGACTTTTCGAGTGAGGATTGCTCTGTTGCATTTTCTTACAAGACAACTGCAGACATAGCTCCTGTCCTAAATATTACATTTAGCATGGTTATCAAGATCTACCACCCAAAGTATATTCTTATTATCATTGCACTCAACCAATTCGGTAAAGGTTAGCTCAACGTTATTTTGACTTCTTATTTTCAAAGTTATCAACATTTTTCCTTGCAAATTGAATCAGCTCGAGCCCAAAGGACCTGTTCACACTACATAGTTATAACATTATGATTTCACTTTAACTGCCAGAGCTGCTTTATATAGAATCCTGGGGTATGTAGTTTGGTGAGGCAGTAGAGGTCTCTGGCTGAGAATTCCTGATGCTCCTCCCTAGATTACAAATCCTAGGATTCCATAGGAAGTGACCATGGCAATTAAAGTGGAATCATAGTGCTATAATCGTGTAATGTGAAAGGGCCCTAAACCAGGCTTTTGTAGGCATAAAAATGGGTTATTCTTATAATCTTCAACGTCGTATATTTACAACTCTGTAGGAGTGATAAGAGAATCAATAAGGTATAGTGGTTTGAGTGCTGGACTAGCACTCTGGGACTAGTCACACTGTCTCAGCCTCAGAGGAAGGCAATGAGTAACCACTTCTGAATAAATCTCACCAAGAAAACCGTGTGATAGGTTCACCTTAGGGTCACCATAACTCTGAAATGACCGGAAGGCACATAGCAATTTGTATTGAAAAGTTTTGCAAATTTCCTGTGCCATTAATTTTCAGTTTGTTTGCCCCACTGAATAAGACCAGAAATTAGCTGAACTTGATGAAAAGGGCATATAGTTTCATTTGTGGGGAGAATCTCCTAATATGGGAATCTTGGGCATATGCAGAGGAGAATTTGCCAGTATGGCAGATTTGCCGTGCAGAATTTTCAGGAATGGTTGATTTACATAGGGGAACCTGCTGGCATTATAGATTTTCAGGAGAAATATCCTTGTACGTTGTATTTGCCAGAGAGAATGTGCTATTTTAGGAAGAGTTTTATCACTCTTTCCAGTCACTTGCCCCTTCTTCTCTATAAATGTCCTATCCTTATACTCAAGGGCAGCAAGAGACATGTGTGCCAAGAGAATCTTTATTACTAATCACGTGTGCTGGTTCTGCAGTTCATGAAACTGAGATGCAAACAGTAGACTCCACAGTGAGGATGCCATTGCTGTTCTCATATAAGGACTGCCCAGGTACCTGGAATGCAATGTGAAAGGCATGAGGTATGCACCAATGTGCACAACTGCATTACAAATAGAATTAAGGAGAGTGTTTTCAAGACGTTAATTGTCTACTGGTTGGTTAAATCTTTCAGGACTTTTAACAAGCTTTCCAATTGACTGCTTTAATTGGCTGCATCAATTATGGAGCTTACTGCCATTTTGAGATAGCTGCGTTCATCAAATTGCTGGTTCATTCTGTCTTTTAGGCATCCCTCCCCATTTTGTTAATTATTGGAATTTTGTGGTAAGTATTTTTTGGCTCATTTGTGACTGTACCAGTCTGAGACAAATCAGAGGTGAAAAGCTGGATTTTCTTTGATCTCAAATACAGGCACATGGTTCATGACTTGGGGCAGGTGAGAATGACAGCTGTGTTGAAAGTGGTCAGTAGTAGGTAAGAAATTAATGTTCAACATGTGGCCCATGAGGTGTACAATTCTTTTCTCTGGTATAAAGTGTACACCTGAACTTTAGTGCTGATGGCTCAGCCCCTCCATAGAATTCCTCCATAGAACTGTAGGAGTTCATTGTAGGTCTTGGTTATCCCATCTCAGATCTGAGTGGATGTTTTACCTTGCGTGACTGATTTAGACCCAAAGAAGGGGCCAGGAGGCTTGGGTTACCTAGAGCAATTGGCCTTTTCATCACAGCATAGGTCCTGTCAGGACCCAACAGCGTTTTTCTGTTGGAACAGGAATTTCTCCTTTCCCCCTTCAAAACTTCTTTGGAAAGCTGGGAACCCCTTCAAAGCAGGCTTTCTGGTGGAACAGAGGAAAAGAAAATCCCAATATAACATTGAATTTAGAGCTTGAAGCCTGAGTTTGAATCCAACCCATGGTATCTACTAGCAGTTTTTGAGGAAAACGTTATTCTAGTTCTTTAGCTAATTTGACTTTAGTCTGAGATGCCAGGAAGGAAAGCAATTTGAGAGTAATTTACTGCCTTCCAGGTCTAGGAAATATTGAGTATTTTTTTATTTCCCCCCTCCTCCCCCCTCCTCCTCCCCCTCCCCCTCCCCCCTCCTCCTCCCCCTCCTCCTCGGCTATGCTCGGTTCCTGGCATCTTTTCTTGACAATGAATTCTTTCACCCCAACAGCTGAAATAAGATCTCTGCTATTGTAATCAGTGTGTTGAGTTCTCTAGCTTTGGAATCCAATGTTGACATTTTTTCTACTGGTTTCAGAGTCTGTTATTCTCTTTCTTTTTGTTTTGGCATAGTCACTTTGGTTGAAGGAATGTTATCAGATGGGTCACTTCAACCATAGCTGTTTATACAAAACACTGATCACGCTTCTGAGCTGCTGTTTTTGAAAGCATATTACACAAACTATGTGTCAACAGAAAATGGCACGAAAATACAAACATATTTGAATTATCATCCAGGATGTCTTTCTCCCCTAAATTTGTATTCAGAGTGTTGATCCTGGTGTTAACTGCAGGTCTATATCACAGCTTTATTCTTTGACCTCTGCTTGAGTGAAAGACAGCAGCAACTTTTCATCTGAAAGACCTCATCATTTATCATTTAATAATTGCAAGTATCTATAACATCCCTAATATGACACTAAGGTCTTTGTGCTAAGGAGTTTTTTTGTAAAAAGGAACTGCACAGTTGTATGCGTCCTGTAATTCATATACCATGCTATTCCCAGAGTTTTGACAGGTTGCTTCTTTAGACTACTTCTCCTAGAATGCTCTCTCCAGCAGCAACAGGGTGTTGAAACATCCTAAGCTTGAGAAAATCACTTTTTTTAAAATAGTGGCCTCGCTAGCTGGGGCATTCAGAGAGATGAAGTTTAAAAATTATATTTCCAAGCTCTGGCTCCTCCAATACACCATGTATTCTCCACGTTTGTGCACATCTGTACATGCTTTATTGCTTGGAGTCACATTCCAGGACTTTTGGAAGCTACACAGAACAGAAGAATATTAGATCAGGCATGGGAAAAGGTCTGACTTAGAGGATCAGCTTTGGTTTTTTACTAGCATTCTGAGATCTGCCAAATATACTCTGTTACAAAAGATATATATTTAGAATTAAAGCATTCTGAGACCAGGAATTAGTTCTGATTACCAGAACTGAAAGAAGTCCAGATATATGCTGGCAGTCAAACTCTGCCAAGACAGCAAGGTCCAGCAAGTTTCTTGCTTGTCTTGCTGACAACTTCATGGTCCAGAAGGTGGAAGAGGCCACAAGAGGATCAAATATTCTAGATCTGATCCTGACCAACAGGGATGACCTTGTTAATGAGGTAGAAGTGGTTGGATCTTTAGGGGGGAGTGACCATGCCCTATTGGAATTTGGCATTCAGTGGGAAGGAGAAGATAAGGGTAGCCAAACACTCATCTTAGATTTTAAAAAAGCGGAGTTCTGTAAACTTAGGGAGCTGCTGGCTGGAATTCCGTGGTCAGGAATAGTGAAAGGGAAAGGAGTTCAGGAGGCATGGGAGTTCCTTAAAAGGGAGATACTGAAGGCACAGTCTAAAACTGTGCCAATAAGGAGGACAAATGGAAGGCATCTGAAGAAACCAGAATGGTTGACTAAAGAACTCTCAGCTGAGCTAAGTGTTAAGAGAAACATGTATAGGAAATGGAAGAAGGGGAAACCACCAAAGAAGAATTTAAGCAAGTGGCCGGGAGATATAGGGAGGACGTCAGAAAGGCTAAAGCACAGAACAAACTTAGGCTGGCGAGAGACATTAAAAACAATAAAAAGGGCTTTTTTAAATACGTCCACAGCAAAAGGAAAAAGAAGGAGACGATAGGGTTGCTGCGCAGAGAAGATGGCGAATTACTCACAGGGGAAGAGAAAAGGCAGAACTACTTAACACCTTCTTTGCCTCAGTTTTTTCCCAGAAGGATACAAGCACTCAACCTGGCGGTTGGGAAGCAGGTGAGGAAGCAGGGGAAATGAGGCACGTAATAGGTAGAGAGGTGGTACAGGAATACCTGTCCACACTGGATGAATTCAAGTCTCCAGGGCCAGATGAATTGCATCCTAGGTAATTAAAAGAGCTGGCAGAGGTCATTTCGGAACCGCTTGCTATAATCTTTGAGAAATCTTGGAGGACAGGAGAAGTTCCAGCAGACTGGAAAAGAGCAAATGTTGTCCCGATCTTCAAGAAGGGAAAAAAGAGGACCCAAATAATTATCGCCCAGTCAGCCTGACATCAGTACCCGGAAAGATCCTGGAGCAGATCATTAAGCAGTCAGTTTCTAATCACTTAGAAAGCAACGCGGTAATCACGAGAAGTCAACATGGATTTCTCAAAAATAAGTCATGCCAGACTAATCTTATCTCTTTTTATGATAGAGTTACTAGCTTGATAGATGAAGGGAATGCTGTGGATGTAGCATATCTCAATTTCAGTAAGGCCTTTGATAAAGTTCTCCATGACATTCTTGAAAAGAAGCTAGTAAAATGCGGGCTGGACAGAGCTACTGTTAGTTGGATTTGTAATTGGTTGACTGACTGAACCCAAAGAGTGATCAGGAATGGCTGCTTTTCATCCTGGAGAGAAGTGACTAGCGGGGTGCCACAGGGTTCTGTCCTGGGCCCAGTGCTGTTCAATATTTTTATCAACAACTTGGATGAAGGAATAGAGGGCATGCTCATCAAATCTGCAGATGACACCAAATTGGGAGGGGTTGCTAATACGCCAGAGGACAGGATCAAAATTCAAAATGACCTGGATAGATTGGAGAGCTGGGCCAAGGCTAACAAAATGAAATTCAACAGAGAGAAGTGTAAGGTCCTACACTTAGGTAGAAAAAATGGAATACAGAAGTATAGGATGGGGGACACGTGGTTGGATAGCAGTACGTGTGAAAGGGATCTAGGAGTCTTAATAGACCACAAGCTGAACATGAGTCAGCAGTGTGATGCGGCAGCCAAGAAAGCCAATGCAATTCTTGGTTGCATCAATAGGAGTATGGTGTCTAGATCGAGGGAGGTACTGGTACCACTCTACTCTGCTTTGGTTAGACCTCATCTTGAATACTGTGTCCAGTTCTGGGCACCCCAATTCAAGAAGGACATGGTCAAGCTGGAGCAAGTCCAGAGGAGGGTGACCAAAATGGTGAGGGGCCTGGAAGCCATGCCCTATGAGGATAGACTTAGAGAGCTGGGGATGTTTAGTCTGCAGAAGAGAAGGTTAAGAGGGGACATGATAGCCCTGTTTAAATATTTGAAGGGATGCCATGTAGAGGAAGGAGAGGGCTTGTTTTCTGCTGCTCCAGAGACCAGGACAAGGAGCAATGGATTCAAGCTGCAGGAAAGGAGATTCCACCTGAACCTCAGGAAGAACTTCCTGACAGTTAGGGCTGTCCAGCAGTGGAATATGCTCCCTCAGAGTGTGGTGGAGTCTCCTTCTTTGGAGGTTTTTAAGCAGAGGCTAGATGGCCATCTGTCAGGAGTGCTTTGAGGGTGTTCCTGCATGGCAGGGGGTTGGACTGGATGGCCCGTGTGGTCTCTTCCAACTATACATTTCTATGATTCTATGATTCTATGATTCTAAGCTTATAGCCAAATACAAAAAGCCACCTCAGTTATCATTTCAGTAAAATTATTCTCTCTCTCTCCCCCTACCCCATGTGTGTGTGTGTGTGAGAGAGAGTGAGACTATTTCTGCACTAGACTGTTATAGTGGGCCTTTGAGGTCCCTCCCTAAACTGCAAACCCCAGGATTCCATAGGATGTTGAAAGTGGAATAATAACACTATAACAGTCTAATGCAGAAATGGCCTGAGAGAGAGAGATCAGTTTCTTCCTGCTGTTGTTAAAACAGCTCAGAGTCAGAAACCCTTGCCAATCCACAAGACATCTACCAGTAGATCCTAACCCAAGATTAATAAAGAGGGATCCTAGGAGAGCTGAATACTTCCTATGCGCTTCTCTGAGGTCAGTATTGTAACTCCTTGTTAAGACGATAAATTTAGAAAAAAATCAATAATTTTTCCTCTTCAGATCATGATGTCTTTGGTAGAATCTTTAAATAGCTTCAGGAAGGCTTTTAAAAGACTGGACACCTGTCAGGTTTCTGTGCTGTGATATTTTTCAGACACAAACATTTCATGTAATTTTAACCTAATAAGGATCCTGTAAAGAACAACATATTGGCTGTTATCTGGCATCAGTACCCTTATCACAACATTAATAACTTTGTATGACTTGTCAAGAGAAAAGTCCCTGTATTCCTGAGATATTTCCTTCACTTTCAGAAAAAAAACAAAAAACTGGCGCACACTCTGTGGAGAGCAGCAGCTTTGGTTTTAATCCAGGCAATTCATACTTGTAAAGGGGAATGCAAATTGGCAGCTAGTCTAGACTGGCTAGCAAAAATCATATTAGGCTCTGACTTTTTGGGTTACTCCTGTCCAGTCTTTTCTTCCAAATATTGACATAAAAGACCAGTGCCTGTTGTGTAGATTATAAAGTTTGATTGCTGTTGCCTCTAGTTAGAAACCATGCATGAGTAAGTTAATCAGTTGCCTTTGTGTGATAGGGTGGGATTTAATTAGTGGAAGGAGATGCTGGCTTGCTTGTTTGGCTGCCAAATTAACTTCATTATTATCAAATTCTGCTAGAATTAATTTTTTGTTTACTAACTATATGTTATCATTATTGTTCTCTCTTTTATACCAACCAAGTGAGCTTTCTCTGTGCAATTAAATGGGATAATAAAGGATACTACTGGTGGTTTCCTTTTTTCTGAGGCAGAAGATGAAACAAGAAGATTTCTGTCTCCAAAAACTTCAGATTAAGGACAGAATCCTTTTGATTTCCAACAGCATAAGGAGGCTATGGTAGCTTAAGTAGTTTTTTTGACATTGCACAAGAAGGTATCCAGTACCTCCTTGTATAACAGTTTTTCCCCAGTGGCACAATGACTGCTGGATAGAGCCTGGATGGCCCCTGATTGGCTGAGGTACAGCAGGAGAACTCTTTTGTACCATTGCCTAGGTGGCAGCTGTGGCCCTCCTGGGCATCATGCATAAGCATGCTAGTGGACCTTTACACTCAAATGGGATCTTGGCCTATGAGCTGTATCTTTTTGATAACAAGAAACAGTTGATAGTTTTTAAATCTTTAAATCTTTCAGTTTTGTGGAATAGAACAGGTATTTCACTAACCTGGAAAACAATGTAAGTCCCTTAGTATGCTGATGAGCTGTGTATAGGTATTAGAACCTGGTAGAGCTTGTCCTGTGTTAGTTCTGCACCTAGGGTAGAGTCCTGCTAGTGATACACACATTGTTTGAGTGAAGCACAATAGGCTACTCACAACCCCTTGCAACCCACCCCAAACCTCACCCCTAGCTACTGCCAAGCTTCTTGGGGCTGCTGCTGTGGTGGAAGGGGAGGGGGATAGGGAGAGAAGCAACCAAGCAGTGGTCACCTCTGCAGTTTACTAGAGAGAGTGGAAGAAGAATGAGTTTCTTCTTCTGTCTGTAGCAAATGGCAGTGGGGATGAGAGACAAAACTCACTGCTCACTTCCCTTCTTCTTTCTTCCCCAGTTTACTAGCCATAGCAGTGGCCCCATGGGGCTTGACAGCTGGTGCAGAGAGAGAGGAGACATGTAGCTGCATGTATGTTGCACTTTGCATGTGCCATATAGTTTCTTAGCCACTGTTTTAAGTTTGGCAGCCTTTATTACTTTGAATCGAATCTGCCTCTATGGTTTTGCCTGACAAATGATGGGCAATCAAGGTCATAATGAAAGGAGCTGGAATAACTTTTAATGACCAGATCTCTTGTTTTAGCCTTGGGAAATTCACACCCCTCTGAGTTGAGGAAAGTAAGGAGAAATGGCCCAGAGGAAAGTAAGCCCTGTAGTATTTTGTGTGGGTTTTTTGTTCCTTAGAAAGGTAGATAATGTTCAGCAATATTCTTGACAGAGTCTCCTGCTGGTGTAGACAGTGGGACCATTCTAAGAAGGTAACAGGCACTTTAGATATGTTATCTTAATGCAGAATATTTGCAGTTCAGCTTAGACATCAAACCAAAGAGTGGCTTGTGCTTGCCACTGTTAAGAGCTGGTTTGGGTTTACAGACACACCATAAAAACCATGTTTGAGGAACCCAACTTTCTTCCCCCTGTGTTTTAGAACATGTCTCTGAATCAACAAGATGGCCAGGCAGCTACTGACACCAAGGATACACATATTCCAGGCTGACTCTTTTCTTTCACCTTACCACAGTGACACAGTCTTATGTTAACTTGTTACCTGGAGGAGTTATCTGCTGTGGGTTGGTTAATCTAGTTCCTCTGAGCTTATAGGAGCAGTCCAAAGTATTGAACCTCTTTTGTGGACAATATTCAGCACCTCAGATGGCTCCACTGACTGTGATTGCCTGGAAGAGGTATGCTCAGTTTCTCTCAGACTATTGATCAGCCAGATTGAATTTTCACTTCTGGGAAGTGCCCACCTCTCACAGAACTACTTTCTATCTTTGAGATTTTCCTTTGTATTTGGGTGGCTGGCAAAGCATGTAGAGAGGACCAAGACAGGCTATGGAAACTCAGGTAGGCCCCATCCCTAACTCTCCACTCATGCACTTCACTCACTGCTTAGGTAAATTAAGGTAAATCCTAGCTAATTATAACCAGCTAAATTTAAAAGCAACCAGCTATTTCTGAACTTCTCTCTGCTTTGTCTTTTAATAAATAGATTGAATTGGAAATTGGAAATGTGGTATTGATTTGGTTCTTTGCCCACTCTGAAAGCTGCCCTTATGTATGTGCTGGACTACTTGGTAAACATGCAGAGGACTTTACAGGAAGAGCTGGAAAAGGTGCTTAACCTTCTCTATATAGAAAAGCCTGGATTCATATATCATTAGATTATAAGATATCAAATAAGAATTAATCATATGTGGCTGGTGGCAACCTTTATCTGAGAACTATATCAAAAAGGTGACAGGCAGTCTGTTCCATGTCACAAGACTGGCGCTGTAGACATACATTTAGTTGCACCATGGTTTTGAGTTGTTTTTCTGCATTTGTTTCCATTTCACAAGTTCATTTCTGTCTTAATTGGAACAGCAGCATTATGAGGACCAGCAACCATCATAACTAGCTTATAATTGGCTTGTGAGATGAGTGATATGCGTGGGCTGAAAAAGAAAAGTATAATGGCTGTTTGTGTCTTTTTATCTTGTCAAGTGTTTACTAAAAAAAAAAAATAGATGTAAATATTTCAGACTGAATCAATGCTCAGTAAACTAGCTTTAAACTAACTTCACAACTTGTCTGGCAGCCCCTTGTAAAGTATAGTTTATAACATGGGTGGGAACCACGGAGCTCTTTAGATGTTGAACTGTAGCTGCCAACAGCCCTAGCCAGCATGGCCAACAATATCTGGAGGACTTCATGATCCCCATCCATGGTTTATGAATTGGCATAGGGTCAGATACTCAAGTGTTATGTTTGAATGCATCCAGTGAGGAAGGATAAGTTACTAATTTGCATGCATCAAATATGATAGTCTCTTCCAGAGAGCCATTTGTAAGTGTGACTGCTCCCTTTTATTGCATTCTGTCCTGAATCTGTTCCTGTGAAAACCATTTCCTGGAGCTAGGGTTTTCATATTTGGATAAAAATACAACTTCCACTACTATTGTGCATCCAATGGGTAATATGAAAATATTATGGGCTGTGGACATGGCAGATCAGATTCTTTGTCATTTCAAATAAAAGTTCTTAATTTTTTGGTTTTGGCCAAGTTTCCCTTTAAACTGAAAACAACAAGTTGGGGAAAACGGGCAGGCTGCTTTCATGGTTTTGGGAAATTTAGCAGCTGGCCAAGGTAATGCATTTCAAGCTGGCTTTACTACCAGGTTTGAAGAGAAAACTGTGGATAGTAGCAAATAAAAAGGTACTGATTTTATTAAGTTTAATGTGCCTATACTTTTAAGAGAAGGAAGGGAGATATTTGTCTCTTGTCAGCATGAAGTCTTAAAGACAACCCTTTCGGGACTTCCGGTTCATTTATGGCGCTGTGACAAGGTGCTCTGTGAAGGGGAAGGGGGGGAGGCCCTTTTTACCGGTGGGGTTGCAGTAAGGCTGATAAACAACAAAATAGCCTAAATTCCCCTTGGTATGGGAGTTGAAAAAAAGGGGCTCCGGAGATCCGGGGGTGTCTCCTAGCTGTCCTGTGAGAAAAGAATTACGCTCGATGGCAGCGAACGGGGTGCGACGGATGGGCAGCCACAACCAGCCGGTAACGTTAAAGCGTTTAACCCGCGCCTTCGAACTGTTTTTTTTTGATCTTTGTCCGATGAGCTGATCTTTTTTGGAGAATTTTTACCCCCTATGGATTTAGACAACTCTGAATGTGCTAGAGTAAGGAATTTTGACTAGTGCTAATTTGTTGTTAGAGGGAACGGAGGAGTGAAAGATGGGGATGATGATGGCGGCGCGAAAAAGATTTTTTTGAAAGGAGAAGAGGAGTAAAACGCTCAGGGACATTATTTACTGTTTAAGTTAACTCACCTCTTTCAAGGAATTAAAGTCTTAAATATACCAATTAAAAGATTTGATCTCTACTTACGAAAGAAGTTGATGAGATGGACTGAGATTTCTGAGGAGAAGATAGGGGAAGAGGCTTGCTGATTTCGAAAGGATGACAAGCGACAGATGGTAATGGGAAAGAGGAAAACCCAGAAGACAAAATAAAAGATTGTGACTGTGAGTGAAAACAGGGAGAGATTTTTAAATTGAGAAGAGAGAGGGGTTGGCAGAGAGCTGGAAGAGAGCGGGGAAGAGAGACTGTAAGACGTTAAGATTGTAGGAGAGAGAGGGGCGGGGAAGACGAGAAGAAAGGAAAAAAGGTTTGCTGGGTTTTTGGGAGCGAAACAACAGAAAGTAATGGCGATGAAGAAATGAGCGAATGAACTGTAACCATGACGACTGTGAGTGAGAACGGAGAGCAACTGCAGGACTGAGGAGAGAGAAAGGGAAAAGAGCTAAAAGGGAATTGAGAGATTGGTGAAAATATTGAGGAAATCAGAGATAGTAAGCTAGAAGAATAAGGAAAAAAAAATAAAGAAAAATTTAAAAGGAAAAATGTAAAGTTTAGTTATGTATCTACTTGGGTTTTGAATATTTTGAAATTTTTTTTTGATACATTGATACATTGATATTTATTTATTTATCTTTTTTTGATTTAGCTTTTTGATAGTTATTTATTTATCATTAATTATTCTTTAGCTACTTAGCTAGTATTATTTAGTTATTATTAATTATTCTTAAGCTATTATCTTATATTTGAAATATTATTGAATTTATTATTTTTTAGGATATATTGATCTGTTTATTATCTGTTAATATTTATTCTTATTTGTTTCATTGGATTGCTATCTGAGTTAATTTAAAATGTTTTGATTATTAACAAAAATGAAGGAAATATTTTGGTTTTTATTAGGGATTAATGGTTTTCAGTATTATTGAAGGCTAATTAATAGTAGATCACAGAAATCATTTAAGGCAAATATATTAGTAGATGTTTAAAGAGATTTTGAAGCCAATTAAATTACCAGTATCGATTCTATCGGGTCTGGGAAACCTTAAGGGAAACTAGAATGATGTAAAGGCAATTTAAAGAGGAAGTTTGCTACTAATCAAAGGAAATTATCATTGGAACTAGTAAATAAGCCAGAGTTAAATAAAATGGATAAGTCTGATAATTTTCAGATGACCTTATTAGATGAGATAAGAAATATAAAGTTGGAAATGCGGCAAGAAATGAAGGCCCCTTAAAGGGGGAGGGAAACAGGACTTTAAGAATGAGCTAAAGGATATAAAAACAGCACTTGGGGGGTTAGGGAAAAAAAATCACGGGATAGGTTTAAAGTATTAGAATCGAAGACAAAGGAAATAAAAGAAACAACAGAAAATGTAACAAGAAACAAAAAAGCTATTAGATGAAAAAGCTTTGGCAAAAAAAGGGAAAAGAGAAAATTATATAAAAATAAGAGGATTGGGAGAAAGTAACAATGAAAATTTATATAAAAAAAGTAATCCCATTTTTGGCGAAATATTTAGATATATCAGAGGAGAAGATGGAGTGGGAGATTGATAAAATGTTTAGAATTAATTCAAATTCCAAGGAAAAAAACTTCCTCGTGATATAATGGTGCAATTGGTAAAGAGAAGGACAAGAGAAGAGATAATTCAAAAATTTTGGAGAAAGATTTGAAAATAGAGAAGACAAAATTTTATATCTATAAAGATGTCCCCCCGAAAATTTTTAAAAGGAAAAGAAATGAGTAAAATTTATAACATCATTTTTGAAAACTCATAATGTAATATATCGAGGGGGAAAATTAGGGTTTTATTTTTTCTTTTTATGGAAAATTTTAAGATTTCAATTAAAGACAAAAATCTTCATGAGAAGTTGGGAAAAAAAAAGAAATTTAAAACAAAAGGAGCAACAGGAAGATGTTGGGATAGAGAATTAGTTTTTTAAAAAAAAAAAGGGAGGAAAAAGCAGTGAAGAAAAAAAGGAGCTGGGGAAAAAATTTTTAAAAGTAAAAAAAAGTATAGAATCAGTTGAAGAAAATAATTAGGTAAGATTATAATAAGAAATTAGATCCTCTTACCATGACTCTAAAGATTTTATCTTGGAATATTAAAGGGATGTTAACCCCAAAAAAAGAAAAATTTTTTACTATATTGAAAAAAAGAAATTAGATATAATTGGATTACAGGAAATTAGAGTACCAAAAGAAAAAGTGTATTTAAGGAATTAAAAAATGGGTATAAATTCACGGTAATTCCTAATATGAAAAAGAGAGGTGTAGTATTATATGTAAACAGTAAATTAGACCCAAAAGAAATTTTAAAAGATGAGGAAGGCTGTTACATTGGATTTAAATTAATTGGAAAATTTGGAAAATATTGGTGGTAGGTATTTATGGCTCACATAAGAAACAGGAAATTTTTTATAAAACGTTGTGCAATAAAATTTTTAATTTAGAATACAGTAAAATAATTTTCTTAGGGGATTGGAATGGGGGGATTAGCCCCCAAAAAAAATAAAGGGGGTCAGATAATAAAATAAAAGAAAGTCAAGGGGAAACTTTTCCCAAATCTTTTGAGAATTTGTTGAACAATTTGGACTTATTGGACTTGTGGAAGTATAAATATGGGAATAAGAAGGAATATACATTTTATTCAGAACCACACAATTCTTTATCAGTTTAGATAGTTTTTGATTTCAAAAAGGGATTAGCTAAATTAGTTTATAAACAAAAAATATTGGTTGTAAATTTTAGACCATAACCCAATTTTATTAGAGTTAAAAGGGTACATATGAAGAGTTATTTTTGTTGGAGATAGGATGACAAATTATTTTATATGGGATTTTGTAAAAAAATTTTAAAAAAAGTATTAAATTCTTTATGGAGGAAAATCTAAATAAAGGAGTAAATTTAATGAATTTGGGATGCAGCGAAAGCTGTAGTTAGAGGGTTGTGTATTACGAAAAAAAAATTAAAGGAAAAAAAGAGAAAATTTTTGGAAGGAAAAAGGATCTAAAAAAATTAAAAAATTATCTCATGATCTAACTAAAGAGAAAAATTTTTAAAGAAAAAAAATTTTCAAAAAAAATAGAGATGGAAATAGAACTTGAAGGGGGAAAAAAAATTTTTATGCAAAACAATATTATTTTGAATGGGGAAATTTAAAATTAAAATTTAAAAAAAAATAAAAGAAAAGAAGGAAAGAACATTAATTACAAAGTTAAGAAGTGGAGAAAAAATAAAAAACTTTTAACAGATTAAGAAAATTGTTAAAATTATTATGCCACGATTTATAAGAAAAATTACCAAGAAAAAACAGATGGAATTTTATATAGAGAATTTGAAGTTAGCAATGTTGACAGATCAGCAAAGAGAACAATTAAATAAGCCCATTGCATTTTTCCGAAGGGGATTGAGGTAATTCAAAAAGCAAAAACAGGTAAAACCCCCGGGGTTTTTTGGTTTTAAAAGCCCCAAAATTTTTAAGATTTTTTAAAAAGACCAGCACCAATACTTCAAATTATTATGAATGAGGCACTTTTAAAAGGAACATAACCCGATACATGGAAAAAAGCTAATATAACATTAATCAAAAAAAGGAAAATCCTTTTTAAATTTAAAAAATTTGGGTTTTTTCATTATTAAAATTTGATTATAAATTATTTACTGCAATTTTAGCGAATAAATTTAAAAAAAATATTGAAGGAGCTAATTTCAGAAAAAAGTTGGATTTTTACCTGGTAGATATATTAAGGATAATGTAAGAAATATAATTAATATATTAGAATTTTGTGAAAATCATCCACAGAAAAAACTGATATCTCTTTTTTAGATATGAAAAGGCCTTTGATACTGTTAATTGGTCTTTCTTATTTAAGGTATGTAAAAAAATGGGCTTGGGAGTAAATTTTATAAGCTGGATAAAAACAATTTATTCGACACAATATGCAAATATTATGGTAAATGGCTCTAATACTGGAAAATTTGAAATCCAAAGGGGAACTCGTAAGGCTGTCCTTTATCACCATTGTTATTTCTTTTGGTAAAAAGTGTTAATTTTAAAAATCAAAGCGAATGAAAAATTAAAGGGATTAAAGTTTCAAGGTAAGGAATATAAATTTAGGGGTTTTGGGGGTATCTTGTGATAACTTTTTGAGTACGAGGATAGTTATTTAAATATTTTGAAAAAAACTTAAAAAAAAATTTTTGGGAAACATTCAGGGTTAAAAATTAGTAAAGATAAAACTATGGTGATCGAAAAATATGACAGAAGGGGAGAAGATTAAGGTGGGCCAAATTTCAGGGTTTACATTAGCTGATAAAGTAAGGTATCTAGGAATTATAATTATGAATAAAACTTCAGATTTATTTAAGAATAATTATTTGAAAAAATGGAATTTAAAAAATAAAGATTTTAAAAAATTTGGGGTAATTTAAAATTATCATGGTTGGGGAAGATGGGTAAAATTAAAATTTGGGAATTTTACCAAGGTTGCTTTTTTTGTTTTAAAATATTCCAATTATACAAAATGACAAGATTATTAAAAATTGGCAAAAAAAAATTAGTAAATTTATATGGGGGGGGAAAAAAACCCAGGGTTAAAATGAAGATTTACAAATTAAAAAAAAAAGAGGGGGTTTGGCTTTACCAAATTTGATTCTTTTTATCATACTTGTGCTTTAAATTGGGGAAAAATTTGGGTTAAGTTAGAAAACAATAAACTATTAAAGATAGAGGGTGATGGATTAGGACAGGGTTGGCATTATTATATTTGGTTTAATGGGGAAACAGTAAGGAATTTGATAGGCATTTTTAAAGGGAAAACCCTTTTTAAAAATTTAGAAAATATGTAGTCCAAGCTTTAGGAATACCCCAAAATGGGTTTCGTCACATGAAGCGTTTTATAAGAAAGAAAATATATTATCAGATAAGTGGATAAAATATGAAGATATGTTCAATACAACAGAAACAAATTAGAATTAAATCTCAACAAGAAATGAATGACTCAGGAATAAAATGTCATTGGTTATTATATAGGCAGATGCATGAAAAATTTAAAAAATTTATATTAAAAAAAGTGATTATCAATTAGTAGAAGAGGAATTAAATGCAGTGTTATATGTGAAGGAAAGAAAATAATCTCAGATCTATAAGATATTATTAAAATGGTATACTGAGGATAAAATTGTAAAACCATCTATGATTAAATGGGCCCAAAATCCAATCCCAAACATGATGGGGAAAAATGGGAACGATTTTTGGACTAAAACAATGAAATAAAAACATTATGCCAAAAAATATCAAAGAGAATATTTTTAAATGTATTTTGTTGGTATTTAGCCCCTCAGAGATTGGAAAAAAAAGACAAGTAAAAATTTCCAAAAATGTTGGAAATGTGATGAAGATATAGGATCATTTTTTCACCATGGTGGACGTGCAAGATTGTGAAAAGATACTGGGAAAAAGATACATTTGGCGGATAGAATCGATACAAATTTTCAATTTGAAAAAACAGCTAGGAATTTTTTATCCATGTGGAAGAAAGATCTTTTACAGGACTGTGGGAAAACAATTATTTTATATGACAGCAGCGGCAAGATTAGTCTTAGCTTGGAAATGGAAAGTTAAAAATCGGGACCATTGATTGAAAAGTGGGGAAATGAAATTGTTAGAGGTTATTCAAATGGATAAATTAACTGGTATAATAAGAGGAGAAAGTGAGAATGAGGTTTCAAGACAATGGGGAAAAAATAATTCAACAAACCAAAAATTCATGTTGAGAAAAGAAAGGGTTAATGTAATTGTGGGAATTCTTGTTAGGGGTTTTTAAATTGGGCTAAAAAATCAGAGAGGCCAAAGAGAGTTTGAAGGTTGGTTAACTGACTCAAAAGGGAAAAAAAAAGTAAAGGATATAATTATGTGTGGAAAACTAAATCATATAGTATGTTGTGTGTTGTATGTGTTATATTGTAATATAATTGTAGTTGTGTTGTATGTGGTGTATTGTAATATTGTAATGTTGTAATATAATTGTAGTTTTTTTTCTTTTTTTCTTTGATCTTGTTTTGTTAATTTGTATATTTTTAATAATAAAATTCAATAAAAATATTTTAATTAAAGTACTGCCTTCAACTTACATTTCAACATATTCAGAGGGCCAACACATCTGAAGGACAGCAGCTCCTGGAAAGCTGATGTACATATGTTCAGTCCAGGACTGGTGCTGAACTACATCATATCCAAGGAAGAACACAGAAATTACTTTATTTGCAGTAGAACTCCAGAATCCTCTAGCCAGAACAGAGTGGAAATTTCTTGTACTAGGCCTTAGGCAGTTATAAAATTCTAGTAAATGCCTTGTTACATCAGGGGAAGATGTTGGATGGATGGATGAGAGGAGGATGCACTTTGTTACAGTGGCTCCACCTTTGTCTGTGCGGCTGGTTCCCAAAGCAGCACTGAGGAATTCCCGTTCAGTCTCATGGCCATTAAGCTGTGGGGTGCCACAGGCTTCCATCTTAACTTTCATGCTGTTCAATACGTATATGAAGCCACTGGTAGTGTGATAACTGAAGCCCCTGTCAGAGCTGCTGATGACAAACAGCAGCTGTTGGTCCCTGTGGCTCTGGCTGGAGAGGAGTCCTGCAGCTCAAGAGCTCCCCCTGCTGCCATGGACCAAGCAGGCGCAGATGTCCCTCTCCCTGCTCCTTTAAAGCAACAGGGATCCGATTCTGAAGAGGCTCTGGAGCCTGGTTCAATAAGCCCCCAATCACGGCAGAGACTCAAGAGGGCTGTGCAAAGGGAGGCTTCCTTGGCTAAGTTTAAGAAGTGGTGACCAGACACACCTGTGCTTGGGGCTATATAACTGCCTGCCTGGAAGCTTCCCTTTGCTTGTGGCAAACTTCTTACAACTCCTCCTCTTGCTGGTACCTTGCTCCCAGCACTTGGTTCCTGATACCTTGAATTGATCTCTGGATTCTTGACCCTTGGCTTTGGAACTCTGAGTACAGCTTTGCTTGGCGCTCTGGTAAATGAACTTCCTTGAGTAAGTGCTTGCTTGTCTCCTCCCGGCTGTACTTTGCTGGCTCTCTCACTCTTTTCTCTGGGCTGGCTTGCCCGCTTGGGTCTCTGACCTTGACAGGTAGAGGTCATAAAGAGATTGTTGGACAATTCTAGCATTCTCTCTCTCTCCCCGTCTCTTGTTGTAAGACAAATAGGGGCTTAGCTAGCATAGGTTAATTTTTCTTTTGCACACCAAAGCCCTCTGGCCGATTACCTGAAGTCTCAGCTGTTGCTCTGTGTTATTTAAAATGATTGGCTATGATATCCAGACCATGGGACCCGGGATACACCCTGGAGTCAGTGATTGGCCTTACATAGAAGGCCATGCCTCTCTCCTTTACACTTTCCTTTTGGCAATCTTTCTTCTAGCACCTTCTCTCTGCTATGCTAGCCTCTCTACCAAGAAGTTCGTGAGTTTAGAAGGAAGATACTATCTTCCCTGATCCTTTTGTTAGTTAGTTAGGATCTAGTTTCTCCAATGCACAGGTAATTGTAAAGTTTATTAGTAAATCTTTTAAGTTTGGAACCTGAAACTGCCTGCCTTGTTTTGCTTTCAAGTTGGTCTCAGTTCAGGGAAGCCACACAGAGACTGGGACCTGCTTTTTCTGCAACTCTGCTAAAGGAAGACTAACTCCTAACAGTTTTAGCTTTCATAGAACTTCCCAAAGTTCTGGGAAATTCTAACTCCCAACAGAGATTTGGGGTGCAGTACAATCAGTATGCTGATGATGTTCAGCTCTCCCTATCTTTGTTGTCAGAGTTGGCTTAGGCTGTGCAGGTGCTGGACCAATGCCTCCATGAGGGCTAATAAACTGAAGCTGAATCCTGATAAGATGTAGGCTGTGTGGATTGATGGTTCCCTGGGTTGGGAACTGTGTGAACAGCCTGCCTTAAATGGGGTAGCACCTCCTGCAAAAGATACATAGCTTGAGAGTATTCTTAAATCTACCTTTAAAACTGGAGACCCAGGTGGACTCTGTGGCTCAGATTGTTTGGTGCCAGTTTCAATTGGTACATCAGCTGTGGCCTTTCCCAACTAGAGCAACCTCAGCTGCAATTGTCCATGCACTGGTAACTTCCCAATTAGATTACTGCAATGTACTTTACATGGGGCTGCCCTTAAAGTTAGCTCAGAAACTACAGGTAGTACGAAATGCAGTAGCTAGACTGCTGGCCAGAACATCATACATAAAACATATAAAACACTGGTTTTAAAAAAATGTACTGACTGCCAGTATGCTTCTGGTCTGAATTCAAGGTGCTGGTAATGGTATTTAAATAGCTTGGTACCTCAGTATCTAAAGGAGACCCTCTCCCTACATATGTCTGACTGAGGTCTGCTTGAAGCCCTCCCCCCATTGTTTCTTATCGGTCAGGGCAATATCCTGTTGGAGGACAATGGCTAATTATGCATTCTAGTTATGGAGTGCCCTCCTTTTAGAGGCCTATCTGGCTGTCATTTGAGTGCCAGGTGAATACATGATGGCTTACAAAACTCTTTGGGGTCTAATTGGTTTTATACAGATCCACACCAGTGTATAACTCTGAACTCTTTTGAAGCATTTTAACTGGTTTGAATCTGCCATCTTTTAACTTGTTAGTCATTTAATAAGGTTTTAGCCTTTTAAAATCATTTTATTATTTCCATTGATCTTTGTTGATTTTATTGTACACCGCCCTGAGATGTTTAGATAAAAGGCAGGATATAAATGTTTAATTAAGTGGGTGGATAAATAAATAAAGTTCTGCCAGTGATGACATGGCTGTGGTTTGACGGGAGGATACAGAATAACTGTGTGTTCCTATCCTGGGCGACATCCATTCCACCTACAATTCTGTACTCTTTAGCCATTTCTGCACTAGACTGTTATAGTGCTGTTATTCCACTTTCAACATCCTATGGAATCCTGGGGTTTACAGGTTAGGGAGGAGCCTTCAAAGCCCCTCCCTAAACTGCAAACCCCAGGATTCCATAGGATGTGACAGTGGAATACAGCACTATAACAGTCAAGTCAGGAAATGGCCTTTGGGATCTTTCCTCAGCACCTCTGGCTGACTGGTGACATATCTTCCATTGTACTGGCATAGAAGGGCCTCCACCAAATGCTAAAGCTCCTCAGCTGGAATAACTCAAGTGTAGGATTGCTATATGACTTTTATTTATGTATCCAAAGGTACATCAGCCAATTTATGGAAAATTTTCCACCCATTGCTTTAATGAATATGCAAACAGATCTGCCAATGTTTTTTTTTAAATTAAGCAAAATAGCTTGCTTTTAATACATTAATATGCAAGGATAAAAGTGGTGTCAATTGATGTGATCAACAAATGCAGAAGCTGGAGATTTAAAATGTAGATATTTTAAATAAGATTTTAATCAGTGTTGTCATCCAGGAAGGGAAATTCAGTGCCAATTAACATATTGCAAATCTTTTTATTAAGGATATATAATTAAGATAAGTTCATTTCTCCAGAACTGAATATGCACACTTGAGTTTTGTCAATGTGGTATGATATTTCTGTGTTATATACTTTAAGAATTGTATTTCATTTTTGTATTTATAATATTTAAAATTAATACGGTAGATATCTTTTCAATAAAAATGACTTGTCTGTGTTTCTTAGCTTGTAGAAGCTACTGTTGTGATCACAACCCCTCAAAAATACCCTGTATGGAAATGCCTCTTTTAATAGGGTAATCATTAACAATGGTTGACATAAATTGTAAGTGAATTGGCAGTTGATCAATCAGTTAACCAAAGAAGCCTCATCTGTTTTCTCTCTGTCTGCTTTCTGGAAGAAATGAAACATTCTTAAGTACTCAGTTCCATCTAATGAAAGAGAGCATGTCTGAGATTGTCTCAATTGTAGCTTCCAGACCATGAAACTATAAGACTCTTGAAACTTGGCATTCATACTAAAGGGATCTAAGTGCTCTGCATCTTACTGAGTTTTCAAAATGGTTTAATTCATTTTAATCCAGTGAAATTTGTCTGTACCTTGAAGTTATCACTTCAGTCCTTATGTGACTGATCAATATAAATGTTTTCTATAGTCTTTAATTACCATCTTCAATCGGTAGTTGGCAAACTTCTTTAACCAAGACATAACTATTATTCAGGACAATGGCTTCAGTTAAAAAAATTTCTTTTAACATAAGCCAGTGTCAAAAAACACAAACAGATGGAGCTGCAGAGAAAGCAACTGAGATCACAAAGCAAAAGACAGAGTGGGAAAAGCTCTATCTAGAATAGTTGAGACTTGAAAGCAGCAAGTGATCATTGCAGGAATCCAGAACAAAAGAAGCTCTAAAATAATTCATTCAAGACTGAAATCAAACACAGTAGCAGTCGTTTCAGCCAAGAATTGTTTCCAGAAGGAAAAAGAAAACTCTGCATTCGGATCTATTTTAATTACAATGTTAGAGCCCATCCTACTTTAGCAGGGCAAGTCAGCCACCTCAGACACTGGAAGAAAGGATTCCTGCTGCTGCCAGGACTCCCTGCCTACCTCCCAGTCCTTCATGGCCTTCATTCTTTCTCACTTGTGCAGCTTCTCCCTGCCACCATTAGACCAGGAGACAAAGAAGAAGTGGCAGTAATTGTACAATGCACATGGGTGGAAGCTGCTTTCACTGGAGCCCCTCTTGCTGCCTCCCTCTCCTGCCACTCCACTGGAATACCTTTTGTTCTAGCAGCACTGGGAACCTCCATTCTCCTATTGAAGGTTCTTGCTGGCACTGTAGTGTCATTCTGGTGGGAGAATCTGGATCCTTGCAGCTGAGATCTCCACCATGAAAAGGGCAATATAGTTTGTGAGGCTCTCATGGGTAGCCTCTTGTTTCAATTTAAGCCACTGTATCAATTCTTGGAAGTGAGGAGCATGGAAAGAACTCCTTCTCTTTCCCCATTCCTAGACCTCCAGGTCAGGAAAAATTGTTTGCTGTCAGCTGGGCTGCTGTTCAAAGCACAGGCACCTAATCATAACAGAAGGAGTCTTTCCAAACTACACTGTTATAGTGCTATTATTCAACTTTCAACATCTTATGGAATCCTAGAGTTTGCTGTTTAGGGAGGGGCATTTAGAATTGCCAGCCAAAGAGCTCTTTGTCTCAGTAAACTGAAAAACCCCAGAATTTCACAGGATGTTAAAAGTGGAATAATAGCACTATAACTCTGTAGTGCGGAAATGGCCAAGGTGGCCAGACAGGATGTGGGTGGAGGAAGAGATGTTGGGAGGGGTGGCTCCAAAGACAAGGGACAGCGGGCATGCTTCACTTAGCACCTCAGTCATCAGGAGAGCTTGGGCTGCTGATGTGCAGTAGGCTCAATGTCAGCTTCTTGCATCCTCTGCCATGGAACTGAATGGAAAGGAGAAGCCTTGGGGATATGTTGTAATATTGGTTGAGCTACCCCAAATCAAAGGTTCAGCTACCCCAAATCAGTGGATGCTTCATTTATGAAGAGCACTTCACAAGAAGGCACGAAACATGCTGGTGGGGGGGAGGTCACAGTTCATGGTGCCTACTTACACTGGATGGAGAGATTGTGTCCAACTTTGACAGCTGCTTGGTGCTTAAAGTATTTTGTATATTACAGTGTAATGGCTATTCAAATACATGCAGAGGTGCATACTTTTGCTAGCTCTTCTAATAAGTTGCTCAGAGTACTGTAATTTGTTGCAGTTCTGTGGGGTAATATTTAAGGGGTAGTGCTAAAAGTACAACTCTTTTCAGCTCCTTAGGCAGCTGCAGAAATAGGCAGCTGTAGTCTAGCATACCCTTCAACATTTCACAGATGAAAACCTGGGCATATGTGGCCAAGCAACATCAGAGTGTGGTCAAGACAACAAAAATCCTTGACAAGGAAGAACAGACAAGCCAGAAGAGGCTGTAGCAGTTTGCTATTGCCTGAGCCTACTGGGAAGGGCAAGATTCCACCTCGCATGTCTTCTCTCCCCTACTGAGTTGAGTGCACACTACTTTTCCATTTTGAATTTGGTTTGCACCAGCTGAAGAAGCTGAAGACAGAGAGGGGAAATGGGAGGAAAGAGAAACTAGAATATTTTAAAAACAGTTGAAAAAGCAGGATGAGAGAGGATTAACCAGGACTATTCCTTCCATACTGGAACAGATGGAGAGTATGGTATATCCTGAAATCAGAGAAACACAGCAGATCTAGTGGCCTTCTCATCTACCTCCTTACTCTGAACCAGAATAGGTGTATAATTGTAGTCTTCTATACTTTCCATGAATGTGTGAAAGGAAGGGGAAACAATGCACTCCCTTTAGCCTCTGTACATTATACTCAAAGGGTAGACTGGGTTTGTTCTGTATACTAGGTTGCACAGAGGCATTGATATATACTGGTATGAACTCAGTTGACACCCACCCTAGTTTGCTTGCTTCCACAAGCAGTAGATTTTTATGCCATTGTGTTAACTCAAATGTGTGTGTATGCATGCATAGACATGGTATATGTCCTGCCAATACCAAGGTAGTTTTAATGGCCCCATGGTGGGAGAAATGGACAACTGGGGGAAAATGGGCAGCTGGGGGCTACCAACGAATGGGCATGGGCAATAGTTCCTGTGTCAAATTTGCAGAATTCTTATCAGAAACATGAAGGGAAGCAAATTGATTTGGATAAATTAGGCTGGTTTAATATTTTAGTTTAGTAATTGGATATTCTCCAATATCTGCAAAGAAATTCACATGTCAGTTTACATTAGAAACTATACGTTAGATGATAGAGGTCAATACAGAATGTGTGTTATAGTACAGAATGTGCATTGCAGAGACCTCAGACTGGTGGCCATCTACATGCAGGACACCACCAATGCACACATGCACTAAATCAGAGCATTCTATAATCTGAAATGTTTCTTTAATTTAGAGTATTGGTAATTCTTATACTGTTTTGTTCTGCAGCAAAACTGCCTTGGTTGTGGTCCCAAAATTGATTGAAACACAGCTGCTGCACTCCCAAATTTAAAAGGAGTTTCTTCATGCAATATGAATCTCCAGCTACTATTCCTACTGGGGCTTCAAGAACACAGGCTTCGTGGAACACCTGGTTGTATTACTCTTGTACTTGTTTTCTGATAATCTTCTCAAGGGCATAGATGCTGCCAGGAATAAAAAGTTTGTCTTCTCTCGTATTAGTCACTGTGATTTGATTTCCCAGCAAAGATATCTTCTTATTTAAAGGACTGCATATGGATGGTGTCTGTCAAATTCTTCCATTTCATTTTGCTCACTGATTCTTCTCTGTGTTTGTTGGCTTCAGAAAATAGCTGTCTTGGTGCTACCAAGAAATAGAGAGGGGAAAAAAGCCTTTGCTTACTGGAAATGAACTTATACATTTGAAGATGAAAAAAAAATGAAAGGAAGACAACTGGAATAATAAAACAGAAAGTTTGCCGTTCCGTGGCAGCCATACACATTGGGATAACGCACTAGAAGCCTAAGGCTTTAACAGAGCATTTTTGATTGTCGTCCAAGGTTCAGTACCAAGTTTCAAATCAAAAAGACAAAATTCCAAACAAGGAGCTGCCTAGAAGCAAAAAGTATGTGTGTCTGTGCGCCCACATACACATGCTATAATTCACTTGGAAATAATTTGTAAAAGGTTTAGAAAACATGAGATGGCTCTCTGAGACAGTGCATTACTACTAAGTTTCCTGAGATGGGGAAACAAGATGTGGGTAAACAGGAGGGAACATTGTTGCTAAGATTCCTAATTCCCCCCAGCTTTTTATACTCCAGATGCTGAGAACAAGAAAAAAGCCTGTGCATTAACTTATGTACCTGCATTCTTAGTCCAGAAATGGAAAAGCTAGTTTTTTCCTACTTACTGCCCTCCAGATTTTGGAGTGCAACTCCCTTTCTCTCTACTCAATAGGGAAACTGTAATTCTATACTAGGAGCATCCAAGACAAGTTGCACACTGGGGCAAAAAACTGGAAAGTGTCTTCCTATTTCCTTTATAGAAGTCAACCAGCTTGGTCATTGAATCTTATTTCAACTCTGGCAACTTTCAAGACACATGAGGAAATGGTGGTGGTGAAGAATTAAACACATTTTACACAGTTTTCTTTCTTTCTTACGTTGTACCACGATTCTTCTCTCTCACATACCCCAACATCCTGTTGTGTAGTGGTAGGGACAGCCCCATCCAACTCTTGCTGATTTGCTGCAAATCACCTAGATCTCTGTATGTCTGTCGTTATCTACTTTCTGCCCACTACTGAGCACCTGAAATCAGACCACCTTTCTTTTGGGATCTGTAGTACTGGGTCTCTTGTTTAGTAAAAGGGGTGGAGAATATATGGCTCTCCAGATCTGGTTGGGCTGTTACTTGCCTCATCCTAAGCCAGCAGAATCACTGATGAGGGGTGCTGCAATCCAGAAGCAGTTCCTGTCCAAGAACATCTAGAGAACCACACTTTCTCCATCCTTGCCTAGTAATCTGCTGTCTCCACTTTGGCCCTGTTTAGGGTAATAGAATTATGGAGCTGGGAGGAACTGCAAAGGCCATCTAGTCCAATGCCAGGAATGTATAACTAAAGCACTCCTGGGAGAGATGGGCATCCAACTTCTGTTTAATGACCACCAAAATAGAAGAGTCCAGGGGTCAAAATGCTCTTACCATTGAGAAGTTCTTCCTAGCATTTAGATGGAATCTGTCTTCTCATAATTTGAATCTATTAGTTTGTGCTCTCATTTCTAAAGCAGCAGAAAGCATGTTCACTCCATTGTTTTCATGACATCCCTTCAGATATTTAAATATGTTTATTATACCATCTCTCAGTCTTTTCTTCTCCAAGCTAGACATACACAGCTCCCTAAGCCATTCCTCACAGAACTTAGTTTCTAGGACTTTTACCATCTTGTTTTCCCTCATCTGAATACATCCCAGTTTGTATATTTATAAATTAAACCAGGTATGACAAGAACACTATAATTTTCCAGACGATCTCTCTTCTTCAGTAAACTAAAAACTCAGGATGTCCTGCTCTGCAGTGTCTCACTTTGCTTGTGGAACCACACAAAGCTATCTCCATAACACCATTGTGTGTTCCTGAGGGAGGGCTCTTCATAATCACAGTTAGAAGGTACTGTGCACCTTTTTATTCTGAACAGATTTTTGGCAGTAAGGGTAGGGTGGTGGTGGTGGAAAAAATAAGGGTAATATTTTTAGCAAAGAACAACTTTGAGTGACATAAACATTCAGTGAATGAGCAAGGAAATGACATGATTTAAAAAGCGTTATCTGAAACAGATAAGTAAAAAATCTTATCTGAAAGGCTTCAGATAACTTCTTTAGCGTAAGATTTGGTATCAGAGGCAAAAATAAGAGGGAAAGGATAGGGATAGGTTCTTGCACCATAGAAAAGAGCATGTTTTAGCAAACATTTTATTCAGAATTAACAATATGCACCCATGAAATGATACAACCAAATCAGGTAAGCCTTGCCGGAGTAAACAAAAACATTTTAAACTTTCTTGAAAGTTTCTTCCCAAATGCATCCAGGGATTTTTAAAAATCTCTTCACCAGTTTCCATTCTTTTTATGATTTCCATTTTGTTGTCCAGACTTACAGCGCTATACCTTTTTCAAACATGCTTGGAGGAGCTGGTAAAGCAGTCTTATCTGCTTCCCTCTCTGTTTTGCTGTTCTGGCATGTTCAGTAAGGGATTTTGGAGGCTCCTGCTGTTGACCCTGCCTGTTGTAGACAGACCTACACAGCTATAGAAGAATTGACTACAGGAAAATCCCGTTGTTTCCCCTCATTGTTAACTGCAGACATACTGATGCAATCCAGCACCAAAGTCTATATTTTTCTTCAGCCTCCTTCATCATCCCTCCAATGCCAATGTGGCTAAAAATGTCCAGATAGACAAAAGACAAGGAAGAAAAGGAATGCTGTGTGTGTGTGTGTGTGTGTGTGTGCGCACGCGCACGTGTGCATGTGCATGGGAGACTTTGCAAAATGGAGCTTCTTTGTCAGAGGTTTTACTAACTGTGGTGTGCCTGTATGGCTAAAATTATGTAACTGTGCTATTGCTGAAGTAAACAAGGTCAGGGTGTTCTGTTCTCTGTCTGTCCCCCAGACCTGAAACACAAAAGTTTCATAAATGTAGAAGAAACAAGCCCTGATATACCAGTCCAAATACACTTTTGGTTAGAGATGGACCATCCAAATCCTCAAATCCTCAGCAAGGATTTGAGATTTGTGAATTGAAATCCCTGCGCCAAAATAGGCAAACCAAATCTTTTGAATCCACCAACCAAATTGTTGGAGACCGGGACACCTGAAAACCTGGGCAGCTGGACACACAAGAGGAGATGGCAAGTAGGTGAGTGTTTCCCTTGGAGTAATAATGGCCTTTGCTAACAATTTCAAAAATTATATCTGAGATTGTATTTTAATATATTTAAATTGAACATTTAATATTTAAGTTCAGCACTGTTTTCTGTGCTGAAAGTCAATGGCATGTATGAATGCTGGGGTCAAGGTAATCTGCGTCTGCAAGGTAATAATCTATATTCTTTTGACTTGAGACTGGAGGATAGGGATTGAGAATTATTGAGACTGGACTAGAGATTGGACTTGAAAGTCTCTTGCAGGACTTGAGACTAGACTTGAGGGTAGAGAATTGGGACTGGACTAGAGGCTGTTTTTTTTTTAAGTTCCTTCCTTGTTGCAGGACTTGAGACCTGACTGGAAGGTACAGTCTTGAGATTTCAAGTACATCTGAAAGATTCCTTTGCATAGTTCTCTTGCAAAGCTCTTTCATACACAATTCTGAGGTTTGTAGTTTTACAAGGCATCACAGTTTTCTCTGCCAAAGTGTGCTGGTGCATCACCAAACTACAAACCCAGGATGCCATAAGGAGCTATGCAAAGAAAATCCAGTTTTGACCTGGATTATCTCTGTACTGTAGTATGTGGCCCTGTTTACACATTAATCTACATTTTTCTGCCTGTGTAGAAAGGGCCTTCATGTCATTTTCAATCTGTGGAGATCCTGGGGCAAAACTATGACAATTGTCCTGGCCAGATTTCTTCAGAGGGAGGTTTTCCTTTGCCTAGGCTTTTGCTAAGGCTGATAGTGTGTGTCTTGCCTAAGATTATCCTTCTTTCCCTTGCTTTTTAAACTCTTTTTTAAAAAAGAGATCTGAAAGATTCGAGATTCGTGGATTCCCAGAATCTTCCAGGGATTCAGATCTGGATTTAGATTTGGAAAATTCTGGATTCGTCCCATCCCTACTTTCATTTTGTCCAAAACCCAATAATTTATTTCCATCTGAAATAAAACTGTGAACATAGATTTCTTGAAGATAATTAATAATGTGTACATTTCATTTACATTTTTAAAATTTCACTATTGATCTCAGAATGGAATAATTTAGGCCCCAGGATGAAACACTGAATGAGAGATTATAGCCTTGGGAAGCATTCTGGAACAGAAGGCAAGCCCTTGCGTCTCTGGCTTTTGATATTACATTCTTCTTTCTAAAGAACTCTGTGGCCTAGTCTTGGTAAAAAGAATTTTTGTCATCATTTACTGAGGTTTAATTTTCTTGATTAAATATTGTAAACATGCAGAAAATTGTGATATTTATTAAGCAAAACTCAGGAGAAGAATAAAGATAGTTTTTGGGGAAAAAAAGGCTATGGCTTATTTCTGCCTTAATATAAATACAAAAAGAGCAGATATAGCCTGACTATTTAGATGTAATATTTAATTGACTCTAGTGAGAATTTGGTTCTTTCATCCTTACATTCTATGCATGGTAAATGTGGCAGATACTAATGGCTTTGGATGAGATGTTCTCCTGTCTCCTCTTCTTGTGGGCCTCATTAGATATTCTCTTTCAAACAAAGGACTAAGTGAGCTCTTGGAAAGCTATCGTTTGCCTTGGAGTAACCATAGATTCCCATTCTCAAAGCACCTTCTCTGGACCAGTTCCATGAAATTTAGTGCAACCATTATGGAATAAAATGGTTGCAGATGAAATCAACATTTTAGGCACTGTTTATTTATTTATTGGATGGATATAAATCCAAATAAATCTTTGGACCATAATCAAGGGATGTGGTAATAGCAGCAAAGCTTCTGAATTAAAGGAAAGGGAGTGGGGAGAGTCAAAGATTTCAGAGATCATTTATTATTCATAATGCAGCAGCACTAATCAAAGCTAGGTCAATTCTTATTTTAATGATGTCATGCATAGTGGGAATTTGATAATGTGAGAAATGCTTGGGAAGAATGTGCCAAGGTTTTTTTTTAAGCCCTTAAACTTAATTCTGTTGGTCTAAAGTTGGTATACAAAAAAGCCTCATTAGCAAGACTGTGAGCTAAATTGGGATCTGGATGTACCATGTGAAAATCTGTTTTCCAGAATCAGAGGAGGCTTGAAAGCTGTTTCTGATGTGGCATGGACAAATGGAGCAGTGTGTTGCTCAAAAAGGTGCTGGAAGCATACTCCAAATCCAACAAGGTCTAAAGTGGTTCTTTGAATGAACTGCAATGTACATTTTTTAAAAAACTAAATTTTACTTCATAGACTATCCCACAATTATGAAACTGAAAGTACAGTGATGCTGCCAGTATGGGTCTACAGTTAGCCATGGGCTAATAGGCTTGGCATAGTTTAGCTCACAGCAGGGCACTCTAAAACTCCTGACTCAAGGGAGGTTGCATGTGGCTCTATTTATAGTTATAACTATCGTATTGCTTGTTGAACCCAATTCTTCAAGTATTACTTCTATCCTTAAGAATCTAGAGGCCTAAACCAGTTGTTTCTCCTACTTGGAGGAGACCCATTAAATCAATGAGAACTCGATATGCCAACCCATATGCTCCACTGATTCAATGGGGCTACTACAGTTTAGCCTAATAGTTGATTTTAGACTAGAGGTTACTGTTGCTACCATGAATAATCTTGTTCTGTTTTTCAGTTCATATATGATAAGCACATTTCATGAGATGGTCCTCCACATGAAGATACCCCCACCTCTGTATTGCTAATAGATCATTGTTTGCAACTGCTCTCTCAGGTCAGTAGCCATGTTCATACAGAGTGATTCACCAGGATTCTGCAGAACTCTTGTCTTGCCATGAAAAATTGCAGCCTGCTCACTCCTGCTTGGACCCTACTGCATAAGAGACTAGCTAAATACACCTGGAATGGTTTGTTTAATGTGTCAGGACTCTTGGATTGCTCCTCCTTTCATAAGCTAGAACTGTAAGTCAGGTTTTGTTCTTGGCTTGTGAATCCTGGCTTGTTTGGGACCAACCAGCCAGGATCCTATAGTCAGATAAATGCTTCTGGTTTGCTTATCTAGTTGTATTAGTGTATATGAGAACACACTTGGGAGCCTGGAGGCGTGGACCAAATGATTTTCGTGTCATCTAGAGCTCCGGACAGCTACAGTGTGCAACTAGGCAACTGGAAGAGATGTTGCATCACTTGAGAGAGCTTTGGGTTAGATTTTTTGGGGGACGGGCTTGCTATTTTTTTTTTATGGTGGTAGACCTACTGAAATAACATTTAAAATTTTTTCCATGTGAATGTGTAAAATCACTTCTTGCGCACCATGTGAAGATTTCAGCTGATGTTTTCTTCCAGTATAGAAATGCATCGCACAATAGTGTGACTCGTTAGAAGTCAGCCATTGGTACATTGTCATAAGTTGCTCTGTGAATGGCACTTGTCTCTGATTGCACATACTTTAGCCAATCCAAACTTGTTATCTGAAAGTATAGCATCAAGGATTCTGTCCACTTTGAGTGAGTCATTTCACTTTAAATGAAGAGACGTGAATAGACGCAAATTGAATTACTACCTGGTTAGAATTGCTTTCCAGACTGTTCCATTTCCAAGTAACCATTCTGCACACTTGAACACTATGAGAATAAATTAAAGCTGCTTATTTAGAGAAGCGAAAGAACTGGGGTGGGGTGGGCTGGGGGAGGACTAGTGAGAAGTTCATTTCTCTTACATATTTTTGTAACTCTCTTGATAATGTTGCTATAGCAGCAAGTCTAATATGGAGTAGATTTCTCAAAATGTATCCGTTTCTATAGAAACAGCTTGTCTTCCATGTGGAGAAAAAGTTTACTTTGTAGCATACAGTGCCTAATATTAGATTGTGTGTGCACGTGTTTAAGAATGAAACCTGTCCACCGATGAGTCTTCAATCATTACAAATAATTTAGTATTGCATCTCTGAAAATCAGAAAGAAAGGTACTGAATGGCAGGGGATTAAAGCAACATTGCCTGGGTGATCTGTACTACTGAAAAGGGTCAAAATTTTCAGGTCATTGGTTCATGCAGAAGATGCACTTTGCTGTTGGAGAAAAAGTCTAAAAGTGCCATTATTGGCACACAGCTGAAACCCCAGCAACTGCATCCCTTTCCCACCTTCGTTTCAGCAGGAAAGCTGCCATATTCTATACCACCTGATGCTTCTGAGCTTCAAAAGGCAGGGTAAGACAAGACAGGAGACCCTGAGAGAGATGGTACAGTACATCACAACTGGTTCTAAGCATAAATATCTCTGTCAGGATTACAGAAACTGTGCTGAAGTTCACTGAGGTTATTTGAAATGCTGCCTTTCTGACTTCAGTAACATTTGAGGTGGAAATTGTAGATTATTTGATTTGCACCCTGTGGATCATTCTTGCTACTGTTGCCTCATCTGTGCCTTTCTCAGGAATCCTGTTTGCCAAACAACCTGTTTAGACTTTATTCTTCTTAGTTTATTGTTTTGTGAAGTACAGAAAGTAGAACACTGAGATGCATATTTAAAAGGTCATTAAGCTATTTATTGTGTTGGGCTAAACTGAATTCTGACAAATGTGAACATGTTTCATTCGGAGGGAAGGGATTGTTTTAAAAAATGGCACAGCTGATCAATAGATAGGAAGTGCTTCTTTGACATGCAAGCCAGATGTTTCTTGTGACTTCTATTCTATGAATGAATGTACATCATTATCCCCACCACCACCACCTCCATAATCATCATCTTTATCTTTATTGTTGTTTGCTTTCAAGGCCATTTCCGCACGAACTCTAAAGCGCGATGATTCCACTTTCAATCTCCTATGGAATCCTGGGGTTTGCAGTTCCGGGAGGGGCCAGCCATCCCGTCCCGAAACTGCAAACCCCAGGATTCCATAGGAGGTTGAAAGTGGAATCATCGCGCTTTAAGAGTGTCGTGCAGAAATGTTCCAAGTCATTTGCAATTTGTGGACACCCCAAGGCCAGTCTATCATGGAGTTTTCTGTGGCTGAGAGTGTGTGATGCAGCCAAGATCACCCTGTGTGTTTCCATGGCCAAGCAGGAAACCAAACCCTGGTTTCCAGAGTTGTGGTCCACTGCTCAAACTAGTACACCACGCTTGCTCTCTTTTATCTTTATATTCCACCTTTTCCCCCAAGATTGGGAGGCAAAGAGACATACAAATTAAAATGATTACAATATAGATGAAACCCACAAAAAAGTAAGTATTAAAGTTGAATCAAATTATTAGTAATATTAACACAACTTAAAACAGAACATATCTAAAAAAGGATAATAAGCAATTAAAATCAGCTAAAACAGTACAATTTTAAAGAATACAGTACTTTTTAAAAAGCCTTTAGAAACCTTCACTTCTAAAAGCCTTCCAGAATAAAAAAATCTTCACCCAGTGACCAAAGCATAGCAAGGAGGGGAGCCATTCTAGCTTCCCTAGGAAATGAGTTCCAGAGCCTAGGGGCAGCTATTGAGAAGGCCCACTGTCCTGTTCCCACCAACCAAATTTGTGAAATGATAGGTAGGAAAGAAGGGCCTCTCCTGGGGATCTCAGGGTCCAGGGGGGCTTATATAGGGAGATATAGTCTGTCATTTGCTATTATAAGATAGCCTAAGCAGTAGAGGGTTTTAAAGGGTATAACTAGCACACTGAATTGTTTCCAGAAATAGACCAGCAGGCAGTGAAGCTATTGGAGCAGGAGAGTTGTAAGACCCTGTCACCACCGTGTTCTGGCCTGACCTTTGGTGAACCAAAGATATCATTTTGATATCACAATTCAGCCCGACTCTGCCACCAGCCAAGTGTTTGTGAGGCCCACCGAACAAGCGCAAAGCTAGGCATGGCTATTACTTGCTGCTCCCACCAAATCAAGCCAGATATTGCCAGATCTGCTTTAGGGGACCTCCCGAAACAAACACCTTCATTACAAATGCACGCTACCACAAAGAGATCCTCTGACCTGAGAGGACACCCTGGCGAGCTAGGTACTTAACCGCCGAGCTAGCTGCATCTACATACCGGCCATACCATTGTCAATTCAGACTCTAACTCAATCAAGCAAATTCTGACCTTTCAGAGGCTTTGTCTCCAACCCAAAACTTATTGTTTTCACCTAAAGACCAGACTAGCCTGCGGTTGTTCTTTCCCCTATAAAAATCCCCCACTCTGAGAGCTCTTCGGAACTCTCGCCGGATCGCTTGGACTTCTACTCTGCCTTGCTGCCGCTCGGTTCAGCAGATTCCCCTTGGTCACCATGCCGGGTTTCTTCCTCTTCAGTCAGGCTTCTCCAGGACTGCAGGATAGATGGTGTATCACCCATTCCCCTCAAATCCTATTTTCCTTTTTCTAGTTAGGAGTGTGTTTGTGCTTTTCTTTAATAACTGTTTAATAAATCTTAATTGTTGTTTGAACCACTTGCCTCCTCACTGACCTGACGCTGTAGACATAGGGTAAAAGATCCTGCTGCGTTGCCCTGCCTCTCGTTAGCCAAGAGAGTACTCCAGCTAATTTTCCCATCTTTGCTTAGGTTTGGTTTGTTGTTTGGCGCCCCTCCCGGGACCCCCCAATTCACAGGGTAACAACCCTGTACAAACTATACCAAGTGCCCCAGTCAACATTCTGACTACGGTTCTTTGTATCAAGTGAACTGTCTCAATGTGCTAGAACCCATACCTAATGTATACACAGAGCAGAGAAGAGAGAGGAAGCAAAGAAACTCATCAGTCCAAGATGATAATTAAAACAGGCCCTTTCCTTTAATGTCTACCCCTCACAAGAATTTGGTGTGGCTTAGGACAAGCTCCACCATTCACTGATTCCCCTGCTGGGCAATGAGCCTTCTTCCTAACCTACCTGTTAGTGCAGAACCTGTGTTGGGAGTGGGGAGAACTGCCAAGTTCACAGGGGATCATGTGGCCTCCACCCAACACTCGAATGAAAGGCCAGTAGTTGGCCATCAAGCCAGGCTGACACCAAATACGTCCCTGCTACAGATTTCAGTCCCCACCTTTTTTTGAAACAAAGGCCATTTCCGCACGGAGTTTTTAAAATGGCGCAGTCCGTCCTCCAAGGAAGAGGTCTGCACCTGGGAGCAGACAGGGTTGGACCTACTTAACGTAGATCCGCACTGCAGCCTGCTCCCGAACGACCCCAAGTGGTCATCCTGCATGCTTTTGAAAGACCGCTAAAAATAGGTCTTTCAAAAGCACAGAGCGCGCCACTGCGAGCCTGCTCCCTTATGCAGATTTGCAGGCTCACCCCAATGCGAGCCTGCGATCTGCCAGGGGCGGGCTTTAGGCTGGCGAGCTTCAGCGGTTGGTCAATACCCTTGACCAACTGGAAGCCGCCTGGGATGCCGGAGCAGTGTGTATCGACGAGCACGCACTACTCCAGAGCAGCGTGGAGCTGAAAAGTCCAGTAAGTAGCGGCACGGGGCGATTCCCTCGCCCCGTGCAGAAATGGCCAAAGAAATGCAATATAGACCTTTCCTGAACAGTCTGAAGAAGTGTGAATTTTCACAATATAGTTCATTGGGCTTTGCTATGTTTTGCCAGTTGTTCTTGCCCTGCTTCGAGTCATTCCATTCTTTTGGGTGACTGTTTGTAGCAATTTCTTGGATCTGCACTAGGCCTCTTCCAAAGGTTATTTTTTAAAAACAGGATTGTACTTTGCTTTGGCAATCCTGTGGTTTGAAAGGCAATTTTTCTCCTCCCTCTTAGTGTTCTTAGTTTTATAACGTTATAGTGCAAAAGTGTCATTGCGCTGACATACTATAGCAGCCTAACTCTATTAAAAATATGAAAAAAAGAGGTAGAGAGGAATGGGGGACTTTTTTGTTCCAATAAGTCTCAGAATGAAAAAGAAACCCATCTGAGAACAGGAATGTTGCAGCTACTGTTGGGAATTGGTAGAGAATAGTCCAGGACAACAGATATTTTAAGAAATACTGCAAACTCCTGATATATTTGCCTTGTCATGAAGAGTCCTATATAACCCCATTTATACTGGGGAAGAATGACCATGTGATGGCCTGTCTGCCTTTTCGGTCTGATGTCTAGAAGCTAAGTGTGGATGAGCAAGCTTGAGGTTCCTGCTGTTCCTTTTTTTTCTTTTATTGAAAGTAATATAACATTATAAAATACAGGATAATAAAATTTCCAGCCTGACAGCACACCTTAGCAAAACATGTAATGCAAGTAAGGTGTCATTCCAAAGACTGACATGTTGCTTATAATGACTTGAGGGTTTCTCACCAATGACATAATTAATGAGCAGCATGGACAGTGCTGCCTAAATAGGCTCTCCTCGTTGGTGCATTCCCATGCATACCTCCTAGTTCTGCTGAGACAACCGCTGAAATACTTTCAGGGCGCATGCAACGAGTGGAGAGGGGGAGAAGAAGAGGAAATCCTATTGCACAACTGAATTTCTGTTCATATGCTATTGGACTGGAGCTCAGAAAAGTTCCTTTTCTTGGTCTGTAGTTTCTTGAATCTTCTAGTCAGCATGATACAGGCTAGGGGAGAAAAAGGTAACATTTCCAAGCTCTTGTGTTGGAAGTAGTCCTTTATTTTCAAACTGATCAGCCCATCAAATACTGTTGAAAAGGACAAACAGCTGTACAATAAATAAACATGAGAAGAAATGGCACAGAAAAATCTTTCAACAGGAAATGGCTTATCACAGCAGAGGAAGGCAAGGACATCCTCATCCCCCCCAAACAAACTGTGCCACAAAAAATCCAAGATAGGGTTGCCTTAGGCTTACCATACTCAGAAATGACTTGTAGGCACACAGACTGCCTTCTCAGTCTGATGTCCAGAAGTATCTGTTCGCACATTCGTGAATTCATGAAACAAAGGCTGGATGGCCATCTGTCTTGAGAGCTTTGATTGTATATTCCTATATGGCAGGGAGGTAGAGTGGATGGCCTTGTGGTCCCTTTCAACTCTCTAAGTTCTAATTTTCATCTATTATGTGAGTAAAGATGTTGAACAGTCTGCAAATGTTCAGTCTCAGAGGTGGTTGCTAAATATGCAAATTGGGTGAACTTTCAGACTGTTCTGTTCTTCTAGGGTATTTGTTTTGTTTTTGTTTTGGGTAATTTTGTTGTACCAGGAGTTTCCCTCTGAGATTACTTTTGCAAAATGCTTCTGTAGTGAATTCTGGCATTCCGTTAATACTTTGTGTACTTGTCTGGATAGCATATGTCAGCTCTCTTTAATCATAGTCTCTTAGTGAATAATTACCTGAAAACGAATGTCTAGCATTCTCCTTTCGACTTTCAAAACTTGTGGAAGACAGGATCTGCACATGAGATATGGTAAGATAAACTTTCTATCATTTTCTTTTCTTTTTGTTTGATAATGGATCTAGCCACGTGTTGTTGTTGTTGTTGTTGTTGTTGTTGTTGTTGTTGTTGTGTGCCTTCAAGTAATTTCTGACTTATGACAGTCCTAAAGCGGCCCTATTGTGGGATTTTCTTGGCAAGATTTGTTCAGAGGGGGGTTGCTTTTGTTTTCCTGTGAGGCTGAAAGACATGGCCCTTTTCGCATGGTATTTGCCATGCGAAAGGGCGCCTGGAGCATCGCGCGATTGTGAGGAGTGATCTGCACAATGCACTTATAATCACGCGACGCTCCAGGGTAGGGCAGGTGCTGCTCGTGCACTTTTTCATTTTCGGCTTTCAGCTGAAAATGATGTGCAATTGCACATTGCTCCAGGGCCCTGGCACACTGCAGTACATGCAGAGCCTCCGGAGCTGTGGCGGTTGTGCTTCCTGCCGCAGCGCAGCCTGGGAAACTCCCAGACTGTGCTGCGGAAGGAAGAAGCGGGGCTCTTGCGCTGCCTGCTCAGGAGCAGGCAGCTCATGCGGAGCTGAAGCAGTGGGGATGCGAGAGCCTCTTGCTGGAGGCTGCTCGCGCAATCCCCGCACCCCAGTGCTGAAAAAAGGTAAGGTGCAGAAAGGGCCTATGACTTGCCCAAGATCACCCAGTGGGTGTGGAAGGATGAGTGGGTACTTGAACTCAGAGCTGTAGTCCAGTGCTCAACCCACTATCCATGTTGGCTCAGCATCCACACTACACAATTATATTATTATGGTACCAGTTTAGCTATCATGATAGCTATCTAAATACCTAGAAAGCACAAAATACCATTTGATCTGAAAGCTAATCAAGGGCAGGCCAGGTTAGTACCTGGAAGGGAGACTGCCAGATATACCAGATATTGTAGATTATATGCTGAAGGCAGTAGCAAACCACCTCTCAGCATTCACTTACTTTAAAAACTCTATGAAATGCATGGATTTGCCATAAGTCTACTGGAAACTTGAACGTATGTAGTTGACTTGGCTTTTGCTACCAGGGCTCTATCTTATGAAATGTTGGTATTTATAGCTTCATAAAGTACTTAGAACTCTCTGTTTCGGAGCTCTAGTGCTGTATGGGAATTTGCAGGATGCACTAGAAGAGTCTAAGTCCCTCCTAAAACTACAAACCTCAGAATTGCATAGAACAGACCCACAGTAGTTAAAGTGAACGAAACTGCTATAATTGCACACCCACTGACAAACACTCTGGCTCCAAGTTTTGGCAGAGGTTAGAAATATTACTTTGGTAGACTACAACTCCCAGCATCCTTCAACGTTAATTTGGACATTAAAAGCTTCCTTATGCCCCGAAGGCAGTGCACAGGTCAATTCACATTTTGAAAAACCACTCCACCCCACTACCCCCAGCTTGACCTGAGCTTAAAACAGCTCTGATGGCCCAAACATATGGCAAAATTACTCATCCCCCAAAGAAAGCAGAGCCCTCTTTAAATCTTAAGAAATAAATGGGGGTGCCAAGCAGTGATGTATTTAAGTCTTTTACTCCAAGTCTCAAGTTAAGTCTCAGTTCTCTACCTTCAAGTCTCAGATCAAGTCTCAAGTCCTTGAAGATACTTTCAAGTTCAAGTCATGTTTCCAGTCTGGGAGCTAACTTGATATCCCGATCTATATTTAGAATTTCTGGACAGAGTTGAATAAAGTCAGTTTTAACATTTTAAGCTCTCCACATTTGCAATTTTGCCATCTGCAGTTTCCAAAGTGGGGAATAGGATCCTTCTTACTCCCTCATCCCAAAGCTAGAAGCTTTTGTGCCAATGGGCATAAAAGAGTATACAGCTTTGGAAGTGGGGAATAGGAGCCTTCTTACTTTTTATTTCTGAAGCTGGAGGATTTTTCAGAAGTGAGGGATGGAATCCTTCTCATTCCCGCTTACTGAAGCTTCAAAAGCTTTAAAAGGAAGGATCCTTCCTCCTCAAGCCTGATGCCTAACACAGTTGCTGCTCCCCTCTAAAGCCCTTTTCGCACCTTATCTTTTAATGCTGCTGGGTTGGGGACCTCGCATGAGAAGCCTGGGCAAGAAGGCTCTCGCAAGCCTCCTACTTCAGCTCCGCAGCTCCTTCCTGCTCGTGCAAGAGCCCCGCCCGCACCGCGCCCCTTCCTTCCGCAGTGCAGCCTGGAAGTTGGAGGCTGCACTGAGGAGAGGATGCACAACTGGCCCGGCTCCAGAGGCGCCTCACGGCAGGTGAGTGTGGCCCAGGCCCATGAGTGTTGCGCAAGCGTGGGTCAAAATAAAAAAATGCGTATTCACTGCGCATGAGGGCCTTGAGCGTCATGTAAATGGGAATGCATCATGCAGACTGCTCCTCACATTTACGCAACGCTCAAGGGGCCCTTTCGCTTGCAAACTGCCATGCTAAAAGGGCATAAGAAATGCACCCTGCACTTAGGGATGAGTCTTGTCTTCTGCTCTTAGGAAAAGGAAAATGCCTCAGGGATAGGCTGATAAACAGTCCGCAAGCCTGCCTCAAGCCCGTTGCCTAACCCATTTGCTGTTCCCCTCAATGCACCTACACTTTCAGCTTGAGACAGATTGTCATGTGACCAGTAGGCAAAAAGAGATGGAAGTGTTGTTCAAAGTTGTAAGGTTTCTGGATGAATGTATTATGTTCCTGAACCAAGGGCAGCAAGTCAGTCACTAAAAATATACAAGTCTTGAGTCCAGTCAAGTCAGTGCATCATTTATTGCTGAGTCGAGTCAAGTCACTGAAGCAACTTAAGTCTTACTCGAGTTTGAGGCCCTTTCCGCATGAGGAAGTTAAGGCGTCCTGTCATGAAGGTCATCCGCACCTTGGATTGGACAAGGTTTGGACTATTTACCTTAGTTCCACACCTAAGTCTGATCCAAAACGCGCCCAAGTGGTCCTCCAGCACGCTATGTGAAGACCGGAAAAAACAGGTCTTTCAATTTTCCGAAGCGTGCCATTTCGTTCCTGCTCAGTTGTGCAGATGCACAGATTCACACCAATGTGAGCCTGCGATCAGCGGAGGGCGGGCTGTGGGTGTGGCCAGCTTCAGTGGTTGGTCCGGATCCTCAAACAACCAGAGGCTGCCATTTTAGCCTCACCAGTGTGGATCTAAAGACCTCGCACTTCTCCGAATCACCCTGGAACAAACAGAGGAACCCTGCAGAAGGGCTTAAGGGAAAGTCCACATTGCTTCGAGGCCAGAAGAATCAATAAGTAACAGCATGGAGCGATTCACTCGCCTCATGCGGAAAGGGCCTCAGTCAGTCGAATTGATTCTACATCACTGGTGCCAAGGCTGACTGTGGGCCCTAGGGAGGGTGCATTCAGCTTCTGAGTCACACCTTGCTCACCTCTTATTTAGACCCATTTCAGTTTGACTTCAGGAGTAGTCATAGTAGGAAGAGTGCTTTGGCCATTTTTGGTTTAAGCAAAACCAGACAGGAAAAGGATGTCCCTTTTAGTTCTGCTAGACCTCCCTGCAGATTTTGATACCATCTGTTACTATCCTTCTGGTCTGAGTTATCTGTCTTGAAGGAAACTTAGGGCCTTATCACACTACACTGCTATAGTGGTATTATTCCACCATAGCAACATTTTGTGGAATTCTGGGGTTTGTAGTTTAGTGAGGCCAGGAGCTCTCTGGTTAAGAATTCTAAATGCCCCTCCCTAAATTGCAAATCCCAGGATTCCATATGATGTTGCCACAAGAATTACAGTGGAATAATAATGCTATAACAGTCTAGTGTGATAAGTCCCTTAGAAGCACTGTTCAGAGGGTGATGCTGGGAACTTCCTTTTCAACTTCATAGCCGCAGACCTATGGCAGGGCTAGAAAATATGTGGCTCTCTAGATCTTGAACTGCATACTCTTCAATGTTTCATGAATGAAAACTCAGACATGTGTGGCCAAGCAAGATCAGAGTGCCGTCAAGATGGCAAAAGTGATTCATAAGGAAAAACACACAATCTAGGAGAACTTGCCACAGTGTCCTTTTGCTTGAGCCTACAGAGAAGGGCAATTTGCTGCTCCTTCACTCCTTCCTCTCCCCATGAGTTATCTGATTACAAACTATTTTTGCACTTTGAGCTCAGTTTAGAGCAGTTGAAGTAAGATAGTGATAAAGAAGAAAAGCAGGAGAAGGAGAAAGAAACTGGGACATATTCAAAACAGCTGAAAAAGTGGGAGGAGGGAGGATGGACTGGGGCTGTTTCTGCCAAATCGTGACAGTTGCAGGATGTGGAAGTGCAGCCTCCAGCTTCCCTCACCACTGGCTATGTTGTCGAGGGATGGTGAGAGTTTTAGCTTAAGAACACCTGGAGGCCTGCACAATTCCCATTTATGATCTACTAGTGTATATAGCCAGGAGCACAGGCTAGCAATACGAGAGGCAGGATAACGTAGTGAGATCTTTAACCCTATATTTATGGGGTTGGGCCGCAACAAGAACTAGGCAAAGTTATTCATTTAAACCAGATTTTATTATGATATACACAATTCGGCACACACAGACACATACACTCATGCACTCATACAAGAACTATAGAAGTAGAAAGTGAGGAAACTTGATAAGGGTTTTCAGAGGATTTCTGGGGTGATACTCCACCTGATCCTGCAGTCCAGCAAAAGAGAAGATAGAGATCGAGGCTTGGGTTCATGGTTTCCCAGCACATGGAGACTGAGGGGAGGCTCGCTAGACAGAGCAGCAGCATTTTGGGATGCAAGGCACGAGCGTTCCGACAAGAAGCTCAAACAGGGTTTTTAAAGGGAAGATTGTACCTGGAGGTTAGCCCTCTCCCGAGGAGAACAATAGGGTTTTTAGTGGAGACAAAGCCTCCAAAAGGTCAAAATCAGAATTGATGAGATTTAGCCAGCATTGCCAACTGTTAGAACAGTATGCAGATGAGGAGTGCTTAGCGTTTGTATAGAGTAAGCGGTTCCGGGCTGAGCCCTTGCATTTGCTTAATGGTTGGCTGTGTCTGGAGGGCACTACTGACCGTGCGACAGGTACTTGTTTACTGGCCTAGACCTAGCTTGCATAATTAAGGCCATACGGCCGTGCCTGCCTACACAGGCTCTCCATGACCCTTTCAGACACGTGGAGTTCATCTTATGGAGTGCCACGTGGAAATATTAACCATAACCAATATGAAATTGTAGACCTCGGGCTCAGGCCAGATAACCGCAGTAACAACTCACTGTAATCGTCATGGTTCTGGGCGTCAGAATGTTGGGATTTGTAGTTCTGCAAGAGATCTCAAGTGTATTAAGTCCAGGAGTATGGAACTATAATTCATAGGATTCCATTAAACAGAATCATGACATGTAAAGTGGTATCAAACTGCTGTAACTCTGTCGTTGAGATATAGTGTACCAATGTGTAACTGTCCAGCTTGCTGTCTAGTACTAAGTGGGTTGTTGTTGTGGTTTCTATCCCACTTTTTCCCATTTCTGGACTCAAGTGGCTTACAACTAGTTAAAAAAAAATTGTTAAAAATTCACACGATTCAAAATCAAAAAATTAAAACCAGATTAAGCCCAGATACAATTAAATACTCATGCGTGCACATCCACACCCAGCACAATAATTAGCAAGGTCCAGCTCATTGTTTAGGGCCTTATACAGTCATTCATCAAGCACCTGCTGGAATAGAAAAGCCTACTTATATGTGGATAGGAAGCAGCTGAAAGTAACTTTGAAACTGCTGCTTTCCATTCTTATTGTTCTCATCTTTAAACTGGAACTGAAACTAAACAGGCCTTCAAATAAAAGACTGTCCTTTTGACAACAGAACACATGGACAGTCTATTTCATCCCAACACTTTCTTAATTAGAGCAAGTTGCCTCTTTTTCTCACTTCTTCCTTCACCTTCTGATCTGCAGTGTGTCCAGCAGGCTGATCAAGCTGACACTTTTTGTCATATACCTTTGTTGTCCTTGTCTGAACTTTGTGAATGCATTTCCAGCTGTAATATTGAAAGCATGAAGTGCAAATTTAAAAGCAGAGATAAAAATGAAGCGGGGACAGCAAGTCGCTATCCTGAAAATCAAGCCGTGACTGTAAATGTTAGCATGTATCTATGTGCACCGCGCGCACACACACAAACACGTAGTGGTGCGTGTGATCACAATCTAAACAAAGCCTTTGGATCTGTAGCTGACATATTGCAAAGTTATTTTTAGCTGAAATCATTCAGAGTCTCAGCAGAATGTTTTGAGAGTATGGGCACATTCTGGCTTATCTCATGTCTCCATTAATAAGATCCTGTTCTGTCTAAAGGTTTTTTGCCTCCATCTCCAGAGGCAGTCCCACCTAGCTCCCCATCTCCCTGATTTAAGAGGCATGGCAGTGTAATCAGACAGAAGCATATGGTGCAAAGCGATGGGGTGTGTGTGTGTCCTCTAACGCTTTGTCTTCTCTGAAACACTAATAAGCAGTGTGCCAGAAAGGCACAGCCCAGGGGCTGATAGGAAATGTAGTAACAACAGCCATCTTAGGAGAATTACAGCTGTTATGCTGAAGTATTGGAGAAGGAAAGAAATAGAAGATAAATGCTTTTTGGGAGTACTTTTGGGGCTATGGAGAAGATGGTTTTGCAATTTTACTCTTGTCTTGAATTTTAATCCAAGCTAGAGAGAAGTCTATGAGTCATTTAAAAGTTTATCTCTTATCTCTCATTTAAGGTGAGCCTTAAATATTCAGTTCTGAGACAGTTTGGGAGAACCTATGCACGCTGTGTACCAAGAATAGCCCTTTAAACCTCCTGATACAGAAGGAAACAACAAAGCTATAGTTGCCTCATTGGTTTTCCTTCCTGACTAATTCAACATGCTGTGTGAATCCTTTAGAACATTGTTCACTACAGCAGGTAATGAGAGTATACAAGGCAACTGATCCATGTAAACGAGGGCTGCCGAAGTTGTTTGACTCAATGCTGTCAGTCTCAGGCCCTTTTCGCATGCCAGTCCTGTTGCGAAATGGCTTCCGGAGGTTTGCATGATTGCAAGGACCATTTCACATGACATCCTTGCAATTATGCGATGCTCTGGAGGCCAGTAGGCAGTGATCACTCATTATATCATTTTCAGCTTGTTGCCGAAAATGATGCGCGATCATGAGCTGTTCCCAGGCCTCACATGCACTTGCCTTGTGTGTGGAGCTTCTGGACACATGGCCATCATGCTTCTTCCCCCAGCGCAACCTGGGAAAGTACCCAGCTGTGTTGCAGAAGGAAGGGGTGGAGTGCTCACGCTTCCTTCTGGCCAGCACGGAGCTGGCGCGGAGAAGAAATGGAGGGGACGCAAGTGCCTCTTGGAAGAGGATTCTCACGTGATCCCTTTGCGACACCAGCAGCACCAGGTAAGGTGTGAAAAGGGTCTCAGTGAGAATATTAATGGTTAGGAATGTACAAGTTCAGAAAACTGGTTTTGGCATCTGGAGGACTATAGGTTCTCCTGGAGGAACTCTTGGCTCTCCAGATTGCAAAGCACAGTTCCCTGCTGGTTAGGGGATTTTGGGAGCTAGAATCCAAAAAAGTAACTATTTCTAGCTCCAAATGTTGGAGAACAAACTTGGGCTCATACATTCCTCCTCCCTGACTCATCATCCCTTAAAAAGCAGCCTTATTCTCAACCAGATACTGGTCTAGTTTAAGTACTGTTTCCACTAACAAGGAGCAACTCTCCAGTGTTTCTGCTAGGAGTCTCCCAAATCCTATCTGGAGAAGGTGGGAACGGAACTCAAGACATTCCTTATGCCAAGCAGGTATCATTGGGCTATATTGTCTCATCTAAATCTGAAAGGAAGAGTTAACACTTCTGCTTTTTAAAACAAACTGCAGTTCCTCATTAACAAATCCTTGTTCCTCAATTTAAACTTTCAGTTAGAACAAACCATGGGTCTTTGTTTATTCCTAACATCACATCATACCCTTCAAAGTGCAGGATTCAGGCATTCCTGCCAGCTGTAGATTCAGTTTCTCTGATGGCAACTCTCTAAACAATACAAAAATCTGTTCAGAGTTGGGTTTGGGGCAGTTCAAAGGGCAACAAGGGGAAGAGGTAGAAATCCTGATGCTATTGATTGCTGTCCAACTGCCTGTATATGTATGACATCCGTGCTAAAACTTGTATGTGAATCTATGTCTTACATGCAATTATTGGTTAAATTGGAGTCATGTGTGGCCCAGGACACAGAAATGTTAAACCACCAACTGAAAAGAAATTGCCCTCCAGTCCTCCAGATAGTCTCCAGGAAAAATGACAGAAATATAAATAAGTGCATCCATTTAATGCTGACACCCAGTGTGGGGCAGGGGTTTGATTGTTGGACTAGAATTCCAGAAGACCAAGGTTCAAACCCAGGCATGGAAACCTTGGACAAGTTGTGATAGGGTCATCTTAGGTTTACCTTAAGTTGGGAATGACTCAAAGGCACACAACAACTACAATTTATTGCTGAATACTTCCAAGAGATAGGAAACAACCAATAGAACATTAAGCATGAGTACCTCCCAGGCGAGTAGATTCATATAAAGAAAGATTTCCAACATCATTGTGGAGGGTGGTGTTGGAATTGTGGTGCTGGAATTGTTGGACAGCCACTCCCATCACTCCTAGCCAGCCTAGTTCGTGGTAAGGAATACTGGGAGTTGCTGTCCAGTCACCTCTAGAGGGCTGCATGATTCCACTGACGTGAAACATACCCCAGGTGTGCAATTGTCTGATCAAGTACTCTGTAATGCCTCCCTCAGTTAGTTGACTGACTTGAAAATTATAAACTTTACATGAAGCCAAACTGCCAGTAATGTCTCAATGAGTAATGTTTTGACCACCTTAGCTTTTGCTTCCTCTGTCTTAGGCCACTTCTGCGTGATGGGGCTGTGCTGCTTCTAGAACAGGATGGCAGCAGTCAGGAGGTCATGCTTCCACATGACATCATCACCAGTCCGCTGCCATCCCATCCCCAAGCATTGTGCTTGTGCAATTTTTGCAAAACAGGAAAAAGAATCCATTCTGTGCCTGTCATCATGTGGTGCTCCTGTGTCTCCTGGCTGTGCGGAAGCCTTGGAAGTGCAATGGCGACACTTCCTTCTGTAGCACAGCAATGGAAAGTGCTCAGCTGAACGGTGAAAGGAAGAGGTGGTGCCACTGTGTTTCCTTCCACATGGAGTGAGCAAGTGTGGAGGGGAGCATTGCTGATGTGCTCTTTTCTGCACCCAGGATTACAGCGTGATGATGTGGAAGAGTGTCATCGTGTGGAAATGGCCTTAGAAGACCTGCTTAGTGAGAGATTTTTACATCTTCAAATCCTCATGGAAGAGGGCCTAGACAGCAATTCTGCTCCTGCCTCCATCAGTGCCACAGTCTTTTTACTTCCTGTTCCTGGTACAGTTTAATTGCAATATCTCAAACTGTTCAAAAATATTTTTCTTTATTGATGTACTTTAGAGTTTTAAGTTTTGAGTTAAGTTTTGGTGGTCTGCAGCAACAAAAGATATTTAAAGAGGGTCCATGGTAAGTAAAAGATTAAGAACCTCTGTTTTATAGCAATGCTACACAAAGAGATAATCTGTTAACCAGTTTACAGGCCATGGGGGACAAGCTTGTGGTGAATTTCCAGGACAGAAAGAAACAGTTGCAGCCAATAGGCATAAATATCGTACTAATCCCTAGCACACAATGATGCTGATTCCCCCAAATCATTTGCTTGAAAACATTGCTCTATAACACACTCAGGCCTTGCAGTAGTAGCCTGGATCTTTGAAAGCACTTAGCCCTGGAAGTTTCCTTCCATGAGTTAACATTTCTGCATTTGGAAGTAACTATGTTATATTAGTTCTTTGTATTCCCCAATTATTGTTTGCCATTTATGAAACTCTAACTTAGTATCTAGTAATGCAATTATTAGATTTTTTTTTGTTCTTTCATGTTCAATAAAATTCCCCTTGTTAGGTAACTCTTTCCACTGACAAGTGATTTTTTTCCTATTCTGGGAGGCTTTTGGAAATTAATGGCAATGGAGTTTTAATGGTGTGCTTTTTGTTGTTTTTTTATCTTCTGTCTTTTAATGGATTTTTAAATAGTTTTAATTCTCCGGATTGTTTAACTGTATTTTAAAAATAGCCTTTAAATGTTTTCTCCGATGTCTTTGCATGCATTTTAATCTGCAGATGTTTTAACATTAGAAAGTCACCTTGAGTCCCAGTATTTGGAAAAAGGCAAGATATAAACGAATAAAAAATAAAGTAATGTGAGTCGGTGGGCCCAATCTGGCTATGATTTGCTCATGTTAAGGTAAACATTTGTTTTATTTTATTGATATTAAAGCAAAGTTCAGTTAAAACAATGGATACCACAAAAGTTAAAAACAATTAAACAAAATAATCATGTTAAAACATTAATTTAGGCAGTTAAAATGTAGGTAGTAGTGATAAGAGTACACTCTTCTGCACCAGACAGTTAAATACTCAAAGGACTGGGTATTCAGAAGGGTCTTTGCTTGCTAGAGAAAACAAGCAGAGGGGGAATTAACCCACCTTCCAATGGGAGGGAATTCCACAGTATGGGACCAGCCACCGAGAAGGTTTTCTACTGTGTCTTCGTCAAACATGCCTGTGGTGGTGGTGTTTGGGGAATGAGAGAAAGCTCAGCCCTGAGGATCTTAAAATTTGGGCAGGCTCATATTGGGAGATAAGATATTTCGGATAGTGTGGACCCCTTATAGGCATGTGTACTCAGAACATGCATGAGTTCATCTAATATATAAAAGTCAAAGTCTGTTTGTCTGTGTCAGGCAAAGACCTCATATGATTGGCTGGCTATGAAGATTCTATGGAATCCTGAGGTTTGCAGTTGAGGGAGGTACCTTTAGAATTCCCCATCAGAGAGCTCTTGGGCCTCAGTCAACTGTGTTCATCTTGAATAGGCCAGTTGCTATGGACGTGAGGCCTAGCAGTAAAGAGGAGGGCAGTGTATTCCCTCAGGAATCCCACCTCTACATGTTAATAACTCTGAATACAAATTGGATTGGGGAATATGGGGAAAAGTTACAGGTACTGGACAAGACAATTTGGGCAATTAAGAGACACAGGATCTTAAATCTTTCTAATGAGTATTACCTATCAGAAAATAAAATCCTGGGCAATGTTGGGTATATATGTTAGTAGAATCATAAAATCTTAGAGTTGGAAGTGACTGCAAGGGCCATCTAGTCCAACCCTCTGACATGCAGTAATACATAGCTAAAAACCCCTGAAAGATGCCCATCCACATCCATCATATATTTGCTCTGAGAACATGCCCGCATTGCATTTTATTTGGGCCTTGGCTCTTAATTGACTCTCTTACTTAACACTGATATTTTACTTTTGATGACTTCATTGGGCTGTTCTAGCAATATTCTGTTCTTGCGTGTGTATTGATTTTATACTATTTAGGGAGCTTTTGCTCAGAAGCGACCTATATACATAGCTGCTCTCTGCATTCTTTATTGCTTCACCAGCGATGGCCTCAGAAAGCATTGGCAAATTGGACCATGTCTTAGTTTTAATTCCCTTGTTTGTGGAACTTTCTGAAGTATTTGTTGTCGTTGCTGACTCACATTGCTGCAGATTCATAGCCAACCTGTTGTCATTTATGACCCCCAGATGCCTTTCTATATTTTAGTTTGCTGGATGCATCTTTCAGTATGTGTAAAGAATAATTATAGTTTCATTTATGTAAGAATGTTGAGTTGAATTTCTGAATGGACCCAGAGGGCAGTCCGTGTTAGATGTATGTGGGAGTGAGGTAGTCGATTAAACAGCAAGGTCAATTTGAAGGAAAAGTAAAATAAATGTTGTGATACAAATTTCATTTAGAGATATAAGGACAACTTTTGGCAAGCCAAACAAGGTTGCATGCATGGGAGAGGTGGAAGAACCTGAATGGGAAGGAAGTGATGTAATTTCAAAGAATATCAATCTATAGGCACACACATCAGACAAGACAAGAGGAGCCATGTAGCTACCTCTGTCTGTCTCTACCACTATCGCCTCCTGTAGGAACATAGGTCTAAATCTAATTTTTACTCCCAGAGAATAGATCAATTAAATCAATGGGATTTACCATTGTGGAAAGTGTTGGTGTTGCCTTACCATTTAATGGGTAGAATTCACCATCCATCCATCCATCCATCCATCCATCCATCCATCCATCCATGTCTTTCTTTATATCCCACCTTTATTCCAAACTGGGACTCAAGGCAGCATATAGCAAGGCAGAAAATACAACAAAAACACATATAGTTAAAAACGTACAAATGTAAGATTAAAACAGTATTAAATAACAACAGAATTAACATCATTTAAAAACTTAACTAAAATAGATTGAAAACTGTTGTTGTTGTTGTTGTGTACTTCAAATCATTTCTGAATCATGGCAACCCTAAGGTGACGCTATCACAGGGTTTTCTGGGGCTGAAAGTGTGTGACACACTCAAGGTTACCCAGTGGGTTTTCATGATTGTATGGAGAATTGATCCTTGCTCTCCAGAGTCATAGTCCAACACTACAAGTTAGTATCTTGTCAAAATCAGTTTGCAAGGTTTGTTAGAAAAGAAAGGTCTTAACCTGGTATTAAAAGGGAAAAAACAAGGAGCTATTGTAACTTCCCTAAGGATGGAATTCCATGGTGTGGGAGCAGCCACAGAGAAAGTGTTCTCTTGTGTTCCTACCAACTATACCTGTGAAGGCAGTGGGATAGAGAGAAGTGTTTCCTTTGTTGATCTTAAAGCTTACACAGGCTCATACAGGAAGATATGGCCCTTCAAATAGCCTGGGCCTGAGCTGTACACAGGGCTTCAAAGGTCAAAATCAGCACTGTGAATTGTGCCTGGAAATAGACCAGCAGCCAGGAGAGCTGTTGCAACAAGGGAGTTGTGTGCTCCTTGTAACCAGAGCCCATTAGCAATTTGGCTGCAGCTCTTTGGATCAGTTGAAGTTTCTGAACATTCTTTAAAGGCAGACTCACACAGAGTGTATTACAATAATCCAACTGGGATGTAATGAAGTCTTTCTTTCTTCCTTCCTTTCTTCCTTCCTTTCTTTCTTTCTTTATCACTTTCGTGAGGCAATGAGCAAGTATAAAACCAATTAAAAAATACAAAGAAAAATATTTTTTAAGAAAACTTTAAAATAATCTGAGAGCAATCAAAAAACAATCCTAGAATCCAGTTAAAACAGCAGTTTCAAACACTGAATGCTGTGTGGAACAGTAGTTTTTTGGCTGCCTGATGGAAGCTTAAAACAGATGGGGCCAGTCTAACTACCTTGTGTAGGGAGTTCCACAGTTGCGGTCTTACTACAGAGAAAGCCCTGTTACATGTACCCACCCGCCTAACTTCATGATATGTTGGTACATGCAATAGAGCCTGCCCTGAAGATCTCACATTTCTGGCAGGCTCATATGGGGGAGGCTATATAGCCCCAAGTCATTTAGGGCTTTGTAGGTCAATACCAGCACCTTAAATTGAGCTTGGAAGCAAAATGAAAGCCAGTGTAGTTCTTCCAGTATGGTGTTACATGGTTGCTAAAATGCACCAGTCTGGATGCTGATTTTGCATTATCTGCACCTTCCAAACACTTTTCAAGGGCAGCGCCGTGTAGAGTGCACTACAGTAGTCTAACTGAAAGGTAACTAAGACATGAACAACTGTAGCCAGATCATCTTTCCCCAAGCAAGGATGCAGCTGGTGTACCTTCTGAAGCTGGGCAAAGGTGCTCCTGGCCACTGCAGCAACCTGGCTTTCTACAAGCAGCACTGGGTCCAAGAGCACCACAAGCTACAAACCTGATCTTTCACAGGGACAGCAACCCCATCCACAACTGGCTATGATCTAAATCCTAGGCTGGTTTTCCTACTGACAGCAGCACTTCCATCTTGTCTGGAAAAAGCCTCAGTTTATTCATCCACATCCAGTCCTTTACTGCATCCAGACAATGATTCAGTACTACTACAGCCTCCTTGGCATCAGTAGTAATAGAGATAGAGCTGGGTATCATCAGCATACTAATAAAACCCAGCTGCAAAGCTGCAGATGATATCTCCCAAAGGCTTCATGTAGATGTTGAAAAGCATAGGGAACAGCATTAAGCCCTATGGAGCCCCACGGGTTAATGGCCAAAAGGCTGAATGACAGTCCCCCAGCATCACCCTCTGGGAATGTTCAGCCACTGCAAATGGCCCCAAGTTACATATCAGCCAGACTACTCAGAAGGGTATAATGGTTGATGATATTGAATACTGCTGAAAGATCCAGAAGAACCAACACGGACTCACTCTTCCTGTTCAATTCTCAATGCAGGTCATCCATCAAGGTGACCAAAGCTGTTTCTGTCTCATGGGAAGGCTTGAACCCAGATTGGAATGGGTCCAAGTAATCTGTTTCAAACAAGAAAGCCTGAAGTGGTGTTGCTACCACTTGCTCTATGACCTTATTTAGAAAAGCGTGATTAAAGACTTGCTGATAGTTACTGAGGGAGGTGGAGTACAATGAAGTTTTTTCCCAACAAAAGTCTTACTGTTGGTTCTTTTAGAGAGGATAGAGCATAGCTCTTTCTAAGAAGCATTTACAACTTTCATCACACAACTGACCAGTCTTTCTCTGGCAGTTTTAATTAGCTGGGATGGACATGGGACTAACAGACAAGTAGTTGGCCTTCTCTTCAAGCAACTTGTCCATATCATCATGCTCAACAACTTGAAACTCATCCTAGACAAATATATGCCTCAGTTACCTCCCCAGATTCTACCTTCAATGTAGAGTCCAAGCCAGAATGAATCTGAGCAATTATCCCTGCAAAATATTTAGCAAATTTGTCACAGCATTTTTCAGAGGGCTCCTTTTTAGCAGTCTGAGGTCTAGAATGTAATAGCCCTTTAATTACCCATAACAGCTGCATTGGATGTGATTGAGTTGATGTAATAGAAACAGCAAAGAATATTTTCTTTGCTGCCCTCACTACTGCAAAATAGGTTTTAAAATGAGCTGTAATGCATGCTTGATTGCATTCATCCTGAGTCTTTTTCCACTGTCACTCTGGTCATCTATCCAAACACTTTGTTGACCTGAGCTCCTCAGAAACCCAGTGAGCCCATGCACTGCTCCTAAATAAATAACACTTGAGAACAACTGTGCCAATTGCCTGGATCATCTCCTTGTTCCATAGATCAACTGGGGCATCAATAGAATAATCAACTCTAGCATCTGGAAGCATGTGCCATGAGTTTTGGGCTAGACCATTTTAATGAATCCATCAGCCCCTGCAGAGTTTCAGAGTCCTAGCAAATCTAAATTCTCTATCAGGCAGTGATCTGTCCATGACAATGAGAGTTCTTTCAACCCCCTTACTCCTAGATCACCGTCATTCTGATCAGCAAAAAACAGATCAAGAGTGTGCCCTGCTACATGTGTAGGGGCCAGATACAGGCCCGTGGTCTCCATGGAAGCCATTAAATCCTGATCTGGCCCTGTTGATAGTGCCTCGGCATGGATATTAAAATCTTGCAACATAATATGTTTGGAGGAGATTAACACCTCATCCAAGGTCACCTCTAGTCCAGTTCTGCCTAGCAGATTTGCTGCCCTCTAAGATTAACACCTCATCCAAGGTCACCTCTAGTAGTTCTGCCTAGCAGATTTGCTGTTCCCCTCTAAGAAATGCACCTGCACTCTGGGGTGAAGTTGCTATGTAATGACTTTAGAAACAGTCGGTTTCCTTTGGCTGGGTAGCTTATTGATTTGCATTGTTTTTTAAGCTATATATCTTTTTAATGTTTTTTAGCTATTTTAAATGTTTTTAGTGGTTTTTAGTGGTTTTAAGTGTTTTTAATCTGTTTAATTTTATTAATTGGAGGCAGTTGGGTTTCAACACCATGAAGAGGGTCAGGAATGTTCTGTTAGAGTCTCTGCTGTAATTTGTTTGTTTTTCTTTAGGTTAACAGCTTTCTTAGGTTTAACAGCTTTAGTGTTTTGTTGCTTTGTTGTTCCATGGCTGCCTGTTCTATAACTGCTGCCTTTTATATCTATTCTCAGTTATAGTTTACTATAGTTTTATTATTGGCCTTGTGTTGAATTTACTATCTACCTTCCGTACTATGCCTCCCGGCGCTGCAATCTAATGCTTATCTGCAAATGCTAAGCTCCCTTAATGGTGTTGTGTCTTTAACTTATTCCAATTGGCTTTTAGCTATTGTTGCTGTTTCTGGCTGAGGAATTAACTTTGAAGGGATATTTTTTGTTTGCTGTTTTGCTGGAATGGGTTACCGGTGGTAATTAGGCTGCTGTTGACCAAAAGACTGAATAATTTTATGGACACTGGCTAGTTCTTAAAGCTACTGGGACGATTTCTGGATACTTGGAGAACTTGAGAGAATAAGCTATGCTTACCAGAAGGGCCTATAGAACTTTAGGCATTTTGCCAGTTTTCGAGAGCATTCCCATGAATCCTGGGAATGACCAGATGAAAATCACACAGTTTTTTGCTCCCCAGGAGGATGATAAAGTGGTTGAAGCTAAATCAGCAGTTTCTGCAAATTCTGTGTTAGATTGGACTCTGGATCTTAAAGGACTGACACAAACTCCAAAGTCCCCTGCTGTAGAACTACCTTTCTCCAATCTTGCAGCTGAGTTGAGCTTTGCAAAGAGGGTAAGTACAATCATCTGACTCCAGTCCTTCATTAGAAAAAACCCATTGGTCAATTGAAGAGAGTCTTTCAAACTTTATGCATGACTCTGTCTCTCATTTGTCGCACTCAGAATCAACCATGGATTGCCCTATAAAGCAAAGAGGGGTGCATACAAGGGTCAGTTTCCCTGGAAGCTCTGTCCTCCTCCACCGGTGTTAAAACTGTTCAGGATGTTGCCTGGATAGAAGAGTTGGCTGCAAAAACAGCTATTGATCTGGCACGCTGCAACGTGTCTAAGGGTCCAAATACTAAGTTGAAATCTACATGCACTCAGACAGAGGATTTCGACTATAACTCTATTCTTTTACAAGGTGGACTTCTCATGATGCATGAGGAACTCGTACTTATTAAAAACTTTCTCGCAGAAAGCAATAGATTGTCTGACAGCTCTAGCTGAGGACCATTCAATGACTGTGAGGAGATTAACACCAACTGGCCTTAGAGGAGGAGTTCTATCAGGACCAGATAAGAAAACAACCCCCAAGGACTCATTCCATAAAAAGCAGTAAGGAAGAATTCAAACAGAACTATAAAAAACAGCAGAAAAGCAAAAACGTTAAAAACCTAAGTAAGAAGGTTATTAAATCACAATGCCACAGGAAAAGAGATTGGGAGCACTTGTTTAAATTGTTCAACAAGACAATGTGTCTTAAAAAATTAGATCACAAAAATCGTTTGGAAAATCAGAAAAAAGATAATAAAAAAGGCAAAGAAGTGTGGGCATAATAATCTTGATAATCTGTTGCAGCCAGTTGATGCAGTTGGTCGTCTAGAGACACCTAAAAATCCACTAGCTGATAAGGGCTTAATGGGAGGAGAGCTGTTAGATCCATGGGATGAAGTCCTTTGCCTCAACAGGAAGTCTACCACGGACAATTCTCAACCTCTGGTGATGAAGAAATCAGATTCTTATTCAAAAGATCCACAAAAGGACTCAGCAACAAGATACAAAGACATGCATCTCATTGGAAGCTGGTTTTAATCCCTCAAAAGCTGTTTTTCTAAAAATACCTAAGCCATTTGGTTCCTTTACACTCCAGAATCGTATTTCTCATTTTTTAGCTATTAATAATGAGGTTATACCAGGTGTATTGAAACCTAAGGATGTAGTTTTAGTGGAATATATTATTACAATGGCATCAAAGCTCGTGCTGCAATTACTTTTAGAAATACTGCTATTGCTAATGTAATATCTTGGCTAAGGAGTACTTTAAACTTAGGGTGTTTGGAGAATTGCAGAGTTTTTGAAAATAGAGCCCCCATTACCACTGTTCCATCATCCTTATAATTTGAGGTCAAGTAAGAATATCCATATCTGGTCACAACATTGCTAATCTGATTGATTTAAATGATTGCAACCATTCCAATTCTAGGAGTTTGGACTCCCTTGCTAATACAACTTGCAGGCTAACCTGGATACTTGTCAGACCCTTTATGAAAGGATGGAGCCATTTAATTTAGAGGAGAATGCTCTTATATGTTCATTTTGGTCTTGGCCTCCCTGTGTTCAAAAAGAGATACTGGACAGACTTGATTGGTTGAGAGAAAATTGTTTAGAGCATAACTCATCTTTTGCCCCAAAATGCTCAGTGGTCCCTAAAGAGAGCCAGGTTACTCTCAAGGAGCAGATAGTTGCCAATATTGGATCGGGAGTCCAGGGAATGTACCCAATGGTAGTTGAGCCAGGAGGATGTAGAGTGTATGAATACAGGAAAAAATGGGAGTACTCAGGTTGTCTCAGTAGAGATGAATCATGGGGCACCCCCACTTCTTGTGACTCAAGTAGAGGGAGAAGCCTCTGTGTTATCCAAGATTTCTTCTAATACCCTTCTGGACAACAATAATTGGGTTAAAATGCAGTTCCTGGATGCTGAGGAGTGGGAAGTGTACCAGGTCCTTGTGGGGTAAAACCCTCTGATTTAGTTGTTATCCACCCAATAAGTTCTAATGTTAGCAAACTAAGTCCCTTTAAAGACAAGCTTGCTTTTTTCTAGATGACGAAGATGTCCAGCCCGTTAACCAGTCAGTTAGGACAGTTAAAACAGACTGAATAACTATCAATAACCAGGTACAACTTAGGGTCCCTTTATCATTGTACTCACTTCCTTGCTACCCAGTGTATAGTGAGTCTTTCAGTCCAATTGGGATCAACGACAGTCATTGTTTCCTCATACCAGCTAAAATGGTCCCGCTTATAGAGGTTGCAAAAAAGATGATTACTGACATCAATGACTCCACTGATAAATGTGTTAAAATTATGTCTTGGAACATGGCTGGATGGAAGGGAAGGGTATGTGATGGTGATATTATAGAGTATTTGTCTAGACACTCTGTGATAGCTCTTCAGGAAACTTGGCTTACTGACAAAGAGGAGTTAATAATCCCAGGTTTTAAAGCATGGGTTAAACCAGCACAAAAAACAAACATCAGAGGAAGAGCCATAGGAGGTTAAGCTCTGCCTGATTAAGGAAGATCTAGGTTGGACACAAGACTGGGTGGCTACTTCAGGTATCGATAACAATTTTTTGGTGGTAAAACTTGAGGCAAGGAGTACTGTGTTTATTTTGGCATAATACTCAGTCCCAATTTCTTCACAATATCTCTCTGCTAATGTATGGATACACTTAGAACGTTTATTAGAGGAGTTAGCTACAAGGTTTCCCAGTGCATTGTTGATTCTATTGGGAGATTTTAATGCCAGACTAGGAACATCTCTACTAAAGGTGGCAGAACAGTATGAATGTGGGAGATGAGTTGGCTGGTTTAGAGGATCTGTCCCTATGGAGTTCCAGGATGCAGAATGAATGAGGCTGGCATTAACCTGTTTAGGATAACATACATGTTTGGTCTGCAGATCTTAGGTAGTAATAACTTTAATGATCCATATCCCTTCACCTACTTCTCAAAAAGCTCTGCTAGTACTTTGGATTATATTTGTGTTACTAGAGCAGAAGTCCAACAGTTCTCTGGCATTATTGTGAATTACAGAGAAGAAAGTGATCATCAACCCATTATTGTAAATTCCGTGGCCAAAGTTGATGAGAGGATAGTGACTTCTGCAGACCAATGGTTAGTCCAGAGGCTGGAACTCAGAAGGAGATTGAAATGGCAAAAAGTTAATGTGAACAACCTAAAAGATTTCTATAATTCTACGCAGGGAAGATCACTGAGTAATATAGTGTCATCCTCAGAAGCCAATATTAGTGAGGTATTGGAGGCATATCAGGATATATGTAAGAATTTGAGACCTTTTCTAAAATTTAACCAGAATTCAAAAGAACAGCAGAAAAGGAAGCCCTCATGGTTTGATACAGAATGTAGTGCACTGAGAAAAGAATTGAGAAAATGTATCCGTAAAGCACATGGCACGAATGACCAAATGGATTTGAACCTGATGCTGAAACTCAGAAGTAATTACAAAAAATTAATAGCAGTAAAGAAGGCCCGGTTTCAGGAACAATTCTGGGCTGATCTAGAAGTAGCGGCATTACAATCAAATTCAGCTTATTTTTGGCATTTGGTCATAAATAGACTCAAAGGGTCAAAAGTTATGTTTGACATCCCTATTTCTGCTTCAAGTTGGGAAAGGTTTTATTTTAGAGCTTTTTAAAGAGGAATTGAGAAAAAATCTTCTGACAGAGTTGCTGGGATACAAGATTTTACTATACTTCCAGGGTGGTTCCCAGTAACGATATCAGAGATTAAATCCATTATTCAGTCAACAAAGGACAATAAGGCCCCTGGTATTGATCTTTTGCCTGCAGATTATTTAAATGCAATGTAGACTGGTGGGCACCAGTTTTGGCAGGGCTATTCACCCACATAAACAACACTGGTTGTATCCCAAAAGACTGGAAAGCTAGTGTAGTAGTGCCAATATTTTAAAAAGGAAATCATTATGATCCTAAGAACTATGAACCCACAATTAGCCTGATTAGCATTCCTGCTAAAATGTATGCAAAACACCTTCTCCATAAACTAGAGGATTGGGCAGAAGCAAATTCCATTTTAGCCGAAGAACAGGCAGGCTTTAGAAAAGGGAGATCTGTATGGACAATTGTTTTATATTACACCATCTGATAACAAAGTATTTAAAACAAGGTAGCCAACTTTTTGCAGCTTTTATTGATTTAGTGCAGCTTTTGATACCATAAACAGGTATCGCTTACTATGGGATAAGCTGTCAAAGACAAATATAGATCAGAGACTTTTAGCACTTTTGAAATCTATTTATACTGAAACCTCTTTGAAGGTCAGAACAGGAGCCAGTCTGGCTTTAACAGATATTCTGCCACATATAAAGGGGTACAAAGACAAGGCTGTATTTTAGCTCCATTTCTTTTAACTTTTATATTAATGACATTGTTACCTCTCTTCATAATTATGAGTTTCATATGCCAAAAATCTCAAACAAAGCAATTAACATCTTATTGTATGCAGATGATATGATTCTCTTCAACATCACAAGTGGGTCTGAGAAGATTACTTAGACATCTTAACTTACATTGCATAGAAAATGACTTGGTCATTAATAATGATAAGTCAAAGGTGGTAGTTTTTGGCAGAAAAAGGAAACAACACAGATGGTTTATCAACTCAAAAGAATTCAAGCAGTTAAAATCCTATTGCTATCTTGGTATCCATTTTTCATCATCAGGCTCCTGGGTGCAACAAATAAGGAAAAGTGAAATAAAAGCTATGGCCAGTTTGCAGTCCTTAAATAGATTATTAAACTACAGGTACCCAGGTACCTTACGCCCTATTATAAATATTTTTAAAGCAAAAGTAGAATTCCAACACTTATTTTTGGGGCAGAAATTTGGGGCTTTGCAAATCTTGCAAAAATTGGAGATTTTCTCCAATCCCAATTCCTGCGTATGATTTTAGGGGTTTCTAAATCTACTCCATCTTATTTAGTTAGATCTGAACTTGGGATGGGATAGGATTGAGGGCCTAATATATTCCAGGATGGTAAATTTCTGGTGCAGAATAAGTAATTTAACAGAAGATAGGCTCCCAAGGTTTGCTTAGAAGAACAAAGGACTTGTCAGCAAGGAACATTTTGGCTACAGAATTTTCAAATATGTTACTAACCTTTGGTTTTTCGTACCAGCTATTAAATCCAAGGTTGCCTGATACCAAAAAGATGGTTAAACAGAAGTTGTCCGATGTGAATGCTCAGTTACAACATTGCTGCCCTAACATCTTGTAGATCAACTAAATGGCTAGCTAAACTGAAATTAGAGCACAGATTTGAAAAATATCTGGCATTCCCACTGTCCATGGAAGCTCACAGAGCCTTTACACGCTTACGTTTTGAACAAATGGACACAATGATGAAATGGGGTAGATTTCATAACATCCCATCCAAGAAAGGCTGTGCATATGTGGTGAGCTGGTGTTAGAAGATTTAGCTCATTATCTACTTGAATGTTAGATATATTCAGAGACAAGGGAAAGTTACCTAGCGCCTTTCCTTCAAGAAAATGAAATACTAAACATAAAGGGAAGACTTGCTTTTTTGAGTACAATCAACAAATCAGCATGTGATTAGAAAGGTTGCTGCATTTGCAGTGAAGGCTGCTAGGGCAAGAGAAAACTTTTTAGAGCTCATACCAGATAAAAAGCATCAGAGTCTTGCAGAATAAGAGATGGTATTTGTAAATTGTAATTATGTAATTTATGTAATTTTATATGAGAATATGTAATTTACGTTTTAACCTTGTGTCTCAATTTTATTATGAAAACGTTTTATGGTATTGTTTTAATTATGCGATAGAGGCGATCTGTTTGAAGAGATTTTGGATGTTTTGTTTTGTTTTTTGTAGTATACGAATGCAATGGTCTTTGGACTGAGCAAATAAATAAACTATACTAGTTCTGGCAGGGAGACAGTTGGGCAAAGGAGTGGACAGTACACCAATCCTATTTTTTTGCTGTGTTACCAGATGTAGACACACAGACCTTGGAGATTCTCAGACAGTGTACCCCAACAAAGAAATGGGCTCATGATAGATCGCTGCAACTCTTCCTCCCCACCCGTCAGACTTCCTGTTCTGTACCTGGAAATATGGTGGGCATCGTGGGTCAAACTGACACCTCCCTCTTCTGTTAACCAGGTTTCAGTTATCATCTCAAGGTCAGCTGCTTGTCCAGGATCAAGTCCTGGATCCATATAGTTCTTCCCAGTCACTGACCTGGTGTTATCCAGCAGTATTTTGTGGTCTAATGGGATCTACCAGAGTAGCCCGCTATCAGTTGGTTGGATGGTAAACCAGAAGGAGGAACAGTCACAAGATGTCTTTCCCCTTCTTCTCTTTAATTGGCTTCCATCTTACTACGACCATACCTCTTTCTGTCCATTATGACTGAAATGGCAGCACCCTTTGTATTTTCTAAACAAATATTTGACTGACTGAAAATATAGAACAAACAAACTGGCGTAGAAACAAACACACAGGTGAATTTAGCCTCGAAACTGCCAATGCTTAGCCAAAGTTAGCCTCATGGGATGCTTCTCCATAGGTGCTCTATTTCTAATTTAGAGAGCAAACATGTTGTTCTGGCAAAAACTTCACAAAGCCAATGCATAGTAACTTGTCTTGCTCCACTCTCCATTCCATCTGAATTCAGTAGGCAAAGCAGGACTCTATTGCACCCACAAGGCAAGAGCCCTTGTGCTCTAGCTTCAGCTCACACCTCTGGTAAGATGCATGCCTTAAGAATACCTGCAGGGGGGAAGGAACCAAATGCAGTTGCAGCAACCCAGGTGTCCTCAGTTTCAACTTCCTCCACAGCAACCAAGCCTCCTTTGTTCCTCTGACAAGATGCCTGCCTTAATCCATGTGTCAGTGTGGCCAAGTCAGATATCCTAAGGAAGGGGTGCAGCTAGCACACTAGTTTTAAATATACAAATGCACTTCTGGCAACCAAAGAAACCTGAGTATCCAGCATCAGCGCTGAATCCAGAAATGCACACAAGCTGTGAATTTGTGTCTTCAGGGGAGAATTAACCTGATTCAGGCTGATTCCCTGTTCCCTTATATGCCTTTTGATTGATCAGAGGCACTGTTTCGGCATGGTGGGTTGATGGATTGGCAGCCTGTTTTGCCACTCGTGTACGAAAATCCGATATAATCTGTTGGAACAAAGAGAACCCTGCTCCGTCATCCACTTTGCCTTTCTGACGGAGTCAGAGTGTAGAGATGCTTGTATGCCTTTCATTTTTCTTTTTGCTTCTTCGCTTAATAAACTGCATCCTCAAAGACCAGAACTGGCTTGGTTCTTGCCTCCCAGCATCTCGCACTTCGAACCTTGCACGGCCACCCAGTCCAGGGAGGGGTGTGTGCACTACGCAAGGAGAGATAAAGCTGGGTGTTGTCACCATACTAGTAATATGTATCCCTAAAACTCTGGATAACCTCTCTGAGCAGCTTCATGTATATGTTAAATAACATGGGGGACCCCACAGGCCAATGACCAAGAAGTTGAACAGGAGCACCCAAGCACCACCTTCTGGGTTCATCCCTCTGGGAAGGAACGGAGTCACTGCAAAACAGTCCCTCCAAATCCTATCCCAATGAGGCACCCCAGAAGGAAATCATGGTTGATGGTATCAACCACCATTGTTAAGTCCAGCAAAACCAACAGGGACATACTCTCTCTGTCCAGTTCTTGGTGCAGGTTATCCACCAAAGTGATCAAAGCTATCTACCTTAGCTGAGACTAATAATTTAGCCAACTAGTCTTCAGTGCAGAGGTGGAGAGTGGAGGGCCTTCCAGATACCTCTGGAGAACACTTCTCAGTATTCTTCACCATCATTTATGCTCGCTAGGTCTGCTGGAGTTGTAGTCCAGTAACATCTAGGGAAATGCATGATTTTCACTCCTGCTTCACTGCAAGTGACAGTGCACCTTTCTTTTTTTTCCAGAAATTGATCCCTTCACTCAGAGGATTTGTTGTTTAAGGTTTGTTTCCTGCATTTGTAGGACTGGCTTAGATTATTAGCAGGTCAAGACGTAGCAGAGAAGAAGCCAGGAAAACAATGGCAAATTATTTTCTTCAATTGAATGCTTTTTTTTTCAGTCCTGCATTAATGAACACAGAATAAGTGCTCTGAAATCCTAAATAAATCCTAAGTAAAGTACCAAATAAGAAATCCTAAATAATATCCTATGCAGAAGACTGTTCATGAATGATGAAGTGCATCAGTTGTGGGACAGTATATCATACCACTTAATTTGTTAATACAGTGTAGCCTCTGTATAAATTAATCACAACATATACACTAGATCCATAACACAAATAGTTTTGAATGATATTTTTGAATTATGGGTTAAACTACTTTGCGCTTAGTGGTAGCTTATTCCCCAGCAGATACCATTGATGGTTATAATAAAAACAGGGCTTGAATTGAATGACAACAGATACTAAAGAAAAATGAATATGGATTAGGATGAGCCTTTCAAAAGGCTGTTGAACTACAATTCCCAACATTACTCACCATTGGTTTTTCTGGCTAGAGCTGTTGGAAGTTGCAGACCTAGGACATCTGAAGGGCTATAGAATTTCCAGACCTGATACAGATCCTATTTGTATTGCATCAAGTCTACCGTACCTTGGTTTTAACCACATAGTACACATGCATTTGACATTTGGAGTTCTCCACACTTACTCTCCTCTATCAGTTGTCATAAGAACTGTCATTCCTAAATCAAAGACATATTAACATTATTCTGCAGGATCACTGGCAAGGAGGGTTTGCAATTAATTCACCAATGTCACTAAAGTAACTGTTACTTTAACCAGTTCTGTATAAAAGAGTTTTACCTTATTGATGTGAATGAATTTTTGTGGGCAAAAATAAACAGATTTGAGTAGTTGATATGGCAACAGCTCTCACCTGCAAATTTCACATACATTTATTTAGCCATAAAGCCTATCTCCCAAAATTCATAACACCTAGATCAGATAAGCTTGAGGTGGTGATGGCAGTACAAGAGAGCAAAGAAGAGGCAAGCACCAAAAGAGGTACTGAAAAAATTTTGGCTGAGATCCTGCATTAGGAAACATGTCGTAAAGTTCTGCCATGGTGGAACTATGACACAACACCCTCTCCTTATGTGGTCATTTAGTGGTTAATAATGAGTGGACAGAGTGCTGAGTAGCATCTGGCTATGTGACTGTAGTCAGATGCACAACAGCATCTGTCCTGCAAGAGGTCTTCAACATTATCTGTCTGACCATCCCCTGTTTTTCACTGGCCACAAACTGGAGGGAGGCAGCGTAAAACAATAGTTTTTTGCAGGGAGGGTGACCTTGGATCACAAGGGAGATGGAGAATTCTGCAACAACCTCATCCAAGATGTTGTTGAGTGGCTTCAATTTGTTTCTAATGTATGGTGACCCTAAGGTGAACCTATCATGTTTTTTTTGGGGGGGGCTGAGAGTGTGTGATGCACCCAAGGTCATGTTAAAAGTGCAATAGCACTGAAGAATCAAGAATGCTTCACAGTGGGGCAGTAGTAATAGAACTAGTTAGTTTGAGTGACTCCTCCCTTCTTCCCTCTATCTGTCCTGAACCCTCTGTGATGTAAACTGATACTCTTAGGGATGTTTCTCTGCCTCTTCTCATCACCCTTCTCTTTCTTCCCAAGAATGCAACTGTCCATGATCCACCTTCATATACCACTAAGAGGATTCCAGCCATAAAGTGTAGACTTCTAGTAAAATGGTTCCTAGTGTGTTCCTGACCCAAATGCATGGCAAGTCACATAGGTCAGTGGTTCTCAACCTGTGGGTCCCCAGATGTTTTTGGACTTCAGCTCCCAGAAGCCCTGAGCATTGACCATAGTGGCTGGGGCTTCTGGGAGCTGAAGTCCACAAACATCTGGGGACCCACAGGTTGAGAACCACTGACATAGGTGCATTATCTGATTGAGGAAGTAACTGTATATTAATTTCTGGATGGCATCTGCTAATTTTATTGAGCTTTGGGAAGAAATATTGAGGCTGAGATTAACCTCAGGCTAAATTAGCATGCTCATGTTTGAGACACAAAAACAAAAATACTCTTCTTATTAGTACCTTTTTAAAAGTACTCTCCTACAAATATATCTTTAGTTACTCTCTTTTGTGCTATATTACACATATAAATGAAACTAAAACATTTAAGAAAAATAGAGATAGCCAGAAACTTTCTCTCAAATAAGCAAAACTTACAGAGTAAGATATCCTTTCTAAGAAGCATACAGGTCTTTCTTTCGTATGTCTTTCGTTTCCACTAGGAACGTGGATGTGAAAACCACATGTACATTTAAAAAACATTTTATTGTCAAAATCAATCAACCAAACCAAACCGAAATAATTCAGTAAAATGAAATGAATAGAAAGTGAAATGGATTTGAAGAAGCAGGATGAGGCTGGCTGGACTTCTCCCTCTCTTGTTGGACAAACCGTTTAGAGAAAAGGAAGAAAGTATTTATGACTCAGTGCTTTCTAGACAGAATCAGGACTGCTTATCTTTTTTGTTGGCTTTAGTTTGAGGCCCTTTCTGCAGCTTACTGGATCCTGGCAATGTCTCGCAGGGATCTCAATAGAGTCTCTCCCGGGAGGGGACATGACATGAGCGCTTACGTCCACACCAGCTGCCTCTGTGAATGGGGGAAATACCGTGGTGCTACCTCTTCCTTCTACAGCACAGCCGGGCACTGTCCCAGGCTGTGCTGGGGTAGGAATTGCCACCATTGCGCTTCCAGGGCCTCTGCACCTAAGGTAAGTGCGAGAGGGCAGCAGGAAGGCTGCGTGATTGCCGGTCATTGACAGGTAAAACCCGTCAATGATTTACTGCACAGTCACATTGCCTGGGAATGGGAGAATGATGGGATCTTATCAACATCATGCATAAGCATCATCCAGGTCCTGTCTTCTCCCATCCCCAAGGTGGGATGAAGACATCCTATGGAAAGAGCCTGAGAATAAAGTGTGAAAATTTTGACGAAAATTGGGGCAGGTAAAGAGTGGGCCAAGAAAAGAAATCCCACCTAGTCGTTAGGAAGAGCTCCTTTACTGTATGAACTATTTGTGGAACAGACTGCTTTGGGTGGATTCCTCTTCTATGGATGTCTTTAAACAGAGGTTAGATGGTCATCTTTCAGGAGAGTTGTTAAGTGTGTATTCCTGCACGGCAGTGGGTTGGACTAGATGATCCTTGCAGCACCATTCAAGAACCTAAGATCTATGACTCCTCTGTGTTTCCTCCATAATTCGCAAGGGTGGGCCAGCTATCTTTGTATGTGTATATGTCTTCTGGAAATTCTGTTGTGCTAAGTTGATGCCGTATGCATATGCAAAGCTAATAACACAGCCCTGTGATTAAAAAAAAACACCAAAAAACTTTTTTCAGTATTGTATTTTTTTAAAAGTATTCTTGGGTGCTGAATTCAAAAAGCACAATAAAAATGTCATACCAAATATAATTCTTTCACAAATTCAATATTTTATCAATTCAGTTGTTACTCGGTTTGTGATTAGGTGTGGACGCTGATGTTCCAGTGCAATTTCTTTTAGTGCTTTTGAGTGGATTTTTCTGTTTCATATCAGTGAATTAAAGTGTTTTATAAAGTTTTATAGTTTTTGTAAATAAATATATTTGGATCTGGTCATCAAATAGGTTTCAGGTGGTACTTTTTCATTACTAATTTCATTCAGTCACATAAAACAACAAAGCAAGTGTGAACTGTATATAATGGAGCAAATCTGAGGTCATTTTTGAATTTAGCGTACCAAAGGTATAAAACCACTATCCATTTTTTAAAAAGTTTTTACGGCCCTCAGTTTTACAGGCCTGTGTAATCATTTTAGCACCTTGTTCCTCGTTTGAGATTATTTCTCTTGTGTATGAGAAAAGCATATGCTTATTTAACATCTAGAATTGTCTGAACTGACCTTTGAAAAGTACTTCAGCTGACCTTTCAGAAATACACAAAACCAGCCCAGGTAACACCTACTTTATCTTTTGCTCTTCTTGTCAGATACATACTTTCTAACCTTTCAGCTGATGCCTAGTCACTAGACCTCAGAGCCTTTCTGCAAAGAGTGATAAACATTCATAACCATTAAGATAGAGTGTGGGCTGTCCGAACTTAATTTTGCCCTGCTATTAGGAGCAATCTTTCGAGTGCAAAAAAAGATTATTTTTTTTTAAAAAAGGAAATCTAACATCAGATGCGCTGACAATTTTTTCTATATTAATGGGCAAAAACTTTTGCAATTTACTTCCTTTGTTATTTGTGTGTGGAGGCGGCCTCACTGATTTGCAAGGGAAAAAAACCTCCAACCACTTGTCTTTTGACAGTACTAGAAACAGCGGGCTTGCTGGGATGCAGAAAATCAGTAGGAATGTGCTTGCATTGATGGCTGAAATGTAGGTGCCAAATTGTGCACTGTGTAAAATGGTGTGGAAAAAAGTTTGTGTGTGTATGTGAGGGGAAGGGGAAAGGGAGGGAGAAGGACAGGAATTAAAAACAAACCAAAGTCAAATATTTTACAGGCTCTATGGCTGCAGTGGAAGAGGTTTAAACTGATTTTTAACTCAAGGATAATTATATGTCCTTGAAGGATAACTTTATGTGCCCCACCTTGACACTATCTTTCTGCAGTGGCGGGATTGTGTGTTCCTGTTGATATAGGTATGAATTAGAGAGGCAAGTGACTACAGTGATGCCAGCACTAATGTTGGAAGCTTTTCCCACATTAGACAGGCTTTTGCTGAAGGGTCAAACATGTGCCGAGCAGCTACTTGGCAGTAGCAGCAGTAGTGGGGGATGACACTGGCGGAGAATTTCTCAGAGACAGTGGCAGTGGCACCATAGCTAACTGTAAAGGAGCTAGCGCTGCGCAGAAGAATGTAATAATAAACCAGTCCTGAAGCTTTTTATCTTAATTTTATGATGAGGCAATCCAAATGGAAACAAGAGATAGGGCTGGAAGATGAGACTCCCAAGTCAAAAGGCACTCAACCAGGTACTGGGAAAGAGCAGAGGACAAGTTTGAGTAGTGCTGTATCTAATGATGCAGTGGCCTCAGGCTGAAAGGACATTCACCTACTGAACTACTCAGAGGTGAAAGAAAAGTCCAAAGTTGCACAAGTCCAAAGTTGCACAAGGAAAAGACAAGGGTGCTTGATAAAGCAAAAGGCAATAGGAAAAGAGGCAGACTATGGCCATTTCCTCACTACGTTGTTATAGCGCTATTATTCCACTGTCAACATCCTATGGAATCCTGGGGTTTGCAGTTTAGGAAGGGATATTTAGGCCTTTTCCGCACAAGGGAGATACATCACTGTAGCACTGTTATGTTGTGAATACCTCTGCATGTCAAACTGGTTTGATGTCGTTCTGTCGTAGTTCGTTCCGCATGTGTTCAGCTCTTAGCGTGGTTCACATCGTTGTGAAACCAGTGTAATATCAAAACAGAAAAACTCCAATGCAAACCAACCACAACAGTGCTGCTTCGTTTTTTCCTACATGCGAAAGCGTTACATTGATTTACATCACAGAGGTGGGTGTTAAATTGACCAATCAGCGGTGGCAGAATAGAGGAGGGAGGGAAATAGGAGTTCCAGGAGAATTGACGATGCAGAAGCTACAAACTGATTTTCTCCACTTTACTTTGACAGAAACTGGAGATAGGAATTGGAGTAAGTCGGAGTAAAAAACATCGCTCATAAAATGTGGTGAAATGCTTCTCCACTCTAGTGCGGAAAGCCAGAGAGCTCTTTGGCCTCACTAAACTGCAAAGCCCAGAATTCCACAGGATGTTGAAAGTGGAATAATAGCACAAGCATCACCATCAAACTTTAGCTGTGAGCCCTTTCCCACTACACAGTTATTGTTGTGTGCCTCTAAGTTATTTCTGGCTTATGGCATCCTTAAGGCAAAGCTATCGTGAAGTTCTCTTGGCAAGATTTGTTCAGAGGGGATTTGCTTTTGCCCTCCTCTGAGGCTGACAGAGATGATCCAGCGAGTTTAAACAGCTGAGGAGGGATTTGAACCTTGGTCTCCAGTGTCATACTCAACCACTCAAACCCCTGTATCACACTGGCTCTCACTACACAATTATAATCTAAATTCCACTTTAACTGCTATGGCAAGATTCTATGGAATCCTGGGATTTGTTGTTTAGGGAGGAGTATTTAGAATTCTCAGCCACAGTGCTCCAGTGCGTACATTAGGAAAAATAAATTAATATATGAATATATGAATTTATAAATTTTTACACACTTTTAAAACATACAAAAATAATCCACCTCTAAATAAAAATAGTATCTACTATTAGCTTCTCCCCAGGTGGCTCTCTTGTTTCTTGTATGCTTGCTCGCTTTCTAAATTTTATGCTCTAGGGCAGCCTTTCTCAACCTTTCTACCCAAGAGGAACCCTTGAAATAATTTTCAAATCTCACAGAACCCCTGGATAAGAGTTATTATATCCACAGTCTGAAAAAATGTTACTGGTAATTTTTCCAATCATGATCTCTCGTGAAGCACCCAGCAACCTTTTGCAGAACTCTGGGGTTCCGGGCAACCCTGGTTGAAAAACCCCTTTCTAGGTCATAGTAGGATACATCCCTTACATTCTGAGATCATTGCTTCTGCCTGTAAAAATGTTTCATTTTAATTTGGTGACATGTAAATCTGGAGTAATGAAGACCTTAAGGTGTGATCTAATGCAATTGGGGTCTTGTCTAGCAAGCTGAGGAAAACAACAGCCAAGTACTGTTTAAAGAAAGATAACTGAACAATGTAATTAACTAATGTCTGTACCTATTAATTAGTAGCCTAGTATGTCTAAGATATATGCTTCTTTCTTTCTCTCCCGCTAATTAAAATAATATTATGGAAGAAGCCATGAATTAATTATGTTCCAATAATAAAGAAGCTAATTGTGTAAAGACTGCTTCCTCTGCTGACTGTGACAACAATTATAGTTTAAGCTTTGTTATGGGAAAAAAGCAAGTTTGTGAACTTGTCAGTCATCAATAAACTACTTCCTATACAGCCCTTGTCAGACATGGTAAAGGGATAAATAATAAAGACATGTTGGAGAAGACTGGTATTGTGGGAACAGGCTCCTCTCTTTACTGTATGCTTGTTAAGATGTCATAGAATATGTCTGCACTACAGAGTCTAGCAAAGAATTCCAGGGACCTCATCAAACTATAAATCCTGAGATTACACAGGATGTAGCCATTGCAGTTAAAGAGGCAGCATACTGCTATAACTGTGTAGTGCAGACATCCAAAGAGAGCCTATGCTCATACAATTACATGGACTGAACGATCTTACCTCTGGGCATGTGCTAATATTGCAGTTATACTATCTTAGCAGCCTGCTGTTGGGGTGGTGCTCTCCCAACCCCATGTATTCCTTTAGGGTGGCCATGTTCTGCTTTCCCATGGATGATCTTCTTTCTGAACACCTCTCAGATAACAGTCCCCTATTGGGAAGGTTGTCCAGTCTAAGGCCATTTCCGCATGAGTCTGTTATAGGGCGATGATTCCACTTTCAACCTCCTATGGAATCCTGGGGTTTGCAGTTTTGGGAGGGGCCAGCTGGCCCCTCCCGAAACTGCAAACCCCAGGATTCCATAGGAGGTTGAAAGTGGAATCATCGCCCTATAACATCTCGTGAGGAAATGGCCTAAGTCCAGTTTAAAGAAGAAAACCAAAAAGCAAAGAAAGGAGCAGGGGAGACGTGAAATTGCCCATCAAGAATAAGGACCTGGATAGTAGATTTAGCAATCACATGGATCACCTGGTCTTCCATATTATGGCAAGATTTTTACTTAAGATTATAGCAGTTATTTCTAAAATTTTTAGATATAATTATAGCACTTATTTCTAACACATTAAATTACCACATGCAAATATTATGCAAAAGAGTGTCCTCTCTTGCTCCTTGGTGATGTACGACCTCTTTGTATGATCCTAAAGAAAAGAGAAGACAACCATATCCTTCAACATTTCACAAAAGGAAAATGGGACAAGTGTGGCCAAGCAACATCAGGATGTGGTGAAGATGACAAAAAAATACTAAAGAGGAAGAACACACAAGCTAGGAAACATTGAAGCAGTTTGCTTTTGCCTGAGCCTACTGTGAAGGGCAAGATTCCACCTCTTGGCAACACTGATTTTGATTGCATGCAAATTGCTTCTTCCTCAACATTCTGAAAGGTTGAAATGCCCCTCCGAGCTTTATCTTCCAATATTTCACAGATGAAAACCAGGATGTGTGTGGCCAGGCAACATCAAAGTGTGATCAAGATGACAAAAGTGGTTAATGAGAAACAACATACGGGTTAGGAGAAGCTGCAGCAGTCTGCTTTTGCTGAGCCTCTGGGGAAAGGCAAGATTTCACCACCTCCTCTCCTCTCCACACTTCTGAGTTAAATTAGGTACAAACTGGTTTTACACTTTGAAACTCAGGCCCTTTCTGCACGAGGTGAGGGAATCGCTCCGTGCCTTTATCTACCGCTTCTTCTGGGGTCCGAAGCAACGTGGACTGTCCCTGAAGCCCTTCCACAGGGCTCCTCCTTGGTCCAGGGCAAATTGGAGCAGTGCAAGGTCTGTAGATCCGCACTGCTCTGGCTTCCAAAACGGTGGCTTTCGGCTTCCAAAATGGCGGCTTCCAGCTTCCAAAAAGGCAGGTTCTGGTTGATAGTGGGTCTTGACCAACCGCTGAAGCTCGCCACGCCTAAAACCCACCCTCTGCAGATCACAGGCTCACATTGGTGCGAGCCTGCGAATCTGCACAAGGGAGCAGGAATGCAATGGCATGCTCCAGGAAAATAAAGACCTGTTTTTTGTGGTCTTTAGAAAACACGCCGGAGGACCACTTGGGGTCGTTTTGGAGTGGACTGAGGTGTGGATCTCCGGTAAGTAGTCCGCTCCTAGTCCACTCCAAGGTGCAGATGACCTCTGTGAGAGGAGGCACTGCCCCGTTCTAATTGCCTGGTGCGGAAAGGGCCTTAGTTTGCAATAACTGAAGTTAGCTGAAGACAAAAGAGGAAAAATGGAAAGAAAAGAAAGAAACTGGAGCATTTTTAAAGCGACTGAAAAATGAGATGGCAGAGAATTAATTGGAACTGTCCCAGCCAAATTGGGACAGTTTGAAGGTGTCGACAACTCACATGCCTATTGGTCTCAGCAGAGTAATCTGCAACAGCTAGGAAAGATTGTGGGTGTGGCAGGCTACACTGGAAGATCTGGCCAGGAAGATGAGTTAAACGGAGAGAGAAACAACCAGGGAAGACAGAAGAAACTAGCTTGGTTTGACAAGCAGACTGGCCAGGATGAATGAGCGCATGTCCAGCAACCATTCCTGTGACCACTATGCCAGGAACAGCTGCAGGAAGCTTGATAAATATTCCAGCCAATACAGGAGCCTTCCCTGTGCCAGGTGGGGCTTGATCACTCACCGCAGGAACTGGATCTAAGGAGCCTGGAATTTTAGAATCCCAAGGGGAAGTTTAACCTTAAATGAGAGAAGGACAAAGGCCTGCTGAAAGTTATGGTTTAACCATGACTTTCAAGAGGTTCTGCTCAGTCAGGATCCAATGTTGTAAGCCCAGGGGACGAAAACCCCAAATGAAGTCACCAATAAAACCTTTTAGCAGCAGAACCTGGTGTAAGCTAATGGATCTCATAGAGTGTGGGTGGTGTTGATGGTGTTGAGTGATGTTCCTCTACCAGGAGAGGGCACCACAACTAGTTTGCCACCTAAATAAATGCTTGGCTGCTGTCACCATCTGCTCGTGTGATAGCCTGCTCTGATTCAGATTGCACACTAAATAGGTTTCTGAAGAGAACAAAATACAATTGAAATGGTTAAGTAGGTAGTAAAGTGAGGGAGAAAACTGGATTCCCAAAATGCCAATATTTAGTATAATTGGTTTATATCCTACTTCATCAAAAACTTCAAGGAACTTTTCAATAAAGTTGTACTGAGTTTTACTTAAAGCAACTTTTGTGCGTAGCAGGAGAAATCAGTGCTTAATTAATTTTTTGTAGATATTACAAGAAAAGTTAAAAGAAACTTCATACAACTCAATGCTTTCTGAGGGAGAAAATTATCCATCTCTAATTCATGAAGATCCAATGTGCTGTTCTGAGATTTGGGAATCTGTGTCATTCACATATAGGGTTCTTCTAGACAGGTCTAAAGAAGCATGACTTCTTGTGATATAGCTCCTGAGGTTCTACTGGTTTTTGTCACCTTTGTACTTGCTCATTCTGATTTTTTTGTTTGGGGGGAGGGAGGTGTTTGCTGTGATTTCTTGGATCATTACTGATGCGATCTTATGGCTTGAGGGACATATGTTCTCCTCTCTGTTTCTTAAATAAGTCTTTAGAGTTACAAGCCAATTTTGACCCTATAAATGAGAAGAATCCAAGAGCCCTCCTAATCGTATCCTTTCACAGATGGAAACCAGGATGCGTGTGGCCGGACAACATCAGTATGTGGTCATCACCTGCCTTGCTCAAGTCTTGCAAACTCGGGCTGTGGCTTCCATAATTGAAATCAATGCATCTTTTGTGCACCCTCCCGTTTTTCCTACTGCCTTCCACTTCACGAAGCATTATCATCTTTCCAATAAGTCATATTGTCTCATATGTCCAAAGCACAGCAGCCTCAGTCATCTTGGCTTCTAGTGAGAGTTCAGGCTTGATTTGGTCTAAGACCTATCCATTTATCTTTTTTTAGCAGTCTACAGTATCCATAGAACTCTCCTCCAGCCCCACATTTCAAAGGAATTGATTTTCTTCCTGCCAGCTTTCTCCACTGTTCAGCTTCCACAACCATATATAGAAACTGGAAATACCATGGCCAGAGTTACAGTACTACAGTGCAAAAGTGCTACTACACTGCTACGGTATACCTTTAAAAGGAGAGAGAGAGACAGACAGACAGACAGACAGACAGATGGACGGACATTTTTGTTGTTGCTGTACTGAGATGCCTCAGAATAAAGAAAAAGAAAACTATTTAAGGCTGGGTATAAAATGTTGTAGTTGGTGCTGGGAATTGCCAGAAAACAGCCCAGAAGAACATTTTTGGATATTTAAAACAGCCCACAAAACTACAGCAACAAATATTGCAACCTCCTGACATCTTTGCCCATCTGGAGAAGCCTATAATTTAGATAGCCTCAAGAAGAGGACTATCCCGGTCTCAATTATCCATTTGTAAAATATTAATTTTCTCATTTTCCTTTGTATCATTGTAAGCTCTGCTCAGTGTTATTGATGATAGCCAGAACTTGGAAAATTTACTTTTCAGACTGAAACTCCTCAAACCCCTCTGCCAGCATAGCTGCAGATCACAACATAATTACCACTGTAAAAATGACAGAGGGATGATGAATAATTTTCTCAGCAATGTACATATGAAAGCACACATTGCCAACAAATGTTCCCAAACTAATGCTTAGGTATGTGATGCTTGAGTTGATGTTTATTTCTACTCCCTATTTGCCTCACAGTGCTATATTCAAGCTACCATTTCTATTTTTAATTACATAAATTACCTTGAAAGTGACAGTGTTGACGTCGGCTGACTTTGAAAGCCAAATTAATAAGAGCTTTTTTTTTTATCCTTTTGAAACAAGAAGAATGATTTAAAAATAAACGTATATGATTTCAAAAATATCCAGGTTGTTTACGATACCTCTTGTTTCTGTGCACTCAATAGCATTAATAAAAGATCTAAGCTGAAAGAATAAAATTTTAAAAATGGGTGTAAACCCACAGAAAAACTTCCATGGAAGAATAAGGATTCTTCTTATAACAGCTTTTCTAAGGCCCTTTCCACACATGGAGGGAGAAACGGGGTAAAACGCGCAGAAACGGAGCTTACCAGAAGCTGGGTAGGTCCATCACCATGAGGAGCAGCGCGAGTTTGTTGCTCCACACTCCTGTGGCGTCCGGCGGCATCCAAAATGGCGGCTTACGACTGGCGGAGGCTCTCCACCAACCGGAGAAGCTCACCAGCTGGAAGCCCACCCCCTGGCAGATCTGCAGGCATGCACTTGCGCATGCCTGCAAATCTACACTGGGGCGCTGCGACGGGGTAGAACGGGGCTGCATGCTCGTGTTTTATAAAAACCACTTGAAAAGTGGTTTTTAAAAAACACGCGGCACCACTACTTCCGGTTGCTTCAGGGCGGTTTGAGGTGTAGAACCTCAAAATTATAAATGCCCCAGCGCACTCCATGGTGTAGACAACCTCCGTTAGAGGTCGCTCTACACCGTTTTAATTACCCCGTGTGGAAAGGGCCTAAGTAAGAGGCTACAAACAGAGCTTGGATTTAAAACACACACACACACACACACACACACACACACACAATTTGCATAATCTTCCAGCCAACTTGGCCATCTCTATCTGTCTCTCTGTGTGTGTTTGTGTAGCATGTGTTAATCCTACCTCTGTACCATAATGGGAACCAAGAACCAAGACATAGTTTTTGAGCAGCAGTATATACAAATCTGTCATAATGATAAAAACAATTAATAAACTATTCTGTTAAAAGAAGCACTAATATAAAACAGGATAAAAAAGTATTTAAATAGCATAACAATGAGGATGAAAGTGCAATATCCCATCTGTAGCCAGCACAAGTTTTCTTACAGTCATAGTGCTATAGTGCAAGACTGCCACTTCACTGGTACTATAATGTACCGTAGCACTATAAGCCCAAAGCTCTTCTGAATAAAAATGGACTTTTCCTGGAAGATGTAGGAGAATACAGAAGGGGGTAGCCTTGCTTCTTGTGGGAGGGAATTCCACAGCCAGGGAACAGACCCCAAGGAAAACCTTCTGTTGTGTCCTCACCAAATATGCCTGTGATGGTATTGAAACTGAGAGAAAACCTTCCACTTAAAAGCTCAGACAGACTTATTTTGTAGTCTTTTAGATAGTATGCATCTATATCACTGGATTTTGCTCATCCTATAGTAATGCATCTGATTTTTCCTGCTTAAAGGTGGTTACATTTATCTCTTTTGAAATTCATTTGGTTAGTGTCTGCCTAATTCTACAATCTGTTAAGATCATCTTGAACCCAATTCTGCCTTCTGAGGTATTAGCTGTCTATCCCTGTTTTGTGTCATCTGCAGTTTTTCTGAGCACACTCTCTGTTTCTTGCTCCAAGTCATTTATAAAGGTGTTCAGGAACACTCTGCCCAGGATAGAACCCTGTAGCATTCCACATGTCATTTTTTCCAGGATGATGGAGTACTACTGATAAGCACTTTCTGGGTTCAGCTCCAACTGCTTTTGCCTCTGGCCCCACCTGACACTAGAATGTAGCCTTTGACATAAAATGATTCCCACCATTGTTGCATAGATTTTCTCTTCAGGGGCAGAAAGCTCTCAAGGAATTTCCCGTGCTAGAAAGCTAACAGGTTGAAAATAGCTCTAAGAATAATTCAGAGAATTTCACCGGCAGAAAGCACTTGCTTTTCCCTGGCAGGGAATATTTTCAGTGAACAGCTCTGGGCCTTTGACCTTCAAACTCTGCTGATTTGATGTTATATAATTCATGAGTTTATCAGAGAGAAATATCTGTCACCCACCTCACAGATTTTTGGGAAGCCTGCCTGTAATTAATTCCTGGATCTTTACCTTCTTCTAATCCTGGCTTCTCAGATTTAAATAGCTTTGCACAGCTGATAGCCTGAATATTTTATATTATAAGAACATTCTATTTGTGATTTTTGTGTTTAGTTTTTACAAGTGGCAACCCTACACCTGCTAACACAACAAATAATGACAGGAAGATTTGATACATTAAAACATATAATCTAAAATCAATGCTACTCAAAGTGGTGGTCTCTGGATTGGTTATTGGCTGCTGGCAAGTTTTCAGGAAAGAAAGAAACAATTGTACCCAATGGGCAAAAATTTACAACTGGTCCCTTGCATGCTGCAAACATTACTTGCTGGTTCCTCACATTAAATAGTCTGAGAAGCACTGATCTAAGATAACAAAAATACATAAAAGTAACACTAGGTTCACCCAATTTCTACTGGTGGCAAAAAGTTCCAGGGATGCAGTGTTTATCCAGGTTTGAAGGAGATGAGTAGGGACTTAATGGCATCTTGTAATATCCATGTTGATTTCAAATATATAAGCAGAGGCACAGGTCGAAACCTCCAACAGATAATTAAAGCCTTTTTTACTCACTTCACCTCTGCAGGCAAACAATGGCACCTTGATTGCCCAAGCTCATCTCTCTGGATCTCTTTGCCGACCAACCCACGAAAGGAAGAGACCACACACAGAGCTTGGGTTGAACTAGGGCAATTTATTATATGCCTATTTAGCATGAACATGAACTTGAACTTGGGCCTTGAACTTTGTGATGTGAGAGAAGGGGGGTCAACGCAATGGGAATTGTTGCGGCCAAGGGGTCATCACCAGACCTCTCCCCCAACCTTCCTTGAGCGAGATACCGGGTCCCGAAGCGAACTTCAGCCAACTCCTTTTTCTGGAAGGCGAGCCCCCTGCCACGCCCTCCTTGCTTCCTAGCCCCAAAGTAAGGGCCAGCCATGGGCCCGCCCCAAGGACAACTCGATCCTCCTCCTCCCCCCTTGTCTAATGACAAGACAGGAGGGTTCCTGAGGCTTGTCCTACACCATAGGGTGCCATAGGTACTCACCAAAGCCTTTAGACCCCCCCTTTCCCACCAATGTGCCTATTGAAGTGACCTATTTAAGACACCACCCCGAAAAGCCAATTATCCGTTTCCCCTGGCACAGTGTAGGGTAGGCGAAAAAACCCCTTGGTGGGGGAAAAAATTCCTACCCAGCCCCGAAGCGAACAGCAAGCTCACACTGAAATCAAAGGGAGGGACGGTGGGTTGCCACGAGTCCAAAGAGGCTGAGGAAGGGGTGGTGCGGCCTTAAAAGGAGGCCTGCTGGCTCTGCTCCCTCTCTAGTAACTGTGTGGTCTCTTCTCGTGGGAGGCCGGCAAAGGCGTCTCCCTCGCACCAGATGCGGCGTGGCACATTCAGAGGGGGGAAACAAATTATCTCTGTCTTCAGACTTCATGTGCAGACATCTAGATCATGTCATCCTTACCCATGTTGAATGGAAAATTCTGGGAGTTGTAGGCCAAAATCCCTAAACTTTTACAAACTCTGCAAGGGTAGGCAGGGGAGAAAGGGTATTGCCTCTTTCAAGTGTTTCCTAGTCATTCACAGCCCTGATCCAATATCCCAATATGTGCTTTGTTTTCTATAGCTGTGTTTGATTTCAAAAGGTGTGGTGAAGTAGAAGAAAAGTGAGATCTCTCATTTGGGTAGAAATTAAATTTCATACTTTGAGAATGCCATTGGTATTTAGTCCCTAGTACTATTCTAAGTATTACAACATGATGAATTCCAAGGTTGATTAATTTATAGAAGGAGAGAAAGAGATACCTAAGGTTGTTTCTTGAAAAAAACCCAAAACCAAACACAACTCTGCCTATAAACACAGGATTCATTTTTCTTAACCACTCAGAGTGGGAGGACGTTTTTGTGTTAAATGTTGTGTCCCCTCAGCAATAATCTGAGTCAATTGTGTGACTCACTACATAGCTGTAATGAGTTGCATTTGCAGAAGATTGGCAAAGAACTTTTAGTAACCAGGCTTGTCATCTATCAATATATGTTATATCTCTATCTCTATTTTTGCATTTCTCTGAGGCTGAGAGAATGTGACTTACCCAAAGTCACCCAGTGGGTTTTCATGGCTGAAACCCTGGTTTCCAGAATTGCAGTCCAGTGCTCAAACCATTGTACCACAAAACCAACTCTGAACAAATCTTGCCAAGATAACCTTGCTAGGGTTGCTATAAGTCAAAAATGGCTTGAAGGCACACGCAGTAGATATCTTATGGAGTGTTATGTAGTAGTTTGAGCATTGGATTCTGCCATGGAAACCTACTGAGTGACCTTGGACAAGTCATATTCTCTCAGCCTTAGGGGAGGGCAAAAGCAAACAAATCTTGCCAAAAAAAACCCCTGTGGCAGGTTCACTTTAGGGTCATCATAAATCAGAAACAACTTGAAGGCACACAGCAACAACAACAACAACAACAACAGCAACAACACACATGCATAGGGATATATCAGCTTGCTTGAAAGCCCACGCTTCATTGTATTCTGTGTGGGTTGCTCAGTAAAGCAGCCTTAAGCCAGAAAGTAAACAGAGATTCAGCCAGGGTGATTGCACTGATCCTGGTGCTGATAAGATGGTCTTTCTCTTCTCTGAGTCTTGGCGGCAAGGACTGCACTTTAAGCATCATCTTGAAGTTTTTTGAAACCAAGCCTGCTAGGATACATAACATCTCACATGAGGGAACTGCACTTTAAGCATTGTCTTGAAGCTTCTTGAAAGCCCTAGGGTATATAATGTCCCACTCTTCAGGACAGGAAATGGCAGCACCTTGCAGAAAAAAATTATGGTTGATCTGGAGCTAAGAGAACAGCGTTAACATCCAGCAGTACAGACCTGGAGACCATCTGCACTTGCGACTGTCTCAGAGCTTTAGCTGAAGGAGTGTGAGAGCACTTTCTTTGCTTATGTTCTCTGTCTCTGAATCTTTTTCCCTGTTTGTCGCCACTAAAGCCATGATTTGTACTCTTAGTGACTTAGTCTTATTTTAGTATATCCTTTGAAACAAAATTAAGCAGGCAGTCATGTAGGGACAGGGGGCGGGGGGACGATGGGGTGGTTTGCCCTGGATGGCAATGTTTTGGGGCAGCCTGGCCTGTAGCCATGCCCCCATATGCCCTGGCCATGCCCCCATGCATCACGGCCATGCCCCCATGTACAGTGGCCATGACCCTGCTCTGTAGCCACACCCCCTCCCGCTCCCCCTCCACAATCTCCAAGCTCTGCCACTGTGAGCAGGACCCTAGTGTATCAGGTCTTCCAGATCAATATGTATGCCCAGTTGAAGGTGAGGGTAAAGCCAGTGATTGGTAGAGCCAGAGGCGTGGACTGTGGTATGGGAATGGGTGGGCAGGAGGGGCCAAACCCCCACAAAAATTAGGCAAAAGAAGGCTGAGACCCCTCCTAATTGATCTGACAAAGTTGGACCACTAAAACTTCTAAGCAGTTGAGCCTCCTCAAGAATTATCAATCAACGGTCGAGTACTAAAAAGTATTAAGACAATGATTGTCATTGAGTCTTCCCAGGAATAATAAAGGCTGCCTGCCGTTTATCCTGTGCACACTTAATAGGAAGTAAGCAACAGTGCATGTATGTAGGGCACTTCTAAGTATACATTGTGCTTGCAAGAGTCTTCATATTTAAAGATGTTTAAATAATAATTGGGAAAAGGCATTTGCACTCTCTCTGTAAGTAGACAAAATAAATCATTGCTTCCTGGTCAGAGCTCTTTTTCTGCCAAACTCTTTTCTCTCCCCTCCTTCTCGCTGACATGTCTTTATTTTCTCTCTGATATCTCTTTTCTACCCACCCCCCCATTCCTCCCTGTTCGGCAGGCTGCCAGATAGGGACAAATTGCTTTAGCCAGAGGTCTGAACAGATTGCTTGCAAGGGGGTTCTGCAACTAGATTGAGGCCATAGGTTACCTATCTCTGTTGTAGAAAACATCAGTTGTCAGAAAGGGAGGAAATTACTGAATGATTGCAGCCTTACAGATGGAGTGACTCAGTAAAGCGAGCCATGGTCCTAAGTTTGCAAGACCTAAGCTAGGCTGTAAATAACAGGGTCTTTTGGAAGTCTCTCATTTGTAGGGTTGACATAAGTTGAAGTCAACTTATTGCCACACAAAAGCATCACTATCCCAACAGTGGTGACTGCTGAGCCCCATTTCAATGGGGTGGTAAATAGACTCTGGCTTTTAGCCTGAGCTTAAAGGTTCCTAAGGAGTGGAATCTGTTTTGGGACTTGGTTTAGTTCATGCCAAAATCTGGAATAAATCTCCTTTCCTACTGAGATGGGAGCCACTGGCTGCCATTGCTTGGGTAGCTGTTGCCCCACTATTATGGAAGCTGACAGCCACCACTGTACTTCAGCACATCTCCTTCTGCACTCCAGCATGACACTGTGACATGCCCTTACTTCTTTCAGATTGGTATGGCAGTTCCCAGTCTGATAAAAGGCCCTGTTTTTACTGCACAGGTCAGCCTCCCCACTTATAACACGACTTTTGTATAAAGGGGTGAGAGTTTTCAATGTTTGTTAGAATTACTCAATAACTTTATGGTAGTGTGTTTTCTTTGTTACCTTGTATACTGTATACAGCTCTGCTGAGTCAATATTTATAAAAATAAAATAACATTTATTAGGATAACATAGAGAATAAAATAACATTTCAGATTTAAAATGCAGGTCAGGATTGATGCATTTCTTCAGAGTATTTCTTATACAGCTCACTTTAGGCTCATCTATAAAGCACAAGTATCATAAACAGCCCTTTGGCTACACTCCCACCAAAGTTTCAAACCCCAGTTATATCATACACACTGACCAGATTCTACTAAGGTTCAATTACTTTTCTGCCTTTCACTAGGCTTTCACTGAGAATTAAACCTTGCCATGCAGTCACCCTCTCTGGCTGACTGAGGGGTTCTACTCCATAGCTTCTTGGTGGGAATCTCACTGAAGAACTCCATGCCAACTGGTACTTGGCTTCCTTAATTGAATCAACCCACCTGTAGTGTGGTCTCCCTCTTTTCCTATATCTTTTACTTTACCAAGCATTATTGTTTTTTTTTCCCAGTGACTCAACACTGTCCAATGTATGATAGTCTCAGATTAGTCATCTTTGCTTTTATTGGGAGTTCAGGCTTGTTGTGCTCTAAGACCCATTTGTCTTTTTAGCAGTTCATGCTATCCATAAAACTATTTTTTTTTTCAAATTAATTGATTTTCTTCCTGTCAGCTTTCCTCTCTGTCCAATTTTCTCAGCCATACATACAAATTAGAAATTCTATGGCCTGGCTGAGTCTGACTTTTGTATTCAAAGTTTTGTTTTCACACTTGAGGATTGTATCTGTTTCCTTCATGGCTGTCTTTCTGAGACTGAGGCCTTTTTTGCATGGTTTTTGTCATGTATGGTTTTTGTCATGTGTAGGGGCCTCCAGAGCGTCGCGTAATTGCGAGGAGCATTTCAGATGACATCCTCGCAATTCTGTGACGCTGCAAGGGCCAGCAGGTGCCAATCGTGCACCATATCGTTTTTGGCTTTTAGCCGAAAATGGTGCGCGATCGCGCAATGCTCCAGGGCCCCACATGCACTTACTGTCTGTGCAGAGCCTCCGGAGTCGTGACCCTCACGCTTCCTCCCCCAGCGCAGCTTGGGAAAATACCCGGCTGCACTGCGGAAGGAAGAGATGGAGCCCTCATGCTGCCCGCTGGCGGCAGACAGTTCCTGCAGAGCAGAAGCAGCAGGGACGCGAGAGACTCATGGAAGAGGCTGCTTGTGTGATCCCCGAGTGACCGTGCCAGACGCAGGTAAGTTGTGGAAAGGGCCTCAGTCTTCTGATTTCTTGCCTGCAGTCTCCATTTTGGTTAATGACTGAGCCAGAGTATTGGAAAATCTTTAACCTTTTCAATAGTTTTTTTATCCACTTTAAAGTTATGCAAATCATCTGTGGACATTATTTTTGTCTTCCTAATTCATGACATAAAACAATTGTCTTGCATTTCAGCCTGACTTGTATTGAAAAATATTCAGCTTGCTCAATCTCTTTGTGTTACATGGAGGGTTGATGCCAACGAACAGAACTCTAGGGGTAAAGAGCAAGCAGTGGATGGTTGGCTCTTTTGCTAAACAAAATGTGAGGCAGTCAGGATGACAGGAGGGGAAAACACCCTCACGCAGTGCCTCAGTGTGTGTTCCTCATTCATCTTGCCTAATAATGCTTTTCTTGAATTCTTGCCACTGCCCTTTTCAGGGAGAAGGTGCATCAGCTACTGCCTGTGTGGTCTTCTGTATTGCCAAAAGAAAAAGCCTTCCCCTCCCTTCTCATTCTTTCTTCCTCACATAAATGGCTCCTGCTGCGAACAGGCGGTCCAGACCACAGAATTAGGCTCTGGGGGAAAAAAACAGGACTGTCATTAAGGGAAGTGGCTGAAAGAAAAGAGCACATTTTCTAAAGGTCAGCTGAACCCATGGAGCACTTACAAGGTAGAAATTATAGCTTTTGTCTATCTTGGTTGCATGGGGCAAAAAGATTCTGCAGAGAAAAAAGATAGAAGGCAAAGTGATAATGTAGCCTATAAAAATGGTCTTTTAAAAGACCTTCCTCTTTCCTTTTAGTTAGTAGCATAGCATCTGCATTTATGCGTAGGTGAACATTTTTAATGCTTCAACAGCTTTCCTTGCTTCTCTTCTGCCTAATCATCTGTGATTTCTGGTAATCTGAGAGCATGTACTCGTATGCTAGCCCATGAGACCAGGACTCATAATGACAATTTGAGTCCTGAGGTTGACATGCAAGCATGAGAAGCTGTTTTATATGAGGACAGGATAGCTGTCTCATTCAATATTGCCTGCTCTGTCTATCACCAATATTGCCTGCTCTGTCATCTGGTTAGTTTAACTGGAGATTGTAGGGATTGAACCCAGGTCTTTCTGTATAGAAAGTTTGTGCACTGAGCTATGGTTCTTCTCCAAAGTTCTGGACTTTGGTCAGTGTGCCAAGGTAGGCTTTCTCCTTGGTAGTGGTGACTAAGGTGATCATGAGAATCTACTACTCTGTCTAAAAGCACCTCTTCTGGCAAGCCATTGAAGCAAGAGTGGACAGCTTCCAGAGGTCGAGAGCCACTTTTCAGACTGGGCACATGCTGAAGGGCCATTTACTTGAGAGGTATTTTATTAGGGAAGGAGCATAACAGACATTTCTAATGAAAAATACATGGGAAGGAAAAAAGCTAGACTTCATCTCCATTCATTTTATTTTAACATTTAAATGTCTTTATTAAATCAAATTCCTCCGTGCATTATTAACAAATAACCTCTCATCATACTTGATTTTATTGAATTTATATTTATGTATAAGTGAACATTACATGTACATAAATTGATTTTAACATGTTGACTATAGTACCAACTACTGAACAAGAAAACCCTATGAAATTTATTGCATCACTCTAAAGTTGATAGGAAACACACATTAAAATATGATACTGATTATAGTCAATGGGGTCATCAATATCATTCCTTTCCCTGTTGAATGTGGTGCAGTGAGCAGCTTGCTGCCAAAATATGATGCATTGGGATTATTCGCCAAACATGGAGCAGGGAAGGCACCAGATAAATGGATTTAAGGAAAGGCAACAAGGAAAGGAATTTAGCTCCTTTAAAACCCTGAAATATTACTCTACAATGCCCTGTTACAGCTTGTCCACCAGAAAAGAATCCCCATTAAGTTAAAAATCAGTGATTGGCTGAGGATGGAGGGAATTAAAGTCTAAAGCAACTTTTCCAAGCTCTGTAAAATGCACAGTGTACAAAATTGTGCTCATAAAGTCCTTGCCTGCTTGTTTTGATAAAGTTTGTAGTTACTCTGAACACAGTAATTTTTGTGAAAAGAGCTTTTGAAATGTCCTGATGAGCAGTACTCACTGCTTTGATTACTAAGTCTGCTGGCAGACAAAAGACTGTTGAGATTCATGCTCTCACTATTTGAAATGCATTCTGTTCCTTGAACCATTAATGTTTCTTGGTTGGAAGGATCAGTTTTTAAAATCTGTGTGTCTCCAATAAATGTCAGGATGAAGATTTAGGTGTGTGTAATCTTCTTTCTCCACAGCAACACCCCCAGTTCCATCTCTTTCCTCCTCACATTAACACTTCCAGTCCCCTGAAAAAACTTACAGCAAAATTAAAGTGGAGTATGAAAGAATGAAGGATGAAAGGAAAGGGAAGTGCTGAAAACTGGGTGCAGATTACTTAATGAGAGCAAGGCTGATTCTGGGCCCAACAATAGTCACTGACAGAAGGAGGGAGAGACAGAATCCAGTTCCTAGAGGGAAGCACCGGAGTTCTCTGACAGAGAATTATAAATAGCTCATAAAACTACAAATCACAGGATTTCACAAGATGGGGCTATTGCAGGTCATGTGGTGTCAAAGTCCTAGAAGTATGTAGCATGAAGGAGACTGTGGATGGTTACCCCAACCTGCAGAAGTCTTGACTGGTCTCCTTAAAGGAAAAGCAAACATAGAATCATAGAGTTGGAAGAAAGCACAGGGGCCATCAAGTCCAACTACCTGCTGTACAAGTTCAACCTTTTGCCATGAATTTAAAAATAAAAATGAAGACACTGGATGAAGGCTTGCATGGTGGGAACAAAAATATCATTTTAAATCAAGAATGGTGCATTATTGATGAGATAAATAAAACAGCAAGGAGAACAGTGTTGCTGCTGCAGCTTCACTGGCCTTTCTTTTCGTCTGCTTCAAATTTTACTGAAGCTCACACAAACCCATAATGGGCAATGCTAAATCAATATTGGGCTCCTGCTCTTCTCTGTGGGGCTTTGAGTAGAGTTACCAGGTTGAATATGGGATTGGGCTCCTATTGCTTTAATATTTAGCATATTCTTGATCAGGAATGCTTACACTGAAGTTCCATCAGGAAGAAATACAGCATAATTCACTTGCCTGTACTCAACTTTTAGCTGGCTGTTGGAATCAGAGGTAGGGGGAGAATGTCTAGCAGCAGAGGAGCATTTGATTCCATTTCTGTAGCTGAGTGCCTACCTACATGCATATTCCATGACTTCCCAGGGATCCTCACAAGGTCCCAGAGGATGATGCTGTTGCAGTGAAACCAGCTACAGGAATAGAGTGGAATGCTTCTTTTCTGCTGTCCCACCACCACTTTCCCACAGATAGTAAATAGCCATGTTTTGGGGGCAGCATCAGCTAAAATGTGGGTTGGGAGATGAGGGAGGAAATGAGCCACTGCCTTTCCTGAAAGAACTTTATAGTAACCTTTTCTGTTTCAGGACCTGTTCATTACTAGAGCAATGGTTCTTCACCCAGGATCCATGGATTTCTGGGGTCTGCAGAGCCATCACAGGGGGTCTGCAAAACCCTGCTACAGGATGTCAACAGTGATGGCAGCAACACCTCCCTGCCAATGGCTGGCTCTTCTCAGAAAGGAGAGGAAAAGTATGTGTGGGGGTGTACTTGCATGCTCAGCCCAGCCCAGCCTAACTCCTCAAGAAGAGAGGGAGAGGGAACTCAATTGTATTGAGTGTCAGACCAGGTGACACAGTTCCAGGGAGACACTTGGATTATCACCTACAGATGGGAACCACCCCGTGGGTGCTGGCTTTCTGCCTTCCTTCTGCCTCTGCTCTCTCTCTCTCTCATTCTCTCTACAGCACCCTTCCTCCCACCCTTTCTTCTCTGGGCTCTCCCCACCCCCCAGATGTGAGTGAGCAATCTGAGTAATAGGCTAATTTTTCATTTTGGAAGAGTGCTGCTCTTGCTGCACAGGATGCTTTGTTTGATTGTCTCTTTTACATGGTAGCAGGGGGTGTGGGCACTGAGGAACCCAGTGGCAGGCATGTGTGTGCATCCAGGCTGCTCCTTTGTTTGCAAATAAGGGAGCAGTTTTGGTGCTTGTACCCACTGCTGGGTCCCTGACAAAAGGGACACAACAGCAGGCATGTGTGTGCATGCTCTCTCATTTGAAGACTCTTGATGAGCAACTTGAAATAAATATTTGAATATTTAAATAAATGCTTGAGTATTAAGTCTAAATTTAAATATTTAAATCTTGAGTTAAGTCTTGAGGGTCCCTTGCAACAAATCATGTTTACAGGGGGGTCCCTGATAAAGAAAAGATTAAGAACCACTGTAGTAGAGCAACAAGAGCCCTGTCCCTGGCTCCAGGTAATCCTTTCTAATGCTTTCCTACAGCCAGTGGAAAGTATAACTGATTTCTATTGCGAAAGGTCATGTGTTATGTTCTTTGGGATATTTGGGAGTACTCCTTACTGTAGCAAGGAACAATAATGTGGCTTCTGCCCTCCTTCTTGCTAATATCAGTGCAATGGATTCCTGTGGTCATTCAAATGACAAGCTATTTCTTTAGAGAGGTTGGGGGAGGTTACAGCCTGTAAACATGTTAATCGAGGAGAAAGAAACCTTTTACAGCCCACAGGGAAAAATCACTTCCAGAGAAGTTCATAGGAAAAAACAAAGATGAGATCAAAACAGCCAACAGATTAGAGTTAAAAGCTATTGCTGCCAGTAACTAAGCCTTAGGCATAACCACCAGTTGTCCAGAATTGGCAGGGAGAGTCTCAGTTAATTTTTGGTCATCCCACCTTTTTCAACTGCTTTTTAAAGATATAAATTTCTCTCTTTTCTGCCCACTTTCCTCTTTTGTGTTCTGCTTCAGTTGCTGCAAAAAGTAGTTTGTACACAATCAACTCAGAAGTGGGGGAGAGGAGGGGATAGGATCTTACCTTTTCCACTAGAGTCAGAGAAGAGCAAACTATTGCAGCATGTTTGTTCTTCCTCATTAAAAACCTTTGACCACATTCTGATGTTGCTTACCCACATGTGTCCCAGATTTCAACTGTGAAGAAAAGTTGAAAATCATAAAATTGATTTTATGGGGGATGGCCATCAGGGAACTTCGGAGGGATAGATGGAGATTCAAGGATGACCATATGGTTCCTAACCCCTGTTCTTTTCAAGTTTGGGAATCTTCTCTTAGTCTAGTTTATTTGAAGATGCTGCCTATATAGGCAAGCATGTTAGCCTCTAGTAACCTATAGTTTCATGCATTCCACAGGTTTGTTTTTTCAGATACAAGGGGTATCTGCTGTGTAAGTGATTAGTGGATGTGTTTCCTAAGGACCTTTGTGTAAGTAAGGATTTTTGCTTGTTCTAAAACCTTCCAATTATTTCTAATAGCTATTCAGAATGAAGTAATGCATTTTCGTGGCCACTGAGTTTGTTTTAGCATGTCCCAGGTTTTGTACAGGGAAGGTGTAATTTGGGTCTTGTCTCTCTTGCAGCATTGATCTCATGAAGAATGGCAGGCTGATTTAGCTGCTTGAAACTGCTTGAAATTCCTCCAATTTGGTATGTTTGAAAACAGTAGAAGTTCTACCATAAAAGGGACATTGCTTGAAAGGTCATATAAATATTGTGATCTTATCCTGAAAAGCTACGTCTATGTTCATGTGTGCTTCCTGTGCTGCACAAAGCTCCACATGGCACACTGTAATATGACAAGCTTTACTCCCATGCAAACACCTCTCAAATCAATATGAATCATGTAACTGTCACTATGAAGTGGCATAAGTTCTTCTTATTCTCTCTCTGCTGGTATTATGCTTTATAGTTTTCTTTGGATGAGAGAACACTGGATTCTTATGTAATATTGGCTTGATTTACAAATATATGAGTAGAATACAGTGGAAGCAAAATACACTCCTTCAGCAAGCAACATAACTACTACCCCTGCATCAGGGTTTCAGAGAAAGAAAGGGAGGGCACATTCAAATTACGTGAACCAACTGATAACTCTCTCCAAAATTCTCTCTTGGTTTTGCAAATCAGATGGTAAAACCATTCCTCTCCCCATCTCTTTCCCCAAACTGGCACTGAAGGCAGCTTGCAAAATTTAAAACAGATACAGATAAAAACACATTGGATCACTATTGTTAAGAATGGAAGAAAATAACAACGGTACAGCACACCATTTAAAGTCTTTTCTTACAAGCAGTGTATTTCTTAAAGCCTATTAGAATTCTTTTTTTTTTAAAAAAAACTTCACTCGATAACAGAAAAACAATAAGGAGCAAACCAATCTAGCTTTCCAAGGAAAAGAGATCCAGAGCCTGGGAACAGCCATGAGGAAGGCCTTCTCTTGGATCCTTTCTGCAGGACATCGTCATCCCACATTAGAGATGGGAGAAGGATAGGACCTGGACGGGACCCGGACGATGCTTACGCATGATGTCATCACAGCTCGTCGTTCTCTTGTTCCTGGGGCGGGGGGGGGCAATTGTGCCACAAATCATTGACAGGTTTTCCCCATCAATGACTGGTGATCATGCATCCCTCCTGCTGTTGTCCCACACTTACCTTAGGTGCAGAGGTCCTCCAAACACAATGGCTGCACTTCTTGTCCCAGCACGGCCTGGGACAGTGCCCAGCTGCACTGCAGAAGAAAGAAGTGGTGCCATTGCACTTCCTCCATTCACAGAGGCAGCCAGTACAGAGGGGAGAGCTCCTGTTGCATCCCCCTCCCAGGATAGGCTCTACTGAGATCCCTGTGGGATGCAGCCGGGATCCAGTAAGCTGAGGAAAAGGCATTGCTTTCCCATTAGATGAGTCTGTGAAAGTAGTGGCTCAGAGAGAAGAGCCTCACTGAAGATTTTACACCTCAAGCAAGCTAGTATGGGGAAATATGGCCTGTCAGGTGACCCAGACTTTGAGCTGTATAGAGCTTTACAGGAAATTATTAGTACTTGTATTGGTGTCCAGAAAGATACTGGTAGCTGATGGAGCTGTTTGTGATAGATGGTGGCTCTGAGGTCAAGGAGCAACTATTATGCCAGGAACAGAGCCAGTGATTGACCAAACCAACTTGCAAATATCCCCATCAGTTAAAGGACAAGCAGAGGCAGAGTTGCCCCAGCCAGCTCCAGAGGGAGAGAGAAGCAGCAGTATTTTGGAGGAATTACAGTCACCTGTGCCTCTTAGCCTCCAGTCATGAAGGAGGCTGAAAGGGACAGCTCAGAGGGAAGCTGCATTGGCTGTATTAAGGAAACAAGTAACACCTGTTCTCAGTGGCTCTTAAGTCTGTCAGTGTGGCTTGGCTTTTGCTTGTAGCAAATTACTTTGCAAGCCGTCTCGACCCTTGTGTTCCAGCTCCTTTGACCCCTCTGGACGGACCTCTGCTTTCTGGACCTGTGGAATGGACCTTGACCTGGCTCGGCTCTGTGGTTCTCCTAGTAGTTGTTTGTATCGGATGTTCCTCCGCTGCCTTCTGCTCCTCACAGCAAGTATTCTCACCTCCTCCCCCTTGCTGGCAGTGAGGCACAGTCAGGGAGTTGGACTCTGACACTGTAGTAACAAGAGAGTAGTATGCTTTGGGCTGATTCCACAGGGTTCCCAGGTGAAATATAGGGCAGGGCTCCGGTACTTTTCCTGGATATATAGAAGAGTGAATTCCAGCAAGTTGGTTATCATGCAACCAAGTAACAGGCACCACTTGCTCCAGGACATCAAGAGGACATTCAGGAAGTCCTGGAGAATGGCTGCATTATTGTGTGCTGGCTATCGTATACCCTCCAACATTTCACAGATGCAAACTGGGGCTCATGCAGCCAAGCAACATGAGAGTGTGATCAAGATGTTATTATTAATGAGGAAGAACACACAAACTAGGAGAGGCTGCAGCAGTTTGCTTTTGCCTGAGCCTATGGGAAGGGTAGGATTCTGCCCCTATCCTTGCTTTTTTGTGAATTGAATGCAAACTACTTTTACACGTTGAACTGACATTTGCAGCAATTGAAGTAAGCCCAGGACAAAGAGGGAGAGTGGGAGGAGGATACTGAAACCACAACATTTTAAATGCTTGTCAAAAAGTGAGACAATAGATGGTTGGGACTGTCCCAATTAAGGCCATTTCCACACTAGACTGTTATAGTGCTATTATTCTACTTTCAACATCCTATGGAATCCTGGCAAATCCCAGGATTCCATAGGATATTCAAAGTGGAATAATATCACTATAACAGTCTAGTGCAGAAATGGCCTAACTCTCAAGTTAAGAGAGTTGGAAGGTATGGAATCACACTTAAACAAACAAACAAACAAAAAAAGCAATGTGTGTAGAGGGCAGGGAGATGTTTGCAGGGCCTCCACATCCCTGCCCTTTCCTCATTGAGCTGGATGGTCTGCAAATATGAACATGAGTGGAAGCCTCCACATGATTAAGAATTGTGACAAAGATCAAGAAGAGGAGGTAGACGAAGAGGA